>OX243833.2:11199438-12686938 GCA_945859575.2 Herminia tarsipennalis | reverse complement strand
TCTACAAACGAAAAGCTTCCTGAGCCAGTCGAGTACAAGACTGACGAAGAAGAGCTTGCCAGTGAAACGCAGTGGGTACAAATACAAATACAAATACAAAAATGTTTATTTCATTACCAAAAATATAAATAACAATGTTTGTGATTAGAGCTTCCTTTTAAGCAGCTATTGCCTGTGTTAGGAAACTCCGCTCTTCCATAGCACATTTCGTTTACATAGTTGGTACACATTTGTGTTAAATTTACTAGATATTAAAATAATTACAATTTTAACAGTTATGAGCTTAAAAATAGGTATATAATAAAATAAGGTGTAGACTGTACTTAGAGATGGGTGGTTGAATGTGTGTTTTGTGGGTGTGGCTGTGTGATTCTATGGGTGAGTGAAAGTGTATGTGAGTGTAGGTGTGTAGGTGTATGCATGTGGGAGTGTATCCGGGTTGTAAGTTAGTTAGTTATACCTTAAATTGCAAGAGTGCTTCAGTTTCTATGTATGAAAGAGATTTCAACCAGCTTTCCAAATCTTTTTTACATTCGTGTAATGGTTTTGAATGTATATATATCTCTTTATTTATTTTGTTATATAGTTGAGCAGAGCGCTTACTATATTGTCGAGTGGCAAGTTCGGTTTTGGTTCGAGGAATTAGTTTAATTTTATCTTTCCGTCTCTTTGATAAAATGTTTGCATCAAAGGGAATTGTTTTGTATGTCCTAAGAACTACACTAGTTATATAAAGCTTTCTAACGGAAAGAAGGTCACTCATTTTATAGAGACTTTCAGTGGGATATGTAGTCTTTTTAAAATACATAATTTTTATAATGTTCCTCTGTCCTCGTTCCACTTCAATGAACTTAGATTTTACCGCACCACCCCATATGGCAATACAGTATACTAGCACTGATTGGGCAAGGGCTATGTAAATTTCATTTAATATATTTCTGCTGTGACCCAATTCGTTAACTGCTGCTTTTGGGGCAACGTGTCTAAGGGTTTTAAAAATCCATCCTAATTTCCTCATTCTTCCAGTGACATGTTCTAGATGCGGATACCAGGTTAAATTTTGGTCAATAATGACACCTAGATATTTTGTCTGCGAGACTTTAGCAATGGCGGGACATATGCAGCTATTATTTGCAGCATTGCCACATGTATGTATTTTTACATTAAAAGCATTATTTGGCTGTGAGCGATTGGAAACACTAAAGCAAATAAAGTTAGTTTTTGCTGTGTTTAAGCTAAGGAGATTGTCTATAAGCCAATTAGCTATTTGGGACAAGCCTTGTTCAGCACTAACTATAACATCAGGCCAGGTTTTTCCGTGAAAAACAACAGCAGTATCATCGGCGTAAGAAATTATTTTTGCATTAGTAACTTTGAGATTACACAGGTCATTGATGTATACCAAAAACAAAGTTGGGCCTAACACGCTTCCCTGTGGTACACCAAATGTTACCTCTGCGTCACCACTAGTGTACGCTGCTATCTTAACTCTCTGCTTTCTGTTAGATAGGTAATCTTTAAATAAATTCAGAGGGGTTCCTCGAATACCAATTTTTTCTAACTTGTCCACAAGTCTTGGAACAGAGACGGTGTCAAAAGCTTTTTTTAAATCTATAAATACACCTAGACAGTTGTTGCCTTTGTCAAGATGTTCAGTTATTAGTGAAGTAAGGGACATAACTGCGTCCTCGGTGGATACTCCTTGCCTAAAGCCAAATTGTGTATTGGATAGAATGTTAAATTTATTGAGGTAATTTGTAAGTCGTTTATTAAGTAGCTTTTCTAAAATTTTGGATACAGCTGGTAGCACCGAGATAGGTCTATAATTATCGACATCGTCTCTGCTCCCACCCTTGTGTACTGGAGTGACGATGGACTGTTTCAATGAGGTTGGAAAAATCCCACACTTGAAACACAGGTTAGCCAGGTGACTAATGATAGGAACAACTACGCTACCAGCATACTTTAAAAATGTAGTTGTGATATTGTCCCATCCTGGTGCACTATTCGATTTCAAGCTGTTTAAAATTATATCCACTTCTTTTGAGTCAGTATCTAGTAAAACGAATGAGTTTATTTGTGGAGAGGTATTTGTGTGTTCGGTAGACACATTATTTGGGAATGGTTGAATTTTTTGAGCTAAGTCTTTTCCGATGTACAAAGTACTGATTTACAAAGTTTATTGATTCTTGTGCAGATGTCTTAGCGCTTAATAATTCTGTACTTTGATTTCTTTGTTTGTTTGTGTAAGTTATTGATTTAACATTTTTCCAGAGCAGTTTTGTGTTTGCTAATGACTTAGTGAGTAACTCTCTTTCGTATGTTCTTTTTACTTTTTTAATTAGATTATTGCAATAATTTCTATAACGACAATATGTAATTTTTAAAATTGTATTATATGGGTCACGCCTAGAGCTTTTTTGTAGTTTATTTCGGTTTTTAATACATCTAAGTATACCCGGGGTAATCCATGGCTTGATTATGCGTTTGCTGTTTGGAATTTTTGTAGTTGTAGAGTTTGTGTTGATGGCGTCAGTTAGTTTCTGAATGAGAAGGTCAGTAAGTAAATTGGGATCGTCACAAAAAAGTAAATCTGAGATATTTTTTTCTTTTAGGTATATCAAAGCTCGCTCGTAGTGTATAGTAGTGGCGTTTTTAGTTACAAATTCTATATTTTTTATTTTGGACAGTGATAAGAATATGGTATAGTGATCTGTAATTGTGGTTTGTAGGATAGCAATAGATGCAGACGTCTTCTTTTTATTAATTCTCAGCATGAAGTGATCCAAGCAGTTCTGTTCTCTAGTCGCTAGTATATGACCAGGTAAAATACCATAATTCGACATCATGTTGAGATAGTGTGAGCGATTCTTTTTTTCATGGGACGGTAGATTTTCTCCGGGTCTAATATTAATGTTAATATCTCCTGCTATAGTTAGATTTTTTTGTGAGGCTATTGTATCTAAGTGTGCACTGAGTGAGTCAATAAAGTTATCGATGTTTGTATTAGAGGGTGAGCGGTATATACCTAGGATAACATTATTTAGGATATCAATCTGAAGACACGATGCCTGCGAGAGTTGTATTTCCAGAATTTTTGGTTTTAGAGTGTTTTTTACATATACTGCAACCCCATCGTTTTGGTTCAATTGCCTTGTCGTTGCATAGGAGTTGTAGCTATTTAGTTGCGGTATAGGCTTGTTAGTGCAAAATCTACACTCGGTCAAGATTAACACATCGGGTTCTACTTTAAGAGTAGATAACATTGCAGCAAAATCGTCGAAATTACAGTATATGCTCCTGATGTTCTGTGAGAGTATGGTTAAATCATTTTTCTTTAAAGCAATGTGTTCCGCAAGATTCGAGCAATCACATTCAACTGAGCTAGATATTTCAATGTTGTCTATTTCTTTCGCTGTTTGTAGAGTATCACTCATTAAGGTGTTTTGGAGATAGAATAGTAGTCGTTTTGTGGTTTTTATATTGATGATTTATAAATATATGATTACTAACATGTATATAAAAACAGGAGATTGGTTTTATATGTGAGAATATTTTGAGTGACTTTTTTTCATTGTACGTTATTGTATTAATAGTTAACGCCACATAGATGTTTGATGTATGTATTTTGTAATTGTTTATGTTATTAGAGGTCACGAAAGTATTACATTTGAAGATGAATGTTAGTGTAAATAATGTGTAAGTGATAGATTCCTGCAATTTGAATATAGCGTATATATGTAAAATGGGGGTTATTTGTTCGTTGAATGATATGTATGTGTAAGTGTCTATAGGGATATTTGAATTTAAATGTACAGAATAATAAATAGCTGATTGTATTGATATGACAAGAATGAAAAATGTTAGCAAAGTGCAACAATAAATGATAAGTGGTAGGTAATAAACTAGTAACAACATAGATTCATTGCGTGTACATGTTGATTCTAGGCAGAAATTGAGAATTTTATATACTAGTCATGCTTTAGTCATAAGTTGATGAATTTGTTCTTCACTTTTTAGAGTTATAATTGGGGCGTGGTCATCCTTCCTGATATAAACTTTGCCATAAGCGGTCCAGCAATATTTATATGATCCGGATTTTGCTAGATCTCGAGCAAGGAAATATAGTCGAGATCCCTTATTAGTCAAGTGCTCCGATAGGTAAATAGGTGTATCTGCTTGTGTCTTGAGGCCAAGGTGCTTACAGCAAAGCTTGGATTTGTGTTTAATGTTAAAAGTCTTGCCAGATCTCAGTATTTCGTTTTTTAAAATAGTGGAGCCAGTTTCTATAATGATTGGTGTACTCGTGTTGTCGTTACTTTTTCCACGCACTCTATAAATATCTTTAATATCGTCTTTGGTAATGGGGCAGTCTATGTTCTGGGAAAGGCACAGGACCATCCCTATTAAGTCTTGCTTAGACTCACCAGAAGCTTTCGGAACATTTTTTATAACAAAATTGGCTTTACGGCTTGCTGTTTCCATGTCCTCTAATTTGTTCTCTAACAACGCGATATATTTCTTATCTTCTTTCCCCTGTATTTCTAACTGAGATATTTTATTTTCTAGATCTTGGTTCTGAGACATAAGGAAGGTAACTGAGCTTTCAATATTAAAATTCGTTTGTTGGATTTCCTTTAGTGTTTCAGCAACTTGGTGGGATTCGCGGATTTGTTTTGTTAGAAAAGTCGACATCATTTCTTTCATCTCTTTCTTAAAGTCGTCTAGCTGCTCCGCAATGTCAATGTCCTCACGACGCCTTTTATTTCTTTGGAACACGTAATTATCAGTTGGTGTGGTTTCACCATCTTTCCCCGCGAAATTAATCGCAGATTCGGAGGTAGATTTATTTATCGGTGAGGTCATAATACCAGTTCGCAAAAATACAATAAAAGTTGGTATAAATACAAGGAAATAATAAAAATAATAATATTTATATTATTTATTATTATTATTATCACTTATTCAGTACTAATTATTGTTGATAAGGTAGCAGTAAAAGATATGATCCACAAAAAGTAATGATTGCTCAGCAGGCTCGAACTCGAGGCGTTTGTAGTGCAGTGTAGCAGTCTTAACCTTTGAACCACGCAGACAGGTACTCGACTTGTTGAAATAGGGCTTCACCGCGTGTGGTGTAACAAAAACCTACAGAAGTTGCTGCTGTCCTGGTACTTGGTAGAACATATACGAAATGAGTAATATAGATTTGTCTCTCTCACCCGTGGGCGGGGCTTCTTTGTAGCTTGCGCAGGCGTTGCGATGAGAGGGGGTTCGACTTGTAGCTACCTCTTCACTACTTCTGCACTCCTAATGGTTTTCTTGAAATTTTGTGTTGTTGTTAAAATTATTATGTTTTTAAATTTATTTTATTTTAAAATCACGTAAGCTCTTGTGCACGTCTACTCAATACAGAAAAGTAGAAAGAAAAGAAAGTTGAACTCGTCGCTGTCCCCGCTGCCACAAGGAGCGAGCTCCAGTGAAAAAAACAATGAAACCGTAAAGGTCAAAAAACCACCTATGCCACCGCCCATTGTGGTCGAAAATATTAAAAACTACCAACAGTTCTACGACTTTCTGTTGACTAGCCTTAATAAAGACTCGTTCGTTGTCAAAATGATGAACGGAGATAGAGTAAAAATAAACGCCAAGGACGAAGATTCGTACAGACAATTATGTAAATATTTGTCACAAAATAGTTGCCTGTGGTATTCTTACGAGAATAAACAAGACAGGCCGATCAGAGTGATGGCAAAAAATTAACACTCGTCTTGCCTGCCAGAGAGGATAATAGAAGATTTGACGGCTAAAGGATTTAAAATCCAGGATGCCGTTAAGCTGCAGGAATAAAGAACCTCTTAATATGTTGTGATATATTAATTAATGTGTAATCTTAGTGTGTTGAGAGAGGCGAAAACATCAATAATATTTATAATATGAAGTCAATATTAAATTGCAAAGTTGTCATACAGCCAATTAAAACATCCAAGCTTATTCCGCAATGCAAGAGGTGCTTATGAACATACCCAAAAATATTGCTCCAAGGAACCCAGATGTGTAAAGTGCACCGGGAAGCACCTGACCAGAGACTGCAATAAATCAGCAGAAGTAAAGCCGAAGTGTGTCCACTGCGGTGAGCCACATCCTGCCAATTACAGAGGGTGTATCGTGGCCAAAGAACTTCAAAATATGAAAAACAAGACCATGAAAAAAAACGTGTCCACACCTACTGTCCAAGTCCCAAGCGGGAACAAAACAATCACCACCTCACGTAGTACGCAAGGTAACGTCAAATATACAACTAATAAAATCTCCTATGCACATATGGCCAAAGGAACTCAGCCACTACCACCATCACAAACGCAACAAAAAGTTAGCTCAAATACTGAGGAGAATATCAACAAGATTCTCACTCTCTTAACATCATTCGATGATAGGCTGAGAAAACTGGAACATAGCACCAAACAGCTACCTACCCATAAAATTCTAAAAATTTTTATAAAATTAAATACCTAAGTTTCTAAAAATTATGGCATGGAATGCAAACGGACTCTTGCAGCATCAAAATGAACTTCAAGCAGTCTTACATACTGAACAAATTGACGTGTGCCTTATATCTGAGTCACATTTCACTAAAGAATCATACATTCAAATTAAAGGTTATAAAACCTATCATGCTTTGCATCCCAATAACACCGCTAGAGGTGGTAGCTCTGTTATCATAAAAGAAAATATCTACCATTAGTGTATGTATGAGTACACCTGTGATGAACAGTTCACACAAATTGTAGCCGTTGGTATCAGAACTGTTTAAACGCTATCAAGTTACTGTAGCAGCTATATATTGTCCCCCAAGATATGCCCTTAAAGCCGAGCAGTATAGTAATATGTTAAAAAATCTTGGCATCAAATTTATTCTAGGAGGAGATTTCAATGCCAAGAATACCCACTGGGGTTCAAGACTAACCTCAACTAAAGGTAAAGAACTACTTTGTTCTGTTAAAGAATCAAAATGCAACGTCATATCAACAGGTAAACCTACCTACTGGCCTACTGATACCCAGAAAATCCCGGATGTCATAGATTTTTTTATATATAAGAATCTATCACCAGGATTTATGCATATTGAAGACGGGTTTGATATGAATTCAGACCACTCGCCAATTATATTGAATCTGAATGAAACTGTAATATTGAGAAAAACCAACCCGACTTTACTTAACAAAAATACAGATTGGGAAAGTTTTAAGCTTGACTTAGACTACGTCATAGACTTTAAAGTACCCCTAAAAACCAATTATCAATTAGATTCAGAAATCAGTCAATTTGTAAGCAAGATACAACGCTGCGCTTGGGACAATACACCCAGTCTTAAAATAAAAACTACCAGTCACTCCTATCCAATAGAAATCAGGAACCTTATCGCAAAAAAAGGGAACAGAGACGAAGGTGGCAGCAATCAAGGTTTCCGCCTGATAAAACCGTACTTAACAACCTAACGAAAAAGATAAGTAGAGAAATCCAAAATTTTCACAACGAGACTATAAACACTTATCTTAGACTTACTTACTAATAACAAGGCAACAGATTACTCACTGTGAAAAACTACAAAAAATATAAAGAAGCCCATCATGCATGTTCCTCCCATCAAGGAAACCAACGGATGTTGGGCTATTACTAACCAACAGAAAGCTGCTAGATTTGCACAACATCTGGAGCAAATCTTTTAACCATACGACGAAGGAGATGGGGAAGACGTTACACTGGATGAAACTCCCCAAGACAGTTTTGAAATAAAATTGGTTACGCCCAAATAAGTTCATAGCACTATTAAAAAGCTAGCTAAGAAAAAATCGCCTGGATACGATCTATTACCGGCGAAGTCTTACAAAACCTTCCAAGAAAAGCAATAGTGAAACTTACCACACTTAACAATGCTATGTTTAGACTCAAATACGTACCTAATTTGTGGAAAGTTGCAGAGGTAATAATGATACCCAAGCCTGGTAAACCACCTCAAGACGCAACGTCTTACAGACCAATATCTCTCTTGCCAATATTGTCAAAACTATTTGAAAAAATATTCTTGAGGCGACTGAAACCCCTGATAGAAGAAAGAAACTTGATTCCCGATTACCAATTTGGATTCAGGTAAAAACATTCTACCATTGACCAAATACATAGGATTACGAACAAAATAGAAAGAAAAGTCTGTTCTACTGTCTTTCTAGATGTAGCACAAGCATTTGATAAGGGCTTATGTTTAAATGCCGCCCTAAAATGTACCTATTTTACTATCAATAAAATTCGAAACATTTACCAAAATGGATAAATGGTCACCAAATTACGTTTCCTAAAATATTATCAAATAAATCCAATTTTTCTTATTATTGACTACCATAAAAATATGAGGACGCCTTGAAAATTTACTTCAGACTAAATATTTTATATTATTACTAAATAGATGTTACCAATATTTTATGTCACGAGTTTTAATTTGGAAGTTTTCGCTGTACTAAAAAAGCCAATGATCACTAGAACTTTTTTTTAATTGCCAAACAATATACTGCGGTTCCCAAACATATGTCACTAGTTTATTGTTATATGAAATTAATTAAAATGCGATAATATTGCCAAATAGTATAGGTATTTCAGTCTTAATGTTTCTATAAAATAAAACCATCGAAAGTAGAATCAAAAATATGTTTTATTACAGTCGTAGGTACTGATGTACGATTTATTAATGGCACTTTGAGATCAGTCAATCATAGACACTTTATAAAAAAACAAGTAAAAATTATTGAATTAATAGAGCTTTTTTAGATTTTGCTGGCCGCCCTCTCTTTCTCTTCTCGCCAATAGGGATATTTCTGGCTTCATGAGGTGGTTCCACGCACTTCAGCCTAATTGCTAAGCCCAGTAGATGTTTACAGGTATACTGTTTTAAAAATGTAGGACAGTTACACCTACCGGTTAGCCATTCATCGCTGTTGATGGGTAACATGACTTCCCATTCACTGAAAAACTGTTCCTTAAAATCGTTGAAGCTTTCCCAGTGATCATTTAAAGTTTTACATTCCATGTTATCACCAGCTGGAATTCTGTAGTATGTCGCTGAGTCAGTTGTCTGTTTGACGGGTAGTCTTTTAGGCAGTTTAGCCCATTGGTACGCTTCAGTCCATTGTTTGAGAGTAATAGTGGGTTGTTTGGAAACGGACTTATTATTATTATAAATGTTAGACCACTCGGTCACCATATCTTTTGCTACCACCAGGAATCGCGACAATGAGTGACGCTCCCGTAAGGTATGTTCGTCTTTAATGGTTCGATTAAATGCTTCCAGTGCATTGTTAGTTGCTGGAGTACCTGGAAGGACGCCTAAATACCAATTGCGATTCATAATCAGCCATTCTTCTTCAAAGTATTTAATAAATTCTTGCTGATCTTGCCACTTTACCAAAAAACTTTCACAAGCACGGTCGAAGACATCAGAAGACGATGAACACTGTAAAGCATCTATGTCAGACATTATTTGCTTGTATAGTGTTTTGTCTACTGACTTCTCAACTCGTTTTTGGATATTTTTTTTCGCATGTGCCCAACACATTCTTACTATGGCATTAGGTCCAAAAACTTTTAAAAATGCAATTTGTATGCTTTTTGCAGCATCAGATATCAATACTTCTGGAGTCAAGTCTTTGTTGTGTATAGAAGAAACACTGTCCTTGAGCGCCGTAAATACAAATGTAAAGTCAGCAGTTCGTTCCGAGGATGTTACGCTTAGAGCAAATGGATGAAAACTTCTATCACGATCAGTTGTTCCAACGATGAGTACTGGAAAACCCTGCCAGATTAATTTATAAGTTGCATCTGCGTGAATAATTTTACAATCACATGCAAGGCTCAGTAGGTATTTCGTTGATAACATAAAACGAAAGTAGGGGTCTTTGTCATCGTCAGAAACTTCGAATGAAACCACAAAGACAGAATGCCAATCTTCAGAAGTTGGTGAGTGAGATATAAGCCACGCTTTCAGTTCTCCCAGGCTAATAGTAGACGGCCCGTACTTTTGTTGACGAATTTTAGCCAGGTAATTTTTAAGTTGTGTGTTAGACGGTACATCGTACACGGTATACCTTTTTTTTTCGACAAGGCACTCATTATTGCCTTTGGTTTCAGTTTGAGTTCAAATAATTTATCTATTTCACTACAGGTTTCCGTAGATATACCACGTTCCGGGAGCGATCCTAGCGAATCATGGTCGTGATTCTCTTCTGTCCGATATAATATCACTTCATCTGATGAAGAATCAAATAACAAATGAATTGCCGCCGAACACTGAAATCCGCGTCGTTTTACTTTATTGCAACGATAATACCTTTTTACGCCTTCTTCAGTGTTGTGTACTTTTTGAACAGACCACACTCTTTTGTTCTTAATAAAAAATTCCGCATCACGAATATTTGAAATTTTTTTCAGAATTACCCAAGATCTTCCTTGTTTGCGTCTTCGTTTCGGTTGTAAATGATTATTTACTTGGTCTGAATCAGACTCAGAATTATTAAGTAAAGGAGCTTCGACAGTACTTGGCCCTGCCAAAGCTTCGTCGCACATCGTAAAGAAAGCGCGTGCGCAACGAGCGTAATAAACAGTACACAACTAGCCTCTATGCCGCTACCGCGACGACTGGGAGAGGAGCGCGGGGTTGCGCCCGCGGCCTGTGTCTCAGGCGACGGTGGCGGTTGTGCGGGGTGCGGGGTAAAGAAATAAGGGAAGCAATTGTAATTTTAGTCTTACATTAAAGTAGTCTGTGTTCAATATATTTATTTTGGATGGCGTCAAACTAATTTAGGGTAAGGTTTTTGGTATTAATATTAATCTTTGTGTAAGACATTATTTGGTGACCATTTATCTATTTTGGGAAGCAAAAAGAATATTTGTACAATGCGTGCATTTATTCTGATGTTTGTTTATTTATTTTGGATCACAATATGGTTTACTTTAGGACCCTTTTTATAAAGTCAATTTAATTTTTTTGGGGTTATTTACTTTATTTGGCGCTTAGGGTTATGGTCCTAATAATATTTCTGGTGACCGTCTAAATTATACCCTTTGATAAGGTGTGGCATGAAGGTCTCTTCCAAAAACTAAGGAATATGCTCCCAAAGCAGTTTTCAGATATTATAGAATCTTATCTGACAGATAGATCATTCAGAGTAAGACAAGAAGATGAATATTCAGAACTAAATTGTTTAACTCCGACTATAGTTGCCTGATCAAAATTTTACTCAATTTATTTTATCTTATTTTTAAATTTGATTTTACTTAAGTTGTTAATATTTATTCTAATTTAATTTTATTAATATTTAAGTTGTAAATATTTAATTTAATTTCAAATGTAATATAATTGTAAAAACTATTTTTTCACATCACATTTAATTTTATATTTTCCGCACTATTTAGACATATGTACATATAACATTTGTCTTATCTAAAACGAATGCTGTGTACATTTGTTATTGATATACATATAAGTACAACTACGAACGCATGCTAGATTAAGAACGCTGTGTATGTATATTGTAAATGTACCTTATAAATTAATAAATAAATAAATAAAATAAATAAAACTAAACAAATAAAGGCTGGAGTACCACAGGGAAGCGTTCTTGGTCCAGTATTGTACTTACTGTACACCTGTGATATTCCAAAACTAGATAAAAACACTATTGCAACATTCGCAGATGATACAGCCATCATGGCCACAGGAGTGACACACGAGGATGCAGTAGAAAAGGTCCAAATAGGCGTCAATATTGTCGTTAATTGGACAAAAAAATGGCGAATTAAATTAAATGAATCTAAATCAACCCATATAGATTTCACTAATAAACACCCGAAATATCAACCGGTATATTTATTATATTTATAATTATTTTTGTCGGTGATAGGGGAAATGTAAACAAAAATAGGTTTTTAAATTATTTTGAGGAGTTGTCCAATTTAAATGTAAAAAAAATTGTTATGTTTTCATTTCCCCTGAGTAATGGATTATCACAGGAAGAAAATTCTATTAGATATAATTTGAATAACCTTATGCATCAACTGACATGCCAAATTAATGGACCTTTTTATAATAAATTTCATTTTATTGACACTAACAAACTTGTTAGTAAATATTTTTATTTGACAAAAGATAGATATTATCTTAAAAATAGTTGTAAAAGACAGATAGCTGTTTCGCTATCTTTTTATATTAATACTTCAGCCAAGAATTTGGCTACTCAAGTTGCTTCTATTGAGCAACAAAATTATGACATTAATTTTAACTTAGCCAACAATTTGGCTAAAGCACCTGACATTAATAATGATAATTTATGTATTAATAATAATTATAATATTGACATACCAAATAATTTAAATTAAATTTTAAGACAATAGAGAGTACCTCTTGCACACATACTTGTGCACTACCACTTGAAAATTATTCTGTTATGTCAAAACAGAACAATAGTTATATTAATAAAATTAACCTGGTGCATCAGAATATCAGAGGAATGACAGGAAAAGACTTGGAATTGGAATTGTTCATGAATGCTGAAGCTATTGATATTTTATGTATTACTGAACACTGGCTAAAGAGCGATCAGTTCATGTTTAATTTCAACAATCACCAGGTAGGCAGCTCGTTCAGCAGGGAACTGGCTATACATGGTGGTTCACTAATATTAATAAATAAAAATCTTAAATTCAAAGAACGCCGTGATATTGTTAACTTCTCTGTTGAACGTAGCATAGAAATAGCCTGTGTAGAGTTGAAGCGGTTTATTGTATTGACTGTGTACAGACCACCTTCAGCACAATATCATATTTTTGAAGATGTTATGGATGAAGTCTTGCATAAGGTAACAAACCTTAATAAAAATGTAATAATATGTGGCGACTTTAATGTTAATTTATTAGAGAATACTACTTCAAGTATGAGGATTTTAGCTCTATTCAAATCATTTAATCTGTGTAATTTATTTTTAGAGCCTACCCGCATAACTGCCACTACAGCCACATGTTTAGATAATATATTCACAGATATTATTGTAGACAACAAGAGAGTAATTAATCAAATGGATTCTGACCACTCTGGTCAACTTATTTCTTTTGATATTAAAAGTAGAAAAGTAACTAAAAAATGTATAACTGTTATCCCTAAAACTGTCAGTCGATTTGAGAGTTTCAAAAGCCGCCTCATTTGTAACCCTCCACTGTTGAATGAGGACAGTGATCCTAACATTTTATATAAAACATTCTTTAATAAATTTTGTCATAATTTCGATTCGGTTTTCACTCCCAAAACGATTATGGTTAAGGGGAATGCAACTTTTAGTGAGTGGGCTACTGTCGGCCTACATAAAAGTAGAAAAAGATTATATGAGCTGTATGATGAACGAAAGTATAACTGTTGTGAAAGATTTCAAGCTTATGTAAGAAATTATGCTAAAACATTTAGGCAGACTTGCAAAACAGCAAAAGCTTGCTACCTTAGTTCACAAATTAAAAACAGTGATAATAGAATTAAAATGACTTGGGATATTATAAATAGTGAGACCGGAAGAGTCAGAAGTCAGAATAATGATTACTGTCTTAAAATAGATAGTAAAACCATCACATCGGACATAGAAGTAGCCACTGCATTTGAAAAATTCTTTACTGACATTCCAGTCTCCACTACAAAGTCATTGAATTCCTCACCTATTGTTGCTGAGTCTATCTTGATTAAAAATGTTAATAAATGTGACATCACTTTTCAATTTGATTATGTTACACATATAGATGTCATAAAAGCTTTTAATTCTATTAATGTTAAGAAGACTACCGACCTCTGGAGTAACTCAGTTGTGATTACTAAGTCTATAATTTCTTTTATCGCGCAGGACTTGGCTTTTATATTTAATAAATGTATAGATTGTGGTGTATTTCCTGATTTAATGAAATATAGTAAAGTAATACCATTGTATAAATCGGGTAGTATGTCTGACCCCACTAATTTTAGACCCATATCAGTACTACCAACATTTAGTAAAATCTTTGAAAAAATAATATATGATCAGATGCAGAACTTCTTTTACAAAAATAAATTATTACACTTTAAACAATTTGGTTTCACTAGGGGTCGCTCTACAACCGATGCTGGTGTGGAGCTTTTAAAACATATTTTTGACGCCTGGGAGGAATCGCAAGATGCTTTAGGCGTCTTCTGTGATTTATCTAAGGCATTTGACTGTGTTCTGCATGAAACATTAATCAGGAAATTGCAACATTATGGTATTAAAAACACAGCTCTGAATCTTCTTACGTCCTATCTGAGTAACAGGATTCAGAAAGTTGATGTTAATGGTAAACGCTCCCCGGGGTCTGTGGTCAAAATGGGAGTCCCACAAGGTTCTATTCTCGGGCCGTTGTTGTTTTTAATTTACATAAATGACTTACCATATTTAGTAAATAATAATCATGAGATAGTCCTGTTTGCAGATGATACATCACTCTTATTTAAATTAAAACGCCAGCAAAAAGACTTTGAAGATGTAAATATGGCTATCTCAAAAGTGGTTAACTGGTTTGATGTTAACAATTTACTCTTAAACGAGGGCAAGACTAAATGTATTCGATTTATAACACCTAACGTGAAACCAGTAAAAACCACTATAAAAATAAAAGAAGATGAGTTGAACCCTGTAGAGACCACAAAGTTTTTAGGAATTACTTTAGATTCTAAGCTTCAGTGGGGCCCACATATAAGTGAATTGTCTAATAGACTCAGTTCTGCAGCGTACGCAGTTAGAAAAATTCGTCAGCTAACAGACGTTGAAACAGCGCGATTAGTTTATTTTAGTTACTTTCATAGTTTAATGTCGTACGGTATTCTACTGTGGGGGAATGCTGCCGACATTCAAACCATTTTTGTTCTGCAGAAGAGGGCTATTCGATCAATTTACGATCTTAGTAGTAGACACTCACTTAGAGAAAAATTTAAGGAAATCAATATCATGACTGTTGCATGTCAGTATATCTATGAAAACCTTATATATGTTCACAAAAATATTGATAGTTTCTGTAAGAAATGTGATATACATAATATTAACACGCGGAACAAACATAAACTTGTTGTACCAGCGTCAAGGTTACAAAAAGTAAACAAATCATTTCGGGGCCAATGTATACGTTTCTACAATAAAATCCCTAGCGATATTCAAAAATTAAGTCGTAATAAATTTAAGTGTACCATTAAGAAAAAATTGTGTATGAAAAGTTACTACTCAATAATTGATTATATGGAAGACAAAAACGCTTGGGATTGAACTGCTTTCTCTCACAGGCTATTAAAATGTACTTTAAGATTATATGTTTAGATACATATTTACTTTGTAAGAAGTGAAGTATTGTGTTTGCTGAATACGTTTATATATACTCATTTTAGAGTTACAAATAGTATTATTATTTAGTTATCCTTATTTTATAAACGATTACACTCACCAAACACAATGGTTCATTCAGTAAAATTTATTTTTGTAAAGAAAAACTTGATGATTTTAAAAGAGTGGCACATGAGTTTCTTGGCAGCTTCTTCTCATGAGCTTTACACTTGGAACTGCCTAACCTAACCTCATTTTGTTTTTTTTTTTCAAACATTAAATTTTTATTATAATTTAATTCAAACAATTTTATAAAATTTTTAGTATGTTTTAATTTGACGTTTTCAAACAATCATTAACCTGATTTTACGAAATAAAGATATTTGACTTTGACTTTGACTTTGACTTTGGTATATATCAACAGCCATACTATACCGTACTAAAATACAGCCAAATGGGCTGGGCATGACACTTGACGCTGAGATTCGCTGAAAGGCTCATGTTAAAAAGAAACGATCTGAGTTAGAATTTTGCTATAAAAATATAAACTGGCTACTCGGTAGACACTCCACACTATCAGTGGAAAACAAAATACTTTTATATAGACAAGCCCTCATGCCAATATGGACTTATGGTATTCAACTCTGGGGCTGTACCAGACAAAGTAACATTGACATCATTCAAAGGTTTCAGAACAAAGTACTTCGGGGTATTGTAAACGCTCCCTGGTACATTAGAAATGAGGATCTCCATCGTGACCTGAAGGTTGACCATGTTGTAAATGTTATAAAAAAGTATGCCGAAGCTCATGAACAACGACTTCTTCAACATGTGAACGTTGAGGTTATCCAGCTCCTCGACACCACAAACACACTTAATATTATAAAATATTCACCATAGTAGTTTAAGTTACAACAAAATTACTTTAATAGTCTAAGACTAGATTGTAATCTCAATGAAAAAACCTAAATAGGTTCATCATTTAAAAAAAAAAACTGTTTTTTTTCGGTTATTTTAAAATTTATTAAAATAGCTCCTTTTAATTTTTAAGTCGTTATGTTTTTTTTTTTTTTTTGGCGGTAAAAAATTCCTGACGAACACCTCCACCATCCGGGGAAGACGGTGGAGGCAGTGTGGGGTTTGCACCCACTAAAAAACCCGCCGTGTATCTCCCGCCACCTTCGCGAACGGGCCGCCGGAATTTGTTATGCCGTCGGCGGCCCGCCCAGTGGCAATGCCCGGACGCGATGTTGTTGCGTTCCGGGCATTTCACACCTACGCGGCCCCTGGATACACACAGGGTGCCGCGCCTCCACGGAAGGCCGCGGGCGAGGCAGATAACCCCGTACGCCCGCCCGCAGCCCCACCTAAGGCGGCATCAGGCGCAGATATGCGCGCCGACGCCGCCCGGTTCGCCGGCGACGGAGCGGATCCGCCAGGTATAAGTAATACGCAGTGATTCGTTCAACAGACTGATTTATTCACATAACATACAGTTTAGGAAGACAAGCATAGATGGCGCTAGTAACAGCAAGCGGCTACAATTATTATGTTAATTTTGTTACAATATTAACACCTCCGCTTAACAAAATCATTTATACATAATTACATATTTTTAACAGGCAACACACCAAGCATTTTAGTGAAATATTTATGCTTTACAGAACCCAAGCTCTTTGTAAAAATATCAGCTGGCATATTGTTTGTTTCCAAATAGTCTACCTTTATAAACATGTTTGCAACTGCCTCCCTAATAAAATGATATCTTATATCTATGTGTTTTGACCTTCTATGGTACACTGGATTCGAAATTAACTTTTGTGCGCTTTGGCTATCATTATACAAAGTGATAATTTCTGAATCGCCTAAAATTTCAAACAAAATATTCTTTAAATAAATAGCTTCTTTGCTAGCTTCTGACATGGCAATGTATTCTGCCTCTGTTGAGGACAATGCAACATTTCTTTGCTTCCGACATTCAAAAGATATAACAGATCCTGACAATTTAAAACAAAACCCTGAAAAAGATTTTCTATCATTTACATCTGAACCCCAATCTGCATCAACAAACCCTTCGATACAAGATTCATCTTTAGAAAATATAAGACCATGATTTTTAGTTCCTTTTAAATATCTTAAAATTCTTTTTAAGTGCTTCCAATGGGTTTCATCATATGAATTGTTGAATTGGCTAAGGTAACAAACGCTATAAGCAATATCTGGCCTGGTTAGCACAGCTAAGTACATTAAATTGCCTATCAGTTGCCTATACGGAATATTTTTATTACAACTTTTATTCTGAGTTTTCTCTAAACTTAAATTAATCTCCATAGGAGTTTCAGCAGTCTTACAATGTGACATATTGTATTTTTTTAACAAAGTTTCTACATATTTTTCCTGATCAACTGTTATTACATTTTTATACAAGTTTACTCTTAAACCTAAGCATTGCTTTATTTGACCCAAATCTTTTATTTTAAATTTGCAACTCAAATCTTGAACTAATACATTAGTTGCAATTTTACAGTTAGAAAAAACAAAAAAATCATCCACAAATAGAGCAATTATTACTTTAACATTTCCATCAAATTTTGTAAACAAACAAGGTTCGTATTTAGACTTTGAATACCCTAAAGTCATCAAATAATCATTTACTCTTTGATACCAAGCTCTCGATGATTGTTTGAGTCCATAAATGGCACGTTTAAGCTTTAACACTTTATTCTTATCATTACTATCTCTATAATTTATAGGTTTTTCCATATACACACATTCATTTAAGTAACCGTTGAGAAAAGCTGTAGTTACATCGAGATGACGTATATCTAAATTTAATTTTACTGACAATGAAAACAACAATCTTAAAGTAGTATAACGTAGCACTGGGGAAAAAGTCTCATGGTAGTCGATTCCCGCCTTTTGTGAAAAACCTTTTGCCACAAGTCTCGCACGGTAACGTACTTCACCAACACTATCATATTTCTTTTTAAATACCCACTTGCACTGCACTACTGTAGAGTCATGAGGTTTGTCAACGAGTTCCCACGCATCATTCTCCCTGAATGATTCCAACTCCTCCTCCATGCTCTTTCTCCAATATTTGCTTTCAGGTCCATTTAAGGCTTCCTCGAGTGTAATATCCGTTACATTGTGATCTTCTGGCTCTGTAATACACAAATGGTTATAGCCAAATCTATCAGGTATTTTTCTCACTCGTTTGTTTGTGATTCCAACTTCTTGATTCATGTTTATGATTGACTCATCTGATTCTGATGCTGTACTAAAAGTATCACAGCTATCGTATGTGTCATTTATTGAAGAAGCATCTGGTACATACGTGGTATCCTTCTCATCATCAATATCTGTGTCATTGATACTACTTTCCTCCTCTCCTTCCTCATGTTCCCGATCCTCCGCTGAATCCTTGCATTCAATGGGAATGTCAACTGTATTCTCAGCTTTCTCCATAATTATGATATCTCTGCTTGTTGTGACTGAGTTATTTTCTGGGTCATAAACCCTATAGCCCTTCACATTCTCTGAGTAACCGACCAAAATGAGTTCCTTGGCCTTCTCATCCCATTTCAACCTCTTCTCTTTGGGTATATGTATCATAGCTTTACTTCCGAAAATACGAACATGACTTAAGTTGGGCTTGTTCCCTGTCCAAACTTCATATGGAGTCATATTATTCAACCCGGTAACAACTGACCGATTTCTTAAATAAACAGAGGTATGCACGGCTTCTGCCCAAAACTTTTTGTCTAAACTGGCATCGAAAATTAGACATCTAGCCTTTTCCACCAAAGATCTATTCATTCTCTCGCATACACCGTTTTGTTCTGGTGTGTAAGGGTTAGTCCTTTGATGAATTATGCCTTGCTGTTTCAGATATCTATCAAAGTCTTGATTGCAGTACTCACCGCCGTTATCTGTCCGAAAAACTTAAATTTTCCTGTTTTTCTGGTTCTCAACCATGGACTGAAATTCTTTAAAAAACTTAAATACCTCAGACTTCGTCTTCATGAAATAAATGAAAGCCATTTTGCTGTAGTCATCCACGAACAATACATAGTATCTGGATCCTCCAATGGATACATTTTCCATAGGACCGCACACGTCTGAGTGTATCAAATCTAGTACATTTTCTGTGTTGGATGAGCTAGGCTGAAAAGGTTGCCTCGTCTGCTTCCCCTTACAACACACTGTACACTTAGATTTGTTTATGTTTGCCATATCTGTGTATGAGATACCTTCTGCAGCTCCATTTTTCATTTTGTTCATACTAGCACTGTTGATGTGCCCCAAACGTCGATGCCAAGTTTCACTGGGTGTTTTGGCTGTCGCTGCCAATATCTGTTCCACATTCTTAGTGTATAATCTGTACACACCATCAACTTGTTCTGCCTTTCCGACTAGAGTACCTTGTTGATTGTAAATGTAGCAAAATTTCTCTTTGAAAATTACATTATTTCCGTTCTCAATCAATCTACTCACGGAAAGCAAGTTTGTCGTTAAACTGGGTATGCACAATACATCGGAAACTGTGATGTCGTATACTTCATCCTTCACGACTGTAATTATGTTCACATCACCCGAACACAGCACCGGAACACACGTTTTGTTCGCAACTATGATCTCCTTGGTTTTATGTTCATAAGATGGATTCACAACGTATTCTTTTCTTGCTGTCATGTGTTTACTGGCCCCGCTATCGATGTACCAATTATCACAATTGAATTTTCCACTCAAAAAGATAGCACTGAAGGCATTGGATTGTTTTCTTTTGCTTGTTTCGGAATTTGTCGGACACTGGTTTTTATAGTGACCTGTTTGTTTACATTTATAACATTTAATGACTTTGACAGGACTTTGTTTTGACGTTGCTGTCTGTCTTTGGTCATATTTAGTGTTGCCATTATATTTAATTCTCTGACGATTATTCACAGCAAAAGCAGTCTCCGAGTAGGAAACGTTAACAGATCCAACTTCACTACACATGTCCATCAGCTTCGTTTTTATGACGTCAGCACTTATGTCTATGCCCGAATGCTCTATGGCCATAAGCATAGGACCATATTTTTCAGGTAATCCTGCCAACATTAATGCACCGATCCACTCATCTGATATTTTGAAACCTGTACCTTGTAGTCGCTGGCTTGTTTCAACTATCTGAGTTACGTACTGGGTCATCGAGTCGCAGTTTTCAAGTCGAATGTTGATGAGTTTACGCAGCAAACCAATTTTTCTTGTATAGCCGGTATCATCAAACAGATTCTTCAACTTTTCCCATAGATCGTATGTTGTTGCGGCGTGTTTTATGTGCACATACAATGATGGATCAATAGTAAGCACTAATTTCGCTTTAGCTTTCGCATCATCACTTATTTGGGTTTCAGTAGATGAAGCCGCTAACCTCTGCGTAATGGCGGACGCCATATTTTCAAGCACCAACACATTTTGCACCGCAAAACACCACTCTTCATAGTTCTCGCGCCCTTTTAATTTCGGAATGTTAGCTAAATAGTTCGTCGTCATTTTTACACAAAACCACACAGTACTGAACAACTTGAATCTATTATAACGATTTTATTTCACGTAAGCCCATAACCTATAAGTAATACGCAGTGATTCGTTCAACAGACTGATTTATTCACATAACATACAGTTTAGGAAGACAAGCATAGATGGCGCTAGTAACAGCAAGCGGCTACAATTATTATGTTAATTTTGTTACAATATTAACACCAGGGAGCTCTCTTCCCTGACGCGCTCCGCCGCCTCCTTCTGCGAGATGATGTCCTCGCAGAAGGATGCGACCGCATTCCACGACCCCTCGCTTCGGACCATGGACAGAACCACGGCCGGCAGCGAGAGGTCACTTCCGACCACTGCGGTGAGAACTCGACGTTGCCCCTCCCAAGCTGGACAATGCTGGAGGGTGTGCTGCGCCGAGTCCTCACCATGAGTCATGAGGAATCTTAGCATTTAGGCGTCTATGCCAACCCTCAACCGGATTATTTGTTCTGTGTTTGGAATACGCAACACTTAAGAATTTTTTTTTAAACATTTTTATTCAAAATAACGTTTAATTTTTCTAAATTTCGGTTCGTCATTAGGCATCATATTTTTTATCTGTAACCAGGCATCGTTTATATAGGTAGAGGGTAGTAAGGCTATTGTAGCCCTTAATCTTGATACATTTCTACCTTCTTTTGTAGCTAAATTTACACCAGGAAATACACGAAGGACAGCATTTATTTGCGCTTGTTCATAGGCACATTTATATTGTGTAATGTTAATATTCAATTTTTCTTTTATTAAGTTAAAAAACCTAAGGTAGGTTTCTTAGATTTTATTGTATACTATTGGTATAACATTTACAGTCTTCAAATTTGAGAAATGTTCAACTTGCACTGTAAATATCTGATAGAATGGTCTAGGTACACTGTAAAACGCACGTTTGCACATCACTAAAGTACATTTTATCACTCTTCGCAAAATTTTCGATTATTTGTCTGGATGGATTTTGATTATATGTCTGGGACCTACATGAAAATATTAAAATTCTTTCCGAATCTCCATCATCGGCTATAAAAAAAAAATTGGAAAAAGTATTTGGCACCTTTACGTCTTCCAAGTGTTTGTATTGCAAAACGTCACCCTCTAAAAAATATTTAGGACACTGGTATAGTGTACTTTGAAATGTTGGTGTCTGATACACCAACATTTCAAAGTACATGTATGACATTGTCACATTGTCTTCAAAAATTTGCTGGATCGGATCAAAATTTTTGCAGACTTCTATTTTACAAATATTTATCAATTGTAAAACAGTATTATTGGAAACATCAGGTAAACTCACATGAACACCATTTCGTAAAATCTTGGCTCTCGTACTATCTAAAGTTATAGTTGCACTACACAAACTCCTATTAGCACATCTCCATAACGTTGTATTATTATTATTCAATTTTAATAAATTGTATTTATACCCATTACTTAGTAAACAGTCTTTCCCTTTTTGTGATTTTATGAATTGCATCGTAGCGTAGGCGTTATTTCTTGAAAAAAATCAACACCGGATTTTATTATTGTCAAACTGACAAATTATATATGTACTACTTTTTTATGTCTAAAAATAAATCATAGAGGACTCTCCGGCACGTAATGACCACTTCTCAAAAATACCACTTTTCAAAAAGACCACTTTTTAAAAAGACTACATCTCAAAAATACCACTTTTCAAAAATACCACTTCTCAAAAAGACCGCTTTCCTAAAATGACTACTTTAAAATGCCCACTTCTTCACTATTCATCTTATAACAATCGCTAGGCAATGCTTTAATAAATTAAACTGAAATATTTAAAGTAATTTTATTTCAACAAAAACAAATTAATAATATACAAAAAAGCGGTTGTCATTATACACTAACATAACGAAATTCTGAATTAAATAAAAAGTAGTATTTCTTACACACTAACGAACTCCCCGCTTAGATTATATATTACGTTAAAAAATACTGATAGCGTTGGGTATGATGGCATATCTACTCGAGTCATTAAGTCTGCGGGTCATTATCTATCTAAACATGTAAGTCATATTATTAATTTAAGTATATGTGCAGGAGTTTACCCGGAAAGACTAAAAATGTCCGTTGTCAAACCACTTTTTAAAAAGAATGATAGAGAATCCATGACTTGTTATAGACCAATCACACTAATACCTATAATGTCAAAAATTTTTGAAAAATATATTTACAGTCAACTCTATGGCTACTTAGAAAAAAACAATATCTTGGCTGAGGAACAAAAAGGTTTCCGTCAGAATAAATGCATCAATCGAGCCATTTTCGATTTTTTAAAAATAATAACTTCAAAAAGTGGTAGCAAAATACCCGTGTGCGCTATATTCTGTGATATGACCCAGGCATTCGACTATGTGGATCATAATATATTACTTACTAAACTCGACGCGTATGGCATTCGTGGCAATGTCCAGAATTTAATTAAATCATATCTAACGAATAGAAAACAATACGTTCAACTTAAGAATATAAACCACGATACAAGAGAAGAACAACTATACAGTTCTCATGTACGTACAGTGAACTATGGTGTGGGACAGGGCAGTGTGCTCGGACCTTTAATTTTTATTCTGTATATTAATGACATGCCTAAAGTAACACCATACCCTTTAACATTATTTGCCGATGACAGCACAGTTGCAATAGATTGTAGAAACAGAGATTTGTATGAAACGGACATTAATAACACATTGACAACAATAATAGAATGGATGGATAATAATAATTTAAAGATTAATATCAATAAAACAAATATAATTCAATTTTCACAAAGAATGCCTCGAATAGTTGACTTAGATGTAAACTATAAAAATGATAAAGTAAATGTAGTTGATTCTAATAAATTTTTGGGCTTGACAATCGATAGTAAAATCAATTGGAAAACTCACATTGAAGAGTTATGTAAAAAGATTAGCTCTACAGCGTACGCTTTATATAAACTCGCTCCTATTCTTAACACGGATGCTCTGTTAATGGCATATCATGGTATAACTGCTTCAAAATTGAGATACGGAATCATATTCTGGGGTAATGCAATAGACAAAGATATTATTTTCAAGGCTCAAAAGCGATGTATAAGGGCCATGTTTAAACTTAAGACTACGGATAGCTGTGCGCCATATTTTGTACAATATAAAATTTTGTCGTTACCTTGCCTATACATATACGAGTCAGCCGTTTTTGTAAAGACGAATCCGGAGCTCTTTGAAAAACTCGCAGACACTGTTAATCGTAACAGACGTTTTATCACATGTGACAGACTGCGTATATGTAAAAGCAAAACGGCTCTGATGCATAAAAGCATATTCTGTATGGCGCCTGTGATATATAATAAAGTTCCTAGAGAAATAAGAGATCTCAAGGTGAATATGTTTAAAAAACATCTGAAGGAATATTTAATAAATAAATGTTACTACAATGTTAAGAATTTCTTAGACGGTGAATAATATTATTATTGTAATTAAAAAAAATGTAATTCTCTTATTTCGGATGTCCAATGATTATTAAAATTAATTTAATTGTTTGACATGTCACTATTTTTAATCTTTTATTATTATCACATAAATTTATTTTTTTTTGACATAAATACGAAATAATATTACTCAATAGCAATGTATAATTTTAATATAATAATTTTGCATGCCGATTGGTGGAATATGGAGATACCTACTATATATTTCATAAGAGCTTACTGTACCCATGTTCGCAAATAAAATATTTGATTGATTGATTGATTGATTAATATCTACTATCTACTACTATCGATCTTACTATCCTGACCCTGAACCCATTTTTTTTTTCTAAAGGTTTCTAGCATGCCAGCAATACAAGCATTCTTGTTAACCTTTCCAGATAAGCTAACGAAGTGCTTGTGTTAGGAGTGTGTAAGTTATTAGTATTTGATTATTTTAAATAATTTTGTGTAAATAATACGTTTCAAAAAATTTATAGGCGTTACTTAGTTTTTAGCAAGTGTTTTTAACAATTTAGAATACGAGTTATCAAAATGGATATCTCTTGCTTTTCTATTTTTATTTAAACGCTGAAAAAGACCTTGAATTTATATCACAATGTTTAGATGATTCCTGTTTTAAAAAATGTAAAAATTGAAAAAGATTACATTTCCGGATAATTTTAGCAATAATTCTACGGTGCCATCCTTCTACTGCGTTATTTGTGTGTTGTTTGCATTCTGCTGAGCTCAGGATAGTAAGATCTTGTGTCAACCACTGTCGTTCAATATCTCTTTGAATTGGTTTAATTCTATAATTCCGGGTGGAACCATGGTTTTGATATACTCCCATGATTCCAATATATGTATATTGGGTTGGTAGGAGTGGTACAATGGAAGTAAGTCTGGCAGCATTTCGGCCAGATTTAGTATTTTGAATTTTCAACTCTTTCGCTCTTTTCCATGGATTTGACGACATAGGACGAGTTATTTTAAAGTCCTTTGCTTTGTCGGTCTATTTCTTAATCTACCCGCTTCTGGTTGTAACTACTTCTGTTTCTGACCTATTCTGTATTCGTCGGCTTTTTCTGTATTTTGCCGTCTTTGCTAATTATGTGTCCGAGGTATGCAGTTTCTAATTTCAAAAATTCTGACTTGTCCATCTGAATTTTGAAATTTGACTTCCTAAGTCTTTGGAAAACTCTTTCCAGGTTTTCCAGGTGTTCCTGGAGGGATGTTATGTTGACATTAACGGAATAAGGTCGTCCGGATCAACAGTGAGTATGGGCGTGTCACAAAGATCAATTCTGGGTCCTTTTCTATTTTTGGTGTCTATAATAATAATAATAATAATAATAATCATTTATTATCAGATAAGAAAATCCATAGTGCTAGTAACAATTATTCTTAACCTACGTTAGTAACATCTTACTTAACAATTACTTTTACGAACTCCTTCATAATACAGGAGTCGTACTTGTCAGCAATGACTCTCAGGATGCCATTAGTGCTGCTCCGCAGTCTGCTAAGGAGAGAGGCAACCCGTTTGCGAATAATGGCATGAAAGCCATCTACTCTAGCTTCCGCAAACATGCTAGATGCGCTACAAAAGCGGGGCAGCCCTAATAGCATCCTAAAGCCATTGTTATATTGTACGCGCAGCTTATTGAGCGTACTCTGGGTATACTTGACCCACAGGCTGCTCGTGTAGAACGATTGACAATACGCTTTGAACAAGGTAACTTTGACATCGTTACTACAGCGAGCAAACCTACGGGCCAGCATATTACTCCTGATCGCCATTGCCCTGCGCTCTCTTTCAATGTCCACTTGGTCGTCAAGGTCCTCAGTAAGGTAGTGCCCAAGATATTTAAATTGCGGAACTCGCCTCAACTCAACCCCATTTAAAGTTATTGTTGGCACACAAGACACTTACCGGAGGCCTTGAAAACCAAGTATTCACTTTTCACACTGTTATATTTGAGGCCATGATTGTCTGCATATTTTTCACAAATGTCTAACAGTCTCCTCAATGCACTAACACTTGGAGCGAGCAGTGCCATGTCGTCAGCGTAACTAATGTTATTCACACAAATATTATCAACTGAGCATCCGACCTGAGCACCGCTGAGCTCAAGTATCAGCTCATTTACATACAGGTTGAAAAGCTTGGGAGAACTTAACCCACCCTGCCTAACCCCGCATTTCAACCTGTACGCATCCGAGAAACTGTTAGCCCACTTCACAGAGTTGATCTGGTTAGCATACCAATAACGGAATAACATTTGTACTTGTGCATGCACACCCGTTTTGTTTAACTTTTGCCACAACACGTCATATGACACCAGGTCAAAAGCTTTTGACATATCAAGAAAGCATGCATACACAGGAGTGCTTCTCTAAGTATAGTATTGCACAGTGTGCTTGAGACTTAGTATCGCGCTTTCAGTAGACAGTCCGGGTCGAAACCCGAACTGAGCGTCATGTATATGTAAATGTCTTCCAAGTTCCGAGTCAAGCACACTGTCCAACACTTTAGCCACCACTGTAGCTAGAGATATTGGCCTATAATTACATTTTTGTGATAAGTCACCTGTTTTATTTTTTACTATTGGCACAACAATCGTTCTCATAAGACTAGCTGGTAGGTATGAGTGACCTAGACACAAAGTGAAAAACATTGACAGTACACGAGGTAGATGTACACCACCATACTTCAGATGCTCGATGCTGAGCCCGTCGTGACCTGGCGACTTGCCTCTCGACATGCCACATATAATATTATGAACTTGTTTTGCTGTCACAATAAACAATTCACCCGACCCGACGGTCACAGGATCGGCAGACATCTTTGATGGACCCAATGGTGACTTAACAGTAAAATGGTCTTTGAAAAGTTCAGCTATCCCCATACTGTCACTCACACCCTCCACACTCACAGGGAGGCCGGGTCTGTGATTCAACTTATTTGTTGTCTTCCAAAAGTCGCTCAAGTTCTTTGCAGCCCTATGCTCAGCGATAACATCCATTGTTACCTGCTCTTTATTGTCCTGACACCATTTCAATTTTTTCTTAAATAATTTTCTACTCTCACGCATATCGTTATATATATCTCCCGTTCGCGGTTTGTTATGAGACACCCAGTATAAAAATTTAGACCTGGCGTCCCTGTGGACCTCACGTATATGTTTGTTCCATCCAGTAACAATATGTTTATTTTTACCAACGTAAACTACATTTTTACTACTATCAATAGCAGATTCAGTTAATACCGTAATAATATTACTGTACAATATATCGATCCTACTTTTGTGATCAATACAATTGCAAATACTAGAACAGCACTGAAAAAAATCCTCAGGAAGATCTATTAATTTTAATTTATTATTACATAACTCCGTATATATATTTGTCTAATCACTATTTCTCTGACCCCATATTACATTATTTTTCTTTTGACTAGTAACATTAACAAAAGTTTTGCGTACAATGTCACCTAACTCACATTCAATAACCATCGGCAGATGATCGGACCAAAATGTATCGTACAATATAAAGATATTTGTTATTGTGTTTCTAGCTGCGTGACTAGTAACGCAGTGGTCAAGCCACCGTGTACACCCGTGTGCGTCACTAACAAATGTGTAGTTACTGTCACTATTACCTAAAATCTCAATGTCAGCACATGACCATTGACTATCCGTACATAGACAATTTAATTCTTCACCAAATAACTCACCCGGGTGTGCATTGAAATCACCCAGCACAAAGATAGATTCTACTGAATAATTATCAACAATGGCACATACCTCACTAAAGCAATCCGTAAAAACAGGCAAATTTTCAACTAAGTCTGTAGGCATATACACACTGAACACGAGAAAGACACGACCTGTAATAGTCACTTTTATCGCGCACAGACGCGGATTTTTGCACTCAATAACAGACACTTCCGGAAATACGCTCTTTCGCCATAATATAGCCACTCCGCCGTAGGGACGTCCTCTAAGTATGTCTACAGAGGTGTCAACTGCTGACTTGCCGGTGTACGCAAAGTCCTGATCAATGGTGCCAAGAAACGGTATATCATGAGGGAGCAACCATGTCTCTTGCAATGCTATGATATCTGCTGTCTTACATAACGTTCGTACACAATCAATCGATCTTTTAACTGATTTACAGTTAAAGGTAATGAGTGAAGTTCTTTCTTTAGTTTGTAAAACCATTATTACTAATATGATTAATTACACTATTCACACTTTTCATATCATCCTCTCGACCCTTGTTCCTCTTGAAGTAAATGAAGCGCCGAAAAGATACACCTTCCGGCCAAAGATTGTCATTTAAAAACAAGGCGAGTTTGTGTTGTGGTACAAGAATTTTATATGCATTATAGTTTCTTTCTTTTCTCATTTCTATTTTCTTAAGCGTGACGGTCGTCTGGGCTCTTGACATTATATAACCACTAATATCACTTTCTGTAGTCTCCTTATCAACGTTTGTGATAAAAAGTGGTATTTTTAAATCAGCTGCTCGAAACTTGTTATTTGGTTCCACAACGGCAGTTCCTTTGCAACCCTCAAAACGATATTTCGGCTTTTTCTTCTGCACAACCTTCCATTCACTCTCAACTTTGTTTTCTAGCAGATGTTGTTGCAAATTTTGTTGACGCTCATCGCTACCGCTCGCCGCTTGTTGCACAGACCGTACCGACGATATGCAATCATCGCGCGGCCCGGGCGTCGAAACCGCGGTGGTTACCTCTGCGTGCGTACTCTAAACGATATGCCATTTTTTTACCAGTAACTTATGCGATATTATTCTACACTCGCGTGCAAGTAAATCGACTCAAGCCTCAAGTGCGCATAAAAAGTGATATAACTTAAAAATGCCTTATTATACCTCTATATAATGTTTTACATAATTAAAGCCTAGTAATTGAGCTTCAAAATGGTGTAAGTTGCATGAAAATCGATTCAGTAGTTTAGTAAAAAAGGTTAATGCCAATGATAATGTAAAAAATGTTGAAAATTCATACAATTTCACAGTATGGGGTTATTGTGTTTAAATGACACAAAATGTGCGAAAGATAAAAAATTTATTCGTGTCAATATTTGGTATTCCCTCCTCTAGCTCTGATCACTGCTCTCAAGCGATTCTTCATCGACCTTATCAACTTTTTAATGGATGATTGTGGTATTCGACCCCACTCTTCTACCAACGCAGTCTTGAGCTCATTGATGTTTGTCGGAGCTGGATTCCTCGCTCTAACTTTCCTTTTGAGCTCGTCCCATATGTGCTCAATGGGATTTAAATCGGGGCTGAGCGCTGGCCAATGCATAGTGTGAATTTCTACTTCGTTTAGGAAATCACGTGTGGCCCGAGCAGTGTGACATCGGGCATTGTCATGCATCAAGATGAAATTTTCCCCAATAAAGCCTTGATAAGGGACAACTTGATTCAGTAGAACATTTTCAATGTAACGATCACTGGTCAGACCTCCTCCCCGGCCTCCCCCAGGAACGAAAACAAGGTCCGTTTTGCCTTCTAAGGAAATTCCAGCCCACATCATGCAAGATCCGCCACCATATGCAACGGTTTCCACAAAGCAGCACTGTGAAAACCGTTCACCGGGACGACGGTATACCCGACCTCTCCTGTCGCTGCCATGGAGACACATCCTCGTCTCATCTGTGAACAGGACTGACTGCCATTGCTCTATGCTCCAATCCAAATGCTCTCGAGCAAAGTGAAGGCGTGCTTGACGATGAGCTGTGGTCAACTTCGGGCCTGTAGCGGGTCTTTTCGGAGTAAGGTTAGCTTCTTTCAACCTTCTTCTAAATGTCCACTGACTGACAGTCACCCCGCGAACTTGACGTAGCTCCTGCTGCACATCTACGCCGGTAAGGTGTCGATTTCGGAGAGAGGTCGAGACCAAAAACCGGTCGTCACGCTCCGAGGTGCACCGGCGTCGGCTGGTATTAGGCCTCCGAGTGAAGGCACCAGTCTCTTGAAACCTTCTGTATACTCTCGAGACAGCGGACTGACTCATATTCAAACGACGAGCGACTTCTTGCAACAGGGCAACGACTTGAGCGGCTTCTTCAGGTGTTGAATCCATAATTTTCTTCAAATGACGGCTTTAATTTGCAGAGATGTGTTCAGGTCAACGTCTAATGAGCGACTGATAAGAAAAAACGATTACAGAAGGTTTTTATAGGGGGTTGTGTCGCGCAAGTTGTGTATAGAGCGCAGAGCAGTCTACGGGAGGTTGCGTTCAGTTGCATTCTAAGTACAAGTGTTTATTTAAATTACTGATATTATGCTACCATTTGAAAGCCTAATTACTAGGCTTTAATTATGTAAAACATTATATAGAGGTAAAATAAGTCATTTTTTAGTTATATCACTTTTTATGCGCACTTGAGGCTTGAGTCGATTTACTTGCACGCGAGTGTATTTGCTGATGCCACTTCTCTTATATTCAAAACCAATCGTAAAAATGATTACTCTGACGAAGTAAACAGGTCCCTTGCATTAGTTTTTGACTGGTTTACATCAAATAACTTGTTTTTAAATTCTAAAAAAACCAAATATATTAAATTTAGTTTGCCAAATGTAAGAAATATCAGTCCAAATCTTGTATTAAACAATGAAGTTATTCATTTTGTTGATAAAAATTTTGGGAATTACTTTAGATAGTAAATTACAGTGGGGCGCCCAAATATCATATCTCGTAGGGAAACTCAGTTCTGCAGCATATGCTGTCAGCAAAGTCAGACAGCTTACCGATGTGGAAATAGCAAGGCTAGTTTATTTTGGTTATTTCCACAGCGTCATATCGTATGGCATACTGCTATGGGGCAAGGCGGCTGATACTCAAACAATTTTTATTCTTCAAAAACGTGCAGTGCGAGCGATTTACAAACTAGGTGCACGAGTTTCCCTTAAAGAAAAGTTTAAAGAGATAGTTATTATAACAGTTGCATCTCAGTATATATTTGCAAACATTATATTTGTTAAACAAAATATGCATTTATATCACAAAAATAGTGACGTTCGCCCGGTAAACACGAGAAATAAGTACAAATTAGTAGGTCAATATCATAGGCTACATAAAACTCATAATTCATTTTTGGGTCTTTCTGTGAGACTATTAACAAGATACCAGCTAGTATTATGAGTCTAAGTGATTAAGTTCAAAAATGTAGTAAAAAATCATCTTATACGTACATACAGTGGATGAATATTTCAATGATCAAGAAAAATGGATTGATTTGCTTGTTGCTTTAATATGCTTGGGTGAATTTTGTTGTCACTTTGTTTTGATTGTTACATTGATTAAGAGCATGATTTGATTTTAGTAAGTAAAGATTCTGCATCTTTTCTTCCTTTTAATATCAAAATTCATATTTTTCACACAAGTACTTTGGCCAATATTTAAGCACATATAGTTTTTACCCTTGTTGTAATGATGCTCCTACTATATTGTACCCACTAAGGCTGATTTTGGTTTATCTCGTGTTTCAACTTTTTGATAATACATCTTGCATCAGCCCTTAAACACAAATAATAAACATTCAAACATTGTAAAATTGGCAATTTGAAAAGAGTGGCTGCGAGTTTTTATTGCCAGATACTTTTCTCTGGCTTTACCTATTGTTTGCGAATTTGGCATTACTACTCACAAGAGTTGTTTTGCATCCTAAGTGAATAAAGAAATTTGAATTTTGGTATCATTTGATTATCATAAGTTGTGTCATTATAAGTCATATTAACGTTATAGTCATAGTCATCATCAGCCTATCGCAGTCCACTGCTGGACATAGGCCTCTCCAATTGCACGCCACTTTGTTCTATCTTCGGCTTCTCGCATCCAGCTCCTGCCAGCCATTTTGCGTAAATCATCACTCCACCTGGCCTGAGGGCGTCCTACACTACGTTTGCCGTGCCGTGGTCTTCACTCAAGAACTCGTTTACCCCAACGGTTGTCGGTTCTTCGGCAAATATGGCCAGCCCACTGCCACTTCAGCTTGCTAATCCGGTGGGCTATGTCGATAACTTTGGTTCTCTGCCGGATCACCTCATTTCTGATTTTGTCCCTAAGAGAAACTCCGAGCATAGCCCTTTCCATAGCCCGCTGAGCGACTTTGAACTTGTGGACTAGCCGTACCGTCAGTGTCCACGTTTCGGCTCCGTATGTCATGACGGGTAGGACGCACTGATTAAAGACTTTAGTCTTTAGACATTGTGGGATCGACGATGAGAAGACTTGACGTAGCTTACCAAACGCTGCCCAACCCAACCGATTTCTTCTGTTCACCTGGTCCTCGAAGTTGTTTCTACCTAACTGCAATGACTGCCCGAGGTACACATATTTTTGAACAACTTCGAGAACGGCGCCGTGCACCGCTATCGGTTCCGGTTGTACATGTTCATTGAACGTGACCTAGGTTTTATCCAAGTTCATCCGTAGGCCGATGCGTACAGAGGAGTCAACCAGGTCATTCAGCATCAGTTGCAGGTCCTGCAGCGTTTCCGTCATAATGACAATGTCATCTGCAAATCGCAAGTGAGAGATGTATTCACCATTGATGTTGATGCCCCGCCCTTTCCAGTGCAGCGTCTTGAACATATCCTCCATTGCATTTGTGAACAGTTTCAGGGAGATAACGCCCCCTTGCCTCACTCCTCGATGCAATGGTATAGGTTTTGTTTCCTGATTCTGTACTTGGACGGACATTGTTGCGGCTTCGTAGAGACATCTCATCACTTGGATATATCGCCAATCTACTTGGCATCGCTGCAGAGACTCCAGAACGGACCAGATTTCAATCGAGTCAAAGGGAGTTGATTATACTCCTGGGTCTTTTGTATAATCTGCCGCACTGTGTAGATGTGGTCTATGGTGCCATATCCGCTCCGAAATCCAGCCTGTTCCGGTGGCTGGAATTCGTCAAGTCTTCGCGCAAGGCGGTTCGTGATGACTCTTGAGAACAGCTTATAGACGTGGCTTAGAAGAGAAATAGGTCGGTAGTTCTTCAGCCGGGTCTTATCTCCTTTTTAGAAGAACAAGACGACTACGCTTCTACTCCACGCCTCCGGAGTTCTCCCTTCAAACAGGACAGCATTAAAGAGCTTTTGGAGCTCCCTCAGTACGGGTTTACCTCCAGCCTTTAACAGCTCTGTTGTAACGCCATCCTCTCCAGGGGCTTTTCCATTTTTTAGCTGTCTAAGAGCCAGCACGATTTCGTCAATGTTGATTTCTGGCAGGTCTTCGGTGTAGTGGCGTGTTAGAGTGGCTCTAGGACCCTCATCTTCAGGATCAGGTCGAGATGCATGCGAAGCGTATAACCGGCCATAAAAGCCTTTCACTTCCGAGAGGACTGCCGGCTTCGAAGAAACGACTTCTCCACTTGTTTTGGTTAACTTCGTCAGGTGGCTTCTTCCAAGAGATTGTACGAACACTTTTGACCCCCGGTTCTGCTCGATCGCTCTTTTAATGAAAAGAGTGTTGGAACGCCGAAGGTCGTGTCGAATAAGCTTGTTGATCTCTTGGTTTAGAGCGCGCTTTTCCGACGAAGTGACGGGTGGGTTTTCACGTCGTTTTTTAATTAGCCCTAAAGTCTTTTCCGAAAGCTTTGACTTCTTGCCCTTACGCTGCATATCACAAAATCTCTTACCATCTTCCCTGAGTATCCGAACCACATTTACGAGCTTCTGGTTTACGTCTGTTGTGGTTTCCATGGCAGCAAATCGGTTATCCAGGTTTGACTGGAACGCTTCGTCATCATATTTCGCTTCGTCATATATTGAGTCATAGTCATAAGTGTTATTGTAGTCGTTAAAGTCTGTGTAGCATTCATATTCGGGTTCACAGTAATACTCAGCAGGATAGTAGGCATTATCGGGCAACGAAAATTCATTAAGATATATCTCGCGTGTTTTAAAATAATTGCTAGGTGGTGGATTGCCAGATTTTCGCCAATCGTGACCTGACGTCATAGGTAATGCTCAGGCTTGGTAGGCTTAGGAGCGTTATGGGGCTTTAGAGCATCATTATGTTGTTGCAGGTACATAATGTTTAACTCTTCCTGCACAAACTCAAGGGCTTTTTCTATTGTTTCTGGACGCATGCATCGTATACGCGATCCTAAAGGTTCTTTTAAACCACATACAAAAGCCTGCATAGCTACCTTCTTATAAGGAGCGCGTTTCGCGACAATTCTCGTCTGTAAGTTTTCATGTAAAGTCACATATGTCATTATCGTACTAAATACAGTTTGGCATTGATCGTAAAACTCCTGTGGACGGACCGGACTTATTACCCTGTGTAGCTAAAGAAAGGTCGTTATATAAAGCGGTTTCGTCCCTCTGGTCTGAAAAAATATTGATTAGGGCTGCTCTAATACCTGCCCAAGTTTCTGGGATGCCGTTCGCATTGATAGTGGAAGCGCTATCTTATTGGGTTACAATTCGATCGCAAATATTAATAAATCTCTTCAATACATTATGGTTACCGTCGAACTCTGGTACTAGGCGTAGAGCATTGTAAATTACATCGGGATCGTACGGCATTTTTTATTTCGAATAAACTACTCAAATTTAAATCTAATTCACTATCTAAATCTCTATAGCTACCTACTATATAAAAGCCGAGCGCGAGATATATGAGAGATTTTTCGTGGCGAAAAATATTGGAAATTTTTAGGATCAGATAGGAAGCAACACGAGAAAGATTTAAGTGTACTAACATATTATATATCATCTCTGGTCCTTTTCCGTGAATCGAAACTTCGTAGATTCAGGATCCTGAATTGATCGTGATTCGTGACGGAGCTTGATACCCGGGTGACTCGCGAACGTGGATATCGATTCGTGATACGTCCCTAAAACTCGCGAACTGGCCCGCGATAATTCTTCCGACTGCGCCATTCACCAAAATACATGAAGTTAATTTGCTATGTAAGTGATCGATTCCTGAACAGACGTCATCGGTGGCGCTGCACTGCTGCTGCGTTGGCGATTGATTCTCGTACGGACGTCATCGCACAGCTGCATAACTGCTAAATCGGCGTTTCCGTTCTAGTTTCTATATTTATTGTAAATTTGCTGCACCGACGATTTTCGTTAGGGATCCGTACTTAACATGTATAATAACATGTAAGGATTGCAAACAATTAGACCAATGCAGGCAATTTTCATGTGATAATGTATTTGAATGCTGTGAGGTCCCTAGTAGAGAGACAGAGATCCAGTCCCTAGTAGAGAGACACATAAGTGGCAGCAGAAAAATAATCCAATTGAAGTTTTACAAAGTTTTAATTTCTTTTTCTTGATGCGTACCATGCTTACAGTTTTTTGCAGCGAATAGAATGGTAAGTTTCGATAAGAGTACGCATCTACGTCGATAAGAGTACGTATTACTTTCTTTTTACTTGCAGAGGTGGGAAATGAAAAAATATTGTCCTTCATAATTAGTACAAGCCTCATGCCACCACTAGGACCATTTTAATCATCCAATCCAATCTTCTGCGGGAGGGTCCATGAAGTTTCCTGTGCAAGCTGGACATCTCCATAACTTTTTTTTGGGCATCTTCTTTGGTACTTTAGCTGGTCTTTTGGCTTTTTTAAGAGTAGCTTTATATAATGGTTTTGGAACACGCTTTGGTACGTGTTTTGAGGCCAAAGACTCCTCGAGAGCCACGCAAAATATCTGACTTAGCGCTTTTACGGTTAGATCTTGAAAGATATTCAGCTCGTACACTTTACAACAGGGGACAGTTATCACTCGACTGGGATGGTTGCGCATCCATTTTTCACACTCTGCTGTATAAAAAATCTTGAGGCTGTTATAAATGCAGCGATCAAGCGGCTGAGTTTTGTGAATGCAATTAGCAATGTTTTCCCAAATGTGACCATATCTGGATGTCACTATCATTTTAGTCGCGCAATCTGGAAAAAGGCGCGAGACTTGAAGTTATATCATTCAAAAGATGGGCGTAAAGCGATCAGATTAGTGTCAAATTTATCCATGTTGCCAGCAGATCAAATTAATGATACTTGGAAAGACATTTTGAATATAACCCCAAGATCCGATAAAATGGAAGCCTTTCGGAAATATTTCGAGAGAGAATGGATAAGAATATTTCGGCCAGAACAAATTAGTGCTGCAAATTGCATACATAAAACCAATAATGCACTTGAAGGTTACCATCATCGCCTCAACAAAATAATGATACGACATCCAAGTCTTTATTATTTTATTGAAAAATTAAGAAAAGAGGTACAATTGTGTGACATAAAAATTAAAAAAAGTTTGATTCGAGTTCCGAAAAACAACAGACGGAAATGTGATATTGAGTTCACAAAGTTTTACAAACATTTTAAGAAACTTTTAGACAAAAATATTACTCCATTACAGTTCCTCAGAAAACTGGTCTTTAAAAAAGCGCTAAATTTCTAGAAGATCTAAGATCCAACTTAATTTTAGCTTTTAGTTATTTTAAATAGATTTATTGTTATGGTAATATAGAGCTTGCTATTATATATATAAAATAATAAAATAATATATATATATAATAAAATAAATAAAGCATTGTTTATTGCACATTAACCTCTGGCTGTAATGCTCCTTTTGAGCCATTTGGCTATTCTGGATGAGACACCAAAATAAATATACACATATATTTATCGTTTTGCGTAGTGGTCCTATTGCGTTTGGTCCAACGGAGTATTGGTATTTTTAAGTATTGGTATATTTGCGTAGTGGTCCTTATGCGTTTGGTCAAACTGAGTATTGGTCTTTTTAAGTATTGGTCTATTTGCGTAATGATCCTTTTGCGTATCAATAGGTTGGTCCTTACGCGTCGAATTCGTATTGGACCGAGAATTTAGTCACATAAGCATGAACTCCTCGCGTCGTCGCCCGCGCTACTCGACGGCAATAGGGAAGCTGTAAAAGTTTATTGTAATAAATAGCGCGTCACAAAATCAGCTGATATGGGTAACGAATGTTATACGTTTTGTCTCTCTTTCAATATGAGTAAACTGGATTATTAATCGTTAGGTTAGTTTAGGTTAAATTACGTAGGTAAATGGATACTCTTATTTCGCATACTTTACATGAGTTTAGGACCGTCTGAAATACCTATTTTTGAACATTACTTTTCGATAAAATAACATTATTTATTGTGTCAAAATCATTACAACGTTAACAGAGTGTAAGTTTATGTACAAGTTTATTTACACTGACCTGTAGCAAAGCATTCATCCGATGTGCAATCCATCGCGTTCGTTACACAAACGTGCAACGTGTTCTTAGCATGTCTATCACTTTTCACTTTATCAAATCAAAAGCATCCACTATCACACTGCGTAACTTAATACGACTTTTGCGTTCCCGAGCGTACACTAGTCTACTAATAAACATCCAGAGGCTTTAAGTTCTGACCTCGGCGGCCAAGCCACAGAACCGCCCCACGGCCGGTTTCATCGGTCATCAAACTGAGTGACTAGGTACGCACGCACTGCACTTGCGTATGATTTAGAGCAGCAACGTAAACAACCTTTTCGCGCGCAGGTCACCGCTATACATACTGTGCCTGTAGGATATGCGGGGATGCAGGGGGGGCGGGGGTGCGCCAGAGTTGGCGGGAAGTATTCGACTGCTTCCGCCTCGCCTCGTGCCACTACTTACCGGGTTGTTGACCGCCCGGTGGCCGGCGGCTTTCTTGTCATTCATTACCTACTCGCGTAGTATTTTTATTACGTGAAATCGAGTAGCATTACCACAAGTTCTCATTTATTTTCTGCAAACGACATTGATGAAAAAATGTTTGAAAAAAAATGTTAATATTTTTTCAAACTGAATTTTTTTATGGATTGGGTTATTGATGTGGAGTTCAAAATTTTCGGCTCCAAAACGACTACAAATTCACGGTGTATATATTGTTTTAATAATTATGCTCATGAATGAATGAAAAAATGTATATATTTTTAATGTAGAAATTATGTATATATTTTTATTCTTTGACTAGCCACCTAGTGAACTTTGTACCACCTAAATTTGAATTAACCCATTTGGAGGTTTTAAATTGCTCAGTGTTTTAAATTGCTTCTTTAGACGGTACAAAAAAATAAAGAATTATTGAAGTTGGTTTAGTCGTTTTGAGTTAGGTACGACCAACAAATAATTTAATTTCGTTTTTGTTTATAATAAATAGATGAAAAGATTAAAGGTAATACAATTTATTGATTTGTACTCACTTTCATGATCATAGATTACATTTTGTTTTGGGTTTACCTTTTATAATAAGTACTCAGTCAGTGTAACATTATTTCATAAATATGACGAAGAGACATCTCAATAACACATATACAAGGTACCTACTTTTTTTCAATAATTTTAATCCATTGTTTGCATCTAAAGAAAGTAACGTTAAGAAAGAGGTAGAAAAAGAGGGGTAAAAATAATAAGAAAATAAATAATAATAAGTTTATAATGCAAGCAAACAATTCAGTTACAATTCAGGTACAAGTAGGGAGTAGAGAAAAGACGAAACAAAGGGAAACGAAAAGAGAAATTTGCAGAGACCTAATAAAAATAAAAATCAATTATGTTGCATATTCAAAGTAACTTGAGTACACCGCCACCTATTAACAAGTAGTGGAATAACTTCACCAAGCCTTAAAAGTTATAAACACCAGACAATCTAGCAAAATCTAGAAGTCCAAAGCGACCAACAAAAAAAAACAACAAGGATAAATAAAACTATTAGACTGACACAACAGAGTAGGACAACAAAAAGATAAGTTTATTACGAGAGGAAAAGAAAGATTAGGCTAGAGAAAAAATAAGAAAATAGAAAGAAAAAATATCTAGATGAGACTAACTTGAGAAGCGGTGAGATGAGAGATGTCATCTAAAAATATACTCAAAGCGGTGGATACTTACACAAGTATTTATTTTTGAATTTTGAGTAGGTCGTGAGTGCCAAACTGTAATGTGCTGAAATGTGCTTGATGGGCGCCAAACTGTATTGAAATAAAAGATTAGGTAGTGATAGAGCTGTAATAAAAGAAATAAAAGCTAGGATAGAAAGAATAAAAAGGAAACTAGTTTACATTACAAATAGTAAGGAGAAAACACAGGAGTAAGAACTTAAGCCTAATTCAAAATAAATACAATAGATAATATAAAAGGGCAGAGTTTGAAAAGTTATTAAGTGTGGATGCAGGAATGTACTTGTGTGCGGCACCGAGACGCAGGAATGCACTTCAGAGTGCGGGGCTGAGTCGCAGGAATGCCCCTCAGAGTGCAGTGCCGATTTTCACAGGAATGCCCTGCAGAGTGCAGGGCTGAGTTGCAGGAATGCACTTCAGGGTGCAGTGCCGAGTTGCAGGAATTTACTTCTAAATGTTTATTCTCGGAGAACTGTCGCTTCACTGCCTGTCTTCTTATAATATTCGGAACTCTTTGTCTTCAACAGTGGATGATATTCCTTCGCTATAATTTTCAATGATTGCTCATCCAACATTTGTGTTCTATGTTGAGGCAATGGCTTTACGCTGGTCACATAATCTCCTATAGTGGGTATAGAATGACTGACTGGGACACGAGGTACTGGCAAGACTAGCAACGCTTGATATGGTGTATTAGAATGGGAAGGATCGGGTTCTTGAACTTCTTGGGCCTCTGTTTGTTCTATAATTGGTACAGTCTGCCGTTCTGAAACTATAGGCACGGTAGGTTGTTTGGATGTCTCTTTAAATTCTCAATGTTTCCACTAGGTATACAAAGTACTTGTCCACAATACAAACATTTTGCTTTTTTGTCTAACACACTGAAGTGATCCTATAATGGGCTTCGCTTTTTTTATTTAAATTACTTATTGCCTATATAATTACCTAACTTCTAATATAGATTAAACTATTATTTTATAAAAACACTTGCACACAGTAGTCTATTTACAGTTCTGTTATTCAAAAACAGGCCACTCAAACACACACAATTGAGTCTATTTACAGTTTTATTATTAAAAAACTGGTCCTTTAAACACGCACGATGTAGTCTATTTACAGTTCTATTATTTAAAAAACAGGTCCTTTAAACACGCACAATTTAGTCTATTAACAGTTTTATTACTAAGAACGAATTATTTTCAGAAAACAAAAACATTAAATATTTCGCCACTAATAGGACACCACGGGCGCAACTAATCCATACTATCCATACTATACTACTAATATTATAAATGTGAAAGTAACTCTGTCTGTCAGTCTGTTACGCTTTCACGCTCAAACAGCTAACCCGATTTAGATGAAAATTGGTATGGAGATAGTTTGAGTCCCGGGAAAGGACATAGGATAGCTTTTATCGCGATAAACGACATCTACGCCGTCGGAGCCGCGGGCGAAAGCTAGTTACGAATAAAAACAATAACCAATTTTAAAATATTGTATTGCTTCAAAATATCAACAAAGCATTACTTGCATCTTTTAATAAAACAAATTCAATTCTATTTTCGAATAGTACATATGTAATATTCAACTTTATGTGTAAAAACATAGTGCGTATTTACGCTTGACAGCTTAGCTACATCAATACGAAATTAACACGAAAATTTATTAATATTGATTGGGTGTTTAGGAATGTCACCTATTGATTAAAAACATGAAAGAGTGACATTGAATGCCACTCTGCCTCTTTCCATAAGACGAGCTCAATCATTGGTATCTTTTAAAAGAATGTTGAAGGATTACTATCTTTCTAATTAAACTTTTAAACCGAATTAATTTATCAATTCCTTTCTTTTAAATTATTGAAATTCTTAAATTAATATCTATTCATTATTTACGCTGTACACTACCCCTATCTATCTCTTCACTTGTCTCTTCTATCCATCCAAAAGTTGCCTGGAAGAGATCGCTCTTAGCGATAAGGCCGCCCATTGTACCTAATTTAAGTTATACAATGTATATGTAGGCTCAGGATGTCAAGTGTTGCCCACACTCGACATTCACTGTCATTTACGTCGGAAAAGAATGAGGGTTAGTAGATCATTCTTGCGGAACGTCACATCATTGTGGTGGCCATCTTGTAGGCAGTTCGCCGACGAGAACGTTTACGCACCACGTGCCCGACGAATCGTTAATTTCTGACGTAAATGACAGTGAATGTCAAGAGTTGCCGTATGTTGCGCCGTCACATATTTCGTTATTTTTGTATTGGTGTACAATAAAGACTATTATTATTATTCTCTTTATTTCGTTTTTTTTCTTATAAATTACATTTTTAAATATATAAATAAAAAATACATTTAAAAATATAAAAAATAGTGTCCCACCGGCATCGGGTACAGGGACCAAGCTACCGGTGGTTACGGCCCCAGAGAAAGGAACCTCCTCACAATGCGAGCCGTGTCCAGAAGTACTGCCTTCTGCATCAAGCGCTTGATCCAACCGTCTAACGCGAGCCTCTCAAGGTGTTGGTCGAGGCTCTTTGCAATCAAACCATTAACGGAGACGACTATCGGTACAATGGTTGCCGAATCAACATCCCACATGTCGACAATCTCGTGCGCCAGATCCAGATATTTTATTTGTTTATCCTTTTCTGCTTTCACGAGATTTTCGTCATGGGGGATGGTGATGTCGACAATCATTGCACGGCGCTCAGATCGGTCTATCAGCACAATATCAGGCTTGTTAGCGACAACAGTCCTGTAGTAGTCAGTAGTCTGTGATGATAGAGCGATCCCAGTACAACGTGATAAGACTATTTTCAAGAACTGGCTCAGCAATCTACCTGTAGTACGGGACTTCAACGTCCACAAGGTGGTATTTCAGAGCAAGTTGCTGGTGGATTATCCTGGCTACTTGATTGTGTCTGTGCAAGTACTCGCCGTTAGCAAGACGTGAACAGCCGGAAACGATATGTCTGAGGGACTCACCAGGTCGGTGACATGCACGCCAGATGTCAACAGTGCCATCCCTCAGTATATATTTCCGGTAGTTATTCGTCATGATAACTTCGTCAGCAATTGCACAGACAAAACCCTCGGTGTCCCCGAAGAGGTCACCGAACCGTAGCCAGGCCACAGATGCTAGTAGGTCCACATCGGGCCCATAAAGAGCCCGAAAGAACCTACCGTGAAGCTCCTTGCTCTGCCATACCTCCCTGCGTTCGTTGACTCCAAGTACTACAGGCCTGCGCCAGTTCTCTTTAGCCAAGGAGAGCGGGGTAAGCCCGGTGTCCACCGCGACAACATCCCGATGCACACCCACGTCCATATGGAGAAAATATTCTCTGAGATTGTATATCTCGCGGTTATGAAGGGACTTGAGGTTCAACAAACCCCGGCCCCCACACTTCCGCGGGATATACAATCTCATCACAGATGAACGCGGGTGATGCATTCGGTATGACGTCATGAGTGTACGGACTTTTCGATCCAGGGTGTCTTATTCTGTCTGAGTCCACTTGAGTATACCGAAGGAGTACATTAGAAGTGGCATGACCCAACTGTTGCAAGCCCGGATCTTATTGCCACCTGACAAAAGGCTATTAAGCACTTTTTTCAGGCGACCGAAGAAACGTTCTTGCAACAGCTGTTTCATGTCAACCTCATTAATGCACAGTGCCTGCGATATACCCAAATACTTATAGGTCTCGGTTGCGAGAAGTGATCTTAAGTGGATGGAATCCGAGAGTTGAGTCCCTTCGGATTCCACTACCCGCCCTCGCTTTATATGAACGACTGCACATTTGTCAACACCAAACTCCATTCTAATAGAATTACTAAAGGTTTCAGTTACCTTCAGTAACGCTAATAGCTGTGAGCTGGTGGGGGCAAAGAGCTTCAAGTCATCCATATACAGCAAGTGGGATATAACCTGACCACCACGTCGCAACCTGCAACCTAGCCCTGAACTCTCTAGTAAGGTACTGTGACAGGTGGGTCGAAGATAATCCACCTTTTGTGTTTTATAGAATAGATGGTGATAATGTAATAGATGTTGATGAATTAATAAACAGTGTTTTCGCTTTGGGGAAATCCAGAAGTTTAATATAAAAGCCCGATAGAAGTTCTGAGGAACACCCCCGGTGCCTGCTCAAGAGCTGGCCTGATTGTTACAGTACTAAGTGGGTTCAGTGCTAGGCAGAACCAAAGGGGACTCAGAGTGTCACCTTGGAATATACCCCGCTCAATCCTTATAGGTACGCCGCCACTTCCTTGGATCCCTCGACACCCTGGATAGGTAAGAACCCTATTCCAATGTCCCATACACGACTTCAAGAAGGTGCATAAAGTTGTATTAACTTTATACAACTTCAGCACCCTCAGAAGCCATGTATGTGGCACGGAGTCATACGCCTTCTTATAATCTATCCAACATGCCGATAGATCCTTTCGGTTGCGGCGAACCTGCTGGCTAATAGTCATATCAATGAGGAGAAGCTCTTTAGTACCCCGGGCCCCACTTCTACATCCATTCTGAGAGGTACACATGATGGAGTTTGTGTGTATATGTTTATTTATTTTAGCTCTCAGAATGGATGTAAGAAGTTTATAGATCGATGGTAAACAAGTTATCGGTCTATAATTTCTAGGGTCCGAGGTACTACCGGTCTTATAGAGCAGGTGGGTCACTCCTTTGGTCATAAAGGCTGGCAGCGACGCAGATTCTAGGGCGGACTGGAATTGCGATGCCAAACAAGCGTGCCAACTGCGTAGCCATTTCAGCCAAAAGTTGTGCAGTCCGTCTGGGCCTGGAGATTTCCAATTAGAAAAAGGACGGACTGCACTGGCTACGTCTGTGCTGTTAATGTTAATATCTTCCATTTCCGGAATAAGTTCGCACGCTCGTCCAACGTCACGCATCCATTCCCCCTCTGTGTGGGTGACAGGCACCGCCCAAATGTTACGCCAAAACGAGCTTGTTGCTTCAGCATTTGGTAGATGCCCGCCATCCACACCTTGATCCGTTCGCTGCCAGTCTCTATACACCCACCTTTGGTCCCTTTGGAACATGCAGTTCACGTTATACCTGTCCACGCGTTTTTTGTACCTGCGTATTCGGTTTGCCCATGCATAGATTTTTTGCTTCAGGAAGTCGATGCGCTCTGTGACACGCGACATGTAATCCTGAGGTCTGATGTCAATCCCCAAGAATGCCCGTTTCACAAAGCGCATCACTCTCGGGCGAGTGTTCCCGGTCCTGAAGCAGGACAACTTGCCGATGAGTACCCTTGCCCCGGCAATACGGCGCTCAATTCTGCATTGTCACGCGGGTACGGCGCACCTTGGTCGTATAGTAGGGGTTTTGGCTAAAAGCTTAACACCTCCTATACGACATGCCGCAACAGCTGCACAATACAGGATTGAGTGGGTATCGCCGAGGTCTTCGCTATTGTCTAGGTAAGTAGGCAATAACGAATCAAGAGCACACACCAGCGAAATGTTCCGTCTATGCATAGGTAACCGAGGCAGGCGTGGCCTAATATTGTGGGGCGTGGACCGATATTCGCGAAGCGCAAATTCCAAAGCGGCCTTAATCTCCTCATTGCACTGAGTACTTACCACAATAGCCGCGGTATCCGGCCCCGTAGCTTCACAGTCAACTACATTTGTAGGAACCTGTACCGGGGCAGGGATCTCGCGGCTAGTCTGGGCGTACTCCGAGCGTAGTCTCTCAAGTGCAGCCTCATCTAGCAGATGACAGCGCTGAATGGCCCGCACTTGGTCCGATAATCGTTGTGCCGAAACGTTGACAGTCGGCTCAAGCACCTGAAACAGAGGCAGCATCCGTTCACGGTACACAGTAAGGTTAGTTCCCCCCTCTGTAGCCGCATAATATGCCCGCATGACGTTCTCGTTCATCGATGTCGTCCATCGCATGCGGCGCACATCACCACCGACAGCGGGGGCCCTGTTTGAGGCCGGTGGGCCTCGGGGTCCTAAGCTGGTCGGCGGCCGGCCTCTCCCTCGCCGACGTACAGGTGGTGGCGAGGTTGGCGGAGAGAAATACTCGTCACTCGACGAGCTCGACGCCTCAGCAACGGCTGGTGTTGAATCCTGTGGTTGCGAGGCGGAGTGGAGCGACGAGTCCGGGGGTGGAGGGTGTGCTTGTAGATTCGTGTGGTTTCATCTTGACAGATGTCATTTTCCTTTTTTCTATTTTGTATGGTTTTCTTGTAGATATTCTGATTTATGGCGTTTTTTATAGTTTATTGAATGTAATAAATACTTTACTGGGTTGATATAATAATTTATGTGTGATTTAGAGGTGATTTATTTAAAATTAATCGAAAAAAATATTGTATTCAGAAACGACGTTTGCACTGCTCGGTGTTGCCCGGTTATTATTATTATTGAATTTAGTATTAAGAGATTTTATTTGTATGTTACAACTTTCTTTAACGTTAGTTGAAACTTGATTCCCAATTCCTATGACCTTTAGCGAGCCAATGACTTGTTTGACTGCCTCTGTGGCGCGGTGGGAGTATATCCGACTGCTACGCAAGAGGTCGTGGGTTCGATCGAAAGTTTTATTCTGGGTGGGGACCCAGAATAAAACTTTGTGTGATGAGCACGATGATTTATTCTGTGTCTGGGCGTTATTTATCTATAATGTGTATGTATTTAGAAATATATAAGTATGTTTATCAGTTGTCTGGTTTCCATAGTACAAGCTCTGCTTAGTTTGGGATCAGATAGCGTTGTGTGAGTTGTCCCAACATATTATTATTAAATGAGTTGAGAATTTAATGCAATTTTTTTTAACGATTTAGAAATGATGACTGACTACCGCAATCCAACAATGCGCGACACTTCTCTTTTTGCTGTGTCAATGGATTTGCCATTTCAATATCAGCAGTCGACAATAGAATCTGGTTAGCCTTTTGGTTTGAAAAAATAACCATAATCTTATCCTGTTCATCGGCAGAGACCAGGTGGTTTATTGAGGGTGATGATGGCTGATGAAGCAGAGTGTTGTGTAACCCTTTGCATAACCTACAAGAACCTAGGCGACATGAATCCGCAGCATGCCCCTGTCTAAGACAGTTCTGACATAGTTTGAACTTTCTGACATCCATAATTTTATCATCAAATCCTTTAGATTTAAATGTTGGGCAGTCATAAATTCTGTGACAGACATTACAAATTAAACAGGCAAACTGATTTGGTTTTTTACTATGATTAGAGCTTGTGAATGTCTTTAAATAAGCCATAATACAAATAGGGCTCGCAGCCCTGTTATGTATTATTGTTATTAGACATAGAACGTTGCTGAGGCACGGTTGTCTTTGGTGCCATGTTTTCATTTTTACTATGATTAAGAGACTCAAGAACATTTGCCCGGTCTGTCATGAACTTAAAAAACTGAGCTAGCGTAGGTGCATCACCTTCGATATTGTTGCGGTACTCTTCCCATTTTAATAAGGTGTAACCGTCTAATTTTGATGACAACGAAAATACTATACACTTATCCGTTGGTTGACCTAGGTTCGCTAGTGCACTGAGGGGGAGGAGGGAGTCACTATACTTATTATAATTCTCCCCAAACCGGAGTTTTGCCGATTTCGAGGTCTTCCTTTCCAACCTGGAGACCTCGATACGGCGATTGACTTCCTACAGCTTCCAAACACATGCCTGCACGGGTTTGCCACTGCCTGTGTATGATAGCTTTCAAAACAATTTAGGCAAAGTCCTACATCACTCTTTAGTGCTAATTCGTACCTCTTATGTATATGTTACGGCTAAAACCCGAAGTGCGGCTACACCTAGTTTTAGCCGGTTAGAACTAGGTGTAGCCAATTACTATTGGTTAAACCTAGTACGAGCCGATTGTTTTCGGGTAATACTAGGTCTATCCTTCATCATGCCGGCTATAACTAGGTCCGGCCATTCCGTGTTGGATAAAACCAGGTCTATCCGATATCATTCCGGCTAAAACTAGGTCCAGACAATCCCTGCAGCAGCGACGTGGGGTGGAGGGCATAGCGAGGCACGCGCCTCTGCAGGTTGTGAGCGCCAGGTGCTGCTGATCTACTCCAGGTCTACTAGCGAGTGACTCACTGTCTGCAGCAGCAGCGCGTGTCTTGTCTTAGTTTTATCCAACAGGAATTGGCTGTACATAGTTTTAGCCGTCATGATATCGGCAGATCTTTTTTCAGATATTAAAAAAAAACATCCAATAATAAGAAACGTAGAGAGTTTTTTTTATTATTATAAATCACATTGTAATAATTAACACAAATTATTAGAAGTACAATTTTTAATATAATAGGAACAATCAGGAACATTTTTTTAACAACAGACAATAGTTGCATATTATAATTTAAACGATATTATTATAATTATAAATCACACGTTTATAAAGTAACATAAACTATTTATTAGAACAATCTAAACTTGAGTGACATTTTGAGTTGCACAATATACCAGCAGCTTTGCAAAGGCACTTTTTGTTGCCACATTTGGTTTTACAGTTGCATCTTTTATAGCCTTGCCCACCAGAGGTCGATTGTGCATTGGCTATTTGGCGTAGTGATTTCTTTTCGGGTGAAACAATGTTAATATCTAAAAATTTTGATTCGCACACAGTGAACTGATTTCTTGAAAATAGTTCTGTTATAGTGCCGTATTTGTTTCCTAATTTGTATAACCCCTTGTCGTTACATTCAAGTACAACCATTAACACATTGGGAAAGTCGCCTCTACCTCTGTCCACGTCAGGAATTTTTACTCGGACTGTATCACCGACTTTACATGGGGGAAACTTTTCATTTGATGAAGCCGTCATTTTTATAGCTTGTTTTACCAAACCTTCCTGTGCACCTTTCCTGTTAGTGTCAATTTTTAGTTTCTTTTCACACAGCTTACATTTTTTCTCCTCATTCTGGTCACAGAGCCCGCAATATGTCATTTCTATTGCTTTCTGGCAACTTCCTGATGTTGATGGCTCATTTTCTTTAGTAGCTTCGTCACTCTCATCATCAACTAACTCTCTAAGAATTTTCTCAAGATCTTCCTCACTTTCTATATTTGCAAGGACTTCAGGTGGTAGATCAGATGATTTCAGCCCGACCTTTACATCAGAACCGAACATTGCCTGGTACGGCGATCTTTTAATTCCGTGATGGTAAGCTCTATTTTTCATTAGCTGAACAAATCGTAAGCCTTCTGACCATTTTTGGCTGTTCTCGTCAGCCATCCAAGTCATAAGCATTTTTTCGATGTCTTGATTGGCACGTTCAACACTACCTTGTGACTGGCTGTGTCGTGGTTTCCCATGCACAATCTTCAAACCTGGCCACATATGCGTCAAACTTTCCACAACTCGATTCGCGAACTCTCTGCCATTGTCGGATTGAAGTATTGAGGGTGATCCAAAGATACAAAATATATCAAGTAATTTCTTTGATACTTCTTCCGCAGTCTTACTTTGTAGCGGATGAAGTTGTACGAATTTCGTGAGGTGGTCCTGATAAACTAGTATAAACTTGTAGCCCCCATCTGGGTTTGTCTGCATGTCTATTAAATCTACTTGGCAACGGCTGTTTAGCTCGCTGGATAAAATCGGCTTTACAACAAGGCCTTTTTTGGTAGATTTTTGTTTCATTTGACATGGCTTACATAAACGAAGATACAAAAGAATCGCCTCCTGAGTAATATTTGCATACTTCTTTTTAGCTTCTGCAACCATTCTGTTTCTTCCGCCGTGCCCAACACACAGATGTATTTCATGAAGAACATCAAACAAGTCTTCATTATTGACGTAATATTTGATATTTTCGGAATTTTCGGTGCTCGACACAGGAGAAATCAGCTTTTCGATGTCGCCAATACAACAAACATCGAAGCGCTTCAAACGGCGATATTGTAACGTAGAACGTTTCGTGGATATTTTGGCAGCTTTAACGTCTTCTATAAACTTGGAATACTGCACATCATTCATATAGCTTTGATTTTCACCATGTTTTGTAGCTAATAAACACTGAAATTGTTCCAAAAAACTTGACTTCATAGTCTGTAAGTCTTCATTCACAGCCATTCTGAATTCGAGCGCGTATGAGCGCGCAAAAACAAGAAAGTACGTCTGTTTTTTACAACGGCACAGCGCGTACTAAACTCAAAGCGCAATGGCAAACGCGGGTGTGCGGGTGGCGGGCGGCAGGGGCGCGCGACTCGCGTGAGCGTGAGTCAGGCGGCTGTTACTTGTTTCAACTTGTTTGCATCTAGTTTTATCCAAGAGGAATTGTCTGGACCTAGTTCTAGCCGGAATGATATCGGATAGACCTAGTTTTATCCAACACGGAATGGCCGGACCTAGTTATAGCCGGCATGATGAAGGATAGACCTAGTATTACCCGAAAACAATCGGCTCGTACTAGGTTTAACCAAGACTAAGTGGCTACACCTAGTTCTAACCGGCTAAAACTAGGTGTAGCCGCACTTCGGGTTTTAGCCGTAACATATATATTCCATTTAGTGCTAATTCGTACCTCATAAGTATATATTCCATTTGTTATGTATTTTGCTATTTTAATTTCTCATATTTCTCTTTAATATTTATGTAACATTGTAAACAATTATTTGTTAGTAAATCACAACTGTCATTTCGACAGAAATATGTTCATGGTTTCTTTGACAATAGATAAGCAAAGAGGTCTTTGTATTTTTGTAACTGTTATTTTATCTATTCAAAACTAGCTGTGTTTAATTTGCAAAAGTAAATCCTAAATTTGAATTAGGATACGCTTTAAAATTTTAAATGCCTCTAAATAAATTTATTTATGAGGAAAAATCAAAAGGAAAGGGTGTGAAGCGACAGTTCTCCGAGAGTAAACATTAAGAAGTGAATTCCTGCAACTCGGCACCACACCCTGATGTGCATTCCTGCAACTTAGCACTACACCCTGAAGTGCATTCATCCAACTCGGCCCCGCACTCTGAAGGGCATTCCTGTGCAACTCGGCACTGTACTCTGAAGTGCATTCCTGTGCAACTCGGCCCTGTACACTGAAGGGCATTCCTGCAACTCGGCCCTGCACTCCGAAGTGCATTCCTGCATCCTCACTTAATAACTTTTTAAACTCTGCCATTTTCTATATTAGCTATTGTAAATTCTCAGGACCATTGTACTTATTTTTTAATTACGCTTAAATTCTTACCTTTGTATTTTCTCCTAGTTGTAGTGTAAACTACTTTTCTATAATCTACTACTTCATTATAGCTCTCTAAGTTCTATCTTAGCCTTTATTTACTTAATTAAAGCTTTCTATCACTAACTTATCTTTTATTACATTACAGACTATTTCGGAAAATGCGTGATGCCGTCGTATCGTAAGCTGCTAGCAACTTTATCTCTAGATTTTGTAGTTGATTGACGTCCTTCAGACCTAAGAGGATTTTCATATCGTCGTATCGCGGCGAAAATTGACCAAGCATTGGTTATGGTGACATCAATCACCCAAAGAAAAATGGGCAACCACCATTTTTTTCCTCTGATTCCAATATGGTAAATATTTTTATTTCATATATCATATTTATTTATTCAAAAACAATTTTTACATTGTATGCGAATGTCATGTGTACATATAAATTTTAAATTACAATTAGAAAAATATTATAAACTAAGAATAAAATAAATTAAAAATAAATTGATCAATATTTTAGGATGCATCTCATTTTAATATATGGGTTAAGCTTGGTTACATATCGTCTGTTGAATAATAACACTCCCCTAACAAGAAAAGCCTGAGTTTTGTTAGAAAATCGGTGTTGTAAAGTGATGTTTTTATTTCTATGGGTAGTTTATTAAATACTTTAATTGATCTATAGTAAGTGCTATGCTTTGTGACATCAAGATGGGGTGCAAGTTTGGCCTGTAGATCTTTTCTCCTTGTGCTCTCCCTTTGTTGCCTTTCTTCTTCAGTATCGTACTCATGTATATATTTACGCAAGTGAGTGAGCACTGATAGTATGTATAAACTTGGAACTGTCAATATTTTTAATTCTTTAAAATGTGGTTTACATGTTTCTTGTTGTTTAATTCTGATTATGGTTCTAATACCTCTTTTTTGTAGGATAAAAGCCTTCTGAATGTTATAATTATAGCTTCCTCCCCACAAAAGAATGCTATATCGTATCTTTGACTCAACCAATGCAAAGTATACCATTTTTAGGTGCTCGATACTTACCTCATTCCTCAGACTTCTGAGCACATAGCAGGCCGAACTGATCGATTGTTCTAAGTGTCTTAGTTCCTCTTTCCAATTTAATTGATCATCAATATATACGCCTAAGAACTGATGTTTGGTTCACATTTTCACCATTTATTTTACAATGCAATTTCTCATTATTTCTGGAAGTAGTCTTAAATAGTATAGCATTTGTTTTACCAGCATTTACTGTGAGTCCATTAACGGTAAACCAGCTGTGAAAGGTACCTAAAGTGTGATTTATAGCCACGTTTAGATTGGTCATGTTGTCGGCCGATACAACCGCGTTGGTATCGTCGGCAAATACCACCAACTGGGAAGAACCTTCAACAGTTTCTACAACGTGTCGTATAAGATCGTTTATAAAGGTAATAAAGAATATTGGACCCAGTATGGAACCTTGTAGAACACCTGTATGAATTTGTACTATTTTGGACTTATATATTTCCTTTTTGTAATATCTGTGATTTCCACGAACATTTTTCTGTTTGTTAAATATGAAGTTAGAAGTTCCAAAGGCTTTCCCCTAACACCATAATATTCTAGTTTCTCTAGCAATAATTTATGATCCGCCGAGTCAAATGCAGAACTCAAGTCTAGAAAAAGTCTAGCCACTTTTTGCCTGTTGTTCATTCTACTCACAATGTATTTCATAAGTCAGCTAATTGCATCTTGTGTTCCAACATTTTTGCGGTATCCAAACTGTCTGCTATTTAGTACTTTATTTAGGTTAAGATGCCTCAGTAACCTATCTTTTATCAGCTTTTCCAAGATCTCCAGTAGTTCAGTAGGGTAGAAATACTCATTTCGAAAAGTTGTATTGTGAGGTTGCTCCTGGTTAAAAAAATTCTAAATCTGCCTAAAGTGCGTAAATCATTGTTTCAAGTATTAAGGTGAACTTAGTAACTAACGCGTATAGTGAATTAGTCTTGTTTTGGCTACCAGTGCAGTAAAAAGCATAAAAAACATTAAAAGATTACATTCAATACAGTGACAGACAATTACGGACAAAAGTCATTTTACCCTCCTTATTTCAACGAGAGCCTTTATTAGTGTGCGATTTGGTCAATCCCAAAAGTTTAACTTTATACGTGGGCATTTATTGGTGTGCTACTAAAAATATATTTATTATTTAATAACTCTACCAGTTCCGGATCGTCCTAACAAGCAACTCTAATTAAAATTTACTATTTTGTCCAACCGTGTCTCAACGTTTTAACGTCAATTAACTAACATCGAACCAACTGACTCTACAACTACCAGGACTAGGATGGAAACACAAAAGTGCGAATTATGCGACGACTTACTTTCCGAAGGTGTTCACTGTACAGCGTGCAGCAAGGTGATGCACTTTCACTGTGCCGGCATAACCGAGGCTGGCTATCGGAGGCTGGGAGACAGAAAACTCACATGGCGTTGTATGAAATGCAAACAATCGGGAACTGCGCTTTCACCTGGTTCTCCAAGACGATCTATTAGACCCGAGTCCGAATCAGCTGTCCTTCTAGAAATAAGAGCATTGTCTGCAAAAATGACCCCTCTATAAGGCTTAAAGGAAGATGTCGCTGCACTCAGAAGTGAATTCGCTGACTTGAAATCATCCTTGAACAAGCAGTTAAACGACATCGTCAAGGAGTTCGGCATCAAGATCCAGGGTATGGAACAGCGCATTGTCCAACTGGAAAAAATCCAAGTACACGTTGCTCAGCTTCAAACCCGCGTAGATCAATCGGTGGAGGATTTGAAGGAAATCTATTTTATATAGTAACCAAAATAGGCCAAAAGATAAATTATCCCATTAGCAAGACTCAAATTAACTTTATTACTCGAGTGCCCACGCGTGAGAAAGATCACATTAGGCCAATCATAGTAAGCCTTATAAGCAGATATGCTAAGGAAGGTTTTATAGCTGCTGCAAGATATCAAACAAAGACCACTCCCATAACATGTAGCCAATTTGGCTTTACTGGCAATCATCGGGTGTTTATAAACGACCACCTTATTTTTAATTAAATTTATAATTATAGGTGATTTTAATTTTGGCAACGACGTTGATTGGCGCGTTGTTAACGGTACCGAATTATTGCCAACCAATGTCACGAATCAACAACTAATGGAATTTTTCGACACTACTCAAACCTGCAACTTATCGCAATTTAATGGTGAACGGAATATAAACGGTAGATTATTGGACCTAGTTTTTTCTAACGATTCTGCTATTGTTACTGAGTGTAGCAACCCATTAGCATTACCTATAGATTTGCATCACAAAACGTTAATTATTGAATTCAAGTTCTTAGAATATCATAATATGCTATCAGAAAAGTCAACTAAAAAATATATTTTCTCGCGTGGAGACTATGCAGCTATCAAGTCGGAACTTAATCAGGTGAACTGGCCTGAGTTCTTAGTTGCGGATACATTGGATGATGCTGTTACCAAGTTCTACACAAAATTATATCAACTTAGAGATAAATATGTACCGCTTAAATCATTTAAACAGTCAGCACACCCGCCATGGTACAGTACCGCGATAATTAAATTATTAAAAGAGAAATATAAATTTCATCGAAAATACAAAACATATAAAAATATTTCCGATTACCACTCATTTTCCATCTTACGCCGCAGAGCCATCGACTTGGAAAACTCTTGCTTCAATGCGTATATGGATAAAATCGAAACTTCTATTATGAAAAATCCTAAGTCATTCTGGTCATACGTAAAAAGTAAAAGAAACGCCGGTGCATTTCCTAATGTCATGCAATACCAGAATATGACAGCATCCGCGGGGGAAGCGATCAGTGACTTATTTGCTACTTACTTTAGTGCAACTTTTCAAGAACCAGACCAAGGTCTCTCTGACCAGAATGTATCTAACGATTCGTGCCATATAAATAGCAATACATCATCTATTAACTCCATCCATGTTAGCCAATCCCGAGTTTTACATCTTCTTGAAACCCTAGACCTCTCAAAGTCTGGAGGCCCGGATCAAATACCACCGATATTAAATGTGAACTGTGCCGATAGTATTGCCTTACCCATATGTATCCTATTTAAGAGATCACTATCAGAAGGAATAGTACCAAAAACTTTATTAAAATATATATATTACGGGTCTTAATCGCGTGAATAATTTAAGGTAAAATACCTTGTTTATTGCCCGACGTTTCGACCGTATTGCGACCAAAAATCTGGAAATCGGCTTACGTTACCCCGATTTTTAAATCAGGGAATAAATCACACGTAGAAAATTATCGTCCGATATCAAAGACATGTCTATTTTCAAAGATTCTCGAAAGAATAGTGTATACCGATGTTTATGACGCAGTAAAGTGTAGTTTAGGCAACGAACAACATGGGTTTCTAAGAAAGCGCTCTACAACATCTAACTTAATTCTATCTCATGTATTTATATCACAGGGAATGGATAGTCTTGCTCAAGTTGACGTCATATACACTGACTACAAAAAATGTTTTGACCGAATTGACCATCGTGTACTGTTGCATAAATTATCTTATGCCGGAATACATGGTGATCTGTATCGATGGTTCTGCTCCTATATTAAGAATCGGACTCAGGCGGTGGTACTTCAGGGTTTTGCCTCTCGGTGGACTACCATCCCCTAAGGAGTACCTCAGGGTTCAATCCTGGGTCCATTGCTATTTATATTGTTCATTGCCGACATTGGTAGTTGTTTTAAATACTCTTACATTCTTCTTTATGCAGATGACATGAAGATACATAAAACGATACGAAGTATATCTGATACCATGAGTATCAGATATACTTCGTATCGTTACAAGATGATCTCAACAGGTTTCAAATATATTGCACTCGTAATAAACTTAAACTCAACGTATCGAAATGCCATCATGTATGCTTCACTCGTCTAAAATCAACGATTGGTTTAGGCTACACATTAAACAATGAGGCAGTCACTAAAGTCGACAGTATTAGAGACCTTGGTATTACACTAGACAGCAAGCTTCTCTTTGACCAGCACATAGAGAATATTGTAACGAAGGCCTCAAAAGCCCTAGGTTTTGTCTTGAGGACCTCCGCCTGTTTCCGATCTATCAAAACAATCAAAATACTTTATTGTTCTTTTGTGCGTAGTCATTTGGATTACGCTTCTCAGGTTTGGAGCCCTCAGTATGAGACTTACAGGTCCCGTATAGAGGGCATCCAGAGAAAATTCATGCGTTACCTGGACTTTAAGGCACAGTTTTACTCACGTGATTACAACCATCGTTGCAAGCGATACCATTTTCTGCCTCTTGACCGTAGGCGTTACATCAATGATATATGTTTTTTGATTAAGATCGCACATGGTTCAATTGACTGTCCCGAGCTTATTGCAAAACTAGGATTACGGACTCATCAAACTGGCCTTCGGCAGCGTCCAATCCTAGACGTACCATTCACAAGTACAAACTATAGACGCACACTTCTTTCATCGTGGTATGAGGGAATTTAACCAATTACCCAGTAAATTAAACAAAGACCTATTCTGTACTAGCGAGAGAGTTGCGGGTAATCTCTTGGCTAAACTATTTTTTGATAGCGAGTAGCGACCTTGGCTGTGGTGTTATATACTGTACATATGGTAGCGGTAGGGTGGGTAGGGTTTCCTTTTAGATTTTCTGTATTCCCATTTTTTTTTCTGTATTCTTAGTTTTTTTTTCTGTTATTTATATTATTTTTTTTGTTGTTTCCGTGATCTGTTTTTGTGTTGAATTGTATAATCTTTAAAATGCATCTGTGAAAGCTTGTTAGTAGCAACATGTTTATCAAGTAACTGTATAAATACTAAAATTGTATTAGTCTGTAAGCTTTCCGAAGAAAGAATAAAAAAAAAAAAAAAACTTTGAAACAATCGAGAGTAGGGAAATGGGCCTGTACATTTTCGGATCGGTTTTCGACCCTTTTTTGTGCACTGGTATAACTTTGGCTATTTTGAGTTGTTCAGGAAAAATGCTTTCGTCAAAGCATATATTGAAACATGTACTCAGTGGTCCCGCTAATATATCGATGTTATCTTTTATCACTGATATAGGTATATCATCATAGCCACTAGATTTTTTGGTTTCCATTTTTCTTACAATATTGTGTATCTCTTTAGGAGATGAGTGGTACATTACCAATTCATTATTTACTTTTGCCGAGCTTCTGTGTAGAATATCCATTGCCTGCTCTGTATTCATTGGCGTTGTTTTAGAGCTTATATTGAAATGTTTGATAAAGGTGTCGGCAATTTTGAATGGTTCCGTAATGGTATTGCCATCAGTTTTTAAAAGTAGTTTCATTTGGGTATTTTCCGATATATTTCTATGTTTATTTATTATTTTCCATACGTATTTTGCAATTTTTTTTGAATTCCCTATACTGGTTTGTGTTGTTAATTTCTTAGACATTTTGATTACTTTCCTATACAAGGTAAGATATTTTTTCCTATATTTTATTACACTTTCGTCTTGTTTATAACTTTTTCCAGTACACAGGAGACGTTTCATCTTGCTGGAGACCCTTATGCCCTTTGATACCCACCTTAATGGAGTAATGCACTTTACATTTATTTGCAATATCCTCTTTTTAAAGCTATGCTTGAAAATTGCGTTGAACGTCTTTAGAAATGAGTTTATTCCCATAATATGCCAGTTCTGTTCTAGTAACAAATTCCTAAATGTATTTTTGTTTTTTACAGAGAATGTCCTCTTTGTCACTTTCAATATCATATTTTTTCTATATTCTAATTCTTATTTCTATATATTGCTACATTACCTTTTGTTACTATACTACAAAGTAAACCTGCGTGTCTATCTGCCAAACCATTGTGATCGATGTCACAGTGTTTTATATACACGATTGAGAACCATTGCGTACAAATGTTATGGAATTTATTAAAGGCTTAAAGTTATAGCATTTCAATAAACTAAGTAGATCATTCCTTTTTTCTAGCTTCAGATTCTCAACTTCTGTGTGGGCAATTTGTAGTTCCATTTTTAATTTATTTACTGTCTCTTTTAACTCTAAGATCTCGTTATTAGTGTTTGGTAGACTTTGGCACGATATATCCATTTCGCGTTCATAATCACTGCTTATAATCGTTGTATTGAGTTTGTCTCGTCTTCTTTGGATTTTATTTACATAATTATCATCCATAATTTATTAATCAATTAAACAAACTCACAGAAAGTGTTATTGATTTCGGTTGGGTTCGAACCCCAAACGGCTGATTAGAAGTCGGGCAATTTACGCCATCGCCACGGCTTTTTAATAAATTATAGCGAAAAAGATGTTAAGTATCGAGGCACCGAGTGGATCAGTTCGCACTGCTTTACCGACCGAGTGTAGTGTTTAAGTCGGGTTAATAGATGTCACTACTGTGCCTATGTTGATGTTCAAATACTGATGAGTAACGCTTTCACTTATTGATTATTTGTAATTTACGCACTGATCACTAATTTCATTATGTTTTGTAATATGAATATTGATTTTATCAAATGTAGAAAGTTATTTTAATTCTGTTAAATTAGAAAAGTTCATGGTTTTCGCATTATCGTTAAAAGAGAAAAAAAAAGTTATTTATTAATTTCACCACTATGAGTTTTTAAAAATGTTGGATAACACTGTCACTGATTGTTTACTGCACTATTTACGGATTGCGAGCGGTATTTGCTGCTATAACTGTGTTATACTATTTTATCACAATATTTTTCACGGAGCTGAACTATCACGTGACAGCAGCGCCATCTGTATTTATGGGCACCTATTAGATCAGTGCCACCCATGTACTGATTATAGACGCCTATCAAGTAAAATCTAATCTAAATCTAATAAAATAAGGTCTCCTTGCGACGCGTACTCGTACGATCCACTGTATAAATCTGTTTCACCTCATAGCTGATTTGTCCTGTCCATAAATCCTCATCCAAAAAAAAAACAAAGAAGTCTATGCATGTAAAATTATTATAGTTTTCACTAAAATTAGAAACGAATTCGCAGGGTTCAATCTCAGATTATATTCCCACTTAAGACATTTTTGGTTTCTGACGTACTAGTTCAGTTTTCCTCAGAAGAAGACTCGTCAGGTGAATTTAGGATAGCAATCGAAGTACGAGCGAACACCGCAGGAGCCTGGAGCTGTTGACTGTTCACCGTTCCACCGTACGACCATCGTCTTCATCTGTTGAATCCTCATCACTGCGCTACATCACTCACTTTTTGATGATTCACTTTAGATGTCTCGAACATCCAAGTCGTCATCATTCTCTATAGCATCCAAAATCGGAGCCCCATTCATGCTAAAACAAGATAAGACAACTTTGTAGAAAAAATGTATTCATAATAGACCAGCGTTGCATAGGGTCACTAACAATAAAATAGCTTATTATATATATAAATTAAATTCAAATTAAAAAAAAGCTATTAGCAGAACATAAAATTATAACTGTCATAATATATATTTCGTCATATCTGTAGGTGAAAGGTGAAGAACCTTAAGTCCATTTTTTATCATTTTCATATTTTTACAGATTCGGATTGAGAAAACTCGAATTCATACAATGGTAGAAAACATTAAGTCCTAACGTCGTAAAATTTTAAATTAGCAAATATAATTAAACATTAAGTCCTTGAGTACATTTAAAGTAAACAGTATTAAAGTTCTTTAATATCTTTTAGCATTCAAATACAGACGACGGTTTAGTGTTAAACGACATTATGTGGGACTTACGATTCTTTAGCACTAACGTATTCGCTCGCGCGCGACATCGGCACATTGCTTACTCCCCGGCCCGCTACTCTCGCGCGACCGCTGGCCGCGACGCGAACGGTCAGTTGCGGATAAATACTCTGCGTGTCGTTAGTAATTGTTTTTAGTGCAAAGTGTTAACAATAATACCTAAATAAAATGTTTACCGGACGGGGAAAGAAACTAGTCAATATGATAAAGTTATCAGGTATGTAATGTAAAAAGTTTTTCTGTTAATTTATTGATACTTTATTGCTACTAGTTGAAACTTGCAACCAAGTTGTTGTGTTAGTGTGAGTATGTGTATTCGTTATTCTTTATACAAATACTGTTGAACCGATTGCGATGAAACTTGATTATGAAGATAGCTTTGCGTTAGTAAACTGACCTACCTACAAAGTGCTAGTTTGATTATTGTATCGCCACCTTAGCGTCGAGTGCCAGCTTGTTACGTAAAGTGATTTATCTTCATTTTTAACCCCCCATGAGTGCGTGTGTATCTGTGTGACACTCTGTGGCATCACAGCTCCTAAACATATTGCTTAGCAAATGGATAAACCGATTTTGATACGGTTTTTTGTGTTTCACAGCTGACGTGATCGATATGATTCTAGATGATAAATAACATTATATCTAAATAAATTAAATAAGTACCTACATATATTTTTATTAGATGGTGACAGCATGATACAAGTGGTTCAACCAGGATGTTCTAAATGGCCAGTTGTAACAATAGATGAAGGACAAAGCAGTTTATTCGAACCAAGAAATGAGACACTATCCCCCTCTATATTAGCGCCTCCTCAATCACCCCAATTTGATGATAACACGAAAATAACAGGCGTAGAAAGTGATATGATACTTTCAAGTGAACATTTTTCGACAGACGATGATGATTATATTCCCAACACGAGTGACTCAAGCAATTCAATTCCTTCGAGAAACAGACATAGAACTAGACCTCCTATTACTATAAATGAAAGTTCAGAAACAGATACAGAAACAGAAACTGGAGCAGCTGTTGAAAAGGAAAAAGCCAGAAAACGGGTAAAAAGACCAGAAACATGGAAGTGTAACTTGAGACGTAAAAAAGCAATTACAGGCGAAATACATGAAACTCAAAAAGGAAGCATAGTTCCTGCTAAGACTATCAAAACCCCTTGTTCTTGCAAAAAAGGATGCAGTAACAAAATTAATAATGAACAACGAAGACAAATATTTGAAAAATATTGGAGCGAAGGAAAGACCTGGGACATGAAACGACAATTTATTTTGACATGTGTTCGGAAAAAAACTATAGAAAGACGAAGAATACGCAATGATGACTCTAACAAACAAAGGAATCATACTTTAGAGTATAGATTTGTGGTGGATGAAAAAGAAATCAAGGTTTGTAAGATATTTTTCATAGGAACTTTGGGTATATCGGAAACGGTTGTCAGAAATACAATTAAAAAATCTAGCTATGGAATTACAGAGGAAGATAAAAGAGGGAAAAAGGAGCCTCCTAACAAAACAAAGACTGAAATCATAGAAAGGATTAAAAAGCAAATAGGATCATTCCCTAAGTATGAAAGTCACTACAGCAGAGAAAAAACTAGACGCGAATATTTAGGTGCTCATTTGAATTTAAAATTAATGTATAAGTTGTATGTAGAGGAATGCACAGAAGATAATGTTGACAACAAGATGATTGCTAAAATTTGGACATACAGAAACATTTTTAATACTAACTTTAATTTAGGATTTAAACCTCCAGAAACTGATACATGTGACGATTGCGATCGTTTTGTGATTCAAATGCGTGGATCTGAAGGTTCTGAAAAAGAGGATCTTAAAAGCAGATATGATAACCACTTGAAAGACGCAAAGGCTAGATACGTTTTAAAAGCTTTTGATAAATTGGAATTAATAAATACTGCAGCTGGTAAGAAAATGATTACTGTAGATTTACAGAAATGTTTACCAACTCCTTTATTGACGAATGGTCTTAGTTTCTATCTGCGCAAGTTATGGACTTTTAATTACACTATATTAGATAGTTCTACGGACAAAAGTACGTGTATCATGTGGGACGAATCCGTATCAGGCCGTGGTGGAAACGAATTATCATCCGGTTTGATCAAATGGTTCGAAGTAAATGTTTTAAATACATCTACCAGAGAGGTCACAATTTGGTCCGATAATTGTGCCGGACAAAATAAAAATGTACATATTAGAATGTGCTACTTATGGCTATTACAATATATACCACACTTGCAAGTTATTAACCACAAATATTTAATGAAGGGTCACACACATATGGAGGTGGATGGTATACATTCTATTATAGAAAGGAAGAAAAAAAAACAGCCTCAATTTTCTATAATGACGCCATGGGATTGGCAACAATTGATTCGGTCTTGTTCTTCAGAAAAAGCTCCGATGGAAGTAACCAATATGTCAAGAGAAGCATTCAAAAATTTGCTTATTCTGCAAGAAGGAACCTCATCTCCTTTTGTAAATCGCAAAAAGGGAGATATGGGTCAGTCAGTGCCTTACTCTGAAATGGTGTGGATGCAGTTTAAGAAAGAGGACTATGGTACACTGTACTATAAAACTTCTTTTGACCAAAATCAATTTGAAAAGGTATCTTTGATCAGAAACAGAAGAAGATCATTAGATAATTTTATTCTACCCGCACTGCAACCCATTAGACTAGATTGTAAGCCGATCACAACTCAGAAATACTTAGATTTGCAAAAAGCTTTACAATGGGTTCCACACATTTTCCATGATTTTTATAAAAATCTAGCTCATGATGCTACCGCGCGGGACCTGCCAGAACCAGAATAGTATTTTTTCTAATTAATTTCATTGGTTTATAATACTTACAAATAAAGTCTAAATATTAATATATTGTTTTATTGCCGTTAACTAAATATTTTAGTTGGTAGGTTACAAATTTTTACTATTTTTCACTTTTGTAATCATTTTTTATTAATGACATAGTGTTAAAATAACATGACATTTCTTACTTATTAGAATATTCACTAAAGGTAAAAAACATTAAGTCCAAAAAAAAAGCCTTCGAAGGCTTTTGTAAACTCAAAATTTGTCAAAGTTCATAGCTACAGATATATAGTAATCACAGGTTTTTATTTGATAAAGATCCGACTTCTACTTTATTCTCTAGACTATTTTAACTATGCCAGTGACGTTTTAGTCATCATTAATGAGGTTTACTGTAAACTTACCAGATTGTGACTTAAGGTCTTTCACCTACAGATATAATACTTGTGAAAAATAATGAATATGAACTAAAATTGTTCTAGCATTTGTCGACCAGCCATTTTGCCGAAATAAAATAACCGCCTATAAAAAGATAAACATTTTTTAGCATTACTTTAAATCAGTATTGCAATTGGAAAGAACAAAAATACAATTTGTAAGGAGCTTAATGGGTTTGTCATTTCATTTGATTTATTCAATAACAATATACAAATTCGATGTAATCCTACAAGAAATAAGTATGTTAATTAATCTCATAACAATCCTAGTCACCAAGATGTCACAATTACTTCCCTCAAGATAGCAACGTGGAAGCCAGCGGTGTTATCTCCAAATAAAGTAGAGGTAAAGGTTCTGTTACCCACCCACAACATAGACATACTGCTAGTCCCAGAATCTCATACAACTGCAAACAGCAGTATTATAATAGCAGAACTATAATATCTGCTACGCTGATCACCCAGATGGCACTGCACACGCCGGAGGGGCTATAGTAGGAAGGTCTAATATCAAACAGCATGAACAACCACAATACAAAACTAAGCACATACATAAGCAGTAACAATACGCAATAGAAGTTCGAAATGGAACAACATTTGATGTGTCTGCCACTATAGAAATAGTTGTGGTAAATAATTAAAGATATTTTAATTATAACTTATAGAATTAAAAAAGGAGACGAAGAAGATGCTAAAACGTCCTATGGAGACGTTTATTGTTATTTTTGGGATGAGACGCGGGGTCAAAGGGGTATTTTAAGCAGAAATAACGCAGATAAGAAGTTACATGTAACATTTTATTCTGACAACTGCACTGGTCTAAATAAATATAAAGTAATTGTTAGCTTATACTCATATAACCCCGCATTGCCGCCCGGCAGCCTCTCAGCGCGTCTCGCCTGCATGTCTGATTGGTCGCACGCCGCAGCCCTAAGCCATAAAAACGGCGAGACATTCACGGAGAAGCGCGAGCGCCAACTTATTTGTATTTTTGCCTACTGATAATAAATATCAATGTAATTGTTGTTATGTAGTCTGTGCCCAAATCGCAACAAAATAAACGTTTTCTTTTCTTTTCTTTTCTTTTATATGCGGTCGCTCATTTTGATAACATCAATAGTATCAGCCATAAATACTTAATAAAAGGGCATACTCAAAATAAAGCCGACAACGTGCACAGTTTTAATTAGAAAATAATAATAAAATAAAAAAAAACGTAAAAACTGGACCTAAATATGTACCTGTTTAATTTCCTATTTGGATTTAAAGCGCTCGGAAATCAGGAAAGCCTTTCATGGTGAAAGAACTTAATTATGAATTCTTCTTAAATCTCAAACTACTTTAGGAACGGGCATACAATTTCAATAAAAACAAGATACAGCGCCAGTATTGTGGAATGGCTTCAAAACAATAAAGTTTATTAAAGAGGAGCTGCTTCACTTTTATTATAAAAGACCATATTCCGATGAGACGTTTTCTTTTCTAAAAAAATTAAGTTACAATGAAATTGTTATCGCACAGTTGTACGAGCATCGACTTGAGTTGAAACAAAAGAAAAAAAGATCTCAAAGATTTAGTATAAAAAATCGAATACCCAACATTTACGCCACTTTTATTAATTCTTTGAAATTAAGCAAACTTTTAAAAATGTTATGCAGAAGAATATGTGTATATTAAGATTAAACCACTATAAATACAACTGGCAAGTTCCTATCTATACTAATATTATAAAGCGGAAGAGTTGGTTTGTTTGTTTGTTTGTTTAAACGCGCTAATCTCAGGATCTACTGGTCCGATTTGAAAAATTCTTTTTTTGTTGGCTAGCACATTTATCGAGGAAGGCTATAGGCTATATAACATCGCGCTACGACTAATAGGAGGGGAGAAGCGACGAGAAATGTTTCAAAAACGGGGAGAAATTACGCATACGAAGTTGCGCGGGACAGCTAGTTTCAATATAAAACTGAACTGAATGAACCGTAAATGAAATACTGATAGGATTTATTGTAAATGCTTACGTTAAAAGAGCTAAAAACTTTATTATTTATGTTACTTGTGAATGATTTTGATTAATTTTGTTTGGCGTGTTGATTACAGGTTATTAGTTGTATTAGAAGTGAATTAATAAATCGCATTTAACAAATTTTCATTGTTTTTATTGAGTTTCGTGGGAAAAAGTATAAAATCGTCTGAAAAGAACCGACATGTTTTGATAAAAGAACATGGTTTTAGTAGTCCTACAAGAAATTAACAGACCTTTACCAAAAACAGTCACTGATAATTACAATATTTTTGACACTAAAGTGACCTATTTTCCCAGTATTTCTTTTCAAATGTTAAATAGTTAATTTCCAAAAAAATAAATTATTATTAAAATTTAAAATTTAAAGCTATAAAGACAAATAATATCACAGAAAATAAATTCGTAACTTTCGTTTTCTTATTAAAAAGTTATAGTAGAATGAGTAGAAATTGTTCAAAGCGTCAAACACATTTTCTTATTTTCCCAAAGCTTACACAAAGTGACTTGAGTCACTTTCGTTCTCAGCGTGCGATATTTTTGAAGGCTCTTTCATACTGTTCCTTTTTTATTTTCTAATGATACTTAATCATTCTAATTTCAGAACGAGTAAAAACTTGTTGGTGAACCCATACGAGCGGCTATCTTGCGAAGCTTCTTATCAAGACGTAGCGGTACCGAATATACACTTCACCTGTATCCAACCGCGTAGGGCAACTACTACGTGGAACTGCGTGTTTACACTCTACCTACCGGCGTTGCACCTCTACCTACTGACATTGCATCTCGACGCACCGACGTTGCATCTCGACGCACCGACGCTGCATCTCTACCTATCGATGTTGCATCTCATACGCACCGACGCAGTATCTCTGGTATTACAGCGCCGCTAGACACGCCAGGTTTACTGCGTCCATTACATTGCCTTTATCAGCCGTTTCGTCATCTGTTTTATTAATTTAAGTTCATTTGTAATTAATTTTAAGTAGTTTTAAGGTTCTTACTCCTATTCATTTAATTATAATCATTTAAGTTTGACTGCCTCTGTGGCGCGGTGGGATCGTGTCCGACGGCTACGCAAGAGGTTGTCGGTTCGATTCCCACACAGAACACCATTTTGTGTAATCCACAAATTGTTGTTCCGAGTCTGGGTGTACTTTGTATCCGTGACTAGTATGTCTGTAAAGTCTCCCGCGACACAGGGCTTACTGTGGAAGTCGTATTTATAAAAAATATGAAAGATTAGATAAAGTTCATAAACTTTATCTAATCTTTCATTTCAATACACATGGCAATTTTATTTTTGACTAGTTAATTGAATAAATAATTAAGTGACCATATAGAACTAAATTGCAAAGTGTCATTGTCTTAAAATAGTAAAACATTGGCAAGTAATGTGAATTCATAAATGCTAAAACTAAATTTAGATAAATATCAATTTTGCATCCGACGTTAGACCATAACGCGTTAAATAAGAACATTGAAACAAGATACACTGCGGCTTCGGCACACACTCCTCGCTAAAAAAATAGTTGTCTGTAAAGTCGGTTTACGGACTATAATTTTACGTGATAACTTCATAAGAAAACATTGATGACATAGTAATTAACCTGCAAGGTTTTTTTTTAAAATATCCAATTGTATAGCATGTCGCTGATGATGCTGCAATCACCAAAACATTGATGACCTTGTAATAAACAACCATGCCTGTGTAAATACTTCAACCAGACCATGACACTTTTTCGTGCGTGCACCCGGTCATCGATTTATAAGACGTTGTCACGTCAAAAAACTTTAAAGCCACGTTTTCACTAGTTTTCACATTTGTCCCGAGACTGTTGCTCGACACAAAATATACGAGTCCCGCACGATGTCGCCCGATGTCTCATGCGACATCTACGGGTCGCGGGACTTCCTGCCAGTCGACGATCGGCGAGCGTCGACACATGCGTCCCCCGTGTCCTTCGATAGTCGTCCGACAAACTTTGAATAGTGAGGTCGTCTGTCGCTCTGTGTAGTGAGGACGTGTGTCGTTCTATGTTCCGAAATGGCAGTAGTGTGATGTTGTTAACATTAAATGTCAACATTCTCAACTATTGTGGGAAGCAAAATTTAAAAAAATGATTTTTTGACGTTTATAACGACTGCAGAAATCGCACCTCTACCACAATTCACACTAGCGTTCACTTTGTCAATCGCTCGCCATATAAACTGTCGCTAACTGCTAACGCTAACGACCCGTCACGAGTTTCTTAGTACTCGGACCTTATTTGAAAAAATATGTCTTTGAAAATAGCACTTTATGGATTTTGTTTTTGTTTAGTTTTCGTAAAATTCGTTTTCTTAATCATTACAGATTATACCTAGTTCGGCCATAAGTTCTGTTACAAATGATTTTTTTTTAATGAAGTAATGAAACTGTTTTACACAAAATAAAACAGTTATTATGTGCCAAAAGAAAGACACAGCGTTTATGTGAAGCAGCTATATGTATGTGATTTTGGATATTTTATGCATATACAATCAAAAACTTACCCTATTTCTGTGTCTTCAGCATACTTCCGTAGTCCTCAAATATGTAATCTCCGACTAGATTATTTGCGCCGTTTGAGAGTCTCCGCAGATGCAGCAGCAGCGCAGGCACAGCTGGCAGTGTTTGGAAGATGGGAAGGCGCTAGGGTGTCGACGCAGGTTGCATCCCACACCAAAGGTCTTCCCATCTTTCAAGGTAGCAAAGACATACCGTCCGGCCTCTTGCGATCGCTGCGCGCTAAATCATTAGGTTCAGCAACAGCTGGCACATCAGTGCTGACAAGCAAGGGGGCCGGATAGGGCTCTCCGTCTGAGATTGACCAACCATAAACACTGATCCCAGAAAAGGACTATCATTATTTATGTTCCTTTTGCATTGTTCAAGTGAGCCAGAACTCGAAGTGTTAAGTTTGGTGAGGGAAACACCCATCCTATGTGATAGTTCCAGTCTTGTCTGAAAGCATCGTAAAAGGCAGCTGAGCCATCCTTTGAGTCCAAAATGACGTACTGAACGCACCACATTTTAAAAATCTTTTTTGTGGCATCTGGCAGTATCTGCCACTCTGGCACAGACCTCTTGAAATACGGTCTGCAATGCCGTTGAACCTCCCCGGGATGTAACATGCCGACAGTGTTATGTTGCACTGCTCGATTAGTATGAGTAACCTGTTTTTTAGTTTAAAAAGCGCTAGGGAACGAGTGACTCCCTCGTTCCTTATGTAGGCTATTAAGGTTTTGTTGTCTGATTGAACCTGAATATGGGCGTTATGAACATACGCAGTTTGCTGGGATAACGCTGCATACACTGCAAACATTTATTTTATGTTGAAGTGCCACTTTTGTTGGCTTGGACTCCATTTTCCTGACAACATGATGTTGTTCAGATGAGCTCCCCATCCCGCCTCCGCCGCGTCTGTTGTGAGAAAGTGTGTCACTTTTTTTCTGCACATTGCTATTGCGCTGTGGTCCACCTTTTTAGCCACCACTGTAATTCGCGCTTTACTAGGGGGGTCAAACCTCTTTTTTCCCTTACTCTGTCCTGTCTGAAACCTTTTAGAAAGATCTGTGTTCTGCGACAGTGGAGCCGATCGTTTTGAGTCGTCAGGTTTGCGAAATTTAAGGTCCCTAGCAACTGTTGTATTTCTCGGAGACAGGCCACATTTTTTATGGCAATGAGCAACGCGAGTTTTGATATTATTATGCATCAAATATAAAAAAAATCAGTTTTATTTTATGATAAATTTGAGATGGAATTTTATACACCTTTGTTACCTGTTACCTGCCAAAGCCACCGCTGCCTCAGCTTCATTCTTACCTATACTAGGGACACACATAGAAAAACTTTCAGCTTTTATTAAAATCCGAAGGTCTAGCACTAACGGGCTCTTGCTCTATTATGGTAAAAGGATTAAGGCAATATTTCAAGCAGCCTATTGCCTATTATTTTACGTGCAGCCTTAATAAAATGGAATAAAAGAATTTAATCAAGGTAGTGGTGAAGTACGCACAAGAGCAGGCCTGATCATTGTTAATACGGTCTGCGACCAAAGTACGATAAATGTCGGAGCAATTACGGAACTCGTAAATGAAACAAAAACGACATATTCAGTCCGGCCTAGTTACGTTGATCGTACTGTAAAACATAAGAAGGACTGGCGTTATAAGTATTACTTAAGCGCCATTTTATCTAAAATGAGTTATATATATCGTTGCATAGGATTTTTTTTTTTGCATCGATAGATCTAGGTCTCATAACGATCTGAATGTTACAGTGTACCAAGTATACTATTAAATGGGTACAGTTTTAAATAGTTTGTATTGTTCTAAAAATTAAACTAATGCTCGATCCCCGATTCGTACCCAGCACCCAATGCAATAAGTACATTTATAAACGCTTTAATTAGTAATTATTCATTTCTTTTCAAAATAATTTTGAATTCACCATAGATAGTCGTCGATCCTCATTTTACAGAAAATTTACAAATTTGGGCCCAGTAAATATAAATTCTCAAGAACCATCAACCAGGCCTAATGTAGTTCAAAGGTTATTCTCCAAAGATGAAAAGAGTGATAATTCAAATTCTGATTGTGATGGTTATGTAACAATTAAAAACAGTTGAAAACAAAGACAGTTTGCAAATACAGCAGACAAAAACAGGTAAGATTGTATTTTTCATTGTCTTAAAAAACCTATGTAGGTGTACTTACCTACATCCATCCAAGATATCCACATCTCCATAAGGTATACTGGCAGAGAATGCATTAAGTTCGCCTTTGTAAAAAATTGTGCATAAAGTTTTAAATAGGTATTAAAAAAAGTTTAAATCAATTTAAGTATGTAATGCGGTTTTCTCATTACCTACTGATCCGATTTAGATGACTTTTTGCTATCTAATTTTTTTCATTTATTGGTGAGGTGCTTAATTTTACAACATTTAACACAAAAATGTAATGTACCTACTTCCTACTAAGTTAGCTAACGACACTAAAAACCACTTATAACATACTAGCTTTCGTGTTTGGCGCGGCCCGCGTGGTTGTCGGTTATCACGATAAAAACTATCCTATGAATGGTATGGAGATAGTTTGAGTTCCGGGGATGGACCCAGGACTCAAACTATCTCCATCCCAAATTTTATTTAAATCGGATCAGTAGCATGATGTGTGATTTTATATTCTTCTAGGACCACTACATGATGACAGTTGTCTCACACACGGTTGTCTCTGGTCACAATTTATGTAGTTACAGGACATTTACTGGTGCAAAATTAGATTGCATTATTATGACATACATCTTTTTAATTAATATTTTTAAATCTAAAGAGTCGAAGGAAAGCAAATATCGCAAATAGTTGAGTTCTTATTGTAAGGATATTTGGATAAATTATAAACCACACCTTTTTAATATAGGTATGATTGAAGGAGACGGTGAATCTCATGATCCTACCATACACCTACCACCAGCAATTCAAGAAGGGACAGTTAGCGAAAACCGCGTACCACCAAAATATACCTTATTCCGCCCAAGATATGGTTTTAACTCAGGAATCTAACACAGAGATATCTGAAACATCCATACATCAATCACAACCAAAAGACCACGCTCAACAACAGACCTTTGACCAAAATATTATATATAAATATTCAATGCACACAGGCGTCGGTATTCAAGCAGAAACGTTCATATACAAAGTACAAGTAAACCAATCACAAACAGAAATCAATCCTCAGAAAGAGATATCCTTTATCCACGATATCCATCCCACACAAGCCTCGATTTTACATGTAGGGGATTGCATTGAGCCAGAAGCGTTCCAAAACCAAGTGCTACTCCAATCCCAACCACCAGTCTCCCAAGAAGAGAATGATTTTGAAGAAGGAAAATCTGTTGACCCAGGCACATCACCTTTTCGAACAGATAATCTTATAGCAAGCCCATCTACTCGTATTAATAATAATCCTTTAGGGATATATTTTAAACAATCCTATAAAAATAGGAAATTATATTATGAACGGCTTCAAGAAGCTGAATTCTGCATTTAAAAAATTAGGGATGAAGGTGATACTAATATCTTAATTGAGACAAATTTCTCTATTGATGTAGAACCAGTTGAAAATGACAACGACCGAAGAAAATTTAAATGAGCACAAGATATACAAACACATCGATTTTTTATCGGACAGTGAGGAATTCTGTGAGGAAATTAAAGAAAATAAAATTGATGACACTAAAGAAAATTCTAAACCAAAAAAAAAAGAACGAAGGATTAACAAGAATAAACTTAGAACTAAATTTAAAAATGCTGGCAAGCAATATATCAATATCTGGAAAAATCATAGCAGAGAAGAAAATGAAGATTAACAAGTGTACATCTGAAAATTGTCACATAAAATGTTATGATATAAATTCAGACTTATCTGAATTTATATCATAATCTTTCTAGAGTTTCTTCTTTGTCTTTTAGATGAGCCAGTTTTTCTGCACTTTCTCCATTTTCATTTTCGAAACGCACAATGTTAGCGCATTTATCTTTACGCGAAATATGAAATCCTATATTAAATTCTCGAAAAATGTTTTGGAAAACTCTTTCTTCTACTATCCGTTTGTCTTCGCGAATCATTGTTTCTTTGTAAAATGGGACGGTAAAAATGGTATACATCAAGGGTATACCATTTTTACCGTCCCATTACTCCCGTTAATATTAAAAAAAAAATTATCTTTCTCAAGAATTCCGAAGTTTATCGAATCTAAACAAAATTTGTTGTTACTAGCATTCAGATAAATTATCTGTTACCTGGCCACAGTTATATGCCAGTGGATTCTATGCATTCTGTGATTGAGAGGAGCATAACAAATGTGATCATTTGGGCACCTTCCCAATGGGCAACTGCTTTTTCGTTAGCCCGCAAGAATCCTAGGCCATATCATGTGGAATTATTGACACTTATGGATTTTTATGGTTGGGATGTTGTCGGAGATAAATATTTCAAAGGAAATTTGATGGGAAAAATATCGAAGGTAATTTTAATGTTGACTTTGTGCAATCATAAATCTTGTTAGCTTAAGCTTATAATAGTTTAATTATTTCCTTTATTTTACTTCAGGTGCGTAAAGCAACATTTAAAAAAACAGAACTCCAGACTACTATCAAATATTATTAAAAGAATAAAAAATAAAAAAATCCAATTAACCTCTTAAGATTATATATCTTAAGAGGTTCAAAACTTTTATTAACATTTCTGTTTTGAACCTCTTAAGTCTTAAGAGGTTCAAAAGGGAAATTTTAATATATATATGTTTTTAAAAGTAGCGACCGGCTGGTGGCGGTATAACCATCCCAATTTAAGGCGTAGCTAAAGTAATAGGTCAGTGACGGGCAGCAGCGTCACTGATGCTCTAGAGCTACGCCCTGCGATCGCCAACCCGCCTGCCCAGCGTGGTGATTATGGGCATTACCCCAAATGCACGAAGCACAAAAGCCACGGCACCCAGTTCCCGGCAGTCACGCTATTCCTGAACATGGTGGCGTCCACGGTAACGGCGTGGCGGGGGGTGCTAAGAATCTCCGGGCTACGGAAGGCCACCACAACCGACTGACCCTGGCGACGTATAACGGACGCACGCTACGGCTAGACTCGCATCTGGCACAACTTGAGGTGGAACTTGGGAAAATTAGGTGGCATATTCTCGGGTTAAGTGAAGTCCGAAGAGAGGGAGCAGGACACCATAACCCTCGAGTCAGGCCACCTTATGTACTTCCGCGAGGGAGACCAACAATCCCAAGGTGGTGTTGGGTTTCTGGTAAATAAGTCCCTTTCTGACAACGTTGTGGAAATGTCTAGCGTGTCGAACAGGGTAGCGTACCTCATTATCAAGCTCACCGAGAGGTATAGCCTCAAGGTGGTGCAAGTGTACGCACCGACCTCGGCACATCTAGACGACGAAGTGGAGGATATGTTCGATGACATATCGAGGGCCCCCCACTCCACCACTAAGACCCACTACAACGTTGTTATGGGGGACTTCAACGCTAAAGTGGGAGTACAAAATTGCAGCGAATTGGTAGTAGGATCCCATGGATTTGGAAGCAGAAATCATAGGGGGCTAATGCTAGTCAACTTCCTCGAACGGGAGGGCTCTCCGAGGGCTCTTCTTGATGAAGTCCTTTTCAGCGCAGTCACACAGATTTATATTAATTGACAGTCAAAAATGTCTTTATTAATAATGTCAAGTCAAAGAGATCAATGAATAGTAAATAATTTAATTAAATTTCAATAATATTTAAGTCATTCATAAAATCGGCAACGCTGTAGTAACATTTCATAGTTAGTATTTTTTTCAACTTATTCTTAAAGACATATATTACAATTTTTAATAGACTTTGGGAGTTTATTATACATTTTTGGAGCCATACAGAAAACGCTTTTGCCTATAAGTGCTGTTTTGGCGTTATGCATACGTAATCTAGAAGTATCCCTTTGACTACGTGTGGCACCATCAGACAGTTTGGGAAATAATTACAAGTTACATTTGACAAATAAGGCTATCTCATAAATATATAAGGACGGAAGTGTCAGAATGTTATGCTCAATAAAATATGGCTTACAACTAGTTGTTGGTTTTAAGTTAAACATAGCCCTAACGCACCGTTTTTGAATTTTAAATATAAATTCCTTATCGGTGGAGTTACCCCAGAAAATAATTCCATAGCGCAAGATTGATGCGACCAACCCGTGGTAGGCAGTAATAAGAGCATCCTTACCAACAGTTGGAGAAAGCTTGTAAAGAGCATATGCCGAGCTACTGATCCTTCTACTAATTTCATCAATATGTGCTTTCCAGTTCAATCTGTGATCAATGATAAGACCGAGAAATTTTGCATTATTTGCTTCAGATATATGCTGATTATTGTAATTAAGTTTTATGTTATGCATGTTGGAATTCCGTTGACTGAAATGCATTATTTGAGTTTTATTTAAGTTAATTTTTAAATTGTTGTTGTCAAGCCAAGATATAATAGATGTTAAAGTTTGATTAATGTCACTTTCATATGTATCAAATTTTTTAGATGGTATAACTACGGTGCTATCATCTGCAAAAAGAGTCATGTGGTATTTAACAACTTTTGGTAAATCGTTAATATATATTATAAAAAGTAGAGGACCCAAGACGCTGCCCTGTGGAACTCCGAACTTGACTGCGCGTTCTTTGGATAGGTGATTTATTTCATTTTTATTAAAATCTATTCTTGTGATTGCAGTCACATGTGTCCGGTTATGCAAATAGGACTTAATTAAGTTTAATACATTGCCTCTTATTCCGTAGGCTTCTAATTTTTTGGCTAGTATATTGTGGTCAACATAGTCAAAAGCCTGCGTCATATCGCAATATATTGCAGATACAGAGATATTTTTGTCCACATTGGTCATAACAGAGCGTAAGAATTCGTAAACTGCCATATTTATGGTTTTATTTCGTCTAAATCCTTTTTGCTCGTTACACAGCATATTTTTCTTCTCCAAATACTCATTAAGATTATTGTATATATATTTTTCGAAGATTTTAGACATTATTGGAATAAGCGCTATAGGTCAATAGTTTTCCATATTATCCTTACTTTCTTCTATATTCCTTCTTATGTAGTAGCTTTACGATTGTTGTTTTTAGTCTATCTGGAAAAATACCAGCACAGATGCTTAGGTTAATAAGGTGACTTAGGTAAGTACATATTATATCACTAACTGCTTTAATTATTTGGGTGGATAGATCATCATTTCCTACACTGTTGGTGTTATTTAGAGCATTTATTAATAATAAAATAATAATAAAAATCATTTATTCACTTAGGAAGCAAAATACTACACTTGTGAAAAGTCGATTCTACATTTACTGGTAATGCCTGTTCGCAAACAATAGGTTGTAGCGATAGCAAGGTTGCACCCGTATCGGCCGTGTGAGGACGGCGCGCACTCACGGAGCGAATGGTCTATATACCGCGGCGCCCGCGCCGCGCACCCTTCGGTGGAGGCTCAATGCAGCGGAGGAATATCGCGTTCGCTCGGTCAGGAGCGACATTCATTACTCAGCTCTCACGGCGGGAGCACGCGCAATCGTTCTAATTTATTTTTCGTATAAACTATTTCTTTTTCTGTAAGTCTGTTCTCTCTAAAACTATCTGTAAATTCTAAAATAAACTTGTTCTGCTATTTCGCGAGTTTAACTTCACGCCACGCAAACCTACCTACAAATTGGTGACCCCGACAAGGAACGAAGCTTCTAGAATGGCGCATGAAGGTGAAGTCAAGGACACAGGTGGCGAACTCGGCGATGTTTTTCGTGTTGGTGTACGAATACCACCATTTTATCCGGAAGATCCCGAATTATGGTTTGCTCAGGTAGAAGGTCAGTTTGCATTAGCCAATATTACTAGTGATTCGACAAAATTCTACTACGCCATGTCTCGGCTGGAACATACTTACGTATCACATGTAAAAGACATTGTATGCGCACCGCCAGCGACGGATAAGTTTGAGAAGCTGAAAGCAGAGCTTGTGAAGCGTCTGAGCGTGTCCGCAGAGAAAAAGCTGAAGCAGCTATTTCTTCATGAAGACATCGGTGACCGTAAGCCATCTCAATTCTTACGTCATTTAAGAAATCTCGCTGGCCCGTCTGTGTCCGACGACGTTTTAACTACGTTATGGACAGGCCGCTTGCCGCACAGCTTGCAAACTATTGTAGCTTCTCAGCCTAAGTTAGGGCTTGACAATCTGGCTGAGTTAGCGGACCGCGTGCAGGAGATAGCTCCATCCACACCTGTGCACCAGATAGCTTGCACATCTACGCCGCCGGCACCATCTTCACGCGTTCAGGAGCTGAGCCAAGAAATTAGTGCTTTAACTAAACAAGTTGCTAAACTTACCTCTCATGTGTACAGGCAGCCGCGATCGAATTCCAGACCCAGATACCGAGACGCCCGCAGTCGTAGCCGTAATCGGTCGAGCAACCAGCAACCACCACCCGACCACCCACATTGTTGGTACCACTACAATTTCGGAGCAAGGGCTAAGAAATGCAGCCAGCCGTGCCAGTATACAGCGGGAAACGACGCAGGCAGTCGGAAGTAGCGGCCAGCGACTGCCCCATTCAAACAGGCCGTTTGTTTGTAACTGATCGCGCCACAAAGGTACAGTTTTTGGTAGATACAGGGTCGGACCTCTGCGTGTTCCCACGCCGTGCAACTAAGGTACCGTGCATTAAAACCAAGTATACTCTACTAGCAGCCAATGGTTCATTGATACATACTTACGGGCCTATATTGCTTCACTTGGACTTAGGACTTCGGCGTGATTTCACATGGAAATTTATTATAGCCGATATATCCAAGCCTATAATTGGCGTTGATTTCTTAAGCTACTTTGAACTTCTTGTGGATTGCAGAAATCAGCGACTTGTCGACGGCAAGACCTCTCTGTCAATCACTGTACCACCTCAGAAGGTTCCAGAAGAGTTAGCATCAATCAAGACAGTCGCAGGGGAATCAGAGTACCATGACATACTGCGCGAGTTTCCAGAAATTACACGCCCTGCTGGTATGGTACGTACAATTTGCCATAATACGGTGCACCACATAAACACTACCCATGGACCTCCGGTCGCCTGCAGACCAAGACGCTTGGATCCATTGCGACTGAGAGCGGCAAAGAGAGAGTTTGATGAAATGCTTAGCAATGGAACTGCCCGGCGCTCAGAAAGCTGCTGGTCCTCTCCGCTACACATGGTCAAGAAGAAGGACGACGGATGGAGACCCTGTGGTGACTACAGAGCCTTGAACGCACGCACAATTCCTGACAGGTACCCAGTTAGACATATTCATGATTTTTCTCACCAGCTGTCTGGGTGTACAGTCTTTTCTACCATAGACTTGATTAAAGCATACAATCAAATTCCAGTGTATTTAGACGATATAAAGAAGACTGCCATCACCACTCCTTTTGGATTATATGAATTTGGCTTCATGGCATTTGGTCTGCGCAACGCAGCGCAGACTTTTCAACGATTTATCGATGAAGTGCTGCAGGGTCTAGAGGGGTTTACTTATGGTTATTGCGACGATATTTTGGTGTACTCCCCATCAGTAAACAGCCATAAAAAGCATCTACGTGAAGTATTCACCCGTCTACGGAATTATGGCGTGCTCATCAACTCGACAAAGTGCGTCCTGGGTAAACCTGAGGTAACATTTCTGGGTTACAACGTTTCGGCGGCAGGTACAAGACCTTTACAAGCTAAAGTCCAATCAATTCTAGATTATCCAGTTCCAAAAACCGTTAGAGAGTTGAGAAGATTCCTGGGTATGCTCAACTTTTATCGGCGCTTCGTACCTAAAGCTGCTGGCCGACAAGCACCTTTGAACACTCTTCTTTCAGGCCCAAATGTAAAAGGTGCACATCCCATACAAATGACTGAAGAGCTATTACATGCATTTCAGAGCTGTAAGCAGTCACTAGCAGATTCTACACTACTGGCACACCCTCACCCGGAAGCTGAATTGAGCATAGCCACTGACGCTTCAAACGTTGCAATAGGCGCAGTTTTACAACAAAAGAGGGATGACATGTGGCAACCTTTAGCTTTTTTCTCGAAAAAGTTAAGCTCAGCTCAACGAAAATATAGTCCATTTGACAGAGAATTGTTAGCCATGTACGAAGCCGTAAAGTATTTCCGTCACATGATTGAGGCGCGTGAATTTTCTATTCTAACAGACCACAAGCCTCTTACGCACGCATTTAAGAACATTAGTGATAAAGGATCCCCTAGACAATTCAGGCACCTTGAATTTGTAGGACAATTTACAACTGACATCCGCTATACCCCAGGAAAGGAAAACGTAGTAGCAGATGCCTTATCACGGATAGAGGAAATCAGCAGTCACGTTGACCATGAAGCACTTGCACGATCTCAGGAGGCCGACCCTGAACTACAAAGTCTCTTGCATAGTGGATCATCACTCCAGCTAAAGAAGCTCAAACTACAAGGTACTGACACTGAAATATATTGTGATGTCTCAGCCGATCCACCACGCCCATATATTACACCAGAGTACCGACGAAAGGTTTTCAGCTCACTACATAACCTCAGTCATCCTGGAAATACCGCTACAGTGCGACTGGTCGCGCAGAGGTACGTGTGGCCAGGGATGCGCAAAAACTGTAGAGAGTGGTCTCGTGAATGCCTAAAATGTCAAGGCAGCAAGATTACTCGTCACACCTTTGCTCCAACATCCTCATTCCCTCTTCCTTCGTCGAGATTCTTTCACATCCATCTCGACATCGTCGGACCTTTACCATGCTCTTCTGATTACAGGTATTGTCTCACTGTCATCGACAGATTCACCCGATGGCCTGAGGCGTACCCTATCAAGGACATCACAGCAGACACTTGCGCGTCTGCCCTGGTGTCCGGTTGGCTGGCCAGGTATGGCTGTCCAGGCAAAATAACCACCGACCGCGGCCGCCAGTTCGAGTCTCATCTCTTCCGAGCCATCGCGTCCATGGTTGGTGCTCAACACTACCACACAACCGCCTATCACCCTGCTGCAAATGGCATGGTTGAACGGCTCCATCGCCAGCTGAAAGGTGCCATCATGTGTCACTCAACGTCGAATTGGACTGAAGTTGATCGGAGTTGAGAGAGAGACTTGATAATTTATTTTTCGTATAAACTATTTCTTTTTCTGTAAGTCTGTTCTCTCTAAAACTATCTGTAAATTCTAAAATAAACTTGTTCTGCTATTTCGCGAGTTTAACTTCACGCCACGCAAACCTACCTACAAGGTAAAGCCCGAGAAAAGAACAGGCAATAAAAACTCATGGCCACTCTTTTCAAATTGCCAATGTTTACAATGTTTCTCTGTTTATAAACTGTATATGCAGGTAAGGTGCTGCCACCATTATATTATACACCATATATTAGAGGACTGATGCAAAAAAAGAGGTCACTAATATTAGAAGAGTACACGAGATCGGATACATCAGCCTCAATGGGCACAACATAGTAGGAGCATCCACTTACGATGTAAAAACTTTATGTGCTTAAATATTGGCCAATTTACTGCTACTTAATGAATAAGTATACATGTTTTTCAAAGGAAAGAAAAGAATGGCCGTAATTTATCACGCAGAATCTTTACTTACAAAAGTAAATCGTTTTCTTAACTAGTACCTAAGTAACATTATCAAACTGTGACAACAATATTCACCTAGTAAAATGCAATAAACTATACAACCCAATACCTTAATAGGGAGCAACGAACTACATCCATTTATCTTTATCAGTTAAATAATCATCGATTGAATAGTAAGCTCTTTGTATAAGATGTCTCTTGACTACATTCTTAAATTTATTTACTGGTAGACTCGATATGCTGACTGGGATTTTATTGAAAAATTTAACACCTAGTCCCATGAATGAGTTATGAGTTTTATGAAGCCTATGATATCAACCTACCAATTTGTGCTTATTTCTTGTATTCACAGAGTGAATATCACTATTTTTGTTATATAAATGTAAGTTTTGCTTTACAAACATAACGTTTGCATATATATATATATTGTGATGCAACTGTCAAAATGCCTATCTCTTTAAACTTTTTTCTAAGGGAAACTCGTGCTCCTAGTTGATATATCGCACGCACTGCACGTTTTTGAAGAATAAAAATAGTTTGTATATCAGCCGCCTTGCCCCAAAGCAATATGCCGTAGGACATGACGCTGTGAAAATAACCAAAATATACTAGTCGAGCTGCTTCTACGTTCGTAAGCTGTCTAACTATGCTGACAGCATACGCTGCAGAACTGAGTTTTCCTGCGAGACATGATATTTGGGTGCCCCACTGTAACCTATTGTCTAATGTAATTCCCAAAAAAACTGTCGAGTCGACAAAGCTAATCACCTCATTATTTAAAATTATACTCGTATTAGTACTTTTCACATTTGGCAAACTAAACTTAATACATTTCGTTTTTTTGGGATTTAGAAGTAGGTTGTTCGTTGTAAACCAATCTTGAACTAGTGCGAGTGTTCTATTTATTTTCTCAAAATTTTCTAGTTTACGATCGATTTTAAAAATTAGAGAAGTGTCATCAGCAAATAGAATAATGTCACAAAAGTTATTAACATAAAATGGTAAATCATTAATATATACCAAAAATAAGAATTGATCCCTGAGGCACGCCCATACTAATTGGAGATACAGACGACCTTACTCCTCCTATATCAACATATTGAATTCTTTCACTTAGGTAAGAGGCAAGTAGATCCAGCGCTGTACTTTTAATACCGTAATGCCTAAGTTTCAGGAGATGTGTCCTATGCGCCACACAATCAAAAGCTTTAGAAAGATCACAGAACACTCCAATGGCATCCTGTGAATCTTCCCAGGCACTAAAAATATGTTTCAGTAGCTTAGTACCTGCATCAATTGTAGAGCGACCCTTTGTAAAACCATATTGATCGGGATGCAGTAGATTATTAAAATTAAAGTGTGATTCTAACTGCATAAGTATAGCCTTTTCAAAAATTTTACTAATAGCTGGCAAGATGGATATTGGTCTAAAATTACTAGGGTCATTCTTTGATCCGGATTTAAATAATGGTATTACTTTACTATGTTTCATCAGATCAGGAAACATTCCGGTATCGACACATTGATTAAAAATTATAGATAACTGTGGCGCTATGCCAGTAATTATACTGTGAATTAATTTTACTGAAATACCCCATAAATCAGCAGTTTTTTTTAAATTGAGTGACTTGAATATTTTAATTATTTCACTGGGGTATATATATTTAAAAGCAAATGGTACGAGTACATTTAATTACAAATGGTACATTATGTTTGATATATCATTTGGTGAACTAGGGACCATAAACATCGAGTCTTTGTTTCTTGTAATTAATGAAGCGACATTTGTGCCAGAATTAGGTATTGGTATTATTTTATCGACAAAGTAATCAAATTCAAATTCTTTATTGTACACAGAAAAAAAATATACAAACAATAAATACAAAATAAAAGTAAATATGTACAAAGGCGAGCTTAACTCAAAATTGAGTTTTCTACCAGCAAACCTTTGAGCTCTAGATAGTAGAAAGATAAACTTATAAAAGTAGTCGGAAGTGTAACAATAAAAGAAAAAAAAAAAGAAAAAATAGAAATTAAACCATATGTATAAATAAACAGTAAGTACATACTTACATACATAAATGTATGTTATTTCAAAATCATAAAATATACCTAAATAAATACATATAATATATATATACATACCAGATAATACATACACTTACATATTAATATTACATAAATAAAATATTATAATACATACTTAATTAGATAGAGTGAAAATATTCTTTTGTCCTTTTTTTAAAAACGTTAAGAGAGAGGCTGTCACGTAAAGGGTGAGGAAGAGAATTCCAAAGCCTCACCGCTTTTATGGTGAAAGAGCTATCGTAACAGCTGGAGCTGTGAGCGGGAGTACTCAATAGAAGAGAGGAGGCGGAACGACAGGGTTTACCCCTGGGAACAAGAAAATTGAAGCGTTCACGTAGATAGGAAGGAGAGTTAGGATTGTGAAGAATAGTATAGAGAAGAGAAAGAATGTGTGAGTTACGACGCTGCCGAATCGGTAGCCACTTTAGATTTTTCCGAGATTCGGAGACATGGTCGTATTTACGTAATCCGAAAATAAAGCGGATACACAAATTCTGCAGACGTTCGAGTTTGTCAACGAGTTCCTCCCTAGCATCCAGAAAACAAACATCGGCATAGTCTATGTGTGGAAGTAGAAGAGATTGAGCAAGAGTAACTTTAGTTTGGAACGGTAAGAACTTCTGAAGACGTTTGAGAGATTGAAATGAGGAAAATAATTTCCTACTTATTTCCGTAATGTGGACATCCCATGAAAGATTTGAGTCTATAAAGACACCAAGATTTTTTACACTTTTTGTAAACGGTATATTAACTCCATCAAAAAACACTTGAGGAAGATTCTGGTGATCCAACAAATTTAACATATATCTGCCACCAATAATAATAGCTTGAGACTTATCTGGGTTGACTAGAAGTCCAAATTTTTTAGCCCATAAACTTACTTCTTCAAGGTCATTATTAATTGTAGTAACAGCACCAGTAATTTCATCAGCTTTAAAGTGACGATACAGTTGCAGATCGTCTGCATAGAGATGATACTTTGAAGTTAGGACCTTTGTAATAGCATTTATAAAAATAGAGAAGAGAAGAGGAGAGAGAACACCACCTTGGGGTACGCCAGTGGTTAAATCTCGCCATTCAGAGAAAAGATCATCACAGCGAACAGTCTGTGAGCGACCCCGAAGATAGGAATTAAACCAGGACACTGCAGAAGAAGAAATATTCAGAGAAGCTAGGATGCCTAAGAGAAGGTCAAAGTCAACTGAATTGAAGGCACTGCTAAAATCCAAAAGAACCATAATGGTCAGTTGTTTGTTTTCTATGGCCAGTCTTATATCATCAGTTATTTTAATAAGGGCAGTTACAGTGCTGTGACCACGTCGAAAACCAGACTGAAAAGGGCTTAACAGGCCGTAAAGTAATCATTAAATTTATTTGCCATTCTTTTTGGATCAGTAATAATATCATCTTCAACTTTAATATTAAGTATGTAGTCTTTAGGCACAGTTTGTTTTCTGTTGTTTATAATCTGCCATGTTGATTTGGACTTATTGTCAGAAGTTTTAATTTTATAATTATTTTGGGCTCGTTGAGTTAGGCGTATTACTTTTTTCAATATCTTACTGTACTCAATGTAGGTATGTTTATTTGTTTCAGTTGGTTTTTTTCTGTATGCCCATAGGAGTGATCTCTTTTTCTTAGTACAGAGTTTTACTCCATGGGATACCCACCTAGGTCTTTTATAACTTTTTATCGTAACTAACTGAATTGGAAAACACAAATCGTAAAATAGCTTAAAATCATCGAGAAAACAATTGTATGCCAAGTTAGGGTCTTCTGTGTTATAAATATCAGAAAAGCTAAGACTGCCAATGTAGTATCTAAACTTTAAAATATTTTCCCTTAAAAAATTCTACGTTTCCTACGATAGTATTTGTTCCTATGAGTAAATTTTATAGGAATTTGTATTAACTGGGCTGTGTGATCTGATAGAGATAATTCTAAAACTTCAGTCTTACATTTGCTTTTAAAGTTATGTGCAAAATTGTCTATACACGTTTGACTTTTGTATCGAGTTGGTTGTTTTAAAGCTAGTTTATAATTAAAATTCAATAGCAAGCAACTAAATTCTAAAGAAATATTATTATTCTTCAACATGTCAATATTAAAATCACCTGCGATCACAATATTTTTTTTTTCTTTCTTATTGATATCTATTAATAATTGTTCCAATTTATTGAAAAAGATATTTAAATTTGTTACATTGGGTACTCTATATACACAAATAACTATTATATTATAGCATGTTAGTTCAATGCCGCAACATTCAAATAAATTGGCAATTGACAATTTTGCAATTTCGGGTAGCTCTTTCCATAAATGTTCATTTTTTATCAGAATGCATGCACCGCCTCTTCGACTACTTCGGCAATAAGAAGCACCTAAGGAATAGTTGGACATTAAGAGATGGACTTCATCGCCCGATTTTATAAAATGTTCAGTTAAACAAAGCACATTAATACTTTTATTATTTTCTGATAATTCCTGTAAACAGACAGTCAGAAGGTCGGATTTGCTTATTAATCCTGCAATATTTTGATGAAGTATATTTATTACATTCCTAGTTACGAAAAAACTCATTCCCTTTGCCACATTTAACTGACACATCTAACTTTCGAATGTTATGTTCTTGCAGCTGTTGTATATATATGTTTATGTCATTAAATATTGTGTGCATTCCTGTATTATTTATTTTGCTGGTTTTCTTATTGAATACAATAATTGCATTTTTTTTGAAAGAGAAAAATTTGAATCCAGACTCAGGAATCGAACCCGAGACTTCTTGGACTATGTTATTAGATATCAAATTCTTCTATCTCTTAATGCTTACGGGTTAGGCCCCCGTAGCGACATCTAGTCGGTAGTTAAAGAACTATCACGGCTTTTGTTATTGCTTCGTTACAGAGAGCATTTTAACAAATTATGATGACGCAGGCCGAATATTGAAGTAATTTTTATAGGCATTTCTTGCCAAAGACTTTACAAATACAATAATTGCATTTTTGAAAGATAGAAAAATTTGAATCCAGATTCAGGAATCGAACTCGAGACTTCCGTAGCCAAACCGGGGCCAGAAGCGAACCACCTATCTGGACTATGTTACTAGATATCAAATTCTTCTATATCTTCATGCTACGGGTTAGGCCCCCGTAGCGACATCTAGTCGGTAGTTAAAGAACTATAACGGCTTTTGTTATTGTTTGTTATAATTATTATTATAAATTATTACAACACGGAGCCGATGTTTACATGACAAATAGCGCCATCTAACTTCCTTTATTTTATCTATTTTATTTAATTGTTACATATTTGATTAGTTTCGCATTTATTTACTAATTAAAATAATATTTGTTCAACTTTCTAAGTGTTATTCACTTTAAAACTAAATCATATAGTTTGTTACTGAGTTAACGGTAAAACATACCGGATACGTTTGAGAAATCATCTGACGAGCTAGTTAAGGCCAATGTGAAACGTAGCTCAATTAAAGGGCAAGTAACTAAGTTTAAAAATTACCTTGATAAATTCTCGAGACAGCCTTCAATTACTGATCTGACTGAAGTTCGGTTGAAACTGATCAAATATGAAAATATTTCATTGAAGTTCGATGAGCTGTAGTCAGACGTCGAGGTTTTAAATTCCAATAATTTAGATTTCGAATTAGAGCAGCGTGATATTATTGAAACCGACATTTTAACTAGCATCTCCATGGCCAACGGTTTCCTTGAGATGTATGAACTCAAACCGGCTCACCACAACGTTAGTGATGCTGCAATAAAGTTACCTCGCATACAAATAGCGAAATTTGATGGTTCATTTTATCGTTGGCAAGAGTTTCGCGATACATTTGAAACTATGGTTCACCATAACAACAGGATAGCATCGATTCAGAAATTCTATTAATTAAATAGCTATTTGGAAGGAGATGCAGCTAGGGTTATCTCTAACATACAAGTTTCATCAGCTAATTATGAGATCGCTTAGAAACTCCTTAACAATCGATTTAATAATAAACGCTTGTTGTTAGATCTACACCTTAATTCGTTATTTAATACACAACCATTAGTCCCTGAGTCAGAGAGGTCGCTTAGGTTTCTTGTCGATCTTATAAATAAAAATCTACGCGCGTTGTGCAACTTAGGGTTACCAACCGATCAGTGGGATGTTCTTCTCATATTCATAATGTGTAAGAACCTCGACGGTCGTACTCTTTTAAAATGGGAGGAGTTAAGAAGTACCATGTACAGTGAAATACCTACTCGCGAGTCTTTTAATAACTTTTAAATTGACCGCGCGAACGTTTTGGCTGCGTTGAATCGCAATAAGTCTGCCTACAATTATTCTTCCAATACAAATTCTAAGGATGTATCCAATAATAATAAACAACAAGTGAAGGGCCAGATAGCTTTAGCCAGCACTGAATCCGCGGTATCAGTTACGAAACCCTGCGTTATTTGTAGGGAACCGCATAAAATTTATAATTGTTTAGTTTTTAAAAACAAAAATATTAAGGACAAATTAACAGGTGTAGCTAAGTATAGACTTTGTTTTAATTGCCTGCGGTATGGTCGCCCTACTAAAAGATGTCAGAGTCACAACATATTGCTACATCAAGACATTGTTAACAATGATACAAGCAGCACTCCGGCTCTTGAGGAAGTTGCAGCACTTTGCCATATAAACAGCAAACATATTTTGTTGTCGACCGCAAGTATAGCGGTGTCAAATCCAAAGACTAACAAGTCAACTCGAGCGCGTGCATTACTCGACAGTGGTAGCCAATCTACATTTATTAGTAAGGCTTTAAAGGAACGGTTATCACTCGACTCGAATCGTATAGATACTTTAAATATTATTGGCATAGGTAACACCGCGGCAAATAACGTAGTCGAGAGTTATATTGTTGATTGAAGTTCTGTTTACAACTCGTATCACGTGACACTGTCGTGTTTAGTGCTGGGCGAGTTAACCGGTGCGATACCGAGCGTGCCTATAGATGCGTCGCAAATAAACTTACCTATAGAAATACAGTTGGCAGATCCGAGTTATGATCGGCCGGCTCCCATTGATATTCTTATCGGTGCGGATTTATTTTGGGACGTTCTAAAATCCAAGCATCTTTCATTGGGTGATTCCATGCCTAAGCTACATGATACAAAATTTATTTGGGTTATCACAGGTCCAATCAACACAAATTTTATAGATAAAAAACCTAATGCCACTTCAGATACGCAATGCAATTATGCCATTGCACGAAGCGTTGTCTCGGATGACGACATAAATATTTTTTTACCCAGGTGAGCAAGGAGCACAAGATATGCAAACAAGATTTTATCAATACCACAGTGCGACTAGCCACGGGTCGGTTTTCGGTTCGCTTGCCCTACAAAGAATCGCCGGACTGTTTAGGGGATTCCTACCGAGCAGCTAAGACACGATTTTTAGCGCTGGAGAAGCGGTTTCTAGTGTTGCCCAAATTCAGTCTTGGTCTTGCAGTCTTGGTCTTGTTCTTGCGTTTTTGCAAGACCAAGACCAAGAACAAGACCGCGTATTTTTAGCAAGACCAAGACCAAGACTGACCGTGCAAGACTTGAGCAAGAACAAGACATAGCCTGCAAGACTCTTGCGTCTTGCAGCTAGGACTTAGCGCTATTTCACTGAGTAGTTAGGTGTAACAGTTCGGTGTATAGGTAGGTACGCTTAGGAATTCTATGAGACGCAAAAAACTGTATCAAAGAATATGAAAAACTGGACCTATGCGCATTACGACTAATACCATAAACATAGCGAATAAAAAAATATCTATTAAAATCAAACTGAGTGCATGCATAGTTATGTTTTAACCATCGGCACTTTGATAATGCGGCATCAAAGGTTTTGTACTTACTTCTCAAAGAAATTTGCCGCTTTTCGGAAGTACATGGTTATGATACACGCGCCGGCGGCTTCTTTTGAAATCTAAAACAATCGTTGCCGCCACGCCGAAATCATAACATTTGACACTATTTGATTGCCGCCATAGGGCGAAGGTATACTCATGCAAAATAATTTCCTAGTAGAGTACCTACAGGTGTTCCAAAGAATAAATAAGTTTCAGAGTGCTTAGAATGAAAATGAATACATTATACTGATCACGCAAGTAGTATTATGATTAGGATAAAATGGTAAGGATAGGTAGTAGATGTCATATTAATTCATTCTAGTAAGTATATATTATAATATTGATTACTTATATGGTTTTAAACTAATTACTTAGGTACTATTATTGTACATTTAGTCATTATATTTCTTAAGTTTTTACAAGAAAAAATAGCAAAAAAGTGTTCAAATATCACCCGTTTAATAAATATTGTAGCCACTTTTAAATATACTTGAAACGTGTAAAAAAATTCTACAAAACTAATAAAATAATATAAAAAGCGTAGGTACTTACCTACTAATAAAATAAAAAGCCTGCGATAAGAGTTTTGTATTACTTACCAGCCCGAATATCTCTGAGAGAGATGATGAGAGTAAGTATTTACTAGCTGTGCCCGCGACTTCGTCCACGAGGAATAGTAACTTTGGAGGTATAGTGACGTTCAGGACTTATTTATTTATTTTAAAACTTCTGTCATCAAACATACAAACGAACTCTTCAGCTTTATAATATTAGTATAGATGTACGCCAAAACATTCACTTATATGTAAAGAATAGTGATTGGCACTAATTCTATTTTATTCACGCGTCGCGTCTGTACAAGTAGGTAATATTTAGTGTGTGTTTGTACGCCGCACGCGGCATTGTTTGATTTGCGGCGGCATCCTTTTCATAGAGCCGGCACGTGGCGAGGCGGCGCGGTAAAGCAAGGAAACGTACTATAAATAAAGGAATTATTTTAATTCCAGTCATTTCCAATTGAGCTGTGCTTCGAGTCTAACTTGATAATTGTTTTTACTAATTCTCGTTGTTTTCTAAAAACGTATCACGTGTACAATTTAATATGAGTGACGAAGATTCAAATTATTCTAGTCCGAGTAACGAGAGTTTGAGTCACAGATCTAAAAGACCCAAAAGCAAATTTGAGGAGTTTTTCGAAATAATTCATGCATTCCAAACTGCCTTCTGTAAATTGTGCCAACATAAAAAGATTGAAATAAAAATGAAAAACAGAAACACTTCAGGCTTAAGGAAACATCTAATATCTTTCCACAAAAAGGAATCAGAAATATTTCTTCCTGTTAAACCAAAATTAAGTGGAGATATCACAAGCTTTTTAGTAACCGCTGGAAGTGGACAGGTAAGAATATTTTTTTAACAGTTAAAAGAATTTTAACTCCGCGTAGCTATTCATGCGATACTTTCAAAAACGCCATTAACTTACGTAAGTATTTTTGAGTTAGTGGTGTTTTCACAGTTTTCATCTAGGGGTGCGACATATTAAGTATGTAATTATCGTCTTAAATATTTTTTATAAACACCCATATTTTCAGTTAATCGGCCAGTAACAACTAAGTACTTTATTTTGGTAAATTACAGTACAGTGCAACCTTAATATAACAAATATCAATTTAACGATTTTCTCGATTTAACAACAACAAACCTCCTCCTCTTATACGCTCAAACCTAATAACACAAGATTTATTGTTTTGTTTCAGTCGGAAAACAGCAGTGACAACATCACGACAGCTACAGTTGATTGGGTGGTGAAAAAATATCTTCCCTTCTCATTTTTCGATGACGAAGCTACACAAGTATATTTTCGACGTATTTGCCCTAATATGGTGTTTCCTAAAAGGTCTACACTTAGAAGGAAAGTCAAAGAGCGATTTGAAGAGCTCCAATTGAATCTCAAGGAACGACTTCAACAATTATCATCTAAAATGTCTTTTACCATTGATGGGTGGACGTCAATTGCTGGTAGGAGTTACTACGGGGTTACTATTCATTATATAGACAACGCATGGAAGTATCAATCTGTAGTTCTTGATTTTATACCATCACGCGGTCGACATACTGGGGAAGATATTGCAACGATTTTCCATGAATGTTTATTGGAATATGGCATAATTGATAAAATACAAGGTATCACGGTCGACAACGCAACTGCAAATACCAAATTCATGTATGAACTGGGCAAACAGCTGCCGCCACACTTTGATTCAGACAATCAACATTTCCGGTGCTTTGCTCACATTTTAAACCTTGGTGTACAAGATTTATTAAAGACCTTAGCATTACACTGTGAGTCTGACACTAACGCGCAAGATCAGCAGTACGAAGACTATGCAGACGAAACTGAGGATGAGGAAGATGAAGAATCTGCACCAAATATTGCTGACTCGCGTACATCTGTAACAAAGTTACGCAGTATTTCCAGTAAAATAAAAAGAAGTGAGATAGTGAAGAAGAAGTTTCAGTCTGCTTGTGAAGCAGCTGGCGTGCCATCAAATCTAAATGCCATTCTTGACTGTCCAACGAGATGGAATTCCACACATGATATGATTGGATTTGGTTTAAAAGTGAGAGCGGGCATTGACATATTGTGCAGTTCTGTCACCGAATTAAATGATTTTCAAATCACAGCTAATGAATGGCAGGTACTCGAAAAATTACATAAATTTCTAATAAACTTTAAACTTTTAAGTACAAAACTTGGTGGAGACAAATATGTTACATTACCGCTAGTCATTGTATCATTCAATCTCTTGCTAGATAAAATTGAATCCATGGTAAAACAGTTAGATGAGAAACCTAATCGATCTGAAGTGGATGAAAGGCTCATTCTAGCTTTCCAAGCAGCTCGAGACAAAATGCTTAAACATTACAAGAAGAGCAACTGGATTTATTGTACTTCTTTAATTTTAGACCCAAGGCATAAGGCTCAGACTTTTGACCTGACAATGTGGGGGAAGCAACTTAAAACAGAAAGTCTGCGCAAGTTCAATGAACTTTATGAAGAATATAAAAGTCTACACTCACTGAACAAATCTCTGGAATTACCAGAAAAAGAAAATAAAGTATGTGATGAAGATGAAGACGTAATAGACTTTGATAAACTCTATGAATGTCCCTCGACGTCATCTGGATCTTGTCTTCAAGGCTTAGTGATAGACGAGTTGGAGGAGTACCTGAGAAAACCAAGAACTGCCAGCTCGGAAGACATTTTAGATTGGTGGAGGACGCATGAGACAGAGTATCCGATTTTATCGAAAATGGCCCGTGATTTTCTCTCAATACCTGCAACTTCAGTACCTGCTGAGAGGTTATTTTCTAAAGCATCATTAGTAATTAGAAAACATAGAAATAGGTTAAGTGATGAGTCAGCCAGATGGTTACTTTGTATTAATTCTTGGTCAAAAAAAATTATATAAAGTATCATAACCTAATGATAAAGCTGTTGATTTGTGTTGTATTTTATTTTTTATTCAAATAAATGATAAATCGTAAACTCTTTTATTAAATTTCTTATAAGTTGAGGGTTCAATCTCTTTCTAGACAGATAAGTATTGTTCTTTAAAATACAGTCAAGTTATTGTAATTAATTTGTTTTTTTACATGTTTTAGCAAATGTAAGCTTATAAATCATAAATGTTTATTAAGAAACAGTTACTTCCATGGAAAACGACATATAGGTCAGTTGATTTTTCGAATTTCTTATCAAATCTTCAGTTACTTATTAATCTGCTTGATCTTTACTATGGCTATGTTAATTCAAGCTCACAATGTTCCAATTCTAATACGTTTTTCTAAGATTTAAAGTAAACTTTAATAAATAGTAATAGACTAATAGGTAATTGCAAGACTTGCAAGACTCTTGCTGCAAGACCAAGACCAAGACCAAGACTGGGAGCGCAAGACCAAGACCAAGACCAAGACCAGGTGTATTGGCGCAAGACCAAGACCAAGACTGGCTAAGTCTCGTCTTGTTCTTGCATTTGGGCAACACTAGCGGTTTCGTAGGAATCCCGGATTGAAGGCGCAGTATGTACAATTTATTCGCGAGTACGCTGAATTGGGTCACTTATCCGAATCTCACGTTGCGGTACCTAATCTTTCGTATTTTTTATGTCATCATGCCGTGATACGCGTTGTATTTGACGGATCGAATCCTACAACCTCTATTCTTTAAATGATCTCCTTATGGTTGGGCCAAACGTTCAGGATTCAATTTTTTCCGTTTTAATTAGAGCGCGTCAGCACAGGTACTTGCTATGCGGCGACATTGAAAAAATGTATCGCCAAGTGGAGGTATCAGTACTTGATCGCAACCTTCAATTAATCTTGTGGCGAGAAGATGAGTCACAACCCATAAAAACCCTGCCTTCAGGTACTCTTATTTACGGGACTGCAAATGCGAGCTATCTCAGTACCAGGTGCTTATGGCAGATTGGAGAAGAATGCGATGACCCAACCATAAGGACAATCATACAGCACGATTTTTACATCAACGATCTAGCCACTTCGATTGATGATGAAAATGACTTAATTTCCATTAAAAATGGCGTGTCGTCTGCTTTGAAGTCCGCGGGAATGGTCTTAAGAAAGTTTAAAAGTAATTTGCCTGCCATCCGTGATAGCGAGTTAGAAAACGGGCAAGAGTTATTATTTAGTGGCTCAACAAACACACTGGGGTTTTTAGGTTGGGACTATTCTAACGATTTGTTATTTTTTCCTGCAAAATCTTTAGATGGAGCGTCTATTACAAAACGTTTTATAATGTCTCAAACGCTTAAGGTTTATGACCCCTTAGGATTATTGAGTCCATGCGTAATAATACCCAAGATTATATTTCAAAATATATGTGCCGAAAACTTAGGATGGGACGATCCATTACCCTCGCCCATAATCGATATGTGGCAACAATATTATAAAAATATGAATTGTTTATCTAATATTCGCATCGCCCGACGCGTAACATGTGACAAACCGGTTTGTGTCGAACAGCATTCCTTTAGCGACGCATCCGAGCGCGCGTACGGTGCAGCTATATATATAAAATTCATTGATAACAATGGTGACGTCACAGTGCGGTTGTTATGCGCCAAATCAAAGGTGGCTAAGCGTATACCGTTAATTACTATACCACGTTTAGAGTTGTGCGGAGCATTATTGGCTGCGAATTTATGTAAGGCTGTTAAGGAGTCAATTAGGTATGAACCTAGCTCCGTTACCCATTGGTGCGATTCTAGCATAGTGCAGCAGATTCCACGAAGCTAAAAACGTTCGTAGCTCACCGCGTGGGCGTAATTCTAGAGTTGACGGAGGCATCAGATTGGCGGTATGTGCCCACTGATTCAAATCCTCCTGATTTAATATCTCGAGGCGTTAGTCCCTCTCAGATAGGTGACATAGACCTATGGTGGTCCGGACCTAACTTTCTTTTAAAAGACGAATCTCAGTGGTCTACTTTGGCGCGGTCTGCTGACTTCATCGACTTGCCTGAAATAAAAAACTTACAAACTAAACCTAAATCTAATCTAATCAAATGTACAAAATATATAATATATATAATAAAAAATATTTACAAAATAATAAAGAAATAATCGTAGGTACATCCTCCGTGCAGTTAGAACCTATAATTAACATAGGCGATTATTCGAATTTAAAAAGGTTACAATGTACAGTTGATTACATTACGCGATTTATATTTAATTTAAAAAATAAAAAATGTAACAGAGTAAGTGGCGTGTTATCGCCTGAAGAGTTGCATGACTCATTTATTTTTTATCTCATAGAATTTAGTTATTTATGTTGTTTAGCGCAAAGGGACTCCCTTTGCGCTAAACAACATAAATAACTAAATTCCCAACGAGATCAAGGCTCTTTCACAAAATCAGCCCTTGAGGGCCAAATCAAAGATTCTGTCCTTGTCTCAATTTTTAGATGGTCAAATAATGCAAGTTTAAATGCTTCGCGTTGTAAATGTGAGAAAAAACATCCCATATTATTAGACGGTGCACATTATTTAACTAAGTTGATATTTGAACTCGAACATCACCGCAGTTTGCATGCCGGTCCACAATTACTCGTATTACTAGCGACAGTTCCTCAAATCGACGATGCCTTGCGCGACGCATCGTTCGTCATTGTCTGCGTTGTACGCGTCTGAGCGGTAAAACTGTCTACCCTAAAATGGGTGATCTTCCAGCACAGCATGTTGATCTAGACCTTCCCTTCAGGTCTGTAGGCTTAGATTTCGCTGGTCCGTTTCAAATTGTAAATAGAAAGGGGCGCGGTGCTCGCATTACAAAATGCTATTTGAGTTTGTTTGTGTGCCTACGTTTCAAATGTATGCATTTAGAGGCTGTATCAGATTTGTCCAAGGACGCCTTTATTATGACGTTAAGGCGATTTATTTCGCGCCGAGGGAAACCTGCAGAAATATTCTGCGATAATGGGCGTAACTTTGTAGCGGCATCCAAAGAACTCGCAAATTTTATTAAACATGATAACGAACCTCTGTCTGATTTTGTAGCTCAGCAGAGCATTCAATTTAAATTCATCCCCACCTACGCACCTCACTTCGGTGACATATGGGAGGCAGGTTTAAAATCTGCCAATCAAGCGCCTTATGGGCAATGCGCACTTAACATTTGAAGAGATCAGCACACTATTTGCACAAGTGGAGGCTGTATTAAACAGTCAGCCCTTGTGTCCGCTTTCCAGCTCCCCTGACGACTTCCTCTCCCTCTCCCCAGGGCACTTTCTCGTGGGACGGCCGCTGACGGCGCTGCCCGGGCCGCCACTTGAAGACCGTGCTGAGAGTGCACTCTCTCGCTACTCCCGGCTGCAGCAAATTTACCAGCATTTCTGGTCTCGATGGCAAAGAGAGTACATAGGAGAGCTTCAACAGAGAAAGTGGAAGACAGCTTCAAAACGAGAACTCGCTGTCGGAGATCTTGTACTCATCCAGGAGGATTACGTTCCGCCATTGTGTTGGCGACTCGGGCGAGTTCAAAGCTTGTTCCCGGGTGCTGATGGTATCTCCAGGGTTGCAGACGTCACCACTACAAGGGGTTGCGTCATCATCATCATCAGCCTATCGCAGTCCACTGCTGGACATAGGCCTCTCCAATTGCATGCTACTTTGTTCTATCCTCGGCTTCTCGCATCCAGCTCCTGCCAGCCGTTGAAAATGATTGGCTCTTAGTAAAATTTTCCACTAAAAAGTTAGTGAAGCATTATGTAGGCGTAGTGTTAAATATAAATGATAACAGATCTCTTGTGGTAAAATTTACGACAAAGAAATTGAAGAGAGAAAGCTGTTACTACTAACTATGAACAATCTTCATTTGAAAATTCACGCTCTTAATTTGTCATCAAATCGCTTTGAACTGTAGCAAAAACAAAAGGTCGTATCTAACATTAGTGTATAAAAAAATACACAAATTGGGTAATTTGTGTATTTTTCAAGATGGCTGAAAAAGACATACATTTACGATTATACATTACGATGATACATTTTGTGGCAAAAAGGGCACCTGTATGAAGTATGCCGAAAAGTGTTGGCGGAGCAGAAGACAGCAAACATGGAAAATCCAACCATCTCATGTTTTGGCTGCGGAGCACTGGAGGTTTACCGAAGTAATTGTAGTTCCTGCAAAAACAAGGAGACACTGCTAAAACCCATGGCATTTTACTCAATTCAAAACACCCTACATAGTCAAGCAAAAATATCTACCATTAAGGTAAAAATTGAAGGCGAAGAGGGCTATGCCTACATTGATACTACTACCCGTAGCAGTATCGCTAGTACACAACTGCATAAAACGTTACTGCGAAATGATTTGATCAATTAAAAACAGATCTCACATTGGCAGACGGTACAACTAAAACGTCAAACCTGTTAACAACCACAGTTAACATATTGATTCGAGGACGTATGCTGCCAAGTACACTGTCAGTGGAATTTTGTTTTATTCGAGAATGTGTTAGTAATATATTTTAGTTCTACTTAAAATTAATAATAATAATTAATACTCTTAGAATATATTTGTCACAGTGGTTAAAAAAAATAACAAAATTATAATATACATAAATTATTTTGTGTGCTTTATTAAGGTCGTTAATGAAAAAGAATTGGAAATTATTTTAAGTGAAAGGAAAAGTACTTTAGAATTAGCTGAATATATTTACGACAAATTAAAGGAAAAAATAGAATTCGTTTACAGTAAAATTTTATCGTATAGTTTAACAAGTGAAGTATATAAAAATATTCTTGAAATATGGAGAAAATTGTAATAAAAACTGCGACATCCTTGATTCAAGTAACGGACGGTTCTGAGGAAACAACCGAAAAAATAATGAATGCCGAAGATCTATATAATAGTTACCTCAAAGATGACTAAAAACACATTTTACTTTAATTATTACTACTTTTACTTTATTTACATTATTACTTTTACTTTAAAAACTATAATGAGTAAAAGTGCTAAATTTAAATTACACGCTAAACGTATTTACTAACGCTATATTGTTTCAAAATGTATTGTACTCGGGTAAATAGGATTAGAAACCAGATGTTGAGCTATATTGTTCAAAGTACATTATATGTACTCAGGTAAATGGGATTAATAGCTAGATGTGATGTTAATTATGGATTATTTACGAGGATACATTTACGTAAGAAACCTCAAATAGAGTACATATACGATAAATATCGTGCAGGTGGGAACCCTGAATGACGATCTTGAATTTTATTAACCCTTAGCAATAGCCAGTAGTCAAGAAAACTATTGTTTTCACAAACGCACAGATGCGTCGACGTGCACATACCGAATAATCAAGTTTAGTGACGCTAATATGCGTCGGGGGCACTTGAACCTCGTCCATTAGGACGCACATACGCGTTCAAGGCACTCAGAAAGTTCTATTTACACTTGGCACAGTAGTTAACAGGTAGGCAGCAAACGCGTTACAAGTTTTTATAGGTGTTGTAGGATTCACCCATGTAATGAATAGATTCACTTCTTTCAGAGATAATTAAATGAAATATTAGATGTCGTATATAGTGGTATATAAGTTTTACCTTTATTACTTAAAATTAAATAATTATGTTCTAAATCAATAAAATGTTCAAAGTATGGAATCAGGTGTAAATCTTTTCGAAGTTGTGTTTATCTTACATAAACACAACTTCGAAAAGATTTTACACCTGATTCCATTTATCTCAATATTAACCTTATGCAACTGAATTTCGTCTGTTAAAACTTATTACCTCTACCACGGCTGTATCCACCACGGCGATTGCCATTGAATCCTTTATTCTGATAGTAATAAATATTATTATTATAGATTCGTCCTTGAGAAAAATTGCCACGGTATTGGGAACAGCGATCATAACCATGATGTCGTGAGCCCGCTCTACTAAAATTTCTCTCAGAATGGCACACGCCTTTTCATTACCATCACTTTGTGCAATAGTGAGATCTAATAATAATTTCGATAATTTATTGCCATATTCATTGATAGACAAATTATTCAAATTATGAATTTGGCTCAGAATGGAATTGGCAGATTTACCTGTCCCGTATTTGGAAACATAATGATGATTTACCTGCCTAATATTATATTCAATATTGCAAAAAAATCGTAAATATTATAGTAGCCTTTTTACCCGACTGTAAAGAAGGGTTATGGTTTTCGCGCGTATCTTGTGTGTATGTATGTAATATTCTTTATTACCTGATATCCCACAATCCACTGAACGGATTTATACAATTCACACGTCGCGTCGTTAGATTCGTCTTAATCGCCCAAGTGTTCTTAGATAGGTGTCGTTTTTAAAAAACAAACATGACGGCTATGAGATGAATAGAATTTAAAAAAAAGTTGTTTCGAATACTGCAATATGGGTATCAAATTAAAGAGCTCATCTTAAGCATTTCAAAAAGGTATAACTAGATTATGACTTTAATACTAAAAAAGTTAGTTAGCAACCATTGTTTTTTCAATTTTCAATACTTGACAATAGCTGTGATAAAAGTAAGTTGCTACAGCGGTTACATCCTACAACTACTAAAAAGTATTAAATAAAAAAATAAATTATAAAAAAAAACCCGCCTGCAGAAAAAATATGGAAACAAGATCCCCTACATAATTATACAATTTCATGCAGTGGGAGGCATTAATGAATCTCGATGAACTTAGTAAAGTGCCTCCGACTGCATGAAATTGTATAATTATGTAGGGGATCTTGTTTCCATCTTTTTTGTGCAGGTGGGTTTTTTTATTTTTAAAATGCGCGCGAGATGTTTTGATAGAAACGCCGCGCATTTTTATTTCTCTTATAATTTGTCACTAGGTTCAAAAGGGAAAATAGTAAAAAAAAAGATAATTGTAATATTTTAAACATTTATTGAAATTATCTATATATATAAAACAAAGTCGTGTTAGTTACACTACTTATAACTCAAGAACGGCTGGACCAATTTCTATGATTTTTGTGGTTTTAGATTTGTCTTAATCCGGAATAGGATATAAGGCATTAAAAACATTGGGAAATTGACAAAAAAAAAATATATATTTCCTAAAATGTTCATGGGTGTCGTACCTGTCAAACATTTAATGTTTATTCCGTCAATATGGTAAACTCTCCCCTCAAATTAAAGAACATATTTATATATTGGTTTTGAATCGACAAGATATATCTACATTATTCGGATTATCGCATTTTTGGATTTTAAAAATGTAGGGAGCCAGGGGCTTGTTTTAACGGGGGCATGTATTAACAGGTCGATTGCCGCCAAATTGTACATGAACGAGTGAAATACGTACGATCATAGGCATCACGGAATGACCACAGACACGTTGCGACCTGTCAGTCGCCGCCCGCTTGCCGCGGAACAAAGTTGTGTGTGAGGTGTGAATTTTGTCAGGTAAATCATCATTTTTTTACTCGTTATTTTTTGATTTGTTGAAAAAAAAAATTCGTTTATGTATATAACATACATAAACGATTTTTTTTTTTATATAGTAGTTCATTTCATCTTGTATAGTATTTAGTTGCCATCTAACCACATTATCGGTGTGGTTTTCTTAAACATATATTTTTATAAAACATCTACCTCTGGGGCAAGTCTTAACAAAGCACGTGGGGTAAGTATTAACATGTTAATATTTACCCCGTAAGTACTTTATGCAACAAAGACATTGTTCGAAACTTTCTTAGGGTGCGTGCACATTTTGTACTGAAACATATAATATAACAATGTTTTATTACATGTTATGTTACTAAATCTGTACGTACCTTTACAAAAAAAACTTGGCATGATTTTGCATTCAGTTGTATTTTTTTTTCAGTATGAGGACTTACAAAAGAAAAACCCAACGGGGCTCCACTTCTCAGGAAGTATATGATTTGGCTTCAAAAGAAATATTAGATAATAATCGAAAATATAGAGAAGTAGCGGAGGAGTTCAATATTTGCCATGTGACACTTTATAAATATGTCAAAAATATTAAGGAAGGAAAGGAGCCACAAATTGGATATAAAAAGCCCCGACTAGTTTTCTCTCAAGTCCAGGAATCTGCCATCACAGACTATCTTATAAAATGTGCCAGTATTTACTTCGGACTTCTTCCTGAACAAGTCAGAAAATTAGCATATGACGCAGCTGTATATCACAGAATAGAAAAAATCCCAGAAAGTTGGCATAGGAATAAAATGGCTGGCACTGATTGGTTCACATCTTTCATGAAAAGAAATACAAACTTGTCAATTCGAAGTCCTGAAGCCACGAGTTTGAGCCAAGCCACCTCATTCAACCGCACAAATGTTCAGGAGTTTTTTGAAAAGTACAGGGAAGTTCTTCAGCGGTATAACTTCCCTCCAAGTAGGATTTGGAATGTTGACGAAACTGGAGTCACAACTGTACAGAAACCAAAAAAGATCGTTGCACAACGAGGTTTGAAGCAAGTTGGAGCCGTCACATCAGCCGAAAGAGGTACTTTAGTAACCTTGGTAGCTGCAGCAAATGCCATTGGGAATTTCGTGCCATGTATGTTCATATTTCCAAGAATTCGTTACAGTGACATATTTATTAGTAATGGCCCTCCTCAGTTTATAGGTGCAGGAAACAGTTCAGGATGGATAACTCAAAAAGAATTTGCAATGTTTTTAGATCACTTCATTAAGCACATCAAACCGACACCCGAAGATCCCTTTCTATTGCTTCTCGACAATCATCAGTCTCACGTCAATGCAGAAGTCGTTAATAAGGCTAAAGAAAACAACATCATTTTTTGTCTTTTCCTCCACACTGCTCACATAACCTGCAGCCTTTAGATGTTGGGGTTTACGGACCATTCAAGAATTATATTAGCAGACAACAAACGAACTGGATGGCTACTAATCCTGGTAAAACAATGACTATATATAATATACCAGCAATAGTTAAAGAAGAAGCGTTTTCTTTGGCTTTTACTCCCAATAACATTACTAGTTCATTTAGAAAAGCTGGTATTTGGCCGTGCAATGAAAATGTTTTTCAAGATTCGGACTTTGGACCATCTTTTGTGACAGATCGCCCCATCCCAAATGCAGAAAATAATTCTAATGAACAGCAAAGACCTTCGTCTGTTGATGATTCGAACGTGCATGTTCAAGGTCAGACCAGCTCCAGAACGCTTGTTTCTTCAGATCAGCCGGACTCATCAGATAATTTAAGTACTGACAGTTTGTCATTGAATTTAGATTCATCTGCGCTACCAGAAATAGAAAAAGAAAGTTTTGATATTGATATTAGTGTGTCTGAAGTTATCGATCAGTTGTCTAAACCGTCTACATCTACTGGTTCATCAAACTTTGTTGTTGATAATTATTTATCTAACGTTAATATTAATATACCTAAAGAGCCGATTGCTGGGATATCAAATGTTAGTCAGTGTGCAACATTTTCAATAGAAGATTTTCGACCTATGCCAAAGGCGCCTCCGCGCCTTGCTAACTTAAATCGTAAACGAACAAGAAAAACTGCAATTTTGACAGACACACCGGAAAAGCAGAAATTAGAAGAGGAAGCTAATTTAAAAGAGACCAAGAAGAAGAAAGCAACTAAACCTAATGTAACTAAAAAGACTGATAAAGAAAATAAAGTTAAGAATAAAGGTAGGGTAGGAAGTAAGAAGAGCAACACACAGGAAAACAAAGCCAAAAAGAAAATTTTACAAGACAGCGAAAGTGAAACTGAAGAATGGTTTTGTTTGATCTGTGGTGGATCTTATTCGAATGATAATTCTGGAGGAGATTGGTTTAAGTGCAGATCTTGTAATCAATGTGCCCATGGAACTTGTATTAAGGGAAACAAATTATCTTTTATATGGTTAAATTGTAACTCTGATGATGATGATTAGTAAAGTTGTCATATCTAAAGAATTATAATAATTTTAAGTAAACTGTTAAAGACTCATTAGTTGTAAGTAAATAGTTTTTAATACAAAATATATTAAAAATAACGTGATTGCAGAAGACTGACAAAAATAACTATCTTTTGTTTTATAAGGTCGGATTAACCTTAATTTGTTTAGTTGATTATATATATGACAATATATGGTCTGTCTTTTTTAATAGTAATTAATAATTACCATTAAAAAAGACAGACCATATATTGCCTAAAGTGTTAATTAGTTTTCATTTAAAGTGTTATTGTTGATTACTTTTTGATAATAAAAATGTTAAATAAGATACACTTTGTTTGGTTTTATACCCATATTTATGAAATATTATCACAATCTTACCAAGGTACTACTGTTAATACTTACCCCAAGGGCGTTAAAACTTACCCCCAAAGTGGGGCAAGTATTAACTAGTACATTTTTTAAAAAAACGTGTGTTTACGGAAAGGCTGTTAGGCCTTTGTAGGTTTTATTAATCAAAAATCATAGAGGGGTAGTTGACGCTTCATAAAGTTTAAAAAATATATGCCTAACTAGTATAAACTACGCTCAATTCATAAAAAAGTAAAATCTGTTAGTACATGCCCCTGGCTCCCCTAGAATAGTGTCAGTAATAAAAAGGGATTGACATATTTATTGGTTGTCAATTATTTATGCGTGCGTTTGAATAACTTCATGTCCCTCTTTGGTGATGTTCATTAACAAAAAATACGTTTGTATTATCATAACACTCAGATTGGTAAAAATGATTGTTTGAATTGATTAGTTGAGACGGTTTTTATCATTATCGTGAGGCAGATTAGTGGGATACTTTTACAATCAACGGTGTACTAATGTACCTATTAACCTGATAGGAAACGTTGCTTAACCTTGCTGAATGCCGGATAGCCCATTTATCAAGGAAGGCGACGCCGCTCGCCCCGTACCGACTTATGCCCGGGCCACAGCTTCGCCGCCACCGACAACGCCGACGCCCGCCGGCGCGGATGCCGCGCTCGGCAACACCGCGCCCGCTCCCACATCAATCGCTACCAAGAGGGGGAGATACCCGCCCCTCATCGTGGACCACCTACCCAACTGGGCGTTCCACATGAGGCAGCTTAAAGCCCAGCTAGGCAGAGCCGCCCAAGTCCGCCTCTTCGGAAAGGGGCTACGCTTTACGCCAAAAAAAGACGAGGAGTACCGAGTCGTCTAACGTTATCTCTCGGAGCTAGAGAGCACCGAAGGGATATCGTGGCACTCGTATTCCTCGCCGCAGGATCGAGACCTCAAAATCGCGATCCGCGGACTACCCGCGAACGCCACGCCTGAGGAGGTCCAAACCGAGCTGCGCGACTTGGGTTTCGAACCCGAGTATGTGCGCAACATACGGGGACGCGGCGACCGACCGGGCTGCATCCTGTTTGCAGTCATAAAGAAGACGAACGACACCATCCCGGGTATCTACGCGGTAGATGAGATGCTGGGCATCCCCGGGGTCAAAATAGAAGCCTGGCGCGGTAGAAGGAAGCCCGTTAAGTGCCATCGCTGCCAACAGTTCCGGCATAGTAGCCATAACTGCCATCGCCGCCTGGCTTGCGTCCGCTGCGGCGGCGAACACACAGCTAAGGAGTGCCCGCGCCCGCTGGATAAACCGGCGACGTGCGCGAACTGCGGGGGTGAACACCTTGCAAACAACAAGAGCTGCCCCGGGACCGCGCCCACAACATCGGGCCGCCCCACACACCACGCAGTGCAACCCATAGTCCCCCACCCCAAGGAGAGCGCGCGCAAGGAGCCTCCCTTATGGCAGGGGCAAATGCGCCCGTGCCCAAGAGGTACCGCTGCCACCTCCGCGACCAAAAAGCGACACAGGAGGAGAAAACGCAAAGCAAAGAGTGACCCGGTCGACGTCGCAACCGTCGAAACGATAAAACCTCCCACGCCTTCATCTACCCTCCCGCAAACAGAAGTGACGGTAAAAGATATTAGAAAAACTGTGCTCCGCGTCCTCCAGGATGTGTTGACCGCATTCGGAGAAAGGCGGACTCAAGGAGAGATCCTAGAAACAATCATCCCGGCTATGTCTGCCATAGTGGCGACATATGGCTGAACGGCACACCCCGCAACTCGCAGTCACTTGTGCCTACTTGAACAAGTAGGCGCGTCGTGCGCGAGCCGGGGTAAACATCAACATCAAGACAACAAAGGGGTGAGACTTATCGCCATCATGGCCGCTGGTCGCTCGGAGCTGGACCTGGTCTCACCTGGCTCGGGCAGACCTCCCGGACGGCACTAGGGCCGACTCTCACCCTTTTCCCCGAAAGAAACCAACGGTACAACCAACCACCAAGACCTACCTTTAATTAAGGGTAGCGGATGATCCCGCTGAAAGGGGCAACGTCCCGACACAGCCTCCACGCATCCCCCAACGGGGCTGCTGTGATGACCCGATAGCATTTTGTCACTGCCAATTTAACTCTTGAAGAAGCAACACCTTTGGAAAATCAATACTACAGAAAAAAACAGCACATCATGTCTCGATTTGGATTCGTAATTTTTTTTTAGCACTACTACACGGAACGTGGGGTGGGTTAATGAGCTGGCCGCAGCTAAGGAACCGATGGAGCCACCGCGGCCAATCCCGTCGGCTGCCATTACTATTCCCGCCCCTTCTTTTTATTGGCGTCATCATAGGCGGGGTATGGTTAATTTTTAATATCAAGTATTAAAAATTAATACAATGAACCTTTATAATACAATGAACTTTTTTAAAATAAGTGTTTTATTTACCTAAATAGCTTGATGGCATAAATAACCATTTATGCTGTCTTATATTTGTCTAATCTATATTTTCCTATGTATAAATTTAAAAGGGAAACTTAAATTTCATTAGCCTTTTTCTATTATTAAAATATATATATTACGGGTCTTAATCGCGTGAATAATTTAAGGTAAAATACCTTGTTTATTGCCCGACGTTTCGACCGTATTGCAACGGCCGTGGTCACGGGAAGACTAGTTGAGCTCAGCGTCGCCTCCGTGAAGCGCGGGTTTCGGAAACTACCCTCGCTTGATTTTTATCACTCACTATTACGGAACCGTCGGTACTTCGACACACAACACTAAGGACATCTGCACACTGGCGTGTAATGTTTGTTCGGCGGTGTATACACTTGCCGATCACGGGATTCCACGATGTTGACAAACGGTATCCGTCTTCTCGGTTGAAATTGACATGTTTTTTGATTTCAACCGCTTCCCTCGCCATCCTGGAGTAATAGTGACGGTCGGTGGAGAGGACCTGTGGTTTGTGTAGTTCAATCCAGTGATTGGTTCCCGCATCCAGCAAGTGTTCCGCTATTGCTGACTTGTTTGCCTGTCGGTTTTTCACAGCCGCGATATGTTCCTTAACCCTTTCCGCTATGGTTCGCTTGGTTTGTCCGATGTAGGAACTGCCACAGCTGCAATCCACTTTGTAGACGCCAGGTGTCTGTAGAGGAATTACATCCTTAGGAGTACGTAGGTGCTTAGCTACCTTGGAGTGCGGACTATATACAGTATTAATGGAGTATTTCTGCAGTACTGTTCCAACTTTGTCCGTCACTCCTTTCACATACGGTAGAAAAGCTGGAGCCCTGTCAACCCCCGGTCGGGAGTCTCTCCTCTTCGTACGTCGTGTGCTTCCTCTGTATCCGTTTCGCTTTAGTACCTCCTGAACATGTGTGAGCTCACTTTCTAAATGTTCAGGGTCACAAATGTCATATGCTCTATTTGTCAGCGATGATACCACGGATTGCAGATGTCTTGGATGGTGATGCGAGTCAGCATGTAAGTATCTGTCTGTGTGGGTCGGTTTTCTGTACACAGTGTGTGCTAGGGTACCATTGTCTCTAACCATTATTTTAACATCGAGAAAAGCTAGCGATCTGTTTATCTCCATTTCAAAAGTGAACCTGATCTTAGGGTGTATGGAGTTCAAGTCTTTAGCAAATTGTTCTACTTCCTGCCTACCGCCCTTCATAATGCAGAACACGTCATCGACGTACCTCTTCCACAGTTTGACCTGGGACAATTGTAGCTCAATTGTTTCCTCAAAATGTTCCATCCAGATGTTGGCCATCACCGGCGCCACTGGGCTGCCCATGACCACTTCGTCGATCTGGAGGTAGTGTTGTCCCTGGTAGATGAAGAAGTTGCCTTCCAGACAGTTTTTAAGTAAAACAATGTACTCATTGGACAGATCGTTTGCTCTCAGCTTTCTCTCGATGACCTCAAGGCAGTCCTGAATGGGAACGTTGGTGAATAGTGACTCCACATCAAAACTCACCATCACCTCGTCTGGTTCCACTTTCATGCTCTTGATGATGTCCACGAAATGGCGAGAATCCTTTACGAACGATGTCGTTTTACCCACTAAAGGTTGCAGTATTGAAGAAAGGTATTTCGCTAGATCGTAAGTAGGCGAGTTAATTTGGCTTACGATTGGGCGTAGTGGGACGTTACCTTTATGAACCTTTGGCAACCCATATAACTTGGGCGGCTGTACGCTCTTGGGTCGAAAGAGTCGGTCATAGACATCATTCGCGAACAGATCTTCATGGTCCCTAATCAGTGCTCGTATACGTTTCGTGACTCTGGCTGTAGGGTTGTATGACACTGACTTGTATATAGAAGTGTCACTTAAAAGACTCCGTATTTTGTCATCATAGTCACTCGAATTCATCACTACAGTGGCGTTTCCCTTATCGGCCTTTAGCACTAAAATATTCGTGTTATCACGTAGCTCTTTTAACGCTAGACGCTCTTCTGTAGTAATATTCGGTTTAGGCAGCTTCGATTTTCGAAGGATAACGGCGACATCCTGTCTAAGCGTTTCCGCGTCCGCAGACGGTACCTTGTTACGCATTATCGCTTCTTCGACCCCACTGATAACATTTTCATACGGAATCCGTTTAGGTGTTACTGCATAATTCAACCCCTTAGCTAGTATGTTCTGTGCAGTGCCATCAATTTCGGTAGATGATAAATTTATTACCGTTTCAATGTGGGTAGGTGGTGATTTTTGAGCAATTCTCCTCTCACGTTTACAAAGCAACTTTTTGAATTTCGCGTCATGTCGTATAGTACTCAAATAATAGATACGACGAGCTTGTTCGTACGTTACGCTGTCACACCGATCGAAATCACTCACTGATAACACTGCACTGCATTCCAAATGTAGGTAGTATAGTTCGCACTGCACACTATTTAAGTCATACCGACAGTTCCGCATTAATTGTTTTAAGAGACGAACACTCGCGTTTCTTAAAATTCCTTCGGAGTGTGGAATGTCATTACGCGGTTTAATACGCACTCCCGTAGGTACTACGTCCGACGCACGACACTTTATTAAAAAGGTTAATGATGTTTCTAACCGCACACGTTTTATACGAAGGAATTCTAGATGTTTAATTTTGTTGACAAACTCCGGCCCGTATCGGTTTGCTATAAATGTTGATAAACTTTCGCGATTTGTACACATTATTAAAATATATATATTACGGGTCTTAATCGCGTGAATAATTTAAGGTAAAATACCTTGTTTATTGCCCGACGTTTCGACCGTATTGCAACGGCCGTGGTCACGGGAAGACTAGTTGAGCTCAGCGTCGCCTCCGTGAAGCGCGGGTTTCGGAAACTACCCTCGCTTGATTTTTATCACTCACTATTACGGAACCGTCGGTACTTCGACACACAACACTAAGGACATCTGCACACTGGCGTGTAAACAAGGTATTTTACCTTAAATTATTCACGCGATTAAGACCCGTAATATATATATTTTAATAATGTGTACAAATCGCGAAAGTTTATCAACATTTATAGCAAGCCTTTTTCTAGTTAACATCGTGTTTTGTTAACCCGCAGCTGGATTTTATTAAAAACCATATTTGTGGAAATACAGTGAGTAACAAAAACCCTGTTGTTCCTTTTAAGGGGGGTAGTCAGTACCGGTACAGGAATTCATACAAAATACTCCTTTTAAAAAATACTAGTACATAGTTGGCCGCATAAAAGTGAAAAAATTGTAGTTTAAATGTGCTTGTTTCGGTAAATGGAGCTTTGTTTTTTCTAAATGGGAGCAAATTTCAGCATGTTTCCAGTTTTGATTGATTAAATGGCGAAATTTGGGAATGGCGTTGGATTTAATTTAGTCGATAATTCAAGGCTATTTCAAAGTTTCGGCATTGAAATAGCGAGGTTTTTTGAAATTGCGTTAAATTAATGATATTAGATTTATCGTAAATCACAACCAGGTCTAGGAACGCAATCAAAACCAAAGGTAAAGGTGAAAGACGTTGATAGAAAAGATCAAATGCTGTCTTATTATCCCAGTAACGTGGGGTGGATTAAATTTAATCGATAATTCAACGCTATTTCAAAGTTTCGGCATTGAAATAGCGAGGTTTTTTTGAAATTGCGTTAAATAAATTATATTAGATTTATCGTAAATAACAACCAGGTCTAGGAACGCAATCAAAACCAAACGTGATAGTAGAGTATAATAAGTATATGAAAGGCGTTGATAGAAAAGATCAAATGCTGTTTTATTATCTAGTAGAAATCTACCAGTCGGTATAAGAAAATCATATTACACGTAATGCAAGTGATGTTATTGAATTATTTTATGATGTTTAATGAACAAATGAAAATGTCAGGAGACAATGACAAAGTCATGTCATTTTTAGATTTTCGTTTGAATTTAGTTAGAAATGTGTTAACGATTAATAATAATAGAGTGACTAATATAACATCCAGAAATAATAAGCAATCATCATCTGCCGGCAGCAAAATCAAAACGGACACCGGGGATGATATTCATTTGCCTGAAGAGTTGCCTAAAAACAATAATGGCAAAACTAAAAGAAAAGATTGCAAGCATTGTTTGAATACACGAAATATTCGCAAAGCTACTCTGTTTTATTGTTCTCTTTGTTTTAAAAAACCTGGTTTATGTTTAAAATGTTTTCGTGAATTTCAAAGGTCTCTCTTGCCAACCACAAAGGTAACTTCTTGTTCACATTACAAGTCACAAAGTCTTCAGACACATTACAAGTACCTACTCGTTCTATGCTTTGGGTGTAATTTGAGGTGGAATATTGTTTTTTTACGTTTCATGCTGTTTATTTTAATTTTCTTATTAACGCTTTTTATTATTTTTTGTAGCACTGAATGTATTAAGATGCTGAGATAATATTCTGTAAGCATTTTGATAAATGCCTTCTGTTTTGTGCCATTGCATTCGTAATTTGTATTCTTTTTTTTATAGGTAGATCATTTTACAAGTTTACTTATTTTAATGTTAATGTTTTAGTTTAAATACTGATTCTGTTTTTTTTTTAGGTCTTACCGAGGGGAAGTTTGTTGATTGTTTGATTTTATAATTGTTGATTCTATTTATAGTTTATTTTATTTTAATTGTTATAGTGGTGATTTGGCGTGTTTATTTCAATGTTTTTTAGTTAGTTTACAGATTTTTTCCCCAAGTGCAAGTTTTTTGATTTTATATATTTTTTGATTATTAGAAGTTTAATTTTTTTATCATAGCTGGTGGATGGAACGTGCTTTGCGTTGCTGAACGGAAGTTTGTTGATTTTTGTAATAATGTATAATTGCTATTATTGTGGTGGAGATGTGCAAAGTCAAATGTCGGCACTCACAGGACGGCGCGAGGAGTGGGCGCCTTTCACCCTTTTGGGGCGCCTTCCACATTTATCTATCTATATCTTCTATAAATATAAAAGTAAATCCCTATTTTACTTGGTCACGAGACAACTAAAGAACGACTTTACCGATTTCACTCATTCTTTTTTTTAGTTAGAAGGTTCTTATCTAAAAAAAATAACGGAAGGTACGAAGTTCGCCGACGCAGCTAGTTTCAATTGTTTCGAACAGATTCTAGTTTTATTTGTGTAATATTATAAACTAAGGTATAAGTATACACGTATATATTTAAGTGTAATATTTTAATTTACACAAAAAATATATTACAATTCTCACTGTGAAATATGGTCTATGAACATCTGGCAACATGAAGTAACATGTATTTCAAATGTCAAAATTTATTTCCTTTGAAAGAAACGCAGGCGCACTTGTCAGAGGATTTTGTAGGGAACGTAGAGGTTGTAAAAGGTGTGAGCTGATAATTATAAGAAAAGCTTTGATAGAATTGCTACGAGTATGTCGTAGCAATTGTATGTATATGTCGTAGTAAGATAGATAAAGCCGTAATATAGTTATATCCCTAGGGATATAATTATATACCGTAACATAGTTATACGAAAGCGATTCATTACTATCTCACTAGGAATATAGTTATAAAACGAACCAAGTTTAGTGATATACTTATATTACTAGATTAAGTTTAGTGATATACTTATATTACTAGATTAAGTTTAGTGAAATAGTTTTCGGAGTGTGCGACGCAGGCGGAGCGTCGATTTACCAGCGGCGGGGGAGGGGTTCGTTGTGTTGGCGCGCTCCCCACACCGCAGTCAGTCGGCCGACAACAGTTGTTCGGCGTTCACGTCTAGTTTTCATGCATGTTCATTTAATTTCGCCACGTAACCTTAATATTTGTTATATATTCGTTTTATCATTGCTAATTACTTGTCTTGCCAGCTATGGATAAAGACGAAGAAATTAATGCAAGGCGGCGACGTTTTGAACAGGAACTTCGTCTATTTTACAATGCGAGATGCAAAAAACCAGAGTGGACGCGGCAGAGAATAAATGAAGTAATAAATTACATAGAAGAGTACGAAGCAGCGCCTCGGCTTAACGTAAAGAGAAATCCTAACCATCATTTTTATGCAAACCATTATGACGTAATGCAGGTAGGAGGAGAAAAATATTTAGCTTTGAAACGAAAATCGACTACGGATCCTATTATAAAAATTTTGCCCTCCGAAGAATATTATAATGCTTTGTCAGAAATTCATAAAAACACAGGGCATGGTGGTCGTGACAAAATGTTACATACTTTGAAATCTCAATATTTTATACCTACGCCGGTGGTTATCAGTTTCGTTAAACAGTGTGTAACGTGCCAAAATAAGAAGGTGTTTCCAAAGAAAGGTATTGTTGTTCGACCTATAATTTCGAACTCATTTAACAACCGAGGGCAAGTAGATTTAATAGACCTACAATCAACTCCAGACAGAGAATATAAATGGATTCTTCATTACCAAGACCACACAACAAAGTTTTCGTTTCTTCGACCTTTAACCTCAAAACGCGCCGCAGAGGTCGCATTGGAATTATTGAAAATTTTTTTGGATATTGGATGCCCTGAGATACTTCAGAGTGATAACGGCCGAGAATTCACAGCGTCAATTATAAAGGAATTGGTTAAAATGTGGCCAAGTTGTAAAATAATTAACGGAAGACCTAGACATCCAGCGAGTCAAGGCTCTGTGGAGCGAGCGAACCAAGATGTGGAGAACATGTTACAGGCTTGGCTACAAGATTATAATTCTACTAATTGGTCGATTGGAATACGCTTTGTACAGTACCAAAAAAACTGCTCTTTTCATCGAACTATAAAAAGAACACCATACAAAGCTCTTTTTGGAGTAGATCCTCAAACTGGTTTATCATCACAGGTGCCTGCTGATTTGCTTAATAAACTAAGAACTGAAGAAGATCTTGAGAAGATATTAAATCAACAACAATCTTGTTCATCGGCAACACCTGCACATAATAGCGAATTACCTGTTGACCATGTTAACTTGCAGCAACCATCCTGTTCATCGGCGTCACAACCGTCATCTTCATCAGCAGCGCAAGCATCTATTGAAGCCTGCGACCGTGACTTGCCTGTCGCGTCTGTTAACTTGCGACAACCGTCATTTTCATCAGCAGCGCCAGCGCCTATTGAAACCTACGACCATGACTTGCCTGTAGCGTCTGTTAACTTACAACAACCGTCATCTTCATCAGCAGCGCCAGCGACTATTGAAACCTGCGACCGTGACTTGCCTGTCGAGTCTGTTAACTTGCAACAATCGGCATCGGGAGCACCAGAAGAACAAATTTTACTTTTATGTGTAGTTTGCGACAAAGAATGTACAGGAGCACATTCATGTTACTCGTGTGCACAAAATGTTCACGTAATTTGTGGAATAACATCATGTGATGAAGGTTACGGATCGCAACTATTATGCTATTTATGCAACAGCGAAAAAAATATTCAAGACCAAAGAGACAAAGCTGCCGAAAACTTAAGAGAAGCCGCACAAAAAATGAAAACTCACTCATCACAGAAATTTCCTGACATTGACGTGGGATCTTCAGTTCTTATAGAGATACCAAAGATAGATCGAGGACCATTGGATCAAAAAAATGTATTAGGAAAAGTCTTGGAAAAGCGAAATGAAAGTCATAAAATTGGAACATCAGTTGGTATCCTGAAAGATTGGTTACCCAGAAATGCAATACAGCTTTCAAACATTCCTTGGAATGATCCTATACCAAATGAAAACTTCTCACTTAGAGAAATATGCCAAAAATTGTCGCGCTTTGGTGGCCAAGGTTATTTAAAATGTTCCTGTAAAAAATCGAATACACAGTGCTCAACTAAAAGATGTGCCTGTAAGAAGTATTTAGTGCTATGTAATTCAAGATGTCATGATTCTTCTTCATGTATGAACAAAAATTAAAAAATACTTTTAAAGAAACCAAGATCTCAACTTAGTTGATAAGAAATAAAGATATCTCAAAACTGTTGATTAGCTTTAAAAGATTTTTATGTTTGATTAGTTTTAATTGTATTGTTAATGTTTAAATTCCAAAGAAATATGATCGTTTCATTTATAATTGAAATTACTTTAATACGTGCTAATGTCACAAAGTATTGTAACTGAATTACTGAATTTATACATTAAGTTGATTTTTTAATAAAGATAAAACCAATGTAATATTGTTTTATTTAATTACATATGGTAGATTTCTATTTCACTAAGCTAAAACAAGCAATATATTTATAACACTGAACTTAATCTAGTAATATAAGTATATCACTAAACTTGGTTCGTTTTATAACTATATTCATAGTGAGATAGTAATGAATCGCTTTCGTATAACTATGTTACGGTATATAATTATATCCCTAGGGATATAACTATATTACGGCTTTATCTATCTTACTACGACATATATAAAGCTTGTATAGATACAACTATAATATACTATCTCATGCCAGGAATATTGACTATTTGTGTGTCATTTGAGAATGTAGCCTAATGAGTTGTAACCAGTACTTACTGAGGGATAATGGTTCTACAGAACAGTATCATAATTAGAAGACCTTGTTCTGTTCAAGAAATGTCAGGATGTATTTATTGTATGTCAGTATGTAATGTGTGTGTCTGTAGGGTAAGTCCAGGAGAGATGGCCGTATAGGAGTGACGGCCAAGATGAAAAAGTTCGGCATAAAATTGATAGATGGTGTTAGCGTTACGTTACTTCGCTTCGCGGTTCGATCGCAATCATCTGTTACTGGGTTATTTTGCGAAAGAAAAATCAAAAAGTAAGTAAAATTACGATATTTTCTTTGACGTACTCGTTTATTTTTTTACTTTATTGACAATGCATGTGGTAATGTTGTTATTTTGTTATGGAAGTGTAATATTTTGTGTTTGATAGAAAGTTTGTTAGTCAAACTTTATTCTAACCTCAAAATTGCCGGTATAAACAATAACTTTGTTGAATGTACTTAGATGGCCATCTATCCTAGACGATTGGGAGAGATGGCCACTTTTTTTCAAAGAGAGATGGCCACAATATTGTATATCAATTTAAGGATTTTTATATAGCTTTTTGATTTTGTTTTAGATGCCGAATGTTTATAAAAGGAAAATTGGGAGTTCTCGTGGAAATTGGTCTGAGGAAGCCTTGCAAAATGCTATGCGTGTTGTGCAAAACGACGGTATGTCTGTTAACGGTGCGGCCAATTTGTATGATATACCCCGAAAAACATTGGAGAGAAGATTAAAAAATCAAAAAGACAGAAAAGGGCCCATGGGACCGTCAAGTGCATTTGGGCTTGACAATGAAAAAAAAATTTCTCGTCATATTAAAGCAATGCAACACAGTGGCTTTCCTGTTACGATTGATGACGTCAGAAGAATTGCATATCAGTTTGCCGAAGAATTAAAAATTCCACATAAATTTAATCGTTCCTCCGAGAAAGCTGGATATGTCTGGCTTCAGTCATTTTTACGACGCAACCCTGATATAAGACTGAGAAAATCTGAGGGAGTTTCGTTTGCTAGGTCTCAGGCTCTCAACAAATTTGAGGTAAAAGGGTATTTTGAGCTTCTCGAGAGAACTTTAATTGAAAATAATCTCTTAGATAAACCAAATTGTATTTTCAATATGGATGAGAAAGGCATGCAATTGAATAATCGTCCAGGGCATGTTTTAGCAGAAAAAGGATCCAAAGCTGTATCTATGGCCACGTCTACGGAAAAAGGAGAAACAATTACCGTTATCGGTTGTTGCAATGCTGAGGGAAATTTCCTACCACCCGCCTGCATAATGAAGGGGAAAAATAAAAAAGCTGAATTTGAAGATGGCATGCCTCCTGGGTCTTTAGTTTTCATGTCGGCGAAGTCAGCATACATAACTTCGGAGATATTTTTAGAGTGGCTGAAAGTACAATTTGTACCCAGAAAACCACCCGGCAAAGTTTTGTTAATTTTAGATGGTCATTCCACACATTGTAATTCTGTTGCCATGCTGACTTATGCTAAAGAAAATGATATCATCTTGTTATCATTACCCAGCCATACGTCCCACTACTTGCAGCCCTTAGATCGTACAGTTTTCAAGCCACTTAAAACTGCCTATTACGAGTGTTGTAGACTTTGGATGAAACAAAATCCAGGACGCCGTATTACAAGGTTGCAATTTGGGATGTTGCTGAATCAAGCTTGGGGAAAGGCAGCTTCAATAGAAAATGCCGTATCTGGCTTCAGGGCGACAGGTGTCTATCCTTTTAATCCAGGATGCCTTCCGGATTATGCATTTACTGGGGAACATTGGGATATGGCAAACAAGCCTCGCAATGCTATAGAAACCTCAAGCAACGCCCAGGTTTTACATGACAACTCTGCAATCTTAGCAGATGTGGCCGAACCAAAACCAGGTACTTCAAGAGACTATGACGTGGACAGAAGCCTTCTGGATGATGCATTGACTGGGGAACATTGTGATGTGGCAAACAAGCCTCTGGATGCTGTTAAGACCTCAAGCGACGCCCAAATTACTCATAAGAACTCTGCAATCTTAGCAGATGTGGCCGAACCAAAACCAGGTACTTCAAGAGACTATGACGTGGACAGAAGCCTTCTGGATGATGCATTGACTGGGGAACATTGTGATGTGGCAAACAAGCCTCTGGATGCTGTTAAGACCTCAAGCGACGCCCAAATTACTCATAAGAACTCTGCAATTTTATTAGACGTGGCCGAACTAAAGCCAAGTACTTCAAGAGGCTATGATGTGGACAATATCACTCCTTCAAAAATTTTAAAAGATATTTCACCTGTACCACAGAAACTTGCTGAAACACGTAAACGTTCGAAACAACTTGGAATCCTTTTAACGTCTAAAGAACACATCGAAAATAGAAAAATCTGTGAAAACAAAAAACATGCAGCAGGAAAAAGTGTCAACATAAAAATACTTGAGAAGACAATCAAACAAGAAAAGACTGCAAATAGAGTAAGTGTACGGAAGCGAAAGGCCATTGTAAGGATTTCTGACTCAGAGAATAGCAGCGATGGAGAAGAACCGATTTCAGATGCCAATAAGAAAGAAGAAAATATTTGCCGTGGATGCGGGGAAAATTATTATAATACGAAATTAGTCGAAGATTGGCTCCAGTGCGTATTATGTGGATTATGGGTACATGAAAATTGTACAGAATTTGAGGACATGTGTTCAATTTGTGGGAATAACAAAAAGGAAGAGCTAAGAAAAATCGGAAGAAAGGGAAAAGGAAAGAAATCCCTCTAATAAAATATAGGCCATCTTTCCTATACAGGTGTGGCCATCTCCCCTATAGGGTCTAGGAGAGATGGCCAATTACGTTTTTTTTTTAAATTGTAAAATTAATATGTGCCATTGATTTTATCTGTGATTTTTGTTATTTTTTCCTTCAAATGATTATTAAAGTTTTTGATTTCATTAAATTGCGTTTAGGTTCATAATGTCCAAATCCCAAAATGTCCAGTGGTTGCAAAACGTCCATATCCCAGAATGTCCATATCCCTAAATGTCCATATCCCAGAATGTCCATATCCCAAAATGCCCATATCCCAGAATGTCCATGTCCCAATATGTCCAAATCCCATAATGTCCATGTCCCAGAATGACCATATCCCAGAGTGTCCATGTCCCAAAATGTCCAAATCCATGAATGTCCATATATGTATATACCGGTGTGTTTGTTTGAACTTTTTTCAAATCTAAATGTGTTCTATATACCTAGTCTGGCCATAAATACTGTTACAATTAAAAATAAGAAAGATATTACATTTGAATTTGGAATCTGTCATTTTTATACGATTGTTCATTGTATTTTCTAATTTTGGCGCCAATACATTGTACAATATTTTGCTATATTAAAATGGAGTGGGGTGATAAAGAAAACCGAATCGCTGTGATTGCATTACACAAAGTTGGTATGGAGCCGAATGTAATTTTTAAAACTCTCCATACGCTTGGTATTAGTCAAATGTTTGTGTACCGGGCTATTAATAGGTACAATGAGACCTTCTCTGTTTGTGACAGAAAAAGATCTGGCCGTCCACGTAGTGTTCGTACGAAAATGGTGGTCAAAGCAGTAAGGGAAAGAATTCGAAGAAATCCTGTCCGAAAGCAAAAGATTTTATCTCGGGAGATGAAGATAGCACCCAGAACCATGTCACGCATTTTAAAAGATGACTTAGGACTTGCAGCCTATAAGAGACGCACTGGTCATTTTTTAACTGATAATTTAAAAAAGAATAGGGTGGTAAAATCGAAGCAACTACTGAAGCGGTACGCAAAGGGAGGTCACAGAAAAATTTTGTTTACGGATGAGAAAATCTTTACAGTTGAGCAACATTTTAACAAACAAAATGACCGTATTTATGCTCAAAGCTCTAAGGAAGCTTCCCAATTAGTCGACAGAGTGCAACGTGGGCATTATCCGACTTCAGTGATGGTTTGGTGGGGTGTTAGCTATGAAGGAGTGACTGAGCCATATTTTTGTGAAAAAGGTATCAAAACATCGGCACAAGTGTATCAAGATACGAGTACCATTCTTGAGAAGGTAGTTAAACCCCTTAACAACACCATGTTCAATAACCAAGTATGGTCCTTCCAACAAGACTCAGCGCCGGGTCATAAAGCTCGGTCCACGCAGTCTTGGTTGGAAGTGAACGTTTCGGACTTCATCAGAGCTGAAGACTGGCCGTCGTCTAGTCCCGATCTTAATCCGCTGGATTATGATTTATGGTCAGTTTTAGAGAGTATGGCTTGCTCTAAACGCCATGATAATTTGGAGTCCCTAAAACAATCCATACGATTGGCAGTGAAGAATTTTCCCATGGAAAGAGTGCGTGCTTCTATTGATAACTGGCCTCAACGTTTAAAGGACTGTGTTGCAGCCAATGGAGACCACTTCGAATAAGCTTTTTATATTTTGAATTGTTTTTTATTTATGTATTAAACTAACACACTGTAAAAGTAATAAATATTATTTGCAATAAAAAAAAATGTTTTTTCTTCGTAACAATATTTATGGCTAGACTAGGTATGTATGGTGGATAAAAACAAAATACTTTTGCCAGTAATATAATTATTATATTTAATAAACAAAAGAGAAAATAATTGTTTGTATTTATTATGTAAATAAAGAAATGCTTTGTCATTTTATTTTAATTACCTAATAATTTATTTGTTAGTAGGTATATATAATTCTCTTACGTCATTTCATAAATCCTGAACCTGTTATGAAGAAATAATATTCATTCTGCTATTTGCAATTACTAAACGCAGTCATCAGTATCTATTATGTGGGTACTACCTAAACGCTTTTAACACAAATAATATCCGTTCTACCTACATATACGGGAAATAATTGTTTGTATTTATTATGTAAATAAAGAAATGCTTTGTAATTTTATTTTAATTACCTAATAATTTATTTGTTAGTAGGTATATATAATTCTCTTACGTCATTTCATAAATCCTGAACCTGTTATGAAGAAATAATATTCCTTCTGCTATTTGCAATTACTAAACGCAGTCATCAGTATCTATTATGTGGGTACTACCTAAACGCTTTTAACACAAATAATATCCGTTCTACCTACATATACGGGAAATAATTGTTTGTATTTATTATGTAAATAAAGAAATGCTTTGTAATTTTATTTTAATTACCTAATAATTTATTTGTTAGTAGGTATATATAATTCTCTTACGTCATTTCATAAATCCTGAACCTGTTATGAAGAAATAATATTCATTCTGCTATTTGCAATTACTAAACGCAGTCATCAGTATCTATTATGTGGGTACTACCTAAACGCTTTTAACACAAATAATATCCGTTCTACCTACATATACGGGAAATAAACAAGTAGCTTCTATGATCGTCGTTTATTATTGTTCGTATGTTAATTTCTACCAGTTTTTCCTAGTGTGATAAACAAATTGTAATTAACAATTATAATGATATATTTTTTTATAAAATGAATCAAGAGTTTGAGTTTATTACCAACCAAAAAGGGGCTGAAAGTTTAATTTATAACGGCTACCGATTCAACAAAAATGTGATTAATTCAAGCGGATCAACATTATGGAGGTGCATAAATAGAAGGAAATGTACTGCTTCGGTTACTATAGATGAGGAAAAAAAACGTATTTTACGAACATCAACACATTCTTGCGAGAAAAGCAATGCTACTATAGAAATAAAAAGACGCAAAGCATTATTAAAAAGAAAAGTGTGTAAAGACTTGGGACCAGCACAAGAGATGTATGAAGAGTTTTACAAAAAGTTAAAAAAGGATTTTCCAAGAGATCAAGCCTTAATACCTTCATATAAGTCAATTAAGAGTAGCTTATACCGCGCTCGAAAAAGATACTTAAATACAGATATATTAAACCATAGCAGTACGGAAACAATTCAAGTACCTGAAGTATTAGGGAAACATTTTTTGATTTGTGAAGATGGTAGTGATGATACCAACAAAATATTTATTTTTGCTACTAATGTTGCCAAAAAATTTCTGAGAAAACCGGGAAATTACTTTGCAGATGGGACCTTCAAATCAGCGCCTAGACCATTCTACCAGATGTTTGTTATACATAGGGATTTTTATATGACTGGCAAAAGTAGTTATGTTGTATTTCGAGTTAATTACAAAGCATTTCTTTATTTACATAATAAATACAAACAATTATTTTCTCTTTTGTTTATTGAATATAATAATTATATGACTGGCAAAAGTAGTTATGTTGTATTTCGAGTTAATTACAAAGCATTTCTTTATTTACATAATAAATACAAACAATTATTTTCTCTTTTGTTTATTAAATATAATAATTATATGACTGGCAAAAGTATTTTGTTTTTATCCACCATACATATAGAACACATATAGATTTGAAAAAAGTTCAAACAAACACACCGGTATATACATATAAGGACATTCTGGGATTTGGACATTTTGGGACATGGACACTCTGGGATATGGTCATTCTGGGACATGGACATTATGGGATTTGGACATTTTGGGACATGGACATTCTGGGATATGGACATTTTGGGATATGGACATTCTGGGATATGGACATTTAGGGATATGGACATTCTGGGATATAGACGTTTTGCAACCACTGGACATTTTGGGATTTGGACATTATGAACCTAAACGTTAAATTGGTCTTTTTATTAGCACTGATGCAATAGTTATTCAAATTAAAAAAAAGTATGGCCATCTCTCCTGGACTTACCCTATATTGTGTAAGGTTCCTATCACTCAGTTCAGTATTGTCGGGGTATCTACTCAGGGTAATATAGAATAATACAAAGTAACAAATGGCAATCAGCATTATATTGTGAAATACAATTCACTCTGGTTATATTAAGGAATTGGAGTAGGGAGGTATGCTAGTGTCACTTCCAAGAGGACCTATAGCCTAGGAAAAGAAGAGATAAGAAAACTAGGCCGTCTCCTAATAAAACATTTGCCATATACATTTACTAATATGATGTTTACATAAGGTATCTGCAATGTATCTAATTGACTGAGACTTAGATATACCATTGCAATGTCTTACTATATTACTACAAGGCAGATGATTCACAACTTACAGGACAATAGACAATTAGACACATTGCAATATCTTTTCATCAGTCAATCAGCTAGTATACACAAACATTATACATAGTATAAATTACGTTAACTGGAGCCGGAGGTTGCAGAGAAAGTCTATACATCTTAAATAAATTTAATTATAAATTACATTAAACTAAAATCTAAAACTAGTGATAAATGGTCGATGTATGTACCAAGAATGAATCGTTCTTTATTAAAATCTAAAACTACAACTATGGAAAGACGGTTGCGAAATCGAAGTGGCGAGATGTGGAAATCACGTAGCGCTGACTCGACGCCTCGTGCCGGTCCGCAACTGCACTGCTTCGATAAATGGTGTCAACGGTCCGCCTCTTACACCAAAGCGTAGATAAATGGTGTCGACGGTCCGTCTATAACACCGACGCGTAACACCTCCCCCCGAAGAACAGCAACTATTTGTCAAGCGGAGTGGCAAATATTGCTGCCAGACCACTGGTGTTCATCTTACTTCTTCTGGTCGGATGTTCCGTCTGGGTTCAATAAGTGTATAGTTGGCCCCTCTGCAGTATCGATGTCTGGATACGCCTCTGGCTTCAGCTTCCGAAGATCCGGATATTCGTTGAAGGTGCTTGGAAACCACCCGGGTGACTCGCGAACGCGGATATCGATTTGAGATATTCCTAATTATCGCGAACCGGCCCGCGAATATCCTACCGACTGCGCCAATTACGTTAACTGGAGCCGGAGGTTGCAGAGAAAGTCTATACATCTTAAATAAATTTAATTATAAATTACATTAAACTAAAATCTAAAACTAGTGATAAATGGTCGATGTATGTACCAAGAATGAATCGTTCTTTATTAAAATCTAAAACTACAACTATGGAAAGACGGTTGCGAAATCGAAGTGGCGAGATGTGGAAATCACGTAGCGCTGACTCGACGCCTCGTGCCGGTCCGCAACTGCACTGCTTCGATAAATGGTGTCAACGGTCCGCCTCTTACACCAAAGCGTAGATAAATGGTGTCGACGGTCCGTCTATAACACCGACGCGTAACATATAGAAAAACACTATTTATACAATACAATAGAAACAATATAAAGTAACTTTGAATAAGGATCGTACCTTCGCCGTCGGATGACACCAGAGAAAAGAGGCTAGGTCAGCAGTGTAACTGCTTATAAATGCTCCACTCATATTTTTATCATGTGGGCAATCTCACAGTTATAACTATTTAGGTACATTATTGATATTAGCAGTGTTTTCTAACATAAATCTACACTTAGATCGTTAGACAACAATTTATATAAACAGATAGACACTATATTACATTATCCAATTAATACAAATATTAACTGTAATAACAATATTGTTTCATCAAATACCTACATATGTGGGTAGGACCCCACATTAGAGTTTGTTTAATAAGTACGTCTGTGATAAAAGAGTCTAGTCTAATTCATTATCACAGAACAATTGATCTCTGAATTGTTCTATGCCACAAGTAGATATTTCATACAGTTTAACATAACTACCAAAAAGAGTTTTGCAGACACGGATGATCCTATAATCATCGCTATGATAACCAGTCAATACATTGTGATGGTTACACCGTCATCAGACTCCAGACCACCTCTTAAATTTATAAAACAGTTCCACCAAACCTTCGTTCGGTTTTATACAACATCACATAAACTGGAACAATCAATATTCCAAAACACATCTACATAGTAGATATCAATATCCAACACATGGATTGATTATATATATGGCTATTTACATAGCCATATAGCCCCCATATCTAACACGGCCATACTGACAAGTGCTGCGTCTCGAAGCATTATAGGTTTAGGGCTAGAATAACACTTAGGTAGGTAGGTAGTACCTTAATCGACCTAATTCTAATGATTTCCTAATCACCTACCTATCTAATGACTAGCCTGAGTTCTAATTCTGTAATATCTACCTAAATAATGGCCACCTACCCACAGACTAACTAGCATCTAAACTCATGTTCAGAGTACGATGGATCCGGACCTCAGATGGATTGCTCTCCGTAAGCCCTACATTATGAAACCTTGTTACCGCCGCTTGTGATTGGCTCATAACTAGACATTACGTTGCTTAGCGAAATTTTGAATTTTGTCTACCGTGTGAATGTCGTCCGTTCTCACCCGCTGCTAGTGAGAGCACTAACCATCATAATGCTCTATCCGAGCTATAAACACAACTCAAATGCTCCATTATTTTTTTAGCTAACAAAACTCAATTGCTCCATTATTTTTTGAGCTATGAACTTCATTATTTTTTGAGTTTCCAAATTGCTCCATTATTTTCTGAGCTAAGAACTCCATTATTTTTTGAGTTTCCCAATTGCTCCATTATTTTTGAGCTATATTTTTTTGAGTTTTCAAGTGCTCCATTATTTTTTGAGCTATCAACCCTTGAGTTTCCCATATGTTCCATTATTTTTTGAGCTACGTCACAACGGTCACCCAGCGGTTTTTTTTTGTTTCAAACGAGTTGCATCAACGTGTTTCCATCCGCCCGCTGCAAGTGGATAAAGTCAACAACAAGCAACCGTCGACAGCGATTTTACCAGGTTTGCCATCAATAACCTCCTTATCATTGTATCATCGTTGTAATGTACTACCACAATCAGTCATCAGGTCAAGTGTCAAGTCTCAAACACAAGTCTTTAGTCAAAGTTCGATCTTATGTCAATTGGAATAGTACAATCACAACAACGACAGTCCCTACTACCTACATAACTATCTATACTACACTAACATCTATATATATATATATAATTATTATCCACCACTATACTACTATATTTCTCACTTGCCACATAGTTTACTTGGTATAGGGGTGTTCGTTATATTACGTATCTGAATAAACAACTCGTTATTTATACCTAGTTCTCTTCGCATCAGTTATTTAAATCATAAAGCAGCTATTTACGTGTCAATGCTATTTATCAATTTCCTATAAATTACTGTGATAAAGAATTAATAAAAGCGCCATAAATGGCATTACTCTGATACTGCCTAAAACTCGGCAAATCGATATCACACGTAATAACTTTGCAACTTCCTAAGTGTTGCTTGCTACCAAAATGATAACAGGGTAACGAAAAACAATGACACGACAGCGCAAATAATAATAACGATTAACAATAACTAAAATAGAATATTTATCTAAAATCAATAATTAACTTATTAAGTTAGTAACATAACTTTTTTTTGGTGATACGTTTAATCAATCAAAAAAAAAATGCTTTGAAAATTGTCAATGAGGCCAAAAATCATCCGCACCTGGCTCTCGATTGTACACGCAAATAACTCCCGACCCCATCAAAAATTGTCTACCTAACCTACCTATGTGTACCTGATGTGGCCAACAGCTATATATTTTTTTTTTAATTTAATAACGACTCCCGCGTTAGGGTCCAAGCCCTGTGTCGCGGGGGACTTTACAAACATACAAGTCACGGACACAAAGTACACCCAGACTCGAAACAACAATTTGTGGATCATACAAAGTGGTGTTCCGTGTGGGAATCGAACCCACGACCTCTGGCGTAGCAGTCGGACACACTCCCATCGCACCACAGAGGCGTAACAGTTAACGCGTAACATAAACGTCCTATGTAACAAAACGCATTTCGTTTATCGCTAATGAAGTGCGATGCTCCTCGTGAGGTGTTGTTATTCATTACCTAGGTACTATTGGCATCACACGTGTATTTCCGTAATATAATAAAAAAAATGTAAATCATTCACAAGTACAAAATAGCTACAAATAAATAAGTACTATCTAGGTACCCAAAGTAAAAAAGGCAAAACAGTATTTCGCAATTAACTGTTTATTGAAGCTGCTAAATTACCTACCTAATCATTAGATACAGAAGAACTATTATTACCTATACAAGTACCTACTATCTAACTTAACACAAAAAAACAGCATTTTAAAACCAAACGGTATCGCAAAGATAATATTGTAGGTACCTAGTTAATAACGTACAGTACTATCATAATAATCATTACCTACATGAGAACTAGCTACAAAATGCTACTTACCTAAACTTATCAAAAAAATTATAACTATGACACAATGACTATGTAGCTACTAAAATAATCGTCATTTCACGAGATCTACGAGTATATACAATTACTACTCGTACTTACCTAAACTGAACAGAGAAAAAGAAGTAGTTTTAAAAATCAGTTGTACAAACATAATATTTTAGATAGATCATGTCTATCATTATAATTTAAACAAGCTATAATTGAAAGTAGGTACCTACTTCTAATATCAATTTATTCTTGTCATAGACTATTCTGTGATACAACCCTTGATTGTTCACGTTACTTAGGACAAAAGTACCTATAAATCATGAATGGACATATCCATGTCGCCATAACTCTTACGGTCATATTGACAACTATCTGCTTCGCTCTCAAAGAAGGTAGGTACATAGGTACATAACCACAATTTGTTTTGCCAAATATCAAATCCAGCTTCCCGCTCTGCCTTGAGAGATAAGTACCAAGTAAACGATCGACTAGCGACTTTTTTTTTATTTTTCAGTTTCAAAAACATTTGTTTTGTAAGTTTGATATTTAGATAAATCTTTAGATTATAGTTTGATTTTTAGATTTTTATTACGATACGATACGGTCTATGTAATTTCATTTTAAAGGCAGTTTATACACGATAGCTATATAAAGTGCTAATCCAACTAATTATGATTTATTACCTAATATTTATTAAAAAGTAATAATTAGTTACTGTAAGAATTACCGGCTACTTCCCATTTGGTAAACTTCCCATTTCGTAAACCTCAAACTGTACCTACTAAAAAGTTGCGTTTGGTAAACATTTCGTTACTTCATACATTTAATCCCATTTGGTAAACTTTGTTAGTATTGTTATTTTTGTACGGTACAGTTAGTGTCAAATTAGTATTAAATTAGAGATGTATATATTTTTAAATGCTTCAGTCTTGAGATAGTATCTCGACCATCAAAAAGAATGGCTGATCAAGAAGAAGTAAAAAAAACGTATTAAAGTCTGTAAAAATACCACGATGCTACTAAAAATACCACGTGCTTTTCCCGCAAAAGAAGCACCGAGCGGGTTCTCAGGTAGGGATTTATTGTCCTTACCATCGTTTTAAACAAAAGGTGTGAATGAGATAGACATAAGTAAGTATACGTAAATTATATCTATTACCGGGTTTAACTTATCAGTTCACTCGTTTTATGCATAGTGCAAGGTCGTTGCAATGTCGGGTGAGGGATCTTCTAGTGGTGCAGTGAATTTAAAAATTATTAATAGTACACGAGGCGGTAAAATTTTATTACGCGCTGGGCATCAATATTATAAACAGAAAAATAATAAGGACTCAAGTTGGTGGCGCTGTGTTAATAGAAAAGATGGATGTTCAGCAAGTGTAACTTTGAATTCAAATCGGAGCCATGTATTAAGAAAAAATGCTCACTGCAGTTCTTGTATTCCGAATTTTGAAAAAAATGAAGTGAAAGTAGCCATCGAAAAATGTAAACAAACTATATGTGAAGATCTGATGCCGATTCCAGCTACATACAGGAAATGTACTAAAAAGCTGAGAGATAATGGTTATGAAATTATTAAAGAATTACCAAATTTTGACAAAGTTAAAAGCACATTGTATAGACACAGAAATAGACAACTAGGAATCACAAAATCTCAGCACTCTAACTCTACAGAAATCGTGATTCCTGACCGTTTTAAAGACAATTTATTGTTTGATGAGATTAACGGTGAAAATAGAATGATTGTGTTTGGTTCAAAGAGTGCAATTGCACATTTAAATGACGTCCGTCACTACTTTGCGGACGGAACGTTCAAATGTTGTGCAAAGCCGTTTCTTCAACTATACGTTGTACACGGAGACATAGGAAGTACAGAAACTGGGACAAATATTGTACCATTTTTTTATGCAGTGTTGACAAACAAAGAAGAAACTACATATGAAAGACTGTTTTACAAACTAAAATTTCATTTACCAGAGTGGACAGCCGATATTATTACCTTGGATTTCGAAAAAGCTCCAATAAATGCAATTAAAAAGACATTTCCAAACATAATTGTTAAGGGGTGTTTTGTTCACTTTGGCAGAGCGCTATTAAGAAAGGCAAAATCTCTTGGCTTATTACAACATGAAGAATCTCACTATCACGTCAAACTATGTATGGCTCTGGCACATTTACCAAAAGAAGACATAAACGATGGATGGCTATACGTTATGAGTCAAAGGTAAATTAATTTTGCAGTATTGAAATGAACGCGTTTAGTTCTGGATATTTCTTCTACCGCCATTTTGGAAAGCTACCCACTTGATTTTATGCGTTAGAAACTAGGTAATATATGGTTTTTCGTATCATAATCTTCAACGAATTAATTCTGTTACAGTTTTGAAGAAAAAGCTATAACTGAATTCAATGATTACTTTGTGGATCAGTGGTTGAACAATGAAGATATGATGAATATTTGGTGCTGCTACGCACAAAGACACCGCACTACAAACCTCATGGAATCTTGGAATTGGAGTTTCAATAGTGAAATTGGAAAAAGGCCATCAATTCTTTTATTTTTCGAAACGATATCAGGCAATATTAAACATTATGAAAATCTTCTGAAAAGGTACATATTTTTGTTTCAATGACCTGTATTTTTAGGCGACACATATGATAAAAATTATACATTATTACTTTAATTAATCATAACAAATTTTTACAGCTTTTATAATAATGGAGAAAGTAAATCAAAACGAAGAAAAAAATCTATCCAAAATGATATACGAATTAACAATATTCTCGGCGATTACAAAAGTGGAAAAATATCATTGGAAAATTGTTTGAACGAATTATCAAGAATTGCTTGTATCACTTTATAATTTATTTATTGATTTTTAACTTTGTAGTGTAGGTAGTAAATTTTTTATGTTAATATTCCAAATCTGTGATTATATTTTATAGTTGATTTTGTGTGTAATTTTTAATGTTAATGTACCAAATCTGTGATTATTATTTGTTTTTATATTTAAAAGTTGATTTTGCATGTATTTTTTATGTTATTGTACCAAATCTGTGATTATTATTGTTTTTATATTTTATAGTTGATTTAGTATGTATTTTTTTACGTTAACGTACCAAATCAGTGACTGTTTATTTTTATATTTTATAAGTAGTTGATTTCGTATGTATTTTTTTATGTTAATGTACATTAACATAAAAAGATAGTACCAAATCTGTGATTATTGTTTTTTTATATAAGTTGATTTCGCATCTAGATTGACTTATGTTATTAAAAAAATAAAACTTGTCATCGAAATAGTCAAATCGAACTGTGATTTTTCTTAAATTTTTTGAAAGTTATTTGTACACCCCACTTTTTATTTCTGTTTTTAAATATCAATATGTGTAAATGGCATACGTACACATAATCCGACTATTGTACCTGTGATTAAAAATATTTAACAAAATAAATGACAATGTTATCATTAGTTTCGTTTTTCTTTTTTTACTTGACTGTACCCATTTCATCTGAAAATTTACCAAATGGGATATAACACAAAGAATTATTGAAATGTTTTCGAAATGGGACTAAATGTATGAAATGTATAATGTTTACCAAACGCAACTTTTTAGTAGGTACAGTTTGAGGTTCACGAAATGGGAAGTTTACCAAATGAGAAGTAGCCGAATTACCGCAGGTGCTACAAAACTATGTCAATATCGTATATCACGAAGAATAACGTATTATTATTCGCAAACAAAGTCAAAATAAAAGGAATCAGTAACCATATTGTTTTTAGTATTTATATGGTTTAAGTAAGAGTAATATACCACGGTTACTATGAATTTCATCAGCTAACGTATAAAATAAAATTAACGGCAGTATTGTATTATGTACTGTGTCTATTGCTGCAATATTATTATTTTTTTATTCATCTCATTTGTCATAATGGTAACAAGTAGGTAGGTAGGTACTTAAATTTTCGTAGGCAATTCGTAAACTTGTTTATTTACATACCATTACTAAAAAGGAAATTTAAACATAGCAACGAAGATAGCATTTTGAAATTAACTTCCAAACCCAACAAATTCATCGTTACTTCTTATTTGAATTATAAATCAGTTACCTACCTACTGCAAACGTAAAACAAACCTCGTATTATTTGATCTGCCAAGGGTAGTTTTATTGCACAAATAGTTACCTACCACTAAATTGAAGTCAAATGTAAGTCAATAAATATATTTTGATAAATAACGTAGGTACCTACGTACGTATCAAATGATATCGATTTTGTAATTTATTCGTTATTTCTATAGTTATTCGTATTCACAATCACGATAACCCAATAAACAATTCAACTTCAAACTATGTAAATAGTCACTAATAAATATAATATAATAAAAATAAACTAAATAATTATTTTCTAGTAGTATTTTAATCTATGGTCCATCAGTTACTGTTCAAAAGTTAGCACTTAAATGAGCTGGGAACAGAACGTATAAAAAAAAAAAAAAATTGGTAGTTTCTAAAATTATAAAGAAAAATATTTTACTTTATGTTAAATTTGAAAATGCAATAAAAAGCTAATTTAAAGACAGAAAATCAAACTGAATTAATTTAAACGAAGACAATCCAATCCAAAGACAATGACTTTACGTTACGTAAACGACAAATATTAGTGAAAGTTATGTGAACTTGACGTTACGTAAACGACAAATATTAGTGAAAGTTATGTGAACTTGACGTTACGTAAACGACAAATATTGAATAATAAAAAGTGAAAAAGACACTCTAATAAGCAAGTGAGAATGTTATCTAGTGCTAACTTTCATAAATTACGAAGTTATAAAACTTTTCAGTTATGTGTATAAGACTTCTTTGAACTATTTTGCTGGACTCCTAAAAAGTGCGAACAGCTAAAAACACGACTACTTAAAATCCAAATAAACATTAATTATATAAAACAGTGCTTCTAAATGATACAAAAACAAATTTCTATATAAATTAACAAAAAAAATATGAACTAATAATAGCGTCAGTAATTTAAAATAATAACCGCCAAATTTATCATCTGTTCGCAAATAAAAGTTTGAACCTGCCACCAAAATAATAATTCTATATTTGTTAATTATCTTACAGTGTAACATAAACCGTAATTTGAACAATCTAGTTGTGGTTAATATGGTCTAGTGGCATAGCGTCCCGCTTTGACTATAGTTACGACTACTCGGGATCGAACCCCGCCATATATTTGAACTCTTTTTGTATGAATTTTAAACGTCAATTAAATAAATCTTGTATTCAAATTTCTACAAGTGTTAATAAAATTCATAATGAGTTCCCTTGGAAATATTTCCGTAATGCACTCACGGGCTCTTGGACTATTAAGTCCAAGAGCCCGTGAGTGCCAGACCTTCGGAAGTTAATAAAAGCTCACGCTGATCTGTTTCAATAAATCCTGATCCTTTGTCAGACTTTTCTAAAGCTGTATAAACAAAGTTAAAACTAATAGAAAGGGTTCTCAAGAACATAGTTTTGCAAACCGATATTTTCGTGGTCTCAATATTATCACCCCGACTACTTGGAAGGTAATAGGAAATAGTGTGAAGACGTTTTGAATTTTCTTTATCCACAGTAAATCTTTTTTTTTCAGCTCTTACAGCATACCTTGCCAAAAAATCCCACTGTCTTGAGTGATCTCCAATATTCCAAAACATATCAAAAATTCTTTGCCGGATATCTTCTGTTAATTTCTCACTGCATTTTTTCCGACAAGTTGTGGGGCAAGAAGTTTTCATAATTCTCTTACCATGAACTCTTCCGTTTCTACTGACATATTCTAAACCTCTATTAACATTATATTTCCTCTCCTGATCCTTCCATTTTTTATGAAAACGTTCTCTTAGCCTTCCTTTATCTTTTCGAGCAGTAGAAGTCCGTTTTCGACGTTTTAAGCTAATAGACGGTGAGTAAGTGACATCGTTAATGTCAGATGCAGGGGTGGCTACCGCAGGACTATCAATTAGCTCGAAATTAACAGGTGATGGAGTGAAAGAATTATACGGCGATGGTACTGGAGTAATATCACAGTAATTTTCAGTAATCCAATTCTGGAAGGGCGAATTACCTGGGGTGTTTTCTATAACTGAAGGCGATTGGTCTTCTATATGAGTTTTATTATCACCACTCAATACCAAAGACGAGGAGCAAGGGATGTTATTCGGAAATGTTATGGAAGCATTAGAAGGAATATTCTGCAATACGTCCTCGCTGTCATTCAAATTAATATCATCAAGTATTGATAACTCCTCTTCTGTAAAATTTGCATCAGGTGGCAATGGAGACTCTAAAGCAAATAATAATTTAAATTAAAAACACAAAATCATAATTAAACATGACAAGAATCAGTAATAAAATATGTTAAAAATAAAAAATATAATTTATTAATACACAATAAATATTTTATATGTTTGTGTTATATAATAACACAATTATATTAAAAAATTTATTAGAACATTATTACAGCCAGATGAGTCATGTGTTTTCTATATGAAATTTGTACGCCGCATACTGGTTCATATTAATCATCCAAAGATTAATCAATGAAGATATCGTTCGCAGTGTTATAGATCACGTTGAAGCATTTTCTCCTGTAGAATCTCACTACACTCGCCAAAAATCTAATAAAAAATATCTTGAGGGCTCTTTATCCTTCCCGAAAATGTTCAAGTTATATCAAGAATGGTTTGATTCTAATAAATATTCTTCTAAAGCGGCAAACGTGAGACAGTACCGAGATATAATTAATAAAAATGTCAATATAGGTTTTCATAAACCCAAAAAAGATGTTTGTGAACAATGTCACATTCATGAAAATAACAAGGAAGTTACACAAACAGACAAAGAGAAGCATGAAGAGCATTTAAAAGAGAAAGAGAAAGCTAGAAAAATGAAAACAGAAGATAAAGAGTCAGCGTTACAAAATAATGAAATCCTTACAGCAGCTTTTGATCTTCAAAAGTGCCTTAATGTCCCTCATGGGAACGTTAGTACGTTTTATTATAAACGGAAACTATCTTTATATAATTTTACGATATTTAGTCTGGGATCACGTCAAGGTTATTGTTATTCATGGCATCAACAGACAGCTAAGAGAGGTGCAAATGAAATTTCCAGCTGTGTTTTTAAGTTTATAGAGGATACGGTAAGCGAAGGTATCAAAGACTACAGGTTCTGGTCAGACAACTGTGGAGGCCAAAACAGAAATAGAATTGTTTTCTTAATGTACATGTTAGCTAGTTCGAAGTTTCGTGTAGATATTAGCCATCGCTTTCTAATAGTGGGTCACACTCAAAATGAAGGCGATAGCATGCACGCTTTAATTGAAAGACAGACTAAAGATAAAATGCTTTATACGCCTGATCAATGGTATACAGCTTTTAGATTTGCCAAAACTGATGAAAAGCCATACAAAGTTATTGAAGTGTCTCAGGAGTTAATAAAAGACTTCAAATCAAAGTTAAAATTTATAAACAATTGGACAACCACTAATGATGGATCTAAAATGCCTTGGAATAAAGTAACGGAAGTAGTAGTTAAAGCAGAAAATCCATTTAGGGTGTTTTATAAAACAAGTTACCAAGAAGATACGTACAAATGGATAGATTGCGTAAAGAAACCTAAAGTTACACGAAATCGAAGGGAGTTGTACATTGACATAGACAACATTTCTTTAGCTTATCAGACACCCATTCCTATTGATCAAAATAAGCACAAAGATTTGATGGATCTTTGTAAGACGCTGGTGATTCCTAAGGAGTATCATTTATTTTTTAATAATTTGATTACAACTAACTCTATTGGAGCTGATGACACTGATTCAGACTAATATTGAATTTGTTAAACCTTTAATATTTTTATATAATTTGCTAAAGCGATTTATTTTGAGCACTACAATTTTATTGTCTAAACTTCTTATGTTATTCTTTTTGTTAATATTGTTTAACAGAAGTTACCATTTTTAGTTCTTATAATTTTATTTACCAGCAAGAGAAGTCCTTGTTTTTATTTTTACTGTTTGTTATTTTTTGAATTTTTTATGATACATTTTTAATTCTTATTAAGTATTTTTATTGAACAAAGGCAAGTCCTTGTTTTAGTTATTATTTTGATTGTTTGTTTCTTTCGTACACTTTAAGTAATAATTCTTTGATAATACTCTGTTGTCGTTGATTTTTTCGACTTACGTCTTTTAGTGAGACTGAATAATAATAAAAAATATTATGTTCCTACTTAATTATAACGGAAAATACACTGTGATTCTTAAAAATGCGTTGTTTTTGTTTATGGCTCTTCCTTTTCTTCCTAGCCTTTACTAATCCCACATGTCGTAAGGTATTAGAAATTAAAATAAAACTCAGTAAATTATATTGGTCCAGTATACGTGAATGCTTAAATACTATATAGCTAAGTGTACATTCCTAGTATAATGAGTCAAGTGATGTAATTTAATTATTTTATTAAGAACTGAGCCAGAAAATCCCAAAATTACCAAAAGTAAGGGATGATAATAATAAAATGACAATCCTATATTATAATATTTTCGTGTAAACTATGAATTTTGATGTACAACGTACATGAATATAAGTGGTAGTTAAACTATTTTACTATCGAGTCCCGCCGGTGTATACCCAGCTATGTACATAAAATATAATTTAAAACAAAAATCAGCAAAAACATTTCATACCAAAGGAAAAGCTTACCATATTTATTAAAAAAAAACATTTAATTTACTCTGATTAAGATTAAATTAATAAAAATATAAGCGATTTGTCTTCAAATCGCTCTAGTATAAAATAACTATAATGTTAGTTGACTCATTATACTTAGGAGGTATCGATATCATAGATTATGTATGCACACAGCAAACACAACGCTATTAGGCAAAATTATATTCTGCATGGCACCTAAAATATTTAATAATTTACCCAATACCTATAAAGATATGAACGTTAGTATGTTTAAGCGTAACCTTAGAAACCTCTTAGTACGTAAATGTTACTATAACATTAATGATTTCCTTAATTATAGACTGTTCTAACTTCTAATTGTACAATTTAGTATTTATATAGTTGCTAATATTTTCCATGTGTATTATATTTGTCTTACATTGAAATGTAGGTAATATTTTATATTTGTGTAACAGACAGAACATGTTGTCCCATTTATATTGTAACACCTGATTCTACACATGTTACGACAAATAAATATATCTTTATCTTTATCGGGTTAAGTTTAGAAATGTGCCGCATCGCTAGAAAGATTCCAAGGACACTACGGGGTTCTGAGGATTCTTGTGAACCCCCCACAACAGTTTTTTCTTTCCGGAAATGCGTATTATTATTTATATTAAAAATTAAAGTTAATATTTTTTTAAGGTTATGAACGTAATTCATCAAAACTCACGAATTAAACCTTTGACGAAATTAAAGACTTACTAATAAGTAAAATACATTCCCTTTGGTAAAAAAATATCCTAATTTCATTTTATAAACACTTTTTTCACATCAAACAATCAACAAACGAACTATAATGTACTGTCATTATGGGTTTGACAGATACTGGTGTTTTCATTCGAATCCTTTCCGTTCCCATCTGTGGTTTCGCGAATGTGTTTTCGTTGTTTTGTTTATTTTTCGTGGCTCCCTTACGACTCCGGCTATGTACACTTGACTCCGATGATATTCTACCTGAACACTTTACCTGGCTTTTTGTTATGGACTCCGACGATTACTTGCAAGACTTACTTTGGCGCTGACACCGGACATCAACTTTGCACTTATGACTTACTTTGGCAAGCACACGGGACTCTGAAACGATCGACGAATCTGATGATGGATCAGGAGACAACGAGGCGGTACCTGTTACCACTTCAGGATCAGGCGCTGTTGCTGGTCCGTCTGAAGATGGGCCATCTACTTCTACGGGTCGCCGTTGCTCTAGTGGAGAGGACGACCAAAGCCTTGCGAAAAGAGCTTTGTACACCCATGAAATTCTTTGCCGGTGGAATTTGACCCGTGTTAATCGGGGGTTTGCTACCGTTGACCAGTGTGTGGCTTTTGCAGAGCAGTACTTAGTGGCTACGGAGAAAGTGTGTGGATCACATAGAACAGTAATGAGCCTAACTATGTCTACAAATTCAAATATGGGATCCTGGGTGTGTCACAAAAAAAGCTGCAGAAATAAGTCAAGAATCTCGAGGAGCAGAGGAACATTTTTTGAAAATATTAAAATTGATTGCGCCATGTATTTTATCTAATGCATGCCTATGCCAGTAATTGGAGCTACGACGTCACCATAAACGAGGATCCCATAAAAGAAGAAAAAGGCAAACGTTTATCTCGACCCACTGTAGCAGACTGGTACAGTTACTGTCGAGAAACAATCGTTCTCTATTATTTAGATGAACAAGAACATTTAGGCAAAATTGGAGGCCCCGGCAAAGTTGTCCAATTCGACGAGTCAAAATTTGGCAAAAGAAAATACAACAGAGGTAATATATCGAGCGTTCTGCACCTGACATGTGCAGTTTTCAAAATATTACCAACACTATAACTAAAAATTTTATTTTGTATTGTTACAGGTCGGCATATAGAGGGCCACTGGGTGTTGGGCATGATAGAAGATGGATCTGAGGATTTAAGGCTAGAGGTGTGCCCAGACAATATACGCAGCGCTGACATTTTGGTGCCCCTTATACAAAAACATGTAGAAGTGGGTACCATAATTCATACAGACCATTGGAGTGCTTATGATTGCTTGCCAGAAAACGGGTATACCCATAAAAAAGTTAATCACTCAGATCCTGATAATCCCTTTGTGGCCCCCGATGGGACTTACACTCAAAGGATAGAGTCCCAGTGGAGAGCAATAAAAAGGTTTTTCAGGAAAGAAAATTATAATAATTCACAAAATTTTGCCGGTCTCATTGTGGAATATTTGTGGAGGAGAAATAACGAAAAAGACCCATATTTAGAATTAATTGATGCTATAAAATTTGTTTATAAATTTTAAGTTCCTCTTCCCGTTTCAACTCCCCGAAACCCTCAGTACCTCCAAAATCCATATTATTAATGACATTTATACCAAACTTCATTCTTAAAAAAAAATACGCGTTTCCGGAAAGAAGGGAGGGGGGGTGTGATCACCTATCGATCGGTCTAAAGGTTTGTACCTACCTCTATACAATTACAGACCCAACAGCCTATATTATGTGGCTGCTAGACTTCCCATAAAATCGCTTGGCCAATCTGACCACTTGTATTATACCAAGTGATCGTAATATTATTTGTACTTTTCTACATTGCCTGTAGTAATTGCATTATTACAGTACCTACAAAAGTACGATGTGTATGCAGGTATTTGCTATCACTTCTCATTAAAGGTAAAACATTTAGGATTACCCAAATAAGCCCACAAATAAGAGGTTTTAAATGTTTTGTCTACCTCCAATCAATGTAAAAAATGTTGTTTCTAAATTTGTGGCACAGAAAACAATCAAAATCTTAGAGCTAAACAGATTGAATGTTCATGATGTGCATAGAAGTACCCAGATTCTATATAATATAACAGTACACATCTTAAGACTAACACACATAGCATAGATAAAACAAAAGTTGATATAATATAATTTGTTCAGAGTACCTGACAAACAATTTCATAAGATGTTTAAGATCTTTGTTGTCCTTTCTGCTTATCACTGAGAATTTCCTTGGGTGGGTTGTAGGGTAGGCAGCGGGAACAAAAGCAGCCGCCAGCCAGTATTGTAGATCATCTTGCGAACCAAGCATATGCAAATTTATTTATTATATAAAATATTATAAGAAAAGCTTTGATAGAATTGCTACGAGTATGTCGTAGCAATTGTATGTATGTAAAGCTTGTATAGATATAACTATAATATACTATCTCATGTCAGGAATATTGACTACTTGTGTGTCATTTGAGAATGTAGCCTAATGAGTTGTAACCAGTACTTACTGAGGGATAATGGTTCTACAGAACAGTATCATAATTAGAAGACCTTGTTATGTTCAAGAAATGTCAGGATGTATTTATTGTATGTCAGTATGTAATGTGTGTGTCTGTATATTGTGTAAGGTTTCTATCACTCAGTTTAGTATTGTCGGGGTATCTACTCAGGGTAATATAGAATAATACAAAGTAACAAATGGCAATCAGCATTATATTGTCAAATACAATTCACTCTGGTTATATCAAGGAATTGGAGTAGGGAGGTATGCTAGTGTCACTTCCAAGAGGACCTATTGCCTAGGAAAAGAAGAGATAAGAAAACTAGGCAGTCTCCTAATAAAACATTTGCCATATACATTTGCAAAAAAATGGAAAAGCCCCTGGAGAGGATGGCGTTACAACAGAGCTGTTAAAAGCTGGGGGTAAACCCGTACTGAGAGAGCTCCAAAAGCTCTTTAATGCTGTCCTGTTTGAAGGGAGAACTCCGGAGGCGTGGAGTAGAAGTGCAGTCGTCTTGTTCTTCAAAGAAGGAGATAAGACCCGGCTGAAGAACTACCGACCTATTTCTCTTCTAAGCCACGTCTATAAGCTGTTTTCAAGAGTCATCACGAACCGTCTTGTGCGAAGACTTGACGAATTCCAACCACCGGAACAGGCTGGATTTCGGAGCGGATATGGCACCATGGACCACATCCACACAGTGCGGCAGATCATACAAAAGACCCAGGAGTATAATCAGCCCCTGTGTCTAGCATTCGTGGACTATGAGAAGGCCTTTGACTCGATTGAAATCTGGTCCGTTCTGGAGTCTCTGCAGCGATGCCAAGTAGATTGGCGATATATCCAAGTGATGAGATGTCTCTACGAAGCCGCCACCATGTCCGTCCAAGTACAGAATCAGCAAACAAAACCTATACCATTGCATCGAGGAGTGAGGCAAGGGGACGTTATTTCCCCGAAACTGTTCACAAATGCAATGGAGGATATGTTCAAGACGCTGCACTGGAAAGGGCGGGGCATCAACATCAATGGTGAATACATTTATCACTTGCGATTTGCAGATGTCATTATCATCATGGCGGAAACGCTGCAGGACCTGCAACGGATGCTGAATGACTTGGCTGACTCCTCTGTACGCATCGGTCTACGGATGAACTTGGATAAAACCAAGGTCATGTTCAATGAACATGTACTACCGGAACCGACAGCGGTGCACGGCGCCGTTCTCGAAGTTGTTCAAAAATATGTGTACCTCGGGCAGTCATTGCAGTTAGGTAGAAACAACTTCGAGGACGAGGTGAACAGGAGAATTCGGTTGGGTTGGGCAGCGTTTGGTAAGCTACGTCAAGTCTTCTCATCGTCGCGTCGATCCCACAATGTCTAAAGACTAAAGTCTTTAATCAGTGCGTCCTACCCGTCATGACATACGGAGCCAAAACGTCGACGCTGACGGTACGGCTGGTCCACAACTTCAAAGTCGCTCAGCGGGCTATGGAACGGGCTATGCTCGGAGTTTCTCTTAGGGACAAAATCAGAAATGAGGTGATCCGGCAGAGAACCAAAGTTATCGACATAGCCCACCGGATTAGCAAGTTGAAGTGGTAGTGGGCTGGCCGTATTAGCCGAAGAACTGACAACCGTTGGGGTAAACGAGTTCTTGAGTGGAGACCGCGGCTTGGCAAACGTAGTGTAGGACGCCCTCAAGCCAGGTGGAGTGATGATATACGCAAAACGGCTGGCAGGAGCTGGATGCGAGAAGCCGAAGATAGAACAAAGTGGCGTGCAATTGGAGAGGCCTATGTCCAGCAGTGGACTGCGATAGGCTGATGATGATACATTTGCTAATATGATATTTACATAAGGAATCTGCAATGTATCTAATTGACTGAGACTTAGATATACCATTGCAATGTCTTACTATATTACTACAAGGCAGATGATTCACAACTTACAGGACAAAAGATAATTAGACACATTGCAATATCTTTTCATCAGTCAATCAGCTAGTATACACAAACATTATACATAGTATAGAAAAACACTATTTGTACAATACAATAGAAACAATATAAAGTAACTTTGAATAAGGATCGTACCTTCGCCGTCGGATGACACCAGAGAAAAGAGGCTAGGTCAGAATGTTACACTGCTTATAAAGGCTCCACTCATATTTTTATCATGTGGGCAAAATCCCACAGTTATAACTATTTAGGTACATTATTGATATTAGCAGTGCACAGTGTTTTCTAACATAATTCTACATTTAGATCGTTATACAACAATTTATATAAACAGATAGACACTATATTACATTATCCAATTAGTACAAATATTAACTGTAATAACAATATTGTTTCATCAAATACCTACATATGTGGGTAGGATCCCACATCAGAGTTTGTTTAATAAGTACATCTGTGATAAAAGAGTCTAGTCTAATTTATTATTGATATTATCAGTTGCAATTACATTTAGTATATTCATTCCAACATCTGCAATGCATTCTCATATCTAATATCATAAGCATCATAAACAACTGGCACAGTATTAATCACAATACAAACATCATCTTAAAATATCTGACGGTGCAACATATGGCAACACTTGATATTCACTGTCATTTACGTCCGAAAAGAATGAGGGTAGTTGATCATTCTTGCGGAACGTCACATGGACGTGATGGCGGGGCGGCCATCTTGTAAGCAGTTCGCCGACGAGGGCCTTTTGCGCACCACGTGCCCGACGAATCGCTAATTTCCGACCCGATCATTTTATTTTTTCTTATAGTGATATGTGGAATCAATAATTAGCTATTTAATTTAGACGCGTCTAGTATTATTTCGTTTGGTGAAATTAAGATTTTATTTAATTAATAATGGTAAAATCTAAACCTAGTGATCTCCCGGTGTCCGTGAACGATGGCAAGCTATAACCTGCGTCATCCTGAGCCTACATATCTGTGGGTACATCTATAATATAAATAATTGATCTCTGAATTATTCTGTGTCACAAGTAGGTATTTCATACAGTTTAACATAACTACCAAAAATAGTTTTGCAGACACGGATGATCTTATAATCATCGCTATGATAACCAGTCAATACATTGTGATGGTTACACCGTCATCAGACTCCAGACCACCTCTCAAATTTATAAAACAGTTCCACCAAACCTTCGTTCGGTTTTATACAACATCACATAAACTGGAATCAATATTCCAAAACACATCTACATAGTAGATGACCAACACATGGATTAATTATATATATGGCTATTTACATAGCCATATAGCCCCATATCTAACACACTCATCGCTAAAATGGATATTTTATGGAATTTGTGCAGTGCATTTTATTCCTGGAGGTAAATTCATCGTAGTTTACTACTTTACTAGCAATACGTGTTCATCATAAGAAAATGTTATTGTTGTTCGTGAAGTAATTAAATTTCACTTGACTGACATATTTTTGGAAAACTTGGATTTATTTACATTAACTATGAAATGAATCCAAGCCTATGTTATACCAAACGTAAGCAGTTTTTCTAATACAAGAGACAAATCAGCTTAAATCTACGTTTTGTAAAAATTACACATGAATTAAGTACATGGTGGTAGTACGTAATTTACAGACACGTTTCATTGGCAGTAAAAGTTAAAACCCTAAACCACCGAGCCCATACCAACCATGAAATAATACTTGTAAATTAATTTCATACATCCAAATCGACGGCATTCGGCGATGTACAGTTCGCGCCAGCTAAGTTTGCGTGTCCGCGCGCCGATAGGGGTCGCCGTACAAAAATAGTCGTCGCACAAAAAAAACTGACATCAAGAGGCCCTCGCGCGAGCTACCTATGCTGTATCGGGTGAAACAATTTGGCGATATGGTGTAATTTTTTTTTAGCACTACTCAACGAAACGTGGGGTGGGTTAATGACGACCCCGCCAGGCAGCCGCTGCAGACGGGACAGCCTAGCCCACGCACTCACCAGCTGCGTGTGGAACCGCCCCCCCTCCCCCTCAACTTGAAGAGCCAAGCCAGATGTGAGGCCACCATCTCGGAAATTAACAGCTCAGCCGGCCACACCTGTGGAGCCGGTCATACCAATGGAGCCGGCGACACATATGGAGCCAGCGACACATATGGAGCCGGCAACACCTAAGGAGCCGGTCACACCTGTGGAGCCGGCCGCAGCTGAGAAGCCGGTGAAGCCACCGCGGCCAATCCCGTCGGCTGCCATTACTGTTGTTAACACGCAGCTGTATTTTATTAAAAACCATATTTGAGGATATACAGTTAGTGACAAAAACCCTGTTGATCCTTTTAAGGGTAGTCAGTACCGATACAGGAATTCATACAAAATACTCCTTTTAAAAAATATGAGTACATAGTTGGCCGCATAAAAGTGAAAAAATTGTAAATTAAATGTTCTTGTTTCAGTGAATGGAGCTTTGTTTTTCTAAATGGGAGCAAATTTCGGCATGTTTCCAGTTTAGAATGCGTTCCTGACTGGCCATGATTGATTAAATGGCGAAATGTGGGAATGGCGTTGGATTTAATTTAATCGATAATTCAACCTTTTTTTAAAAGTTTCGGCATTGAAATAGCGAGGTTTTTTTGAAATTGCGTTAAATTAATGATATTAGATTTATCGTAAATCACAACCAGGTCTAGGAACGCAATCAAAACCAAAGGTGGATAGTAGAGCATAATAAGTACATATATGAAAGGCGTTGATAGAAAAAATCAAATGCTGTCTTATTATCCCAGTATTGTGAAATCTACCAGACGGTATAAGAAAATCATATTACACGTAATGCAAGTGATGTTATTAAATTCTTTTATGTTGTTCAATGAACAAATGAAAATGTCAGGAGACAATGACAAAGTCATGTCATTTTTAGATTTTCGTTTGAATTTAGTTAGAATCTGCGGTGTAATTTGAGGTGGAATATTGTTTTTTTACGTTTCATGTTGTTTATTTTAATTTTCTTATTAACGCTTTTTATTATTTTTTGCAGCTCTAAATGTATTTGTAAGATGCTGAGAGAATATTACGGTTTATGACATTTATTTCTCAAAAGATAACAATAATCACTTATAGAGAAAAATTAGCCGATAAGCTTTGTTAGTAGGGTATTTATAAAATAAAAATGTTCAAGGGTAGGTATGAGTGAGATTTTTTGGAAAGCGTTTGTGTAGAAAGAATGCATGTTTGTTAAGGCTTATGACATAGTGATGTGCAATAATTAAAATTTTGAGTTTGCTAAAAACGATGATTTCTTTTTATGTGCAACATGTTAAGAAAAAGAGGTACCTATTATGTATAGTTAATTATTAATATTACTATTACTATATATATATATGTACGCATTAGGTGTACATTGAGGGTTATATGTATTATTTAAGTGTACATGTTTGTTAATAATACTTATTCATTATGTTATTATAAATATGTATGGGTATATGTTTGTATAAATATGGTGTTAGTATTTTACAATAATAGATAAAAGCTGTATTATTAAGACCTATTTGCCAATGAAAAATGCTTGGTGGTCTTAGACAGATGTTATTGGCCTATCTGGTCAGACGTTTGTGACAGTCAATCTTTTTTGTAAAGGATAGTTGGGAGTGGATATCTCTTGTCAAGATTTTCCTTATAAAGATGCAAGTGTTGTATTTATAGGTTTGAGCTAGGTTCATGAGTCCAGTTTCTTTGTAAATATTTAAAGTGGGTGTCAGATAGTCATACCGAAACAATACTTTAATTAGTTTATTTTGTGAGGTTTGCAGTTGTTTAAGATTACTTTTAGCTGCTGATCCCCAAATTTCAATTAAGTAATCAATGTGAGTTTTGACTAAAGAATTGTAAATAGTATATTTTACGTTTCTAGGTAGACATCGAGAAATGGGTCGCAGGGCACCTGATAATGACGTTAATTTATTACGAATAATTTCAATATGAGGGTTCCATGTAAGTCTATGATCTAATATTAACCCCAGATATTTCTCTTGGCTAACATTATTAATTAATTCACCATTTATAATTAAAGGGCTGTAGTTACCTATTTTTTTGTTTTTAGAGGAGAATATGATGTAATTCGTTTTTGAAGCATTGTATGAATGTCAAATGTCAATGTTGTCTGTCAGTAGATTTGACTGTAGCCAGGTGTGTAAGATATTTAGGTCATGTTGTGCTTCGTTTACTATAGAATCTGCCGAGTCACCGGAATAAAATAGGCTGGTGTCATCAGCGTACAAAGTTATATCTCCTTTTAGCCCAATTGCATGTATACTATTAATATATATTAGAAACAGTAATGGCACAGGCAATTGATCTGGATTCGCTTTGTTGGTTATCAATCTTAACTATTTGGAATCTATCTGTAAGATACGATTTAAAAATCTATGCAGTATCCGTGACACCTACGTCTCTTAATTTAGATAAAAGTATTTCATGGCTCACTGTGTCGAATGCTTTTTTTAAATCAATAAATATTCCTAAAACTATTTTCCCTTGATCAACGTTCACCTTTATATTTGTTACTAGATCTATAGTTGCAGATATTGTATTGGACCTTGGTCTGAAGCCATACTGTTTTTTAAACAAAAAATCTTTAGACGTTAAGAACTTATTAAGACGGTCATGTAATATTCTTTCAAAGACTTTAGATAGCACAGGTAATACCGATATAGGTCTGTAGTTGTTTGGGTCTGTTTTATTACCTGATTTATATATCGGACTAACCTTTGCTAGTTTATGAGAGTTAGGAAAGTAACCCTCGGTTAGACATTTATTGATACAATTTGCTAGGCTTTCTGCTATTAGATCTTTAGAGAGTTTCAAAAGTTTGGCGCTAATCCCATCTACGCCTGAACTAGTATTTGTTTTTAGATTATTTAATATGTTTGTTATTTCACTTGGAGTTGTTAATTTTAGTTTTGATAATTGGTTACAGTTTAGTTTTTGAGATGCACATGGTGTTTGACGATATTGTGTGTTTTGGGGTATTTTGCTAGCTAGTTCACTACCTATTGTGGAGAAGTGTAGGTTGAGGCATTCACAAATTGCTTTGATTTCTGTAATTTGACCTGAAGCAGTGTTAATTTTCAATATCCCTTTGTTCTGATTACTTTTGTTAGTAGATAATCTGTTAATAAGTTGCCACCTTTTTTAAAGGATTTTTCTTACAATCTTTGAAAGCGTTATTATAGTATTGGTTTTTGCACTTTGAATAGATATAAACGTACTGTTTCTTTTATTTCGTAAACTCATTTCTTAGCTGATAATTATCGGGATTTTGTTTTAGATTTTGCCATAGCTGGTTTCTCTCATCAATTAAGGTAATGAGGTTGTTATTGATCCACTCCTTGCGAGGTGGGTTCAGCACTTTAGTTTTCTTTACTTTGTTTTTAGCCAATGAGTTCAACAGTAAAGCTTCCATGTCATATAGTCGTGTACACATTAGTGTAGTTTATCGAATCGTACTTTATTCTCTGTATGGGTGTTGGTTTAGGTCTGTTTATCTCAAAATATATTTGCTTGTGATCCGAGAGTGCAGAATCGATAATAGCCATTTGGAATGTATTGTCCTGTAAGTTTGTGACCACATGATCTAGAATAGTTTTTGTTCTCGTTGTTTCGCGCGTGCAATGTTTCAAGCTGATTTTATTCAATATTTTTATATTATTTTCTCGTAGCATTAATTTGTACTCCTTTACAGGGTTATCAGTAACTAATAGGTTCATATTAAGGTCGCCGAAGATAATAGCTCGCTTACTGTTTAAAAGATGTTGATTATAACACTCCAAAAATTTGCTCGTGTTTGAAGCTGGTTGTTTGTATATAGCTCCTATGTCCAAGGACAGACTATGTAAGTGAACCCACAAGAAGTGGTTTCCATCCTCATATTGCTCATTTGAAAGATCATATTTTAAGTTTTTATGAATGTAGATAGAAACTCCACCGCCACGTGAGTTTTTTCTGTAGTTAAAGTAGTGTATATAGTTTGGTAATTTCAATCTGTAGGCCTCTTCTTCATCTTTTATCCAAGTCTCTGTTAACACTATCGCATGTACTGTACTTTGAAAGTTATCTAATACACATCTTATTTCGTCTATTTTTCCTGGTTTTACTAAGCTTCGTACATTCGCATACAGGAATTTAAATGATTTATTGTTGACAGTTAATTCGGTATATTTGTTGCATAATTGAAAGGTTACGAGATTGTTTTCTTTTGCATTATTTGTTTGGTTTTCTTCTATATTTAGTTTTTTGACTGTTGTTTCAATACTTTAGGTTTTCCTTTTTGATATTTTATAGTTAGGTTCTTTTCACCGTTTTCTGTACGTTGGCGAAGTTCTTCTCGCAGTTTTAGCATAATTTGTTGTTGGCTTGGTGTTCGATCGCAGTAGATACTAATTGCTTTATCCTTAATATTAGATCTTTCTTTTAATATGTTCCGAGCTGTTTCTTCCAATGCAAAACACACTTAAATAGAACGCGTTTTATTTACGTCATATTTTCCTAAACGTATAATCTTTTCTGGATCAGGACAGGCTGGATATATAGAAGATATACTTTTTTTATCTCATTTTTATCCGTTTCTCTCTTCGTTGCTATGTTATCTGAGCGTAGTTCAGACACTCCAGTCACTATTATATTCTTGCTACGTTGTATGCGCTCTTGTACTTCTGATAGGATATCATCATAAACAGTTACTAAGGCAGGGTTGTCAGGTGATATAGCTGAGAAATTGGTATTGCACTGCATATTATGAACATTGCTCTCTAGGGACTTAATTTTTTCCTCATTACTGTTTACAGCAGTGGTTAGCGTTTCGATCTTTGTATTGAGGGTAACATTCTCAGAAATCAGTCTTTCTGTTGTTGTTTTTATGTCATTCAACTGTTCTTTCATAGTAGTTATGTCTTGTCTGATGTTGTTGAAACCTTCGGTTTGAACCTTTCCAAACTCTTTAAATACACCAAGAATTTCATCTCTAAATTCATTGAATTGGTGTGAAAAATCATCAGGAGTCTTTCGTTTTCGTATGTTCTTCGACTCAGGTTCAAGGACCTCCAGTTTTGATAGGTCGGGCTGAGAACTACTGGTTCCAGCAACATAGGTAGGGGTAATCATATTTTATGATTTTAATAAAAATAGTCACGGTACCTACTTAATATAATATTGTATTGTCCGCTTCGCTTGTCGCTCCGCTTGTATAATATGTGCGCTGCCCTTATGATGCACACGCACACTGTGGTAGTCCAGCGTCGGTGTTCTGCGCCGGCGGTTACTCACACAATAATGGGCACTCACTTCTACTTAAATTATATATAGCTATATCTCTAATGACCTTAAGTTTGAACTAGATCGTTAGTTATTTGTTTTATTTATTTAAACGTGAACACGTCTGCTCTGTACGCTAGTCGGCCGTGGAATTCTGTAAGCATTTTTAAAAATGCCTTCTCTTTTGTGCCATTGCATTCGTAATTTGTATTCTTTTTTTTTATAGGTAGATCATTTTACAAGTTTACTAATGTTAATGTTTTTAGTACACATTAACTGCTTATCCATGAGATAATACGCCAGTGCTGACGGCAACACGCGGTGCGTGCTTTACGCACTCGTGTTGAGCGACGCAACGCGAGTGCGAATAAACACGCAGAGCGTGTGCGATGTAGGTGCGACGCTTGTGCTAGCACCCGCGCCTCGCGTGTTGCAAATAATACGCAACGCCTGTGCTGACTACGCACCAGGTGTGTTTTACAATACATTTCTTTAAATCGTCATTTCTTAATGATAAATACGTATTTTCGCAATACGATAATCAGAAAACAAAAACAGAGTTGCAATTGTTAACCACATAACTATTTTTCATGAAAAAATATTACAAATGGATATCTGACATAAGTAAGCTTTGTCCAAAATGCAAAACCCCAAAACATAGGTATTATAACAGAATAGTACAATAAAGATATTAGAAGAAGCATTCAAAACAATAGAACAAAATCGCATTTAAGTGCTTTTGTTCTATGAGTTAGGTACTTACCTACAATAGATTTTTATTTGATCCGTTTGTTATTCATAACAATGACAAATAGGATGTACAAAACTTACCTAATAGCTACCTATCTACCTTACGCAAATTGGGTAAGTAGGTAAACAATAACGTAATAAACAGATCGCTCTATAAATAAAACAAAGGTTTATGCTATTGTTTTTTATTTTTTGTTTTTTTTCCCACGCCCTTGCCTTTTGGCGTGGGCCATGGGGCGGCTTGTGGCGCCTCCTGCCTGATGCAGCGCCTCTTCGCCGGGGGTCGGGCGATGAATGTCGCAAACGCTAATTGTCGCAATCATTAAAATGACTAATACTGCTTACGTCTACTTCTCAATATGTTATAAACGCAATTTGCCTTAGTCGCAGAATGTCTAATATTTTAAATGTACAAAGATTATGGTACAGTCGATTGCAATGGAGTTATGCCTAGGTATCTAGTTGCTATATTATATATTTATGCCGGAAGGCTAATAGGAACTTTTCAATTAAAATAAATATTAAAACTTTTTGTTAAATACGAGAACTATGTAACTGGTCAGTCGTTTATGAAGAATATAAATATAGATACACAATTGTCATATTTTTTCCTTCCTTGTGTCAATCAAGTCTTTTGCGATTTGTGTAGGTAGTGCTTGATGTAGTGATGGATTTTAATAAGGGAAATCTACATTTTATTGATAACCAAAAAGGAAAATCTTCTCTTTTATTTAATGGACATCAATATAATTGGGGCAATAACAATAAAAATGGTAACTCTTTATGGAGGTGTGCCAATCGAAAGGAATGTAGTGCGTCTGTTACATTAAATAGCGAGAGAAATGCTATCGTTCGGCAAAGCTCCCATACGTGCAAACCACATCATGAGAAGAACATAAGGGCATATGTGATGGACTCTTGTAAAAAAGCAGTGTGTAAAAAAATGAAATCTGTGAAATCTATTTTTGAAAAAGAAATTTCTAAATTTAAGTCAAAAGTACCAATGCCTTCATATAAAGAAAAAAAAGATGTTTTGTACAGAACAAGGAATAAATACACACATCAAAAGTGTCTAGGGATCAAGCATTTTTATGCGGATTTCTTGAGATTGAGATGTGGCTTTGTAATAAATTTATGATTTTATAAATTTATATGGATCCTTTTTGGTGCATTTCATAATTTTAATCAGGAACTGTGAATCAAATTCGAGTAAAAGATGAAAATCAGCTGTCAATATTTTCCCTATAAAAACATACAACGCATTGAAGACATTATTAGTGCTACTGTTTCCCTACTACTGATTAAAACCAACGTTATTATGGAGCGGCGACGTCATTTAAGCAGGGAAGAAATGCTCAGAGCCGTCGGAATGATAGAAGCTGGTTCCCGGCAACGTACTGTGGCTTTAGCTCTGAATACAAGTCAGAGTGTTATCAGTCGACTTTGGACACGTTACCGAAGCACTGGTACCGTGGCTGAGCGCCATGGAGGACGGTATCGCTGCACCACACGGAGACAAGACCGATACATTCAAATCTTAACTCGAAGAGGTCCAACAATAACCGCCATGATGTTAGCCGTGAGGCTTCATCACTCTTCAGGGAACTTAATTAGCGACCAAACAGTCAGAAACCGCTTGCATGAAGTGAACCTTCATTCCCGAAGACCGCTACGGGTACCACCTATAGCAATGCACAATCGTAGGATTCGATATCAATGGGCTCTTGAACACTGAAATTGGGCAGAAGAACAATGGCGTTTCGTGTGCTTTTCTGATGAGTCTCGTTTTGGTATGAGACCGGATACAAGACGTATACGACACTGGAGAACCCCTGGACGCCAACAGCGATTAAAATCCTGCCAGGAAGTCCATCCTTATAGTGGTGGAACCATCATGGTATGGGCGGGTATTTAGATCGGCGGAAGAACTGAGTTGATTTGGATCAGAGGCAACCTCAACGCTCAAATTTATGCTGAGACGATTGTATCAGACGTCATCGTTTCTCTACAAGTGCAAATCGGTCCCTTATTTCAGTTAATGCATGATAATGCACGACCGCACACCGCAAGAGTTGTAAGACAGACTCTCGCCGCAGCTAACATCAATGTCCTGCCCTGGCCTGCTCAGTCGCCAGACTTGAACCCGATTGAGCATGCATGGGATATGCTACAGAGAAGAGCTCTGCCGAATATGGAGGGTATCCAGTCGCAAGAAGACCTTTTTTTGTTGTTGCAACGAACATGGGCGGCCATTCCACAGCGTGATTTGGATGAACTCATTTTGAGTATGCCAAACCGATGTTCTTGTGTTGTTAGTGTTCGCGGTAGAAACACGGATTATTAATTGTTTAAGTTACCCAATAAAATTTTAAAGAAAACTGTTATTTCAGTCTTTTTTTCGAACTTTAATGTTAGTGGTTCAAATGTCAAAAATCCCTTTATTAGGAAAATGGCAAATTTCTTTATTAATGCAAAGGTGACTTGGTTTATCGTTACTGTGACAAACGAAAACACTTTATTTGATGAATCCTTAAAGAAATAAAAAAAAAAAATCAATCAGGAGAAAAGTTATTGCAAAAATATATGTTGATCCCTAGACACTTTTGATGTGTGTATTTGAAAGTTAAGATGACTGAGTGCAATTATTTAACTGATGTAAAGATTCCTCAACTACTGGCCAATGATTTTCTTTTCGTAGAAGATGGGGATGAAAACAAAATTGTTATCTTTTGTTCCAAAATTTGCAGAAAATCTATACAACGGTCTCAAAATATATTATACTTCGGGGATGGAACATTTAAGAGGACACCAAAGCCCTTTAAACAATTTTTTTCGATCCATATGGACCTAAGCAGTTGCGAAAATTATACTAACGTCGTACCTGTACTATACGTCCTTCTACCGGACAAAAAAGAAATTACCTACCACAGATTATTTTCATTGATTAAGGCCAATTTAGGAATTGAAATAAATAAATTCAAATGTGATTTTGAAGCAGCGTTGATTAACGGGTTCAAAACGGTATTTCCAAATGGAGTGGTTAGTGGGTGCTATTTTCACTACAATCGAGCAATTTGGAAGAAGGCAAGAGAAGTAAAGTTGACAGAATCCAGAGTTGGTAAAAGAATAACAAGAATGACAGCAAATTTGCCTCTCGTGCCTTTAGAAAAAATGAAAGACGCATGGTTTTCTATAATAGAAATATCCCCTAAAACGATTGCAATGGAAAAATTCATACTATATTTCAACAAGCAATGGCTGAATTCCGCCGCTATGATTAATTGTGCAGCACATCGGCACCGCACTAATAACAGTGTAGAAGCATGGCATCGGAGATTAAATGTCAGGGTGCCACACAAAGCCACTTTGATTTCATTTATATATTTATTAAAAAAGGAGGCAAGACTTGTAGACAACAGAATTAAAAACTTTTATTTTGAAAAACGACACAGAAAACGAAGCGATATTATGTTTGACAAACATTATAGGGAAGAACTGAACAGTTTAAATGAGGGTCACTTAACAATTACCGAATTTTTAAATAACATAGGATTATTGAAACATAATATAATAATAATAATAATAATAATAAATTTATTTCACAAGAAGTTTGTACAGGGCATTAGACATAGCATATAAAATTAAGTAGAAAACCAGTACAAAATATACTTATAGGAAGGACATAGGATTCTCTTTTCTAAACTAGGCAGGAAACCTGTCTGTATCTTAGAAAAGAAAAACCAATTACATTCAGTCTTTTCGCGCTAATAACAATTTTTGAACGTGCCGTTGGCGAACAAACTTACAATAATTGGGAATAACGTGTGTTTGTGTGCGTGTGTGTGTGTATTTGAGTGTGTGCGTGTGTGTGTGTGTGTGTGTGTGTGTGTGTGTGTGTGTGTGTGTGTGTGTGTGTGTGTGTGTGAGAGGGTGTGTGTGTGTGTGTGTGTGAAAACTCATATTTCTGCTAGTGTTGTCTATAAGCATTTCGCTATTACTGTAATGTTGTCAGAAGTTCCTCAGCGTCATTGTATGTTAATGTGAGTAGCCAAGAGTTAAGTTTGCGTTTAACCTCAAATTGTGTTAGGGCATAGATATTAAATAGCTTCTGAGCTTTGTTATAAAGTCTGGCACTTAGACAATTAAATTGTCGCCTTGCGAAAGCAGTCCTACATGAGACTACTGGGCAAATGGGAAAACCATAACGCCGCTGATTTACTAGGTGTTTATTGTAGAAGAGTAATGAGTGCTTACGGAGGACGGATTTTAAAATATACAGTTTTCTGACTGATAGTACATTGCATTCTGTATATAGTGTGTTTGTGGGGTAATCACGTGGTTTAATATGGGTAACTTTTAGAACAGCCCGTTGAGCTCTTTCAAGCTTTAGTACCTCGGTTTTGTATGTTCCACCCCATGCAGATATACTATAAGTCAAGATCGACTGACACAGAGCTAGATAGACTATTCGGAGGGTAGCTAAGTCTGCTGAGGATCTAAGATTTTTAAAGACAAATAAAAGTCTTCTAATGCGCGAGGTTAATGACTCTAGGTGCGTGGTCCAATCTAGCTTTTCATCGATATACACTCCAAGATATTTTATGGCTTTGACCATCGTTAATGTCAGACAGTCACAGTCTCCGCTATTGTATGGACAATTATGGGCTTTAAGTGTTTCAGTTTCCAAAGACGGCTTTGATGTGTTTGGTAAAATAAATCGTAAAAATTTGGTCTTATTAATATTTAAGGTTAATAAATTGCTTGCCAACCAGAGCATTACTCTTCGTAAAGCGTTTTCGGAATGCAGCTTAGCTTCTTTCCAACTCTTGCCATATGCCACTAGAGCGGTATCGTCTGCATAAGTGAAAATATCACAGTGATTAAGAGACATTTTACAAAGATCGTTTATATAAATTTGGAATAAAGTTGGACCTAAAATACTACCCTGTGGTACCCCGTAAGTTACTTGTTCTTCTTTACTAATTAAATTGTCTATTTTTACAGATTGCCTGCGGTCGAAAAGATAGTTTTTAAACATGTCAAGAGCCAAACCACGTATACCCATGTGTTCCATTTTGTCTATTAGTTTAGGAATACAGACAGTATCGAATGCCTTACTAAGATCTAGGAAAATACCATAGCATTTGAATTTTTTGTCTAATTTATCAGTAACTAACTGCGAAAGGTCGACTACTGCGTCTTCTGTAGAGATCCCATGCCGGAAGCCATATTGATTTTTAGCGAGAATGTTAAGTTTGGTTAGATAGTTAGTAAGGTAGTTATTCAGAATACGTTCCATAATCTTAGACAAGGCGCTCAGAACGGAAATGGGGCGATAGTTGGAGATCTGATCTTTATTTCCAGCTTTATATACGGGAGTGACTAATGCAGTCTTAAATGCCCTCGGGAATATACCTTGCGAAATGGCAAGATTACAAATATGAGTGATAGGAGGTACGAGAACATTTCGGGCCATTTTAATTAACTTGGCTGGTATATTGTCCCATCCCGTGGAACAGTCATCCCGAAGACTATTGATTATGGATTCAGCGTCATTTTCGCTAACCGGAAGTAAGGCGATTGAATTTAACTTACTATGTTTAGAAGTCGAACGTTTTTCGGTCGATGGGGTAATTATTTTAGATGCTAGCTCTTTACCTATATTAGCAAAATAGGTGTTAATTTGGTTTACCGAGGCTAGGGGATCTGACGATAGGGTCAGTAAATTTGTAGCTGGTTCGTTTTTATTAACAGTGTGAGTGATATTTTTCACAACCTTCCAAGTCTCTTTGATGTTATTTTGGGCTCTAGTAAATTGATATTTTTCGTAGGAACATCTTAGTTTGTGAATAAGCCGATTGCAGAAATTTCGGTATCTAGTGTAAGTGATTTTTAGCGTGGTATTTTCAGGGTCTGCATTAAGCTTTAAATGCATGCTGTCACGATTTATGATGCATCGGACTAGACCGGGTGTCATCCATGGTTTGATTATTGAGACCTTTCTTGAAAATTTGATTCGTGAGGTATGGGTTCGAACAATATCCGAAAGAGTGCTAATTAAACTATCTGCAGCAATGTTAGCATCAGTGGCGTTCATAACCGGAGCTAAGTTACAATTTTCTATATCTTTTACTGCATTCATATAATTTAAACGTGCGGTTGATTTTTGAGCGCCTTTTCTGCTACAATTGGCTAGGTTGATACATAAAGCCGTTGCATTATGATCGGTAACACTTGTTTCTAAAATGAAGGACTTAGCTGGAGACTTGGTTTTTAGTAGGATATGGTCTAGGCAGGACTTAGATCTCGGTCTCGTAGGATGTAAAAAAGATGGGAGGAGGCCTAATGTAGCTGTAAGGAGAAGATAATCGTTAGAATGTGGGTCTGTGTTGTCAGGTTTAATATCAACATTTAGGTCACCCATTAAAATAATGGATTTGCAGCTGTTTAAGTCCGAGACGGCGGTTTCCAGGCTATTATAGAAATTAGTCAAATTAGTATATGAGGGAGAACGGTATATACCAATGATTGCAGTGTCTTGCGTACGACAGATTAAACAATTGCCGTCCACAAAAAAGGACGGTTCTGTAACTGTACATTTGAGGTTGTTTTCAACGTAAATAACAACTCCATCGTTTTGAATTGGGTTATTTGTAGTGGCGTATGAAATATATCCGTCGATAACCGGAATCGGACCAGCACCCTTTAAACGGCATTCTGTCAGTATAATGATATCGAATTTTATAGGCATCTGTGCAAGAACAATTAAGAAGCTGTCAAGGTTTTTCCAGATACTACGAATATTAATATGAATAATTTTAATTGACTGTTTGGGTAAATTTTGCAAAGGGGCATATGAGTTAGGGGCGCAATTTTCAAAAGTGGCGATACCGAGTTGGTCTAGTTCGTCAAGAATATTATTTATACAAGCCATTTATGATTTATATAGCTTTTTAAAAACGGGACAGTTATGGTTCAGTATACGGTGAGAGTAACGATTTATTGAAAGTAAGAGAATATTAGCAGATATGAATATTTGGCAGGTGAGATAAGATTTCGTGCGTGTTAAATAGTAATTGTATTTGTGAGAAAGTTGGTGTGTAGTAAAAATGTTGTTTGTGTATGATTTGTGTCTTATTTTATAAGTTATAATTATCAGTAATATTATTGATATGCCTTTATATAAAACTATTACATATGAGATAGCTTTAAGTAGTGGTAAGATAGATATACAGAAAAGATATAATAGTCACATTTTTTTCAGAATATGCACTAGAGAGTCTTCAGAATTAACTGTGTAAGTTTCTTTGCATTCAGGACCTTTGCGCAGTAGAATCTTACCGTTTGAAATCCAGCAGAATCGAATACCGTTCTTTTTAGCAAAGTCACGGGACTGCAGAAATAGTTTCTTCTAAGATCCTGGAAGATATTCATCGACATATATCGGTTTTTTTTCGCCACATATGCCAACAACTTGCGTATTTAACTTATCTTCTAGCTTCCGGCTTTTATTAAAGTTGCGCGCTGCAGAGAGGTAGTTTTTTTTAGTATGTACAGTGGAAAATTCAGTCACAATAGTTTTGTTTGTACCGGATTTACTTGGCAATCGATATACGTCGCGTATTTCCGATGATAGTATTTCAAAGCCGATAGTTTTGCCGACCTGGGAGACAACTTTAATCATGTCTTCTACCGATTCATTATCTTTGTTCGGGACGTTTCTAATTTCAACGGTTGACGACCTTGAACTCAGTTTAATATCTTGTAGTTGTTTTTCAAGCTTGTTGATAGTGTCGACATTTTCATCACGGGTCTTTTCCAGATCCTGAATTTGGAGTTTCAGGTCCTCATAATTATTGTACATATATTCTATGGATTTTTCAATTTCGGAATTTGATTTTTGTATTTGGTGTACTTTTTCTTTAAGGTCAGACATTTCTGTGAAAATTTTGGTAAATGTCATTTCTTGATGTGTTTTCATTTCAGTCAATGTTGACATAATTTGTTCAAGCGAAACACTGCTGCTAGAAGATGGTAGTTCTCGAAGTGACATTCCGTTGAGGAGACGGTACTAATTCAGAGTCAGAGTATGGAGATTCTCTGGCTAGGTTTGTAGTTGGCGATTTTTGGGGGGGGGGGGGGGTTCGATTCATTTTTGGCATGTTTAGTCCACAAACTGCTCAATCCAAAAGTAAAAGGAGCGCGGACGGAGACAAGTATCTGCTACGACGCAGCGATACAGAGTTAACGCGTAGGCAATGACGTAAGCGCTGCGTAGCTTTCGTAGCAATATCGTAGCTGTAGTCGGTATCGGCTACGATGAGTGCGCCAAATGAGGGAGATTGTAATATTTAACACTCACGGTCACTTGCACGGTGGCGTAGGTGTAATAGCACCGGCGTCCGACGCAGCGTGTCCTCGGTTCAAACCCCAGCCGCCGTCAGCCAACAGGTAAGCACTTTGTTAAGTTGAAGATTGTATAATGTTGTCGTCCCTTTCACAGACCGCCCACTGGGAGGAGTTGTTCCATATATGCTCCGCAGGAGTAACAAGAAATCGAAAAGTTAACACAGTAGCCAATAGAATTAATCAAAAATAAATTTAGAAAAATGAAGCGGCACACGTCCACCCTCTGACACGTCCAGAGACGGAATATAAGGCTTAAACACAATGCTTAACTTGCTCACAATAGTTTTGTTCGCTTAATGTCTTTATATTTCATTTGCATATTCTTTTAAATAAATAGATTAAATTAATGAACTGTTTTTTTAAACCGATTTTTTTTAATCGGACTGTCACGTCTTTGTCGAGTTCTTAAAATAGATTCTTATGGCGAAAATTTTTTTCTAGGACTGTACCTTCGATGACATAAGCTTTTTTAGACATTCTGCGACTAAGGCAAATTGCGTTTATAACATATTGAGAAGTAGACGTAAGCAGTATTAGTCATTTTAATGATTGCGACAATTAGCGTTTGCGACATTCATCGCCCGACCCTTCGCCGGGACCTCTATGAGACTGGCGCAGATGGCAATGCTGAGCAAGGCCGACAGGCTAGAACCGCCGTCGGTAGCGCCGGCGCTGCTGCCGGCGCCGGCGCACTCTGCGCCCGGCGCAGCTCTTGCAGGCGCGGCGTCTGTTGGCGTAGCCACCCAGTCACTGGGAAATGTGTCCTCGTCCTCTTCCCTAAAAGATACACAGAAGCTATTTGTATTTTTAAATGTTAAACTATTGTAACTATAGTGAATTGAAAGGTTAACAAGATGTAAACAAGACGTTTAGTAGGTATACCTTTCTCAAAGTGAACAATCAAAACTTATACTGTAGGTATAATTAAAACACAGACTGTATCGACGAGTTAGATAAAAACAATACTTACATTACGTTGTAATAACGATAAAACAAACTTCAAATAGTTGTTTGTTGGCGGGCGGAAAAGTTGCAAATTATCAATTGACAAGTTATTTTTTTTTTCATTATGGTACGGATTATGTCTAAAGTAACCGACCGTACTGCCTAGTTTTAATCACAATAGTCATATCAAATTTAAAAAAAAAAAAATTACGTTACAACTTACATTGCTCAAATTGTGCTTTGGGTAGGTGGGTCCGACCGATATCTATACATGAGAAACTTTAAAAAAACTTTTTGTTAAAATAATTACAATTTTAAATCGCTGTCTTTCATTTTTTTTTTGTCTATGGTCAAATTTTTTGTTTTTGTTTTTAATTTAGTTTGTTGTGGTTCTTGTTTTGTAAGTGATACGTTTCAAATACAAACGGCGAAATAAAAATGGCAAAGTAAGTAAAATCATACAATTTCTTTGTTGTTTATTGTTTGTAACAAATGTTCGGAACATAATCAGCTGTCTGAATGTTATAGATCACAAGAATCACTGCGTTCAAGCTCCAGCAACAGTCTCTGGTGGAGGTGTCTGGTCTGCTGTGTAGGAGGTCGAGGAGATTGTGGAGACGATGAGTCGCCCCGATCGTCTCCATCTTACCATCGGTATGACATTTTAAAATAGGCTTTCATAAAAAATACAATTTAAAAGCATTGTAATATGATTATAAACCGTGATTGTTATTTTTGTTTAGTTACGAAGATCTAGAGGCAGCCCGGTGGGTGGCGGGACAACGAAGCAAGCTGAATGAACTCCTGGAGGTAGTATTGTTTAAATTTAGTTACTCTTCGAATTTAATTAAACCTCTATCAAAGATTAGAGACATAAAACTTGTTTTTTTTTCTTTTAAAGAATTCCCGGAGAATCATCCAGGAGGTGGAGCAGCTCTCCAGCACTATGCGTGCTTACACAGCTTATATGAGGTAAATTTGATTAAAAATATGAGTCTTTTATCTGAAGTAAGTTATCTATTATTTTTGAAGTAGGTGCATTGATACATGAATTACATTATTTCATCAGTTTTGTAATTTATAAATGCATAACACAAGTAATTACCTGTTAGATTAATTTCATTTTAGAACTAATAAAGCTCACAATAATTAAGTTACAATCATATAATGTATTTTGGTAGTAATATCAGAATTACCTGTACAAATTCATTGACAATAAGTACTCGTACAACAAATATTAGTAGTCATGTCCACATTTCTAAAAATCTGTTATACTTTCAAAGAAATACAAATGCATAAAGCCTGAAACTGATTGGATAGTTAATCAATGAGATAGATATAAAGCTCTTTGCTTTTCAGACCTGTTCCCATGCCTGTGCTGCCTCTAACTCCAGGGCTGAAAAATATGGCAAATCGGTACTGTGAATAAATTACTTTAATTTGATCTAGGAGGGTAACCTATATTGGACCGGCGCTTAAATTGGACCTCTTGTGTATTTCTACCAAATGACACCATTTTTTTACACTGGCAACACAAAAAGAGGCGACCGCAGCGCCACTGACAGGTCGCCATTTTGTACCGACGTTCGACAGATCGTATGACGCTAAGAGAAAAAAAAAGGTTTTTGACTGAATTGGTGCTATTTTTGCGTGTTTTGTGTAAGGAGATTGTTCATGAACATGGTAAGTCTTAATACAGCATGTTTTATATTGTTTTAAGTGCCAGTTAATAAACACGAATACGTTGAGGTTATGTTTTTGTTTTCATGACTAATTATAAATTTGTCTAGGTCCCTATATCGAACCACTCACGAGTTCCGAAATTGTACCGGTCCAATTTATGCAACTGCTTTTGTTTTTAATTTAATTTAATTTGAAATTATTTTAGATGGCGTCTGCTGATGGTGAGAGTAAAAATAAATATTATAAATGGAGTAAAGAAGACTTGCAAAGGGCGTTAATTGCTTATGAGAAAAAAGAAATGGGCATCAATGCCATTTCTAGACAATATCAAGTACCAAAAGCCACCATATTGCGTCACGCTAAACTGCTTAATAAATTTGCTAATAGTGATGTTACACAGAAAGGAAGACCGACTATTTTCTCGATTGAACAGGAAAAGGAGCTTGTAAACCATCTTTTGCTTCTAGAAAGTCATATGTTTGGGTTGACGATTAAAGACGTGCGACGTTTAGCTTACCAGATTGCAGAACATAATAAAATACTCATTCCTTTAATAAAGAAAAAGAAATGGCAAGTAAGCGTTGGTTCTATGCCTTTAAGAAAAGACATCCACAAATCAGTCTTCGTCAACCGGAGAGTACTTCGCTAAATAGAGTTAAGGGGTTTAATCGTGAGAACGTGTCAAGTTTTTATGATTTACTGGAGAAGATTGTGGACGATAACTCTATCCAGGCTAGTAGCATGTTCAATGTTGACGAATCCGGTATTTCCACGGTCCAGAAAAAAGCCCAGAAAGTGTTAGGATTGAAAGGAAAAAAACAAATTGGAGCAGTCACAAGCGGAGAGCGTGGGATCAACACAACTGCGGTATGCTGTGCCAGTGCAAGTGGTCAATTTATTCCACCGATGTTGATTTTGAAAAGGAAGAGAAATTGTCCGGAATTAGCTGATGGTGCACCACCCGACAGCGTTGTCACAATTTCTGATACTGGCTACATTAATTCGGCTTTATTTGTGCAGTGGCTAAAACATTTCATCGAAGTTGTGAAACCAACACAAAATAAAAAGGTGTTGCTTCTGTTAGACGGGCATACAACCCACACAAGAAACCCACACATCGATTACAACCTCTAGACGTATCATTTTTTAAGCCTTTAAGTACCTTCTACATACAAGGAGTAGAGAAATGGCTTCGAACAAACCCTGGAAGATCAATTACTCAATACCAAGTAGCAAGATTGTTCGGAGAAGCTTACGAACGAGCCGCTACCATAAGTAATGTGACAAACGGATTCCGCTATGCTGGAGTTTGGCCAGTAGACAGAAACGTGTTTCCCTCACATCTTTTTGAAGCAGCAGATGCTCTTAATGAAAATCCAACTGAACAGATTCAACCGGCTTCTGGTTCTATGGAAGATAAAGAAAATGATGAATATATTTTGCACAATACCACCGAACCCCAGCCCTCTACGTCAAATACAAAAATTACAAAATCATTGGCAATTTTGTCACCTGTTCCAAAGAACAAAGCTAACAAAAAGAGGACTGTACAAAAAGCTGCAGAAATTACATCATCGCCGTATAAATTATCTTTAGAAGAAAGCATCCAAAGGAAAGGAAAAGCTTGCAAAGCAAAAAAACAAGGCGCAACTAAAACATCCACAATTAAAAAAAGAAAAGTTGTGAAGAAGTCTATGAAACGAAAAAGGTTATTTTCCAGCAGTTCAAACGATTCCGATATTGCGATCGAACTTGACGACGATGATGACGATGAGGAAGATGATGAAAATGTGTGTGCTTCGTGTGGTAAGCACTACTTCGATAAAAGTGGACCCCAAGTGGACTGGCTACAATGCGTGCGGTGTAAGAGATGGCTACATGACACCTGCACTACAAACCCTGACATATGTGATGATTGTTTGAATTAATATTTTTAACAGATTGTTTTAATTAATATTTTTATTACCTAAAAACCCTGACATATGTGATGATTGTTTGAATTAATATTTTTAAATGATTGTTTTAATTACTATTTTTATAAGCTATAATATTCACTAGAAATATTAATGTTGTTTGGGTTTAAGGTTCATTGTGTTCATGTGGAGTTGAAGTAAGATTTCCAGAGTTCCTAAAGTAGCATATGAGTACTTACCTTGTACCTTTTTGACATATTGTTTATGTGATATAATACAAACAATAAATATATATGATAATGATTCTAAACTGTCCATTTTATTTACAATTATATCACATTTTTACATTTGGTACAATTTAGGGGCCTAGTGGTCCAATTTAAGACACCGATACCGTTAATTGGACCGACGAACAATCTTTACTAAATATATATATATAACTAGTTTCAACAATGCTACAATATTAAAGGATTTATATTGTGTAGCTAATGAAATAAGCTGTATTATGAGTTATTTTGTATTTTTACAGCTTCAAAGGATTCGGTGATATGTGTCATTATATCAAAAGTGGTCCAATATAGGTTACCCTCCCCTACATTTATTATAGACCAGTTATTTAAAATAGCTATTTTTTCAGGTCACACCCTGTACCCCCTACACAGCTACCAGATGCAAAGCAGAGAATGGTTACTGGAGCGGCTACCTTATAAAAGGCCCTGGTGACCAACCTGGTCACCAGGGCTAAAGTTGATTAAAATGAACTTATTAATTAAAATGATTTTTTATTTTAAATATCACCTTGTTATTAGGGATTTTTTTGAGATTTAAATAACCATGAACCTAATTACAGTTACTAGATTTTTAACAAAAACGTAGAGAGTAGGCACACCTACTTAAACAACACCACTTGTTATAAATCCATTGTATGTGAGAAGAGCAAAATGTAATATTTTAAATGTATTTTAACCATAAAGTTCCCACGTATTTCTAATCTTTTGCAACATATGTTTAAAATATTTTGAAACAAAAGGCAGGTTATACCAATTGTTCTAAATATTTATTGTATGGCCACTTTTCGACAAATCGGCATCTGTGTCGACATTGTCCAAATATTTTTTGCCGCCAGAGATTAGGACCCTATGAGCAATAAACCATTTACACCGCCGAAAAAAAAAACAAAGGAACTTCAAAATATTTTAAAACAATAAGCAGGTACTACTACTTATTATTTTAAATATTTGTCTTTGTTAATGTAATGCTCAATTTTTGGGCCGTAGAATAGAACGGCACTTAAATAAATAACACAATATTACATTAATCAACACGTCTGCAAAACTACCAAATATTTTTATGAAATCGCAACAATTTGAAAAACCATTTGGTATATGTGTGATATGTAATAAAATAGGCATTTATTTTTTATGATGTAAAAATAAAAGTGACTAACGGAAACTTACCTTATATTGATTTTGATAATAAGACTTTAAAAAATAATTAAATATTAGTACGTTCCTCAATTTTTTGTCCATGGTAAAATTAGCAGATGATCAATGTCAATCTGAAAATCTTGATGTTTTGTCTGTATTCACAGAGCAAATAACCACTTCCTTTTATCTGTATTGTTGATAATAACGGTTAATGATAACGTACTGTCTTTTTTTAATTTGATTTTTTCTTTTATAAGTAATAAAAACATTCAATAATGTCTGCGTAAGTAAAATCAAAAGGTTTTTATCGTTAGTAGGTAGTTAATAATGTTTGGGAATTAACGATCTATTTGAATGTTTGTAGATTTCACCGAAGACGCCGCCGCTCCTGCTCCAGACCTTGGTGGGCGGTGTTTGTTTGTGGGGGGAAAGTGGTATGTGATTTAATCAGATTGTATTTTCAACCGACTTCAAAAAGGAGGAGGTTCTCAATTTGACTGTATGTTTTTTCATTAACAACACAAAGCAGTGGGATCTATATCGATATTGTTCTACTTGTTTAGCCCTGAAGATAGCGTTGGCGAGCCCGAATTGCCGTCGGAGAGGCAGCTCTACCTGCTTAGTGACCTCCTGGAGGTAATATCTTTGAAGGGGTTTATTTTTTTAATTTAATATCCAAAGTTAAGAATATGTAAAAAGCACTTCTTTCTTCTGCAGAATACCAGGAGGATCATTGAAGAGATGGAGCGCCTCTCCAGCGCCATACCGGTATTAATCTTGATTTTTATTATAAACACAATATATTCCACATTTGCTAAGTAGCTTTGCATAATAATATCTTGGGACAACTCACGTAACACCATCTGCGCTAAGTATAGCAACCAGACAACTGATAAACATACCTATATATTTCTAAAAACATATTAGTAGACCCAGAACAATAATCATGCTGATCATACAGTTTTATTCTGGGTAGGGATCAAACCCACAACCTCTGGCTTAGCAGTCAGGGTCACTAACCACTAGTTCATAACATTACAATGTAATGTTTATACTCTATTGGTATAATGGTGTGCTGAAAATATGATAGGTTAAACACACACAGCCTCATGATTGGGCCAACAAAATTCATATATTGAAATAATTTTTATAGGCATTTCTTGCCAAAGACTTTACAAATACAATAATTGCATTTTTGAAAGATAGAAAAATTTGAATCCAGACTCAGGAATCGAACCCGAGACTTCCGTAGCCAAACCGGGGCCAGAAGCGAACCACCTATCTGGACTATGTTACTAGATATCAAATTCTTCTATCTCTTAATGCTTTTACGGGTTAGACCCCGTAGCGCCATCTAGTCGGAAGTTAAAGAACTATCACGGCTTTTCTTATTGCTTCGTTACAGAGAGCATTTTAACAAATTATGATGACGCAGGCCGAATATTGAAATAATTTTTATAGGCATTTCTTGCCAAAGACTTTACAAATACAATAATTGCATTTTTGAAAGATAGAAAAATTTGAATCCAGACTCAGGAATCGAACCCGAGACTTCCGTAGCCAAACCGGGGCCAGAAGATAGAAGATAGAAGAGATAGAAGAATTTGATATCTAGTAACATAGTCCAGATAGGTGGTTCGCTTCTGGCCCCGGTTTGGCTACGGAAGTCTCGGGTTCGATTCCTGAGTCTGGATTCAAATTTTTCTATCTTTCAAAAATGCAATTATTGTATTTGTAAAATTCATATATGTTATGAATATTTTGCCATCAGTTTTGAACTAAATTTATTTGATAATGATTGTGTTTGTATGTCTTATCTATTGAATTCTGATAAATGCAGTGATTACGAGTATATGTTCAAACCACTTGTAATTCTACAATACATTTATATTGATTTTTGTTTTATTAGGATCTCTTTTATTTAATATAGACTTTTTTATATAGAATTTGAACTAGACAAGTCATGATTGACATGTTGGTAATTTATCATGATTTTTGTTTGTGTTCATAGTTTTTTTCTTTTCAGTTCTGGTGCCCAGCAAATTCCCCGTCCTCCACAACCACCGCTACACTGGATACTGGAGCAGAGGTACCAGAGGGTGGCTCAATCTATGTAGGGGCCCTGGTATATTTTTGGTAGACCAGGGCTCCTAAAGTTGATTATATAAATGATTTTTTTAATTAAAAAGTGTTTTATTAAAAAATGCACCACTTTTATATTTACTTAGGTAAAAACAAAATGTTTGAACCCTAAATATCCACTAAATACTGAGACTCGATATCACAGAACACACATATAGCTAGAATCAGTCAGTAGTAAGTCAAAGCGTGTCTCCAATCAGCGCAACGGCGCCATTTGGTTCGCACGTGATATTATTCAAAGTTCGATCGCGGCCGCATGACGTCGCGTGTACTGCAACAAGAAATGCCTAATTGTGCAGTTATAAGTTGTAAAAACTCGTCGAAGAATGTAGACCGTATCAATGGAGATGTATACTTTCATCGCTAAGTAATTTTGTTGCTCCTTAAGCTGAAATTAATTTTAAAATGATTTATTTACGTTTTTGAGTTATACTACTTCGATAAACTCTCATTGACGTATTTTTACTCTATTCGTTTTAAATTGCGGTTTCAATTGATGTCATCAGGTGATATGTCATTGTCTCATACGTTGAAAATACGCAATGAAATTCAAACGAATAAACAACACAACAACAAATAAATGTCGTGGTACAGGGGATTTTGTCGTTTTTCTACAAGTAGTGATGTTAAGTTTAGGCACTTTATATCGATTTTTTCAATCGCGAATTGATCGCGCTCTATAAATGAAACAGAAAACAGATAGCCAGAGGAACGAGAATGCATTTTTGTAATAACTACATAGGTATCAGTTTGATCAAGCACCTATTGAAAACCATTTAGTTAATCTCATAAAAGCAATAGTTGATGTATACATAGATATACGTTTGCATTTAAAAACCAAAACTACGAAAAGACAAATATATAATAAACTCGTCCTATTTCAAGGACAATAATTTAGTAACTATGAGGTATTTAATTTAGTTAAATCTGAACCAACATTTTTTTTTACTTTTTTATTAAATGGTACAGAACGGGTTTGGAGCGTATTGGGGGTCTTTAATTTTGATCCTTCAATTTTGTGGGCTTACGCTGTTCGTGCGATTATTTCGTTTCAAACTTTTTTTAAGTACATTTTGAAGTCGTATAGCATAGTGATATTATATTTGAACGTATCCGTGCTTCAGAGGTCACGTAAAAACCCGGTTCAGGCTGTTTTCATCTCGCTAACAGTCGTTATGTCATGTCATAAAGGGTGATCTGAATAATTTTGACACTAGGTTGGCCATTCAAAAAGTAAGAGTGTAAATTTTATAATGAAGGCCGATTATATGATACTGGTATCTTTGATCTCAATATAACGTTTAGTCCGCAAATTCCACCTATGTTCTTACGTTTTTTATTTTCTAGAAAATTGATTGTGCATTATTCCCGTTTTGTGGTAATCTTGTGCAATCTATATAATGTTATATAGTTCAATTCGTTACTTTAATATGTGTAAGACCTATTACTGAAAAAAAATACATTATAACGAAATAATTTTGTTAATTATTTCATGATTTTATTGAAATAAAGCGTAAAAATTGCGTGAATCAAAAATACAAAGCAATTGCCCCAGTTGACCTTAATCATTTTCTTTTTAATAAGAAAATTTCAAATTAAATAATTCAAAACAGCAGTATCGAATCGAATTGGTCGATTTAAAATCGATACTCTTTTGGATGAATGATGTCTTACGATTGAAACGATTCTGTTTATGTTAGGTTCATCACTAAAACGCTCGCGTGACGTCATGCGCGGTGGGGATAAAATGGCACGCTCTGTTTTCATACTGTTACAGGAACATGTGGCATCTAGCTAGATCTATTATCTTTGCTCAATATGGAATTAATTTGATTTATTTTTGAGAGAATGATCTAGGCGCAAAATAACTTTAAGTACCTACATGTTTTACAAATAATGAGTTAAAAATATGAATGCGCCATTGAATATAAGTACTTACACACTGTTTAAAGATCTCTGCAAGTTGAGTAAAAACAACACTATCCACTAACACTTAACACATCTTTTGTTTCTTCGATGGTGTGGATGATTTATTGCTAGGTAGGGTCCTAATCTGTGCCGACAAACTGATCACTATCCTGCCTATTGTTTCACACGCACACGTAAAAACACAACCGTGTGTGTTTTCAGCAGTCAACGTGTTAAAATATTGATTCTGTTTTTTCTTTAGGTCTTACCGAGGGGAAGTTTGTCGATTTTATAATTGTTGATTATATTTATAGTTTATTTTAATTGTTATCATAGGTGGTGATTTGGCGTGTTTTTTTATTATTTTAATGTTTTTTAGTTAGTTTACAGTTTTTTTTCCTGAGTGCAAGTTTTTTGATTTTATATTTGAGAGATTCTAGTTTTATTTGTGTAATATTATAAACTAAGGTAAAAGTATACACAATATATTTAAGTGTAATATTTTAATTTACACAAAAAATATATTACAATTCTCACTGTGAAATATGGTCTATGAACATCTGGCAACATGAAGTATTTCAAATGTCAAAAGATTTCTTTCCTTTGAAAGAAACGCGTCGCACTCATCGCTAAAATGGATATTTTATAAAATTTTTGCAGTGCATTTTATTCCTGGAGGTAAATTCATTGTAGTTTACTACTTTACTAGCAATACGTGTTTCATCATAAGAAAATGTTATTGTTTTTCGTGAAGTAATTAAATTTCACTTGACCGACATATTTTTGAAAAACCTGGATTTATTTACATTAACTATGAAATGAATCCAAGCCTATGTTATACCAAACGTAAGCAGTTTTTCTAATATTTATATAGAGACAAATCAGCTTTAAATCTATGTTTTGTAAAAATTACACATGAATAAAGTACATGGTGGTAGCACGTAATTTACAGACACGTTTCATTGGCAGTAAAAGTTAAAACCCTAAACCACCGAGCCCATACCAACCATGAAATAATACTTGTAAATTAATTTCATACATCCAAATCGACGGCATTCGGCGATGTGGGGTAAACTCACGTAATAAAGTGATATACCTGATTCGGTGATAATTTATTTTCAAGCTATTATTGAATTATGTGAAACGATTTTACTATTTTAAAATCAACCATATTACGAGCCACTAAGTCCTCTAATCGCATGCAAAAGTCTCATACGATTGAGCGAGCGAGAAAGTAACAATCCACACTTTTTTCACTACACGTGCAGTTTTGTTTACTTCGCGGCCGCTGATGTTGTGATCTCTCGTATTTTATCCAAATTTAATAGAAAAAGTGATTGGATTACGACGAAACTTATACATATTAATCAGGTGAGTACGAACTATGTACTGCAATTAACATAATTAGCGTATCACGCAATGTTTTTGAATAGTTTCTTATTTTGTTGACTGGAAATATTAACAATTCCTCAAGTTTGGACTTGATGTCGAATCACGGAATTACCCAAGATAATTACTTAAAATGTTTATGTGCTAAGTATACGGCAATATTAACAGGCGTGTTCAATTACTAATAGCAAACATATAAAGCTTTATGCATATTTAAACCAATGTGCTATATATAGTGTTTCTATAGACAATGTTTTAAACATTTTTACGTTAAATTATCACGGAATTATGTGAGATTTTGGTACTCTTTTAAAATGAACCTTATTACGTGGTAATAAATCCTCTTTCAGCGTGCAAAAAGTTCATTCGATTGAGTGAGATTTAATTTACCCACTTATGCCAAAAAGGAACGGTTATGCAATTAACAGTCAATGTTTTTATGTGCTTGTTTGTATTTAGGTATGTCCAGCGATAAAAGTGTAAGTCCTAGTCAGATGTTAGTTTTAATTTGATTGTTTCAGAATATGGAGGCAGACACAACAAATAAAAAAAATCGAAAGTACAAACAAGATTAAGAACTGCCATCGATAATATATTACGAGGAAATATGACTGTGTATAGAGCATCTAAAGAATATTCTATTCCTTGGTCAACGCTTAAAGAGAATGTTAATCGTGCAAAAGAAAACAACGGGGAAAGAATAATGCAATTTCATATGTCGAAAATTGGTAGACCATTTTCTTAATGTGTAAATTTAGAACAACAGTTAGTTGCATATATAATACACATGCAAGAGCTTGGTTTTGGGCTAACTGTAAATCAAATCAGAAAAATTGCTTTTTCTTTAGCAAAGACAAACAATTCGAAACACTCTTTTAATATTAATAAAGGATGTGCTGGTTGAAATTGGCTAGTTTACCCAAAACTTTAAGAAGCGGTATGGATTATCTTTAAGGACCCCCGAAAATCTTTCCGCAGGAGCTAGTTGTTCTAACCACCACGTATTAAACGATTTTTATGAAAAGTTGCGAACTACTTTGTATGAACACAGTTTATTGGAATCTCCAGAAAAAAATTGGAATTATGATGAGACAGGGTTAATGTATGTGAATAAAGCAACGAAAATAGTAACTAAGATGGGCAAAAATACGTGTATAACCGAACGTATGCCGAAAAGGGCACGACTACAACCGTATTAGCTTGCATAAATGCCGCTGGATGTTTTCTGCCACCGATGGTGATCTTTAAAGGTGTGCGTAATATTCCAGAACTTGCCAACGGGTGTATGCCAAATAGTATAACACGTCTTTCACCAAAAGGCTGGATTAACGCCGAATTGTTTTTAGAGTGGCTAAGGTTTTTCAACGAAAACATTCCTCCTGCAAGACCAGTTCTGTTAATCATGGATTCACATGCCAGCCATATTTCTCCGAACGTACTGGAGTATGCAAAATCTAAGCAGATAGTATTATTTACGATGCCTGCACATACAAGTCACATCTTGCAACCACTCGATGTTGGGGTCTTTCGACCACTCAAAGTAGCATGGCGCGCTGAATTACAAAAATATAAAACAAAAAAACCCAATTTAATTCCTTCACGATTTGATTTTCATACATTTTTGACACCAGCATACGAAAGAAGTTTTACACCCGGAAATATAAAATAAGGGTTTCAAAAAAGTGGCATTTATCCATTGAACCAAAATGCTATTTGTTCAGAGGCTATCGCTCCTAGTATGCTGACAGAAAAACCTGAAAAAGGTTTGTCTGAAACCATACTAGGAGAAGCAGATCCAGAGCCAATTGCATTTGAAGAGAGGTGGTTAATTGAAGACTTTGAACTTTCAATCCCTCATACAGAAATTGACACTAGGCTTGAAGAAGCATCAGTTAACACCAGAGTTCCAACATAATTAACCAAGTATGTATCACGGACTTAAGGTGATTATCACGGAATTACTAAAGAAATTATTGTCTTGAAAAACACATACAATTTAAAGAGTATTTAACTTATTTATAACTTTGATTCTTGAAACTGTGTACAGTTGTCTAACTCATGTTCCTAAGGAAAAAAAAAAAAAAAGTTTTATAATAAGACAATATTTTCATTCAAAATAAGTTTTATCACGTAATTCGATGAGTTTACAGTTCGCGCCAGCTAAGTTTGCGTGTCCGCGCGCCGCTAGGGGCATCGCACAAATAAAAATATATCAAGAGGCCCCCCTCGCGCGAGTTGCCTATGCTGTATCGAGTGAAACAATTTAATATTAAAACAAAAAATCACCAGCTGCCTGTGGGGCCGCTCCCCCCCCCCTCAACTTGAAATGCCCTAGCCAGATGTGAGGCCACCATCTCGGAAATTAACAGCTGAGCCGACCACACCTGTGGAGCCGGTCATACCAATGGAGCCGGCGACACATATGCAACCGGCAACACCTATGAAGCCGGCCATAGCTGAGGGGCCGATGGAGCCACCGCGGCCAATCCCGTCGGTTGCCATTACTATTCCCGCCCTTTCTTTTTATTGGCGTCATCATAGGCGGGGTATGGTTAATTTTTAATATTAAGTATTAAAAATTAATACAATGAACCTTTATAATACAACTTTATAGTACGGTGGGAGTGTGTCCGACTGCTACGCAAGAGGTCGTGGGTTCGATCCCCACCCAGGATAAAACTTTGTGTGATGAGCACAAGCCCAAACATTTGGGATCAGATAGCGTTGTGTGAGTTGTCCCAAGATATTATTATTATTATTATTAAAATAAGTGTTTTATTTACCTGAATAGCTTGATGGCATAAATAACCATTTATGCTGTCTAATATCTTGTCTAATCTATATTGTCCTATGTATAAATTTAAAAGGGAAACTTAAATTTCATTAGCCATTTTCTAGTTAACATTGTGTTTTGTTAACCCGCAGCTGTATTTTATTAAAAACCATATTTGCAGATATACGAGGTGTCATACTCCGCAGCAGAACCACTTTGACTACACTATATAAAAATTACAGGATAAAATGTAGATAATGTCTATATTTTTGTAGCTGAATATCAAAAATTGTATATTGTTAGTTTCTTGGAAAATGCCAATTTAATATGGTCATGCTACAGAGCATACTCTCCAGCAGAACCACTTTAAAATAACAGTTATTTCACGCTGATTATGAACAGGTTATAATATAAACGCAAGTATAGTAATTGTATATTAAGATAACACCTACAGTTTTATATAAAAACTTACTGATTGTTAGTAACATGCACTTAGATGTTTTATCGGAATGCGCCTGTCATAAATTTCCGAGCAAATATTTCATAAACCTATTCATTGTTGTTTGTATATTTTAAGTTAGTATGTTATGTTTATACGTACTTCACTCTATCTATTTAAACTATTATTTTCCTGTAATTAGTAATTCATACGTAATAATAAATAATTATATAACCTGATTTACGGCTTACATTATTACTTATTAGTTTTCATGATGATCTAAAGAGGGTAGGTAAGTCTAAATAAAAAATACATTTACCTACATTTTTATATTATGATAAAATTAATACGTAGACCGGTTAATTTGTTGTATGTGGTCTGCAAAACCTTAACATGAAGCGTGGAAAAAGACTATCTGTGAGCTTGGAAGAACAAAAGAGTGTTTTCATACAGTTTCAGAAACATTTTAAATGTGAATTAGAGCTACCGTCCTCGTGCAGTGTAGTTTACAAGGAGATAAGTAAAACGTTGTGTTCGCGAATGTCAGCATATGGTCTGTATTTCTCGGCTAAAAGAAATTTCAAGTATTTTTTCGGCGCTAGAAATGAAAATGAAGACAGAAACCTCAAGAAACACCCGAGTGTTCAAGACAATTCCAGTCAAAGAAGTAGTAGTGAGTATTCTAATGTTGATGATAGAAGCAGTGACAATAGTACTTGTAATGACAGCGACAAAGACTTTGTTTCTTTTGAAATAAGTTTAGAAGAATGGGAACATATTAAACCACAACCTTATTGTTATGCTAGAAACAATAAAAATAAATCTAACGTTAAATATCGAAATGTGAAACGAATGCCGATAAATAAATGGACGGATTTTATGAGAGAATATATTTGGAAGTATACATCAAATCGATGCACATGGGTTTTTAAAAATAATACAGTGAGTGATAATTATACCGTCAAACTCATAGGATATTGCAAACAATGCGAAGGAAAACTTACAGTTGGTACTGAAAAAAAAGACTCTGTTGTGGTCGCTCATTGCTCAATAATTAGTGTAAATCCTAGATTGCTACACGACCCTATTAAAGTTCGAATAACAAATTTCAATAAACAAAAATTTGCATCGGAACTGGAAAACCAATATCCTGTTGTTGTCAGAAATAAACTAATAAATAGTAAACTTACGGATGACGATACAATAGAACCTCCGTTTGTTCCCAGTCTAAAAACTTTTCAAAATATAAGAAACAAGACTAACAATTCCAAATATTATCACAAAATTGTGGTTCTTGCTTTGTGGGTTATGAGTTGTACTCCTCCTTTCAATACAGTGATCCGCAATGTGTCCTTACACCCTTTCTTTGTCCATTACTGGACTGAATTGCATCGCAATTTTTATCAAAAGTTTTCAAAAGCTCATTACGCAGCTATAAGTATTGACGCCACAGGATCTTTGTTCAAGAAAATATATCCACCTACAAAGGACTATGCAAAAAATCGTCCCATATCATCAACAGATGCCAAACATATCTCATTAAATACATCTCGACATTATGATTATTTTTTACTATGGCGACATCACTGTAGGATATGGGGTTATCGTGCAATAAAAAAAAATATGTTATACTTATACAGTTTTATTAAGTATTAAGAATCGAATTAAAAATGTACTATTTAACTAAAAAAAACTCGAGAGAGAACAGCCGTAAGACGTACTTTACCCTCCCTCCTTGCTCCGTTACCCCGACCGCACCCTTTCGACGCCTGCGCCCGCGCACCTCCCTCAGTCGTGGCTAGTACGTTCTGCTGTGTTCGCGTTGTTTATTTGTGCGTTATCGGCTTGTTTGCGACTATTACTAACCTCTGCTTGTTTATTGGACCTTTTGATTGCTACTCGATGACCCCGGCACGTTTAATGGACTGTGATTTATAAATATGGAGACTGGACGCCAATGTGTAATGTGTCCTAGATCTGTTTTAAGACAGAGACGACATATATTACAAGAAACATTGCTTCATAGTAGTCCTGAGTTAGCGGCCTACATTTTGCAAAATGGATTGACACAAGTAAGTCACAGTCATTGTATTTATTTACTGATTTATTATACATATATCGATAACTTTTAGATATTATGTAGAATACGTATAATGAATAAGAATAAGTGTCATGTAGTTAGAATATATAAGCAGATAGAACATTGCTACGATACTATATGATACATTTTAGAATTGCTTGAATAGAAATATAGCACTTAAAGTATAGCTTACGTTAGGAACGACTCAATCGTCCGGCCATAATTCCTATGAGGAATGAGATATTTTTACCTGCATAATTATTTAATCTCACCTTAATATTTTTATAGTCTAGTCCAAAAGTGAGTGTAGATTGTGTTCCGAGTTCTAGACAACTGACAAGCACACATATAACACCGATATAATCAATATAACACAGAAAAAATACTTCTGCTTATTACAAAAACACACATATGCTGATATCTTCATTTTTTCCCTTTTCAGGTAGTATTCAATAACGTAATGGCAGTATGCCATAGATGCTGGCAGAGAGCCAATAATAATGACGGTGGACAACTACGTCTTGAGAACGCTCCCATTGTAGAAGGTAATTACATCTGTGCTATTAATCCTTATCAAAATAAATTATTTCATCACTAAGTACAGTCTAGCTTCGCCGGGACAGCTAGTAATAAATAAATAAATAATTTTAGATGCTGACAATCAAGAACCCCGCAATGTTGCTGAAGCCCCCAATGTTGCTGAAGCCCCCAATGTTGCTGAAGCCCCCAATGTTGCTGAAGCCCCCAATGTTGCTGAAGCCCCCAATGATCCTCAGGACAATCCAGAGGATGATGCTCGTTTCTATGTTCGCGATTACGTACGTGCACCGAACACTTCACGGCTCTGTATGTATAGGCAATGTAGACATGAAAATCTACGACGAGTTCCTGTGTCTATCAAGCTACATTTGGTATGTCATTATCGATTATATATTCCACCGAGTTCGCGAATATGTGAAGAACATTTAAATAACTATGATTTTGAAGAGTTACTGGATAATGTAAATGTTACACATTATTTTAATGCTTCATTTTTTAGTAACATGACAAACATGTTAATTGAAGCAATCAACAATAGGTCAAGATTCGATTTTGAAACATTATCTTCACTGAATAATAGTGAACTTATGTTTTGGACTGGATTCACTTTAGAGCAGTTCAACGTCATTTTGGAAGAAACGCCATCGCTCGCAGAAAAATGCAGACATCCCCGATCAGTTCTCGGAGCTTATTTAACGAAAATACGAACTGGAGAACCTAACGAGCGACTAGCTACGCTTTTCGGCGTAACACGTCAAGTGTTTGAATATCGCCTAAAAATAGCGCGACAATGCTTGACAGGTCAATATGTACCAAGACATCTTGGTATAGGTCATATTTCTAGAGATGAGCTTCTAGAGAGAAATCTATTTTTGCCCAAACATATTTTTGGAAATGAAAACAACACCAAGTTAATTATTATCGCAGATGGCACATATGTATATATTGAAAAAAGCACTAATTATTTATTTCAAAGAAAAACTTATAGCCTCCACAAGTTTCGCAATTTATTGAAACCATTTATTTTAGTAAGCAGCGATGGATATATCATAGATGTCATAGGCCCTTTTCCTGCAACAACATCAGATGCAACTATTATGCAGAACATAATGAATGACGAGGAGCACTTACTACATTGGTTACTACACAGAGAGGACGTCTTTATTTTGGACAGGGGCTTCAGGGACAGTATTAATGATATTGAGTCCCTTGGCTATGAACCCCACATGCCACCTACCAAGGACAGGAACGCGACCCAGCTATCAACAGAAAAGGCAAATGATTCTCGGTTGGTGACTGTGTGTAGATGGATTGTGGAGGCGGTTAACGGCAAATTCAAAAACCGTTTTAAGTTATTAAAACAAACTTATTTTAACCGAGCTTTGCCAAACATGTTTGTCGATTTCCGCATAGCAGCATCATTAATAAATGCTAATTACCGTGTTGCTACAGACCACAGGCTTGCGCCGGAATTCTTTGAAATAATTCAAACTAAGGTTCATCAACCTAACCTTTTGAAAAATTATGTCGAAGGCAAAAATCTTAACAGACAAAGAGTTAACTTTGTGACGATGGAGGCCACCATGCCACATCTTGAGGACTTTCCAGAACTGACTGATGATGATATCATTTTATTCGCCTTGGGGACCTACCATATAAAACTTGCAAAATCCTACTGTGCGGAACATATTCGGAATGGAATTTATTATATTGAATTATTTCGAGAAAACCAGCTAACTGATTTGCCAAGGTATAATATTCGAGAAGATAATGTCTGGTTAATTAGAGGACGAATACAATCTCGACACGTTAGATCGCGCGTTTATTATTGTTACATATTAATAAACCGAAGTGAAACTGGCAGACGTGCTATTGAACAGTGGTATTGCACATGCCTAACAGGGGCGCGTACGGTTGGAAGTTGTGCCCATATAATATCAATTATATGGTATATGGGCAAAGGTCGACATATCGACTTTAATCTACCAGCGGCAATGTTATCGACTATTATAATAGATGAATAATATAACGTTATTTTTGTCTGGATAATAGTTCTGTTGTTATTAAGTGTCTACTTGCACAATTGTTTTTGTGTTATTAATACTTAAAATGTCTAGTTGAACAATTGCTTTTTGTAATTATCGTCTAAAATGTAATTTTTTATTTTAAAATAAAAATACTTTATTTTTGTCAAAAGTCTTTTTAAAAAAAAACCCCGTCGAATTCCGAACTAAAAATTGGTACTGACTTTTCATGGGACGTAATAATGATATTGAAACTTGTCCCATGTCTGTTGATGGGATGGGACACTGCCCATACATTTTTTTGCATGGTCCTTTATCTGACCAAAAATATAATTCTAAACACCTATTTTTGTATGTCGCAGTTTTGAAACTAAAAAACTCTTCAATACCATTGACTCAGATGATATCTGCAACGCAAAAAATGGATAATATTTATATGTGGTTAAAAATGTGGTCTGAAAATTTGATCAAACCAAAGGAAATTATAACAGATGACTCTAGTGCTTTAATAGGAGCATGTGTGAAAGCATTCACAACATTCGCTACAACTAGAGAGTATGTTAACCATTGCTTTAAGATCCTTGAAGAACAAACCCACGTGATTCCTGCTTGTTTTATGCGCTTAGACTCTTCTCATTTTATTAAAACATTGTATGGATTGGAATGTTTTAAGTTTGTAGATTTACGCGTAAAAAAGTTCTATGTCAAGATTTTGTTACATGTAAAAAGTTGCACAAATTATGTAGAAGTTAAAGATATCTTAAGAAATTTAGTTATAGTGGCTGTAAACAGATATGATCGGTATACGAAAAATGGCGAAAAAACTAAATGTGAAGAGGCTAAAGAAAAATTATTAAGTATGAAAAACCTTTCAAAAATCATAGACGATGAAATAAATTCATTATTAAACCAGGCAGAATCAGTTATTGAAGATGATGATATTATATGTTACAATGATGATGCGCCGTACTGGTTCAAGACTCTGATACAAAATGAAAAGTTATATGCTGACCTTAGCGACGAGACAATGTATGAAAATGTTTATTATTTCCCGAGTTTTGTTGACAGCTTGCAAAAACTATTATACAGACTTCCTCTTTGGACCAATTTAATGTTACCTTTCTACAAAGAAACAAATGATGCAGCCAGCAGTAGTAATGTAGAAAGTTACTTTAAGAATATAAAACAGTTGTTATTCTGTACAAGGAGTGGTTTATTACGTGTAGATGAATTTATTATGAAACACACTGAATATTTATCTGGTGAAATAAAGTCAGCTCAGTGTGCTTACTTTGATAACGACATAACAAGTCACGTAAAGAAACAACAAAAGAGATTTGAAGATATTGCGAAGTGTGCCACTAAAATGAAAAAAGACAGCACTCATCCGGAAGACACACAAAGCTTTAGGAGAGAATCAGTATTTCAAAATACTCCAGTTTACGAAGAAAACTGGCGTAACAAAAATTATGAGGTTAAGAAAAAATCTTTAATAGAGTTAATTAAACCTAAAGTCGACAAGAAAAATGTGCAAATATTAATAAATGGAAATAAAAGTCACGCTAATATGAATCACATAATGCTCCAGAATACATGTGCTTTCGATGCTGTGGCCCACGCATTCGCGGTCGCCTACAAAGAACACAGAAGCGTTCATGAATTATTGGAAGGAAAAAAATTCTGCATTTGCTACCCTAGTAAAAGCTCTATCGAATCACAATGATGCTATAGATGTATTAGGATTGAGAACAGAGATTTTGTTAAACTCTTTCGAAAAAGTAATACGAGGCAATATTCAAGTTGTCAACTGCACATGTAACGTTACTAAAATTTTTGAAAGTGTTTTAGTAACCGAATATTCTAGTGCAAAAAATTTTAAACAATGCTCTAGCTGTGATTATGTATCTGAACGAAATTGTCCAATTTTACCACTAGATATTGTTATATTGGCAGATGAGGGTATAACGACTGGCTTAGAAGAATCAGCAAACTCAATGTTATCCACTAAAACTCGATTATGCCGTCAGTGTAACACAGGTACGATTACAGACTCTTACGACTTATCTAATATAATAATTTTTGAACATGATGATTACTTAAATTTAACCGATGTACCAGAAACAATCGTTTTAAAACAAAGAACGTACTCCATCGTTTCTGTTGTGGAGTATATTTCAGGATTACCTGGTGATGTAGGACATTATAAGTCACACTGTAAAAGTAGTTCAGGTTGGTACTGTTATGATGACAATATTTGCAAAGTAACCAAAAGTAAACTAAAAATAAATATAAAATCACATATAATAATATACGCTAAAAAATGATTAAATGTATTGATTTTTTATGTTACATAAGAATAAAACTAATTATATTTACATTTTTGTCTACTGTTACTTCACCCTTATAGCTAATCCTTTAATCTATCTATATGTATATATATATATATATATCTATATACATCGATTACGTACTTACGTAGAAATAAAAAGATTAATGGATACTTATCCTTTAATCTTTTTATTTGCTAAGAAATTTATGACAGGCGCATTCCGATAAAACATCTAAGTGCATGTTACTAACAATCAGTAAGTTTTTATATAAAACTGTAGGTGTTATCTTAATATACAATTACTATACTTGCGTTTATATTATAACCTGTTCATAATCAGCGTGAAATAACTGTTATTTTAAAGTGGTTCTGCTGGAGAGTATGCTCTGTAGCATGACCATATTAAATTGGCATTTTCCAAGAAACTAACAATATACAATTTTTGATATTCAGCTACAAAAATATAGACATTATCTACATTTTATCCTGTAATTTTTATATAGTGTAGTCAAAGTGGTTCTGCTGCGGAGTATGACACTATACGAGTACAGTGAGTAACAAAAACGTGCCGGCACTAAATGTCAAATAATACGTAAATTATCTAAAATAAATAAATACAAAATACTGCTATGGCTAATATTTTGGTAAAGCCCGTGAAAGGGTTAACGTAGTAAATTACTTTTTATTTTTACTTTCGAATCAAATAAGATCTTTACAATTTTTTGGCATGCATAATGAAGTCAAAATATTTTTTAAATCAAATAATTATTTAATATGCAAAAATTATTTAGTTACTCCACTATTGATAACAGTGTAAAATTATTAAGGCATCTAAGTACTACGTAGGCGCGGGGAGAAGCTTCCACCATTTTTGGGTCCACATCGTTTTCAATATAATTATTTAGAGGAAAACCATTCGAATTCTGTTATTTTAAATTTTGTTTATAATATGAATTTAATCTTGTGTAATATTTTATAATTAATATACTTTTACTACTCACTATTCGATAATGATTGACACTACTGATTGATAGTGTCAATTAGTATCGAATTGTGACATCTGGCAACACATAAGGCACCTGTCCGGCCAACGGCGAGAAAGCGAGTAGCGTACATACATAGGTAGATCCTACGTAAACAAAAGAGATACAGATATTACTTGATCGCTGACCACTCACACGCCGGCGAGAACTCGCTCTATACTGCATCTCTTTTGTTTACACGGACGGGGTGTACAATACATCTATTGTACGTTTTTTAAGCGTTATAATCGCTACTCGCTTCTCGCTCATTGCCGTTGGTGGGACAGGTGCCTAATAAGTAGGTAGGTATATACCAAAACGTCAATTTGGACACGAACGCGGGCGCCATTTATTCATTTTAAAGTGAAGTAAAAAGTGCAATAAAAATGAATAAACTTATAACTTGGTGCGGTTACTTATGCTGGTAAGTTCATTGTTGTTTATAATTATGTTATAACTGGCTGTATCTACAAGTAGTATGTGTTATATCTTATGAAAATGTTATACTTACTGCATGTTTTCAAGTCACGTAAATTTTACTTGGCCGATATGTTTTTGAATCTTGGAATAATATTTCATAGTTATAATGAATGAGATAAACGCTTATGGTGACTATAACGTAGGCTTTTTTAAAAGCCTACGTTATAGTCACCATAAGCGTTTATCTCATTTCTATACAGAGACGAATAAGTTTGTGTCTATTGTTTATCAAAATTCCACATTACGTACCTACTTCTATTGCATAAGTAATTTACATTTTTCATCGTTAGTAAATATTTGAAACCCTAAAGCAACAATGCCAGTAGGTACACTACACTAATTATAAATATCCCAGTGTATAATAAATTAATAATTTACAAATTCATTGTGTCAAAATATAATTCACAACAAAATAGTTTTGTAAACAATAAATAATTAGCGACGCTCAGTCGAGAGGTTAGGAAAAAAACCAAAGAAAGGCAAAGATTATGAAGTTATTATCTTGAATTATGACAAAAAGTATTTTCTTTTTTAGCAAACGAAATGATGCCGACACCCGGCCCTTATTGGCAGAGCCCAAAATAGAGCCGGCCTCCGAGGCAGTAGAGGTGGCGGCTACTGAAGGGCTGCCCCCCCCCTGGCATTGGAGGCACCGCTGCTTCAGGAGGTAGAGGCGCCGCGCGCCGTCACCGCCACCTCGCCAGCTGCTGTGGAGCCCGCCCCCTAAACAGCGCCGAAAGTGGCGAAAGGAGCGCGGCCGGCGGAGGGCGCCCCGTCAGTAGGTCTACGTACCTACATAATTAAAATTAGTTGCAAAAACTATTGTTTTATTTGTACCTAAAAAAGGTTTAAACATTTTAATATGTAAGCACTGTCAAAAAGTATCATTTATTATTACGAAATTAGCATCAAAGAATAACATAAAGGTGCTCCCACACCAGTGTTTACAAACGTTTGCATTTCGATATTGTCATCTGATTTCATATGGCGACTTCGACGGCCAATGACATCCAAAATCTGATGGAAACTAACAGAAACGTACGATGAAATTTGCTTGGTTGGCAATTTAGATTTAGATGTTGACTTATCCCATTCACATAAAAGCTATTTTAGAAAACATTTGGAGGAATAACATCGATTAAAATTAAACGACACTAAGTTGTAAACCAAACGTCCCGTTCGTTACTCACACATCTGTGGCTGTCACCCAAAGAACATACACGAATCGGATATCGTTGCGACATTCAGTTCATCTCTTTCTCACAGACTGCAGTCGTCAACTCCGTTGATTACTGAAAAACCATTTTATAGAATTAATTGTATCGATGAGTCCTATATCTACCTATAGATAAGTGGTAAGGTTTAACAACACTGCTGCTGTCACAGTAAACATTGGCTCCGTACACAAAAATCTTTAACAAATATTAAAAGTGACTAATATGCAAAATCGAAACTATATACCAACTAAGTGCTTCATAACTCACGTCATATAGTGTTCGCGACAATGTATGTGAAAGTTTAGTTGTGGATCTAAAGGAAAACAATAAGTGACAAATATCTACACTACTAGTGAATTTACTACATAAAATTACTTCACAAAATTATAACAATTAAAGATTAAATCAATACTCATAAGGAAAGAATGAAATACAACATAAAGTAAGTGTATTTTTAAGTTTTAGAAAATAACGACCTTACTACCTTCTTATACACTCGGCTTATTAAAAAGTTGACCTTTGGACCCTACTACTGTCACTTAGTGACTGACGGAACATTCATCAGCAAGCAATCACTAATTTTACGACATAAATTACCGCCGCTACAGCTTGGTGGCGAACGCAGTGGATCTGTACGTCATTGGGTGTGGGATCGAACCCTGGATAATAATTTGTATTTTTGAAGATTTTAATTTGTTAGAACATTCATTACGAATGCAAATGAGAGCTGTCAAGTGACTGGTCAGATATTTAGATCATCAAGTTGCTTACAAACAGACTAATCCATACACAGTTGATATAGTTGTCCTCTGTCACCACAAGAGGGCGCTACGCGCGTGCTATAAAGGAATGGCGGCACATCACGATGATGATATGCGTAATAACATTACAATAAGATCTCAACGGGTATACAGAACAAAATCTATAGAATCGGTACGGAGCATATCGCTGGACTCAACCGACACAGATGCTGATTTACTGATAAAAAGTTTAGACTTATCTACTGGTCACAACTTAGATATAGTTGACAGGCTAAAGAAAGAAATCTATGAATTAAAAGATAAATTAGACAGCGCAAATAATGAAATTGACAAACTATTGCTAGAAAATAATGACTTAAACAAAACAATTAACATTAAGAACAAGCAGATACTTTCGCTTAAAGACATAGTTATGAGCCCCAGCAAGAGTTACAGAAACCAAGTCCAGAATAATCGTAGAAAATCTCGTGGATTGTTACTAGATAGTTCCCGATGTTCTATATCAGACAAAACATTCACAACACCTGAAGTAAATGAATCTGGGGTTGAAATACAGTCGAATAATATAGAAAATAATAAGGTAAACACCGTGATGAGAAATCGTTACATACATATTTTAGGAGGAGAGCAGTGCAAAGGATTAGCGTCACAACTAAACGAAACGCGAGCAAATACGAGCTATGCGCATTATTCAATCACAGGATTTATCAAGCCAGGGGCTACAACACAAGAAATACTCACAACGATCAACGAACAAAGCTTAGAAACTTATGAAAATGATCGAATAATTATCTCTGTTGGAGAACATGATAGCAACCCCACACGAGTATTAATCGAACTTTCGTCAGCGCTAAAACTTCTTAAAAATCGACGTGTCTATGTTCTCAGTGTGGCAAAAAACAGACATCTTAATGAAAATATGTTAAATAACGTATTAAGAACATGTTGTAATCAATTTAATAATTGTACTTTTATTGACATCTATAATTTTAAAATGAGATGTGTTTTGATCAATAGACTAATTGACTATAGTGACTACAAAATCAAATATCTTAGTTATAATAATAGACGGCCGAAAAATGTACATGTCCAGTTACCGGTAATAAACGCTAAAACAGAAAATGTAGCGCAAAAAGGAACTATACCCTATTACTTTAAACGTGGCAATAGATCTAATTCCATCTCAATCACCAATACAGGTGAAATACGAAATAAATCAAAAAAGGGTACTATCCCTTACTACTTCATAAATTCGGATTCAAGCGAGGTTACTAATAAACGTCTTTTTCGTATCAAAAACTGATAATTGTCCATCAATCAAAATTTTACACCAGAAAATAGCTGGACTTTTATCAAAAAAAGACTTACTACAAATATCACTCAAAGACATGCAAATAGATAATGAGATGCCTGATGTTTTATGCTTGTCTGAATCTTTTTTAACGGATAGCGACATAAAAAATGCAAAAATTACGGGCTACGAATTGGTATCAAAATTTTGCAGAAATAATAAAAGAGGTGGTACCTGTATATATGTTCGGTACGGAATTACGTGTAGGGAACTAGGGATTTTGAAAAACTTTGCCCGTGAAAAATTTTTTACTGCTGTGGTATTGAGGTCACATGTCAAAGAACTGTTATAATATGCATTTACCGCACTCCTCAATCAAATGCAGATCTATTTTTATCTTACGTTGACCGACTATTCTACAAATTATTATTTGATAGTAAGTTTAAGAAGTATAAAATAATTTTAGCGGGGGACTTAAATATTAATACCCTAGTAAAGTCTAATATAGTAAAAGATTTGCAAAGTATATTACAAAACTATAATTTGGTATTACATTTTAATGAGCCGACTAGAATAAACTCGTGTATCGACCATATTATTAGCAACATAAAAAAAGGTACCAAGGCTCAAATACTAAAGCTGGGTCTATCGGATCACGACACAGCACAGACATTACGTGTACCAATTAAAGACCAAATCTGTAATCTCTCTAAATATTACAAATATAAAAGGGACTTTTCTCAAGAAAATATTACAAAATTTAGACAATGCTTATGCTGCTTATCCTTTAGTAATATGTATAATGAATCAGATGTAAATAAAGCTTTTGACTATTTTTACGATTATTTTTGTTTATTTTATAATTTATGTTTTCCAACATTACGGAAGACTATTTTAATCAAACACAGTGTTAAATGGATTACCAAAGGACTACGGCGAAGCTGTAAAACAAAGCGAAAATTGCGTTTTAACTTTTACAAAACCCGTACACTAGACAGCAAAGCAAAATTTCACAAATATGCGATGTTATTAAGGCGCTGTATATCTAAATCGCAACAAATTTATAACAATAATAAAATAGATAGTTCCAAAAATAAATGTCGAGCCGCTTGGAATATTATAAATGAGAATATAGGACACAATTCTTATAAAAATTTCATCAGTGAGATAAAGTGTGGAGATCAGTTGCTACAAGATCCATGTGCAATGGCGAATGCCTTTAATAACCACCTAACAGAACTCACTAACAAAAACTATGGCAATAAGCATAATACAAACAAATTTCGTAGTAACAGTAGTTTGTTCCTAAATCCTTTTCGTCATAATGAGGTAAGGAATATAATTTTATCCTTAAAAAATACCAACTCTGTTGGGTATGACGGGATTTCTACCCAAATAATGAAAGTAAACGTAGATATTTTAGTACCTATTTTGACATACTTGATTAATCTTTCTTTTGAACATGGCGTATTCCCTCAAAGTCTAAAAAAATCAGTAGTTAAACCACTGTATAAGAAAGGTGATCCACTAGATATGAGTAATTACAGGCCTATAACACTAATACTGGTAATAGCAAAGATCTTTGAAAAGGCAATGCATACGAGACTTGTTTCTTATTTAGATAAATTTAAGTTAATTAAAGGCAATCAATACGGGTTTCAAAAGGGGAAATCTACTACGCTTGCTGCATTCAATTTGACCAAAAATATTGTATTGAATATTGATCAGCGAAAACCGGCAATAGTAGTCTTTTTTGACATGTCAAAGGCTTTTGACTTTGTCTGTCACAAAATTTTAATAGATAAGTTAGAAAACTATGGAGTTAGAGGACCAGCTTTAACCTGGATCAAAAGTTACATATTGGAACGTGAACAATGTGTTGAACTGACGTTCCTTGGCGAAGATGCAGTGGTACAACAAAAACAGTCGAAATACTTGGTGAATAACTGTGGAGTTCCACAAGGAAGTGTTCTTGGACCACTTCTCTTTTTGTTACACATCAATGATTTACCTGACATAACTCACCATAAATGTATACTTTTTGCAGATGACATATCTATTATTTTGACTTGTAATTATGATACTGACATTAATAAAACGATTGACTCGATAATATTATGGTTATTTGAAAACAATTTACATGCAAATTTATCTAAAACTAACTTCATACAATTCCAAACGCGACACTCAAAAGTGATTCCTAAAACTCTAACCTACAAGGATACTATAATAAATGAAGTCTCACATACTAAATTCTTAGGTATAATAATTGATAAGTATTGCGATTGGACTAAGCACATTGAAAGTGTATGTCAAAAAATTAACAGCTTTGTGTATGTACTTAATAAACTCAGGACTACATCAAACACACAAACAGTATTATCGGCATTCCACGGCTATGTAAGTTCCATATTACGTTACGGCATCATATTGTGGGGCAACTCTACAGACTTCCATAGGGTGTTTTTGTGTCAAAAGAGATGCATCAGGGCAATGGTTGGTATTCCTCCGTTTGAATCTTGTAAACCATATTTTAAAAACCTTAGAATATTACCTGTACCTGGAATGTATATTTTTGAAATATGTGTTTTCGTTAAAACTCACTTAGATCTTTTTTATAAAGCCAATGACATATACCCTAGAAACACACGGCGTGGACAACGACTAGTTTTAGATATAGCTCCTAGAACTACCATGTTTCAAAAAAATTGTTACAACATGTGCATTAAAATCTATAATAAAGTTCCAACTGCTACACAGGAGCTACCATTACAATTATTTAAACGAAAGTTAAAAATTATAATAATAGAAAAATGATTAATAATGTAAGAGAATGGTTGAATTGAATTTTAATTGTATGTGATAATAATTAATTGACATGCGAGATAATATATGACTATTTACTGACAATATTAATTAATTAAAATTTCATTAATGTATTTTATCAATGTAATTCCTAGTTTTGTAAGTTTATTTCAATTTGCACACCTATTCAGGTAGTATAAGGTTAAATGGACATTATTATATTTAAGAACCCTTGTAAACCCTTATTTCAAGCAAATAAATGAATTTGTAATTTGAAAACTCAAAGTTAAACAGAGAGGGAGCTAATTTCGAATGTCAATATGCGATATGTGTATGTTTTTATAGTAAAATTTAGATTTTAGATCATTATAGAGTTAAAGTTATTTACATCTATGTGTGCGTTTACTACGATATCGATAGTAATATAAATGTTTTCAACCGTTGTAAATTCCGATGTGGGAGCACCTTAACACACCTGTCAATTTATTTTTACCGAGTGTAAACAGAACACTAACGCGGTAATGAAATGTAAACAAAAACATTCGCACCCTTCCACTAACAATCATGGAACAAAATAGCGTCTTAATTTTAACGCACCGATAATTCCGTAAAATCACACATTTTATCATTATCACGGTCGTTTATGATTAGTAGGTGGATGAAAAAGCTTCGCTAAATATTTTTTAATATATACAGGGTGTATTTTTGAAACGGGTCAGTAAGGGCAAGTACCTTAACCGTTGCAGTTACAGCAAAACGTTCTTAGAAGACCTTCCCTAACTTTTTGACATACTTTGAACTGCATTCACAGATTTTGTAAAAAACTTACAGTTGGCAAAAAAAATGCAAAAAGTCCAAAAAATTTTTTTTTATGCCAATCGATTCTATTTTATGTGGGGATCAAAAAACTCTATGAAACCATTTTAGCTTTCAGTACTAGAAAAGACAGAAATCTCCAAAAACGTTTCCCATACATTTCCTACGGAAATATGATAAATCAACTCGAAACTCATAGGACAGGTAAAATTTTAAACTTTTTTAAATAAAAAAAATCATTTAAACATTTTAGAAATTGGTTTATGAAATAAATTGCTCAAAATGATTTCCATTTTCACGAATACATAAGTCTATCCTTTTTTGCACTGAACGAATGGCGGCTAATAATGTTCTGGGATGAATATTACGTAAAATGGTCATTAATGCATCCTTGAGCTCTTGAACACTGGCGTACGTCGTCTTATACACCTCGTTTTTCACGAAGCCCCATAAAAAAAAATCAAGTGGTGTTAGATCGGGGCTACGAGGTGGCCACTGTGTTGGACCATGTGTACCTATCCACTGTGTACCGAATAGGCGGCTCAAATTGGAACGTGAAAGGTGACTGTTATGTGGCGGAGCACCATCTTGTTGAAAATGAACTTTTCGCAATTCCGACAGGGGCCATTCGTCCATCTCGTTTTCAAGATGGTGTAAAATGACTTCATTATACATGGCAGAATTCAGTTTCCCTTCATAAAATTCCACCATTATAACTCGATTGGACATTATACCACACCAACAGTTGAATGAGAAGCGAACCTGATTATGACTTGCCGTAACTCTTAGTGGATTTTCTTTGGACCAATAGTGGTGATTTTTTCTGTTGTACATACCGTTATTGGAAAAATTCGTTTCGTCTGACCACAGTATGTAATTTAAAAATTCATGATCTCTGCTTATTTTTCCTCTTAGCCACCTGCAAAAAGTAAGCCTTCGAACATCATCACCCGGATGTAACACTTGAACTATGCGCCCATATCGATAGCACTTGTAGCCGTATTTCTTCCATATCTTTATCACAAGGGAGTGGGATACACCTACTTCAAAGGCGACATGCCTGGACGATACCTCTGGATATGCTTCGACATAAGTCAGAACCGCAATCTCCGTGTCCATGTCCACACGAGGCTGCCGCTTTCTTTTGAAAGAACCCTGCAATTCCAGGTTTTTCAAAAGATTTCTAATAACCTTTCTTGTTGGCACATGTCGCAACAGATACTTATTGCGGTACCACACTAATGCAGCTCCCGCATTTCGATTATTGACAAAATACGCTTCTAATAAGTCAATTTTTTCACGATTAGAAGACATTTTAGCGAAAATCCTTAATTAATAATAACTCATACGAAGTTTCTCAGCTGACACACAGATTTTCGAATGAAATTCGAAATTTGAAGGTAAAAATTATTTTTATTTACTTTACAGTCAATTCTACCCACTTCCTGGCCATAACAAAAAGTTCGACCATCGTAGAAATTTGTTTCTGTTGCCGAAATGTATGGGAAACGTTTTTGGCGATTTCTGTCTTTTCTAGTACTGAAAGCTAAAATGGTTTCATAGAGTTTTTTGATCCCCACATGAAATAGAATCGATTGGCATAAAAAAAAATTTTTTGGACTTTTTGCATTTTTTTTGCCAACTGTAAGTTTTTTACAAAATCTGTGAATGCAGTTCAAAGTATGTCAAAAAGTTAGGGAAGGTCTTCTAAGAACGTTTTGCTGTAACTGCAACGGTTAAGGTACTTGCCCTTACTGACCCGTTTCAAAAATACACCCTGTATACAAGAATTGCAGGTATAAGATCAGTGTTCAATGCAAACTACCTACGCACGCAGGCACTTTGTGACTTAGCTAGGTTATATTTTGAATAAAAATATATTATTTCATGACTTTCTATTTATCATTAGGTACTAGCACCAATGTTTTAAGGTAAAAGGTAATTATTCGATCTTTAAAAACGGCAAACTAAAGCACACATAGATAACCTATACCTATATTGCAATGTCACTATTGCAAAAAAAAGTCGTAAGTATGGTTTATTTATCACAAGTGAAAAAGATAAAAATGTGATCCACTGTTAACGCCGGCGGCGCGGTGCGAAACAGACATATAATTTTATGGATCACTTGCCGAGCGCTTGTAAGCTATCCACACTTCTTTACTTAAAACTTAATTGACTAGCACCTTTTAGATAAATAACTCGATATTTATTTTCTGATTAGAACGAAATTAGTAGATTCACCCAATTAGGTTTTGAGAAAGGAAGAAAAAAGGTTTCGAAATAAAAATACCCTATAATTTAAAGGTTCATTTATAATCAACTGCAAGATCAAAAGAGAATCAAAGATTCGCCAGGGCTACAACCAGAAGTCAGCATAAAGCAGCCGCTCTAAGAGCCACTCCGTATACACAGTTTGTGTCCTCGGCGGCAGGGTGGGGAGCCAAGGTGGTGGACTTGGTCTGAAAAGAGAGTAACATTAAATATAAACTAAAATAATCATATAAGTACTTATGGACTATCTGATTTATCATAATTTGTTTAGCAAGTTCAAATTTGTAGAACTATAATAAATCAAAATATTGTATTGACTTTGGATTAATATATTAAATTTAACAAATGTAATAAATTATAATATTTGTGAATACCTACTCAAAAAATTAATAAGGTTACTTAAGTGAAATGACTAAAGTTTTGGATGCTAAATGAGTAAATATATGTAGGCTCAGGATGACGCAGGTTATAGTTTGCCATCGTTCACGAACACCGGGAGATCACTAGGTTTAGATTTTACCATTATTATTTAAATTTCAATCTTAATTTCACCACAGATAATTTGATAAACGAAATAATACTAGGCGCGTCTAAATTAAATAGCTAATAATTGATTCCACATATCACTATAAAAAAAAAAAATGATCGGGTCGGAAATTAGCGATTCGTCGGGCACGTGGTGCGCAAACGGCCCTCGTCGGCGAACTGCGTACAAGATGGCCGCCCCGCCATCACGTCCATGTGACGTTCCGCAAGAATGATCAAGTACCCTCATTCTTTTCCGACGTAAATGACAGTGAAAGTCAAGTGTTGCCATATGTTGCGTCGTCATATACAAATGCATCATAACAGTTATTGTTATGATGCATTTGTATATTTACTCATTTAGCATCCAAAACTTTAGTCATTACCTACTTACAAAAAAGGGTTGAAGTACTTATTATACATATGTATGTATTTATATTAGTAAATTAGAAGTTGCATATCAAATTGGGAACCACACCTGTAATGATAGTCGTAGGGGGGGGGGGGGGATAATATTAATTTACTGATCCTTTTAAAAATAACTTGTAACTTTAACAAATTTGCCTCATCACCAGGTAGCCCTCCGTGCTGGAGAGGCGGTCCATCTCCTTTATTATTGTTTTTGTGTTCTGTAAAAATAAAATGTGTGTGGTATAGGTATATTTTTAACATAGGTTATATCCAATCCAAATAATAATTACAGACAAAAGATCTTACTTCGAGGAGCTCACTGAGAACTGAGGTACTTGGGTATATAATTGTATACCTTCTGTCCCCTTCCCATCTGTGTATACTGACAGAGACACAGAGACTGTGGGGTTTCCTTTATCCCCTGTGTCCTGGGTCCCACCACTGCAGCACACCAACCGTCTCCACCACGGCCGGCGGTTAGGGCGACTGAAAACATTAAAATTAGTTGTTTACGGACGACCAACTATAGGAAATTTGGAAAACAAATCTATCCACAGGAACGTGCCCGGAACCGGACAATTTTCCGGGATAAAAAGTAGCCGATGTGCTATTTAATAAAGACTGTAATCTATTTAACACACATCTTTTGCATTTAGAATATTAGTATTAATTATTTAACCCAACACAATAAATAGGTAAATGTGATTAAACTTACCCAACCATTCCCGAAGTGAAGTTTTCTTTTTATGTTTAAAGTTTATCAAAACAACTGTTATCAAACAGAAACTTCGTAATGATGACACTTGAAGTTTCACGCACCGAGTTTTGAACAATTGACATTGACAAGTAGAAACATGAAACTTTTGCTATAGACTAAAAATACTAATATAAGATACACAAAAAAAATGGATGAAACTTTTCTATGACATTTTTTTCATAATAAAGGATAAAAAAAGTACTATACCCAAAATAACTAGTATCCACTTTTGAACTTAATTTTCTTAGAAATTTCAAACCTTTGGCTGCGGCCGAAGGTTGTGGCGATAGCCGATTATTGGTTTCGACCAGAAATCGACCTTCGGTCGGAAACTACTGACAAAATAAGCGCTCCAAAATGGCTGCGTTTAAGACTGCCGAAAATTACAGTGATTTTAAAGTTTCTTGTGTCTAGATGTCGGTCGGACCCACCTACCCAAAGCACAATTTGAGCAATGTAAGTTGTAACGTAAAATAATAAATATTTTTAAATTTGATATGACTATTGTGATTAAAACTAGGCAGTACGGTCGGTTACTTTATTTATTTATTTATTTATTTAAAACTTTATGCACAAAGTTGTACAAAGGTGGACTTAATGCTAAGAGCATTCTCTGCCAGTCTACCTTAGGGTGATGTAGAAATGGAATGTGTAGGTGCAGTAACCTAATTGTAAAATAAAAAAACTTCCTATTATTCTTACATAATACACAAATAAAAATAGCTAGATAGAGAATATAAAATAAATACTAAAATACATACTTACAAAAATACATACATACATATATACCTACTTACATAACTATACAATAGTATACATACTTACAACAATACATACATACATACATACATACACAAATAAATACATAGATACAGACAAATATTTATGTTACTAATGTTGTGATGATTCAGCTGATCCATCAAGGAACAAAGTGCGTACCTTCCATTTAAAATTAAGGCGATTGGGTGCCATCCTAATTTCGGGGGGCAGGGCATTCCAGAGAGAAACAGATTGAACTATAAAAGAGCATCCGACGAATCCAGAAGAATGAGCAGGGCATAAAAGAAGTAGATTGTCGGAAGATCGAAGATCTCTACTGTGATTTGAGTGCAGGTACTGAAAGTAGGAAGTCAAGTAAGAAGGGGTAGTAGGAGAATTAAGAATAGAATAGAGTGTAGTGAGAGCGCGTAAACTATGTCGCTGGCGAATCGGGAGCCATTTAAGTTCGGAACGGTAGGAAGAAACATGGTCAAACTTACGAAGATTGAAAATGAATCGAATGCAGTTATTTAGAAGTCGGTCAAGTTTATTAAGGAACTCTGCATTCAGGTCAAGATAGCATACATCACCATAATCAATCAAGGGGAATATTAGCGTTTGGACAAGCATTACTTTAGTTTTATACGGAAGAAAGTTCTTGAGTCGATATAAAGCCCGCAAAGCACCCGTAACCTTTTGACTTACATTTGTTATTTGAGTATGCCAGTTGAGGGTGGTATCAAGGAAAATCCCGAGATTCTTAACCGAAGAATGTAACGCGATAATGGAGCCGTTAAATATGACAGGTGGTAATGTGTCGGTGTTCAATCGAGTTAAGAGGCGTTGACTCCCTATCACAATGGCCTGACACTTAGACGGATTTATAGTCAAGCCAAACTTGTCTGACCAGGTCTTGATAGCGTTAAGGTCCCCATTAAGCTTAGTGATGGCCTCAGATATGTTATTCACACTGGCCTGGGCATATAACTGCAAGTCATCTGCGTAAAGATGGAACGCACACTGAAGGACATTAGTAATGAGATCGATAAAAATAGAAAATAATAGAGGAGAAAGAATACCGCCTTGGGGAACACCAGCGTCAAGATCGCGCCACCTCGATAAAGTATCACCTACGCGCACGGACTGCTGGCGTCCCCGAAGATAAGATGAGAACCAGTTTAAAGAACCTGCCGAGAACATCAGATGAGATAGGATAGAGAGTAAGATATCATGGCTGACAGAATTGAAAGCATTAGAAAAATCAACCAAAACTAAAACCGTAACTTTGGTATCATCCATGCCAGTTCTAATGTCGCCAGTTACTCTGAGAAGAGCTGTGGTGGTGCTATGTCCTGGCCTGAAGCCTGATTGAAACTGGCTCAACAAATTGTTTCGATGCACAAAATGTGCCATTTGTTTATGCACGCAAGCCTCCAGCACTTTAGATAAAAAAGGTAGAATAGAGATAGGTCGAAAATTATTAGGAAGAGTGGGATTTGTAATTTTAGGCAGAGGAATAACAAAAGCATTTCGCCACGAAGACGGGTAAGTCCCTGAATCTAAAGAAAAATTTATGATGTGTGTTAAAGCAGGAAGAAGGTGATCAAGAATGGGTATAATCATGCGACGGCTAATACCATCATTACCAACAGCATTAGATTTGATAGAAATAATTATCTTATTGATCTCGCCAGGTTCAACTGAAGAAAAGTGAAAGAAGTCTATGTTGGGGCGAGGAAGGTTAGCTAAGTACTCACAGGTACTACGCTTGGTTAGATGATCAATAGGTACGAAGGAGGTGAAATGAGTATTGATTTCATCTAAACCAACCGCCAACGGAGGATCAACACTTCCATGTTTGCCAATTCCTAGAGTCCCCAAGAACTGCCAAATACCCTTGGGAGAACATGAATTAATATGAATAAGAATATGACGGCGTTTAGCGTTGCGAATCATCTGATTACACCGATTCCTTGCAGTTTTATAAATGGCCCAGTTATCATCGTCCCGGTCTTTCTTAAATTTGCGAAAAGCTCGGTCTCTGCGGCGCATAGCCATCCTGATTCCATTCGTCATCCAGGGAGCTGGAGGCCGCTTAATTTTAACTTTTTTAACAGGCGCATGAATGTCGTACAACCCCACGACCAAATCATTGAAAACGTCAACTTTATCATTTAACGTAGGGGCCTCAAATACCGGTTCCCAATCTAATCCCGACGCATCCTCACGGAGTTTATCTTCATTCATCTGACCAAAGCAACGCACGTACACAACTTTAGGACAAGGTTTTGGTGGTTTTAGCTTGTAGGAGAGAAAAATTAAATCGTGATGAGAAAACCCCGAAGCTAAAGATTGCCCATGATGACGGACTAGAGAAGGAGCCGAGGTAAGAATGATGTCTAACCAAGTATCCATTCCATCCAAGTTGTGATGAGTAGCTTGCAGTGGTAAGATATGAAAGCTAGTGGACTCAACGATCTGGAGTAACTTACGGGAACGGAGGGAGTTACTCGAGAGGAGATCGGTATTAAAATCGCCCATGATGATATGGTGAGTATACTCTGACCCTATAGATTCCAGAATCATTTCGAAACTGGAGAAATAATCCGCTGCTGGAGGAGAATAAACAACACCTAGAATGGCTCTAGTCCCCCTGAAACACACCTCTAGGAAAATAAATTCCGCAGTAGTACAGTTACTGGAAGTAGGAAATGATAATATTTTGTAAGAAAAGTTACTACGCAGATAAATAGCGACTCCACCTCCTCTCCTATCGACTCGATCGTTCCTAATGAGAACGAAGCCAGGGAGAGCGTATGAAGTAGAAAGAAGGTGAGGCTTGAGCCAAGTCTCCGAAACTAAGATGGCATGTACGTTGGAATTAGCGAAAGCATCAACCAAGTCGCTGTAGTGACTAGGAATACTTTGAGCGTTGATGTGACAGACATTAAATAAACATTTGTGTTGCTCATCAAATGTTTTTCGCAAAAAATCACTAAGTGAATCTGAAACCGAGCTGAAACTATTATTATTCGATGAATCAACAGATTCGTTTGCTGAATAAAATGAATCATTATCAGACATTAATACTAATAATTATAGATTATATATAAAAAAAAAGGATATTTAAATATATATAAATATATAAATGATTTAAATAAATATTAATGTAAATATATGAATTTACTACTACTACTAAACTCGTATCTATTCCGAATACTTTTCTGCACCACCCGCCAGCCGACACTCACAAAATAATAATATTAAAAATAACTATTTAACTAAATACAATACATTTTAAACAATTAATAAACTAAACGCAACAAACTAAATGAACAGAGCATTTCTGAACGCAACCCATTGGACTGTTGTGTCATGTGTCAAATTGATGCTGTCAATCAAACACAAGAAAATAAATTCCTAAAAAATAAAATAGTGGGTATCAAAATTAAACATGTTAAAACCTACATATTAAAGGACAGTGTACAAACTAGATAATTAAATCGTTATGGGGTACCAATTGGTTGCGATTAACTTACGTCACTGAGCAACAACAAAACAAAACAAAACAAAACTTTACACGACACAAAAGATCATGCACATTAAAGGCCATGGGAGTTATTTACGTGAAGAAGGCTGCTTCAACCCCGTGTCGCCGGTGGCTGCCCGCTTATCAGATTTAGACGTGGAAACAGGGTGCTTCTCAATCAAAAGGTCCAGCTCATCCATGGAAGACAACTTGTGGCGACTGCTGTCGGGCGCTTTGATGTAGATAGCGGCGTCTAGTGTCCAAGCAGCCCTCATCCCGAAATGCTGACGAGCCTTGCTGAAGACCGCCTGTCGGGCTTTCGTTAGGAATTCCCTAACTGAAACCGCAGAGCCCTTTAAAGCGGACTTTGCTCTCCAAACAGCTGCTCTGAGATCTGTGCTGGCAAATCGGACAAGTATGGGACGGGGCCTATCTCGACTCTGGGCTCCAATCCGGTGGCAGACTTTAAAATCACCCTGTGTGATATCTTTGAGACCCAGCTTCTTTTGCACTAGGTCAAGTATTGTGGCAGTGCAGTCTTCTTTATCGAATTCAGCCACACCAATGAAGAGGAGGACCTTACGTCGTGACCTTGTCTCCATTTCATCCACAATCCTGAGGCAGTCATTAACTTGATTGCGGAGCATACCGAGCATCTCGAACACAAGTTCCCGAAAGGTGCGAAACTCCTCAGCAACTTTTGCTACGGTATCTCTGGAAGGCACTCCGCTGTTCAGCTGCGCTTCCAGTTCATTCATTCTCCGGTTGAAGGTCTCTTCCAGTGATTTTTGTGTGGACCTAATTTCATTTAGTTGTGACATCTTGTGTGAGTGTTATGCTGGTAGGTGGTGTATAAATTAGCAGTTAATATTGCATAAGATGCCGTACAAACGTAAGTACTACGTTATTCTGTTGTAAATAGTACAGAAAAGTTGTAAAAGTCAACTGAAACTTAATAGTTTAATTTTAAATAAATACCAAAATCGCAACAATGTGTTACTTGTTTTTACACCTACCCCCAAAAAAAACGATTTAGACATAATCCATACCATAAAGCAAAAAAAATAACTTGTCAATTGGTATTTTGCAACTTTTCCGCCCGCCAACAAACAACTGTTTGATTTGTAGTTTGTTTTATCGTTTTGGCGTTAAATACAACAATATGTAATGTAATGGGGTTTTTAGATGCATGTCATGTTCGGCTTTAGTCATGTTCTACCTTTGGTCATGAAATTGTCAAATTTGCATTTTGTCATATTCCGATTTAGTCATGTTCTGATTTTGTCATGTTCTGATTTAGTCATGTTCTGCTTATGTCATATTCTGCTTATGTCATGTTCTGCTTATGTCATATTACGATTAGGTCATGTTTGTCCTGTTCTGGCGGGGTCGGTGCCGCTGCTGCTATTAAGCTACTTTGTACAGTATATTAATCAAAACACAACCAATAATCATATGATTTATGTAATTTAATAGTTATCCTACCAATGTTAGTTATCCAATCAACATTCACTTAAATATAATCTAAGCCTAACGTGACATTCATGTAACATCCCGATCTGTATTAACAGTAAGTGTAACCTAAAAGTAAAATTTTAACTTAAAAATATCAATCGCAGTAAACTTAACAGAAAAATAATTCCTAGCACGCTGAGTTTAGTCTAATAACTTTTTTTTAAAATAAAAAGTCAGTTTCGTGAATTTCACCAAGGCTTCAGCAGCCGTTATTTTGTGGCGATTCAATTTGCGAAGGGTAGCCTTAATTTTTGCATCGAATCTTTTTTTATGTAAATTACGCCGAGTTTTAAAGATATGATATTTACTTTGGTGAATTTTGATGTCATAATGGGTAGCTTCCTTTTTCAGCAATGTTGTAAATTTGCATATATTTGGTTTTGATCCAAATCTGGTCTTTATTCGCCGATGCCATCCTTCTAACGCACTCGTCGTTCGGTGGTCGTCATTAGCGACACTTAGGCAACCGACCCCAATAATTTTGAACCATTGCTTCTCGAAGTAGTCTTGAAATTTGTTAAAGTTTGCAATATCTCTGGCTTTCGATACTATATATAACCACCCCTCTGTTAAGCAATGACTAGGGAGCAACGGTAGCGACATACATAAATTTATAATTTTTCGGCCTTCATGACTTTCTTCAATAGACAAATTTTTCATTTTTTTTGAGATTGCCTTTTTGTAATGGAATAAGCAACCAGTTACTCTTGCCTCGGGATAACATTTTCGTATAGCATTAATTGCTGCCAGTTCATAATCTAATTTCATGTAGACTACATTCATGGTTAGTTTTTCTTTTAGTATTTCAAATAACTTTGTGTAAATATGTTCTGTTTTACCCGGCAATAAACAAAAAATAACTGGTATCATGGTAAATGCCGGAGAAGTACCGACTACAGTATGTATCGTATACAATTGTTGAAAGGGTCGAGGGGTAATATAAAATGTCCCATCCGCAAAGAAAATGGTTTGTTTTGTTACTAATTTTCTTGCCGATTGCGAAGAAAATATCAATATCTTCTCTCCATCTAAAATTTCTTCACATAATAAAAAATCACGGGCCAAAATCGGGGGAATAATGACATCGGCGGTCTTATGAAACGTCGTCTTGGGCACATTCAGTTCCTTATTTCTTACTTTATATAATGAATCTTTGACAGATTTAAAATCGGGAATGTCAACAATATCTACGTCTTTGTCTTTTGACATTTTTTCAACAATATAATCAAAAATAGTTGGTATTGGATGATATACTTCTTTAACCATTTCTTTACAGAGATCGAGATGTTCTCTCACTCTGTTTTTTGAGACATCACGCTCACAAATATGCGGTATATTTACCTTTGTCACTAATTTTCTGTCCTTGTCTAAGGTCACTGATCCGTTACAAATACTTCTCTTTGAGCAACGCCAGTATGATGAACCACTTTTATTATTTAAACTCAATGTATACTTGTAGCCATCACGTAACAAAATCTTTTTCCCTTTTCCGCTTTCAATGAATGTCAAACAGCCACTTGTACTCGTTGGTTCTACCATTATAAAACTAATTGATAATACACCTTCTTCTTCTTCTCTTATTTTGTGGACTCTTGGGATAGTTTCCACAAGTTCGCAAATACCCGTCAAGTTTACTATAATTATTTTATAAAATTATAAAAATGGCGAGACGTTTCAATCATTAATAATACATACGACAACAGGAAATTATAACTAGAAGTATATATGACACATGACAATAATAAATGACATGTAATTAGAAAAAGAATTTTAAAGTCTGCCATAGTGAAACTTATGCATTGTTATTAAAAAAGTTTAAATACTTGAAACTTTTAAAAATCAGTCAATAAAATATTGACCAACGGTTCATGGACCAATCGACTGTTGGTAAACCGTTACAGAATCGCTAGCATATGATAAGTATGACTAATCATGAACATGACTAAAGGATAACATGACCAAATTAGAACATGACTAAAACATAATATGACCTACACAAACTGCAATTATGGCTATACAAGAACATGACTAATCCAGAACTTGACCAAAGCAGAATATGACCAAGGGTAGATCATGACTAAAGCCGAACATGACATGCATCTAAAAACCCATGTAATGTAAGTATTGTTTTTATCTAACTAGTAGATACAATCTGTGTTTTAATTATACCTACAGTATAAGTTTTGATTGTTCAGCCTGAGAAAGGTATACCTACTAAACGTCTTGTTTACATCTTGTTAACCTTTCAATTCACTATAGTTACAATAGTTTAACATTTAAAAATACAAATAGCTTCTGTATATCTTTTAGGGAAGAGGACGAGGACACATTTCCCAGTGGCTGGGTGGCTACGCCAACAGACGCCGCGCCAGCAACCGCTGCGCCGGGCGCAGAGTGCGCCGGCACCGGTAGCAGCTCCGGTGCTACCGACGGCGGTTCAAGCCTGTCAGCCTTGCTGCGCATTGCCATCTGCGCCAGTCTCATAGAGGTCCCGGCGAAGAGGCGCTGCATCAGGCAGGAGGCGCCACAAGCCGCCCCATGGCCCACGCCAAAAGGCAAGGGCGTAGGGAAGAAAACAAAAAAATAAAAAACAATAGCATATACCTTTGTTTTATTTAAAGAGCGATCTGTTCATTACGTTATTGTTTACCCACTTACCCAATTTGCGTAAGGTAGATAGGTAGCTATTAGGTAAGTTTTGTACATCCTATCCTGTCATTGTTATGAATTACAAAGGGATCAATTATAAATCTATTGTAGGTATGTACAAAGGTACTCATTGAAGAAAAGCACTTAAATGCGATTTTGTTCTATTGTTTTGAATGCTTCTTCTGATATCTTTATTGTACTATTCTGTTATAATACCTATGAATTGAGATTTTGCATTTCGGCCAAAGCTTACTTAGTTCTGATATCCATTTGGAATATTTTTTCACGAAAAATAATTATGTGGTTAACAATTGCAACTCTGTTTTTGTTTTCTGAATAACATATTGCGAAAATACGTATTTTAAGAAATGATGATTTAAAGAAATTTATTGTAAAACACACCTGGTGCGTAGTCAGCACAGGCGTTGCATATTATTTGCAACACGCGAGGCGCGGCTGCTAGCACAAGCGTCGCACCTACATCGCACACGCTCTGCGTGTTTATTCGCACTCGCGTTGCGTCGCTCAACACGAGTGCGTAAAACACGCACCACGTGTTGCCGTCAGCACTGGCGTATTATCTCATGGATAGGGCAGCAGTTGATGTGAATTACCAGCGCTAAATAATATAACGTTTTTACTTCATTTTTACGGGATATAGGAACAGTGCAAATATATTACTTTTTAACCTCATAAACTCCAAAAATTTCATTTTTTCTTTCATATGGCAAATTTAACAGTAGTGACGACAGCTGACTTTGCCATATTTGTTTTTAAGCTTAAAATATTTTAATTTACAAGAATGAAATAGATATTTGGTAATAATATATTTTTTTATTAAATTTACTACGTCTAGGTGTAGGTTACTCATTACGTTTTCATACAATTATATTTTTTTAAAGCGAATCAAACTTTTTGACACATGAAAAAGTGGCAAAGTAAGCAGGTTTCACGGTAATGTAAAAAATAGTTTATACAGCGCTAGGTGGAAGTTTTATAATACAAAACAAACGATTTTCAAAACAGTAAGTGATGTTCACATTCCCGAAAAGCTAGCCAATATTTTTTTATTATTTGATGATGGCACAGATAACAAAATAATTGCATTTATGAGCGAGGAATTACGATCGGTAAGCGCAAGTATGAAACACATTTTAGTTGATGGTACTTTTAAAAGCGTAAGTAAACCGTTTTACCAACTCTTTACATTGCACAGCGTTATTGAAAGTACCAAGGAAAAGACAGTAATAATTCCAATAATTTTTACACTCCTGCCTAACAAAGAAGAAGCAACATATACTAGATTGTTTTCTTTATTAATGAAACATTTGCCCAACTTTAAACCTCAAGTTATCCAAAGCGATTACGAGACGGGAATAATGAATGCCGCCAAACGTGTATTTCCCCAAGCAGATGTCAGGGGTCGTTTGTTCCACTATAACCAGGCGTTATGGAAAAAAGCTAAGAGTTTAAAGTTAACAACTGATAAATCACACAAGAAAGTAATTGCTTCATACTCTTCTATTGCTTATTTACCGTTACAATATTTCCCAGAGATATTAATGACCATTCAAGAAATATCGATCAACGATGAAAAAATAGATCTTTTTCATGACTACTATGTCAAACAATGGATGAAACCTGCAATAATGCCAACCATATGTTTCTATGGCCAGAGACATCGCACTACAAATTCGGTAGAAGGTTGGCATAACCGTTTAAATAAAAAAATAGGTGTAAAAAATCCTAATTTTTTTTTTTTAATTCAAGTCTTGAAAAACGAAAGCATGTCACAAGAATTTCGAATGAAACAAGCAGAAATATATATTGATTGTGGCACTCGAAGACAGAGCGATATCGATGTTAATAAAAGAATTAATAAAATTGTAAAGGACTTTATTGCTGACAAAATCGATATAGAGCAATGCTTACGTCGTCTCTCATACATACGTATTAAAAAATATTACGATTAAATTTTAAGTTTAACTATTAAAACTCGACGATCCGTGAGATGGTCTGGCCCGCAAATGATTAAGTTTGTTGAATTTATTATTTTAGTTTAATTCATTTATTTGCAGATTGTCAATAGATACCTTTTATGCATGTTCAATATATATATATTTTTTTTGTATGGAATAAATAAAGCTTTTTGTTATTATTTGGACGACATAAGCAATACTCTTTATCTGTATACTTAACAGCTTCTAAAAATATGTAAATTAAATTTTTAAAAGCTTATGGTTTTTATTTATCTATATGATTGTACTACACAAAAGTGTACCAAAAGGGAATAAAAGCGAGACTTTTCAAAAAGTGTATCTACCGGGAAAGTGTATCTTAGGGGAATAAATCGATGACACTAAAGAATGCCTTTAGCTCTCCTATAGTGACTGGTGTCCAGTTTGCCACTATACTACCAGGCTTTAGCTGTCCTCTTCTTGCTAATTTACTTTTCATTTGAGCAGCGTACCGATTAGTCTCAGATATTATCAGTGTCCAAAATGTAGGTGTAAAAAATAATTGTGCACAGTCATACTGGGACGAATTTTGATCTACCGGAGCAGTGACTCCACTTGGGCTCTCAAATACAGGTCGATCAGGTGTTACTTGCCTGGGAACGTAGGTCCAACCTTTATCTTCATCCATTTGTCGCAAACTCAGCTGCAACGAAAGTCTATCGCGACCGCGACCGCGAGAACTACAAGAACCACGAGATGAGAGCCTACCCCGTCCACGGCCACGAGCCCTCGGTCGTCCCCTCGCCCGGGCGCCCATTTGCACGGGCTCTGGATCCTCAACCTCTTGATTGTCACTGTCATTGTAGCAGTCTACGGTTACAGCGCGCATCTCGGCAACCACTCCTATATACAATAACAAAAAATAAATAAGTAAAACACATCAACTTTCAAACGAAATACGTAGGTAAAATAGCCGAACGTTGTTGAGTTCGGGGAACTCAACAAAGTAGGTAAATATATCTTTTACATACCTAAAATTTCATTCTCGATGTCAGGCGTACTGTCGTCTATGTCAGAATCTTCATCGTCTTGTATTAATACATCTAATAATTTCGCTCGAAAACCGCAAACTACGAGGCCGCATCGTAACGATTTCGCGCCAAAAATGTGCGTAGTCTCGCTGTCAGCGTTCACTGGGCACTGGCGAGCGACGCGACGAGTGCGACGACCAATGTGTTCATTGCTCAAATAATAATTGTTTTATGCGCATGCGTACTTCGTTACACTTGTCATTGAACTTACAGTCCATCAAATCTAAGAGGTACCGTTTGACGTTTCATATTTTTCAAACCGAAACAACTTTGTTCATACGTACATTATTCAGTTTCGATAACCTTTTTCATAAAACCATGAATTTAGAAAGATTTCATTATTGTATCTAAAAATGTACAATTCTTAATATCTAAATGTAATTGAAAACTTTCAAACAAAGCAAAATAACACATATTTACACAGTAAATAACTTCTAATAGTTATATTCTTGACCTCATTACAAAGTTACGTAGTTAGGTCACTGCACGTAGTGTTGCGACTCTTCGGATACACTTGTATGCAAAAAAATCGTTTACATATACGAAAAATCGAATGTATTATTTACAAATTACACTTGACAACCAAACAAATATTTTTTCATGTGAATGGGATTTATCTCACATATTACGATTACATAACTAAATAGTTATGTAATCGTAAAATATGAGATAAAACCCATTCACCAAAAATACGTATTTATAAATCAAATATATTTGCTTCTTTAAAAAGTTGTCGAAAGCGATTTGTCGATTTTTGATTTTCGCGCCCAATTATGTCGGGGTTTCTCGCGCTAACGCTGTCGAAATAGTAAATGGAGTCAGGGATAGTGTTTTTTACATTTATTTTTGTGTATGATAGTATGGGTTTGCATATTACAGAGAAATAAACAAATTTTTAACAAGCACATCCATTGATTTTACAATTACAATTTTTTCTTCTAAGTCTTATTTCTACGTCTAAAACTAATAAAAATAAGGTATGTAGAACCCATTCACAAAAATGTTGTTGCCTGATGTTATAAATTAACGACGTTACTGCGCGACCGCATAATGCACTGAATACACAGATACCCTAAAATAAATTAATTTAATTATTTTTAGGTCAATAGGCAAAATCGCAGGTGTCCAAGTCTCTACAATTTTTTTTTTCTGGCAACACTGCCAACTACAAGCGCACGCGGTCCGCTCGGTCGGTTCGGCGTCAGCAGTCTCTCGCCATCTTGGAAGCTGACTGTGCGCGTACTTGCTTTCTCGTTTGTGTTTTACAATTTGTGACTTGGCTATTACTTTTCTGGACTGATCATTCTTTATCCGTTTACCTTGGCAATATTTATACTGGACTCCGAACTAAGCAAGTGTTTATTAATAATGTCGAAAAGAGGACGTACTTTGAACAGCCAGGCTCGTGAATTGGTGGTGAAATTACACGAGTATTTTGAGCGTGAATCTCAAAATGGTGGACTTCTACTGCCAGTTACACAAGTTCGGGATCGCGTCGGTGAAGCTCTCGGTATTGGTAGCCGCACCGTTGGCAAAATATTAAGTGAAAAATATGGGCCTTCGGGGAGTGACAGTAACGTACTTCACACACCGAAAAAACGAAAAAGAAATAAACCTGTGACAGGCATCGATGAATTCGATAGTCATGCTATTAGAAACCATATATACGGGTATTTTACAAGAGGCGAATTTCCAACATTGGCAAAGTTATGTGCAACTTTAAAAGATGCCGGGCTGTATAAGGGAAGCATAGAGTCGTTGAGAACGGTAATAACAGGAACTGGCTTCAGATACAAAAAAGTTGACAAACGAAAAATTGTTATGGAGCGACATGACATAATTATGCAGCGACTAACATTCCTGCGCGAAGTTAAACAAATTATAAACTGGGATAATGTAATATTTTTGGACGAAACCTGGCTAAATTCTAACCATTCTGTGCCGAAAACATGGACTGATGATTCTGAAGCTTCGTGCTCGAAGGTGCCGATAGGAAAAGGTGGACGCCTCATAATATGCCATGCTGGGTCAGCGTCTACAGGCTTCGTGGAAAACTCTTTATTAGCTTTCCAATCCAAAAGCACTAAAGAGTATCATGAAGAAATGGACGCAGTAAGGTTCCGAGAGTGGTTCTTAAATTTATTACAGAATATCCCTCCTAACAGCACAATTATAATGGATAATGCCCCATACCACTCTGTGCAAATTGATAAAGCACCTACGTCAGCCAATAAGAAAGCAGATTTGGTGGCATGGCTGCAAAGAAAAGGAGTGGATGCCGACATGTCACTATTAAAAGCTGAATTATTACAGTTAGTGAAATTGCATAAACCACCAAAACCGACATATGTAATTGACCAATTGGCCGAAGAGCACGGGCACAAAGTCATACGACTTCCTCCGTACCATTGCCAATATAATGCCATTGAACTGATTTGGGCCCAAGTTAAAGGTAATATTTTATAATATTATAATAATAACACGAGTACTTCTAACATTTATAATTTAAACAATGGTTTTCGTCTGCTATCAAATAGTTACATTATTGTTTTACAGGTTATGCAGCAAGACACAACACAAAACCACCCTTCAGTGTCAAGAAAATGGAAGGTTTATTAAAGGAAGCATGTGCCCAAGTTACACAGGAAGATTGGAGTAAAGTAGTACAAAAAACAAAGAAAATAATAATGGACGACTTCGAAAGAGACGTACACTTTGATAATGTAATGGACAATCAACTGGTCATTAATTTAAATGACGATGATGACGAAGACGACGATACTAGTACTAGTAGTGAATAAAAAAATATCCTAAACATTTCTTTTATTTAATTATAACAATTGATTTCTTAAAATTCGGATATTAAAGTAATCGATCTCTTAAAGTTCGGATATTATAGTAATCGATTTTTTCATCCCATCCCTATCATTCAATTGTCAGAACTGTCAAACGGTACTTCTTAGATTTGACGGACTGTAGAGAGTCTAAAGAGCTTCACACACAGCAGCTATAATGTAAAGATGTACATTATGGCACGATACATCTCATTACATCTTTCCATAGAAATCGTCAGGAGACCACACACGACAGCTATAATGTATATTTTTACATCTTCGAATCTTAAAATACAGAGCGATACGAAAATATACATTTATATTTCGATACATCTTAATACATCTCAATACATTTCCGTATATCTCTCTTCGAAAAGGATGTTCAAAAAGTTTCTGTGATAGACAGACACACACAGTACAGTCTGTTTCAGTCACTCAGTCAATCAGTCTGTTGACAGTTGACTGGTCCCATCCAGAGCCTTCGAAGAGCGGACGTGTCGTAAAATCATGGAACATTTAATAGAAAGCGTGCGTAAGTATCCATGCTTATGGAAAGTGGATTCACGTGATTACAAAGACAATGAGTTAAAAGAAGCTGCGTGGCGAGAAGTAATAAAGGATTGTGATTTGCCAAACAGTAAGTACCTACCAATTTTATTTCAAACGATTCACATTGTCTGTAAATATATACACTTTATCATTTAAAAACTATGAAACTATAAACCTTCACATATTACTAATACTAATTAGTTACTTTGTTGATACTAACAATATGTCTGAATTAAGGAATTTGATTTTTTATAATTACGAGAGCAACTTGAAAATGTGACTTTTTGTTTGTTGAGATTATTTAACGGATTTGGTACCAAATGAAAGGTCTAGGTCTAAAACTATTTTATTCGTTTGAATCATGTTAATCGGTTTACGCGCTTAGGAGATTTGAAGAAATTAAGAATAGTTTTAGTAGTAGTAGTAGTAGGTAGGAGCGCAGCGGCGCGCGAGCCATAAGTATCGCGTCACTCTGCGCCAGACAGCGACAGAGTTACGCGAGCGTTAGAGAGCGGCAATATTTAGGCGAATATCTAGTAGGTAGGTAATGAGTGCTTATGCGAATTGAATTGAACTTTGTTGCTTAGTAGCAAAAGTCGCTATTTCTATGAATTGTTACGAGAATATCCATATTACTCTAACCTACGACAAGTACGTAAAATCACTGTGCCTATTCCGATCTGTGGTAATAATACATATTTGTATATGGCAATAAAACACGTTTTTTTAACCTAAGATTCTTATATTAATTATAAAATTAAAGGTAAACAACATATAATTGTAATTGCGCATAGATTACGATCTGGGCACTATCCCACGAGGAAGTTTGGATACCTCATGCAAAAAGTAGATTCACCTAATTGCGAAATATGCGGTACTCCTGAGGATGTCCATCACTTGCTCGTGGAATGTGGTAAATACCAAGGCTACAGAGAATGGCTGGTGCGTAAACATAATTTAAATTTAAATGACGTAAGTATGTTTATAAACCTTCTAGCGAATCCAACATCAGCTGCTGCAGTGGATCTATTTATGATGTTTACGCATCAACCACCTCGACTCACCTAATTAAAGATAGTGTATAAGGATAAGATACGATGGGGCCCACATGTTACTTTGTAATAACCGCCTCTAAATAAAATCTAGATTAAAAAAAAAAAAAAAAAGGTAAACAACATAATTATGATATGAGATACCTATGCATGTAGATGTAGCTATACTATTTTTAATGTTTAACATAAAAATGAGCATATTTTGCAAGTGAGAAAGTACATTTGCCTTTAACTAAAAAAAAAAATTGTTATTGTTATTCTTATTGAAAAACGAATTACATGTCTAAGTAGATGAATTCTATACATTTAATCTGTTTTCAATTCGTGTATCTTGCCAAGAGACGGCTCCAACTGTATTAAAGTATCTGCAAAATTCTTCTCTAATAAAGAAATTTAAATACGTCATTTCAGTTGACTCTAATGGCGTCAACTGATTGTTTGCCACTTGTCTTAAGTTCCTGTCTGTTGAAACATTGAAATACCTATCTATTCGTTTTTCGATAAAGTAGTTATGTAGGACACAAGTTGCTTTAATGATTTGATCAACCATATCAATCTTACATTCTAATGGTCTCTTGTATACTCTCCAACGAGATGATAGCACACCAAATTCGTTTTCTACAATCCTACGTGCTCTACAAAGTCTGTAGTTAAAAATTCAACGACTCTTTGACAGCATATCTTTAGGATATACGCGCATTAAATTCGGCAACAGCGGAAAGGCTTCGTCGCCAATAAAAACGTAAGGCATATTTAGTCCGCCAGAAGTCAAGGGCTCCTCTTCAGGCAATCGTAATTGACCATTATGTAATCTTTTTCCAAATTCGCTTTGCGAAAAAATTCCACCGTCGCTGAATCGTCCCTTGGATCCCACATCTATAATTGTAAATTTTCGCCTTGCGTCGGCTACTGCGAGTAGCACTATTGAAAAAGTTTTTTTGTAATTAAAATAATCAGATCCAGAATTAGGTGGGGCCTTCACAGTCACATGCTTCCCATCGATCGCGCCGCAACAATGATCGAATTGACACATGTCTTTAAAGTCGGTTGCGATATCTTTCCATTTTTCTTGCGTTGGCTCTGATAAAACTTTGGGCTGAAGGTACTTCCATAAAGCATCGCATACTTCTGTTATAATATTAGCCACAGTAGATTCTCCAATTCTGTAACTGAAGGCTATATTCCTGAATGAATCTCCAGTTGACAAGTACCTGTAACATAAACAATTCTATTTACTTTTGTTGCAGTTAAAGAAGCAAAAACTTTATGGAAGAAGCTTAGGGATGGACATCGTCAAGCCACGGGTACTAAAAAGAAAACAACTTCAGGTCAAGCGTCAAATAACACCCCAAAATGGAAATATGAAGACCAGATGTCATTTTTGCTTCCTAATATGAGAAATAGACCTGTATATACAAATATACTCACAAACACAATGAATAAAGGTAGTGAAGCAAGTAATGACTCGGAACTACTTAATGCATCAACCAGTGGAGAACAGCAAACTGCTTCTGTCATTGGCAATGAAAATTCTCAGCCTCGAAAAAGAAATAACAAATCGATTGTAAACATATTAGAACAGGACGTAAAGAGAAGAGAAAAAAGAGCAGTTGAGAGAGATATCTTGAGGAAACAAATCCTGGAGAGTAATTATAAAAATGTATCATCGAGCAACAAAAGCATGGAAATGTTTTTCATGAGCATGTGGGATGCCACATGTGAGCTACCTGAGCATCTTCAAATGAGGATTCAGAGACAACTATTCAATATAGTAATGGAAGCTCGAGAGCAACATTTGATGCAAACACCAAGTTACCCGAGTCCAGGACATGCTACACAATATGTCGCCGGCCAGCTCTCTGAATTTGCCGATGCGTGCTGTTAGCCCTAATTCATTGCGCTCGAACTCAGCAAGCTCTGATTATTTAAATTCGCCTGTCCATTATTCATTACAAAGTCCACCGACGGCATCCAGTACTCCAATGATGCCACCAAGCACTAATGATACGGAATTGATTCGTCAGTTTTCACAACAAAACACAGATATGTCTACCGACGCACATTCCTCTGGACATCATGTTTATTCAGTACAAAATCCATCACCGGAATCTAATTCTTTAATGACACCGCAGAACACAACTGACATTTCTACTCATGAAGACATCCGTTCCTATCTTGTGAACTTTGAGTTGACAAAATATAATCAATAGTGTAATGATTACAATAAGCACTTTATTGTTATTGGAATAAGCGATTAAAAATTTAATGATTATTTTATACTTTCATTTCATTCTTACCTTAAGGACATAGCAAGTCGTTCTTCGGAAGATATACTTTTTCGCATGTGGGTATTATTTTTCTTAATATCTTCTTTAATTAGATCATGAAGTTCGGAAAAGGTTGATCTTGACTCCCGGAAATAATCACAAAATTTTCCGTCAGATAATTCATCAAATATTTTAAACTCTCCGGAAATTTCCTTATACTTTATGTGATCTTCAATCCACATCGTTCTGTTTTTGGCACACGTGGCAATACGCGCGTCAAAATCACAATCATCTTCTGATGAACTATCTAGTAGATCTAATAGTAAGTAACTCGACGGGTCCATAGTACATTAAAAATAAAAACACCCTTTATAACACTTTAGCAGCTGGAGAGTGTGTCAATCGGGACGTATGCCAATGAAATGAAGGGAAAGATACATTACATTACCTGTTGTGTGTGTGATACATTAAGATAATTTAAAGCTATATATCCCGGGATGTAATGTACATTAATATACATTATAGCTGCTGTGTGTGAAAGGCTTTATTTTAGTTGCGGAACACGTCGCTGCTTCAATTCAAAAGTACCACAAATAAAAAAAAGACAAAAATGTTTTTATTGCAAAAAAACAATAGTAATTCGCTATATTTTCATATTTAAAAAAGACTCCCATTGATTTGCACTCTAAGATACAAAATCCACGCGATCGTTTCTTTTGAATTTTTGTTTTGAGCGCGCGAAATAAATTCTAAACCGCCATATTGTTAGTTGCGTATCGACCAGCGAGGTGTAAGCACGTCTCTTTTATGCAAAAGTGCCATATCACGAAAATTTATCTGTTTTTTTAATTAATTTTATAAGGAAAACTACCACGTTTCGGCATACTGCAGTTTTGAATGAAGGAATCATGTAAGTACCTCTTTATTTTTAATTCAAAACAACCATATTTCATAACTGTTTGTTTTGCATAGAAAATATCCCTAAATGAACTTTTATATTTTAATCAAAATGAACGTATGAGACAATTTGTTTGTTTTGAATTTAAGTTATATAATATAAATGACGATATTTCAAAATAGTTTGTTTTGAATATAAAAACACTATGTCATTCTATTATAATTTCAAATAAAGAGGGCTTTATTCAGGAATACAATCCTTTTGCTTTTATTTTATCACAGTTGTTTATGTGTAATGTGTTAAACCTGACCTTATCTCAAAACACATTATAAAATTGTAGGTATATTTTTTGGGTTTTGTATGCGAACTTTTATTTCGTAGGTACCTACAACCGACCGACGCCTGGCCGGTCGACCGGCCGGCCAGGCGTCGGCCGGTTGTAGGTATTTTACATTACTTAAATGCATTTCATTTTAGTGTGATTTATTTTTGTGTAAATGTTAATAAGTAAGTATTATTTTTATGCTATTAGATAAAGTTTAATGTTTTTAGACTTTCGCGATTTCTATACATAATAGTATATTATAGAACGGGTCTTAAATCACGAGAACTATATTTGAGGTACAAAAACAAATAGGTATGTATACCTCAAATAATAAATATACTTACTATTATGTATACAAATCGCGAAAGTCTTCGGGAAAGCCAGGTTCCTTTATAACCATAATGTTGGAATGACTGTTCAAAAGCCCGGCGGTTGCTTTGGTCCGTGGCTAGCTGTGGCTTATGTATGTTTTGCTTCATTATTATTTATTACTTTTTTACAGAATGAGTAGAAGAGTTCATAGAATACTCAACATGGTGAGAAATGACAGTAGAAATAATACAGAAAATGTTCAAGACATGGAAAAACATCCGCAAACTCACAATCCATTGTTGGAAGAACCAGATGTGTCTCTGAATGAGTCTATGGATAGTAATTCTATACCTGACAGTCAGCAAAGTCTCAATTTGTCTTTACTTGACGATGAATGTTTAGAAATGAGACCAAACGTAGTTGTTCCAGAAAGCGATTATGATAGCGACACTTCAGATTCTACAAATTCGATTAGCTCAAGTACAGATTTTTCTTCAGACGATAGTGTGAAAGACCCAGATTTTCTTATAAGGCAGGATTTAGTATTAAGTAATTCAGATTCGAGTAATGATTGTATTGAAAATGTAAACCCCTTAACCAAAAACAGACTACAACAATTATCACCTCAACCTGGACCCTCTGGTTTGTGTGAAGATATTGAAGAATCTAGCCGTAGTAACCAGTTGGCAGGCAATTATTTCCACGATGTAACGATGAGACTGGAACCTAAAACCATTAATATTCAACCAAGTGACTTACAAACCGACATGCAGGTTCCCAGCGTCGGTATATCAAGTGTTGAAACGGCCTCTCCTTGTGATGTTGAAAACGCAAACATTGAAAGAAGAGGTCGAAAACGAAAAGCAAATCCAAATTCATGGGGAAAAAACATGTCGAAACTGCTAAGAAACAGTGGTAAGGCATATACCTCAATGTCAAAAGTTAAGAAGAATGTTGCAGAAAAAAAAATGGGGCCGGTTTGTACAGATAAATGTAAATTTAAGTGTTCAACAAAAATTACCTACGAGGAGAGAATACGTATTTTTAACGAATATTGGAATACTGGTGACCTGGGAGCACAAAGACAATTTATTTTTAATAACCTGACTGAAATAGAACCAAAATACCGATATACTCGCGTTGGTAGTTCTCGAAAGAATCATAACAATGCCTACTACTTGCCTGTTGACAGCAACCGTACGAGAGTATGTAAAGTATTTTTTATGAATACTCTTTCAATTTCTGATACAGTAATTAGAACTGTTGCTAAAAAATACCAAGCAAATCACACAGTCATCCAATTCAAAGAAGAAAGAGGAAAACACACAAATCATTATCAGCTTGAACCATCTCTAAAACACGGAGTCCGGGCCCATATCAATTCCATACCACGAATTGAAAGCCACTACTGTCGTAGTCAGTCAAAACGTGAATATATTGAAGGTGGCCTTACCCTAGCGGCCTTACATCGTGATTACGTTGAAAAGTGCGTGTCGGCAAATAAGCAGCACGTTTCTTATCAAATATATTATAATATTTTCATGACGGAATTTAATATCTCTTTCTGGCAGCCGAAAAAAGACCAGTGTGAAGAATGCATTGCTTTCCAAAATTGCGAAGATAAATCTACATTGAAAGAAAAACACGAAGCACACCTAAATGAAAAAGGTCTTGCAAGAGCTGAAAAGGAGAAAGATAAAGGAAATGTTAGCGAGAATCTGATAGTAGCAGTCTATGACTTACAGGCGGTAATGCCTTGTCCACGGGGTGAAGTATCAAGTTTTTACTACATCTCAAAAATAAACGTGCTGAATTTTACCATTACCGAGATCGGCTCTAAAAAGACTACTTGTTTTGTTTGGCACGAAGGAGAAGGGGCCCGTGGAGTAAACGAAATTGGATCGTGTGTGCTTATGTATTTAGAAGATTTGAATAATGTAGCTACTGAAGAATTTGACGTTATATTTTATAGCGATAATTGCTGCGGCCAGCAGAAAAATAAGTTTATGGTATCGATGTACCAATATGCTACAAATACATTACCAAAGCTGCGAAGTATTACGCATAAATTTTTAATTAAGGGCCACACCCAAAATGAAGGCGATGCCGTTCATTCCACTATTCAAAAAAATATCACTAGAGCTTTAAAATCATCGCCGATTTATGTACCTGATCAATATATCACACTAATTAAAACTGCAAAAAAGAAAGGCTTGCCCTACATAGTTAAAGAACTTGCCCATGATAGTTTTGTTGATTTAAAATCTTTGGCTTGCGGTAACTATACTACTAATGAAGACAAAGAGAATGTTAAATGGTCTGATATAAAAGTATTAAAAATAGATAAATATGTAAAGAATAAGTTCCTATATAAGACTTCATATCAAGATAATGAATTTAAATCAGTGTCTACGCTTAATAAGGGCAGGCAGCTGAAAAAGAATCAACCTAAAAACATGGGTACACCAAAAAAACTTTATAACCAAAAACTAAATGTTACGCAAGCAAAAAAACAGGGTATCCTTAATCTTATAAATAAAAATGTTATACCCAAATATTATGAATCGTTCTTTGCTAATCTATAAGACTGGTAATTTAGATTAAGAGTAATGCAGCGACCACTGAGTACCTAACTTGGACAAATTTTAATGACGATTGCTTAATTATAAGTTTTAACAAAATGTATAATAACAAAATATTATTATAGTTGTGATTTTGTGATCTCATAAGTGTTCCTAATTATATTAGAAATATTTTTAAGATTTGAATAGTTATTGTTGATTTTAACGTAAGAGTACAATGTTACAGAATTTTTTTAAATTTTTTTTCCAAAGTGCTGAATGTTTTCTTTAAGTTTATAAAATCTTGGTTTTATTTTAAGTTTTAAAAAACCTGAGGGTAGTTTTGCCAACTAGCTTGGTCAATTTTATTATTTTTCTCTAGTGTTTTCATTGGTTAAACCGAATTTAAGAATAATTAGTGATTGTTTTAACAACAGTTTCGAATATATTTATTGTTTTTTTGAGGAAAATTTAGATTTGTTTTAAGTTTTAGACCTAGCATTTCAGTAATTTTACTAAATTTCACTGCGATTTTTATTGTTTCCTAAAATGTTCATAATAAAACATGAATAAAATGTTTTTTTTTATCAACTTATGGTTGTTTTATTCCACATTTAATATATTTTCAAATTTATTTTTATATTCAAAAGTAACTTATCTGCTTATAACTCCACTAGTATTTAGGTTATTATAAAACTACTTAAAACGTTTGAGGCGCCTTAAAAATACGCTTTCAACGAAGTATAATGATGTATATATTTTATATAAAATAGAAAAGAGGTAGACAAAAAGTAGTTTTTTTTTCTTTGATTAGCTCTCCTGTAAAAAAGTATTACTTTGATTTGTGTTACTTTTGAATTGAAGCAGCGACGTATAGATTACGTTGTTTTTAAATAAATAGAATGAGAATGCGTCACGCACACTATACGTGCCGCGCGTATGACATTAGAACGGGTATCACGCACGTCATCACGGCACGCTCACTTAACGATATTGTATTAACACTATAGTATTAATACAATATCGTTAAGTGAGCGTGTAGTAAGCACAGCATGGAAAAAATACGACGGAAACACTGTGATGGAAGAAGATAAACGAGGACGTTATGAACATAACAAATGTGTTTATAATAATGAGATGACTAGAAGTATATGTAATCACGTAAGATGTTTTCCTGTGGTTGAGGCCCATTATGTTCGAAAAAAAACCGATAAACTTTATTTAGAAGGAGTCGAAAGCATATCCCGTATGTTCAACCTTTATTGTGAATGGTTTGATGCCAGCAAATATTCCTCAAAAGCAAGAACAAAAAGAGAGTACAGAGAAATAGTTAATCAAAACTTTAATCTGGCATTACACAAACCAAAAAAGGATAAATGCGACACATGTCATGTGTTTGAGAACTAATCAGTGTGTACTGATGAAGAGAAAAACGCATTTTCTAAGCATCAACTTCGTAAAAATAGAGCTCGGGAGTTAAAGAAAGCCGATAAATAAGAAGCAAAAGTCAACAGAAATGTCTTCGCAGCCACATTCGATTTTCAGAAAGTTTTAGTGGCTACCTATTGTGAAGTGAGTGTGCTTTACTACAAAAGGAAGTTGGCTACTTTAAATTTCACTCTTTATGAATTGGCTTCCAAAATAGGTACTTGCTACATGTGGCACGAAGGTATCGGTAAGCGAGGATCAATAGAGGTATCTAGTTGTCTTTTAGATTTAATTCAACACCATGTTGAAAGAGGAGTTAAAGAATTTCGGTTTTGGTTCGACAATTGTTCGGGCCAAAACCGTAATCGAATTGTTTTTTCGCTATATTTGTTTGTGGCAAAAAAAATCAGAGTGTCTGTTACTCATCGTTTTTTAGAAAAGGGCCACACACAAAATGAAGGCGATAGCGTCCACGCTACAATCGAACAATCTTGCCACCGTAAATCTATTTGGGTTCCAGATGAATGGTATTGCTTAGCTCGGTGGGCCAAATCTGAAGGTAATCTATATATAATAAAGGAGATGCAGCAAGAGAATATCTTCAATTTTAAAACCTTGCTAACTAATAAGAACTGGACTAAAATACGGCAAACGAAAAGCTTCTGTGGACCTCCATAAGAGAGGTTAAGGCTAATGCTGAACAATATGATCGTTTAGAGTACAAGTACGAATTAGATGATGAACCGAGTACAATAATTTTAATAAGAGCGGCTATGCGAAACAAGCAACGTCTGGCAAACGAATTTGATTTGAATCAGGCCTATGATGGACCTTTACCTATTAGCAAAGACAAATACAAGGATTTGACCAACCTCTGCAGAGTTGGAATAATACCAGATCGCTATCACGAATTTTATTTAAACCTACATCACACTGATGATGCCAATTTGGTTAATAACCAAAATGATTTGGACTATCTTCATTTTTCTTTATTTCTGAATTGTAACCAAGTGCCATATTATTAGGCTGTGATAAGTATTTTTTAAGGTTATAGTATCTAATTAATAAAAAGATAACTGATTTAGTTTACTCCGAGAAGGAAAGAATGTTTTATTTCGTACTTAGTTTATGAATAAAATTGATATCTATAATACGAATAGGTATGTTATTTGTTATTTCTTGTTGATTTTTTAAGAATGCTTAAGTCTAACCCTAGTGTGTAGTTGATAATAAAAGCTGTCAGAGTTACGAATAAACAAGTAAAAATATAATTTAAAACTTTTTTTGAAAAGTTTTATACTATTAGCTTTTTTTGTGAGATGGTTTCGAGAGCGAAGAAGATAACACCGTGGTCGATTTTTTACCACCGTCGAATGAAGAATTATTGAGCGTTTTGGAGCGCCCTGGTTCATCAGGTACACAGTTCCAGTCTGTAACAGCTAGTAATACTGTAATCCCAATACACACAACACAAACTCAGGTAGAAAAAATAATACAACAAATACTGAAACAGAACCAACCAATCCTATTTCTGCTAATCTTGATTCTCCATCACAAGATAGAAATGAACCAAACTATGTATCTGATGATGATGATGATGATGGTGATGAAGTGTGGAAGAGAATCCCTTTCTCTCATGAAGTACCAATGGAGAATTTTGACAACAATCCATTGGTGCCCGCAAGCTTTATATCCAGTCGAAGTGGTCCACTGACATATTTTAATTTGGTATTTACCGAGGAATTATTTCAATTAATAGTGGACCAAACTAATTTATACGCCTCGCAGTCAAATGCAAGGGAATGGGATCCTGTTACCCTACCTGAAATACAAGCCTTTATTGGCATGCTGATCTTGATGGGCTTACACCGTCTACCTAATATTCGCCTTTACTGGTCATCTGATCCACTATTTAGGGTAAATGAGATTGCCGACGTTATGACGTGCAAAAAGTTCGAAAAAATAATGAAATACATACATCTAAACGATAACCAAAAAATTGCAAAACGAGGTGAACCAGGCTTCGACAAACTTTATAAAGTACGACCACTCATTGAAGGTACGAAAGAGTTGTTTCAAAACGCTGCTGTGGTCACAAACTCACAAAGCATTGATGAGTGCATGATCAAATTTAAAGGCAGAAGTACTATAAAGCAGTACATGCCTATGAAGCCTGTGAAACGTGGTTTCAAGGTGTGGGCGAGGTGTGACAGTGAAACAGGCTACCTCTATGAGTTTGAGGTTTATACTGGGAAAAAGGAGGGAGTTACAGAAGTTGGACTAGGTGCTACAGTAGTCAACAATTATTTATCCCAATCACTGATAGATAAAAATGTTTCTAATATCCACATAGCATTTGATAACTTTTTTACCTCACATAAGTTGATGACCTATTTATACGAACATAAAATATTCGCTACAGCAACAGTCCGATCAGACCGAAAAAAATTACCAGATTTTATCAAAAGAAATGACAAAAAGAAAATGAAACTGGATAAAGGCAAGCACAAGTGGCGAGTAAATGGCACTATTAGGTTTTTCGTCTGGATGGATACTAAGCTAGTATATATTTTAAGTTCTGCTTTTTGTCCCAGTCAAAGGACCACGTGTAAAAGGACACAAAAAGATGGAACCCGAAAAGACGTAACCTGCCCAATGGGAATAGTACAGTATACTAAGAGAATGGGTGGTGTCGATAGGTTTGACCAGAAGCGTGGCGCATACCCTATAGCCAGAAAGAGCCGAAGATGGTGGCTCCGAATATTTTATTTTCTAATAAATGCGGCAATTACAAACGCACATATCCTACATAAAAGCAATCCCAGGGTTCATGCGCCAATGAACAATCTCATGTTTAGAACACAATTAGGCAGAAATTTAATTAATAATTTCACATCCGGCAAGAGAAGGCTTTCCAACTTGCCTAATTTTGTAGTAAAACAGCCTAAAAATATAAGCAGACAAAAAGCGGTGTATGGTATACCTGAAGAGCTAAGGCTAAGCGAAGTTGGTCGTCATATGCCTGGACCACTGCCAGCTTATCGACGATGCCGCTTTTGTAGCAGCACGAATAATAATAAAAAATTAAAAATTCAATGTATACGATGCGAAATATCGATAAGCATCGTACCTTGCTTTGCATCCTTGTCCTATGTCCATATATTGGACACTATGTTTTTTTTAAGATTTTTTTTTTCCAGAACTTGTCAATTATAACAATTTAACAATATCTATGTGTTTTTATTATTGCGCTTTTGCCCGTTCCCTCGGCACGTTGAAGGGTTAAGGATGCCTAAATAGTATCGACAATTTTTTTTGCAGTTATGAGAGTTACTTACTAAAACATTTATAACATTCGTTACCTACGTACTGATGTACATTTTTAACTTGTCTGTACCTTACCTATATCTTTTGTATTGATTACTTGTCATTAAATGAGTTTAGGTTAGTAAAAATGCCTTTTTATTTGCTAGTCCACATAGTACCTATGTCTGTCTTTCGTTTCTACCGCCAAGGTACTTATTACCTAGTCTTTTATAAAAAAATGTCTTCAATGGCACCAAAAATGTTACAATATCAGGTGAAATAAAGCATTAATATTGCGGAAAAGTCGATTAAAATATATTCACATCAAAAATAGTGCGCGAGAGGCCCGCTCGCGCTCACAGCGACAGTAGTGGCCGGTCGTTTGTCAAGGACGGGCGTTTTCGCGGCGCGTTATTAATTTGTCGTAATTTCTATAGAATTTTAATACGTTATTCTTTGAAGTTTTGTTTCTAGTAATGTATACGGATCTCATCAAAAAGGTAACTATGACTTTAAATTGTAATTTGAAGAGGATGCGAATTAAATACTGCTTATAACATTTATGAAGTATACTGTACTTAATAAAGCCTACTTTTATAATAGGCCTTATTTCTGACCCTAGGCCTTAATATGAATCCTGTTGAATTTCAACTTTATTATATTAATTTACAGATTGATTATCTTACTATGTCTACTCCAAGACCAAAACGGGCTACGTGGTCCGAAGAAAGCTTGAGAGCGGCAGTTAATGATGTGAGTTGTGGGCGATTGTCGACTTACAAAGCTTGGGCGCAATATGGCGTTCCGAGAAGAACGATTAGAAATCATCTTAAAAGTAGTATTTACACAAGAGTTTAGGGAGAAACGCTATATTTACCAAAGAGCAAGAAAAAGATTTCGTCAGCCGTATAATAAAATTTTCTGAAATAGGAATACCTCTGACGCCAAAAATGATTCGGATTGAAGCATTTGCTTTTTGTGACAAATATAACATTGTCAATAATTTCAACAAAGAAATAGGACTGGCAGGAAAAGGTTAGTTAAGATTATTTTTACAACGAAATCCAAACTTAGCAAAACGAAAAGTACAATTCCTAAACCCAGCTCAAGCCCAAAAATAAATAAAACTATTGTTGCTCATCATTTCCATGAAGTTCGTAAGCTTTATGATGAATTAGATCTTCATTACCATCCTGAAAAAAATTACAATATGGACGAGAAGCGCTGTCGGCTTACATTACATCACCAACAAACAGTGATTGCTCAGAAAGGTGTTAAAAGGGTGCACATGCTAGGTTCCGAGCATGGTGAGAACGTCACTGTTGTTGGATCTGTTAATGCAATAGGGAATCCGATACCACCCATGATTCTTTTTAAGGGAAAAAGGAAGAAACCGGAGTATGACGATAATTTGCCTGCAGGATAAATTGTACACATGGCACCAAAAGGGAGTATGACAACGGAATTGTTTACTGTTTTTATTGAACACTTAGCAAAGTATAAAACCCCTGGTAAGTGTCTCCTAATCTTTGACGGTGCCAAATGTCATCTGGATTTTCGTATTGCCGAAACAGCTGAAAAACATGACATTGTGCTTTATTGTTTACCATCCAATACAACGCATGAATTACAGCCTCTTGACAAAGCTTGTTACAAACCTTTTGAATCGTACTGGAATCAAGAAGTTCTGCAATATATGTACTAAACATGTGCTAAACAGGTCACTAAAATAATAATAATAATAATAATAATAAAACATTTATTTGCATGAACATGGTACAATTGTTGGTAGGTGCATATTGTTATTTCCGCATATTCTGCCGCAGTCGGCGTGCAAATGATTTAATTTATAATAAGGATTACAATGATAAAAAATGTCAAATTACAATATTAATTCAAAAGATAATAATACGAGTATCAATTTAAAAAAAGTATACAAATTTCAGGTTAATAAAAAAAATAATTAAAATGTCAAGTCAATAAAAAAAAATACAAGTGTCAATAGCAACAGGTAATACAAATGTTAAGTTATAGATATTTAATATTTTAGTTATACATAATTTCGAATTGGTTGATTTTTTAGGTATTAATTAAAACTTGTCATCTAGGTAATCTCTAATACAATAATAATTTTTGGATGTGAGTAATTCAAACAGCTTTGTTTTATATGGCACTAATGGTAAAGAGCTGATAGAGGTCGGTATTTTATTGAAGATTTTAATAGCCATACAGTAGGCATTTCTCTTAAACATTTCCAATTTAATTTGTGGTAGACGTAGTCTATCTTTGTGTCTAGTCCGGCTGTGTTTTGAGTCACCGAGTTTCTCAAACAGTTCTGGGTGTTTTTTTACAAATATACTAATTTCATATATGTATAAGGATGGGAGAGGGAGTATCTTATGCTTTAAGAAAAGTGGTTTACAGCTATCCAGGAAATTAGCTCCACACATCGCTCGATGCTCCAAAACTCGATTCAACGAAATTTTATCTAAGGTCTGGTCAAAGAGCCTGACTTATGCAAATACATATAACAAGTAGATTTAAAGCTACTGGACTTTATCCATAAAACGCTGATGCAATACCTGAAATTGCTTTCGCTCCTTCCATCTTGTCAGAGCGTCGTATCAGTGAAAGTAATTCAAACGACTGTTTTGAATCTTCACAAGTAATCAATGCAAATGTAAGAAAAACTCACGAAAATTTGACAGGATCCGATACAAATATTGAAACAGATACTGACTCTCGTTTGTCCTCACCCATCGCGCGAACATTCAGCATTTGCAAAATCTGATCGATGCCGAAAAAGTCTTACCATTATCTACCGCCACACCTGATCTTCGAGTATTTTCATCTGTTTCCCCCATAGAACACAGGACACCACCTCGAATAAATATTAATGACCAAAATTGTCTCGAAAATCTTTCCGGGCCCAGCGGCTTACAGATTACCCACCCACTAGTAGAATATAGTGATAGTACAGAAAATTTACAGTAGTACTGAAGAAGACAATATGTACGCATTTATTAACAGGTTTATTCCACCGAAACGGTTAAGAATTTATTCTTCTTCAGACACAGATTGTGACATCGAAAATGTAAATCCCAATGACGTTACTTTACCTAAGTATGATGGCGAAGACACTGAAGATGACGAACCTTTAGCTAAAATTGCTGGAAGTAAGAAGACTGATTTCCAAAAACTTATGCCTACACCTGACTACAGTGTTGTTAAGAACCGTCCAAGTAGAAAAGCTTTAAATTATAAAGGTCAGAGAATTACCAAAGATTTATTTAATAGAGATAAAGAACCAAAAAAGAATTCGAATAACACAAAGAAAGGAAAGAAACCAAAATCAACTGAAGATAGAGTCTTGCATGTAAAGGAGGAGAGGATTGCAGATTAGAGACAATGCGTGGATTGTCGTCAGTGGTACCACGCGGATTGCGTCGGCTTGACAAAAAGTGATGAAGACGCATTTGTATGTCCTAATTGTCAGGAAAATTGATTTTATAATTACCTCTACTAGTACTTATTATCACTAAGAGTGATTAATGTTCCTAAGAAAATTATGCTACCTACTTGTTACGGTTCAAAGCCTTATTTAGTTACCTTGTTTCATTAAGGCCTATTAAAATATATTTCATTTTTCAATATTTAATAATATTTTTGAGAAGATATGTTAATTTGCTACTTTTTGTTTATTTCTTGTTAATATGTGACTTCAAGTCTGACTAGCAATTTAACCCTTAATTCGACGGAGTTTTTTGTAGTAAAAAAAACGTTTTTTTGACATGAAATAAGTTCAGGAAAAATGCTAAAAAAAATTACTGCTGGACAGTTTTTGATAAAACACATGTCCGTCACAGCGGACATTGTCAAGTGTGTAACGAATCACTTGCGAAACAACATGTCCGTTGGGGCGGACTCTACCAAATGACTAACAGAAATGATAAATAAAACAAATACACATCAAAAACAAAAAGAAATGTAATTCTAATCAAATATTACTTTGAACATGCAATTCTAATCAAATATTGCCATTTAAAATTTCACACAAAATAATCATTATTATTTTGTGTGAAATTTTAAATGGCAATTACGAGGGTTTTTTCCCGTAACGAAACATACCCTAACGTCACATTTAATGCAGAAGACAGTAGTCTTTTTACTGCACTCCATGCAACGACCTTCTTCTTTGGTCGATAAAAAGGTTTAGGCGCATTAGGGCTAATTCTCATTATGGCAACCGACTCGCTAATGGGCTACTTCTCATTATGGCTACTTCTCACTTGGGCTACTTCTCACTTGGGCTACTTCTCACTTGGGCTACTTCTCACTTGGGCTACTTCTCACTTGGGCTACTTCTCACTTGGGCTACTTCTCACTTGGGCTACTTCTCACTTGGGCTACTTCTCATTAGGGCTACTTCTCAAAATATGGAAATGGTTATTGAAATAAGTACCTATATGTATATAAACACGTTTATTCGTTCATAAGAGATCAATGACATTATTTAAAAAATAAATCAACATTAATTTTAAATATGTTGTCTGCTCTTGAGTTTGCAGTCAAAATGCTTGGCCTTTTTTCGCAGCTTCTGTAAGAATAAAATAGCCTTGGTGCCACCCCTCAAGAGCGTTGGTAGTGCGGTGGCGTTGTCCAGAATAACACTAAAAGCGCAAGGTTCATTCTTGGATACCACTGTTTTGCAAAGTATTTTAAAAACGTTTTATTCTCTCGTTATAGTGTCTATTCTTACACTCATTAATATTTAATAAATAATTAATAATTAATATTTAAAAATAAAATTTTAAACAATTGTTAATTTATTATTTATTTATTATATATCTTATCTTATTATATATAAATCTCGTGTCACAATGTTTGTCCTCAATGGACTCCTAAACCACTTAACCGATTATAATAAAATTCGCACACCATGTGCAGTTCGATCCAACTTGAGAGATAGAAAAAATATTTCTTAATAAATATTATTTATAAGATACTCAAATTAATAGGGCAGTGCGTAGTATGCGTAGCGCCATCTGTTATTTCCTATCCGGATTTCTAGCATTATCAATCATGTCCACAATAATATAAGTTGTAACGTTACCGCAAATAGATGACGCTGAGTAATGTTGTAGATTATCTGGAGGTAATGAATGCAATAATTAATAAATTGTAAACTATTTGCACCAGGAAATCATTGTAATAAATCATTAGGTAGTTTATATTGAATAATTGACATTAATAATGCACTCATTAAAATATAATAAGTTACATTATTGACTAGGATTAAAATGTGGGTACTTGGTAATTTATGATATAAAAATGTGAGTGCCTTAATTTTATTTTTTGATCGTTCGTAAAACTGTGAATTGACTCAGTTATTATTGTTGTGTTGTTTATAATTAGAAAAGATGGAAGAAGAACTTGTGTTTGTGAAAAATCAAAGAGGTAACGACGCTCTATTGCACAATGGATATACGAGGGTGGATTGAAAAGTTCGCGGCCTCAGCAAGAAAACAATATAAAATATAAACAAAAGTAATTTTATTTTTCCACGTAATCTCCACTTAACTCAATGCACTTCTTCCATCTGGTTTCCAACGCCTGTATGCCGGTCATAAAAAAAGTTTCTTCAAGGCCTTCAAAAAAGTCACCCACCGCGGTTTCAACCTCCTCATTTGATGAAAATTTTTGACCTCCAAGGTGTTTTTTAAGGTTTGGGAATAAATGAAAGTCCGAAGGTGCCAAATCAGGGGAATAGGCGGGATGGGGCAGTAATTCAAAGCCACAATCACGAATTTGAGCCATTGATTCAACAGACGTGTGAACGCGTGCATTATCCTGATGGAACAACACTTTCTTGCTGAGTAGTCCTGGCCTTTTCTCTTTGATCGTTTCACGCAAATGACGTAAAAGGGTGCAGTAATAAGCAGAGTTTATAGTCTCACCTTTTGCAAGGTAGTCCACCATGATGACACCCTTAGCATCCCAAAAAACTAACGCCATCACCTTGCCAGCTGACAAAATTGTTTTGGCTTTTTTTGGAGTCGGTTCATCAGGTTTTTTCCACTGCTTGGATTGCTGTTTTGACTCTGGGGTGTAGTGGTGTACCCAGGTTTCATCCATTGTAACAAATCTGTCCAAAAAATCTTGTGGATCAGTCTCAAACATTTCCAAACTGTCGCGAGAAATCGTGAGCCGTATTCGTTTTTGTTCAACTGAAAGCAATCTGGGGACCCACCGCGCAGAAACCTTAGAAAATCCAAGTTCATTGACTATGATGTTTTGTGTTCGTTCATATGAGATGCCAATAGTGTCAGCAATCTCCCTGATGGTCAATCTCCGATCTGCCAATATCAGATCACAGATTTTCCCAATGTTTTCTTCAGTCGTAGACGTCGTAGGCCGGCCGGAGCGAGGGTTATCTTCAATACTCTCTCGTCCGCGTTTAAATTCTGCAACCCACTTTTTCACAGTCGTATACGATGGAGCAGATTCCCCCAATGTTGTTGACATATCTTCGTGAATCTCTTTTGGAGTCAGTTTTTTTTTAAACAGGTATTTGATGACCGCACGTTGCTCAATTTTCTCCATTCTTTAAAAACGCTGCACTTAGGCTCACAAAATTCAGTCTAATTTAAAAACAGATAATGCTATTGTGACAGAATTTTACAATGTGACAACCAGAGAGTAAACAAATCGAATGAGGCCAGTTACATTAAAATAAGTCAAGTATTTATGTGGTAGGCCGCGAATATTTCGATCCACCCTCGTAGATACACTAAAACTAAAAAAGTTAACAAAGATAAAAGTGTTTTGTGGCGTTGTACAAACAAAAGGGAATGCAATGCATCTGTTACATTGAATAAAACAGAAAACCAAATCATGAGGCAGTCCCAACATACTTGTCAGGCAGATTACGATAAAAATGCTGTATATTTAGAAATGTGTACGCTCAAGGAATTGGTATGTACAAATTTAGAACCCATTAAAGGAATGTTTGAAAATAAATTTGATAATTTGACCTTTGAACCGAGCACATCCAAAGCATCCATTCCGACTTTTCATGAAAAAAAAGATAGTTTGTACCGAGCGAGAAAAAAATTTTTAAACTCAGATCGTCTGATTTTTCAAGATTTGGCTCAAGTGTCCATACCGGAAGTTTTAAGCGATAATTTTCTAGTGGCAGATGATGGAGAAAGCGACAAAATATTGGTTTTTGCATCAAATATTTCCCAAAAATTTTTGCGTCGTGTTCGACGTAAATATAACTGCCGATATTTTGCAGATGGCACTTTTAAATCTGTACCCAAGCCATTCTACCAACTTTTTACCTTACATGTGGATTTATGTTCTGATTCCAAAAGCACACAAATTGTACCAGTAGTGTATGCGTTACTTCCCAACAAAAATCAAGACACTTATATAAGGCTTTTCAACATAATGAAAACTATATTAAAAATAAATATTATTAACTTTAAATGTGACTACGAATTAGCGATAATGAACGCAGTAAAAACTGTGTACCCTGATGCGCAAATAACCGGGTGTTATTTTCACTATCAAAAAGCCATCTGGAAGAAGGCGAAAGAATTAAATTTGACCAAAAGAAAAAAAACAAGGCAGATTATAAGAAAAATAGCTATTTTACCACTTTTACCAGCAGAGAATATTCCAGAGGGTTGCCAAAATGTAACGGAAATGATAGAAAGTGAATTGTTGTTACCATTGTTTGAAACGTTTTTAAAATACTTTGCAAAACAGTGGTATCCAAAAATGAATCCTGCGCTTCTTAGTTGCTCTGGAGAACGCCACCGCACTACCAACGCTCTTGAGGGGTGGCACCATCGAATAAATGTGAAAATTCCCAAGCATCCAAGTTTATTTTTATTCTTACAGAAGTTGCGAAAAGAAGCCAAGCATTTTGACAGTAAACTCAAGAGCAGACAACATATTAAAAAAAAAAGGCATAGCAAATACATTCAATTCGATAAAAAGTATAAAAAAGTACTTACGAAACTAAAAAATGGTCAAATAACCGTTATTACATTTTTAAAGAAAATGACTTATTACCAGCTCCTTACATAAAAGGAATATAATTATTTTGATTTTGTTGATTTATGCTTATTGTTATATGATTATAATTATTATTGATTTAGTTACATTTGCTTCAATTAATGTTGATTTATTTTTAAATAATGTCATTGATCTCCTATGAACGAATAAACGTGTTTATATACATAAAGACAGTAGGTCCTTATTGTTATATGATTATAATTATTATTGATTTAGTTACATTTGCTTCAATTAACGTTGATTTATTTTTTAAATAATGTCATTGATCTCTTATGAACGAATAAACGTGTTTATATACATATAGGTACTTATTTCAATAACCATTTCCATATTTTGAGAAGTAGCCCTAATGAGAAGTAGCCCAAGTGAGAAGTAGCCCAAGTGAGAAGTAGCCCAAGTGAGAAGTAGCCCAAGTGAGAAGTAGCCATAATGAGAAGTAGCCCATTAGCGAGTCGGTTGCCATAATGAGAATTAGCCCTAATGCGCCTAAACCAAATTTAATTCTTTCGCCTTCTTCCAGATGGCTTTTTGATAGTGAAAATAACACCCGGTTATTTGCGCATCAGGGTACACAGTTTTTACTGCGTTCATTATCGCTAATTCGTAGTCACATTTAAAGTTAATAATATTTATTTTTAATATAGTTTTCATTATGTTGAAAAGCCTTATATAAGTGTCTTGATTTTTGTTGGGAAGTAACGCATACACTACTGGTACAATTTGTGTGCTTTTGGAATCAGAACATAAATCCACATGTAAGGTAAAAAGTTGGTAGAATGGCTTGGGTACAGATTTAAAAGTGCCATCTGCAAAATATCGGCAGTTATATTTACGTCGAATTTTGGGAAATATTTGATGCAAAAACCAATATTTTGTCGCTTTCTCCATCATCTTGTGGCGGACAAGAGATTTAGAGCGAGATAAAATAGTGAAAATAAGTGTAGAAGCTCGTGATTATCCTATTTTCCAGATGTATATAATATCATAAACATAAATTAATACAGAAATCGTGTAAAAGTTAGTAAAAACCAATAAAAATTAAATAAAATACCTTGAGCAAAACAGAAGACTTCGGCGTCGACGCCATTTTCGACGAAAACTGACATTTTGAGTGTTGCCATTATTCAAATTATATTTTTTACTAAATTTTTTATATATTACCAACACACTATAATAGTCTCGGCGAACCTTGATCCCTATGACACTGACAGTTATTCCCACGACACAACCTTGTAGTAGCGTCACCGTTATATTATAATCGAATTGGCGGTGTCTAAAAATGATATTTATTAATTTTAGGCAGATATATGCAATTACAATAATATCCCGTTAGAATTATAATAATTATTAACACTTACAAGAAATTATCTCAATCAGACTTTACGTTGACGTCCTGCAAAAGTTACTCCGTTTGGAAGATATCGACTAGTGCGGAAAAGTATCGATAAACAAATATCGAAAATGGAAACGAGTGTACAAAATACATCAATAGAGTACCTACGCTCTTAGTGTCAGATTTATAATCATTTAAGTTGTTTGCGATAATAAAATAAAGGAGATTTAACAAATTTATTGTATATACCTACTCAAATAAAACAAAAGCGGTTTATTTATGATTTTTTAATATACATTAATCTGAATCTGACAATGATGTCACCGATTGCGTCTCAGACTCGGAATCCGAACTGCAGCTGCTTTCTCCTATGTTTATTAAAAACGGCTGGTCTACTATATTGTCGTATCGCACGTCTCGATTCCAATCATCTAAGCATAGTTTTTTCGTCTTTTCAACCACTTTCCTCCAATTGTCCGGAGTCACTTGACTACATGCCTCTTGTAGCAACGTAAGCATTTTATTAGCTGTGAATGGCGGAGTGGTGTTAAGCCTGGCTGCACAACCTGAAACAATAATGGTTTAGATTGAAAATGATGCAAAGTCAAAGAGCGAGATCGGGGTAAGTACATTTACTTTAAATAGTACTAGCCGACTAGACAGTCACCAGTGACCTAAATAAAAACATGTTAAAATAAATACAAATCAACCCACCTTTGATCTGCGCCCATATCATTTCGATTGCATTATATTGGCAGTGGTAGGGCGGTAGCCGAATCACGGTGTGCCCTTTTGATTTTGCCATCTCATCCAAGAAATATTTCTTCTTTGTTTGCTGTTTATGAAGGTTCAACAATCTAACTAATTCCTTTTTCAGCATTTGAGTATTAGCTGCCACACCATTGTTTTGCAGCCACTCTATTATTTCGCCTTTATTGTTGTTCGCGGTAGGTGTGGTAAGTGGTATGGGGCGTTGTCCATTAAAATGTAGTGGGGCTCGTTTAAATTGTCTAATACACACATCAAAAGTGTCTAGGGATCAACATATATTTTTGCAATAACTTTTCTCCTGATTGATTTTTTTTTTTTTATTTCTTTAAGGATTCATCAAATAAAGTGTTTTCGTTTGTCACAGTAACGATAAACCAAGTCACCTTTGCATTAATAAAGAAATTTGCCATTTTCCTAATAAAGGGATTTTTGACATTTGAACCACTAACATTAAAGTTCGAAAAAAAGACTGAAATAACAGTTTTCTTTAAAATTTTATTGGGTAACTTAAACAATTAATAATCCGTGTTTCTACCGCGAACACTAACAACACAAGAACATCGGTTTGGCATACTCAAAATGAGTTCATCCAAATCACGCTGTGGAATGGCCGCCCATGTTCGTTGCAACAACAAAAAAAGGTCTTCTTGCGACTGGATACCCTCCATATTCGGCAGAGCTCTTCTCTGTAGCATATCCCATGCATGCTCAATCGGGTTCAAGTCTGGCGACTGAGCAGGCCAGGGCAGGACATTGATGTTAGCTGCGGCGAGAGTCTGTCTTACAACTCTTGCGGTGTGCGGTCGTGCATTATCATGCATTAACTGAAATAAGGGACCGATTTGCACTTGTAGAGGAACGATGACGTCTGATACAATCGTCTCAGCATAAATTTGAGCGTTGAGGTTGCCTCTGATCCAAATCAACTCAGTTCTTCCGCCGATCCAAATACCCGCCCATACCATGATGGTTCCACCACTATAAGGATGGACTTCCTGGCAGGATTTTAATCGCTGTTGGCGTCCAGGGGTTCTCCAGTGTCGTATACGTCTTGTATCCGGTCTCATACCAAAACGAGACTCATCAGAAAAGCACACGAAACGCCATTGTTCTTCTGCCCAATTTCTGTGTTCAAGAGCCCATTGATATCGAATCCTACGATTGTGCATTGCTATAGGTGGTACCCGTAGCGGTCTTCGGGAATGAAGGTTCACTTCATGCAAGCGGTTTCTGACTGTTTGGTCGCTAATTAAGTTCCCTGAAGAGTGATGAAGCCTCACGGCTAACATCATGGCGGTTATTGTTGGACCTCTTCGAGTTAAGATTTGAATGTATCGGTCTTGTCTCCGTGTGGTGCAGCGATACCGTCCTCCATGGCGCTCAGCCACGGTACCAGTGCTTCGGTAACGTGTCCAAAGTCGACTGATAACACTCTGACTTGTATTCAGAGCTAAAGCCACAGTACGTTGCCGGGAACCAGCTTCTATCATTCCCACGGCTCTGAGCATTTCTTCCCTGCTTAAATGACGTCGCCGCTCCATAATAACGTTGGTTTTAATCAGTAGTAGGGAAACAGTAGCACTAATAATGTCTTCAATGCGTTGTATGTTTTTATAGGGAAAATATTGACAGCTGATTTTCATCTTTTACTCGAATTTGATTCACAGTTCCTGATTCAAATTATGAAATGCACCAAAAAGGATCCATATAAATTTATAAAATCATAAATTTATTACAAAGCCACATCTCAATCTCAAGAAATCCGCATAAAAATGCTTGATCCCTAGACACTTTTGATGTGTGTAGTTTTGTTAACCATTTCTTGAAATTCTCAAAATTCATCTCTTCGTGATAATCACTTGTTTTCACGGATTTGAAGGCCCACAAGCAGTTAAGTACAAAACCTTTGGCTGTGCCAGCGTGGCAGATAATCAAACGCTGGCCCTTGCCTTCTGGTGCTTTGGTACAGGATTTCTCTGTGTCGTCTGTCCATGTTTTGGAGACTGAGTGATTGGCGTTGAGCCACGTTTCGTCCAGATAAACCACCTTGTCCCAGTTCTCGATGTTTTTTATTTGTCGTAGAAAATCACACCTCATCAATCCAATGTCCTTCCGCTCCATTATCACTTTTCTTTTGTCACACTTCCCATAACGAAATCCACATTTTTTTATAACCTGTCTGAGAGAAGTGAATCCACCTTTAAATAAATCAACCGATTTCAGCGACGCTAATAATTTTGTGCAAGTCGGCAGTTCACCTCGAAAATAATAGCCGTAAATATGGTTTCGTATCGCTGCCATGTCGAAATCATCGGGGTTAGTTACGGGTCGTGCCCTATTATGTTTTTTCTTCTTTGGAGTTGATAGTTTGTTCTCCTCCATCGACGATTCGCCGAACTTCTCCTTTGTAATTCGGGAAACGGTAGCTTTGCCAATTCCCAAAGTATCAGCAACACGGTCGCGTACGTTGTCAAGTGGCAACAAAGGTCCGCCATTTTGTAGTTCGCGAGTAAAATAGTCACGCAAGCGTACAACAAACTCCCGCGTTTCACTGTTGAGTACAGTTTTTCTCAGTCTTTTCGGCATTTTGAAACACCAACAAAAACAAAACAGCAACAATAACAAAAACAGAAAACAACAATAGTAACAAATAAAGGATTCCGATGACACAACAAAACACGTGGCGCATACAAGACTCGTACTGGCGTAGCGAACTGACAGTACTAGCGTAGTGACAGATCAGATAGTGTTGCTATAACTAAAATTTTAATTCACATTAAAATTATACAGTCCGACCATGTTACCTCTGCATCGGAATATTGGCAACCCCATATACAAATACACGGATACTTGTAAATATAACAAGCATTATAATTATAGTAATGTAGATTATATTTTAAAAACATGTTTATCGATGTGGCTGAATGCAAGTCACGCCTTTGCCTATAAAAAGTTGCGATATATCGACACGACCCGTCACTAGTATGAACTGTCATAGGGATCAAGGTTCGCCGAGCTGATTATAAAATCAAAAGCTCACGTATTTTTCTCTAAACTAGTTCAGTCGATTTTTTTAAAGTAGTTGTTCGTCACACTGGACACTATCGAATTAAGGGTTAAGCAAAATATTTAATAAAATAACTAAGAAAGTTGTTCAAGGATCTCATGGAAACACTTGATAAAAGGCTCAGAAATACATACTTTTATATAATTATATAATTAATACTCTAATAGCAATATTCCTATAATTTAAGCATAATAGACTTTGTTATGTCACTATGTTTTAAAAAGGCCTAAGGCTAAGGATCCAGAATTACCTCTTTTTAAGTGATATTTGATGAAACATGTACCTGCCTATTTATTTTATTTTAAATACCTACCTACCTACTTAATTATTGATAATACCAATGAAACGTTGTTTCAGCATGGCAAAACCAAAACCTAGACTAAAAAAACGAAAGAGTCGCAGAAAATTAGGGTGCCGGCCATATTAAAACTATACGCCAGAAATGTTGCAGTTAGCTGTTGAGTCTGTAGCAAATAATACAATTACCGTAAAACGGGGTGAATAGAATTCACGGGGTGAATAGAAATATTCTTGGAAAAAACTATAGAAGCCTGATATTCGAAAACTACTTTAAAAATCGCAATAGTGTTTTTTGTTTTTACAATGGCAACATTTTTTTGTTGGTCTGACAACATTTGAATAGTATGAAGTTAGCAACTTATGTCAAAAAAGTGAGTTCAAAGTGCAACGGTTGTGTGTAGGGTAAACTCGCATAAATATGTGACTCATTTAATTCAGTGATATGATGTTTAAACGCTTCCATAGCTTTACAGGACTAAAATTCACTACATTAATATCAACCTTATTATAGAGCAATAAAGCTTCTTTTTATGTGTAAAGTTTTGATTGAATCGTGCGAGCGAGATAGTAACAATCGCGCGATTTGTCATTTTTCGCGCCATATTGTCCTACGAGCCGGCAGCAAAATGAATAAAATATCACAGCACAGTCGTGTGCTGTGATATTTTATTCATTTTAAATAGTAAACCTAAGTGTAAGGGCATGAAACTTGGACAATTGTTTGTGATTAACATATACTTATCAGTACTTTTAGAGGTTTTAGTTAATTCTGATTAGTTTTTGCACAATACGTTATTTACTTATCTGAAAAAGTTAGCGATTATCAAGTTTGTACACGAAACAGTATCACCGAGTTAACCAAGGTAAGTTTGATGTTTTTTCAAATGTTGTATTAATAACTGTTTTATAAAAGAGTAATTTAGTAATTTAAGCTTAAAAGATATTATTTTGTTAAAATAAAACAATAGAAATCACTTTTTAGCATTTCTATGAGGTTTTTATTTTTTTTGTCACGGAATTAAGTGAGTTATTTTATTTCAGACGACAACATGAATGGGCTTAAAAGATTGAGCTTAAAAGATATCATTTTGTTAAAATAAAACAATAGATATCACTTTTTAGCATTTCTATAAGGTTTTTATTTTTTTTGTCACGGAATTAAGTGAGTTATTTTATTTCAGACGACAACATGGATGGGAACAGAAATTCAAGAAAAACTAATAGGAAATATAATGAAACAACTTTAAAATCAGCTATTGACAGTGTTTTACAGTCAAAAATGAGTCTGTACAGAGCATCAAAAGAATACAACGTGCCGTGGAGCACCTTAAAGTCCAATATAGAACGAGCCAAAGAAGAACGCAAGCAGGGTATAACACAATTTAAAATGCTTAAAGTAGGTAGACCATTTTCTTTATCCGCGAGCTTAGAACAAAGTTTATTATCATATATTATTCAAATGCAGGAGCTTGGATTTGGGCTTACGGTTAACCAGATTCGACAAATGGCTTTTGCACTGGCTGAGACAGCCGGTTTTAAACATAAGTTTAACCCAAGCAAAAAATGTGCTGGCTTTAATTGGTGGGTTGGTTTCAAAGAGCGGTATGGCTTAAGTTTAAGGACACCCGAAAATCTTTCGTCTGGTCGTGCGATGCGTTTGTTCTCACTAGTTCGATTCATTAGCTCGATCGTCGAACTAGTGAGAATTTTTTTTCTCATTAGTTCGACCGTCGAACTACTGAGACCTTTTTTTTCTCATTTGTTCGACCGTCGATCTTACTTTAATCTATAAAAAAACAATTAAATAAAATTTAAAATACGCTTGTTTCACTAAAAACCGTTTATATTTATTTACATAATAATGTGTGTACATCTATACCACATTCTTCATAAGTACCTATACATAATTACAAAAATATTTTTCTGCCTTGCTTATCTCAACAAGCTTAGCCAGAAACAAAAAAATAATGCCTATAATATGTGTAATTAATGATCATTAGTCAAATAGCAAATAAAGTACCTAAACGTCAAAGTAGATTAATAGTAAATACACCACAAATTATCGTCACCCGGAAATAGTTCCACTGTACATTTCCTTATATGCATCTATACCTATAGGACTTAGGCATGTAGGTACATCATATTAACATCAACAACATTCTCATCAGGAGTGGGGTAATATTATTTTGTCTCTTAGTTTGAGGGTACCTACATGTTTTTTTTTTTGTTTTACTTTGAGGGTAGATGTTTCGCAAAATTGATGTATTACGCTGTTCGTGCCCTGCAGTAGCAATGTTTTATTTCACCGTGGTGCCTGTTTAGTTTAACATTTATATTTTCGGAATGACGTCTAAAGAATTGAAATTGATTGAAAGTGGCCGTGGAAGAATTCTGCAATTAGAAGGACATCAATATTATTCAATGCGTAAATATAAAAATGGCCAAAGCATATGGCGGTGTAAAAATTATAAAAGTTTAAAATGTACTGGATCCGTAACAATGAATATGGTAAGTCTTGGGCATTTTATATAAAAATAACTAGCTGCTGCCCGCGGCTTCGCTCGCGTGGATTCAGGATTGTTAAAGAGTCCATTATCAAAAAAATAGTGCAATTTAGCTGACCTGCCTACTATTTATCAAGCGTTATATTACTATTTATTAGGTTTGGGCTATCGAATGCAAAAAAATATATTTTTAATCCGACTTGTACTGCCAGAGATCTTAGCGTACAAACAAACAAACTCTTCAGCTTTATAATAGTAGTATAGATATTATTATGTGTAGTTAGTAGTAGTAGTATAGATATTACTAGGTAGTTATATGTCTTTTAACTTCTAAATTTATTTTATTTAAGGACCTCACGGAATGTTTACAATCGAAACAAAAACCCCACTGTGGTCAATGTACTCCTGATGAAACACGAAATACAGCTAATATCATAATAAGTAATGCTTGCGATGAAGCAGCATTAGGAAGAGAACCAGCTCCTAGAGTTTATAACAGAGCTCTAATTACACTAAAAAATCAAGGCCTACATTTAGCTTCAAGTATTGTACCTGAATTTCGGGAGATAAAGTCACGCATTTATAGAAAGAGAAATAAGTTAGCACACGTAAAAAAAATAAAGGCAAATACTGTTAAGGAAGTTGAGGTTCCCAGTATATTTTCAGATTTCTTACTTGCTGATTTCCGTCACAAAAAAATGAGAATATTAGTATTTGGATCAAGTGATGCCCGTGAAATTATAAAAAAAGTCAAACACTTTTTTATGGATGGGACCTTTAAATCATGTCCAAGACCTTTTCAACAACTTTTCACCATTCACGGGGACGTCGGCAGTGACACAAATAACACGAATGTGATCCCTTTGGTATACGCTTTCATGAGTCACAGGACCAAAAAAGCATACTCAATTTTATTTGATTTAATAGTGTCCCAAATTCCAGAGTGGAAGCCTAATAAAGTCACGATAGATTTCGAAGAAGGCACAATGAAAGCGTTGCAAAAAATGAATGTTACAGTCAAAGGCTGCTACTACCATTACGTAAACAGCTTGTGGCGCAAAGCAAAAACCCTAGGTTTAAGTAAAGACAAACGCAACAGAAGAATAATTTCACTATGCGCCAACTTGGCATTGCTGCCAGTAAATGAAATTGTTTCAGGATGGGTGTATATTCAAAATGAAATGATAGAGAATAGCGAATCTATGATGAAGTTTAAAAAATATTTTGATAATTACTGGATGAAGAATGATTTTCATAGAATTTGGTCGGTTTATGGCGAACGCCACCGAACAAATAATGCAGTAGAAGGATGGCACCATAAAATAAATAACCTTGTGACGAAAGGCCAGGTAAACCTATTGCAAATATTGCATATTTTACAGGACGATTCTGTATTGTCTTCATATCGAATTGATATTCTTCAGAGACCTTCCACATCAAACAAACGTTCTAAAAGGAGGAAAATTGATGTATTCAATGACGATTATATTATTGATGCTCAAATGCAATTAACATGCGGACAAATTAATGTAGGGCATTTTTTAGAAAAATTGCGGTAATTAGTTACATTTAGTATTTAATTATTACATTTTTTTTTATTTGATTATTAGATAAATAAAAATCAATATAATATTCAATATGTATCTTTGATGGAATACATATAATCATAGTTCTTTCTCTCTCTACTTATTGAGATAAGTAAGACAGAGAAAATTATATTTGATCATGTATATTTCATCAAAGGTTCTCTAAGATTCTAATTATGTATAATTGTAATTTTTGACGTTTACTTTATTTGATATTTGACTAATGATCATTAATTACACATATTATAGGCATTATTTTTTTGTTTCTGGCTAAGCTTGTTGAGATAAGCAAGGCAGAAAAATATTTTTGTAATTATGTATAGGTACTTATGAAGAATGTGGTATAGATGTACACACATTATTATGTAAATAAATATAAACGGTTTTTAGTGAAACAAGCGTATTTTAAATTTTATTTAATTGTTTTTTTATAGATTAAAGTAAGATCGACGGTCGAACAAATGAGAAAAAAAAGGTCTCAGTAGTTCGACGGTCGAACTAATGAGAAAAAAAATTCTCACTAGTTCGACGATCGAACTAATGAATCGAACTAGTGAGAACAAACGGTGCGATGTGCTCAAATTCCACAATCATAGCTGATTTTTATGAGAAATTAGAAGAAACATTAGTTGCTCATAACTTGGTAAATTGTCCAGACAGGATTTGGAATTGTGACGAAACAGGTCTTATGTACGTCAATAAACCTACGAAGATAGTTACTAAAATAGGTAAAAAATATGTATACAATAGAACGTATGCCGAAAAAGGCACCACGACTACCGTGCTGGCTTGTATCAATGCAGCTGGGTATTTCATTCCCCCTTTAGTAATATTTAAAGGAGTAAGAAATGTCCCTGAATTATCCAATGGATCACTGCCAAACAGTTTAACGCGACTGTCACCGAAGGGCTGGATAAATTCGGATTTATTTTACGAATGGCTCAAATTTTTCGACCAAAATATTCCTCCTGTCAGACCCGTATTTTTAATTATGGACTCACATGCGAGTCATATAGGTCCAAAAGTGCTTGAGTATGCTAAAGCGCACCAAATTGTATTATTTACCATGCCTGCTCACACAAGCCACATCTTACAGCCGTTGGATGTAGGAGTGTTTCGGCCACTGAAAGCGGCATGGCGAGCAGAGTTGCAAAATTTTAAAGTAAGCCATCCCACTGTTGTGCCTACAAGATATCATTTTCATAAATTTCTAACACCGGTCTATGAAAAATGTTTCACACCAACCAATATACGAGCAGGATTTAGAAAAGCTGGTATATATCCGATTGATAAAAATGCTGTCTGCTCAGATGCTATTGCACCTTCCACACTGTCAGATCAACCTGTCACTACGGAGCCGTTGACAATTGAAGAAATAAATGTTGATCCGGACTACGATGACGAAATTCCGCACTCTGGCATAAATAAACCGCATATAGATCCCATTCGTGAGGCAAACAACAGCGAAAATTCCCTTGGCAAACCTTCGATCATATGTACAAGTTCGATTGTCGACGCACAATCAGAGACAGCTGTCCCTCTTGAAATGTTACAAATGGAATGCGACTTAGTACAAGCATCTAATTCAACCACCGAAGATGTACCGAGACCTGTTGTCCAAATTAAAAAGAAAATTGAAATTCATGACATATTAATACTACCAAAATGGAAGCCAAGTCCAAAAACACGACAGAAAAGAACTGTTCCTAAAGCTAAGTGCTTAACACCAGTTGCCTCAACATCTTTAAACATAAAAAAGTCAAGAAATTACAGAAAGACTCCTCAATCATCAAAGGAAAATGAAGCTTTAGTCTCAGACGATGATTGGCTTTGCCGAACGTGCAATGGGCTATACTCAAAAGACGTTAACTTACAAAATGGAGCAGACTGGATAACATGCTCTTTCTGTAGGAATCCTTATCATATTCTATGCCAAAGCCAAATTATTAATGACAACCAAGAAGTTTTTATGTGTGATGGCTGCAGCATTGACGAGTCTAGTGGTGAAGAATAACAATATACATCTATTTCATTACCTACCTACTAAAAAAAATAAAAAAAAATACAGTGTTAAAATTATATTACTTGTTTGTAGTTGATTGATTAATTATCGATATATCTTCATTATCACCCACTTTTAATTAACTTCGGTAGTTTGTATGTATGTTTGTAACCAACAGATTTAATTCAAACTTTGTACACTTACCTAGAATCGGTGATAATACAATAATTTAATTAAAATAATAATTTAAACATCTAAAAACCACGCTTGAAAACACATTGAACTAAAAAGTGTAAAATAATTGTAGTACTTATGCTCGATATAGGCAAAATATGAAACGAAAAATATAGAAAATTCGGTTTTTAGATTTTTTTTAAACTATTATTTATTTATACAATAAATGCATTTTTGAAAGATAGAAAAATTTGAAATCCAGACTCAGGAATCGAACCCGAGACTTCCGTAGCCAAACCGGGGCCAGAAGCGAACCACCTATCTGGACTATGTTATTAGATTTCGAATTTTTCTATCTCTTGTTGCTCGCGAAATTTAGGCCTTCGCAGTGACATCTAGTCGTTAGTTAAGGAACTATCACGGCTTTTGTTATTGCTTCGTTACAGAGAGCATTTTAACAAATTATGATGTCGCAGGCCGAATATTGAAGTAATTTTTATAGGCATTTCTTGCCAATAACTTTACAAATACAATAAATGCATTTTTGAAAGATAGAAAAATTTGAAATCCAGACTCAGGAATCGAACCCGAGACTTCCGTAGCCAAACCGGGGCCAGAAGCGAACCACCTATCTGGACTATGTTATTAGATTTCGAATTTTTCTATCTCTTGTTGCTCGCGAAATTTAGGCCTTCGCAGTGACATCTAGTCGTTAGTTAAGGAACTATCACGGCTTTTGTTATTGCTTCGTTACAGAGAGCATTTTAACAAATTATGATGTCGCAGGCCGAATATTGAAGTAATTTTTATAGGCATTTCTTGCCAATAACTTTACAAATACAATAAATGCATTTTTGAAAGATAGAAAAATTTGAAATCCAGACTCAGGAATCGAACCCGAGACTTCCGTAGCCAAACCGGGGCCAGAAGCGAACCACCTATCTGGACTATGTTATTAGATTTCGAATTTTTCTATCTCTTGTTGCTCGCGAAATTTAGGCCTTCGCAGTGACATCTAGTCGTTAGTTAAGGAACTATCACGGCTTTTGTTATTGCTTCGTTACAGAGAGCATTTTAACAAATTATGATGTCGCAGGCCGAATATTGAAGTAATTTTTATAGGCATTTCTTGCCAATAACTTTACAAATACAATAAATGCATTTTTGAAAGATAGAATATTTTTTTTTTTTTTTTCTCTCTCTCTGTAACGAAGCAATAACAAAAGCCGTGATAGTTCCTTAACTAACGACTAGATGTCACTGCGAAGGCCTAAATTTCGCGAGCAACAAGAGATAGAAAAATTCGAAATCTAATAACATAGTCCAGATAGGTGGTTCGCTTCTGGCCCCGGTTTGGCTACGGAAGTCTCGGGTTCGATTCCTGAGTCTGGATTTCAAATTTTTCTATCTTTCAAAAATGCATTTATTGTATTTGTAAAGTTATTGGCAAGAAATGCCTATAAAAATTACTTCAATATTCGGCCTGCGACATCATAATTTGTTAAAATGCTCTCTGTAACGAAGCAATAACAAAAGCCGTGATAGTTCCTTAACTAACGACTAGATGTCACTGCGAAGGCCTAAATTTCGCGAGCAACAAGAGATAGAAAAATTCGAAATCTAATAACATAGTCCAGATAGGTGGTTCGCTTCTGGCCCCGGTTTGGCTACGGAAGTCTCGGGTTCGATTCCTGAGTCTGGATTTCAAATTTTTCTATCTTTCAAAAATGCATTTATTGTATTTGTAAAGTTATTGGCAAGAAATGCCTATAAAAATTACTTTATTATTTATTTCATGTCATTTTTGTTAGATGTAATAAAAAAAAAGAATACTCACTTAATTATGTTATATTACAATTAAAGTAGTACTATCACGAAATTAAAGTGATTGTCACAGAATTAGGCTAATCACAGTACCATATTGAAACTTATGTTACTCTAAGTAAATTACTTTAAAGTTAAGATTTCTATTGCTCCAAAGATAAACAAAAGGCTGCTTAGGGTTGGACCTCATCTGGCAGCACGGAATCGCCGTTTTCTGTCGCCCTTTCTCTTTCTGTCGCTTAGAACTTCCATTTGATAGACCGAGACAGAAAGCATAATTCGATAGCACGCTGCGGAATCCTCGAGGCGATCGGTATCACGGACAAAATGCAATGGTCGGCAGGGAGACTCCGGAACGCTGAAGCGCGCGATAGCATGCTAACGCATCCTGTCACCGCCGATCACTTGCTATCGCATGCTGTCTCACTCTATCGTACATTGGCGCACGCGGCCGCTCGTCAGCTCAGTGCAGCCTATTCATTCATGCCGTACGGGTGGAAATAACAATGACTGACGAAAATTTGATAGTTTTAGTGCAGAAATATCCTTGTCTTTATGATATGGAGTCGGCGGAATACAGTGACCAATACCGTAAAGAGAATGTTTGGGAAGAAATAGGGAAAATAATAAATCTCAAGGGTAAGTATTTTTATGAATTCGATGTATTTTTTAAATTTGTAGGTAAACATATATTAAAATGAAATGTATTTATTATTCTAATATATATTTACATATAGGTATTATTATTTATGCTAGACGCAGTCGTAAGACTATTTATTTCTCTATAGTAATTGATAGTCCAATCTATTACTGCAATACTGATAAACGCGTAAATTTTAGTTTATCATGTCCTATGTACCCTCTCGTACTGCCAAGTTAGACTTCCAATATCTGTATTAAAATATCTTTTAAATTTTTCTCTAACCACAATCGCACTCATGTTATTATCATTTCCTACGATTGGCATTAAATTCTGCAGAGCCCGTTCTACGTTAGGTGTTGACGCATTATTAAGTGATGTTCTAGGTTGACGTCCTCTTTTGTTCAAAAAGTTATGTAAACTAATGGTAGCTAAAACTACTTTTATTAATTGGTTAGGCTCTAAACGAATTCTTCTAGAATATATGTCGAACCTCTGCGTCAAAATTCCGAAAGCACACTCCACTATCCTTCTAGCACGGCTAAGTCTATAATTATATATTTTGATTTCATCGTTATTGCTTGCTTGCTCAGCTGGATAAGGGCGCATGAGATTGTAATCCAAGGGAAACGCCTCATCACCTACGAATACATGTGGCATAGGATCAGCAGTACCAGGTAAACATTTTACTGGGGGTATGTTCAGTGTACCATTCATAAACTTTCTCCCAAATTGAGAGTTTGAGAAAATTCCTGCATCACTATTTTTACCGTAGGAACCAACATCCACAATAACAAAATTATTTTCTGCGTCTACAACTGCTAGTGCTACACTACAACATGCTACCACTATTTTGAGGTGCTTGGCACACAACATGTTTCCCATCGATTGCGCCGACGCAATTAGGAAAGTTCCAAATTGTGGCAAATTTTTCTTCTATTGCTTTCCAATCTTCTATAGTTGGTGCCTGTACTACTATCGGCGATAATATATCCCATAATGCTTGACTTGTTTCCAATACAATTTGACGCGCTGTTTCCTTCCCCATTTGATAATCATATGCTATTGATTTCAGACTGTTTCCATAAAATAAATACCTGCAAGAAAATTAGAGTGTCTTAATAATCATATAAATGTACCTACTTGCCTACAATTTTATTTTCTTATTTTCAGTTGAAGATTGCAAAAAAAAGTGGACCAGAATTAGAGAAAACTATAGAAAGGCTTTAAAAAAAAGACAAATTCCCAGGAGTGGCTCTGCGGCAACAGTGACTCGTCCTATAAAATATGAAAACATTCTTTCATTTTTAAATAAAAATTATAAGGACAGAGCCACAGTTACAAACTTATCACCAACGTCTCCACCAGAAATACAAGACTTAACAGATAATGAGAGTCAGTCAACTGAAACTACAGCTTATGATTCAAGTACACATCGAGCAAACAATCGTAGTAGATCAAGCGAGTCATACACAGGAGAACAAAGTCTAGCAAAAGTATTAGATAATTATTTAAAGAGCAACAAGGCCAAGGAAAATAATGATCCCATAACAATGTTTTTCTTAAGTATGACACAAACGGTCAAAACATTTCCTTTAGAGATACAACTGGAAGTGAAAAAGAAAATTTTTGAAATTGTAAGTGATGCGGAATCTGCCTTACTTCGTACTTATCACCCTAGTACTCCTCATTTTTCAAGCTATGGTTATACTAGTAATATAGCGAGTACAACGACATCGTCTATGGGGTATGCATCAACTGCAACGACGTCTTCTGCGAGATATACACCAACGACAACGACATCGTTGGAAGGGTATACACCAACTACAACGACGTCGTTGGAAGGGTATACATCAACTGCAACGACGTCTTCTGCGAGATATACACCAACGACAACGACATCGTTGGAAGGGTATACACCAACTACAACGACGTCGTTGGAAGGGTATACATCAACTGCAACGACGTCTTCTGCGAGATATACACCAACTATAACGACGTCGTTGGAAGGGTATACGCAAACTACAGTCACGTTGTCGTCGACATACAATGAACAGTTTGATGATTCTATCTACTATGAAAATGGCAAAATTATGTGTAAATCTACATCAAACACTTATTTGATATTGAAGTTGTGATTATTAAAATTATTGTTGTTGTTTCCCATGGATGATTAAACTTGTGATATTGTTATTTAAGAAGAAAAGCGTTTACTTATTGTAGTTGTTGATTATAAAGAAAAAGTTGTTAATTGTTTCTCAGATTTGATTAAAGGATTAATTAATAATAGTGTATTTTACTTACTTTAGACAAACACACAATCTTTCTTTCACTGAGATGCACTTCCGGAACTTTGTGTTTTGCTTTTGAAGAGTAGGCTGCAGTAGGTCAACTAATTCATTAAAATCATTTAAAGTCATTCCATAATAATCTACGAAACTATCTGGATATTTTACTAAATCTGGAAAATGCGTAACATATTGTCCATGAACCGCTCTCTGCTTCCAAAAAGGATGAACCCAGTATCTCCGTTTTATTTTGCGAATGCGTTTCTTTTTATTACTTTGATTTTGCATTTCTTGCAAAATACACGCTAGAATCACTGCTCTCTCTTTCGTGGTCCTATCCATCTCGCGCTTTAAACTAAACTGATCATGAATGAACGCGGCAGTATGCCACCCATGCTGCAGCATGCTGACGCGTGCGATCGCCTTTTTTGTCTGCGGAATGCGACAGCGCGCGTTTGCATGCGGCATCATACTGCAGCACGTGGTAGCACAGGCGGAACAAATGCGATTCCGTGCTGCCAGATGTGGTCCAACCCTTAATGTTCCTACTTAAAAATAAAGTATAAATATATAGCTTTACGTGTTTTTATTTTTGATATTCTCTTTTGTCACGCAATTAGATGAGTAGACCCTATGTCTTTTGTGCTCTTATTAACTTCTCTCTAGTTATTATTTAAATTGTGTTTTTGATAGTAAAATAACTTTATTCAACGGTGAAGTGTATCCAGAATAAATTGAAAAGGTAAGTTTTACTGATTAGTTTGATTTTTATTGGTAAATTAGTAAAATAATTGCACCCGTAAATATTTCTCGATTAAGAGGTGGATAGAGACGACTGAGGGGTGAATAGAAACGCCATATGAGGTGAATAGAAACGGGAAAGGGGTAAATAGGAATGAGAAAGGGTTTAATAGAAACGCCAAAGGGGTTTTTAGAAACGCTTTTGATAGGGTTGGCACTTTATGTAGGTTGTTGAGTTTTAACTTTATTACCTACCTACATTTTTAAAAAGTTGATTTTTAATATTTATTTATTAATTTTGTGTACAGTCAGCGTCACATACATTAGTGCTTTCTACGTAGTCAAAATCATGTAAAGAATAGAAACTCAATTTTATATTCGCGGACATAACATTCAAATTGTTGTAAGCATGCAGAGTGTTCAAAACATCTTTGCTATAAGTTGTCAATATTATGTTAGCTGTCACAGTGTTCATATTAATGTTACCGAGTAAGTCGTTCAATGGTATCTATGCATTCATACTAGTCAAAATATCTCCACAATTAGGAAACTCAACTATAATACCTGTAGCTAGAGTGTATGTTCGCATAAAATTGTTAATAAGAAACATATTGTTTCCCTTTTTTCATGATTACCCATCCTGCTCATTTCGTGCATGACGTAACTGATATGTCTTTTGTTTTTTATGATTATTATAAAAGAAACATAGTTTATAATGTTACATCACATAGGTAAATATCGAAATGGCAAAAAGAAGTACAGTTGCAGGTATATGAAGGAGTTAGAACTATTCGAATTGTCCTTGAAACGGAAACTTTTTTGAGGAAAAACATCATAAACAATTAACTATAGCAAAATTATATTAATGTCACGGAATAAATATGTCATGTTGTCTCTGTGTATTAATTGGCAAATTTAAATGAAATATATTATTTTATAATTTAGTATGCCTCCGTATCATTTAGATGAGCAAACAAAGCATCGCATAGTCAATTTATATCGGGAAAATGTTTCTATTACCGACATAGCCAATGAACTGGGCATAAGCGTGAGTGTATTTTTTATTACAAGGATTATTAGCATTTCCTTTTAATTTATATTAAATACAAGTTCTAATTAATGATCTTCTATAATCTTTTAGAGAAACACTGTATCTCTCTGGACATCGCGCTGGCGTGAAACAGGAGCGATTTCACGCCATGTTACAACAGGTCGTCCGCGTATTAGTACCATTCAACAAGACCGCGCACTAATAGAAAATGTTCGAGAGGACCGTTTTGTTAACACTTCCCAATTGGCAACCACTCATAACATGTCCCAGAGTACAATACGTAGAAGACTAAAAGAATCGGGCCTCCATAATCGCGTACCAGCAAAAAAACCTCATTTGACACCCAGGCATAAATCTTTGAGACTACAATTCGCACTAAATTATTTAGATTACGATTTTAGCTAAGTCGTTTTTGTTGATGAAAAAGTATTTTGTAACTCTACCCATGGTCGCCTCTCTCTGTGGAGATACAATAATACAAGATATAATGATGAAAATATCTTGCCGAATAATAGAAGTGGCCGCATATCGCTTGGCTTTTGGGGATGGATGTCGGGAATTGGACCCGGTGAGCTAATCGAAGTTGGTGGGCGTCTAAATGGAATGACATATAAAGATATTCTAGAAGAGGTGTTATTGCCGACAGCACAAATCTTTTACCCCTTTGAAGAGGCAATAACTTTTATTCAAGACGGAAGCTCTATTCACAACTCAAGAGTGGTTCAAAATTATATTTCTGCAAATGCAGAGTTAAATTTAATAACCCTACCTCCAAAGAGCCCGGACTTGAATCCTATTGAGAACGTTTGGGGTAAAATGGTCCAAATGTGGGATCACGAACTGGCTCGCAGTACCGAAAATTTACGGATGCATGTAAATGCAATTTGGGAATCATTGAGGGGAAGTTTATTTTGTTTTAATACAGTCAGATCAATGAGACAACGCCTCCTTGATGTAATCAATGCCAACGGTGGTTACACTAGATTCTGACAAATATAACTGTTCTTTTTTGGAACTAGTAGTTTTGATTTATTTTCATTTTGAAAACCTGTTTTAAAGCTTTAAGTGGCAGAAGCTTTTGACTGGGGGAATGAAAAAATAAATAAAAAATATTTACTCAGTTTTAGCGATTTCCTTAGATAACATTTTTACACCACAAATTAGCCATATCTGTCAATTACAACCATACTTTTTTTTATTTAGCATTTCGTTTTTTCTATAAACTGTCTGAATCTAACACTGACTCTCACAGTAACGGACACCGAGCAGTTTAAAAATAAATTAATAAAATAGTATGGTGTAGGAATTACACACCTTGAAGGGCACACCTGATGAGCGAATTAACAATGCATGTGTGGCAGGCCTTAGTTTTGAGGAACATCAAACTGAGATTGTAACCAGCTTTAGTGATTTCTGACGAGATGTGCATAGATACCATTGAACGACCTACTCGCTAACATTAATATGAACACTGTGACAGCTAACATAATATTGACAACTTATAGCAAAGATGTTTTGAACACTCTGCATGCTTACAACAATTTGAATGTTATGTCCGCGAATATAAAATTGAGTTTATATTCTTCACATAATTTTGACTATACTGAAAGCACTAATCTATCTAACGCTGACTGTACGCAGGTATAGTTGCGAGCAATATGCCACGCAACTACAAACCAGACCCTCGGGGTAAGAAATATATAAAATATGACTTCAACTTAATACAACAGGCTGTTAATGAATATTCTGCGAGTAATTGTTCTCTTGATACTATCTCAAAGAAATATAATATACACAGATCTGTTTTATACAGACACTGCACAAAAAATATGAAAAGACAAGGAGGTCAAACTGTTTTATCCAAAGAAACTGAAGAAGAATTTATTAAATACCTAAATATATGTGCTGACTGGGGCTATCCTTTGGAGGCGTATGATTTAAGAGTACTTGTTAACGTCTATCTTGATAAATTAGGTGTGAATGAAAAGAGATTTAATAATAATATGCCTGGACCAGATTTTGTCTCCTCTTTTATGAAAAGGCACAAAGATGCAATTTCTCAGAGATTATCGCAAAATATAAAGCGAAATCGGGCTGCTGTTTCCCCTGAAATAATAAAAAAATACTTTGAAGAATTAGAAATTTCATTATCAGGCGTACCTATGTGCAATATAATAAATTACGACGAGACGAATCTTTCGGATGATCCTGGGCGGAAGAAAATAATTACAAAAAAAGGCGTGAAATATCCAGAGCGGGTGATGAACCACTCGAAGTCTGCCGTTTCTATTATGATTGCGTGCACAGCTGAGGGAGAATTACTGCCTCCTTATGTTGTCTATAAAGCACAACACTTGTATGACACTTGGACCGTTAAGGGGCCAAAAGGGACTCGTTACAATAGATCACAGTCAGGTTGGTTTGATGGAACCATTTTTGAAGACTGGATTAAATCGGTAATCATACCCTATTTTCAAGGAGTACCCGGAAGAAAAATATTGATCGGTGATAATTTATCGTCGCACCTTTCATTAGATCTAATTAAACTGTGCCATGAAGATAACATAAGTTTCGTATTCTTGCCAGCTAATTCTACCCACATCACACAGCCATTGGATGTGGCCTTTTTCAGGCCCATGAAAATAGCTTGGCGAAATATTTTGTATCAATGGAAAAAAGCCGATGGTCGCCAACAAGCATCGGTTCCAAAAGGATGTTTTCCACGTCTACTATCGATGCTTTTAGACGCCCCAAAACACAATGCTAAAGAAAATATTTTATCAGGATTTAAAAAAGCTGGAATAAATCCACTGGACCCTACACAAGTACTGAAAAGATTACCTGGATATGACAGAGTTAGCCATCAAACAGAAACTATCAATGAATCTGTTCTAACAATACTAAAAGAAATGAGATATGGAACCATAAATATCGCTGAACCTAAAAGAAAAAGAAAAATTGAAGTAGAACCTGGAAAGAGCGTTAGTCTTGAAGAAAGTTATGCTGAAACAGAAATCGAGAACCAAGAGCCAAAGAAAAAAAATAAGAAGACAAATAAAGAAAGTAAAGACAATAACAAGCAAAACGAACCAATAACAAAGAAAGGAAAGGGAATTGGAAAGAAATCAAAAACACAACCACATACAAATGTAACAGATGAAACGAAATCTCTCGCCGCTAACTGTTTACAAGATGATCTTGAAGTTGGAACGTCTCAGATGTTTTACGATCATGAAAGTCAGTTAACCTCTGAACCAAGCACAAGCTTCTGTAAAGAAGAAACAGCCTTATTACCACAGTCTTTGAGTACATGTGCGGCTAATGATTACTTAGATATAGAAAAGGTACCAATTATTTTTGGTGATGATGTTGTTATTGAACATTTTGAAACGATTGACAATTTAAATGTCAGTTCTGATGCCATGATTTCTAGTAATGAAATAAAAAGCAATAACAAAATTGAAATTTTATCTGATATTTCAGTTAAAGATCCTAAACAATTAGCAAAAATATTATATGATAATAAAATGAAAAGAAAACAACAAAAACATCGAAATTATTACAGAAATGACGAGGAAATATTATCCGATTTAATGTCTGATACTGATTAAAAAAAATATTCGTATTAAAAAAAAGTGAGTTTGTGATAAGAGCCATTTAAGTATAACATTCCAGAATTAACACTTTATGTTGACATCCTAAAATTTTTAATAAATACTCATTTTGTGTACTTAATTATTTTAACACCCTAATTATTTTGAACTGATTATTCTGTTTTGTTCATTATTGTCAGAAGATTATTATGTTTCAGATTGAGTTGGTAATATAATTTTATTACGTTTAATAATTATTAATTAAGCTTATTTTTTTTGGTGATCTCAATTCTACCATTATTTTTGAACTGATTTTTTAATAAGCATTGTTATTGGTTGGGATTATTTTATTTTTAATATTAATAAAAAGGTTTTCTAATATATTATGTACACTCTTTTATTTCATTATCTCTGTGACGTCATACTACCTAATATAAAATATTTTGACAACCCTATCACTTTTCTCTATTAACCCCATACGTCGTATCTATTGACCCCGTATTCCGGGAAAATAGAAATTGGCCAGGTTTTTGTCTTTTTCTCTTAAGTAGATAATAATTTGGCATTAAAATTGTAATTAGCTTGTAAAATAACACAAGACTCCCACAATGAAAGCAGCTTTATTACCCGAAACTTACAATTTATATTATTAAAGTCGGTTTGAAAGTCTAGATTGTTTCTATTAACCCCGTTTTACGGTACGTCGAGAGAAGCAGAAAAGCAATTTGGAATTCCAAGGCGCACAATCGTTAATAGATTAATGAATCGTCATTCAAGACTGTCGGGACACCTACAAGATTAAGTGAAGAAGAAGAAGAGAAGTTAATAAACGTAATAATAGCATCTGCAGATTATGGTAGACCGCTCACAAAACTAGATTTGCGTATTTTAGTATGATGGTTTGATGCTACGATGTTTAGTGTGTTCAGACAGTTGTTTTGGACTGGGCCAAAAAACTTCCAGGGACAAAAGTGGTAATTGGGGATAATCTGTCTATTCATCTCAGTCCTGAAATAGTTCGACTTTGTGAAGAAAATGATATCAAGTTTGTGTTTATGCCGCCAAATTCCACTTACTTGACCCAACCGTTAGACATTGCGTTTTTCGGTCCATTAAAGAAAGAATGGCGGAAAATACTACTCAAATATAAGACTGAAAACCCTTCGCAAAAAACAATGAATAAAAAACATTTTCCTGTCTTACTCAAAACCTTAATTCAAAATATTGAGATGCGACACAGTAAAAATTAACAAAGTGGATTTAGAGCGGCAGGGATATATACCTTAAATCCAAGAGAAGTCCTGAAAAGAATACCAGAATTCCAATTTCCCGATTCTACGGCTTACCCGATTGATGAATCTCTGCTGGATTACCTAAAACAATCAAGAGCACCGAATCCAATAAAAAATATACGTGGAGCCCGGTGTATCCGTAAAAGCTACCGATTTTGAAAAAAAAAGAGTTATTGCAAAAACCAGGACAAAAGTATAAAACAAAAATGGACAGTGAGAAACAAAAACCTAAGTTGAAGAAAATGAAGACTGATCAAATTAAACATAAAACTGAAGAAAGTAAAGCAGAAGCGGAAAAGATTTGGACGAAATTACAGAGTATAAAGAAGAAATTCAGATTAAAACAGATACAGAAAAACTTAAAATGGAAAAACAACAACAGCGGATAATTAAGAAAAACATACTGAATGAAAAAACGGGACTTATGCAAACATTTATAATTACCGATGCCATTATAGAAAAACCGAAGTCTACAATCTTGAAAGAAAATTTAAAATTGAAGACAAAAGCTCGTAACGATCTTGAACGAGACAAGATTCAATCTTGTCTCGCTTACGATGATTATATTGATTCCGACTTTAAAGAAAATATTGGAAATCCCTCAGATAACGAAACCATAGAGACAGACATGGCACCAAATCTAAAACGCAAGTCAAATGCAGATAAAAATGTCATTAACAAACTAAAAAATACACCCGCCACAAGATCAAAGACATTGCAAAGTACTAGTTCAACAACCACTGAAGAAATTATAATGAGTGTACACAGTGACAGTGATTTAGATGACATCAGCCTTGAACAGACAGAAGATCCAGATGTCATAGATCTCGAACAGTTAAGCGACAATGACACTTACAGGTTAGTGTTAAATTATACAGTACAAGAAATCATTAATAATGATATTAGGAAAAAAAATGATGAGAGGGAAGCTGAAATATTTAATGAGATTATGCGTATTAAATCAGAGAATGACACAGATACAAAAATCGAAGATACCAAAACCGATGACGGAGTAGCGACTGAGAGTAGGATGAGAATATGAACATGCAGAAATGAATCAAAAAAATGATGAAAGTATGAAGGATGTAGAACAATTATTACGGACTGAAAATGAAAATAAATCAAACTCCTTCAATAATATTGAAATGATACAGTTGAAAATAGGAGATAATGTTCTAGTAAGATACTATCAGAAAAAGAAATGGCAATATTACATTGGCTTTATAATTGAAATGAATGACCAAGTTGAAAAAAAGTATAAAATATCCTACTACAAAACCATTTCCAAAAAAAGTGATATTAAATTTAAAAAACCAAAGATGTAGATGACATACCTGGAGGCTTAGACAAATACCACACGATACTTTTTCCACACACGCTAACGCGGGAAAATGTATGCATTTGACAGTACCGTTCCGTCGCGAATGGTCAAATTCGCAATCGGTCAAGTGACTGAGAAACCGTCGAAATTGCATTCGGTCAAATTAGCGATTGGTCCATATCTCGATCTGTCAAAATCGCAATTGGTCCATATCGCGAATGGTCAAGTTCGCAAACAGTCAAGATCGCAATCGGTCGAATATTTTACTTCGCATACATAATTATGTCTTTATGTATTATTTAAGGGTCTTATGATAACTGTTTAACATGAAAACAAAACAAATAAAACGCGGGTGAAACCGCGGGCGGAGGCTAGTAATTAATAATTTAGTTAAGTATATATTGTGGCTTGTACGTTAACAGAAAATAGCAGACGACTTGAGGCCCAGTATCTATGAAAATAGTATGAAATCTATGAATACGTGTTATATGGTAGGGAAAGGGATACATTTAATGAATTTTCTTAGTTCATTCAATTGTTGCCATTTATAATTCTTTCTTAGTCAATGAAAAATCTCAATTAGTTTCTGCGGCTTTCTATAAAATACATGTTATGTGAAAAACATACAAAAATGATAAGACTTTTATAAAAAACCTATTTCTAGCCATTAATATTTTTACCTGGTAATATTTTGCCTTTACTATACGTAAAGTAGTATTTTGCAAAAACTAAACACAATGTACCCAAGATTAAATCAAATTGAGGGTATTTTGAAATATTCCGCGGGCGTTCTTTTTTGTCATTCCGAATCATATTAGACGTCAGTAATAGTTTGTTGCGCATCGTTGGCTATTAATACCTTAGTTAATAACGCTATAAGGTTAATAAAGTGCCGTTGATAATTAAAATCAAAGTGATTTTTTTACAATGATCCAAGCAAACGAAGATTTTGAGATTGTGAAAAATCAAATGGACAATGATACGCTAATTAGTGACGGTTATCGTTATAACCTACATGTTTTGAATAAAAGTGGGAGTACGTTATGGAGGTGTTCTAATAGAACCAAAATTGTAATGCATGGATATGACGATAGATGCTACAAGGAAAACTATTTTAAGGCGCTCGGAACATGTGTGTGAGAAAAATGAAGGTAAAAATGCGTCACGTAAATTATTAACGTTATTAAAAAAAGCGGTATGCGATGATATGGGTCCAATTCAAGCTATTTTTGAAAAAAAAACTGAAAATCTAAATTCAACTGCTATTCCAAAATATGAATCGGTAAGAGATGCACTATACAGAGCACGCAAAAAATATTTAAACTCCGATCGGTTAAAGTTTGATTGCCCCAAAAATGTTAAACTCCCGCAAGCATTAACTAAGAAATTTTTAGTAATTGAAGATGGCGAAGATGAAAAAATATTAGTATTTGCATCAAAATTAAGTCAACGGATTGCAAGGACACAGAAACATTACTTTGCAGACGGGACTTTTAAGGCCGTTCCGTCACCATTCTATCAACTTTACGTACTGCACGTGGATTTAGATTCAACAGAAAAAAGTACTAATATAGTTCCAGTATTTTATTTTCTATTGCCAAATAAATCTGAACATACATACACGCGTGCATTTACACTCCTAAAGGACAAATTAGGAGTAACAATCGAGTTTTTTAAATGTGATTATGAGAAAGCCCAGTTAAACGCCGCCAGCACTGTCTTTCCACAAGCACAAGTTAGTGGATGTTATCATCACTTTAACGACGCAATTTGGCGGTATTCCAAAAAAATTAAATTGAATACATCAAAGGATGGAAGAAATGTAACAAGGAAATGCGCGATGATTCCGTTAGTACCAGCCAGTCATATTCCTGAAGCTTGGAGACACATACAAGAAAGCGCACCAGTTTGTGAAAAAATGGATAAGTTCCGCCGATACTTCGAAAAAGAATGGTATCCGAAATTGTCACCAAACTTATTGAGTTGTGCACACCAGGTCCGCCAGGTGGCGCTGCTACGTAAACACTGCTTTGACAAGTGCTCGTAATAATATTTTGTAAATAAATAGTTATCTTGGGATTTAAGTGGATCCGAACATTAATATAGTGATAAAAGTCTATAAATGTTATGAAGAAATGTTATCTTAAAAAGGTACTAAAACATAACTTTAAGTGACGAACAATTCTCAAGTGAAATCTACAAAATAAATAACTGTGTGGTGTTCGAACGAAGTTACACACGCAACAATACAGGTACGCTATGCGGTACACTAGAATATTTTTGTATTGAAAGAGATTTACTTGAAATAAGTGATTTAATAATTTATCCGAACCGTTAAGAAACAATATTTGAATATATCACATAGAAAGTAGCGCACCCCGTGTCAAATAGAAGCAACCAGCAACACGGTTTATATAATTTCTAAAAACACCGCCATCTAGCGTTAAATAGAATTACCATCTGAAGTCATTGATTTGGAACATCGACTATTCAAATTAGTTCTGAAATATATCAACAGTTGTCTCTCATATACAAAATGGACGACAACGTTACTGTTCGTAATCGTAGACATAGAACTAACTCATTAAACGACATTATTTCTTCCAATAATAGCACCTTATTCGACACAACTATGTTAAGCCTACGTGATTCACCGCTTAACACCAGTCAAACTGTTCTAGAACTACAAGAAAAAATGCAGGAAATGTCGAACAATATTGAGAGCGCTCATGCCGAAATAGAAAACCTGATTATAGAAAATACACAACTAAAATCAGATCTACAAAAATGCCAAATCTTAATAGAAACATACAAAGCATTAAATTCTAGTGAAATAATAAGTATGACACCGGGTTCAGGGCGTAAACGAAGGGGAAAGCTTTTAAATCGAAATTTAACGCCTTCCAGACCTAAAGAGCAACCTTCTAATGAAACAAATAAAACGCCTGCCAAAAAAGTTATAGGTAATAAACAGTCCAGAACAGCGGTAGTAAACAATGAATATAATAAGAAAGAAAAATCACCCAGCTCCATACCTTCACTGTCACCAACAGTCACAGAGAACATTATTGCAACACAGACGACATCCAACACTCATTGTACGCACAAATTAAAGGACAATAAACAGCTGAGTAAGAAACAGAAACTTTGTTTACTGAGTAGTAATAAGAGAAATAAAGTATTGCCTATTGTCACAAATACATTCCCAAATATGAACATATGCCACTATCTCACACCAAACAGTGGAATTCAAAACTTAATCCATAACCTGCATAATAAATTGATAGACTATGACATGAATGATTACTGTGTAATTATGATCGGACCAGAAGACTTTCAAAGCACTTACAACTATGTTGATATCATTATAAGCATCCGAAAGACTCTATTTAGTATAAAACACACGAATATTATATTATGTTTGCCTACGTACCAGTTTAATAATTATAGTTTGATGTTTAATTGTAGAGTGGAAGCTTTTAACAATCTTCTATATCTTGACATATGTACTCATCAATATGCTACATTGTTTGACTCTAATTTAGACCTAATGAATGACTATACCATGTTTTCTAAATATAGGGGCGATATTAATAACTACGGTTTACGCAATATTTTTGACAATTTAAAGTCCTATATTATAAGCAGTGATGAGAATAATGTATTATTTACTAATTGTGACAAAAATAAAATAATTAGCAAAGCTCATTCCAAAGAAAATAAAAACTTTTTTCGTATGTAATCACATATTTGTACTACATCAAAACATAGCTAGCCTGTTCTCGAAATCAGATATGCTTTCTGTATGTATTGATGAATTAGCAGATAAAAAAAAATCTGTGGATGTGTTATGTATAAGTGAGCATTTTATGATGTCTGGCGATGAGAGCCTCCTCGATGTACCAAACTATTACTTAGCTGCATGTTACAGCAGAACACATAGTAAAAGAGGTGGAGCTTGTATATTGCTAAGGACGGGACTACTTAGTAGTGAAATAACAGAGGTTGCCAAATTTACACAAATGGGTATTTTTGAATGTTGTGCCATAGAGTTAATTCAGTATAAAATAGCTATCGTCTGTATTTATAGGACACCAAAGTCAGCGAATATTGCAATATTTTTTGAAAAGCTAGAACAATTACTCACCTTTTTGTGTAAAAAGAAATATGAAAATATTATTTTAGCAGGTGACTTTAATGTGAATGTTTTGGAGAATAACTCGGCTACAAAGGAATTTAAATGTATTCTCAAAAGTTTTAATTTAAAATTAACTTTTGATCAACCGACTCGGCTACGAAGCAAAACTTGTCTTGATAATATAGCTCACAACTTCCATAGACCTTGCAAATCAGAAATCATAGAATTTTCGCTTTCAGATCACACAGCTCAACTCTTACAATGTCCAGTTAATAATAAATGTATCCTAAAATATTGGCGTAAAAAACAACGCGATTACTCTTATCTTTTGCGGTAATTTACAAAGTTGAAGAAGTAAATAAAGCCTACGACCTCTTTTTGGAACAATTCAAACTATTTTATGATCTGTGCTTCCCCACTCGCATAGTCACAATAAATGTAATAAATAAACCAAAATGGATATCCCAGGGCATTAAACTATGTAGTAAAAGAAAAAGACAACTCCTATGGAACTTTCGATATAATAGTACACAGAACAACCGAATAAAGTATAAAAACTACACAAAATTATTCAAAAAAATTATTACACTAACTAAACGAGTTCAAAACTGCTATAAAATAAAAACTTCTGACAATAAAAGCAAGGCGACATGGCAAATTATTAATAGTAACAAATATAATATACCCAAAAATGACATATTGAAAATAAAATTTGATAATACTGACATTACTGACCCATTAGCGATAGCCAACACTTTTAATAATTATTTCATCGACAAAGTTGTACCACTGCAGAATTATGGAACAAAAGACACCTCTCTTATTAAAACTAGTAATGACTCTATGTTTATGTATCCAAGCTCTCCGACTGACGTTCTAAATATAATAAAAAATCTTAAAAATACGAAAAGTGTAGGTCACGATGATATAGCTACAAACATAATTAAATCTGTAGGTCATTTGATATGTCATCATCTGAGTTATATATTAAATCTTAGTATAAGTAGTGGCATATTTCCTCACCAACTTAAAATATCAATAATAAAACCATTGCATAAAAAGAACAATAAGGATGTTATTGAAAACTATAGGCCGATTGCTTTAATATCAATACTGTCGAAAATATTCGAAAAATATTTCCACAATCAAATCTACTCATATCTCGAGAAAAAATCTTTATTGTGTCCACAACAAAAAGGCTTCAGACAAAATATGACAATAAATATGGCAATATATGATTTTATTTACAATATTATGACAAACATTGACAAACGGACTCCTGTATGTGCTATTTACTGTGATATGACGCAAGCGTGCTATGTTGATTATAAAATCCTAAAAGACAAGTTAGAGTGCTACGGTATAAGGGGAAACGTCTTAAAATTAATCGAATCTTACCTCACAGATAGAAAACAAGTTACTATTATCTCAAAACTAGACTACAAAACTAAAACGGAAATATTATACACATCTAGTGAACGCGAAATAAAATTTGGTGTCCCTCAAGGAAGTGTAATCGGACCTCTTTTATTTACTATTTATATAAATGACTTACCTAGCGCTACTACTCAACCAATGACACTTTTTGCTGACGACAGTACATTGACAATTACATGTAAAAATCCTGACTCTTATGAAAATGACATTAGTAACGCTTTGACATCAATAATATCGTGGCTAAAAAATAACAATTTAAAAATTAACCTTAGTAAAACTAATGTAATGCACTTTAGTCAGCGCAAAAACACTCCCTCAACTATTAACATTAATTATGATAATATAAATATTAAAGAGGTAAATAGCACGAAATTTCTAGGTCTAACGATAGATAAAAAAATGAACTGGAAAGATCATATTGAAAATCTTAATAGTAGATTGAGTAGAGCTTCCTACGCCTTGTATAAGCTAGCTCCAACGGTTAATACAGATTCGTTACTTACTGCATACCACGGATTAGTGGCCTCAATTTTAAGATACGCAATTATATTTTGGGGTAACTCTACCGACAAATCCACAGTCTTTAAATTGCAAAAACGATGCATTCGCTCCATGTTTGGCTTAATAATTACGGACAGCTGTCGTCCATATTTTAAAAAACATAGGATCTTACCACTGCCCTGCCTATACATACTAGAAGTATGCATGTTCGTGAAAACTAACCCAGCTCTATTTCCAAAAGTATCGGACATTGTGCATCGTAACAGGCGAGATAATGATCGACTATGTCTTCACAACTCCAAAACTACACATTTGAGTAATAGTATAGTTTGTATGGCACCGAAAATCTTTAATAAGCTCCCAAAAAATGTAAGAAATCTAAATGTTAATAGTTTTAAGAATAGAGTTAAAGATTTACTTTTAAATAAATGCTATTATGACATTAATGAGTACTTCAGGGACACTTTGGAAATCTAACTGACATTATTATATTTTTTATTATTATGACATTTTATTGCATGACATTCACTGTAATTATTACTTATAATAATTTGTATGTCACTTATGGCAAAGCATGTTGACACTAAAATAAACTACTAAGAACTGTTATAGGATATAAGTATTTCCTGTAATTTACACATGTTTAGAACAAATAAATATATCTTTATCTTATCTTTATCTTTACCAGCGCCACAGAACAACGAATGCGCTGGAGGGATGGCATGCTCGACTAAATCGACGAATTCCTAAACATCCAAATATATTTTTGTTCATATACAAATTGAGAAAAGAATGCAAATACCACGATTCAAGGATAACACAATCTATAATTAGTAGTAGGACGACTACTAGGAGGGCTTGTGACGTTTTATTTGATAAAAAATATAAAAAGACTCTCGAAAATCTCGAAAAGGGCAACATCACAATAAAAGCTTTTTTTTGTAAAATAGTATATCTTCGGTTAAAGCTATATAAACGTTGATTATGATTTAGAGTTCATAAAAATTGATTTTTATAGACAAAATTGAAGAAGACCTTAAATGTATATTACTTAAATTGTAAATTGTATGTAATTTTTTTTTGATAAAAAATATATGTACAAATATTAAAGTATATTATATACCTAGTTTAAGTAGTTTATATGACTAGTTATTCGTATTGATCATATAAAATTCTATTTCTTATTCTGTGAAAAACAGAATTTCTTAATCTATTCTATTCTTAATTTTATTTTTAATCTTGACTATTTTTGTATTGGATTATAATAGTAGGTAGGTAATGTATATGCATATATGTATATTATGAGAACTATACGCTAACTGGTTATTTGAAACAATAATTATGTAAAATAATTATTATTTAAATTATTATGTTATTGTATATGCCACAAAATATAAGTATATATCGCCGGCCCCGGAGAATAAAATGATAACCGACATTGCAATAGTTTTAGTGTTATGCCATATTTGAAGTCTAGAGAGCCCAATACACACACTCAATTTTTTTCGTAATTTTTCTATGATTATTCATAAAAATAAAAGACAATACTATATTATTCGTCGTACTTTCTGAGGTGCACATTAACGTGAATAAAATTATTACAAATTATTGCCATCTTGGTTATATTAAAAAATATATTGTAAGAGCTATAACAATTGTATTCTCGCACAAGAAAACATCGCTATGAATTGTAATGGCGAATACCATTTTATTCTCGTTAAAAAACTTCTAAGCTCGGTGGCTAACATTGCTTTAGTAAACAGTTTGTATTGACGCTGAATGGTGAAGTATATTGCCATACTTTTCTAACGCACATTTTTGCAAACGTTAGAGAGTGATGACAGTATACAATCTTCGCGCGGAATTCTTGCAGGTGCGGCACGTGCCGATGTTTGTTTACGTAATTATTGTTTCCAAAAACGTCGTTGCATGTGCATCATAATTTTGTGTTCTTAGGATTTCGGAGATTATAAAAGTATTGTAGTCGTGTTATCGTGTGCAGTGATTGTGAAATTCGGTAGACTGATACCTATATATTTAATTAAGTCATCACAATTAAGTAAATATGAATCAACAGAGGTATTCTAGGATAAATACTATTATGAGTAAGCTCGTGGGCCCGAACCAGTGCAAGGATGGTAAGTACTAATTCTTCCTTATTATGGTTTTTCGTTATTTAAGTATCCTACTAATATAATAGGTATTATAAATGCGAATGTTTATATGGATGGATGTTTGTTACACTTTTACGCAAAAACTACTGAACGGATTTTGATGAAACTTTGTAGTAATATAGTTAATATATCAGAATAACATATAGGCTATATTTTATTTCCGTATTCCTACGGGAATGGGAACTACGCAGGTGATACCGCGGATGCAGCTAGCACTTAGGTTTTTAGTAAAAATATAGGCACATACAGATGGGTCAGGTTTTGGGTTCGATTCCCATACGTAACAACACTTTGTGTTCGTCAAGTCGGGGTGGTATGTAGGTATTGTGTCGGCGATTTTGAATTTTTTAAAGTACATAACTAGTTCTTAACATAAGAGTTGAAAGTATTGCTATTTTAATATTTTAATAAAATGAAATAAATATTATTTTCAGACAATTTACCAGCTGATACTATAAATAAGGAAGAAACAACAAAACGTCATCATGAATATAGTTTACGAGGTAGGTACATACCGTAGTGTCTTTGTATTTTTAATGAAATACCCTTGGCATGCTAGCTTGGCATACATTGCGTCTCATTTATACCGTATAATTTTATAAAAAATACGTTTAAAAAATGTAGTCAGGTTGATATTTTGGAACTTTCTACACTAACTTTACATGACTGGTCTGTTAGTGTAGTGGTTGGTGACACTGCCTGCTATGCTGGAAGTCATAAGTTTGATTCCCACCCAAATCTTTGTTTGAGCGCCATAATTTTGTTCTGGAGTGTAATTTGTCTATTATGCTTAGCAATAACAATATTAGCACCTAGCACGTATCATTACAAGTTATCGGCCTTATTGTGAGTTGACTTAAGATTGTATATCTATTAATAACTAGCTATTATTACCTAATTTACATTGTTTGACTGGCTCGATGGCTCATTCGTACAGTGTACAGACTGCCACGCAGAGGTCTCGGGCTCGAATCCTGGGTCGTGTGGTATTGGGTTTTTCTGGCGAAAAATTCGCAATGTACGCCCGCAGTCAGTTACTTCAGTCAGTCAGTTTCAGTTAGTTACTTCTTTTAATACCATACGTATTCGATTAATATCTTATCTCATCTCATATTACAGAGTCAGCAAAGACGAAATATTATGATGAAAACGATAAAGAAGTAGATGAAGACTTTTCTCCAGATGTATCCGAATATGTACCAAGCCCAAACCGATTAACAAATCAAGATAATTATAGTAAAACGCCATCAAGTATTGGGGGCGACTCGGACTTTATAAAAGCAGCCACTAATGATATTGCAAAAACGCCATCAACCATTTCAAATATTTCTTTCATTTTAGATACAGTTGATTTTGTAGCATCACCTTCAATAGTATACGATAACCGTCAAACCTCAGATTTAGATAAATCTCATGGCGATGACATAACTTTCAAGAGATTGGCAACATCTCCTTTAAGAGATTATAATGCTGAAACAATGTATGGAAAAAGTACAAAAAAGTTAACTCGACGTTGCTTAAACTTTTTTTTTTTTTTTTAAAGACGACTCCTGCATTAGGGTACAAGCCCTGTGTCGCAGGAGACTTTACAAACATACAAGTCACGGACACAAAGTACACCCAGACTCGGAACAACAATTTGTGGATCACACAAAGTGGTGTCCCGTGTGGGAATCGAACCCACGACCTCTTGCGTAGCAGTCGGACACACTCCCACCGCGCCACAGAGGCAGTCTACTATACTATCCCTGCCAATTCTGATGACGTGAATGCCAACCACGTATCTTTTGGCCAAACGGAAGATAATCAGGATCAGGAAGTTTCTTCTATCAGTGAACTGACACTTAATAAACCATATCTAGCTCCTGAAATTGGTATCTGTGAGTTAGATGAAACTTTGAAATCTCAAAACTGTTCCACTGACACTGACGGTACAATGTTACAACGTTCCCTGGTTAGTTACAAAAATATTTCTTCATGTTCAAACTTAGATATAACAGATTTATTACCACCCGATGTATATGAATACAACGCTGTGAATAACCTTGTTGAAGATAACCACGAAAGTGATAATAACCTTGTCTCCGAACAAGTGCCCATACAAATTGAAACTACAAAAATTGTTACAAATACGACGAAGAAACTAACCAGAAAGCGGTCACGAAACGAAAGTGAAAGACAGGACCAGAAAAGTAAAAAACTAAAGAATTTAGGAGAAGCCTACACAGGATGCAGATCTAAAAAAGAGTTTAGTAAAAAGATTGTTAAAGCAGAATGTAAGTGTACAAAGAAATGTGGAGAAAGAATTACACAAGCACAAAGAGAGGCTTTATTGCAGCAATACTATGCACTTGGAAGTCATGAGCTACAGTGGCAATACATCGCAAACTATACCATAGCCGAAGACGTAAAACGAGTATCTGTAGTACGCAAGAACAATCGTACACAGACGATTAAATACTTTTTTCGTATAAACGGGGAGAAAACGCAAGTATGTAAGACCTTTTTTATAAACACATTAAGTATTTCACATCAGACAGTATATACGGCGTTGGAGAAGGTAAAATCAGATACAGGTTTAGTAGACTGCAGAGGGCAACATGATAACAGGCCACGTAAAATGCACGTAAGCACGGAGGAAAATATAATCAAACATATCCAATTATTTCCTGTTGTCGAGTCGCATTATGTAAGGCAAGATTCCGCGAGACTATATCTGTCAGAGCTTCTTAATTTGAGTAAAATGTATCGTCTGTACCAAACTTGGTTTAAAGAGGGAAATTATGATTGCCCGATAGCTTCTAAACGACAATATGAGACCATCTTTAACACCAAATTTAATTATTCTTTTTATAAACCAAAGAAAGACCAATGCTCAACGTGCACTCTCTACAGAGAAGCTGATCCTCTTCGACAAGAGACATTGAAAGATAAATATGACCAACACCAAAAGAACAAACACAAAGTACGTCAAATTAAAAAAGAAGAAAAAGAATCCATTGATCCTTCACATACCACCATAGCGATATTTGACTTAGAGAAGGTCTTGAGTATTCCACAATCTCAAGTGGGAATATTCCATTATAAAAGGAAGTATCCAATTTATAATTTTACCATTTATGATAGTAATAGACATAAAAAAGGAAAGGGGTATTAAAAATATTTCTTTTTATTCAGATGGCTGTGCAGGCCAGAACAAAAACAGGTTTATCTTTGCTCTATACATTTTTGCCGCTCAGAAACTTCAAATAAACATCACACATAGATTTTTTGAAACAGGTCATGGGCAAAGTGAAGGCGATTCTATGCACTCTAATATTGAACGTGAATTAAAACACAGGGTTGTATATACTCCCGATCAGATGTACGCAATAATAATGAATGCCAAAGTCAACGGTGAGAAGTATAATGTGAAGGAAATGTTACAAAGTGAGTTCTTTGACATGAAAGAATTAATTAAAAATAAGAACTGGGCCACTGATGAAGCAGGACATAAAATTATGTGGTCTAAGGTAATGGAAGTAAGCGTTTTACATTCACGATCACAGACTCTACGCTTTAAATATGATTTTGAGGATGAGTACTCTCAACTGAATGTAGAACAGCAACAAAGACCAGCCAAAAGCAAGCGAGTTAGGCAGACAAAATCTAACATACCAAATTCTACAGCTGAATTTCAGTTGAAAGTCGCGTACACCGACCCATTGCCATTAAGCAAGGCTTTACACGACGACCTTATGAGCCTATGTAGATCAGAAGCAATCCCAATGTTCTACCATGCCTTCTACGAAGCTTTAACTTATGACGGAACTAATACTGAAAGCCATACACTTGTTGAAAACGAAGATCAGGCAAACTAATTTTTAATTACCATTTTTATTAAGTTTCTCTTGTGTGCTTTAACATAAATAAAGTCTGATTACCATAACTTTATTTTATTTTCGTAACTAGAATAATAGTCCTAAGGTTGATTAGTGTACAATGGATATTATCCCGTATGAACCAGAACAAAATGGTAAGTTACTTTAGTTTTCCATAATTTAGCACTGTCATACGATTGAATAGTATTGCAATAGGATATTATACTATTTAATATCATTGGAAATAACGAGAATAAAATGGTAAGTGTACAATACCAAATCTCAATAACATTAGATATTTACTATAGTTCGTAAAATATAGCTTGATACCTGTGACTTTAGAGACTACGTTTAAAAGACTGCTACAATAAATTTGTTGTTGGAAAAGTTTTAATTTTTTAAATATTAATAAGACATTTGTATAGAAATCTAGAACACTTTTTTCAAATAGAACTTGTTATCAAGGAGATACTAGTATAAACAAAGGTAATTTAAAATATTTATTATATTTTATTATTTATATTTTTTTGTTAGCTTACTTCGTAAACTCTTTTCGCAGCCTGGTAGGGATGTGTAATCGACTGGCCAGCGAATATCGATAAAATAAATGTATGACAATTTCATTAATATAAATTGTATAAATGATTATATCTAATCGTTTTTTCACAACGAATTCGTATTTTTTTAGTCTTGCAATACCTACTGCTTTCGCATGCAGCGATCAAGCGGGCGCCATCTTTTTTGAGTCAGTACGAGTGCCCACGCCTTGTATACGCTACCGCTACGTGATTAATATTGTTTTGTCGTTATTACTGTTGCTTTGTTAAGTTTTGTTGTTATTTCTAGTTATTTGTTTTTTTTTGCACCACAATGCCGAAAAGAACAAAAAAAACTGTTTTGAATAGCGAAAGTCGCGAGTTTGTGATTCGTTTGCGTGAGTATTTTGAGCGCGAGAATCAAAATGGCGGACCGCTACTACCGTTGGAGCAAGTGTGCAATAGAGTTGCTGACGCTCTTGGTATCGGACGAGCTACAGTGTCTCGAATTAGCAAAGAAAAGTATGGAGAATCGTCAAAGGAGATGGTGGCCGAAGATGAGGGAGGTAAAATATTATCGACTCCTAATAAAAAAAGGAAGAGAGTTTCGCCAGTCACCGAAATTGACGACTTTGATGCTGCCGCAATTCGAAATCATATATATGCGTATTACGCACGTGGTGAATTTCCCACGTTAAAAAAAGTATCCGTTTCGCTTAAAGACGCGGATTTATTTAAAGGAAGTCCACCATCGTTGTCCAAAATATTGAAAAAAATCGGCTTTGCTTATAAGAAAAGCGATAAAAGAAAAATTTTAATGGAGCGAACAGACATTGCTTTGACCCGAATTGACTTTTTGCGCAAAGTCAAAAATATAACAGATTGGAATAAAGTGGTTTTTCTTGATGAAACATGGCTCAACGCAAACCACACTGTTTCAAGATCGTGGACAGACGATAAAGCGGAGTCTACCACCAAGGTGCCCGAAGGCAAAGGACAAAGATTAATAATTACTCATGCGGGGACATCGTCTGGTTTTGTGCCCAATTGTTTACTGGCGTTTAAATCAGTAAAAACAACAGAGTACCATGAAGAAATGGATTTTACAAAATTTAAGGAGTGGTTTCTAACTCTTCTAAATAATTTGAGTGAACCACATTTTATTCTGATGGACAACGCTCCGTATCATTCAGTACAAAAAGATAAGGCGCCTACGACAAGCAATCGTAAAATTGAAATTATTACTTGGCTGCAAAACAAAGGAGTAAAAGCCGACAACAGCATGCTCAAGAAAGAATTGCTAAGATTAGTAAGCATTCATAAGCCCCCCACTCCAAGATATATTATAGACGAAATTGCAAAGGAAATGGGCCACACCGTCATCCGTTTACCACCATATCATTGCCATTACAATGCAATAGAACTAATCTGGGCTCAAGTCAAAGGTTCGTATAATCTAAAAAAACATATATAAAAAGCTTACAAAGAATGTAGTAGGTTTTTTGTTTGATCGAATACCTTTTTTTTCTAGGTTACGCTGCCAGACATAATGTAGCACCGCCTTTCACAGCGAACAAAATGTTGACATTACTACATGAAGCTTGTGTACATGTAAATGCTGATGATTGGAAAAAGGTAGTTGAGAAGACAAAAAATGTGATTCAAAAAGATTGGGAGCGCGATATTCAATTTGACAACATATGCGATCAAGAATTAATTATTAATCTACAGGACTGCTCCAGTGATGAATCAGAATTCGACTTGGAAGTTGATCTCGGCTGTACACCATTTGACAATTAAACTTTTAAATACCTTCAAATTCATCTTTCATTTCCTTTTTTCTTTCTTTCAATATCGTTAAAATGTATTTTTTTTAATAAACTCATTCCATATAAATATCGATAAAATACGAAAGACGTCCCATACCTATTACATGTCATTCTGACAAACGTCACAGGTATCAAGCTATATTTTACGAACTACCTATAACTTATTAAATTGTAATTATCTTAAATTTGGACAATGCATTTCAAGATTTATTAAAACATTATAAAAGCTTTAAAAATTACTCTTAATTTGAGTCTTTATTGGATTATCTACGTCTAATATTAGTTAAGTTATAGACAAAAAACCGTTTTTTATTTTTCCTGAAAATTTATGTTTCTGTGATTACCATTTTATTCGCCGGGGCCGGCGATATATTAAATACGTGTATAAATATTAAGTTTTTCGTGGTGATTATTAATAAATAATATTGAAACTTAATTTTATTTTTAATCTTGACTATTTTTTGTATTTGCCTGTAATAGTTCAGTAGTAATATATGAGGCGACTGATGATTGGTACATATTATTCTTCGAGCTACTTGTGAAGTAAAATATTCGACCGATTGCGATCTTGACTGTTTGCGAATTTGACCGTTTGCGAACTTGACCATTCGCGAACTTGACCATTCGCGATATGGACCAATCGCTAATTTGACCGAATGCACTTGACCGATTGCGAATTAGACCATTCGCGACGGAACGGACAGTACGCCACGTGACTGATGCTAGATTGGTGGACCAAAAAGTGTCCGTTATGCTAGCGTACACCAGAGATATATCGAGTTGGTTACTATGCCATTAAACTCTGCGTAAATACTGCCTAATTAGTGTAAAAATAAAAAAAACTCTGCCTCTTTAGTTTAGGAAATAAACACCATTTTCACTGGGTACGCTGGCGTCACGATCAAGCTAGCGTACCCATGGCCGTACTCGAAAACGGCTAATTGTTAAGCAACAGAGTTTACATACAAAAACTCTGCTCTAATACTGCCCCCACTATACTAAATTTCATAACGATTGCTCTTGTAGGAACAGAGATATTGAACAAGACTTTTCAATGACATTCGGAGCTGGCGTTATGGCAGCGTACACATAATAGTTCTTATAGAAAGGGAACTTTTCTTTTAATAAATGCTATATGTAAAAATAGTGCGTGAAATTCTGACTCTAATAGTGTAAATACTTTATGCGAATTCGTAGTGGAATAATCAAAAAATCTATGTTAAGTTCTAGGAACAAATGTATTGACGTACAGTCACGAACAAAATGAATTATTATGCATCATGCAAGCATGATGTGTTTTGACATAAATAAAATTAAAATGATTACTGTAACGCCGCATTGCAGTGTTCGAAAACAGTGGCCCCTCAAAGACACGACAAGGGCAGGCGCGCGCGCCGGAATTCCCTTGCGCTACTACCCCTCCAAGGACACTCGGCCGCCCGCTACGACGAGAGCGACACGTTCGCGATAATAATATTGTCATCCCCGTAGAATTATAATACGAAAATAGTGTTGTGTATATGTACCAAATAGTTGTGTAATAAGTAATATTATATCAGTGCGAAGACTCTCTAATTACATTACCTATTTATGTGCTTGACTGTAAAAAGTTGGTTTGCGTGGAATTGAACATTTTCAAATGCTAATGTGAAATAGGCAATACTTTCTCCCTCGCGCTTGCACGTCTTATTGGCATGGCAGCTCTCATGGTCGGGGGTTGGGGGTTTTCTTTACTAAGACGACAACAATATCATTGCCGTTCACGGACTAGTCGGACCGTGATGTGTTTAGAATTATAGCAGTCAATTTATTAGGTTAGTTTACAAATTATTATTTTATGAATTATGTCGCGCTTCATTTTATTCAAAAAGATTTATAAAATCTTACTTGTCATTTTGATATCCTGACTTTGGTGATGTTAACTTAACATTTTACTTTGTATGGGTTAGGTTTTAGATTACCTACCCGTATTGGTTTGATTTAGATGGATTAGATATACGGCATACTTAATGTGTAGTATTACTTAATATGTCTTCTTATCTTCACCTATTATAATGTGTAAGTACATAATTCTTAAGTCAACTTATAATTTTATTACTATTGCCTTAAAAATATTTGAACGTGTACAATAAATTGATACAATATTAATTTGTACAAATATATAAAGTATTGTATCTGTACCACATACTACTTAGTTTTAGACAGATTTTAATAGATGTAATTATAAAATAGTTTAGTAAATCGCGACACCATTTATAAAAGTTTTCGGACATTATGCACAAATTCTATTATTGAATTAAGATAGGTAATTATTATGGTCTCTTAGTTTTCACATTTTGGTCGGCAATATTGGTAAGTTTAATATTTATAGACTTTTAAATCTCTTTGACTCATATGAAGATAGGTAACTCAATTTTTGAATCATGTAGAATGCACTACTGAAAGCTAATATGCTGCTCAAGAGAGAAAAACAAGTTGGTAATTTTATTTGTTATCAGTAAACCGGTTCCTCTGAGCAAAGGGCGGACCAATTCGCGCGCTTGTCTTTCATGTGTGCAAGAGTGAGACAGAAAACTATACTATATTATTGTTAGGCAGATTACCGATGTGTGCCATATTTTAGCAAAAATCTCAACTAGTACTTAATACGTTATAAGTAACTCAATGTCTGTCGCTCAATTATTACTAACATTACATTTTACGAGTTGTGTTTACCGAGTAGGTACCTATAACTATTTTTCAAATAAAGCATATTATAAATAGTTTGTTATCTTGCAATTAGAACATTAATTGTTAACTTGAGATTGTTCAAATTAAAATGAAATAATTTCATACATTTCCTTTTTTTGTAGCAGGTTTTATAAATTATTAGCCACGTAGGTACGTAGGCACATTTTATACATGTTCATCCCCAGATGGGTATCTATGTATATCTATATTAAATGTATAGATTCTTCGTAAACCACATAAGTCCACCGTCCCTGATCCAGAAGTTGCATAAAATCTACTAATGCTATTTAAAAATAATAAATCTAAATACAATTTTATTTTACTCATTTCAGGTCCAAGACAACAACTGCAGCGATAACCCACGACCATGACATTATCGTAAACTGGACAGTACCTTGGGTCATGATGAAACTTGTCAAAGCACTTTTGAGCATATCTGTACCTGTACTGTGAATAGAAACGAACAGGGTATTTTTAATCATTCCACTGCGAATTCGCATAAAGTATTTACACTATTAGAGTCAGAATTTCACGCACTATTTTTACATATAGCATTTATTAAAAGAAAAGTTCCCTTTCTATAAGAACTATTATGTGTACGCTGCCATAACGCCAGCTCCGAATGTCATTGAAAAGTCTTGTTCAATATCTCTGTTCCTACAAGAGCAATCGTTATGAAATTTAGTATAGGGGGGGCACTATTAGAGCAGAATTTTTGTATGTAAACTCTGTTGCTTAACAATTAGCCGTTTTCGAGTACGGCCATGGGTACGCTAGCTTGATCGTGACGCCAGCGTACCCAGTGAAAATGGAGTTTATTTCCTAAACTAAAGAGGCAGAGTTTTTTTTATTTTTACACTAATTAGGCAGTATTTACACAGAGTTTAATGGCATAGTAACCAACTCGATATAGCTCTCGTGTACGCTAGCATAACGGACACGACCAAAAACACCAGTAGCGTGTGCCAAAAAAGAAGCGTGTGGCATTTGTCTAAGCCCCCTGATGATTTAATTGTGAAGAAAGTAGAGTTGTTGCAAAATAACGAAAATAATGAATTTGGTGTCCGTTATGCTAGCGTACACCAGAGCTATATCGAGTTGGTTACTATGCCATTAAACTCTGCGTAAATACTGCCTAATTAGTGTAAAAATAAAAAAAACTCTGCCTCTTTAGTTTAGGAAATAAACACCATTTTCACTGGGTACGCTGGCGTCACGATCAAGCTAGCGTACCCATGGCCGTACTCGAAAACGGCTAATTGTTAAGCAACAGAGTTTACATACAAAAACTCTGCTCTAATACTGCCCCCCCTATACTAAATTTCATAACGATTGCTCTTGTAGGAACAGAGATATTGAACAAGACTTTTCAATGACATTCGGAGCTGGCGTTATGGCAGCGTACACATAATAGTTCTTATAGAAAGGGAACTTTTCTTTTAATAAATGCTATATGTAAAAATAGTGCGTGAAATTCTGACTCTAATAGTGTAAATACTTTATGTGAATTCGCAGTGAAATAATCAAAAAATCAATGTTAAGTTCTAGGAACAAATGTATTGACGTACAGTCACGAACAAAATGAATTATTAGTGAAATTATAAACAGAGATATAGCGTTATTTTCTAATTTAAGTTAGCATGATGTGTTTTGACATAAATAAAATTAAAATGATTACTGTAACGCCGCATTGCAGTGTTCGAAAACAGTGGCCCCTCAAAGACACGACAAGGGCAGGCGCGCGCGCCGGAATTCCCTTGCGCTACTACCCCTCCAAGGACACTCGGCCGCCCGCTACGACGAGAGCGACACGTTCGCGATAATAATATTGTCATCCCCATAGAATTATAATACGAAAACAGTGTTGTGTATATGTACCAAATAGTTGTGTAATAAGTAATATTATATCAGTGCGAAGACTCTCTTATTACATTACCTATTTATGTGCTTGACTGTAAAAAGTTGGTTTGCGTGGAATTGAACATTTTCAAATGCTAATGTGAAATAGGCAATACTTTCTTCCTCGCGCTTGCACGTCTTATTGGCATGGCAGCTCTCATGGTCGGGGGGTTGGGGGTTTTCTTTACTAAGACGACAACAATATCATTGCCGTTCACGGACTAGTCGGACCGTGATGTGTTTAGAATTATAGCAGTTACGAGGAATTTATTAGGTTAGTTTACAAATTATTATTTTATGAATTATGTCGCGGTTCATTTTATTCAAAAAGATTTATAAAATCTTACTTGTCATTTTGATATCCTGACTTTGGTGATGTTAACTTAACATATTACTTTGTATGGGTTAGGTTTTAGATTACCTACCCGTATTGGTTTGATTTAGATGGATTAGATATACGGCATACTTAATGTGTAGTATTACTTAATATGTCTTCTTATCTTCACCTAATGTGTAAGTACATAATTCTTAAGTCAACTTATAATTTTATTACTATTGCCTTAAAAATATTTGAACGTGTACAATAAATTGATACAATATTAATTTGTACAAATATATAAAGTATTGTTTTAGACAGATTTTAATAGATGTAATTATAAAATAGTTTAGTAAATATGCGACACCATTTATAAAAGTTTTCGGACATTATGCACAAATTCTATTATTGAATTAAGATAGGTAATTATTATGGTCTCTTAGTTTTCACATTTTGGTCGGCAATATTGGTAAGTTTATTATTTATAGACTTTTAAATCTCTTTGACTCATATGAAGATAGGTAACTCAATTTTTGAATCATGTAGAATGCACTACTGAAAGCTAATATGCTGCTCAAGAGAGAAAAACAAGTTGGTAATTTTATTTGTTATCAGTAAACCGGTTCCTCTGAGCAAAGGGCGGACCAATTCGCGCGCTTGTCTTTCATGTGTGCAAGAGTGAGACAGAAAACTATACTATATTATTGTTAGGCAGATTACCGATGTGTGCCATATTTTAGCAAAAATCTCAACTAGTCCTTATTACGTTATAACTCAATGTCTGTCGCTCAATTATTACTAACATTACATTTTACGAGTTGTGTTTACCGAGTAGGTACCTATAACTATTTTGCAAATAAAGCATATTATAAATAGTTTGTTATCTTGCAATTAGAACATTAATTGTTAACTTGAGATTGTTCAAATTAAAATGAAATAATTTCATACATTTCCTTTTTTTGTAGCAGGTTTTATAAATTATTAGCCACGTAGGTACCGGCTTCGCGCGGGCACATTTTATACATGTTCATCCCCAGATGGGTATCTATGTATATCTATATTAAATGTATAGATTCTTCGTAAACCACATAAGTCCACCGTCCCTGATCCAGAAGTTGCATAAAATCTACTAATGCTATTTAAAAATAATAAATCTAAAATACAATTTTATTTTACTCATTTCAGGTCCAAGACAACAACTGCAGCGATAACCCACGACCATGACATTATCGTAAACTGGACAGTACCTTGGGTCGTGATGAAACTTGTCAAAGCACTTTTGAGCATATCTGTACCTGTACTGTGAATAGAAACGAACAGGGTCTTTTTAATCATTCCACTGCGAATTCGCATAAAGTATTTACACTATTAGAGTCAGAATTTCACGCACTATTTTTATATATAGCATTTATTAAAAGAAAAGTTCCCTTTCTATAAGAACTATTATGTGTACGCTGCCATAACGCCAGCTCCGAATGTCATTGAAAAGTCTTGTTCAATATCTCTGTTCCTACAAGAGCAATCGTTATGAAATTTAGTATAGGGGGGGCAGTATTAGAGCAGAGTTTTTGTATGTAAACTCTGTTGCTTAACAATTAGCCGTTTTCGAGTACGGCCATGGGTACGCTAGCTTGATCGTGACGCCAGCGTACCCAGTGAAAATGGTGTTTATTTCCTAAACTAAAGAGGCAGAGTTTTTTTTATTTTTACACTAATTAGGCAGTATTTACGCAGAGTTTAATGGCATAGTAACCAACTCGATATAGCTCTGGTGTACGCTAGCATAACGGACACATGAATTTGTATTGGGTAACGATGAAGATTCATTTTACTTTTGATTGACTTTTGATATTGTCATGAAAATAACAAATCGTTTTTACATGAACTATTTCTATTTTCTTTTTTTTCTGTGTGAGATTTGGTTATGTTCCTAAGCAAATATAGGTAGTGTAAAAACGATTTGTTATTTTCTTAATTTTATGAGACGTATAGATTGTTTTTATATAGAGTGTATTTTTCATACCAAATAACTAAGTACCAATGTTTAAAACATATTTTTATTATTATTTTTTTTTTTTTTTTATTTAATATTATTATATTGTCCCACAAAACTGTTTACACAGTTTGTCTGTTAATATGTGACTTTCTTGTTAATATGTGACTTCAAGTCTGACTAGCAATTTAGGCAAAATATTTAATAAAATAACTAAGAAAGTTGTTCAAGGATCTCATGGAAACACTTGATAAAAGGCTCAGAAATACATATTTTTATATAATTATATAATTAATACTCTAATAGCAATATTCCTATAATTTAAGCATATAGGCTTTGTTATGACACTATGTTTTAAAAAGGCCTAAGGCTAAGGTTCCTGAATTACCTCTTTTTAAGTGATATTTGATGAAAGATTGTAATATGTTTTCTTAATTACTTAAAATTTATAAACCAAAGAATAATGCCTTGCTTTTATTTATCACCTTCTTCGAATAATTTATCAAGATATGAGTGTTTGAAATTAGGTAGGCCTTATTTGTATCACTTACCTTATTATTATTATTTCTATAACCAAGAGTTTATAAGATATTAAATTTAGTTAACACTGAATTATTTCCCATATCCTACACAATCGATAATTAGCAGTCCAGTTAAAATTGTAGAACCAATGTCCCACTTGCGACATAATCGAGATTTTAGACTCCGATTAACATTGTAGGATGTCCCACTTTCAACATAATCGAGAAACAAAGCTCCGATTAACATAGTAGGATCTCCCACATCTGACGTAGTTGATTAGTATTCTGACGGTTAACAACATAGCATGTGTCTTTTTTCACCTTTCCTAATAATAATTTCATTATTTTATCTTACCATCTGTTTCAGTGTTTAAAAGTATCGCACTCTACCAAATTTTGTTTCGATACATGGTCTTAGGCCAATTTTATTATTGTTTAAATTTTATCCGGCCGTACTGAAAAGTAATGATTTCTTACTAACTACATTGTTAATTGCTGCAGTCGAAATGTCTATGTACACATCTTTATATATATATATATTTCTTGTGTGCGTGTGTATGTCACTGAACTCCTCCTAGACGGCTGGACCGATTTTTATGAAATTTTTTGTTCAAGAGTTCAAGGGGATTCGAGGATGGTTTAGATTCACAATTAATCCCGATTTACAAAAAAAAAAGAGTCGAGACGAAGTTCGCCGGAGAATCTTTTTTTTTATTCTTACCCAGAAACATGTGTTAAAAAAGGGTCAGATGAAGTTGTGTCTTTTTTATATGACTTTATTACTAATCAGATGGACAGATCAATAAGACATCATGTTATATTTTGTGATTCCTGTGGAGGACAAAATAAAAATTATAATATGCTGAGGTTTATACACACCATTGTTCATGAATTAAATTTACTGGACTCTATAAAAATCACTTTTCCCATAAGTGGACACAGCTACCTTGAATGTGATAAGAATATGGGGTTGATTAATTTGAAAACTAAGATGGAATTGCCATTTCATTGGTACGAATTGCCCAAAAATTTAAGAACAAAACCATCCTTTACAGTTATTGTATTTGCTCCAGGAGAAGTTGTAAAAGAATCGACTAAATTTCTGACGGAATAAGTCATGAAAAAATGTAAGATCCCTCTGCAAAAACAAAGAGAAGTAATGGTTTCTAGAGAACATGCTAATGTGATACTGCACAGAGAAAATTATAATGGATCTTGGGAGAGAACTAAGATTTCAAGTAAAGGATTTAATCATGTTACTAGCAATGAGTTTCAACTTCCTAATTTCCTATATAAAGATTATTTGCCCATAAGTGAACTTAAATATAAAGACTTGATGTATCTGATGCCATTTTGTACCAGAAAAGCACAGGTATTTTATGAATCATTAAAATATGATTCCAAAACAAAAAAGGGATTGGACATTCCTTGTTTATGCTTATTTAGCGTTGGACATTCCTTGTTTTTTGTTATTCCAAGATTGTTTTATTTAGTTTTTGTTAAATTTTAATATTTTTAATAACTAAAATGTCCATCAGAACAACAATTTTATATTAATAAATAAATAAATAATTAGTTTAAATAAATAAATAATATATACTTCTGAACTTTTCATTGCGTTTTTCTCAAAATCTATTCATTAGGACATTGCCTGTTCTTTGCCTGTACCCTTCATATAGTGGTTGTGCCAAAAAGTTACTACCTGGCACGGCTAGGGCCTATACTTTAACAGCGAACATATGAGAGTACATATATTTTATTCTATAGTACAATAAAGTACACCTTTTTTCATGAATTTGTACCTCATACAAATTAAGATAACTGTCCGTGGTCGTGCTGCGTAGAATCACATCCCCTTCCGTGTATACCAACTAATATTGTATTCTATAAAAGGCAGCTATGGGTGTACAATTTAGGCATTCACTCAGGAAGCAATGACCAGGCCCATTGCAACGTTTGGGTGAAAGGTGAAGCGGGAAGGGGATCCCAAGAAGTAGGCTCCTATCTGTATAAGCATCTAATGGATAGGCTTGGCAATAGCGGCGTAAAGAACTTAATACTTTGGAGCGACTCTTGCAGATGCTAAAAGCTTTATCAAACAATCGCCCAACACTGGAGACAGTTAGGCTATGCTTTTTAGAATCTGGTCAGTTTCCTGCCGAATTATACCCATTTTGGCTAAAACGAATGCGCTTTAAATTTACAGCAAATATTATATATGCCAGAAGACTTAATGCAAGTATGCAAAAAGAGTAAACCAATGCAAGTTCACAGAAGATTTTTTGTCAAGGGCTAACCTAGAGAAGAAAATAACAAACAGGAAGAAAGCTACTGATGGCTCTAAAGTGTCTTGGCTTAATACAAAAGAGATAATGCTCAAAAAAGATGAGATTTCGATTTTTATGTGATCAAACCTGGATGATGATATAGAAGTAAATGTAAAGAAAAGTTTACGAGGAAATACAGGTCTATTAACTAAATGACTAATGGATCCACTTTGGCCTAGTGGAAAACCTATTCCCGAAGCGAAGTTGATTGACCTAAAAAGTTTGTTGCATCTTATACCAGATGATGCCCAGGATATATATATATATATATATATATATAGGAAAAGTTATCAGGAGCTTCTACATACCTTTAGAACAAAAATCTAATTATCACGAAAGTGACATGTGAAAATGCAAAAAAAAAACTATAACGTGAAAACACTTTTTGTACCGACCTAACGAAAAATAATTCGAATTACTTACTTCAGGTACTCTTAGAGTTTAATATTTAAAATTGATTGTTCGCATAATAAATACATAGTAGATTAACACCAATCTTTGCGGAATAATAGAAAAAAACAATCTTCAAAATAAACCCGACTTCAACTTCAACTTTATTTCTATAGTTTCTGCGGTTTTCCCACAATATTGCCAATGTCGTCATGTCGTCATGTCAAACGTGGGTAACTTTTAGAGACAACAAATTTTGACATTTGATTATTTTTTTAATCTTACTGACATAAACACATGGAGGATGGAGGTAAGAAGAAATATCTTTTTAGGTTAGTACATTAATTTACAGTAAGTACACAAATTAAAAGTAAAAAAGCTTTCTTTAAAACTTCATTTCTTGCTTAATATTTTTACATGGAATGCTTTGTAGTTTTAAATTATTTACATAAGCTAATCCTAGTTACAGCCTACTTATTATAAAATCAATCCTTAGCAAGAACCCTGTCTACTCAGGTGAAGGCCTCCTCCAAAGTTAGTCTATTATCTCGGTCTTGGGCTATTTCTGTTCAGTTTGGGTCGGTGATGTTTTTAATTTTATCAAAATCAAAATTCTTTATTCACATAATAAGATACAAAACAACTCTTGTGATACGTCGGGATTCTACATGTACATGTAATGCCAAGTTCACAAACAATAGGTAAAGCCGGAAAAAAGAATCTGGCAATAAAAACTCGCAGCCACTCTTTTTATATCGCCAATTTTACAATGTGTATAAACTTGTTATAGGGGTAAGGCGCTGCGACTAATATACTATACACCATGTTAAAGGACAGATGCAAATTGTATTATCAAAACAATTAGCCTTAGTGGGTACAATATAGTAGGAGCATCTATTTACAACAAGGGTAAAAACTATATGTGCTTAAATATTGGCCAAAGTACTTGTAACGACTGATTTAATATAAAATGTTAAATGTGATATCAAAAGGAACAAAAGAATGGCCTTTATTCTTCACGCAGAATCTTTACTTACAAAAGTCAAATCATGCTCTTTATCAATGTGACAATTAAAACAAAGTGATAACAAAATTTACCCAAGCATATTAATAAGGAGAAAGCAACTAGATCCATTTTTCTTTATCATTTAAATATTCATCTTGTAATCAAATATTGAACTTCATCACTGATAGACTCATAATACTAGCCGGTATCTTGTTAAATACTCTCGCAGAAAGACCCACAAATGAATTATGAGTTTTATGTAGCCTATGATATTGACCTACTAATTTGTGCTTATTTATTGTGTTCACCGGGTGAACGTCACTATTTTTGTGATATAAATGCATATTTTGTATAACAAACATAATGTTTGCAAATATATATTGAGATGCAACTGTCATAATACTTATCTCTTTAAACTTTTCTCTAAGAAAAACTCGTGGACCTAGTTTGTTAATCGCACGCACTGCACGTTTTTGAAGAATAAAAATTGTTTCAATATCAGCCGCCTTGCCCCAAAGCAGTATGCCATACGACATGACGCTGTGGAAATAACCGAAATAAACTAGCCTTGCTATTTCCACATCGGTAAGCTGTCTGACTTTGCTGACAGCATATGCTGCAGAACTGAGTTTCCCTGCGGGACATGATATTTGGGCTCCCCACTGTAACTTACTATCTAAAGTAATTACCAAAAAAACCGTTGTATCAACAAAATGAATAAATTCATTGTTTTAAACCAGATTTGTACTGATATTTCTTACATTTGGTAAACTAAATTTAATACATTTGGTTTTTTTAGAATTTAAAATTAAGTTATTTGATGCAAACCAGACAAGAACTAATGCGAGGGACCTGTTTACTTCGTCAGAGTAATCATTTTTACGATTGGTTTTGAATTTATGAGAAGTGTCATCCGCAAATAGAACAATATCGCTTAATTACTGGTAAAAAATGGCAGATCGTTTATATAGACCAAAAATAGAAAAGGACCCAGAATTGATCCTTGTGGCACGCCCATAAATGTCATATGTATATCTTTCCATCTTGTCGTGAAGAGTAATGTTATGGAAGGGCCCGTTTGGCAAAATAAAAAAATGCGAGGCCTATCCACTATTCTTCCATTTCCTATTTTGCCAATCGGGCCCTTCCCTAACGATAATCTTCTAGTCCAACTTTGAACAAGTACACGTGCTACGTGTACGCATATTGTAGAGCATTCGTAGACTTAGTCATACTAGCTACTTCTTATTTTTGTGTCATAATTTTTAAATTTTCCATAATAAGCATGCTCCGCTCCATTCCTTGTAGGCAAGTTCCTATTAAATCGTCAATTTTGTTTGTTAACTCCATTTATTCCCATAATCAAAATTTCTTAAGCTTATTTCAAGTCATTTATGATTTACAACGGATGTTCTGTTTCAACCGTCTAAATTATTTTGAACATAAAAGTCACTCCTTATCAACGAGTTAACACATAAATGAATAGTATTACTTTTCAGTGAATTTTATCTTTACTAATATTATAAAGCTGAAGAGTTTCTTTGTCTGTTTCACAACGTCATTGTTTCAAGTTTTAACTTCTACCGGCACTCCCGGAGTGCACCCGTTTTATTTTTAGCGACTTTCGAACCTACAACTAGCGACGATTTGGTTAGACGAATTGGCAACAATGGCAACACTGCCATGGTCTTGTCACAATAAATCAATCGCAATTTTTGTGTACAAAAAGGCATAATATTATAATAGAGTAGTCATATTGTACTATTGTATTTATTATTTTACTACATTTAGCAAATGATACAGCGTAAATAGGGAAATTTCAATATGTGGCAAGTATAATAATTTTATCTAAACATAATTTGTGTCAATTAATATTACTGCATTGTTACAAATTTAGACATTATTGTTTGTTTTAGTTCGGAACCTTTACCAAAAGATTTTGAGAAGATCACAGAGGTTTTACCTTTCACCAAATATGGATTATCAACTGTCGAGGAGTTTCGACAGGCTGAAAAGGATATTAATCATCAGGAATGGTTAAAAAGAGCTGGTTTAACAAGTGAGGAAATCAAGTTATATCGAGAAAATGAGGCGAAGCTTTTAGATCAACGCAAAACGGTTGAATCAGGAGTTTTGGAAAATAGATTAAAAGAAATATATAATAAAATAAATAACCTACACAATAAAAGTAAGAGGTAAGTTATTTTGATGTGATATTATGCTTGGGCCATCTGTTTGTGAGTAGATGGTGCAGGTTTTGAAAGGTAGAATTTATTTGTACCAACTATAAATAATAGACTAGTAAAGTGGAGGAAAGTGCAAGTGTGAACCAAATTGTTTTGTGTAACTATCAGAAGCAAACAGTTTTGTTTTGTAAAACATATACAATTGTAGAATGGAATTGCTTATTAATTAACCCTCATTAGCGATTGTTGTTATTAAAGTATTCTTTATGTTTATTTATTTATTTATTTAAAAATTTAAGAAAACTTACAGCTAAACACAATAGTTAAGAATAACAAATAACATAAAGAAGGCCAATTAAAAGTTTTCGCTAATAGAACATAATATATACAATAGTAATTATATCAGTAGACAATGAATTTATTAAACTAAAGACATATGTGAATTATACAACACAAAAGAAAGATACCATAAAAAATAAATACTAAAAAAAGGAGAAACCAAAACCAAAGTATAGTGTCATGAGAAAAAGTGGTTTGTTAAGGTTTTTCTTAACTTAAGGATGCTGGTGTTGAAGAGATCGATGTCAACATCACGAATCGTCGCGTTATAATTACGGAATGCTCTAATTAGGTATGAGTTTTGTCTATACGTAGTCGTAACCCTAGGTATGTATAAAAGATTTGGATTACGCAAAAATCTGGATGGTATACACAGGCCTATTTTATTCATCAACTCGGGAAGGTCAGTTGATTCATTAACAATACTAAAAAGAAATGTTAAATCAGCTATATTTCTTCTTTGGTGAAGAGGTAAAATATGAAATTTCTTACATCTACTTTCATAGTCCGGTAAATAGGTTCCTGAACGGTACTGAATAAACCTCATAAATTTTCTTTGTATGCGTTCCAACCTGTCAATATAGGTGTTGTAATTGGGATTCCAAACTTGTGATGCATACTCAAGGTGACTACGAACGAATGAGCAATACAGAATTTTTATAGTTTTGATGCTCTTAAATTCAGACGAAAGCCTTATAATAAAACCTAGTGCCTTTGAAGCCTTATTTGCTATATTATCAATGTGTGCGTCAAATAGAAGTTTCGAGTCAAAAGTAACACCTAAATCTTTGATCAGATTGACTCTACTGAGTGATGTGTTTGAGAGAAATATTGTTTAGATACAATTGAATCAATGTAACATGGCTGGATTGTTAGGTTCATATCACTTTCATGCATGTCATACCTGTGCGACCCTAAGTTTAACAGTACAGGAACAGTTACAGTAAATAGTAAATACTAAAGAAAGTTTGAAAAACAATTTCTTTACAAAAATAATCACAAAAAACAAGAGTTAGTAAATACTAATTATGACAATGTAATGCATAATCGCATCTCTAATTCTCTTGGTTAAGACTGCCCAACCACTTGTCACCAACTTCAGTCTGGCCTAGTAATGTTGATCCAACTGAACTGTGCCTATGCTAAATTTCATCCTAATAATTTTATTCCATTTTTGTATGTTTATTAACAAACTATATAAGTAAGTTTATATATTTTTTTAGAGAAAATATATAAGTAAGTTTATATATTTTCTCTGAAATAACTGTATAAAGCAATAAAGAAATAGTATTTACTTACCTATATTCTATTCTCAAATTTTTCAGAGATATTCAGGGTCCAATCAAGCCATCTGGATCTGAGCCTCTAATGGAACATCTTCAACAAAAACCAATTAAATTTTACCCTGAAGGGCATCCTATGAATGAGCTTAAAGACCTGGAACAAAGTCTATTTGGTAATCTTAAAACTGATATCATACCTATAACAAAAAGACGTAAAATACTTAGACGGTTAGAACATAAGAAAGAAAGAGTGCTAGCTCAAGAAAAGCAACTCCATATTGGGCTTGTGCCTAGTACATCTACATGTGACCGACCTGGTAGCCTGTGGGATGTTAAAGAAGTACCTTCAAGATTGTCATCTCATACTGTAACAACTTGTGAACGAAATGACGACCATATTATTGGTCCAAAACAAAGGACAATGTACACAGTTCGAGATAATAAAATAGTGAGGCTGAAACCATTGCAGGCTCGACCGGAAGAATTCTCTGCTGTAGATATTGTGCTACCTGTGAATGCTGCTGAGGCTCAGCTGTTGGAAGGCACAAAGATGTCCCTAGATGACATCAAGAAAATTGATAGGTTTAAAGATTATGAGCCTGGCATACCTTCTAAGGTGAGTGGATTGTTTAAAGATGAGGTTTCACTAGTGTATACTCAGTCTTGGATTGAGTCTTGAACAAACCACAAATTACCAAAAATACAGAAAGTTATTTTCATACAATAATAATAATAATAGAGAATGATGTCTGTGTTTGATGTTAGCGAATGATGTTTGTGTGTTTGAATTGTTATTAACGAAGTGGATCAATTCATATAATGCTGTCACTTCTGCTCAAGAATAAGGACACTAAGCATATGACACAAATAAGGGTCAATTATTTTTGTATATAATTTGTCAGAGGCAAATAGTATAACTATACAGTATTATATTATATCTATACATATAATAAAACTGTAAATTTCACGTGTCTGTACATGGCCGATCTTGGTGAAAAAAAAATATTAGGAAATGTTCGAAAAGAGTATTTAAACACTTTGCTGCATTTTTAGAAATGTCTGTCTGTCTGTCTGTCTGTCTGTCTGTCTGTCTGTTTGTTTGAACACGCATCACGCAAAAACTACCGTACAGATTCGGTTGAAATTTTGCACGTGCAATCTAATAGATGCAGATTAACATTTAGGCTATAAATTATCACGCTTTTTCCCATAGGCGCTAAGCAGTAAGAGATAATGTCTGTAGCTATTTTTCGTTATAAAACAGTAACTACTTGACGGATCTTTATGAAAATTTGCAGTTTTATAGTAAATACTATAGGACATTATTTACACTATGAATCATTACGCTAACGTCTATGGGGAACGAGTAGCAACGTATTTTTTGTCGCACCATAATGGTTTATCACAAAAATTTCCACAATTAGACATTATCTATAATTGTAACCCGTGGAATGCATAACTTCACGCTAAAACTAAAAGGAGCTAAACACAACATTTTTATGTTTCATAAGAACAGTTATTTTGATGTGTTAAGTAGATAATAGTATAGCCTCGAAGCTATGCTAGCGGACTTTGACGACGAAGTCCCAGGCTCGAATCTGATGTCTGAATATGTTCTTTTTGTATTTATTTAAATTGTCTTTATCCTTTTTTAATATTTAGTTATTTTTTCGACCGTAGGTAACTTATTTACTTTGGTTATTACTTTTTATATTAAAAATCAAGTAAATTATGCAATTAATTATAGGTATTGCATGCACTGCTGAGAGTAATGAATTAATCGTAGTAGAAATGAAAAACAATATTACATTATAGTTAAAAAGTATTCGACATTTTCCAGAAATGATGTGTTCGTCTAAAAAAAAAGACATTACACACGTAAAAAAAGTACATGTAGCGCCATCTATGAAATCAAATTGTGAACAACAAAACAACGGCAACATTCTTGAAAGTAGATGGCGTTGTATTCAATAATGTTCTATACTTAGTAAAAGAAATTTTAAAAAGCAACACATTGCTATGATTTTTAGAAATGTTTGTCTGTCTGTCCGTTTGTTTGACCACGCATCACATAGGTGCATCGAGGATCATGTTTTGGGGTTATGTTTGGAGATTACGGTGTTCATCAATTCAACGATAATGAATGGCTCAACATCGTTCAAGTGTGAGTAGTTCGGGTGACGGGAGGAGGGGGGTCGTTGTTTGTCAACCGTACCTTTAGGGATATCTGACATTTTCGCGGGCATGACACACATGACACGCTCTGTGTTTGCTTACTAAAGTATTACAGCAGTTTTATTATTAGTATTGCGTTGTAACACTATATGAAATACACCCCATTTTTAGCCAAAATGGCAAAACAGAACCCTTATAGTTCCCTTATGTCCGTCAGCAGCTTAGCTCAGAGACTGTTAGTGCTAGAAGGTTGCAACTTTTGCATGAATAAATTACTAACGCCGATAAGCCGATAAAGTGAAAGAACATAATCTTGAAAATCATAATTTTTTTAAGGGTACCTCTCTTATATGTAAAGTGGGGATGTGATTTTTTTTCTCACCTACCTACCCCATCGTGTGTGGTATCATTAGATAGGTCTTTTAAAAAGCGTTTAGGGTTTGTGAAGACTATTTTTAGATTTAAGGATTCCTTTGTGTATAATATTAGGCTTTATAGTGAACATTTTTGTTAGAGTCAAGTGTCCCCCTGCTAAATGGTTGATGTTGGGTATGTGAAAAAATTCAGGGTAGTAGTATAAATACTAAAATTATAAGGAAAACTATCACAGTTAAGTACTTAGGCTTTACAAGTTTACGATCACATGAGAAGTAACAACATTTTCGTACAAATTCTATTAAAAATTATTAGGTAATAAGTAGGTATAACGTTGAAAGAATGAAACAAAAACAACAGAAAACCCACTTCTTAAGCCGCACACCAAACTAACTATCTAAAAGAATAGAACAGATCAATTTTTATTTAGTAAGTATTTAGTCAACAGGACTGTTTCCAACATATTTACACAGAAGTTATTTCGTTACCTAAACTACCTTAATTTAAACCCGACTTTCACGCGAACGAAGTCGCGGGCACAACTATTATGAATATATATATATATTACGGGTCTTAATCGCGTTTAGGTTAAATACCTTGCTTACCTACGTTTAATATGCATGATAGTTTAAGTATAATTTAATTTAAAGTCATCAAGTATTAAAATAAACTTATCCAGTTTTGAAAATAGATGGCGTTTAAATACAAATTAAACAGAATCAGGTAAATTGATTCAAAAAATAAATCTGAAATTCTTACGATTATGTATTACATATATATTATTTACGGATATGAATTTATGATGATCTTAATTAACGACAGGTTCATCATCATCATCATCAGCCTATCGCAGTCCACTGCTGGACATAGGCCTCTCTAATTGCACACTTTGTTCTATCCTCGGCTACGACCGTAGTTTAGTATTTAAACTAAACGTTTCTAAAAGATATACTAATTCACTATATCTTTTAGAAACGTTTGAATGTTGTCTGTTTGTTTGAACACGCATCACAGTACCGCGGGAATGCAATGTTTTAAAACCAGGATATTTTTTTAAAAACTTATCCCACACTAGCCCTATTTCGCGCGAGTACTTGGGCGGTTTCGGGCTTCATTTAACCCGAAACCGATAATAGTAATATTTGATGTGATGCAAATCATTTTGGTAAAATACTATTATAATTTGTCTTCTAACCGTCTGGCGCCATAAACTTTGTCGCCCTTCATTTTGCTGCACTGGGCATTTGCTTGGCTTGCCTTGCCATAGGTCGGGCCCTGATTAGAGCTAGGCCCTAATATCCATAGATGCCACAGAGCATTGTGGAGCATGTTTCCAATATGCTTTACACAGAAGTTAAATTGTAACATAAACTACCTTAATATAAACCCAACTTCCACGCGAACGAAGTCGCGGGCACAGCTAGTTAGTAATATATTCCGACAGCCTCTGTGGCGCGGTGGGAGTGTATCCGACTGCTATGCAAGAGGTTGTGGGTTTGAACCCCACCCAGCAAAAAGTTTGTGTGATGAGCATGATGGTTTATTCTGTCTGGGTTTTATTTATTTATAATATGCATGTATTTAAAAATATATAAGTATGTCTATCAGTTGTCTGGTTTCCATAGTACAAGCTTTGCTTAGTTTGGGATCAGATTATAAAAGTTTAGTACCTACATATCTATGTGAAATCAAAAGTATTACTATTACCACAGAATTATCTTGACGCACATATCGTCACAGACGCGGAGAATCGTAACAAAATAGATCAGAGAGTTTTGTGCGCACTTTTGAGTGTCGGTATAAAAGTCGTGGTTCATACATGAGCATATTCTTCTGTACTCTGAGTTCTTCCGAGAAATGCAGTACCTGTATTTTTCTTTGCAGGTGCTATATCTAAAAAACATTGCACCATCAGTAAGTATGGAGCAGATATCCTTGCTGTTTAACCAATTTGTTCTGGCTAACGGCGGCCCTGTGGATCTTCGGTTAATGACGGGTCGCATGAGAGGACAGGCCTTTGTTGCACTTCAAAGTAAGTAGGTAGTTAATTAAAAATAAGATATATCTTTTAACCTTGCTGAGCCAAGATTGGCTCAGCAAGGTCAAAAGATATATCTTATTTTTAAAGACCCAACTAAGTCAAGTCATTCTACACTCCAACCAAAATTCAGATGAATTTTGGTTGGAGTGTAGAATGGCTTGACTTAGTTGGGTAATTTACATAATTTACAAAGTACTTAGAATAGAAGACATATAATAGAATAATAAAGGGTTACACTAAACGAGGAATCCATTTAACCAAACTCTGTCAAGAAAGTACCGGGAAACAATTAATAATACACAAAATGTTAGTTATTCATTAAAATTTAGCTTATCGCCTACAAAGTATGCTTCTTCAGAAACGATACACTTAAACTACTAATCTAACTAGCTAACGAATAATCCAATCATCAAAACATTGTTTATACACTTTTTCCGGAATTGAATTCAGTTCTTGCCGCGAATTCTCCTTTGTCTTCCACCGAATGAAAACGGATGCCACAAAGTGGTAATTTAAGTTTAGGAAAAAGAAAGAAGACTGCTGGTGAATAAGGTGGCTCGATGGTATTTGTTAAGTTTTTGGTCAAAAATTCGTTCACAATTATGGCCTTGTACGAAGACGCATTATCGTATTGCAAATTCCAAGAATTTTCTTTTCACAATCTGGCCTTTATCGTCAAATTTGCTCTCTTAAACGACGCAACATGTCTCGTCGCCAGTAACTATGCGTTTCATGAATGTTGGGTCAAAATGCGACTAAGTTTTTGGAAAAAAAATCAGGTCATTTAGTATTAGCCGAGCGGCAACGTGTTTCATACCAAATTGATTATTTAAAAATATTTTTTTTTATTTAAAAAAACCCCCTGACGGACATAAAAAAGAATTATATAAAATTGTAAAACCCCCTGACTAATAGGAGGTAAGTAACCTAAGAAAATCCGTCGTAGTCTGCTATTTACTGCCCTGAATTGAACTAAAATATTTATGAGCATGTCACAGATCAGCAAATGGCAGACCCCGACCGATTTTTATTTCAAACTTTTTGAAGATTTTTACTAAATGGAAATTTCCGACTTGTCCGTGTTGAGTCAATATTTATTTGCAATGGAAATAATATCTAATAATTAAAAAAAAATGTATTTCTCCATTTTGTGGTGGCGCTCATCTTTGATTGGAAAATTTGTCATAGTGTATAGTATTCTAATAGTGAAGCCCTTTCATTTGATACCCCTATTGAGAGAGTTGTGAAAAAATATGTAATCGGCCATTTTGTGACAATGACAATGAACAAAAAAAAATGTAAGTCGGTTCATCCGTTCGGGAGCTATGATGCCACAGACACTTTAAACTATAAAACTTCGACGTTTTTGCGTCGAGGGTAAAAAATGGTAAGGATCAACTCGCGAGACACAAAGTTCAGCGGCTATCTTAAACTTGATTGAAGATTTCAGTCACAATTTCCTTCACTTTTGCAATGTCAACTTCAGTTGAAGATGTTGATGACCTACTTTCGACGGCTTTTAAACGCTTTGTACCACTCATAAGCACGTGTTTTTGTAAAGTCGATTCACCGTAAGCCATCGGTAACATTTTTTTTTGTCCATTATACATTCGAATTACACACTAGATAAATATGATCTAACTAAAATAGCACTGTTTTTAATTTAAATAATAGATGCAACTCAACGCCAAAATGGTAAACAAAAATTGAATTTTGAACAATAAACTAATCATCCATTCCCGATACTTTTTTGACTGAATGTATTACTTATAAATGTGAAAGTAACTAGATGTCTTACGTTTTCACGCTGAAACTGCTGAACCGATTTGAAATAAATTTGGTATAGAGATAGTTTAAGTCTCTGAAAGCTAGAAAAAAATTAATCGCCGAAATGTATAATTTTTTGGGGATAAAGGGTTCATAACTATACACGTGTGAAGCCGGGGCGGGCAGCTAGTTGATACAAAAACTATGATATTTGCAGATGAGGAGGTAGCCATTCAAGCATTGGAGGAAATCAATGGTACTATTTTGAACGGACGGCCAGTGATCGCCGAATTTGGACGTAATACCTTACTTGGTGTCCAGTTAGTACCCACGAAAGACTGAGAATACTGAAGGAAGACTTCTATAACGGGCGCTTGATCGGGCATCTATATGCAGTCTTGGACCATATGGACAGTTGTAAGCATTGATCTAAGCGACATTTTGTGAAACTTGCAGGAGGACGATTTAAAGTTTTATTTTTAGGAAAAAAATCATAAAATAAAACTTGGATGGACTTAAATATTTTTTTACACAAGTAAAGAAGGAAGCTTTTTGATGTTTTTGTAAATAAGTATATTTTATTTTAGAAGATTTATGTCGCTTGGAGTAAGATGCATCAAATTTAGTTACTTTGCAAGAACATGAACTAAGCGCCATGTCAGCCGACAACTAAATATACTCAAAGGAGGGTCCTTAAGTTATATTGTGTCGTTTCGACAGTGACGGCAAAAATGAGGCCTGTTATTCTGTGGGTACTAAGCGCCAAAAAAGTGCTCAGAAAACTTTTAAACCTAAGCTCAATCGACAGAGAAAATATGCCTTCTCAATTCGACTGCATTTTTGCTACAAGACGGCTGGATCGATTTAAAAATTTGGCAATTTTGCATCTAGCTGGCTCTGGCGTCTAGTGACACTCGCAAGATTAAACGATTCGATCGACGTATAAATCATTATACATACATATACACACAAAGGATTATACATACATATACGTTAAACACATAACCCTCTCAGTCGGGTGACAATGCTGATAATCCGCAGATGCCGATGCTGATATTAATATATATATATATATATATATATATATATATACAGGGTCTCCCGTAATGAATGGATAAACCGTAAACTGGAGTTGCTCCGGATGTGAGGCTATAAGAAAATCATATCATTTTGCTAGGGTTGTCAACCATATGGTAATGGCATAGACTTTTATACTTTTTTAGTAATTTCTCTACTTTTTTTATTAATTCCGTAGCCATTTCTTCAAATTTAAGTATTTTCGTGATTTTTTTTTTGTACCGTAAAATGGGGTGAATAGAAACAATTTGGATCTTTGTTACAATTTTTTTCAACTTAATCTGTTTACATACAATGTTTTATTGAATAATTATTCTGTCCGAAATCACTAACTTCAGAAATTTGCTATTTACCATTAATTACATCGACTGGTTTTCTCTAAAACCTCCAAAATAACTTAATTTTCTATACACCCCGTACTTGGGGTGATTGAAAACGAAACAGGGGTCAATGGCAAAAAATGGTAGGGTTGTCTCATTTGTAAATTAGAATGTACTTATAATATAGGTACCTATTATTTATAATTTAAACATACCTATCAACATACTAGCTTGATTCTTGAGAAAGAACATGCTTTTATCTTAAATTTATAGCGAAATAACCATTATCCACACAAAAGTCGCGGGCAGAAGCTAGTTATTACATAACAGGGGATTTAAAATAAGACAAACTAATATCAATTTACTTATTTTAATCAATCAGCAATAGTAATACAATAAAAAAGGAGACTCCCAAATTTAAGTACCATAAATAAACGGCATATATTGTCGTAATGATATAAGATTTCAGTTACCATGACATAATTTAAATCTTACATTATTACGTCAATATTTGTATCAATTTTAATCAAAAAGTAATAAAACTTATTAACTATCTTTATAATAATTAAACTCTGTTTCTGAGATAACTTTGGAAACAAATATTGTCGTAATAATATAAGATTTCATTCAGGAGAACGTAACTGAAATGTTATATTAATACGACAATATTTTATCAATTTTAATCAGACTAAGTAACAAAACTTTATACTTATATAATAATTAAATACTGTTACTGAGATAACTTTGGTATTAAAATTTGTTTTTGAACCTATAATTGCTACAAATATTATCGTACCAATATAAGATTTCGGTTACCAGACCGTAGCTGAAATCTTATATTATCACGACAATATTTGTATCAATTTTAGTCAGATTAAGTAATAAAACTTATTCACTATCTTTATAATAATTAAACTCTGTTTCTGAGATACCTTTGGTTTCAAAATTCATTTTATTAAGATTAAAAAACGAATTTTGAAACCATAGGTATAATTGATACAAATATTGTCTTAATAGTATAAGATTTCAGTTCCTAGAACGTAACTGAAAATGAAATCTTAAATTATTACGACAATATTTGTATCCACTTTAGTGAGATTAAGTAATAAAACTTATTCATTATCCATTAGCACATTATAAATTTCTTCACTATCTTCATAATAATTAAATTTTTTCTGTTTCTGAGATATCTTTGGTTTCAAAATTCGTTTTTTAGATATTTTTTCGTCACTGTGCTTTGGCAGATTAATATAGTTGTTTAATGATAGAGGCTTAAGACCTTTTATAACCACTTTCTTACTTGTATGTACATTTTCTATTTTTTCTTGCTTAAGAATAATCAGTCCACCTGTTTTACCCTTATTGTTTTGAGTACTGTGTCCAGTCTGAGTGTCTTTTTCAGTAATATTATAATCTTTATGTGCAGCCTTCTTTTCTAACACATCAATATTTTCAACTATATCTCTTTTTTCTTTATTGAAATCTTTGGAATATAAATCTTGTTCATTAAACGACATTGCATCAAACATATCGTTTTCATTTGTAATAATAACATTCTCATTTTGCTTTAATTCTCCAGGGTCAGTCTTTTTTGCTAACATTTTATTATTTTCTGTTATATTTCTTTCTTTTTCATTAAAGTCCTTGAAATTGTTTTTCTGTTCCTCAAATGGCAAAGCATCAAAGATATATATATCATCTCTAATTATAACTTCCTGACCTCCAATTAAATCATCAAAGAAAACTAAAGGCATTGATTTTATATCTTGTGTTTGCAGTTCGATGTTATTTATTTTATTTTCATGCAAATCTGTGTGTCCTAATGCGTCCGGTTTTTCAATGGGAAGTTTTTCTTCTTTGTTTATTTCTTGTTGTTTTATCGACTTTTTTCCTTTTCCTTTTCCTTTCCCTTTTCCTTTGTCTAGTAGTGTATGTGAATTTGTTTCGTCTTCAGTTCTTTTTGTTTCATTGCTTTGTTGTATTTCTTTATGAGCTATTCTTTGATCTTTTTTTAAATTCATTTTTATTTCTCTTTTTTCTGTTTCTTTTATTTTGTATATTTGTTGACTTGTAGACGGTTGAGGGTAATTTTGTTTATTTCTTTTCTTTGCAATATTTTGATCACTATCTGCATAATCTTCAGTTTCATCAGGCGATACGCTTTTTCCTGATATAACATTAAGTTTCCTTTTGCGTTTTGGATTAGTCACATTCATTGTGCCATATCTCATTTCCTTAAGAAGATCTAATACAGAGTCATTTATTAAATTTTCTTTCGTTTCTGCACTTTGTCCCTCTTGTGGAAGTCTAGATAATATTTCGTCGATATTTAGGGGATATATGCCGGTTTTTTTAAACCCAGCCATGATATTTTTTTTGGCGTTTATTTTTAGGGTATCTATGAGCATCTTTAATAATTTTGGAAAACATCCCTTCGGCACTGTTGGTAATTGACGTCCATCGGTTTTTTTCCACTTCAATAGAATCTGCCGCCACGCCTGCTTCATTGGCCTAAAGAAAGCCACATCCAATGGCTGCGTTAAATGTGTGGAATTAGGAGGAAGAAAAATGAAATCTATATTATGGTCTTTACATTTTCTTATGAGGTCTACAGATAAATGTGAGGCCAAATTATCGCCGATTAAACATTTTCTTCCAGGTTTATCGTTATAGTAAGGAATGATCATGTTTTCGACCCAATCTTCAAAAATACTGCCCTCAAACCACCCTGAAGAGGTTCTGTTGTACCTCGTACCTTCTGGTCCGTTTTGTATCCATGTGTCATATAAATAGGATGATTTGTAGACAACGTATGGTGGCAACAAATCTCCATCGGCGGTTCCAGCCATCATGATTGACGTAGCGACTTTACTATGGTTTAGTACTCGTTCTGGATATTTTGCTCCACGTCTCGTTAGTACCTGCTTACGACCTGGGTCATCCGTGAGATTAGTCTCATCATAATTTATAATGTGTGATGGCGGTATTCCGCGATTTCGTAAGTTCTTCGTGGTATGCTTTGATGGTTGCTGGTGATACCTCAGCTCTCACTCTTTTTATATTCTCACAAATTCGCTTAGAAATTTTATCACTGTGCCTTTTCAAGAAACCCTGGACAAAATCAGGACCTGGCATATTGTTTTTAAATTTTCTGTGAACCACTCCTAATTTGTCCAAGTACATTTTAACTATATACCTTAAGTCCATTGTATCCATAGGATAACCCCAGTCAGCACATTTGTTTATATTTTCAATAATGAATTCTTCTTCTTCTCGTCCTAATGCCGTCTGACCACCTTGTGGTTTCATCGTCCGTCGACTGTGTCGGTATAGAACAGATTTGTGTATCTGATATTTTTTTGATATTTCACCAAGACTTGCATTTGGAATGGTTGCTAATTCAAGTACTGCTTTTTGTAATACATCTGGATCGTATTTCTTGTATCTTTTCTTGTTAGGTTGAGGTTTATAATTACGCGGCATGATGATTAACCGTATCTATAAGAAGAAGTAACTTATCAGTTGCTTGCTCTATTTGTAATAACTTATTCTCTGGGTCACTTAGGTACTTACATTTTAATTACATTACACAGACCCAGTGGTAACAACTGGGAAACTTGATATCATTAAATTTAGAGAATAATTGAAATAAAAAAAGTCTCTTAGACTTGGAATAAAAAGATCCAACTGATTACATTAATGTAACTAGGTAAAACAGGGGAAACTTATTTATACAATGTTTTTATTTTTAAAATGCCTGTTAGGTACTTATTATACGCGATGTCATGTTTTTGTCTAGGTAGGTAGGGGGAGGTCCCCGAGTACCGGACGCTTAAGGAGTAATGAAAGAAAAAAAATAACAGTTATAGTGTAATTTGTTTATTTAGGTTTAAAGAACTCTCAACTATATATGTAATCATCACAGACATATAGGTGGTCCCTAAATATTACTTTAAATGCAGTAGATAGTAAGGAAAAACTGATATAGTGAAAAAAAGTATTTCGAGAAGGTCCCCTAATTTCGGACAGTCAACTTTTTCTCCATAATTTGAACTTAAACATTACTTTAATAATAAATTCGTAACAATATCAATTACAATAGAACAAATCAACAATTAACAAAGAAAACTATACGTAATATTAATAAACTTTGGTCATAACTAGGAACTTTTAAAAAAATCAAAAAAATTTAATCGTACAACCTGCAAAAATCACAAATGTAGATATCTGAGCCTTCTTCATAATCAGCACACGCTTCATGAGCCCACTGATTACAAGCTTGACAGCGAATCCAATCTTCATCATTATCTTCTAGGCAGATTAAACAAGTTGTTGCATTTTCGGTAACTAATGTCGATGACTTTGATGCTGCAGTAATTGTTGTCTTTAGTGTTGCAGTCATTTTCTTACTTTTTTTTATTTTTGTAGGGTCGTTAGTTTTCTTGCCTTTAAGTTGTTGCATTTTAACCACAACAGGTTTGGTCTTTGTAGCTTTATTTTCAGCGAGCGCATTTTTGTAGGGCGAGGATGTCAAGACCTCACTTTTCTCAGCTTTTCGTCGGCGACACACTGCTCGCTTTGCTGCAGCATTTGGGACTGGTGATAGCTGGTGAATTACAGAGACAATGGCTTTGCTTGTCGACGGTTGCGTCTCAATATTCTCCTTTTCATTGACTTCGAAAGTCTCTTGAGGCAGATCCAGGGATGTATCCATATTTGCGTCGTTGCAAACATTCCCTTCATCAACAGACTGCATGGGCATGTCGGTTACAGCTGATGGCAGAAAATCTAAATCTGTGTAAACATTTGGATTGAAAGGTAGAATTCCAGTGCATTGAAATCCAGATTTAGCTATATCCAAACGTGCAACGCGAGTGAAAGCTTGTGTCACCATTGCAGCTATTTCGTATTCTGTTATTCTTGCACCAGAGTTGGCCCTCATCCATAACCCACAGGCTTCAAAATATGCATCCTTGAATGGTTTCATAAAAACCCTGTCTAAGGGTTGCAGTTTGTGGGTGGTGTGCGGTGGAGTGCTTATCATGTGCACGTGATTATCTTTTGCATAACTTATAACAGCAAGATCTTTATGACTGCAATGACCATCTAGGACCAAAAGCACGGGCTTCTCTTGAGACGGTTTTGAAAACCTTACAAAGTATTGAATCCACTTCAAGAAGAATTCAGCGTTCATCCATCCGTTTGGCTGTGCCAGAGCAATGCTTTCAGATGGGGCACCAATCATCAATCTTTCATTAACTCTCTGTCTAGGGAATATAAAGAGTGGTGGGACAAAATAGCCGGCAGCACTCTTTTTTGTGACATTTTTACCTCTTTCTGCAGAAGTCAACTTGCCAACTTGGCGATTACTTTTGAGTGTCAGTACTTTGGCTTGCTTCTGGACAGTGCTGACCCCTGTCTCGTCACAGTTATAAATGTTCGATGGACTAAAATTATATTTTTCATACATTTCTTTTAAATTGTTAAAGAAACGGTCAACTTGTGGCCTATTAAAACCAACAGCTCTCATAAGACTCGTTGACTCTGGCCTTCTCAAGCTGAGTTCAGGATGGCGTTTGATAAAATCATAGTAAAAATGTTTACCTGCACTTTTCTTGACCTTGTTGAATCTATGGTTTAGTTTTAATTTCTCCGCGAGATCGAAAGCCAATTTTAGGAATGCTTTTCTAGTCAAAGGCATACACCTATTGGACATATCCACCACGTGCGCAATTAGAGCTTCTTCGTATCCATCGGTAAAAGTTGGGTCAAATCTGCCTTTTTTGAGTGGTAGGTTTATTTCCTGCCCTCGTTTTAATTTTTGAATGTAGTCAAATAGGGTACTTTTTGGTATGTTGTACACTTCAGATGACTTTCGCAGAGAAAACTCTTTTGACATAACTTTCTCGATGGCTTTTTTCAATATTTTACATTTGGGGGTATTCTTACATCTTGGTTTGGGTTTACCCATGTTGAATCTAAAAAAACAATACATAAAATTAATTACTACAACAAAAATACCTAACTTTAATACATGTCCGGTACTAGGGGACATTTCGAGTGTCCGATCTTAGGGACCCTTTGGTACATTCAAGAAAAAATCTTACTCACATTGTGTATTATTAATCACAATAAAACGCGTGAATTATGGCAGTTTAGTAACATGTCAATAATAATTAAACATAATTAATATGAGTCCATACTTTAAATACGGTTTACAGACCCTAAAATATTACTTAGAACGAAATTTTTACTGACCTCTAAATTTGCACCACGCTCCACGACGAACGAGTCGGCACTGGTTGGCGCGCGTGCCCCCCCGCGCTACACTTCTATGTGGCTTTCTAACCGCGACACAAGTAACGAATTGGCGCGCTTTTTTAAACCGATTCATATACTGTCCGGCTTTAGGAGACGTCCGGGGTTACGGGACTTCCCCCTACATATCAAGTTTCTAATAAGTTAAGAAAATCACTTTTGACAACCCTGGACAACCAAATCTTTTCACCCCATAAGCGTTCCTATTCACACTTTGGGCGTTTTTTTCTCCCCATTGGCGTTTCTATTGCCCCCTTTCTTCGTTTCTATCAACCCCTTTAGTGATTCCATTAACCCCGTTATTTGCAACATTTTATAAGCAACTCATTTTATGTGAATTTATTTATTTTTAACAATAATTACGACTTACCTTTTATGTATTCGGGTGTTTAATTATACTATTTACATCGGTAGATAGTTCAATCCGCCAAAAATACACAAAACACTAGAAAACAACAAAAGTTTTTACAGCGAAAATTTTACACTTAACGTACTGCAACTTTCAAAATCTATTTTGAGACATATTGACGTATGTTTGGCATTTGGTGAATGTTGCCACAAAAAATACAAAACTGCCCTTTAAAAAAAAACAACTTCAACCACATATGAGACGTGGTCCATTGCAAAAAAAGGACTCGATTACATTCCGGATTTTTTTTCTATTCACCCCGCGAATTCTATACACCCCATTTTACGGTATTATACTCTTAAATACGTGTATCATTCACTTTTAATATGATTTTAGGTGTCCTTAACGTTAAACGTTAATAAAATAGTCATTTTAAGAGAATTTTTTAATTTTTTTTTTCTTAACATCAACTTTTGATCATCTACTGTGAAAAAAAAAAGTACGGCGCTATAGCTGCCCATGATCTTAATAAATTGTCTAGTATGTGTAGTTTCTAAAAAGGTATAACAATGTGTACTTTTAAAGCAACATTATGTTACTAGGAGCAAGAACGTTTATCAAGGTCAAAATTTAGATTTTTCAAGTAATGTTAAAAATAGTTGTAAAACTCGTCTTAATGATTTTATTCTATCAAGATACTTTACAAAAAAACTAACAGGCCACTAAGTAGGATATTCAGAATGAAACCAAGTTGTTTAAAAAAAAAAGAATTTAATGAAAAACTTAAACTAAATGTTCAAAATGTCTTCCGCCGGCAGCAATGCATGCTCGGCAACGCCTAATAAAAGATCTTTTAATCCGACGCGCATAACCAGCTTCTTCAATTTTACGAGCTGCTACTTGAATGCGCGTACGCAATTCTTCCACAGAACTTATTGCTTCGCTGTAAACCTTCTCCTTAATACAGCCCCAGTAAAAAAATCCAAAGGGTTTAGGTCTGGCGAGCGTGGAGGCCATAAAATTGGGCCCAGCCGTCCTATCCATCTATCAGGATACGTCTCGTTTAAATGCTGTCTGACACGAACAGCGTAATGAGCTGGACATCCATCATTTTGTAGCCACATTTGGTTTCGTATCTCTTGTGGAACGTTTTCTAGCAATCCAGGTAATGTGTTTCTTAAGAAGTCTAAATACATATCCGCATTTAGTATAGCCGGCAACTCAAATGGACCCATGATTTGCCCATTAATAATACCAGTCCATAAATTTATTTTAAACTGATACTGCGATCGGTCTTCCCGTATCAGTCTTGGGTTTTCGAGTTGCCAGCTGTGTAAATTGTGGAAGTTCAAAAAACCATCTTTTCGGCAGGTTGACTCGTCACTCCATAGAATTTTGTCAAAATAGGTAGAATCTTCTCTCATCTGCCGCAACATTGTGCGACAAAACGTTACTCTAGCAGCCCAGTCCCTTGGCATTAATGTTTGAACCCTTTGGTAATGATAGGGATACAATTCGTGCCTCTTTAAAATTCTGTGTACAGATGTTTTAGGTATACCTGTGCGCCGTGAAATAGCACTTATGGACGTACCAGGGTCCTCTTCGACTATTTCTAGTACTTCGTCTGCATTGTGTCGTTGAGGTCGTCCTCCGCTTGTCCCGCCTATGCCACTTCCAGGAAATCGTCCTTCCATAAATGCATTATGTAGGGTAGGGTGGTGTAAGATTGCGCAGTTTTTAATTATCAGGTCATAAAAATAAAAATACAACAATTATTAGGATAAAACTTTTTAATTATAACCTTTACTTATCGGGCAACAAATCAACATAATTATTATATATTAAAAAACATAACAATCTTAGTAATTAAATCAAAACGACTAATTGGGAAACGCGCAGTTTTACACATCCTAGCGTGTAAAATTGCGCGTTGAGATCGATAAAATTGCGCAACTGCACTATTTGCATATATCGCATTTGAAAGGCCCAGACCCTATGTAATCTGTACATTCCTCATGCCACCAGTCATGGCATGAACTACATTCAATCCAGTCCTCTTCTATTGGCTCCCTGTATTCTTCTCTACACCCTCCACACGCCCACACTTTGCCTTTGGTAGTCGATTTTGGTTTGTAATTTTTCTTAACCTTTTTTGGCTTTGGTTCCTGTTTTTGTTTCCTTTTCTGCTCGTTTTCTTTATCTAATTCTCTTTTGTATGGTGAACTGCTTATAACTTCTGACTTCTTATGTTTTCGGTTGTGACTTCTTCTTTCTGTAGATTTTGGAAATGGAATCAATTCGGATAATGGCATGGAACTTATCTTAAGACTCTTTCGACTTTCTACTATTGAGGATGACTTCTCAGGTGAAGACTTCTCTGAAGGACGGACAAAAATTGTTTTTGAGCATGATGGACCGGGCAGTACGGAATCAATTTGAATGGTCTTATTAGGTTCACCAGTTGATGGTACTGAATAGTTGACAACTCACTAATGTCTTCAGAACACCTTGCTACTGATTCAAGTAACTGTGCTGGCACCTGTGACACATTGGCAGCTGCAACTGATATACAGGGTGTATTTTTGAAACGGGTCAGTAAGGGCAAGTACCTTAACCGTTGCAGTTACAGCAAAACGTTCTTAGAAGACCTTCCCTAACTTTTTGACATACTTTGAACTGCATTCACAGATTTTGTAAAAAACTTACAGTTGGCAAAAAAAATGCAAAAAGTCCAAAAAATTTTTTTTTATGCCAATCGATTCTATTTCATGTGGGGATCAAAAAACTCTATGAAACCATTTTAGCTTTCAGTACTAGAAAAGACAGAAATCGCCAAAAACGTTTCCCATACATTTCGGCAACAGAAACAAATTTCTACGATGGTCGAACTTTTTGTTATGGCCAGGAAGTGGGTAGAATTGACTGTAAAGTAAATAAAAATAATTTTTACCTTCAAATTTCGAATTTCATTCGAAAATCTGTGTGTCAGCTGAGAAACTTCGTATGAGTTATTATTAATTAAGGATTTTCGCTAAAATGTCTTCTAATCGTGAAAAAATTGACTTATTAGAAGCGTATTTTGTCAATAATCGAAATGCGGGAGCTGCATTAGTGTGGTACCGCAATAAGTATCCGTTGCGACATGTGCCAACAAGAAAGGTTATTAGAAATCTTTTGAAAAACCTGAAATTGCAGGGTTCTTTCAAAAGAAAGCGGCAGCCTCGTGTGGACATGGACACGGAGATTGCGGTTCTGACTTATGTCGAAGCATATCCAGAGGTATCGTCCAGGCATGTCGCCTTTGAAGTAGGTGTATCCCACTCCCTTGTGATAAAGATATGGAAGAAATACGGCTACAAGTGCTATCGATATGGGCGCATAGTTCAAGTGTTACATCCGGGTGATGATGTTCGAAGGCTTACTTTTTGCAGGTGGCTAAGAGGAAAAATAAGCAGAGATCATGAATTTTTAAATTACATACTGTGGTCAGACGAAACGAATTTTTCCAATAACGGTATGTACAACAGAAAAAATCACCACTATTGGTCCAAAGAAAATCCACTAAGAGTTACGGCAAGTCATAATCAGGTTCGCTTCTCATTCAACTGTTGGTGTGGTATAATGTCCAATCGAGTTATAATGGTGGAATTTTATGAAGGGAAACTGAATTCTGCCATGTATAATGAAGTCATTTTACACCATCTTGAAAACGAGATGGACGAATGGCCCCTGTCGGAATTGCGAAAAGTTCATTTTCAACAAGATGGTGCTCCGCCACATAACAGTCACCTTTCACGTTCCAATTTGAGCCGCCTATTCGGTACACAGTGGATAGGTACACATGGTCCAACACAGTGGCCACCTCGTAGCCCCGATCTAACACCACTTGATTTTTTTTTATGGGGCTTCGTGAAAAACGAGGTGTATAAGACGACGTACGCCAGTGTTCAAGAGCTCAAGGATGCATTAATGACCATTTTACGTAATATTCATCCCAGAACATTATTAGCCGCCATTCGTTCAGTGCAAAAAAGGATAGACTTATGTATTCGTGAAAATGGAAATCATTTTGAGCAATTTATTTCATAAACCAATTTCTAAAATGTTTAAATGATTTTTTTTATTTAAAAAAGTTTAAAATTTTACCTGTCCTATGAGTTTCGAGTTGATTTATCATATTTCCGTAGGAAATGTATGGGAAACGTTTTTGGAGATTTCTGTCTTTTCTAGTACTGAAAGCTAAAATGGTTTCATAGAGTTTTTTGATCCCCACATGAAATAGAATCGATTGGCATAAAAAAAAATTTTTTGGACTTTTTGCATTTTTTTTGCCAACTGTAAGTTTTTTACAAAATCTGTGAATGCAGTTCAAAGTATGTCAAAAAGTTAGGGAAGGTCTTCTAAGAACGTTTTGCTGTAACTGCAACGGTTAAGGTACTTGCCCTTACTGACCCGTTTCAAAAATACACCCTGTATATTGAGAATCAAGGTGGTGATCTTGACGGTCTTCTGGGTCTTTATCTGTTACGCTGCTCGCTAAAAAGTCAGCGTCATCAAAAATATCTGGATTCCATGGCATAATGCCAGTGCACTTAAAAAGTTCTACTCCGCGGCCAGTCGTTGCAGCCTGATAAAATGCTGGTGTAAAAATCGAAGCCACCTGATAGACTGTAATCGGTCTTCCAGGATGATTACGAAGCCATTTTTCGCACTCACTAGAGTATAACTTCTTCAAAGCTCCATGAAAACCTCTATCAAGAGGCTGCATCTTATGACTGCTATGTGGAGGCAAAGTCAGAGCAACTATATTATTCTCGCGATAGAAGTCTACAGCCTTCAGAGAGCAGTGTGAAACGTGGTTGTCTAAAATTAATAAAACCGGTTGGTCTTTAGTAGGCTTCGCGTGGTATTTAAAATGATTTAGCCATTCGAGGAAAAGGTCTGAATTAATAAAACTGGAATCAGAGACCATACCAATAGATCCAGGTGCAGCTGCATCAATTAGTTCTGCCTTCATCCTCTTCCTTCCAAATATAAACGCAGGTGGAAGAAATTGGCCAGTAGCAGACACTGTATTGACAACAGTCACGTTGGTGCCCCGTTCTCCACTGGATATTTTGTTCACGGAGCGCTTACCCTTTAAGCTCAGTACTTTCGGCTGTTTGTTAGGTACGGTGGACATGCCAGTTTCATCCATATTATAAATAGATTGAGGTGAAAAATTATATTTGTCCATTATAGCTGACAGATTTATATAAAATCGTTCCACCTGCGGTCTGTTAAATCCTATTGCTCGTGCAATGCTTGTGGAAGTCGGCTGTCGAAGACCAATATTAGGATGACGTTTCAGAAAGCCACGTAACCACTCTTTGCCCGCGATTTTAGTTACTTTATTGAATCTGTGATTAATTTTGTTTTTTTCTGCATATTCGTATGCTGCACTCCTCAGACCTTTTGCTGTCATTCCATAAAACATTTCATCTAATGTCTGCAAATGGCTGCAAAAATCTTTTTCAACTTCGTTTGAAAAAGTAGTATCAAATCTTCCAAGCTTTTTAGAACATCCTGTTTGTGTTAAACGAAAACGCAATGTAGATTCGGCCATTCCTAAAGACCGAGCAACTGCTCTTTTACTTAGGCCATCACTAATCAGTCTACGAGCCTCTGCCATGACCTCCTCAGAACAAACTTGGCGTTCTGTTTTTCTTTTTCTTCGTGACGACATTCTGAATAATAAAACATTATTTATTGAACATTTTATAATAATTATAAACTTAAAAGTACCATTTTATCCTATAATTATTTGTAAAATTTATATTTTTTAGTATAAGTGTGTAAAATTGCGCGCGCAACATTACACGCGTCTAATGTGCGCAGTTTTACACAATGCAGTGCCAGTCGAAACGTGGCAGTACTACTGCCATCTCTTAGAAATTTGTTGAATTATTTGGTACGCGGCGGCGCACTATGGGACCAAAGCGTGAGTTGCGTCTCAAAAATCTGTAACTTTTTTCCTATTACACCTACTAATACGAAATTTTGCATACAGAATCTCCAATATATGGGCTATGAAATGATACCATTAGCTTTATGTATTTCTTTTATTATTACATATATATAATCAAACAAATTTAAAAAACGCTACATTTTCATGCAAATTTACATTTTTGTTTTACTATTTGAATATTTCGGAAACATGAAGGTGATTAGTAAGTAAATAATTATAAGGTATTATTATTATATCACTAAACAACGTGATAGTTGAGAAAATTACAACATAGGAGACATGTCTCTCCAAAATTTCTAAACTTAAATATAATATTAGTATAAAATAAAACTATGCGTGTATTTAAATATTTAACAGGTTCTTAGCCTCATCAAAAAGATCTTTTGCAATAGTGTATGCTGGTTTTCTTATGCTTGATATATAAGGATCTGAGGTAAACAAAAGGCCATGAAATACGTCTTCGTTGGTTGCTGATCTAGAACACTTTCTGGCATGATTCAGTCGGATTTTCTTGTAATCCTTGTTCCGCGATTCTTGAGCATCCTCCGATAAATGTCCAATAGGTAGAACAGCATAATGTCTTAGTATACTTTCTCCATGTATTAAGATTTTATGTACAGAAGAGGGCATATAAAACCATGGATATTTGGTGAGATACAATTGGGCAGTAGTGCGCGTATATTCTCCAAATTTTTCTGGATTGACAGATAAACCTGATGCCAACGTCTGAAGGATGATGTACAATCTTTTGATCAAATCTTCATCCACTCCTGTGATTTCCGAAGTGCAGTGGTAGTTTTCAAAAAATCGACGAGCTGTATTTCCGTCATTACTATTTCCAGTTCCTTGACGTGGTTTATCAATATGTAATCCCATTTGGCTTCGAAATTGATGTTGGACGATTTTTTTCTTATCTTCTTTAGATTGCTTATCATCTGAAGTTCTAGCGGACCATTTTTTAAAGGACAGATTGTATGAGATATGTAAAATCATCTCCATGGCCCTTATCCATGCGTGTAACGTAGACAAACCATATTCGTAAGCTGTCTCATTTTCAGGTTTCGATACTATTTTGTCTAAATTATTCATTTCACTTGGTTTAGCACCACATATTGTACACACAGCACTAGAACTTGTGTCTGTAAGCACTTGAGCCACCTTTCCATCAACCATAGTTAAGAATAGCTCATGATTGATTTCGATAATCTGCTGGTTCTTATGTATAAGTGAGTTATGAAGACCATTAATCTGTGATCTTATATCATTCACTACAGACCGAGTTTTTTCAGGGGTTTCTTTCGAAAATTCCATTAATATAGGACGGCAATACCGGACAGAAGAACAGGCAGGATTATACCAAACTACCTTATTTGTATCTTCATCTGTCAGCTTCAAAGGAACCAACGAACTCATAAATAAGTTAGCGTCTGCAATTAAGTCACTTTCATCCTGTAGTACTTATTGTATTCACTTTGCCCTGATGAACCATCACATCCCCATTTGCTAAACATCTTAAGACGTCTTTGTGAAGGTCTATAAACACCTCCTATCATCAAAATACGGCCAATAGTATGATCCAGCAAATCTTGTAGCTTTACTTTAGCACTTGTGTCTGTTACTTCAATACTCGAAGAAGGCGGATAGCACATACTCTTTGCGTTATTTAAAATTTTATATGACGGTAACATGTCGGAGTTCTTTTCTATAAGTTTGAGTCTTATGAATGCGTACTGCGATTTTGAGAGATCCAAATCTGCGTAGAGGGCCAAAGCTTCGTCTGCAGAAAAACTGCTTGCATTGATGGTTTCATGAAACAATTTCTTCTTTATCACCTTTTTCTCGTCTCTATTACAGCTTCGCATCATGGCAATTACCGAAGCTTCTTCCGGCTCACCTTCAGATCTCAATCCTTGCACATATGCGTTATGAATATACTCTAGGCCATATTCTTGAACCAACTCCATGTTCTTGCGTTTCTTTGATTTCTCTGATAGGTCATTGTATGATTTGGATGGACGCCCGCGTTCTCCAGATGTTGAAGGTTCAATGTTCAAATCTTCGTCAAGTTGCACCTTAAAATCCCCGTCCAGCCATGCTGAATTATTAGTTACAAAACGATCTTTAGAGCTCCTTGCTGTGGTCCAGCGATCTCGAAACTTCGACAACAGCTGTCTTTGTATACTTGCCAAGACTTTTCGACTATTCGAAGATGATAGATTATGATGTTCTTCTAAGTAATGTTGAATGTCTTTTTGTTCAGTGCCATTATCAATGAAAAAAAGGCAAAACTCTCTACGTGACACGACGAATTCACTCATTTTGCGTGACAATTTAGGAACTAAACGTTCTTAGAATCCAATAGTAGACTGTAATGATGCAGTCAAAACTTACTATTTTATACTTATTTGTATAGCAAATATCATGAATAGTTGTTATCTTGTGGTTTCCAATAAACCACTTTCACACAAAAATCAGTTTGTGATAATGAAACCACATTTTATCTACTACAGTAATGAATTACCTATTCTATTATGTTCCCGTGAGAACAATATAATGTTATCAACGCCAAACTAATACAAATAAAAGTTTTAGACATATCAAAGCTACTGATAGGCAAATTAATATTTTTCCTTTTTTAGATGTTAGACACTAATTGATTGATTATTTTTATTATTTCTACTCATTTTGTTCCTAAAAAGTTTGTTATGTTATGTTATATATGTTTGTTACTCCATCACACTAGAACAGCTGGTATCTGAATGAAATTAGGCACAGATATAGTCTACAATAGCACATAGGCTACTTTTTATTCCGAAAAATGTACGGTTCCCAAATGACGATAAATGTCGTTCACGCGAGCGAAGCCGCGGGTGACAGCTAGTTTTTCATAAAAATGTGCATAGTGATGTAAAAATTATAAAATGTAATGCATCTCATCAAGAAATCAACCTAAGATGAAATTCGAAAAAAATTCATTCGTCTCCTTTTGTTCATGAATACGTCCCATGGGTGGTTTTGGGTAGAATTTTTTTTTTGAACTGTAATATACAAATACTGAAGTATCCGATGAATGTAAAATGAGACTGGAGGGAAGTGGAGGTAACTGTCAAAGCTCTGTTCAAAGTTTTAATGACTGGAAAATTACAGTGTTGCGGAAAAAATTACGTGTATTTTTCTGGTTAATGGTTTTTCACCCAATTATTTCATAAATCAATACCTTATTAAATTACCTTTCCAACCATATAGCACACTTATATGATTTATTCCAAAAATATAGAAATATAGTCATGTAAACATCTTGTATTTTACTCTCTTTAAATGGCATCGTTTAAAACTTAAACTTCAAGGTCAAGTACTAGTACCAAAAAGTTAATTCTAGTCCATTTTACAAGCGCTAAATGGTGTATCAGTTATTCAGTTACACATTCTAATTAGTGGAATTATGCAGTTATGAGTAGTGGAAAAATGATTTTTGAGACGCAAATCATGCTTTGAGCCCATAGTGCGGCGACAGAAGTCACACCTTTGTTTGAAAAAGTTTGAAAACTAGCAAAATATCACATTGCTTTTTGACAATAACATATTTAATTTCTTAAAAAATAACATCAAAACTGTGTAAAAACATTAAACTTACATAAAAGCTGCTTTTTTCACTGAAATCCAATTATTTTCCGGGAGCACGGACCGGTTCGAACTTGAACTAAAATACGACTGAAGTTAGTTACGAACTTCACTCCGTTGTCCTGTTATGACGTGTGCGCAAGCTTATCGACCGCGCAATCTTACACCACCCTACCCTACTCTGATGAAAACACGGTAATCAGGGTGTCACGCATTTGGATATCTTTCGCGATAAACACTAGCAGCTCTATTGGCGTTGCCATTACATTCGCCGTAAATGAAATGCATGTTTGCGTATTCGGCAGGCGTGTATTGTTGAGGCATAATACACAAATTTCACAAAAACTTTTTCAAACAACAAGTCCAATCGCTAGCAGAAAACGAAGTCCGTAAATGTTTGCAAAGTTGTCAGTATCACCACGTTAACAAGTCCAAATCACAAGGCAAATCAAAGTCCGATATTAGAAAGCAGTAACAAATTGACTAAACTAATGAAAACAACAGCACAGGCGATGGTCAAAATCACACTAAAAAGTACACTTTAGAATTTAAGGGTTCGCTCTAACAGCAAAAACATGCTAACCTTATCACACACCGTAGATGTGAAAGGGACAGCGTGCATCTGCCTAGTAACAATGAGCTTTAAGCGTTATTTTTACGCAGGAAGGGACTTTGTATTGCTGTCTTTGTTTTTTTTTACCTGATCCATCCCTTTCAATTTTAAGTTAACGTGTCGCAACATGTTCTTTCTATGTAACTATCAGAACTCATCAACTTTACTTTGATTACATTATTATTGCGGAGTCAAGTATTTTTTTTACTTTAAACAACTTGGTTTCATTCTGAATATCCTAGTTAGTGGCCTGTTAGTTTTTTTGTAAAGTATCTTGATAGAATAAAATCATTAAGACGAGTACTATTTTTAACATTGCTTGAAAAATCTAAATTTTGACCTTGATAAACGTTCTTGCTCCTAGTAACATAATGTTGCTTTAAAAGTACACATTGTTATACCTTTTTAGAAACTACACATACTAGACAATTTATTAAGATCATGGGCAGCTATAGCGCCGTACTTTTTTTTTTCACAGTAGATGATCAAAAGTTGATGTTAAGAAAAAAAAAAAAAAAAATTCTCTTAAAATGACTATTTTATTAACGTTTAACGTTAAGGACACCTAAAATCATATTAAAAGTGAATGATACACGTATTTAAGAGTATAATACAAAAAAAAAATCACGAAAATACTTAAATTTGAAGAAATGGCTACGGAATTAATAAAAAAAGTAGAGAAATTACTAAAAAAGTATAAAAGTCTATGCCATTACCAGGTTGACAACCCTAGCAAAATGATATGATTTTCTTATAGCCTCACATCCGGAGCAACTCCAGTTTACGGTTTATCCATTCATTACGGGAGACCCTGTATATATTAGCGTTACAACCGTCGATATGGTCAAAGACTTCGTATTTGATGTGTTCGTTTCATATTCGATGTGTGCGTTGGTCAAGCGGTCGTCGAAATTGTTCCAAAGGTGTTCAGAGTGTCCATGTCTGTAAGCGAAGTCTATATGCGCATCACACGAGCGAATTAAAAGACCGACTTCGGAAGAGTTAAAAAATATAACTTTATTTGGACAGACTTACAGCGTAACAGTAATTGATCTATCTTACAAAAATGACCATCTTATATACTAATTAGTTGCTAATGCGGCACTTTTAAGAAGTGACGCATGTCCTAGATAAAGTGCTGAGTTGACGTCGAATGTTCTATTGATTTTGCTCGCTGAAATGCACTTTAGGAGATTGGGGTTCCTTAACTCCTCCCTCCCTAAGAGATAAATTATCCGAAGGCGTTGCAGACACCTTTGGAGAATTTATATGAAAAACAAAAGTTCTGAATTTATACAGTATGGAAACAATGATAACAATTATTGTAATTATGTACACGAAAATGGTCCAAACACTAATTCCTATTGTTATAAACTGAGTTGTATCGTCTTCTTCACTGAATCTCGCACTTTGTAATATCTCTTTTACGTTGTTGAAGTCCACGTTCCTTAGGTCCACTTTTCTAGTCCTCGTCTCAATGTCGTGCTGTAACTCGGGCATCTGAACCGCTGGAAGCTGGAGACTGGATATTGTAGTGTTCCTGGTAGCAGCAACAATGACTTCTCCTATTTGAGTTTCGCATTGAGTGTTCGGAGTTACAATATATGTGCCAAGAATATTGTACTTGCGAATTTCAGCATTACAGTTTTCGGTAATGATAAGGTTTTCTTCAGTGTAGACCAACCATTGACTACTAGTCACCTTTTGCACCTTAGTTTTCTCGATCTTTATGTGGTTCCGAATGCATTTTGTATAGTTATTCTTCATCAACAATATCTGTTTAATGCAGGTCTCCGTTGGGTACTGGGCCAGGTTGTCTTCATCGCAGATGAATTTATCCTTTTCGATCTCTGCACATAAGCTAGTTACGGGCATGTATTTCAATCCATTCACCATTATGTAAGAGAATTTAGGAATAATAGTAAAAGTATTAGGAGCTTGGAAAATTGGAATAGGAATTACCTTGTAATAACCATATGTTTCGTCGCCTATTAGGGGAACTTCTAAAACAAAAATTAACTTACCACTATTAAAATAGGATTTAACGACTATACTACGTTCTAATTTAATCAAATTACTTTTATTAATAGGATATATTGTTCTGGCATGTTTACTTATAACTTCTAAGGTATTATATAGTTCTGTACTATTTAAGATAGATTGATGCAGTACGTTTAATTTACTAAAAGCAATAGCTGTTTCAATCTCTTGTATGTCTTCGTAACAAGTCCGAAAGTTGCTTAGAATTTGATACATGACATTAATTATGTGAAACAAGTTATTAAACCTAGATTCACTTTGAACGAATTTTTCAATTTCATTCGTTTCTAAGCCAAGCTTTTTAATATTTGAATTAATTGTTTCAGAATCGTTTACTAGCCTATCAAAAGCCTTCTGCATTGATGATACTCTACGTTCGATGACATGTTCTTTATGTTGTAACGTTTGTATTTCGTTATCGTATTTAATGGCATCATCTTCATCTAAATTACCAGAAATAGCTTTTATTACTGAGCCTAATGGGGCTAACAGTGCTCGTTTGGTTCTATAATTAAAGGGTATAATTTGCGATAACCTATCCTGACTTAATTTTAATAAATATTCTATTTGATCTTCTATTCCTACAGTTTCATTGTTAAATTTGTTTTCGATAATCTTAGTTTTAACAACATTAAAATCCTGAATATTATTATCTATTTGTATGCCTACAGATTCTAAGTCTAGAGTCTTAAATATAGTCCAATAACTAATCCTCTTCACTGCTACTCCCATTTTCAGTGAAGTTATCCCCGGGTTCTGACCGAGGTTTTGAAGGTCCAGGGATTGCGCTGAAATCACTAGTACCAGAAGTACTAGGCATGACCTGTGGAGGACGTTTTACATTTTTTATTATTACTCGTGTTGCTCGATTATTTAGTTCTACGGGTACTATATTACGCTGGACTTCACCAATAATTTTTGCTTTTTCATAACGTGGTTTTTCTTTACCTTTCCTAGTTCTAGTAGTTTTCATAAAAATATTATCTCCTAATTTAAGGGGCGGAACCTCTTCCCCACCTCTCTTGTCTCTAACTAGTATTTTATCAGTTTCTAATTTCTCTGTTACAAATTCATAAAGTACTTTAAGTCGTTTTCTATGATCTAACAATAGTTTTTGTGTTAAGTTTTTCTCTCTCTCGATATCGAATACGTTTCCTGAACTAGTGTGTCCAAATACTAATTCGAAAGGTGTAAAATCGGTGGCCGTATGTATGGTATTATTATAACCCATAATAGCGTAGCTCATGACAGATGCCGCATCAAGGTCGTTTTTATCATACTTAGCCAACCTATACATCTCAATTATTGTGAATGGAACCTTTCTACGATTGCCATAGAACTGGGATTATTTGGTGTTCCTATGTGCAACTCGATTTTGTATAAACTTAACATTTCTTTGATCAGGGTATTGTTAAATTCTGTTCCTGAATCGCAATTTAATTTCCTAGGTAATCCATACATACTAAAATACTTAATTAGTGCCCTAACTATCTCCGGTGTGCTTCTATTAGGTACCTCGATAGCCTGTGCTAATTTACCGAAAGCATCTACAATAGTCAAATAATATTTTCCTTCAATATACAGTAAATCCATAAAAGCTTCTTGAAAAGGACTATTTTGAGTTTGTGTTAACTGTATATTTGGTTTGATAGGTTTTCTCTCATACTTCATTCTTTTACACGTTTCACAACTGTTAATAATTGCGGTAACTGTCTCTTTCATATTCGCCCACCAGTAATACCTTTTAAGTTTTGCTAGAGTCTCGTTAATACCTCTATGGGACGTTAACCCATTGTGATACTTTAAAATAACTTCTTTCTGGTCTTCCTCTGATTCTGTTAAAGGACATCATTCACGTTTCATACATTTTTGGTCCAAATTTGAAAATGGCGGCCAACGAAAAAAAATGCAATATTCTGTTAGAACTTGTTCTCATAGACATTTTTTATTATGACGACAAAGTTGGGGGACCACTGCCTTTGGTTTTATTTGAGTTCAAAAAAATACTTTTATTAGATTTTCAGTGAAACGAATTCTTAAAAAAAATATATCTTGGTCATTGGTTTTAAAAAGTACAATTGTATAAAAAACTAAGGCAGTCGTAGTTGTCTTTTGCTGCGTTTTTTAATATTTTTTGTGTCTATTTTGGGATTTTGTAAAAATAAAAACAGTGTTCAATAGATAATTAACTTTTTAATGAAATAAAAATACATTGAGGGTTTACAGCTGTGTTTAAAACATAATCTAGACAAGGATATCGCCGTCTTCTGGAAGCACAACAATATTTTCTAATCCCAAGGCCGGGGGTAATATTACCTGTAAATGGCGAGCATAGCTCATGAACCATATTATACACATAATATGCGAACAGCACCCAACTGTTCGTTTTCCTATTAAACATGTGCAATAATAGTGACTGATTGCACTTCGCCCTGACAATGTTCTGTCTATTACAATATATGTGTAATATTGACGCGCCCGGACATGTCGAGACTGCAATCGGCCACGTATCAGCCACAGTTCTTCTGTTCCTTGTAATTCTTCCAAGTGATCACTTCCTATTTCATTACTGAGCTCAATGATAAAGGATCCGTTTTGAAGGATATGTTCTCCATAATAACTTTTGGCTTGCTTTAATTGGTATACGCCAAGAGCGAATAAGAACAAATCATCCTCACTCAGCCTCGGAAAATCTGCAAACTCTGGCATATCTGCTGACATCATAGTAAACTGAGCTCTTCTGCGATTATAATTATGGCGATTGACCAGTTCTGCTAATATATTAGGCGTATTTATTCTCTGATTTATGATCTCCAAAATGTCTAAAGCATGTGGATTATTTTCAATTAAAACATGGTATTTGTTTATAATGGCTGCTGCGATTCTGAAATAATCAAACATGTTTCTAGCAGATCTATTATTATATGTGTTTCGTAACAGCCGAAAATCTCTTTTAAATCGGCCGTTCACTACTTCCACGACCCAACGACAAATCGTAACCAGTCTTGATTTATTAGCCTGATCTGTCGTTAATTGTGTTTCATTTTGGTATTTCGTTGCTGGCATGTGTGGTATGTAACCGCAAGATTCCAAGTTTTCCACAGAATCGCGAAATCCACGGTCCAAAATAAAAACATCTCCATTTTTAAAAAACCAATGGAATACTCTATCCACATTTTTTATCATATTATTCATGATTTCTGCATCGGATGTGACGGCAGCATATGGTCCAATCACTTCAATAATATGTCCATCGCAAGAGACCATGAGAAATGGTTTCAGGAGATTTCTATATTTGTGATGGCTGTAAGATTGGCGTTGAAAAAAGTAGTTGCTACTTTTTTGCAAATATATGTACGTACCATCACAAATTGTTATCGCCTTCCTTTCCTCTTCTGGGCTATGGGGGTTCCCAAACAGATGGTTTGGCAATAAAGTGTTCCGTTGTGCTACGTTCTCACGTGTCATGTGATTAAATCCAAGGTTCAAGGGTACAAAATCTTGTAAGAGCGCATCACGTCCGGTCTGCACCCACCTTCGAAATGTTGATTCTCCGCTTTTAAAAATATTAGCTAGTCTAGCATTTGAGTCCCCAGTTCTCATCTTAACTAATACTGCCGCCAAAATAGTCTTTTTTTTATTAATTGCCGTCAAGCTTGGCAAACTCTCCAGCAATTCGGTAAACTGGTCTTGACTTATACCTGTCCAGGTATGGAACTCGCCCGATGCCATATTTTCATATTCCTCGAAGTTAATGTTATCGTGAATAACGTGTCTCTGTAATATTGATATTACATCCAGTATTTGAACAGCAGTGAACACTTCCGATGAATTGCTTTGTAAAGGAAGTAAATGCCACAGATTTTGCTCCATGTGTTCATTGCATACACGTGCATTTTCTGGTATGTAATAACTATACCGGCACAGCATGCGAAAACTTATATGTTCGGGTATCCGACAACGAGATTCATCTGAACAATGTTGAAAAATGCACCTATTTGAGGTATTTGGTGCACGAAGAAGGCCAGGCAATTCTAACGAAGTAAGACCTGGATTTGAATTTTCGACCGGATCATCTCCTTGACCAACTTGCTCTTCGCTTTCTCGAATACGTCTTCGGTGTGTACGTTCAGTTCTTTGCCAACACGGACGACAAATGAATTCTGTGGCCTCCAACTAAAAAGTAAAAAAAAAAATAAGTATTTGACAGATAAAAAATCATAGACCCTATTTATGAATGATTGAGTCACCGGCTCATAAACGCTCCAGTATTAGTTATATTGCGCCGACTGCCATACAGCCCTTTGTCTATGTAGGGTTGGCTGGATGGCCTTGAGATGAAACGGTATATTGAGTGTTTTTAAGTTTGTTATATTGGCATTTAACAAAATACACCACAATAAAGAACTAGCAAATAAGTACTGAATATAATCAATATAGGGGCTCACTAATTATTTCGACTTATAGGCTTTATATTTCGAGACGGAGGTTTTGGGGCTTGAAGGGAAGAGAACACAACATTTTTTCGAGTTAGGGAGGTTTTCGAGTTATCGAGTTTAGGTTCGACTGTATAATATTGCACCACACTTCCTTTCAATATATTACTAGCAGCATTGAATCGGTAATCGGTTTTTGACGATGTGGCAAAAGGTTAAATAAAGGTTTTCTTCTTTATAATATACTCGTACATAAAATGATCAGCAACTCCTCTATCACTATTTGAGCGATATCAATATGTTCGCTTTCACGAGAGCTCCAAGTGTATCTTCGTCGATTCTCTGTCGGTTCACGACACAAAATACATAAGTCTGCCATGACTGACTTTAATATAACAGTTTAAGAACTTAACAAAATCAAAAAACAATAACAATGTAACAGTCAATAATAAAACTTAACGAGGATGATAACAAACAAAAACAGATACTAATTGCAGAAACTAGCGAAAACACAGCTTACACGATTGCGATGCTTTCGGTACTAAAGTAAGTAACCCTAACCCGAGATGTGTGAGGCGGGGTGGGTCGTTCAAGCGGGTAGGGGAGGGAAGGACACATTGTGTGGCGACAAACAGCAACTACCTGGAAGTTTCTATTCAAGCTATTATCCTTTGTTTTTACAATTCATGTTACCGAAAAATACGCAAGATGTTTTTTTTAAACTTAAATAAAACCGAGGGCAATGGTCTCACAGTTTTGGTGTCATAATAAAAAATGCTTAAGGAGTCATGTTCTAACAGATTATCACGTTTTTTTTTCTTGGCCGGCACTTTAGAATTTGGACCAAAATGGATGATGTCCTTTATAACCCTTTCTGTGCATTCTGTCAATTTAACTGTATCCTTTTTGAACAATTTTACAACCATATTGGAAAATATTTTCCTAAACGATGGGTGTTCAAAATATATAAAATATTTGTATTTTGGGTTAATATACTCTTTTAAAAAGTCTTTGACTAATTTATCATTATTCGTTGGTAAATGAACTTCAAATATTTTTTGTTTATTATTAGAAAGATCTTTAACCGCTAATTTATCTTTAAACCAAGAATGTACCAGGAATTGTCTGGGTTTAGTGTCTATTGCTTCATTTAAGATGGGAATACCTTCATGTTCCCTATTTGAAACTGAGTGCGCGGTAACCCCATCGTCAGAGTCCGAAAGTTCTATCGTCTCTATAGGGTTTTCCTCAAAAGAGAGGTCGTGTTCCAATTCCTCTACAATTTTTTTGATTCGCTCTTTCCTATCACCTACATTTACGAAAATCGAATCTAAGTCATCGTCAATAGCATTAATTTTAATCCTAGACAAGGCGTCCGCATTTGTGTTTTGGGGACCCTTTTTATAATGTATTTCATAATCATATTCTTCGAGCCTTAAACGCCATCGCGTCAGTTTGCTATTCGGTTCTTTTAAAGAATACAGCCATGCCAAAGGCCTGTGATCTGTATAAATGGTAAATTTGTTACCATACAGATATGGTCTGAAGTGCTTAACTGCCCATATTATGGCTAGCAACTCCTTTTTAATTGTGCTATATTTAGCTTCAGTGTCACTTAGAGTCCTGCTAGCGTATGCAACAGGTTTGTCTGAGCCTATTGCTCCTTGTGACAGTACAGCCCCGATTGCAAAGTTGGATGCATCGGTGGTTAAAATGAACTGTTTACTAAAATCAGGATACTGTAACAAAGGGGCGTTTGTTAACAGCTTTTTACATGTTTCAAAACATTTTTTATATTGTTCGTCAATAATTATTTTGCGTCCCTTTTTTAAGCAAGCTGTTAAAGGTCTAGTAATTTTCGCGAAATCTTTTATAAACTTCCTATAGTATCCTATAAGTCCCAGAAAACTTTTGATTTGTGTCACTGTTTCTGGTATAGGGTAGTTTAAAACGGCATTAATCTTGTCATTGTTTGGCTTTAACCCTTCGCTACACACATCAAAAGTGTCTAGGGATCAAGCATTTTTATGCGGATTTCTTGAGATTGAGATGTGGCTTTGTAATAAATTTATGATTTTATAAATTTATATGGATCCTTTTTGGTGCATTTCATAATTTGAATCAGGAACTGTGAATCAAATTCGAGTAAAAGATGAAAATCAGCTGTCAATATTTTCCCTATAAAAACATACAACGCATTGAAGACATTATTAGTGCTACTGTTTCCCTACTACTGATTAAAACCAACGTTATTATGGAGCGGCGACGTCATTTAAGCAGGGAAGAAATGCTCAGAGCCGTGGGAATGATAGAAGCTGGTTCCCGGCAACGTACTGTGGCTTTAGCTCTGAATACAAGTCAGAGTGTTATCAGTCGACTTTGGACACGTTACCGAAGCACTGGTACCGTGGCTGAGCGCCATGGAGGACGGTATCGCTGCACCACACGGAGACAAGACCGATACATTCAAATCTTAACTCGAAGAGGTCCAACAATAACCGCCATGATGTTAGCCGTGAGGCTTCATCACTCTTCAGGGAACTTAATTAGCGACCAAACAGTCAGAAACCGCTTGCATGAAGTGAACCTTCATTCCCGAAGACCGCTACGGGTACCACCTATAGCAATGCACAATCGTAGGATTCGATATCAATGGGCTCTTGAACACAGAAATTGGGCAGAAGAACAATGGCGTTTCGTGTGCTTTTCTGATGAGTCTCGTTTTGGTATGAGACCGGATACAAGACGTATACGACACTGGAGAACCCCTGGACGCCAACAGCGATTAAAATCCTGCCAGGAAGTCCATCCTTATAGTGGTGGAACCATCATGGTATGGGCGGGTATTTGGATCGGCGGAAGAACTGAGTTGATTTGGATCAGAGGCAACCTCAACGCTCAAATTTATGCTGAGACGATTGTATCAGACGTCATCGTTCCTCTACAAGTGCAAATCGGTCCCTTATTTCAGTTAATGCATGATAATGCACGACCGCACACCGCAAGAGTTGTAAGACAGACTCTCGCCGCAGCTAACATCAATGTCCTGCCCTGGCCTGCTCAGTCGCCAGACTTGAACCCGATTGAGCATGCATGGGATATGCTACAGAGAAGAGCTCTGCCGAATATGGAGGGTATCCAGTCGCAAGAAGACCTTTTTTTGTTGTTGCAACGAACATGGGCGGCCATTCCACAGCGTGATTTGGATGAACTCATTTTGAGTATGCCAAACCGATGTTCTTGTGTTGTTAGTGTTCGCGGTAGAAACACGGATTATTAATTGTTTAAGTTACCCAATAAAATTTTAAAGAAAACTGTTATTTCAGTCTTTTTTTCGAACTTTAATGTTAGTGGTTCAAATGTCAAAAATCCCTTTATTAGGAAAATGGCAAATTTCTTTATTAATGCAAAGGTGACTTGGTTTATCGTTACTGTGACAAACGAAAACACTTTATTTGATGAATCCTTAAAGAAATAAAAAGAAAAAAAACAATCAGGAGAAAAGTTATTGCAAAAATATATGTTGATCCCTAGACACTTTTGATGTGTGTAGTTATGGTATGCCCTAAATATAGTACTTCCTTTCGAAGAAAATGAGATTTATCGAGTTGAACTTTTAAGTTTGTTTTACGGAACCTATCAAAAACAGCTCTAAGTTTCTCTATGTGCTCAGGTAAGCTTTTTGAAAATATGATGACGTCATCAAGGTACACTAGGCAATGTAAGCCTTGTAGGCCTCTTAAGACGTTATCCATTGCTCGCTGAAAAGTAGCAGGAGCAGTCTTTAACCCAAAAGGCATTCTATTAAATTCATAATGCCCTGAAGGTGTACTGAAAGCAGTTTTAGCCCTATCCTCTTCCTGAACTTCGATCTGATGGTAGCCACTAGCAAGATCTAGGGTTGTAAAGTAGGTACTCTTGCCCAACATGTCAAACAAGTCGCTAATGTTTGGCAAAGGATATTTATCGTCGGTGGTTATGTCATTAAGTCGCCTATAGTCTACTACCATTCTCCATTTTTGCTGTCCAGAAGAATCTAACTTCTTCGGAACTAGATGAACGGGAGCACTCCAAGGGGAGTACGATTCCTGAATAATATTATCCCTTAACATTTTGTCTACCTGCCTTCTAATTTCTTGTGTTTGTACTGGGGGTAATCTATATGCCTTAATATTTATAGGGTCTTCATTTTTCGTCCTAATTACGTGTTTCACCTGATTTGTGAAAGTTAATGGAATATGCTCGCAATAAAATATGTCTTTATATTCCTGACAGATTCCTTTAATCATGTTACGTTCCTCTAAATTCATGTGCTCTAACTGTAATTTTCCTAAGTTTTCTGCGAGTAATTTATCTATTTCCCTATTATTATCGGTAAAATTAACACTATTTGACGGGCTTTGTATGTAAGGTTCTACTTCAAATGGCCCTGTTACTACTAAATTTCTAGTTTCGTTGGTATAATTTTGGATAACCGTTGATGCGTAGCCTTTAAAACACTTAACTAATGCGGAGGGCATTCGAATCCCTTCCGAAAACTGTTTAAAATCTAATACAGCATCGCCATCTAATAAATTGACGGGAAGTTTTACTCTTACCTCGCTACGAGAAGGTAGATTGTATACCTCTCTCATAGGCGGTGTATATATTATTGGAATATCCGTGTTTTTTAAATGTAAAACTTGATTTTCCATGTTAATTTTAGCATGTAATTGTTTAAGCAAATTGCTACCTATTAAACCATCATATCTATTGTCAACACTATAAACATAAAACTTATGGGATTCGTTAATCCTAAACGTAATTGGTAATGGAATAGTTGCTGTTTCGCTATGTAAACTCGAAGCGTGAGTGCTAACAACTTCGAAAGGTTCATACTGTAAATAGCTTTTAAAATACTTATTCGCAATATAGGGGAAGGTGGTCTGAGATGGCATAGATTTTGAAAAGTTACATTTTTATGAAATTCGTGGCCAAATTGACTGAAATAACAAACCTGTTTCAAATAATTGTTTATTATCTCTACAAAAACAATCAACAAAACAAAATAAAACAATTCTTTTTTAAAATAAACGTCAATAAAAAAAAAGTCTTATAAATCCATCTCACCCAACCCCAGTGGGTAAGATGGCATATACCCATATGCAATAAATTCTTTTATTTGCAAACGTCACAGATTGCATGTTTGGTCGTTTTTGGCAATCCAATGCACTCAGCATGGCACCATTGACGACACACTTGACATTGGAGCCACCACTCCCTAGAACGGGAATGACTAAAAGGCTCCAAGCAATAAATGCAGGATGGATCTTCATCCTCTGAGGCAACTGGTTCTTCTTCATCACTGGAAGCTGTCGAAACTGGAATCATGATTCTTTTTTTAATTTGACGGGCCGATTTCCTTAAGTCTGCTTTTTTTTCAGCTACTATACTTTTAAGCTGTGCTATATCGGGAGACGCATTCAGCATTCCGAATTTGCCTTTCTTGCGTGTAGCTAATCGTCTCACATGGGAAGATTTGGGTAGCGGAGAAATATCTGCAATTGTAGGACTCAGTTGAGCGTTGGACTGGCTCGTAAGATTCGGAAGACCTGCCTCTGGCTGTTCATTTGATTGAGAGCTCAAAGGTACTGAAGGCCCTGCTATGATTAGGTCGTCCAGTTCGGAACTCTGCTTGTCTAAAGGTTGTGTATCACAGAAAATGTCAGTTTGTAAGTCCTGTTCTCTACAATTATTTGGCAAAATAGGCGTTAGGCAGTCTCTTGCATTGTCAGTGACATCCGCAGGCGCAAACATCCACTCAGGGAAAACATTTTCATTTAGCGGGAAAATACCAGTTGCTGCAAACCCTTTCTGACCATTGTTAACGGTTGTGGCACGAAGATAAGCTTGCTTGAATAGCTCAGCCACCTGGAAATGAGTAACAGTCCTTCCTGGATGGTTCCTCAACCAAATATGCAGTTCTTGGTTGTAGTATGTGTTCAGAGGACCAAAGAAACTCACGTCTAATGGTTGCATTTTATGCGTGCAATGAGGTGGGAAACAAAAAAGTATGATGCCGTTATCTTTAGCGTAAATTAAAACATCCAAGTTTTTGTGACTTGCATGGCCATCTAGAAGTAACAGAGCCTTGGATTCTATCGACGGCTTGGCATGTTTAACAAAATGCTGCATCCACTTAAGAAATATCTCACCATTCATCCATCCTTTTTCTTGAGCAAACCCAACAGCACCGATTGGAGCATGGTCCATTAGATCTGCCTTCATATTTTTGCGGGGGAAAATAAATGCTGGAGGCATGAAACTTCCAAGAGCATTAACGCAACAAACAGTCGTATAATGGTGACCTCTTTCAGCACTCGTTAATACTCCTACTTGTTTCCTTCCCTTTGTCGCAAAGACCTTTGGATTTTGTGAAGGAACTGTGCTAAAACCAGACTCGTCGACATTCCATATTTGGTGGGCTTCAAATTTATGAAGAGTCATTACATTAGTCAGTGTCTCGAAAAACGTCTGCACTTGAACTTTGTTGAAGCCGCGTGCTCTAGCTGCCGATGTAGCTTCAGGTATGCGAAGTGATATGGACGGATTCCGTTTTCGAAAACCTCTAAGCCAGTCCAGACCTGCCATTTCATTTTCCGAAGAAAATCTATGTGGCAGTTTTTTAGCTACTGCTATTTGGTATGCAAGTTTTCTCAAATCAGTCCTAGTCATTCCAAAAAAACGTACCTCTAGCTCTTGTAAATGTTCAATTATTTGGCGCTCAAGTTCCATATTAAATGTAACTCTATGGCCACCTAAGTAACCTTTCGATGAATCTGCCTTTTCTGCTCGACGTCGGAGTGTAGTAGCTGGAACGTGATAGGCCTTTGCTGCCATCTGCCAACCCATTCTCTTGCTACGGACAGCTGCGATTGCGTCTCTCATATTTTTTTCATCCCAACTTTGTCTAGCTGTTTTACGAATGTAAGGCGCCATTTCTAAAACAGTAATTAAAGTTTTAAGCAATATAGGCAGTACCGTACTTACAAACGAGAGGTTGTGGGTTCGAACCCCATCAATTGCACTATCGACGTGAGTTAATGTCTTACACCATAAGAGAAATAATCATGTGCCCACTATAATACTTAACATAATCAGCCTTATAACGTTCCCACAACAGGGGCATAGGCCTCCTCTCTTCTAATCTTTAAAAAACTTAAAGTAAGTAGGTAAACTACTCAAATAAAATAACTTTCTCAACAAATTGTTCGAGATATCGCCCATCGTGTGTGACGGCATACATATTGGGTGAGATGGCATATGCCGTATGCCATCTCACCCGGTAGGTACCTTATAAATAAATAATATTCTATTTATTTTAATCTACAAACTACATAAAATTTACTTACTACAACATATTTGTCATACTCAATTCTGAAAGAAAGCATAGATAATTACCTGTTTGCCACCCTGGAACTCCTAAATTAAGGTTATTTTTGTGATAATTATATTACTTTTTACGATCGATTTTTAATCAAAGTGACGTGGTGACTGCGTCGATGCTTTAGCTGGACTGGCGCGGGGCGGGGTGCAACGCGTTCGGGTTGAGGAAGTACTTGTGTTGGCAGTGGCGTTATTAGAGTATAAATGACGGAGATATTGCTGCTATGCCATCTCAGACGCTATGCCGTCTCAAACCACCTTCCCCTATGGGCTTATGAATGATCTAACACTACCTGTATCTATCATAAAAACTGAATTTAATTCGGGTATAACTATATGAGGTAAATTTAATCGTTTATTACAATTAATTATTATTCGCTCTCTACTGACGAGGCCGTTATCTGAAAATTTCCCGAAGTGGGGCATTCATTCACACATTCCTGTCCATTGCTTTGATTATCCAATGTGTCTATATCATTATTGTTATTTATGTAATTTACGCGTCGCGAACTTGCAGTGCGCATAGTGACATCGGTGTTTGTGCCTGACGTCGATGCTTGCGTTGCAGAAGGCATCCGCGATGCATACGCCGCGGGTTGCATTTGTTGCGCAAACGGAAACGGTGACCTACTTAATTGTGGTGCCGAATAGTTGTTATATGAATTATTGGCACGATTATAATTACTTTGATTGTTAAATGAATTATTATTATGTCTAAAGTTTCTAAATTGAAACGAATTGTTCGGCGTAAACGAGCTGTTTGTAGCGCTATTCGGTACAGATGTACTGGGTAAGTTACGCCTTTGGGTGTTAGAATTGGAAAAGTTGGGTTTATTATTTCGATTTATAATACGGTGGTCACTGGTCTTAGACTCATATACCGTTTGAAAGTTCTGTTCTTCTAACACAACTTTTAATGCGTCCTCTAATGTTGAGACATCCCGTAATCGAACTAATCTAACTAGATACTGCGGTAAATTATATAAAAAAACATGCATCGCTCTATGATTATAAATGACTTTCTTTGCCGTTCGTAGGGTATCATCAGCAATAGTCTCAGATAATTTAGCAAACAGAATACTTCTCATATACTGTATCTTATGACAAAAATCTAGGTAACTTTCGCCCTTATTATTATTTATTTTAAAAAAACATTACAGTTTCATTACAGGATTCCCAAGTCGACACTGTAAGCGGGTAATAAAACTTAAAAATAATTTGGCAACTTATCCTAACCTAAAAAATTTACAATAAAAACAACAGACACAAACAACAATAACAATTAAAATAATCTATGTACCTACCCCAATTCAATGCACCTTTGTGCCACCTCCTTGAATTTCGGCAGGCTACACTGATAAATATCAATATGTACCGCAATCTCATTTATTAGCCGTATGGCTCGTGTTATAGGAGCGAATTTAAGCAAGTTCGTTCTCGGCACGGGGGGACAAAGCGTCAGCGGCTGCCTACGCTTCTCCAAGTACCTGTCCGGAGCGCACAGCCGCAGCTGCGCCAGCACGTCGGGGTGGTGCACGTAACCGCGCAGTACACGCCATACATACACTGCCAAGGCCACGTCACGCCGGACGCTCAGCCGCACGTACCCCACCATGCCGAGAACGAACAGGCTGGGGTACATTAACGGGTATAGGGGATATACTCCGTATTCCTTTAAGTATAAAAATCGAGTGAATTTATTTTGTATTCTTTCCACCATGAGGTTATATTTATCCTCATGGGGATTCCAAATAATAGCCGTTGACTCTAAATGGCTTCGAACCAATGCGTTATACAAAATTTTTACAGATGACATGCCATCAAAATTACTGGTATTTCGTAGTATGAAGCCTAAATTTCTAAATGATTTGTTACATATGTCAACAATGTGTTTACGAAACGTTAATTCAGGAACCATTACAACACCTAAGTCCCGTGTAGAACTAAGTCTCGGAATTATGTTTGCTTCCATCTGGTACGGATATTGTAATGGTTTCCTGACCCGGCCATAGGTAATCACTCCACACTTATTAACGTTAAATAATAATTTGTTATTATGGCTCCACTGGACTACTCTATTAATGTCTTCCTGCAATAGCCCCGCACCCGAAATGCCCGCTATTGGCAAATAGACCTTCAGGTCATCTGCGAACAGCAAACACCTGGCATGCCGAACGACTACTGGAAGGTCATTAATCATTAAGAGGAACTCTAACGGACCCAGATTTGAGCCTTGACTTATACCGGATAGTGTGAAGTACGGAGCAGATTGATGACCAGCATACTCCACATACTTCCGGCGCTCGCACAGGTAACTCGTAAAAAATTTTAACAAGTGCGACGTAAAACCCAGTGTGGCTAATTTCGACAGTAGAACGTCATTATTTACGGTGTCAAATGCCTTCCGGAAGTCGAAGTACGCGCAGTCTACTTGTCCTCCAGCATCAACAACGGGCGTTATATCCGTCATAAACGATAGCAAGTTACTGCACGTACCTCGGCCCGGCCGAAAGCCATGTTGAGCATCGGTAAGTTGAGGGCTAACTTGGTTATAAATACACGCGTGTAATGCTGATTCAAATACCTTTGCGAAAGCCGACAGCACTGCTATTGGTCTCTATTCGGTGACATCATCCCTCCCACTACCTTTTGGTATTGGTATTACTCTGGTCATCTTCCATCTGTCCGGATAAAGCCCCTCACTTAAACATAAATTAAATAAAAATAACAATGGTTTTTCAAAGACCTGGCGACAATCCTTTACTATGAATGGTGGTATACCATCAGGTCCTACGGAGTGTTTGGGCTTGATGCGGGCGAGCGCCGAGCGCAGGTCACGCTCACTCAGCTGGCCTACGTGCACCCGAGCCGCGCCTGCGCCCGCCACCGCCGCTGATCGCTCAGCCTCCACAGGATCTAATCGTGGAGGTTCTTTGCTATACACCGATTCAAAATACTCAGCAAAACACTCTGCACTCTCGGCGTTACTCAACACTTTGCCGTCCTTTTTTATTACCGTGTTATTGCGCTTACATTGCTTACTTCTAATAAAGTTCCAAAAAGATTTCGGGTCATTTGTAATATTATATTGCAATTTACGCTGATATGCTTCGTACGTAGTAACAATTTTACGTTTAACTAATGACCTATACCGGGAGAACGTTTCGTAATCACACTGCAATCCTGTGACCTTGTAAATTTTGTGATACTTGGCTTTTAATCTAATGTCCATAATAAGTTCTTTTGTGTACCAATCAGGATAAATGTACTTATCGTGTGATTTGTGTCTACTTTTTATCGGTGTATGTTCACTAACAATTTCATTAATTGTTGTGTAGAAATAATTTAGTGCCTCCTCTGAGTTCTCAAGGTCATACAACGCGTCCCAATTTAATAAACTAAAACTGTCATATAACATAGGAAAATTACATTTAGTGAAGTTCCAGGATGCATGAGACACCTTAATGTCACTAATTAAATTGTTGCTATTTACTGGTCTACAGCAATTTGATCCTAATACTACATTTATATCTAGCGGTGGATGATGGCTGTCAATGCTAACCAACGGCTCATCTGATGTTTTAATTTGTATCTCACTCGCCGTGAATGTAGTTAAGACTAAATCTAGATTACGATTATTAACATTAACAATGTTATTTACCTGCCGAAATCCACAGAATGCCACAAAGTATTCGTAGTAATTGTGTACATCTACTGGCGCAAACGTCATGTTAAAATCTCCCAACACAATAACAGATTCATATTTAACACATACATTTTCTAAAATTTTAAATAACTGCATATATTCACTATAACTAGACTTTGGCGGAATATAAACTACACAACATAAAAACAAAAACTTATTGCTAAAAGTAACTGTCGCACACACAAGCTCGAATAAGGCCACGTCCACATTGTCAACACGCACCCTATTTAAATTGTACCGCGAAGTCACAGCTACGAATACACCTCCTAACTTCCTTCCGTCCATCCGATCACATCGTACAACGTTGTAACCCGGTGGGATAAGTTCACCATCCTTTATGGAGGTATTTAAACCAGATTCGGTAATTGCAATTAAATCGTAACTGGATGGTAATAAATTAGAATAAAAAACATCTGTTTTCGTTCGTAGTCCGCGTACATTCTGGTAATACATTTGTAGAATTTTATTTGAGCTCTGCCACCGCTTTGGGGTTCCTTTGTGTGTTTCGAAACCACACCCATTCGTTGAACTTAGTATTAATCGGCCAACTATTAACACAATTAATTTTTCCAAACTCAGATTCAGGTACTCCGATCCTAAACGATGCATAATCCCTTTTTGACCTTGGTACAACTTTTTCGACTGTAATATTATGGTCGTCCTTAGAGCATAATATGGCTTTAACATGTTCCATGATTTTTTCCATCGAAGTGTCAGGATGTAGCGACCATACATGGATATATTTCTTTGTTTCTATGGCTTGAAATGAAGAAATCTCCGAGTTACCTCCTTTTAGGACATTTTTCGGCATTAATTTCTTCCGGTTAACCACCTTCCAATCATTTTCTAAATCACTCTGCTTAATTTTACTATTAATATCGGCTTGTGTAGATTCGCCCTTATATTCCGCTTGTTCGTGATTGGTTGCTCGCGCAGTCCGGCGCGGGCGTATAGTTACGTTCGGATTTTGCGACGTTGAAGGGACGCTCGCCGTTGTCTCGCTCGCACTTTGCGTACCACTCAACTTGGCGGGTATTTCCATCTCCTTCTCGCGGGCCGATGCTCTGAGCGTGTCTACTTTTGCCGTTAACTCACCAACTTTATTTAGCAGGGTAGTAATGGCGGTAAAATTTTGTTCGATCGTCAATTTTTGCAATTCAATTTTCTTATTTTGCTCTTCAATCAGCTCTGTTTGAGCAGTGACTTTTATTGTCAAAGTAGTTATTTGCTTTGACAATGCACTTATCAATGTTTCCACGTTAACTTTAGCCATTTTTCTAATAAAATAACTTTTAAATCACGGAGACTAAGTTCGCGTTCTAACAACTACTAATTTTACAAGTTTCTAATTCTAATGCTAAACAGCTAAACAGTCTTCGGTACGCGGATCACCGAAGTGTTGGTTTAACAAGCTTTTTAGGTCATCCCACGTTTCAATGGAATCTCTTTCTCCTACTAACTTGGCTGCTTCGCCTGATAACCTACTCGTTAATACGTGAAATAAATAAATGTTTTGCGTAATGTCCCCACTGTACGCCGCTAGTACATATTCGCATTTTTTTATAAATAAGGGTAACATTCTAGTATCGCCATCAAATAAAGGAATGATTTTAATAATCTCTTGTGGTAGGGGAAGGTGGTCTGAGATGGCATAGATTTTGAAAAGTTACATTTTTATGAAATTCGTGGCCAAATTGACTGAAATAACAAACCTGTTTCAAATAATTGTTTATTATCTCTACAAAAACAATCAACAAAACAAAATAAAACAATTCTTTTTTAAAATAAACGTCAATAAAAAAAAAGTCTTATAAATCCATCTCACCCAACCCCAGTGGGTAAGATGGCATATACCCATATGCAATAAATTCTTTTATTTGCAAACGTCACAGATTGCATGTTTGGTCGTTTTTGGCAATCCAATGCACTCAGCATGGCACCATTGACGACACACTTGACATTGGAGCCACCACTCCCTAGAACGGGAATGACTAAAAGGCTCCAAGCAATAAATGCAGGATGGATCTTCATCCTCTGAGGCAACTGGTTCTTCTTCATCACTGGAAGCTGTCGAAACTGGAATCATGATTCTTTTTTTAATTTGACGGGCCGATTTCCTTAAGTCTGCTTTTTTTTCAGCTACTATACTTTTAAGCTGTGCTATATCGGGAGACGCATTCAGCATTCCGAATTTGCCTTTCTTGCGTGTAGCTAATCGTCTCACATGGGAAGATTTGGGTAGCGGAGAAATATCTGCAATTGTAGGACTCAGTTGAGCGTTGGACTGGCTCGTAAGATTCGGAAGACCTGCCTCTGGCTGTTCATTTGATTGAGAGCTCAAAGGTACTGAAGGCCCTGCTATGATTAGGTCGTCCAGTTCGGAACTCTGCTTGTCTAAAGGTTGTGTATCACAGAAAATGTCAGTTTGTAAGTCCTGTTCTCTACAATTATTTGGCAAAATAGGCGTTAGGCAGTCTCTTGCATTGTCAGTGACATCCGCAGGCGCAAACATCCACTCAGGGAAAACATTTTCATTTAGCGGGAAAATACCAGTTGCTGCAAACCCTTTCTGACCATTGTTAACGGTTGTGGCACGAAGATAAGCTTGCTTGAATAGCTCAGCCACCTGGAAATGAGTAACAGTCCTTCCTGGATGGTTCCTCAACCAAATATGCAGTTCTTGGTTGTAGTATGTGTTCAGAGGACCAAAGAAACTCACGTCTAATGGTTGCATTTTATGCGTGCAATGAGGTGGGAAACAAAAAAGTATGATGCCGTTATCTTTAGCGTAAATTAAAACATCCAAGTTTTTGTGACTTGCATGGCCATCTAGAAGTAACAGAGCCTTGGATTCTATCGACGGCTTGGCATGTTTAACAAAATGCTGCATCCACTTAAGAAATATCTCACCATTCATCCATCCTTTTTCTTGAGCAAACCCAACAGCACCGATTGGAGCATGGTCCATTAGATCTGCCTTCATATTTTTGCGGGGGAAAATAAATGCTGGAGGCATGAAACTTCCAAGAGCATTAACGCAACAAACAGTCGTATAATGGTGACCTCTTTCAGCACTCGTTAATACTCCTACTTGTTTCCTTCCCTTTGTCGCAAAGACCTTTGGATTTTGTGAAGGAACTGTGCTAAAACCAGACTCGTCGACATTCCATATTTGGTGGGCTTCAAATTTATGAAGAGTCATTACATTAGTCAGTGTCTCGAAAAACGTCTGCACTTGAACTTTGTTGAAGCCGCGTGCTCTAGCTGCCGATGTAGCTTCAGGTATGCGAAGTGATATGGACGGATTCCGTTTTCGAAAACCTCTAAGCCAGTCCAGACCTGCCATTTCATTTTCCGAAGAAAATCTATGTGGCAGTTTTTTAGCTACTGCTATTTGGTATGCAAGTTTTCTCAAATCAGTCCTAGTCATTCCAAAAAAACGTACCTCTAGCTCTTGTAAATGTTCAATTATTTGGCGCTCAAGTTCCATATTAAATGTAACTCTATGGCCACCTAAGTAACCTTTCGATGAATCTGCCTTTTCTGCTCGACGTCGGAGTGTAGTAGCTGGAACGTGATAGGCCTTTGCTGCCATCTGCCAACCCATTCTCTTGCTACGGACAGCTGCGATTGCGTCTCTCATATTTTTTTCATCCCAACTTTGTCTAGCTGTTTTACGAATGTAAGGCGCCATTTCTAAAACAGTAATTAAAATTTTAAGCAATATAGGCAGTACCGTACTTACAAACGAGAGGTTGTGGGTTCGAACCCCATCAATTGCACTATCGACGTGAGTTAATGTCTTACACCATAAGAGAAATAATCATGTGCCCACTATAATACTTAACATAATCAGCCTTATAACGTTCCCACAACAGGGGCATAGGCCTCCTCTCTTCTAATCTTTAAAAAACTTAAAGTAAGTAGGTAAACTACTCAAATAAAATAACTTTCTCAACAAATTGTTCGAGATATCGCCCATCGTGTGTGACGGCATACATATTGGGTGAGATGGCATATGCCGTATGCCATCTCACCCGGTAGGTACCTTATAAATAAATAATATTCTATTTATTTTAATCTACAAACTACATAAAATTTACTTACTACAACATATTTGTCATACTCAATTCTGAAAGAAAGCATAGATAATTACCTGTTTGCCACCCTGGAACTCCTAAATTAAGGTTATTTTTGTGATAATTATATTACTTTTTACGATCGATTTTTAATCAAAGTGACGTGGTGACTGCGTCGATGCTTTAGCTGGACTGGCGCGGGGCGGGGTGCAACGCGTTCGGGTTGAGGAAGTACTTGTGTTGGCAGTGGCGTTATTAGAGTATAAATGACGGAGATATTGCTGCTATGCCATCTCAGACGCTATGCCGTCTCAAACCACCTTCCCCTACACGGTTTATGCCTTCCATCTTGAGATGTGAAAATAACACACAAGATATATATAAAGAAAAATAACACAATCTAAATAAGAACTACGTACCTACACCTAAAATTTCTATGAAAATATTATTACGGCTTTGTCCAATCCCTAATAATACACACACATAGAATTATTACAAGGTTATGGAACAATAGGAGAGCTGAAAGGAAGGTGAAAAGATTTACTCACAGTTCCGCAACTATCTCCATGCTCCTTGAACTACTGCCTGGCTGCTGCTCTTCTCCCGATGCTTGAGTGGTTTCTTAATAAATTTGTTTGTTCGGAGATCTCTGCTAAACCGTAGAAACGGACGTCGGCTGCTTCTCGTAGATTTGGATACGTGACATACTGACTACAGAGATCCTACCGTGTGTGTATGCGCAGCGGAATGTTGTTGAATTTAAAGATTTTAATTATGCAGATATTTAGTGTATGAGGTCGTGTAATTGTGTATGGTAAAAAAAAATTTGTGTATGCAGCCATTGTGGAGGAATTCGCCAAAAACTGATTCCGCTGGGCGAACGTTGTCCTGGCGGAACTTTTTTATAATCCATGGACTTAGAAGAAAAGAAATGGGTCCAAAAATTAGTGTGAATTTGTGTATGATTGTGTATGTATGAATGAAATGAGTGCATGCATAAACTTCGGGGAAATTCAAGTTTCCGCTGCGCGAACGTTTGGCCATTTGCTAGTTTTCATATAAAGCCTTTATATAGAGAGCTGTAGATTTTTACATACGTTGTTTTGAATTTGTTTAAATTTGTTTAAAAAACAGATTTAGAAAAAAAAATAGGGTTTAAAAGATAAAAATATAAACGTAAAATACGCTTATAAGGTCCTAGTTCGTAAAGTATGCACTTTGGGGTCTAGATTTTTACGTTTATACAAACCTTGTAAGTGTCTGCAACATGTTGCCAAGTATCAATGATGTTCTGTTAGTGATTAAAAAGTTATAGGACTATTTACCATGAAAAGATCACTTTTTACAAAGCAGTCAAATATCACGACATTCTAAAAGTTCTACAAGGAATTGCATAGTAAAATGTATTCCAATAATTGGTGTATTTCTTCAACTACTCACATGCAAAATTTCGTCTCATTAAAATCAGTAATTAAAGAGAAATAATTAAAATACTGACAGTGCTTTGAAAACCTACGTAACCCGACCAAATTCGGATGGCTATAAAAAAGCGGCCGTGCCGTATATCTAAGTAACGTTCTTAACCTTTCAGTACCTATAATATTTATTAATATGGTACAGTTACGTACACAAACGTTAGGAAAAAATAAAACAATTGCATTTCTTGAATGAAAAAATTTTTTTTAATAATAAGCCACTATCTACGATAAAAATAAATCTTCTATTAACAAATACTTATCTATTATTAATAAAAAAGTATTTTCAAGAAAATATTCTTAACCTTTTAACCGCCGTAGCATTTTTTACTGAACGTGCCTCCACCGCCGATCATATAAAAGCAATCTAAACCAATTAGTGCTTACAAAAATTATCTACAATCGATATGATTTTGTTGATATCTGTCTTACTGTACAATAAACATTGTCCCATCTCTAAAATTGTCAGTTGCCTATCTCTGACGTCATATGCGGTCTTATTTATACGACTACGGCGTAGGTACCTATTACAGTCGTGATACAAGGGACCTAGTAGAGATGTTCAACATGTTGACTTGTACTTGTTGTACCTACTAGAAATAAAACAAGCGTTAATTTTCGTGGTGCTTGTTCTTACGTTGTAATTATAAAAGTTGAGCAACTTCGAGTCTGTAAACACTTCTGAGTTGCATAGGTCAAACAGTACAAACTCAATACCTACTAGTGTTCTAGTGCGGGCGACTCCGAAGAAACAGAATAGATAGATTAAGAGAAGGTTTATGAAATTATGAAATGAAAAATAAAATGATATAGGGTAACTTGTCCTTCAATGAACCAACCTAATTTCGAACACCTGTAATTATTTTTCTATTCATTTTACAATATAGAGCTTTCACACATAGATAACAAATTTAATCAAGATTGTTATGGCGTCTAAATAGTTTTGAATTATCGTCTAAATTTTATGGTACACGGTGTTTTTAAAAAAAAGGGATTTGGCTCATTGTGTACGACAGACGGTACACAATGAACCAAGGTATGTTACATAATAAGCCAGGATCAGTATTAAATTATGACATAGGTTTTATTTTAAAACAAACGGATAGGTATGTACAAAAACAAAGCTATGTAAGACAAATATAAAGGGTCTTTCAAATAGAGCGGGTCGATATTAATAATCTGTGGCGGCCATTTTGATTTGGCGGCATCTGTCAAATCTGTTTTTTCTTATTCAGTCACTGATGCTAAATCACCATGGCAAGTTACACGGTTGAGCAGCATGTGCAAATGATAAAACTTTATTATCAAAATGAGTGTTCGTTAGTGAAAACGTTGCGCGCATTGCGCCCATTTTACGGCAGACGCGGTGGCCCTTCAAAGTCTACTCTCCAACGATTGGTGACTAAATTCGAGACGACCGGTTCGGTAAACAACCAACCAACACCTTTACGTCAAAGGAACGCCAGATCGGCCGAGAACATCGCCGCTGTACGTGAGAGTGTTCAGGAGACTCCGAAGCAGTCGATTTCTCGCCGTGCACAAGAACTCGGCCTTTCGCAGACTTCAACTTGGAGAATTTTGCGTCGGGACTTGGGTCTGCATCCATACAAGATCCAACTGACCCAGGAGCTCAAAGTTAATGACCATAGACAACGCCGTGTGTTCGCTGAATGGGCGTCGGAACGCTTGGAAGAGGACCCCGATTTTGGCCAAAAAATAATCTTTAGCGACGAGGCACATTTTTGGATGAATGGTTTTGTTAATAAGCAAAATTGCCGTATATGGGATGACCACAACCCACATGAGGTTCACCAGATAGCAATGCATCCAACATAACGCAGGCCATCGCTCAGATTCAGCCGGATCTATGCAGCAGAGTCATTAAAAATTGGACCTCTCGGATTTGTGCCACCATGCGAAGCCGCGGCGGACATTTGAACGATGTCATATTTCATGCATAATGGCATAAACGGGCCTTTCAAATAAAAAATAAATTTCGTTAATATCTCACACACATCTAGTTTTATTCAATTTTAACATCGACCCGTCTTTGTTGAAAGACCCTTTATATTTAAGAAAAAAATGAGCAGTTATAAAACTAAAACTATTAATGTTTTACATTTCTTTTTAATTTTAAATACGTCTAAATCACAGTTTTTGTCTACAATCAGTCTTCATAATTATTATCTATCGTAACTTCTACAAGGATGCTTATATTCTTTGTAATTTTGTGTGACCTACCTAATATCACATTAACGTTTCGACTTTTGTAACGTTATAATGACTATAATATTTTAAATCAGTCTTCTGATTACGTTTATAAAGTAAACAAAGAAAAAATCAAATTAACGCAAGTTAATAGTAGGTGAGAACCGCAATGGGAAGATATAAGTGGAGTTGCGGCTTTTGGTTCCATTGATTTTGGGCTTGGGAAGAATCATTTTAATGTCCTTGATATCCATCTCAGCAAGGTCTGGTTCTAATGGCAAGTAAAATTTCATATTCTCTCTGGATTTTAATCTCATAAAAGAAACCCCATATTTATCACCTGTTTCTATTATATTGGCAGCATAATAAACTTTCATTTTTTTTGTCTCGAATAATACTAGGACATAGTCTCCTTCGATGGGTTTTCTTTCGAGTTTTGGAAACGGTTCATTTATCAAGCGGTCATCATCGGAATCATAGTCTTCTTCTAGCCATCCATTGTCAGAGTCGCTCAGAGATTCTACAACCATTTCGTCCTCACTAGACTCAGTATCTGTATTATTTTTTATATTTTTTTGTGATTTCGTTTTCAATACTTTTCTTCTATCAGATAATAGAGATGGCTTCATTTTCTTTGCAGCCATTTTCCTTATCTTTGTTTTTTTCCTTTCTTCCGCTATGAGGTTCTTCTCGGGAGTATCGGTGGCAACCATACTTTTCCCCAGTTTTCTTGGTTTTCGTTGCCCAGTTCTGGGTCCTGCTTTCAAAGGTGGCATAAATTCTTGAGGGGATTTAAAATATTTTGAACAAGAGGGGTTCACAACTGGTTGTTTCATTGCAACTGGCGTCATTGGTCTAATATTAAATGATTCGCTATTATCCATAAAAGTATCAGGTTCTACTTGAAGTGGGTGTATGGTCTCCGTTGTTTCAGATTGACAAATAAGCTCAGTATCGTTGAGAATAGAGGGACTTTCAACATTTCTCATTTCCAATGCAGGCGTATTTTCTTTCAAAGCAATTATCTCTGTAGGAATCGGGCTATCTGCGTTGGTCACATCCGAAGAAGGACTTACATTCCTAGCTCTATCTGTAACGGACGAAGGCAAATAGTCCAATTCTGTAAACACATCACAGTCATAGGGAAAAATACCGCATTTCTTAAATGCAGCGGTAATATTAACAGGCGTCATTGCTTTTGGATAAGCCAGTCCAACGCACTCTGCAACATTGTAAATGGTTAATTGTTTTCCAGGATTCCTCATTAACCACGAATCAACTGCAGCATTGTAAAATACCTTAAAGGGACCAAATATGCCTACATCAAGTGGTTGCATCTTTCCGGTCGTATGAGGGTGTAAAGTAAGAATTGTAACACCTGAAAGTTTTGCCATATCTAGAGCCTCAATACTTAAGTGTGATTCGTGATTATCTATTATTAGTAATGCTGGGTTGTCGAGGCTGGCTGAGGTATGTTTAATAAAATGCTCCATTACTTTGACAAACAATTCAGCATTCATCCATCCGGAAGGAGATGCTAAGCCGAGAGAACCTACAGGAGCTCCATGTAACATAAAATCTTTGTAGTTTTTTCTAGGAAATACAAGGGCAGGTGGCAATGATTGACCTGATGCACAGACAATAGCACATGTTGTTACCAATATACCCTTTTCTCCACTCGTTATTTTACATAAATTTTGTTTGCCTTTAGGTGCCATAACTTTTTGCGGCTTTTGAACAGTAGTGGTGGCGGTTTCGTCTAAGTTATAAACTCTGCAGCCGTTACTAAATGAAGGATGACGTTGATACACAGATTTCAAATTATCAAAAAAAGATTTGACTGTTTCCTTATTAAAAGAAGTAGCTCGCGCTAAGCTACAAGCTTCCGGCTTTCTTAATGATAACTGTGGAATCCTTGATCGGTAAGATCGAAGCCATTCTAAACCGGCCATATTGTCTCGATGCCAAGTATTAGGCATTTTGATATTATTTAAAACTGCCATTTGAAAAGCAATGCGACGTACGTCTTTTGTTGTCAAACCATAAAATTTAAGTGCACATTCCGTTATATATGTTGTAAGAGCATCTTCTTGTTCATTGGAAAATATTTTTCGTACGTCATATTTCGGTGTAAGCCTCTGGTTGTGTAAATTTGCACTTGGTATATTCATATACTTTTTTACGTAACGTTGCAAGGTAGGATAATGTAGATTGCATTCTTTGGCCGCCTGTCGAATACTATGGCCCTGTCTATGCAAAATTATAGCCCGTCGCATGGCTTCCGCCGAATGATCCCCTTTTTTTCTTTGTGCAGCTTTAGTACGCGCCATCTTAAACAAAATAAATTACAATCAAGCCTAATTGTATAGAAACTTTAGGATGTTATTTGTCTCGCTTGTGTCATTAAAAAACAAGATAACAACATACCAATACAACAAAACCATAGTAGGTACTCATTGAAACAAAAGTCGTACTCAATGAGCCATGGCTCATTGAGTACTATACGGCACTGTTTCATTGTGAACCAGTGTGACTTTTTTCAAAACCATTAACATTATAACGGTAAAAATATTATACAGAAAAATTAAGTTTAGCTATATACACTGCCAAATATGTGTTCAATGACATTAAATATTGCGGATACGCCTAAATATTACTATACAAGTGTAAAAAATCACGAAAAAACAATAAATTAACTTACTTTTGGAGGCAAAAATCCGATCGAGCTCCGTCACACGTGCACTTTGCGCGCGGGGCGAACGCAGACTGGGGTAGGCGAGGGGCGTCCAGTAACGAGTTAATACCTGTACCCTGCACCATCTGGCAACGTTGCGTTTGGAAACTATAGGCATTGCTCAATGTGTACCATTGGCTCATTGATGGACAGGTGACCCTACTAAGTTTATTTAAAATTATCCTTTTTAGGGTTCCGTACCCAAAGGGTCAAAATGGGACCCTATCACTAAGACTTCGCTGTCGGAAAACAACAACTGAAATAAACGAAACAAAAAAAATTGGCACTTTGCCGTTTTTTTTTAAATATTAGCGTAGGAAAAAAAAGCATTATGGAGCAGCATATTTTGCGTTCACTTCGTTCGCAATGCGTGTAGTTATTTCCGTAAAAGCCTTCTTGAATATACATTTCAAGTTTTCTTTTTCTCCCAAAAAGTCTTCTGCCAGTATGGTAGCAATAACATTATGCCGTTCTGTGAAACTTAAACTACACACATCAAAAGTGTCTAGGGATCAACATATATTTTTGCAATAACTTTTCTCCTGATTGATTTTATTTCTTTTATTTCTTTAAGGATTCATCAAATAAAGTGTTTTCGTTTGTCACAGTAACGATAAACCAAGTCACCTTTGCATTAATAAAGAAATTTGCCATTTTCCTAATAAAGGGATTTTTGACATTTGAACCACTAACATTAAATTTCGAAAAAAAGACTGAAATAACAGTTTTCTTTAAAATTTTATTGGGTAACTTAAACAATTAATAATCCGTGTTTCTACCGCGAACACTAACAACACAAGAACATCGGTTTGGCATACTCAAAATGAGTTCATCCAAATCACGCTGTGGAATGGCCGCCCATGTTCGTTGCAACAACAAAAAAAGGTCTTCTTGCGACTGGATACCCTCCATATTCGGCAGAGCTCTTCTCTGTAGCATATCCCATGCATGCTCAATCGGGTTCAAGTCTGGCGACTGAGCAGGCCAGGGCAGGACATTGATGTTAGCTGCGGCGAGAGTCTGTCTTACAACTCTTGCGGTGTGCGGTCGTGCATTATCATGCATTAACTGAAATAAGGGACCGATTTGCACTTGTAGAGGAACGATGACGTCTGATACAATCGTCTCAGCATAAATTTGAGCGTTGAGGTTGCCTCTGATCCAAATCAACTCAGTTCTTCCGCCGATCCAAATACCCGCCCATACCATGATGGTTCCACCACTATAAGGATGGACTTCCTGGCAGGATTTTAATCGCTGTTGGCGTCCAGGGGTTCTCCAGTGTCGTATACGTCTTGTATCCGGTCTCATACCAAAACGAGACTCATCAGAAAAGCACACGAAACGCCATTGTTCTTCTGCCCAATTTCTGTGTTCAAGAGCCCATTGATATCGAATCCTACGATTGTGCATTGCTATAGGTGGTACCCGTAGCGGTCTTCGGGAATGAAGGTTCACTTCATGCAAGCGGTTTCTGACTGTTTGGTCGCTAATTAAGTTCCCTGAAGAGTGATGAAGCCTCACGGCTAACATCATGGCGGTTATTGTTGGACCTCTTCGAGTTAAGATTTGAATGTATCGGTCTTGTCTCCGTGTGGTGCAGCGATACCGTCCTCCATGGCGCTCAGCCACGGTACCAGTGCTTCGGTAACGTGTCCAAAGTCGACTGATAACACTCTGACTTGTATTCAGAGCTAAAGCCACAGTACGTTGCCGGGAACCAGCTTCTATCATTCCCACGGCTCTGAGCATTTCTTCCCTGCTTAAATGACGTCGCCGCTCCATAATAACGTTGGTTTTAATCAGTAGTAGGGAAACAGTAGCACTAATAATGTCTTCAATGCGTTGTATGTTTTTATAGGGAAAATATTGACAGCTGATTTTCATCTTTTACTCGAATTTGATTCACAGTTCCTGATTCAAATTATGAAATGCACCAAAAAGGATCCATATAAATTTATAAAATCATAAATTTATTACAAAGCCACATCTCAATCTCAAGAAATCCGCATAAAAATGCTTGATCCCTAGACACTTTTGATGTGTGTATCATCTGTTTGAGTAAACATTTCTTGGAAATGTTTTTCCGTTTGCGTCGACATATCGTTGGAATATTTATATGTTTGTGTTCCACGACTCACAAACATATCGGGAGTCGAATCTGTAGATCTCAAATTGTTACCGTCAGACGGTTCCCAAAAAAATTCTTGCGTTTCAGCGATGCATTTGTCTACGTAATCTAGTAAAATTGATTGGCTGTAATCGGCATCTACAAAAAAAGATAATTAAAATCTATCTGTAAGACGGTTGGTATAGTTTTATGAAGGCGGTTAAGCAATTAGTAATTTTTACCTGTATTGGACATTTTGTCAACTATTTATCTTTAATATGTAGTAGTATAAGTAATTAATTATGTAATTTATGGAAAATTTTATTTTATATTATCAGAACTTATTGCTAATCTGACAGACATGAAAAACAATAGAATACGCAATGAGCAAGTGACATTAGAAAAAGAAGAAAATACGTACACAAACTCCATGCATAAACTTTATGTATGGCCAGGATGACTCGTCGCATGAAACAATCTACTACATGGCTCGATACACAAGAAAACGTTGCATTGACGGCACATATACCTAGTCTGTTTTCTTTTTTGATTTGTTGAACACATTTTGCATCTCTGGCTTTTTCGGTTTGGTATTATTACAGGAAAATGTGTTAGCACATCAGAAGAAAGTATACTGCATTGATTTGTCGTGTGTCGTGGTACCAATACCGATATATTTATGTTATTTTCTATGAGTTGTCTTATCACAGATAACTGGAATTCAGCAAATTGTAATCTTGGTTTATTTTTTATTACTTTAAACAGGAAAAATGCGTTTAGCAGTTGCATGTCAAACAGACGAAATGCAATTTTTTTATACCATTTCCTAGTTTTCCGAATACAAGTAACAGAGCTCATCATCATATCAGCCGTATCGACTGATCCCATGTTTTTCGAATATTGGTAGACGCATATTGGTTTCATTATTGGTAATCCAGTATTTCTGTCTTCTTTATCTGTGGGTACCATTACAGAACTATGCATTGTGGACAATATAGTTACAGGCTTTTTGTCTTGCCATTTAAGTGCCATCATTGGCGGGGAGTAGAAAGTTTGTACCTCCTTTTTTTTCAATTTTCTAAACTTTGGCATACCTTTTCGGTTAGCTCGTACAGTACCGCAAGCATATGAATCATATAAAAGCAAAACTAGCAATATCCACATTTGTCAAATCGTGGCAAATAAAAAAAAAGTCATATGAAGAAATTACACCTAGATTACCCTATAAATATCTAGTATTTTAATTTGTGTGGCAGCTAATACTCAACACATTAAATTATTCGTAACGATCGATAAATTAATATTTTAAGAATAGTATGAAATATTACATCGGATATTGCTATTTATGAACTTGACTTCTGGATAATGCTGCATTTGAATTTTATGACAAGGGATGTTGCTGTGTTTGTTTCAACAGACGCCATTTTAAAGCTTGGGTATCTATGGATCAAAACATTTTGATACTTATGATGATATTAAAATGAATTTTATTTTTCTTTTTATAATTATATTTTTTATTTAATTAGCTATCTGTTTTATAAAAGTTATTCGTTAAATATGTATAAAATTAAATATATTTATTTGAATAATATTGGATTTATTAGCCATTGCATTGTATGTAGTATGTACTCGTATGTACTCATACTGCTAAATTCATCAGACTTAACGTATTATATGTGGAAAAGAAAAGAAAAGCACAATTTTTATTATAATTTTAATGTAATTTCAATTAAACATAATAATCTGTAATTGGTTCCTGTGGCTCACATAAAACGTCAGTATTGTCACCTTCGTCTTGCGTATCATCATCAATATTGTCAGTAAGTCGGGCCCCAGAAACTAATGGAATAAAAAAACTTAAACGCTCAACCGCTGCCCAATCATCTACGTAGTGGTTGGTAAGTAATTTGCATACATCTCTTGCTTTTGCTGCATTAATACAGTTAGTTGGGAAAATTTCTATTGGATTAATATTACATGAAAGGTGTCCGGCCTTGTTTACGTTCTTCAATACACCATCATCATGTTTGTAGTGAATATTTCCTTTTATCAAAATATTCCCTGCCTTTTTAGAGCGCTTTAATGTGTATCTTTTGCAACTCTTGAATTTGAAATGCCATCTGCCAACGGGTTTTAATACGTCTGTAGTTGCAGTTTTCCAGTCGAGAACCGTGCAATCTTGCCCCATTTTTATGACTGTGGCAAATTGTCCAATTATGTCATAATACTCTTCAGGATTTGATATCATTTCTTTTTTACGTATTTGTTTTTCTATTTGTGCAAACACCCTATCGGGGGTATAAATGAATGTCCTACGATTGGAAAAATTAGCTCGACAGTTTTGATATGAGAAGGTGCTTCAGTCAGCCATTTCGCACACATTCCTAACATTGTGGAGTTTTTATTTTGGCCCGCGCAACCATCAGCTATCAGACGTACTGTGTTGATGCCAGTTAAATTAGTATTTTGTAATCGGTGATAAACAGCCGATGCGATTTGGTTCGAGGCCTTAGGGAACGAATTTTCTGCCCAACAATATGAAAATACATTAGTAGGTAACAGCTTGCTTTTTGAGGATCCCTGCACGATGGTAAAATTAAAGAGATTAATCTGCCTTGAATAATATTGGAGCTTCTTCTTTAAGAAAGCCAAAAAATGCTTTTGCTTTTAGTTTGTGAATATTTTGTTTAATCATCAAATCATTGCGGATATTTACACTAGTCTCTGCTTTCATTTTTTCGCTAAACTGAAGGCAAATTGAACACACATCTGTACGAGGTGTACCAAACCCTAAATTATATTTTCTATTAAAAATATTGCGAAAATAAGACGACTTAACTTTTGCGTCATTTTCTGCTTGAGCATTATACATCCGCCACAATTTGTTTATGCTCAATTCAGAAGAGAGATAATATCTCTTGGTGTTCCCGCGGCAGTAATGGGGTTCCTCGCATTGTAGTTTTTCTATAAAGTTCATTACTTTCATCTTCTTGTGCAGATTTTTTTGGGAAACACGATCACCACCCCTGTTTTCTTTAACCCTTTGACCGCCACGTCAATATTGAAAAAAAAGTGTTCCCTGCGCCACGCTACAAATTCTATATTTAATACCTACAAAAAATAGTGACTGGCAAAAATACATATCGATAAAACGTCGATAGTAGGAATGATTTTATTTGTGCATGTTGTACGAATAAAAATAACTTAAATTTGCCTCTGGATTGTATTTATTTACCCCCATATTTTATCCTTTTTCCTGACGTAGTAATCAATACCAACAAAACTATAGCGTTAGACATAAGTAGACATTATAATAAGGAAGTAAATCAAATACATTAAATGTCGAAGTCACAGCACTAATTTCATTTTTGACGTCATCCAGTGGTCGGCAAAAGCCGACACGGGCGTGGCGTGCTTTGCGTTTCTAACCTTTACCGCTTTTGGATTAGAGATGTACTAGTGTGAGTTATTGAATTACATTATTCTGGCATCTTATGTGTACCTGATATAATTTATTACGTGATTATAATATCACTAGAATAATAAAGTATATCATTAATTACACATATGTATGAAGAATTGTGTTGATATTACGTTGAGCGTTAAGGTCAGATAAGATTCATTTAAGTATTTCCTTTGTAGGGTTCCCCTAGTTGTTCATTTTCCTTTACAAACACAGATAAAAGATTGTTTAGATAAATATAGTTATGTTTAATATAGTGTTTATAAACTTTCACAATTTGTAGAATTATAAAGTTTTTTTATAAATGTGTTAATACAATTTATAATAGTTATAGTTTAGTTTTTGATGCGGCAATATCGAAATTGATACCAAAACGTTTGGTTTCTATAAACAGTGTTGCCAATTTAGTAAATTTATTGCTAAATTTAAAATGTCGTTTAGCAAGAATATTATTTTAGCACATAAAAAACAGCACTTGTACGAAATGCAACACTCCAAATGTTAATTAATGCGATTACATTTTGATGTCGTTATGCGCATCTTTTTTAATAGTGGTTTAAGCATAATATTGGAATTACGCTTTTTCCATATTTTGTACTTCTTTTGGCAACACTGTTCTTAAATTCCGACAAAGTCAAGATAGAAGATAGATTTATACCTATTTTAGATAAAAATTTCGACAATGGCGTTTTCTCGACCATCCTCGCCAAGCTTGATAAGTAATTTAAAAAAGAAACCAAAAATAATTGAATACGCTGAAAAGTCAACACAAGTTAATAATGACGACCTTATTGACAATAATTTGTATCAGCGAAATACCTGGGACAACGAGCAATTACAAATTAACTGTGAAAATTTACCGCCGGTAAACTTTCACGGTCAAGAGCCAAACGACCCGAGGAATAAAGCGTTTGCAGCACTCATCGCGTACGAACTTGATCGGGTCCCAGAGGAGAAGCGTTCTGTGACGTACGTTAATTTGCTGAATTTAATCAGAAAAGTGCGACAGCAACGTGATTTGGACGATATCAGTCTACCAAGCTATCAAGACTCTGAATAATTAAATTTTGTTAATTTTGCGTGTATAAGTATATAAATAATGTGTATAATTAATAAATAATAGGTATACATAAACATAACGGTTTTTGTTGCATCATTTCCCTGATTAGATAGGTACCCACCTAACAATCGTGATAAGTTGTAACAAGTTTGACTGGCTCCTTTAGGCCAGTTATTAACAAGGGTGGCACTGAAACAGACCTTTTTGCTGTGGATCTATAAATTAATTGTATGTGGAGCAATTTTGACAGTCAGTGTCTTATTGAAGAAGAAACTATTAACCGGTAACTATTCGTCGGTATAAAGCATGCGGGGACTCCTCATTTGCTGTATACCGAACGAATTAACGACCAGTGAAATTGTGCCAATAGGGTTGATTCGGGGGTAATAAAACACATCAATGATGTCGTTAAAATCAGTCTTTTTATTTACAGAAGGTAGTAATCAGGTAATAAAGGTAAGGTGGCATTTATTTGTCAATTGCAATGTAACCTCTATAAATTACATTTCAGTTGGCTATGAATAGAATGCTACAACTTGTTTACATTTATTTATAAGCCCAACCGAAAAAAGAAGCTTAAAAGACATGTAATAAAATAGGAAACAAAATAAATCAAAAACTCTTGTAATAAAACACTATTTAGTAAGGAATATGTTTCGTTAAAAATATATAACCTAGAACCGCCAACAAACAACAACATAAAAAGATCTTCAACAATAAGTAACTAAAGTGTACAAAATTTTGATATAGTTATATAAAATCACAGTGTATACGTAATATGTACAAAATGTTTGTACTTATGCCAATTTTAAATCACTGTTTAAGGGTAAAATCTTAATCTTAAAATCACAGTATAAATTCACAATCTCAATGATTACGAAAATCACATTTTGATAATCATTAATTTCAATTATTTATGTTTAATAATCACATCATGAGTGATACAATTCAAAGCAGGGCGTAACACATAAATTGACCTTACATATTTTACACATGTATCGTGTATCTTTTCGTTTTTTAATACTTGCACATTGTTTACACCTCTGATACTTTACATTTTTAGTTGGCATGTGAAGTCTAGAATTTTTAGGTAGTCTGCGAAAAGGGTTGTTCCTCGGGGTAATAGCACGAGGCAGTCTATTATAATTATGAAAATTTTATATTATTTGACGAATTACACATAATTGAAATTGGGCAAAATGTAAATCTGGCTTATTATTAACATATTTAAAACAAATAAAAGCATTCAACATGTGCATATCAAAAATATGGAGAAATAATTTTTTGTACCATTTTATGGACTTGCGAATGCATTGCAGCGATGACAGTAACATGTCAGACTTATCGACACTACCCATATTCTTATTGTAGTCTAATATTGCTCTAGGCTTTAGTACTGGTAGCCCTGTTGTTCTATCCTCCCTTAATGATGGCTCCTTAACATCATTATGTATGGTAGATAACATAAATATATCTTTCTTGTCGCGCCATTTAAAAGCTGTAATTGGAGGACAATATTGAGCTTTAACTTCACCACGTTGTATGGTACCGCTCAGGTTTGGCATACCTAATCTATTCTTTTTTACCGTCCCGCATGCATATATTTTGTTTTCATAGAGGTATTTAAATAATGTTGGACTTGTATACCAATTGTCAATATATAAATGGCGATAGCTACCAAAATAATCCTTGATTAACGAGTGTACAACGGCACCTCCAACCCCTAAATTACAAGGGTCGGTGATTTGTGTGCTTGCACCACAATAAACAATAAAATCTATAATAAATCCTGTTTCAACATCACACATAACAAATAGTTTTATTCCAAATCTATTTCTTTTCATTGGCATATATTGCTTAATAGATAACCGCCCCTTGAAAGGAACGATGCTTTCATCAATACATATTATTTTGTAAGGAGTTATCATACTTTTATATTTCTCCCTTGCATGATTTATGCATGTACTGATTTTTGAAAGTACATTCGTCTCTTCACTTCGACGTGAAAAATGTAGCATGCCCAAAATCATGCAAAATCGATTTCTTGGCATAAGTTGGGAAAAAATTGGTGAAGATAATAACATATCTGTGCTCCAATGTTCTTCAATTGTCAAGTGTCGGTTTCTCGTTATTAACATTAGAATTGCAAAAAATATGTACATTTCGGGTACAGACACGTCCTCCCATCGTTGTAAGCGAGAGTGCACACGGAGGTCAACATTTAATACAAACTGTGAGTGAAATGCATTGGTCATTTGCACAATTCCCGACATAAAATCAATATCTAAAAACTTCTGAAAAATATTAAATTCTGTTTGATATTCTCGTAATTCTAAATTGAAACCTGATGGAAAGTCTTCGAAGTTTGTCACAGCGGGTTCATGATGTGAAGAAGTCCACTCGAAAGTTTGTTGAACTTGACCTCGAAAGTTGCCACTGCGAAATGTTGAAGGCCTGTTGTTATCAGTTGCTTGTTGGGCCATGCGAGACGTCGTGGGCAGTACAGGCAAATCATTTGTTGTTTCTTCATAATCATCCAGAAGCTGAAATAGAAAGCGATAACTTTATTACAATTTGTAGTAAGTACACACAGTCATTATTACGTAGGCATACCTAACATTGTTATCTTAACCGATGTATATAATTCGGGATGCCCATTATCCCTACTATGTAATAATACTACTACACTTTACTTTATCTTTACAGTTAGACTTTACTGATTTGTTAGAATTTTCTGACATAGTGATAACCTTACAATCGAGATTCCGGCGTAGTTATGTTCGTAACAATAGGCCATAGCGACACATTTTTGTAGGCTATTAAATTGGAGGCTTTCGTTAAGACGACAGGAGTTACTTATGGTATGTAAACTCTAGTAGGGCGCGCTAAAAAATGAATATACCTACGTACGTACACATCTAAGCACTTATACATACTTTCGGAAAACATTACAATTTGACGCCGCTGCGACGTCAGGTTTACGAGAGTAAGAATTAATTTACAAATTATAACATTTTAGAAATACTCATAACAAAATACCTACTGCGAATAATTTCAATAGCCTACGTACTGAAAGGTGAAACACGTAAAATCGGCGCATACTACAGCAAGAAAGGGCAAACAAAAGCTTCAGTTATCTATATTCCACTTGGACGTTGCCGGTAACTAAAGCAACCGGTTTTCTTGACTTGTTCACACGTGGAACAAGTCATTAGATAACTACAATACTGTTTCATCGACACCGTTTAACATAATACTGCGCACAAACTGTAAATGCATAATGGTAAACAAAACATCACTAAGGTAATTAAAGCCATAAATCATAACGTTAAAGTTCAAACTTGCTCAGCGCTGTCATACTTATTCATTTCCGACACGTTTTCACATGTTTGTTTTTGTTGTTATTTGAAATAACAATAATATCGACAAAATCAAATTGCTATGGCTTACATAATATAAATACTTATCGCGGGCCTCACTGATAATGTCAACTAAATCACCGTTTTCGTGGTATGTAAATCGTTTAATTAATCGTATATTATAATGTATGTTATTATAAAACGACTTGGTATACAAAAAAGTAAAAAAAAAAAATCATTATTTTAAAGCCATTGAAAAGTAGGTTTCGATAGGGATTTGATTTTTAAAATAAAAATAAAACTTACCTCTAAATCGTCGTTGGTTAAAGATTCTGCTTCTGAAAATTCGTCATCGTCTTCTACACCTTCTAACACTCGAATGAGTTCCTCCGTAGTCATCTGACTTGAAGCCATTATTATTTGGATAATTTAAATACCTAATTGTTATTTTTACATAATATTAGTTTTACACTTCACTATGTCCGGCGCGGTCGCGCGATTGACGTCACAGCCTGTCGAGTCATCCCGACTGTGGCGCATAGATTCCGTACAGGGACACCACCGTTAGTGGTGCGCACGAGTTGCCATAAAATTGACGATTTGTAATTATTTAGTCATAAGTTTGTAAATAAATATTTAGTATTATTATATATTTTGCTTTTTATTTCATCTGATTATTAAATGTAGCACACGAGAAATATTTTTCAGTATTTAATAGGAAGTATATAATGTTGTTTTCAAAAAATATTTCATAAAGCTTTTATCGTAATTGTTTTCCTTACGCATCACTAGCTGTCGGCTCTCGCCGACTGTGGCGTGTATTTGCACACAAATTTGCACATTTAGCATGGTGTTTTTCCATTGCGAATTTTTACATAATACAATAGCTAATTGTTGTGAATCCTTGTGTATTAATATAGTAAATATGTCTAAGAAATAATAATAGAGAAAAAAAAACTACAAATCTGTTTTTTCTTATGTTTATTTTGCATTGTAAAATAGTTGTATTTTTGTCGGCATTTGCCGACGAAAGCGTCGTGAGCACGTTTTGATTTGTCGAGTATAGCCGTCAGTGGCGGTCAAAGGGTTAAGCAAGGTTCCCTTTTCAAAATATTCCTTCATAACAGTTTGCACTCGGTATTTCTTAATTTGAAGAACCTTTAAAAAAAAGTTCTGGCAAACACGCAATCTCTTCTTCAAAGAAGTACTATATACAAAGTAGCTGATTTGTGAAGTTTTTGGCTTGTGTTTATGATTGGTCGGGCGACAGCGTTGCACTGACTTTACTGAACAATGTTTCAAAATAAAAGCATCTTGTTTGCTTTTTTCTTTATATTTATAAAATGCATCAAAAAAGTTTTTTACGTCTGGCATTGTAAGCGACCTACAGTTAAAAGATTTCTTGTGATTACATAACGGTCGAATAGGTGCCGAATTCGCTGAATACCTAAAACAAACAAAATGAAAGTCAAAGTCAGTCACAGTAACAGTCAAAGTCAGTCACAGTCACAGTCACAGCCAAAGTCAAAGTCACAGTCACAATCACAGTCAAAGTCAAAAAGAAAGCTACACTAAAAACCCTATTCAAATTTTAGTTACGTTTCATTAGGTTTATTGATTACCTACGTTATTACGTAAAATTATCGTCCGTAAACCGACTTTACAGACAACCATTTTTTTTGTTGTGGTTCCTGTTTATTTTACACTAGCTGCCCGCCTGGCTTGGCACGGCTGATGAAGAGAATTCGAGCAAGATAGGGTCAGGCGGGGTAATTATAAGACGAATACAACAACTTTTGCTTTTTAAAGCTACTAAAAACATTTCATGTAATTACTGTACTTATTATAGTATTTACGAACATGTAATCTACTCTGCATTGTTATCAATTTTCAAGTAGAGATTCAAAATACTTGACTTTTGACCGAACATAGGTGTCTCATATTTTTCCGCAACTGTGGGGTAAATATGAAACATCGTAGTTCAAATATAAGACTGCATATGATTCCTACGGCTTACGTGTTATTTGACTGCGTGCGTTATTTTAAGACAGAGCGGGGTGAAAATAATACTAAATAGCAATGAGAGTTAAAAAATCCTTTAATTTTTATATATATTTAAAAAAAAATCAACTTACTTATAATGCTTTTCTTAACTTCTATAAGTCTTTGTAGTGAAATTATTTGGTAAACGAGTACTTAAGTTGAAATCACAGTTAAACTTATACTACTTAATTATTGAGATCTTTATTACAGCAAATAAACGAAAAAATTGCTACAAAACTAGAAATGAGGTACAAAAATCAAAAAGGGGCAAAATATGAGACATTTTTAGGTTAATTAATATGATACTTTTCTAGGTCAACATCAAACATGAGTGCACCTCTTTTATTTTTTTGCTTTGGATTTGACAGTTTCATGACAATTTCATTTTTGTTGATCAAATATGCTATATTAGTAGCAGGATATGCGAAGAAAATCTTTTTTGTTCGTTTTAAATAAATTACTGTTAAGTTGTCATTGTCCTCAGATCCTTCAATTTTAGCTATATAATACTTCTTTTCATTATTTTTTGTTGTATGGACCACAAGAATGAAATCACCAATGCCATATTCTAGTTCATCCATCATCACATTAACCGAGGTATTGATAAGAGCTTCACCTGTCGAAACTTCGTTCTTATCAGCCTCTGCTGGTATGTCGTCAGGTCGCACTTTTTGAGATTTATATGGCTCTTGTTCTTGCAGTTCACTGTGCTCATAATCTTGTTGTAGTTCTTGATTAATTAGTTCTGTCAAACTGATGTTGTCCAAATCACTTTCGTCATCGTAATGAATTTCCTCTTCAATGTCTGTGTCAGTATCAGAACAAACCGGTGCAGATTTCTGTTTTTGTTTCTTTTTTTTAGGTTCTTCCTTTTTCTTTCTTTTTTGTTTATTATCTAAATTTTCAATACTTTTTAAATATTCTTCACTGGTCAAAAGTTTTCCTTTACCATCTATCTTTCGTCTTTTTCCAGTTGCCGGCTTGGTATGTTTAATTTTGTTTAATAACAACGTTTCAAATGAGCAAGATGGCTCAAGACTATTGTTAGCGTCGGCAGAAACTGCAGCAACGGATATAGTTGGGGCACGATTTTCCGTATCTGTAACTTCCGGTTGAACAATCTGGCGTATATTATTATCAGTTGTAAGAACCATAGTCTTGCAAGTTATTATCCTGACTAAGGATGGCGAAAGCGAAGAACGTTGTTTTTCGCCATCAGTCTCGTGATTTAACAAGCTTTTGTTGTATCTTTCTAACTTTATAGGATCAAGTCGATCCTTTGGGTAAACGTCTTTGTTTACGGGAAAAAGTCCTGTCACTTTGAATGAATTTTGGATTACTTCCTTAGAGGGCCCTTCACGCCAAACCTCACATAACAAATCACAAAATTCTGATTTAGTCAGAGGTCTTTGATTCAGCCTCTGCCATTCAATAAGCCGCTCGTTCCACTTGTATTTGATAGGGCCAAAGCAACTGCGATCCAGTGGTTGTAACAAGTCGGTAGTATGAGCTGGAAGCTTTAATAAAGCCACATTTTCGCGCACTGCTAATGCAATTGTGGCTGGATCCAAGTGGGTTGTATGCCCATCAAATATTATAAGCAAAGGCCTTTCTGTCATAGTCTTGCAGAAGTTAGCAAACCACTCGTTGAAAATGCTGGCTAACATCCAGCCGTTCTCTGAGCAAGCATAAGTCGTACCTGGTATGTCTTTGGTGCCCTTCCAAGAGCTCCAGAGATTTTGTCCTTTGAAGATTATCAATGGCGGAAATAATCTCCCTTCTGCTGATACACAACCTAATACTGTTGTGTTATCTTTCCCGGAACCCTGAAATTAATTAAGATATTAAATTTCATTCGATGATAAACTGTTACCCATGATAAAAGATATACTAATAATTAAGATTTCTTACTTGAATAATTCGATGGGCTTTTTGCCCTTTGCCTGTTACTCCTTTTATACGTGAGGGATCTGAAGAGAAACTTGTCTCATCTAAATTAAATACTTGGTGAGGTTTGTCGTGTAAATCGAGGGTAGTGAGTGTTTCTTCTACCATATCGTAGAATCCATATATTATAAATGGATCACTAGTTGCTTGGCGACGAGACTTTTCTAATTGTTCCATTTTTTTGCAAACTAATCCGTTTCTCTTAAAAAAAAGCTCCATCCAGTCTTTTCCAGGAACGTTGTCTTTGAAATTATTCTTTATATTATTTTGAAGTATGTACGTATGGACAATTTCTTTTATTTCGTTTCTGGTGAGTGCCCAGCCCCATTTTGCCATTATTTTAATATTTCCAGCTAAATCGTTTTCTTCTTCTTTACTCAGAACTGTTTTCCTTCCTTGCTTTGATGTATTGTAATTATGAACCCTTCGCCACAGTAAGGATTTATCAACTTTATATTTAGATTCAGCTTCTCTATAAGTTAACTCACCCTTTTGCACTCTTTCTATAGCATCTTGTAAGTTTTTTTCACTATAATCCTTTGGTTTCGGTACGTAATTACGAGGCATTTTAAATATTCAGTACTCAGATTTTGTCTTATTTTCACACGATAGCTGTCTTATATTTTCCCAAAAGCGTGTCTCATTTTTTCCCTAGAAAAGAATACGTTCGAACCGTGCGCTAGCGAAAGATAGACTAAAATGGCGGACCGCCCGCGCAAGGACGATCCATGCGGGGTGCGCGGGCAATAAAGTTTACTAACGCAGACGTAAAATTTTCGCGCCAAATTTTTATGTCAGATATATTTCGTATAATAATTTTTGATCTCTGTTAATATAGATTGCCAAAAAAATTAAAACTTATGCTTTCAATATTAAGGTTCATTTTTAACTGTTTTATGGTATAAATAAGATATATTATTAAAGTTTTATATATAAGTCTTATTTTTACCCGAAATATCGAACGTCTCATAATTACCCCGCCTGACCCTATTGTGTCACCATTATTTATTTATATGTTTTTTTTTGCAACGAAAGGTACCTAGCCCATGTATGACACCAAGATTTATTTATATGTCAAAAAGAACCAAAATAGATCTTGGCGTGAACAATGTACATACATACAAACATACACACTTTTGCATATATAATACTAGCTTTCCGCGGCGCGGTTTCACCCGCGTCTTCGCTTACTGCTCTGCTCCCGTCGCCAGTAGCGTGATGTTACATAGCCTATTAGCACCTTCAAGAACTGCGCTATCATACGCAAAATTAAAAACCGATTGGTAGTTCCAGAGATTAGCGCGTTCAAACAAATAAACTCCTCTGCTTTATTTAATAGTATAGAATGATATAGATATAGATAATCAAATACAAAACTTTCCTGCCTATAATATTAATTCAAAAGTTTAGAACACAGGAATTACAAACATATTTTTTACATAATATTGTAACGTCGTGAGTTTTTTTCAAAATACGAAAAGTATCAACACAGCATGATTAGACAATACATAATAGGTACAAACCTCTGAACTTTAGCCACATTCCTCTTCCAATTTTCGGGCTGCGCAACACGTTTCCGAGCTGAACTGCTGTTTACCGGGCGAGGGGAACACTCCATCTTACTATTTTTATGTTTACTTACTTTGAAAACCTCTTAATTTCACCCAAAAAGTTTAATAAACTGAGACCGCATACGAAGTTTGCAACAAGTAATCGCCATATTAGTTATAAGTTGGAAGGCGCGTTGTGATTGGCTGATTCGGATATTGCTACTTTTGCACTTCATTAACGTGGATGTTGCTATTTTTGCTATGAACAGTAATTTTTAGGACTAGTTTTTTACGTGAGTTTGCTGTTTTTGAAGCAAAAATGTATTCGCACTTTGTTGTCAAACTGGGGCCGTACCATGAACATTTAGATTATTTGCCAAGTACAGGGCAGTTCAACATCGTGTTTGAACCTGGCAGGTTTATAATTTGTACCATGAACTTTAAAAAATGCTGTCCTGCAGCAACGTTCTAAAACACGTTTTAATTTTACTAATTTTATAAAGCTGAATAACAAAAACAAACTCAATAAAAGCTTGATTAATCAAAATAAACGATTAAACTTCTGTGCGTCTTTTAAAAATCATAATATCTACTTTAAATAAGACACTAGAATGAAGTTATAAATTCCCTTAGGGAGGATACGTTTTCGAACGAGCTTAGCTACATGTCAAAGATAGTGCTGTCAGCATATGTTTATATTCTATGTAGGGTGCTAAGACTATCGTGATCTCGGAAAATGTTTAATTTTTATCTCTCTCAATCAAAATGCATTTTGTCTTGATACTATTGCATTTTTTTCTTCGAAGTAATACATAATGATGATAAGCAAAATTATCAATAGTTGTACTTACTTACCTACTACTTATGTGATTTTATACATGGTATCTCAATACTACATGTAGGTACCTATTCCATTGCTACATAATTAAAATTTTAAAAACAAAATCGTAACTAGCACAAATAACGAGACCATTATAAAAATCCATTAGTATGGACAGCCCTATAGGTAGTATGTTTAGCTAGGACATTGGTGACCGTAGATTGTCACACCCCTCGGTCCTGTGCCTAATCTCAGTCCGGTCGTGTCGGATTTATATCCAATCTGACTGAGAGTGAGAGAATAAAGAATGCACTTGTATCTTCGCATACCAAATACTTGTGCACTATAATATCTCTAAATTAAAATACTCTTTGCTAGTAGGTCAACTATTTATACATCAACTGCATGCTTATACATAGCTTGGCAAAGATAAGGATATTAAGAGACCGTTTTGAAATTCAATTGCATAGACAGTATTCCTATTGATAGTAATAAAACACACAAGGTAGGGCAGAGCGGGGTCACTTGCGCCACGGGGTCAACTGCGCCACCCATAGTAGCATACAAACGTGACACGATAGTGGTGAACACCGCATGCGGAGCGAAGCGGGAGGGGTAGGTAAACGCGTCGCCATTACATCAGTCGCCGGCCAGCGTTCAGTTATCGTGTACGTGCACAGAGTTGTCGTTTTGGCGCCAAAAGTAAAAAAAAAAAATTACGTAATTTTTGGTCTCAAGCGCAAGTCTGTGGTGATATAACTATCAAGTAAGTATATTTTGATTATTTAGTTATGTGTTTAAACGATTCAAAAAACAAAATTAACCTATGTGTAATATTTTTTTAGAAACTTTATACATTAGAACTAATTTCGGGATGGGGTCTATTGAGACATAATAATCGGGGTCACATGAACATGGTTCATGTGACCCCGTTATAATTGCTATTGGAGGTAGATAATAAATAGACTGTTTAGATAATCTCGTGGTCAATATTACTGGTTTTAACGATTGATTGATTATTCGTTAACTTTAACGTTTTTCTTTTATTTTAGAATGCGAACTTATAAGAGGAAAACGAACCGAGCCAATATCTCTAAAGAACACATTAAACATGCTGCAGATGAAGTTCTTAGTGGCAAAAGTATCCGAAAAGCAGCAAAGGATAACAACATAGACCGAACTACGCTATCAAGGTACGTTAACAAGCTAAAAGCTAACCCGGATACTAATGTGTTTGGAGCGTCTATTAATGCACGACAAGTATTTTCTGTAGAGGAAGAAAAAATCTTAAAGGATTATTTGATTAAACTTGCATCTATATATTATGGGTTAACTCCTCTAGATGTACGTAACCTTGCCTATGAATGCGCCGTCACATATGATAAAAAGTTTCCTCAGAGTTGGCATGCGAATAAGCTAGCAGGTAAAGATTGGTTGACCGCTTTTCTTAAGAGGAACACTGAACTTTCTATCAGAAAACCAGAACCTACAAGCCTTGGAAGAGCGACATCATTTAATAAAACAAATGTAAAACTGTTTTATGAGAAGCTTGCCACAGTTATGGATAAGTATAAATTTGCACCATCTAAAATATGGAACATAGATGAAACTGGGGTTCCCACAGTCATGAAACCAGGTAAAATAATTTCTGCTAAGGGCAAGCACAGCGTTGGCTCTGTAACTTCCAGAGAGCGAGGCACTAATGTTACTGTGATTGGAGCTGCTTCAGCAATTGGCAATACTATTCCGGTAATGTTTATATTTCCTCGAAAGAAATTTAAGAATCATTTCATTGCAAATGGACCGCCTGAATGTATTGGTCGCGGTAATGGAAGTGGTTGGGTTACTGATAATGAATTTTACGATTATATGCAACATTTTATTAACCATGTGCATCCAACAGAGGAATCTCCAGTGTTATTATTGCTAGACAACCATTCTTCAGACTTGGCTATTAAGACAATTGAACTTGCTAAACAAAATTGGGTGATAATGCTTTCATATCCGCCTCATTGTACGCACAAATTACAGCCCTTAGATGTCTCAGTTTACGGGCCGTTCAAAAAATATCTTGCTTCTGCGCATGATGCATGGCTTCGTAACAATCCTGGCAAAACCATTTCCATTTATGAAATACCACAATTAGTAGCTACAGCTCTTCCATTGGCAATGACACCGACAAATATAATGAGTGGTTTCAAGAAAACAGGAATTTACCCTTTTAACAGCGACATATTCTCTGAAGACGACTTCATGCCAGCATTTGTAACGGACCGGCCAGAACCAGAATCTCAATCACAAACAAACTTGACACCAGAGACAAATGCAGAATTGCAATCCTCAGAAATTGTGGAGGCACCTTCACCAGTCTTAGAGGTAGAGGTAGATACGTCTGCGCTATCATCCGCCGCCGTATCCGAAACTGAAGTTTTACCAAAGCAAAAAGAAAATCGAGAGCCAAATCTTGCCTCGCCTATAGCGTCTACGTCTAAGGGTAACATCGGATTTTCACCGGAATTTTTGAAACCTTTACCTAAAGCAGGGCCTAGAAAACAACAAGCAAGAGGAAAGAAGAGAACTTGTACAGTTTTAACAGACACACCTGAAAAAGACGCCCTTGCTTTAGAACAAAGCAAAAGAAAATGCAAAACCACACAGAAGATAGACAAGTCAAAGAAAAAGGCAGTAAAAAAAGCAATTTTGAATAGTTCCTCGGAGTCGGATGATGACATACAGTATAAAAATATAAAGAAAGTAAATACAAGTACACGAGCTTCGTCAGATACCGAAGACGATGATTATTATTGTCTAGTGTGCGTTGAAGCCTATTCGAATAGCCTGCCAGGAGAACAGTGGCTCCAATGCTCTGATTGCCGTGGTTGGGCTCATGTCAAGTGTACTTCTGGTGCCGGTGCAGTATATATCTGCATAAACTGTGAAAGTGACTGAGTTATTAATTACATTGTTTCTCTTTAGATTTTTAAAAAATTTTTAAAATTTTCTATTAGTATTATAAGTAAGATTCTATTCTATAACTATAAGAAAAATGTACCAAAACTGATTGTAGGCGCACTGGCTCAATAGGCCCCTATGGGTGGCTCAATAGACCCCACCCATGGGGCCTGTTGAGCCATATGACATTTTTTATATAATCAAAATTTTTGTCCTGTTTAGCTACGTATGTGCCAAATTTGTTGATTGTATATTGTGACCAAATAAATAAAGAAAGTAGTAGAGTAATACAATTGTCTTATTTCTTCTTTAACAAGTCCATACACAAGTTTGAACAAAATCATGATCAAGTGACCCCGATCTGCCCTACTTAAGTTTGTTGAAGCTTTTATTAAGTACGGGCATTAACATAATTATTTTGTAGACTAAACATTCCTGCCAAATTTGGAGTTTACTACAATGTTTATTACAATGGCTACAATTTCTTTACTGAGTTGATAACACTTAACAAATTTATCTGAGAAAGACAAAGTTTTGCTAAACTAAAGTAAATTTGAAAACAAATCAAATCAATTTATTTTTGCGAATATGACTAGGAACCTCTGTACATTTTTATATGGGAGCTACATAATAAGTACTATAAGTCTTTTTGTCATCAGTCAAAATATTGTAAGTAATGCTCCTTTTTTATTTACCTACATATTAAATTAGAACAACAATATATTGCGAAGTAAAATAATAGTAAATAACATTGAATTGGATTTTGAGCTATTTATCACTGTGTATCACTTATGTATTACAACCTACTACACTTACTTGTTTTAATAAATGATTGTGTATTTATGACAGTATACAAAGAAAAAAGTTATTACTATTTAGGTACCTACTTTTTTTCATTTGTGATGTTTCATTTAGTCAGACTACATATTTCACTATTATAATATTTTTTTACTTTTACACTACCTATTCAATAAAGTTTTATTAGTTGGTAGGAATGTGTATGTATGCACTTAATAGCAAAATAAATTGCTTATATGAATCAGTCCTTTTGACGTTTAGGGACCAGTTCTTCATTTGTCTTTTTCTAGTTAAGTCCACTTCTGGTTTTGACCGCTTCTGCTTATGACTACTTCGTAATATGACTATTTCTGGTTTCGACCACTTCGCTTTTTGTCCACCTTCAGTACAGTGTGCAAAAGGATACAACACCACATAACGCAACTTACTTGAAATTAAACTGCGAACTTTTTAGCTCTAACAATGTTTGATCACTTTCCGATAGTCTCTTATTTTATCTACATTCATTACATTTTGTCAAAATTAAATAAACTAAAATATTTAAATAGAATTCATCATAAATTAAATCCTGTTTTAATCATTTAAATGTTTTAAGCAGCCGCATGGAGCTACCAGTTCGTTTACTCTTTCGTTGACTTAGTTGTGCCATCAGAAACTAATATTAAACAACAACAATTAGTTGTGATGAGAGTGATTTAAAAAAAATACTGATGGCACAACCAGTGCTATGTAGAGTTCTAGTTTCATTCTATGATAAACGTCAAAAGGGATAAATGATATGTAATCTTTTTGGAGAGCTAGCCACTTAGAAAAGTCGATTAGATGATAAAAAATAAATAGTCTGTCTCTTGACATTGACTGTTGTGTTCAAGTATTGTGGGTTTTTCATAGCTTCATTTGAATTTAATTACAACTGCATACTATACAATACTTAAGCCATGGAAAAAGAATTCATATTTACTATAAATAAAAGAGGACAAGAAACTTTACTGCGTGGTAATTACAGATATAATTTAAGTGTAAATAATGTAAACGGATCGTCTCGATGGAGGTGTGTGCAGCGTGATGAGTGTAGCACAACCCTTACTTTAAATAAAGATAGAACTGTAGTTGTAAGACCACCAAACCACACCTGTTCCTCACGAAAAATAGAAAATAATGTACTATTAACAATAAATGCATGTAAAGAGGAGGTCTGTCGCAATTTTGAACCAGTTCAAAAAATTTACGAAAAGCACTTCGAAAAACTAAAGGAAAAATGTTTATCTGACGAGCTAGAGTATGTGCCATCGTTTTCATCTATAAAATTAAAAGTCGCAAGAGCTTTTTGAATTCCAAACTCTTGAACTTTAAAACTATAGAAGATGTTGTAGTGCCAGAAGGTTTAGGAAAAAATTTTTTTATTTGTGCTGATGGAGTACAGGAAAAGATCATCATTTTCTGTTCAAAAACGTCAAGAAATATGTTGAAACAAAATACCATTAACGATATAATATTTTTTGGTGACGGCACATTCCGTTGCGTTCCTTGTCAATTTTACCAATTATACACATTACATGTGGATTTATTTTCCAATGAGAATACTACAAATGTTATCCCTGCAGTTTTTGCTTTGTTGCCCAATAAAAGCGAACAAACCTATGTTCGTTTTTTTTCTTTACTCAAGGAAAAGTTGAATATTGTTTTAAACAATTTCAAGTGTGATTTCGAAATAGCTACAATAAATGCCGTACAAATCGTATACCCCGATTGTCAAGTAACAACATGCTTTTACCATTATAATAAAAATATTTGGAAAAAATCAAAAACATTAAAATTGACTGGCTCCAAGGAAGGACGTAATTTTACTAGAATGGTAGCTTTGTTGCCGTTATTACCATATAACCGGATCCTGGAGACCTGGTATTCTATATGTAATTCTGTGCCCGACACTGATGAAATAAGGTCATTTCAAAAATATTTTGAAGAACAATGGATGAAGATCAACCCAAAAATTTTGAGTTGTAGTAATGAACGCCATCGTACCTACCACAAATCCTGTTGAAGGATGGCACAGACGTTTAAATGCAAGAATTCCTAGGAAGCCCACATTTTTTGCTTTTGTGGCGTATTTAAGAAGAGAAGCAAAGTATTGTGATTTTAAAATAAAAAAAAGTTTATTTTTAACATTAAAAAAAAATAGAAAGCATATTGACATTAAATTTGACAAAGATTTAAAACTATTATTGCAAAAATTAGAAATAAATAAAATCACCAACATAGAATTCTTAAAAAAAATTATTTATCTGAAGCTTCGTTATTAGAGCCATGACGCGACATATATGTAGTCCCTCTATACCATAAGATAATTTTGAAAACTAACATGTAGTAGATCGTAAGTTACTTCTTTTTAGTTTAAGATAATTTGAAATGACAGGTAGTAAGATAATTTTTAAGTTTAATAAAAAACAATAATTTTCAATTGGACGTTCGTAGTTTAATTTCAAGTAAGTTGCGTTATGTGGTGTTGTATCCTTTTGCACACTGTACTGAAGGTGGACAAAAAGCGAAGTGGTCGAAACCAGAAATGGTCATATTACGAAGTAGTCATAAGCAGAAGCGGTCAAAACCAGAAGTGGACTTAACTAGAAAAAGACAAATGAAGAACTGGTCCCTAAACGTCAAACCCGAATCAGTAGGTAAACTTAATTCTACAGTTTGCATAGATACATTTCTTTAGAGCTTTAAAGCCAATTTCTATTGAGTTGCTCTAAAAGGTGACATCATATCTTAAAAAGGACACAATGTATGGTATATAGTGATTACACTAAATTGGTTATCCACTCTTTGTGCATTTAAAATGCATAGGAATATTGTTTCAATTTGCTTTCTAAAACTCATCTTTAAGTGTATTTTCCAGTTAAAGTAATAGTCAAAATTAATACCTAAGAATTTTATAGTCTCTTTCACTTGATTATCAGAAAATTCAAGAGGTTGTTATTTCAATATTAAGAATTAAGTATTTTTTTTCTATTTCTACATTTTATCACAGTTTGTACATTCAACAAATTTCATGTAAGTACATATACTAGTAAATCATGTTAGGCATTCAAATTAATGTATTTATTGTCACATTTCTTGCATTTTCTAACTAGGCATGATTTCCTACTATAATAGGTGGTATCATGAGCAAATAAAACATCTTTTGTTCGATAGCTTTAAGTAGGTCGTTGATACACGTAGTAATAAAGTTACTTATTTCACTGAATTCTGTCCAAGAAACATGAACTTATCTTCATCGCACTTAAACGTAAGTCTTATGAGTTTTGTTCACAGAAACACAACACTTTTTACATGGAATATACCTACATCTCCATTAACACTGCTATCGTAAAAATATGTCAATAATTACTTTTATATTACGTATTGTATTGATAATACGATAAACATTTCAATTATAGTTAGTTTACAATAGCTGCAAAATTTGATAGCACGGCAGTTCAATTATCGAGTTTCAAGTGTCAAAGTCTAAAATAGGCGCATGTCAGTTTCTAACCTGCTGTCAAATTCAAAGAATTGACAATTAAACAATAGGCCGCTCGCCGGTTTTAGTGACGTCATCGCTGACTCGCCTGCTTTTTGGCAGATTATTGTTCGAAATTAGCAGGACAGTTCAATTTTCGTCTATAATTATTGACCTGTTATAAGAGCTCATGGTACGGCCCCTGATAGAAGAAATGGCGCGATTAAAATATAACTTTTGAAAAAAAGTGGATATTGCTGGTTTTGCTTTTATAGGATTCATATGTTTGTCTCTGTTTTAAATATATGAACAATTTTGGAGATGTATACCAATTGTCTACGTACAGTTGCCTATTACAATATAAGTAGTCCGTCATCAAAGTCTTCACCACTGAGCCACTAATACCTAGTTCGGGTATAAATTCGATATTGGTATCCGTACCGCAATAAATAATAAAATCCACTATGTAACCAGTTTCAACATCACATAGTACAAACAACTTTACGCCAAATCTGTTTCTTTTTTTTTGGTAAATATTGCTTAAAAGTTAGTCGGCCCTTAAATGGAACTATGCTCTCATCAATGCACAGTCTACAGTGGGGATTAAAGGTGTCTTTAAATAATTTTTGACAATGGTCAATTAAAAATTGTACTTTGTGCAATCTTGAAATATTAATGGGTGCTGTTGAAGTAGCTTCAAAATGTATCATTGCTCAATGTATATCTGGTTTCGACCACTTCGCTTTTTGTCCACCTTCAGTACAGTGTGCAAAAGGATACAACACCACATAACGCAACTTACTTGAAATTAAACTGCGAACTTTTTAGCTCTAACAATGTTTGATCACTTTCCGATAGTCTCTTATTTTATCTACATTCATTACATTTTGTCAAAATTAAATAAACTAAAATATTTAAATAGAATTCATCATAAATTAAATCCTGTTTTAATCATTTAAATGTTTTAAGCAGCCGCATGGAGCTACCAGTTCGTTTACTCTTTCGTTGACTTAGTTGTGCCATCAGAAACTAATATTAAACAACAACAATTAGTTGTGATGAGAGTGATTTAAAAAAAATACTGATGGCACAACCAGTGCTATGTAGAGTTCTAGTTTCATTCTATGATAAACGTCAAAAGGGATAAATGATATGTAATCTTTTTGGAGAGCTAGCCACTTAGAAAAGTCGATTAGATGATAAAAAATAAATAGTCTGTCTCTTGACATTGACTGTTGTGTTCAAGTATTGTGGGTTTTTCATAGCTTCATTTGAATTTAATTACAACTGCATACTATACAATACTTAAGCCATGGAAAAAGAATTCATATTTACTATAAATAAAAGAGGACAAGAAACTTTACTGCGTGGTAATTACAGATATAATTTAAGTGTAAATAATGTAAACGGATCGTCTCGATGGAGGTGTGTGCAGCGTGATGAGTGTAGCACAACCCTTACTTTAAATAAAGATAGAACTGTAGTTGTAAGACCACCAAACCACACCTGTTCCTCACGAAAAATAGAAAATAATGTACTATTAACAATAAATGCATGTAAAGAGGAGGTCTGTCGCAATTTTGAACCAGTTCAAAAAATTTACGAAAAGCACTTCGAAAAACTAAAGGAAAAATGTTTATCTGACGAGCTAGAGTATGTGCCATCGTTTTCATCTATAAAATTAAAAGTCGCAAGAGCTTTTTGAATTCCAAACTCTTGAACTTTAAAACTATAGAAGATGTTGTAGTGCCAGAAGGTTTAGGAAAAAATTTTTTTATTTGTGCTGATGGAGTACAGGAAAAGATCATCATTTTCTGTTCAAAAACGTCAAGAAATATGTTGAAACAAAATACCATTAACGATATAATATTTTTTGGTGACGGCACATTCCGTTGCGTTCCTTGTCAATTTTACCAATTATACACATTACATGTGGATTTATTTTCCAATGAGAATACTACAAATGTTATCCCTGCAGTTTTTGCTTTGTTGCCCAATAAAAGCGAACAAACCTATGTTCGTTTTTTTTCTTTACTCAAGGAAAAGTTGAATATTGTTTTAAACAATTTCAAGTGTGATTTCGAAATAGCTACAATAAATGCCGTACAAATCGTATACCCCGATTGTCAAGTAACAACATGCTTTTACCATTATAATAAAAATATTTGGAAAAAATCAAAAACATTAAAATTGACTGGCTCCAAGGAAGGACGTAATTTTACTAGAATGGTAGCTTTGTTGCCGTTATTACCATATAACCGGATCCTGGAGACCTGGTATTCTATATGTAATTCTGTGCCCGACACTGATGAAATAAGGTCATTTCAAAAATATTTTGAAGAACAATGGATGAAGATCAACCCAAAAATTTTGAGTTGTAGTAATGAACGCCATCGTACCTACCACAAATCCTGTTGAAGGATGGCACAGACGTTTAAATGCAAGAATTCCTAGGAAGCCCACATTTTTTGCTTTTGTGGCGTATTTAAGAAGAGAAGCAAAGTATTGTGATTTTAAAATAAAAAAAAGTTTATTTTTAACATTAAAAAAAAATAGAAAGCATATTGACATTAAATTTGACAAAGATTTAAAACTATTATTGCAAAAATTAGAAATAAATAAAATCACCAACATAGAATTCTTAAAAAAAATTATTTATCTGAAGCTTCGTTATTAGAGCCATGACGCGACATATATGTAGTCCCTCTATACCATAAGATAATTTTGAAAACTAACATGTAGTAGATCGTAAGTTACTTCTTTTTAGTTTAAGATAATTTGAAATGACAGGTAGTAAGATAATTTTTAAGTTTAATAAAAAACAATAATTTTCAATTGGACGTTCGTAGTTTAATTTCAAGTAAGTTGCGTTATGTGGTGTTGTATCCTTTTGCACACTGTACTGAAGGTGGACAAAAAGCGAAGTGGTCGAAACCAGAAATGGTCATATTACGAAGTAGTCATAAGCAGAAGCGGTCAAAACCAGAAGTGGACTTAACTAGAAAAAGACAAATGAAGAACTGGTCCCTAAACGTCAAACCCGAATCAGTAGGTAAACTTAATTCTACAGTTTGCATAGATACATTTCTTTAGAGCTTTAAAGCCAATTTCTATTGAGTTGCTCTAAAAGGTGACATCATATCTTAAAAAGGACACAATGTATGGTATATAGTGATTACACTAAATTGGTTATCCACTCTTTGTGCATTTAAAATGCATAGGAATATTGTTTCAATTTGCTTTCTAAAACTCATCTTTAAGTGTATTTTCCAGTTAAAGTAATAGTCAAAATTAATACCTAAGAATTTTATAGTCTCTTTCACTTGATTATCAGAAAATTCAAGAGGTTGTTATTTCAATATTAAGAATTAAGTATTTTTTTTCTATTTCTACATTTTATCACAGTTTGTACATTCAACAAATTTCATGTAAGTACATATACTAGTAAATCATGTTAGGCATTCAAATTAATGTATTTATTGTCACATTTCTTGCATTTTCTAACTAGGCATGATTTCCTACTATAATAGGTGGTATCATGAGCAAATAAAACATCTTTTGTTCGATAGCTTTAAGTAGGTCGTTGATACACGTAGTAATAAAGTTACTTATTTCACTGAATTCTGTCCAAGAAACATGAACTTATCTTCATCGCACTTAAACGTAAGTCTTATGAGTTTTGTTCACAGAAACACAACACTTTTTACATGGAATATACCTACATCTCCATTAACACTGCTATCGTAAAAATATGTCAATAATTACTTTTATATTACGTATTGTATTGATAATACGATAAACATTTCAATTATAGTTAGTTTACAATAGCTGCAAAATTTGATAGCACGGCAGTTCAATTATCGAGTTTCAAGTGTCAAAGTCTAAAATAGGCGCATGTCAGTTTCTAACCTGCTGTCAAATTCAAAGAATTGACAATTAAACAATAGGCCGCTCGCCGGTTTTAGTGACGTCATCGCTGACTCGCCTGCTTTTTGGCAGATTATTGTTCGAAATTAGCAGGACAGTTCAATTTTCGTCTATAATTATTGACCTGTTATAAGAGCTCATGGTACGGCCCCTGATAGAAGAAATGGCGCGATTAAAATATAACTTTTGAAAAAAAGTGGATATTGCTGGTTTTGCTTTTATAGGATTCATATGTTTGTCTCTGTTTTAAATATATGAACAATTTTGGAGATGTATACCAATTGTCTACGTACAGTTGCCTATTACAATATAAGTAGTCCGTCATCAAAGTCTTCACCACTGAGCCACTAATACCTAGTTCGGGTATAAATTCGATATTGGTATCCGTACCGCAATAAATAATAAAATCCACTATGTAACCAGTTTCAACATCACATAGTACAAACAACTTTACGCCAAATCTGTTTCTTTTTTTTTGGTAAATATTGCTTAAAAGTTAGTCGGCCCTTAAATGGAACTATGCTCTCATCAATGCACAGTCTACAGTGGGGATTAAAGGTGTCTTTAAATAATTTTTGACAATGGTCAATTAAAAATTGTACTTTGTGCAATCTTGAAATATTAATGGGTGCTGTTGAAGTAGCTTCAAAATGTATCATTGCCATAATAGAGCAATATCTGTTACGGCTCATCAAATTCCCATAAATTGTAGAATTTAAAAGATAATCACTCGACCAGTGTTCCTCGATTGATAACCTTTTATTTCTAGTAAATAACATAGTGATTGCTAGAAATATATATATATCATGTTTTGTAACACCAGTCCAGCAGTTCAATCTAGAATGTACTCGTATATCAGCATGCCGAATAAATGATTGATAGTTTAAATTTGTGCATCGGACTATTTCCTCAACCATAGTTTCATTCGCAAAGTGTTTGAAAAATGATAATTCCGTAGAGTCATCGCTAAAACTTACGCTAGGACTGATACCCGAACAAAAATCATTAAAACTTTCAGAAATTGATGAACACGCTTCTGAAGTCCAGTTAAAAACATAATTGGAATCCAAATCCTGTAATAGCATTATGATATTGTATTAGTTATTTTGGAATAGGAAATATATATATGTATTTCAAATAAATTAACTTTCAACAGATAACCGTATTTAATTATGCTTAGTACAAATACTGACCTTCTCATCAAACTCCACTTCTTCATCTGACTCGAAATCAACATCATTTTCCTCCACTCCTTCTAATATTCTAATTAATTCTTCCGCAGTCGACATCGCAAATATATAATATTTCACAGAAAAACAAAACACTTATAATCATGACGGACGATGACGGGAAAATTTATGATTTTAACATTTCGGACCCACGCTACCACCGCCGATACCACTGGTGGTAGCGTGGGTCCGAAATGATACCACCAAGTAGTGTTGTGATTTGTTTACAAGATACTATAATGTGGTAGCGTGGGTCCGATACAAGATACCCTTTCGATAACAACCAAACGATACGATACCACCAAGAATAATTTCTGACGCAAGCGAAGCCGTAGGCTAAAGTTGGTAGGTATACCTACTTATCTTCCGTATTAGCTAAGTGTGACCTTTGTTATCTCACTGCTTTCATATAAAATGCATTAGCATCGATATGATTTTAAACAAGAAGTATTTTATCGGTTTCACCCTGGCCATTTATAAACAAATAAGATCGACTGTCATGAGTTTCTTCTATGTCAATAAATGTTGACTTTTACTGTTAAGTTTTCGTTGGTTCTATATTAAATAACTACGTACCTATAATATGATGACTGAAATACAGGACCCTCATTTTGATATCATTCGAATAAATGGGGGAAGTGCTCTTCTTTTTGGAATATACAGATACCATCGCCATAAAATATATAAAAATGGTTCATCGATATGGCGGTGTTCAACATATAAAAATACTAAATGTTGTGGCTCTATTACCATTGCAAAGTTATTTAGTCTTTTTCAATTGCTTTGCTTATACTACTTATTATAGCTGAATTATAATGTAACTGCCCGTGGCAAGCTCGAGGAGGCAGATGGGTTAGTTTGTTATTACGATGCACACATTATTATTATATTTTTTTTTGTTTATTTTAAGGATATAAAAACTATCATTACACAGAAAGATCATACTAATTGTGTAGCTGATACCCATAGTAATGCTATTTTAAAAGAAAAGTGTAATTTGCGAGAAAGTGTTGTGGCATCGGATAAACCAATTCAGAGACTGTATGAGTCTAAAAAGAGAAAATTTTATGACCAAGGATTAAATTTAGCAATCGATGATTTTCCTCCATATGAAAGTGTCAAACATTTTCTGCATGATGCTCGGAACAAATCTGCGAAAATCTCAAAAACCAAATTCAAAAATGTAAAAGAAGTAGAAGTTCCGGCTCAATTTCAAAATTTTATTTTAGCAGACTATTTCAATGTACTCGTAGAATCCGGCAAGCAAACTCGAATCCTTGTTTTTAGTTCTTATAACTCCCGAAAAATTATTCCTGATGTAAAAGAATATTTCATGGATGGAACTTTTTACACCTGTCCAGCACCATTTGTTCAATTATATAATATTCATGGTGATATGTCCAGCAGTGTGGAGACAACCAAAGTGAAACCACTAATATTTGCGTTGATGTCCGATCGCACGGAAAAGGGTTATATGGTTTTGTTTAATTTGATCCAGTCCCAACTTCCAGATTGGAAACCACAAAAGATACATTGTGATTACGAAATTGCGCCTATGAAAGCGATTTTAAAATTATTTCCAGACATTGTGCTTAAAGGATGTTATTACCACTGGAATCGTAATATATGGAAGAAAGCAAAATTATTAGGAAATACTAAAATCAAACCAGAACGAAGAATTGTTTCTCTGATAGCAGCTTTGCCACTTCTTCCAAGTACAAACATCTTAGAAGGCTACGAATAAATCAGATCTGAATGTAGTAACAACGACCGATTGTCAAAATTGTTAAAATATATGGAAACCTTTTGGCTTAAAATACATTCACCAAACGTATTTAGTGTGTTTGGTGAACGCCATAGAACAAATAATATCTTGGAAGGTTTCCATTCTAAAATTAATAAGTTATTAAATAAAAATACGGTAACACTGATGCGTTTATTAAAAGTCTTGCAAGATGTACATAATTCCGAAGTAACACCAAAAAAGCGTCGTAAAGATCAAATAATCAACGATGATTATATTACCGATATTCAAATGCAAATTGTCAACAAAATAATCCCAATAGGCCATGCTTTAGATAAATTACGATGAACTTTTTTCAATAATTTCTCTCATAAATACAGTAACCTTATACGTTTAGTAAACGCATTACAATAGGTTCCCACTACACTGTTTTATTTATCGATTTATTAATAAGAAGTGGGACCTTCTAAAATATTCATTTAAATGAAAATGTACGTTACCATCGATAAACGCGGTAGGAGAAGAGTGTTACAGCATCTAGGGCATAATTATTAATTCCACAAAGCATTTCGAACAGTTTCTCATGGACCCACTAATTTGGCCTACTAGGGGGACCACGGTGCGACTGGTTAGGAATATTCGAGAACCCACGTCATGTTTAAGCCACGAGTCTGAAAGGCGTTAATGTATCTACTTGGAAAAAAATTCTTATTATAGTGTGGCCATTAGTGCTGTGCACTCCCTGAGGTATGCACGGCGAGGTGGGGGGCGAAGAAAAAAGTGCATGAGTTCACATGAGGTCGATACATGTCGGACAGATCTTACGATATCAGTTTGCATTTCTAAGGCAAGACTTGTGGCGGGACGTTGCGTTGGTCGGAGGCTATCTATCTGTAATATATACTTACTTTGTTGATTAAAATGTAACCCAAATATACTCATATTTTATTAAAAATATGCAGGTGATAAATAAGAATTGAAAGTTATAATTCACAACAGGACTTGTTTTATTAAACATTTTTTATATTTACAAACAATTATATATTCTAACGAAAGTTATTCTGACATAGATTCTGTTTCAACTTCATCTTCCATTTCGTCATCATCTTCATCTTCCTCTTCGCCACCGGAACTTGAATCAGAGTCTTGCAAATTTATTATGAATGAATCGATAACATTATCGAACCTACTATCGCGACTCCAGTAATCATTTTCATTTTTCTGGACATGATCGTCGCATTTCTGCCATTTTTCCGCCGTGAATTCCGAAAACAATTTATCCAATAAGATTATCTTTTCGTCTAGAGAAGAATTAATATAGTTTTGGGCTATGTTGTTTTTAATATCAGCCCAGACCAACTCGATTGGATTTAAATCTGGATGGTACGGAGGTAAACGCAGAACAGTGTGTCCACTGGCTTTCAGGAGTTCGTCAATTCTATACACGGGTTCTTTTTGTGTATTTTTGATAAGAAGTAGCAGTTGAGCCTTTGACATGGTTCCTGAAAATTCTACATTATGGCGTAGCAACCAGTTCTGCATTTCACTTTTGAGGCTTGATATAGTTGGTTTCTTCTCAATCTGAACGCTGTGGTAAGACGCGTTGTCCATTACAACCACAGAATTCGGCAGCAACTTATCTTTTAACTTTTCATCTACCCACTTATAAAAAGTAGGTCCGCTCATATCTCCATGATAGTCACCGGTTCTAGCATCGGATTTGAATATAGTCAATGTATCATCCACTAAGCCATTTCGACACCCAGCGTGGAGTATTACTAGTCGCCGTCCTTTCCCAATATCAGCATGAATACCGGGTTCTGACGATGATTGCCAACATTTGCTGGCATGGTGACTGGCGTTGATGTATGTTTCATCAAGAAAATATATGTTTCGGTTTTCCGTTCTGTAATTTCTGATTTGTGTAAGATATTTTTTCCGCCACACTGTAATATTAGGCTGCTCTATAAGGAGATGTCTCTTTGATTTGCATTTTTTGTAACGGTAGCCCATTTTGTGTAAAAGCTGTCTTAAATATTCCCGTCCACAATTCAATATGCCATCCTGTCTCAAACTTGATAGTAACTTACGGACACTTGGTATTTTTTTTTCAACTTCGTAAAACTGATGAATTTTTCTTCTGATAACTCCAAGGTCAAAATCATCCACAACGTGTTTTTTCTTTAGAACTTTTGGTTTTTTTTAAAATGACAGTCTTCATATCACGAGATAACGCACGACCCATCTTTGAATATTTATCTCGTGTGCGTCTGACATAGACAGTCCGATACAAATAACACTACCTGCCGTCACAAGCGTTGACGGCGCACTGACAGCGCAGCAGCCGATTCTAACCCCCCCGTCTCACCGCGCGCATACCTCAGGGAGTGCACAGCACTAATGGTCATACTATAGTTACCTACATTAAATTCAAATTGGTCTCATCACTATTTCTGGTTTGGTGGTATCGTTTCGGACCCACGCTACCACCAGTGGTATCGGCGGTGGTAGCGTGGGTCCGAAAGGGATTTTAAGTGGACATGATAGCAAAAAGATAGTACCTATGTCATTGGTCAACCTCTTTAATGAAATGGTCACACGATCTAATGCGAGACGTAATTATTCTAAGTCGAAAGCATAAATTACTAATATTAAATTTAAAAAGCAATTGTTATGATTTGAGCAATATTTACTTTTTGACGACTTTTGTGGTCCAATAGCTTACACGTTGGACTACTGATCTCGAGGTCGTGGGTTCGATACGGTATTTTTGTGTTTTCTTCGGCCTGGTTGTATGTATATATGTACATCTTTACATAGTATAAAATTATGTCGCTTGCGCTGTCTGTCCGCTTAGATCTTAGCGACTAAACGGATTTTAATGTAGTTTTCAGCAATAGAAAGCTTCAAGAGGAAGGTTTATAATGTATAATAGATGTTTATTGCGCTACGAAGTTCGCTGGTTCAGCTAGTATAGATACAATTAAACTTTTTTAGTATTAAATTATTGTTACTTTGGAAACAAATGGTTTCAATTTTTCAAGTTGGAGTCAAATTTGTATAGGTAAAATTCGATATAAAATTTCAAATGTTGTCACATCACTAAAGACTTACATATAAGACATTGGCTAGGAGGACCTACAACAGAAATGGAGAGCTTTTTCATAATATGTTGCTGGTTTTCATCACGCAGAAAATGTAATAACACAAAATGCAATTTATTTTATAGGTATTTAAAACAATTGTGGAGAGTCCTGTATTGAGATAACTTTGAAAATACAGACAATCACTTCAAAAATAACAGTCAGAAATTGGTCTTATTTATAAGATGGCGGCGGTGCCGGCTAGATGTTGTATGTCTTATATTTCAGACCATGGCGGTTAAAAGGTTAAATGAGTAGCAAATACAGAAAATAACCTCAACATTTCTAAATATAATATTTTCGAGTTTCAATAATAAAATCACAGATTGACAATCACAGATCACATAACTAGACTATAGTTGTTTATATTTGAGAGTCTGCCTAATATAAAAATAAATCAACATTTAAAAAGTACTTATAAAAAAAACATTGATATAAAAAAGGTATTTTCAAGAAAATATTCTTAAATGAGTAGGTAGCAAAAATACAGAAAATAACCTCAACATTTCTAAATATAATATTTTCTAGTTTCAATAATAAAATCACAGATTAACAATCACAGATCACGTATCTGACTATTCAATTGTTTATATTATTGCATGAGGCATTATGTTTTTGGAACTATTTTGAATTTTGCTACATAAATCATCGTAACACTGAAATGATTTATTAGTGTACGGTGGTCTCGAACAATGAGCCTTGTAATGACCGATACCTGGCATTTGTAATGGTGGTACATATTCAATAATAGACAATATTAAAAATAGCTTATTATTTATTTCAATATTACGAGGTATGTCTTCGAGAGTTATGTTCATATTATGTAGCTCAAAGATATCATATCATTTAAATCATATTCAAAATCGACAGTGCCTATTTGACAAAAATCACAAACAGGAGGATTATCATTCCTCATACCAGATTCTACAGACTCTTGCAATTTGGCGATGCCTTTACACTTAATAATGTCAATGTTTAAAGGGAGGTATTTACATTTAAAATTGCTGTTATTTATGGAAAAAATGCATTCTTTGTTTGAACAACATTTCTTTCTATGTCCAGAAAAGTATGGCAAACAGATGTCTTCAATTATTTTTGTGACATTGCACGCACAATCTATAATTTTACACTGTCCTGCTTCGAGTGTATTGTCAACATTAAATAGTGGAGTTAATAAAATGGCTCGTTTTGCGTATAACCTTTCGTTATTTTTTTTGTATTAGATAATTGGATAAAAAATTGTGTAAATGAATCTATGCTACTATAAGGATCTATAAAATTTCGAAAAGAAATACGGTCAGTATATGCTACTGCGAAGGCTTGAGCCACAGCGTCAAAAGCACAGGTATTAGTCTCTACATTTTTGAGGTCTGTCGATATTGATACATTGCCATTTTGTAAGATGTATAGAGGCTTCGATGATATAGTTTTTTTGTTGGGAATAGCTAGACCTCTCCAGTTTTCTATTTCAACAGGATAGTCTTGAAAAATGGATTGCTCCTCGAAATCATTTATAATATTTGTCTGTTTAACTTGTTTTAAAATCATATGTTCATTCTTTTTCTTAATTAACTTATTAGCTGTTTCAGAATATTTAGCTTTATTTAATTTGACCATCCCATTAATGTAAGTGTAATGTTGAATTAAAAATTCATCTAAACGTATTCGCTCCTGCTTGGTGTTAAAATATATAGTTTTTATATCCTTAAAATGATTTTCGACATTTGAGCTACTCGCAACATTTCTAACATTGCCAAAATACTTATCCATAACGCCACTCCACATGGGTAACTTTCTTAATAGTCTTTTTAATGTGTCATTTATTGCTGGTAAATAAAATTCGTTTTTAAGGTCGTTCGGGTCGATTAACATTAAATACAATTTTTCTGTTTCTATAATATTCTCGTAATATTGGATGAGTGGGTTTGTACATACATTGTTGATGTCATCCTTTTCATCGGGTAATACATCACTTAACTTATGATCGTTACAATTTTCTAAGTCTTGGATGTCAACCTTATACTCATTCGCTAAACGCGCTATAGCTTGATGATATTTGTTACATGATTGCCCATCCACATCTAGGGTTACATATTCACGTAAAGATACAGTAACGATATCTTTGATAACCGATTTGACTTCGTCATAGGACTGAAGCAAGTGAATTTTTTTAATACTAAATATTTATATAGAAATATTTACATTTTTCTGTTGCTTTTTCAAAACAGCTTTGTTTATACAATTTTTTGAAAAAATGAGACTTATCTAATCTAATGTAACATGCTGGTATAGATTGGTGTTCACCTTCTAATATTGAAAAACACTGCGACAAATATTTGTTTGTGTCGGTGTTTAAAAAACTGCGACATATTGCTCCTAATAGGGCAGACGAATCATCGCTGATAATTTCATTCGGCGTATTACGGTTCCGCGCCCACGTGCTTAACCACGTGGCTATGGTTTCAGTAGTATGGGACTGGGACGCCATATAACACAAGGGTATACTTGTATTTGCAGTGTATGCCACAACGGCATACAAAAAGGTATGTTTGGGTTCCTTACTTCTTAAATTATCGTTAACATTTGGAGGTGCAATTACTTGAAAAATCGAACCGGTTGCATCGATAGATAAAACTATATGTGTATTTTTTAATACTTCATCATAATATTTACCTTGTTCTTGGGTCCAAAAATATAAAAAAAACGGGACTAAACTAAATTTTTGAATAAAAGAATCAAATGGTGGACTTTGCGACATAGCATAAACGGAGAGAATTGTATTCTTATCGAATTGAAGTGCCCTTTTAACTTCGTGTCGTATACGCCTCAAAGTACTTAATTTCGGAAATGTTGGAGGTTCCCTTGGTTCATTTATATCTATAATTGTGTCTGCCATCATAGTTCTAACTGCTAATGCCCTATTGTGTTTTAAGATTACTGCTAATTTTTGTTTTCTTACAGAATTAAGTTTATTCTTTATAGTCGAATCATGGACAAAATCTTTTTTATATCGACTTATTAAACAAGTAACATCTAAGAAATTACTAGTTATTGGATGAATAGTCACTAAAATATTGGCTGCACATTGGGTACATCTGCCATCACATTTGATGTTATTTAGCTGTAAATTAGAAGGAACGTAATTGCTTTTAAATGAAAAAGTGCATTGAATGTCAGTTTTTGCCCATATTTGGTCCTGTAGCTCATTCGTCCAATTATTTTTTAACAACCTGTGATCTGTTGGTTCCATATTTCTGTACTCATGATAATCCATTACAAATTTTACTTCAATTTCATCAGATTCGTCTATAATATCAATATCTTTTTCATCAGAATCTTCAACGTAATGTTTACTCGTGGGTATATTTTCACGGTCGTCAAAAAAAAAATTATAATGGCGTTTAATCGATATTTGTATGGCAGCTTTCTTCATGTGGTGATTAAATAATTCAGCTAACTGGTTTTGTATACTGCCATACACTACATGGCTAACAGGAGGAACAGATTTAACAAATGTGTCTTTATGTATCCGTACTACTTCTTTTATATTACTTAACGGTATAGTACTTTTTCTGCCGGCCATTTTAATTTTTTCCTTCCATCGGTAGCGCCGCGCGATGTGTTGGATGTTTGAATTGTTTTGGTTTGTAGAATTAGGTTGTTGAAGTGTTTGCTTCTAGTGAGATTGAGACGCCATTATAATCTGAAACATTAATAAAAAGTACGAATTTACGTATATGGATATAAACATAAAGATTTGATACTTTATTAGATGCTTTCCTTTTTAGGGTAATATGTGTTAGTAGTAGTAGTGATATAAAACCATACACTAGAAATTAAATTTAAAAAACGCATAATTTTTGGTCTGCTCCATACAAATGGTGAAAAAAAAACGTTTATTCGATTTAATTTCTAGTGCAAATGATTAAGTATGTATTAGCAACACATAACCCCCATCAAAGGAAATCAGTTAATAAATATCCGCCTTATACAAATTAGGTATAGAATATAAGCTGATTATTTAATAGGTAACAATATAGTATTTGCATGTAACGTTATAGTATTTTACTTTGTTTATAACCGAAAAGCAGCGCTCACTACAATATTGCGAGACGCATTTCAAGAGTTCTTTCATAATTTTTAAAAAAAGTTACGCTATATTGTGCCATTTTCTACAAATGTCACACAAACAAGCCAAACTAATTTTAACTTAGGTAGGTAAGACAGAAATTCGACCGAACTGCCCTATAAACTTTTAAACTTACGCGTTGCATGTTAATAGAAAGTGATAAACCGGATTAAACGCGTGTAAAAACATGCTTATTTACCGTTACGGAGGCTTGACGTTTCGCCACTGGTTACACAGGCCGTGGTCGCAAGCAACTGCCCTAAACGAAACAAAACCAAAACATTAAGTACCTATATATTATATTTTGTACTAGATTAAATCGCCTGTGATACAGGTTCAACCTAGAACCTAGTACAGGCTTTTAAAATGTTACTGCCTACGTTATAAAATTATTTTTAAGATTAATTATAAATTTTGTACTTATTTTAAACTGAATAAATTTATTTATTTATTAAAAAAAAAACTGAACGCACAATAATAAACAACGACTAAGCACGACGACGATTAATTTGTTTACATAGGATCGGCAATCTTACAATCCATACTTCCATACTAATATTATAAATGCGAAAGTAACTCTGTCTGTCTGTTACGCTTTCACGCCTAAACCACTGCACCGATTTTGCTGAAATTTGGTATAGGGATAGATTAGACCTTAGGGAAGGACATAGGCTATGTTTGGTCGCGATAACCGACGTTCATGCGGGCGGAGCAACGTCTGCTAATACTACAATATTTCGCGCGCCCGCGCTGCTCTATTGTCACTTAGGTATACCTATCCATAATATACCGCCATCTGGCAACGTAGCGTAGGAGAGCGCCGCCGCCGCGCCGCCGCTCCTGATGAGCTTAATTTCTTGTACAAATTTTTGTTTTACGTTACCGGACTCTGTGACGTTTCTCTTTCGCACCTATTGAATTCAGTAGGTACTTAAAATGTCCTTGACACTAGTTTCGTATGAGCGCCAGCGATTGCGCTTCACTCGTGCTACTTGACTACAATGTAAGTATAACTATTGTTAGTATAGAATATTTAAGTTTGTACGCGTTGTTGGCTCGTAGAGTAGGGGTCCCCAAGATTGCGCGCTTAATATTATATTGGCTGTAAATCAACAAAAAAACAAATTATCATAATCATCTTTATTATGTTTAATGAACACGTTATTAAGGTTACTTAATGTTATGCTTAATCAAAACTTTGGCAATATTTTGTTTGGTTTATATAAGAAAATAGAAAAAATGGGAAATGCGCAGTCTTACAGTCACATGAGGGTAAAATTGCGCACTAGGGTTGGTAAGATTACGCATATCCATCAAAGGCTTTTTAAGTCACTATATGAAATTTAAAAAACTATTTTGACAAACAAATATCACATTTGAAAGCGCCAATGCCCATATACGCTGTGCAATCTTCATGCCACCATTCTCCGCAATCAGAACAACCGATCCAGTCCTCAGTAATTGGTTCCTTATAAATTTCATTGCAACCGACACATGACCAATTTTTTTTATTCTTAGGATGCTTTACTGGTTTTTTTGCAGGTCTTTTTGTAGTCCTAGTATATTCCTTCTTAATCTTTTTGTTTTTTATATTTTTGTCTTCATTCTCCTTGTCAAGTTGTAGTTTGTAGGGTGAACTGCTTAGTATTTCTGACTTTTTGTGCTTCCTCTTATTGTTACCTACTTGTCTTAGGTCTGATTTAGGAAATGGAGATATATCTGTTATTTTAATGGCATTTGGATCATGTTGTTTATAGCTACAAGACGGAACAGGTGAAGGAGCTTGATAAGTTTCATCATGACTGACTTCTGGAGGTAGCACAAGCTGCATTTCATGAGGAACGTGACTTCCAGATTCAGTTTCCTTGAGCACTGAAGAATCTTCAAGAAGCTGTCCAGCTTCTGTTTCATTAGTTAGATTTTTTTTTAGACCTGGTGACACTTCTTGATAATTTTGTACAGTAGGCATTTCCTCTTGAACCTCCGTTGCATTAGATGAAGAAGGTCTACCATCTATGTCTCTTTCAGTGACAGAGCATGGCAGAAAATCCGCTTCAGTGAAGATGTCTGGATTATATGGGTATATCCCAGAAACTTTAAAACATTCAGTAGCGCAGGCAACTGTCGCCGATTTGTTAAATGCTGGGGTAAATAAAGAAGTTATTTGAAACGTTGTTATAGCTCTGCCGGGATGGTTTCTCATCCACTTCTCACAATTGCTCGAAAAATATATTTTCAATGCACTATGAAAACCTTTGTCCAAAGGCTGCATTTTGTGGCTGCTGTGAGGTGGCAAGGTCAGCGCTACTATGTTGTTCTGCCGATAAAAATCTACAGCTTTAATTGAGCAATGCGAGACATGATTATCAAGCACCAATAAAATGGGATTTTCTTTGGTTGGTCTCGTATGATCTTTAAAATGTACCAACCACTCCAAAAATAGGTCACCATTAATGAAACTTGAGTCAGACACCATCCCAATGGACGCTGGTGGAGCACCATCAAGCAATTCTGCTTTCATCCGTTTCCGACCGAATATGAATGCCGGTGGAATGAAATGGCCTGTTGCGCTCATTGCAGTAATGACTGTAACGTTAGTGCCCCGTTCAGCACTAGATATTTTATTAACGGCGCGCTTACCTTTCATGGAAATTACTCTTGGTGGATTGTTGGGCACAGTAGACATACCTGTTTCGTCCATGTTGTAAATGGATGTAGGAGGAAACTTATGCTTGTCCATTAACTGTGCAAGGTTTTTGTAGAATCTGTCGCACTGGGGCTTGTTAAAACCCATTGCTCTAGCAATGCTTGTAGAGGTAGGACGTCTCAATGAAAGATCAGGATGTCTGTTGAGGAAACCACGAAGCCAATGTTTACCTGCCATCTTCATTTCATTATTGAAACGGTGTGGAATTTCGTTTTTTTCTGCAAACTCGTAAGCTACAGTTCTTAAATCTTTTGCAGTCATTCCTTGAAACATATTATCCAATTTTAGCAAATATTCACAAAATTGTTCTTCTATGATTGGCGAAAAAGTTGTATCATATCTTCCCAGTTTTGTTGCAGCTTCTGTTCTTTTTAAACGATATCTTAATGTACTTTCTTTCATACCGTATGACGTCGCTACTTTCCTCTTACTTTCGCCGCTTTCTATTCGTCTTCTTGCTTCATCTAAAATACTTTGAGTACACAGAGCCCGCTCCGTGGTCCTTGTTCTTTGCTTCGGCATCCTATAATGAAAAGAAAAAACAATTGTACTGCAACTATTGTTATAAACCTAAAATAATGCTTTTTACAAATACATGGAAGGTAAGACTGCGCGCGCAATGTTACCCGCCCTAGCTCTGCGCAGTCTTACCACGATCGCTCTCAGTCCACCGACATGCCATCTAACGCCATCTATTGACAGTTAGCAAAAAACTGACGGCCGCCGGCGATATTTTGGTTAGTGAAGCCGGCTAAAACTATGGTTAGATCATAAAAGTACATCATTATTTCGAATAAACATAGTTTCAAAAAGTCAAAAATTACATGAAACGTGATATTAAACAACAAACTTACCTGGCACTTCCGTTTTTAAAGTGTTTTTATTTTTTTTCTCGCAGTAAACTGTCACTCGCTAGCGCACTTAAACACGACTGAAGTTAGTCGCAAATGTCATTAGTAAAGTGTAAGTATAGGACTAGTAGAATTGGTGTTATTAAAAATTAAAAACATGGCAAACCAACGACCACGCGAACAAAGTCGCGGGCACAGCTAGTTATTAAATATAAGCAAACCTAAAGCACTCCTGGAGAGTGTAGCTTTCTAATTGTGAAAAACAATTTCATGATCGGTTGAGTGTTTACGAAGATTAACCTCTTACAAACAAACAAATTTACACATTTTACCTCTTTATAATATTAGTATAGATAGGTATGTCTAGTATAACTTATTATTATAAATGTAATGGATATACTTAGGTAGAATTAGATCAATCCTTAGATATTACCTTGGGCTTATAGTATCTGTCCAATATTTACATTAAACAATTATTATAATATCTTCCTAATAATTACGTAAATTAAAAAATGTGGAGCTATTAATTTATTATAAAATCTTACCTTATATCTGTTATCAGCTTCTCACTATCACTCACTCAATATACCTACTACATAATTATGATAAGCTTCACTGTAACATGAATAACATACTTTGTCAATATTATTATTACAGAGAATTGGCGATGCATAGCAAAACAACCGTGCCGTGTGGTACCGGCTTAAGAATAGTACCACCCCATCTCTTCCCGTGGGTGTCGTCAAGGCGACTAAGGGATGTCACATCGGAGGACGGGCAGCAGCGTCCTCTGCGTACTTAAAGCCCTACTGCGATCGCCAACCCGCTCGCCAAGCGTGGCGATTATGGCAATTACCCCCAGTAGTAGGTTCTACTGGGGAGACCCGTGCCCAGCAGTGGGCCATCATATGGGTTGATATGTATAGCAAAACAACAGCGCATGCGCACATTGTCCTTGAGTGCATGTTTGTGACTGGGGGATAAAACAAAATCAGGTTCAAGTTCAACAGCAAACGAATATGCGCAGGCCGATGGTATGAAAACATATAGCGCTCTCTTTTCTTCAAAGGTGGAAGTATCTTTGAAGCGGCAAGCCACCTATCGCACGTTGCGCGCAGTGCGTTGTCTATTCAGTAGGATAGGAAGGCCGAAGGATCATTAGTCTTGCTAATTTCATTTCGAACACTGAAGAACATGAGTAACAATTCGATTATTTTTAGTTAACGATTGGTTTATTGATATTTCTCAGAAATAATATTAATTTAATAGGATTGGAAACGTTACAAAATAGATAAAATCACTTAAGTACCTATAGGTACCTACATGAAATGTGGTGTGATCGTTTTGTAAATTACAGTTTAGGAGACAGTTTTTAACAGCTATTTACAGCACACGCAGGCATTATTTAGGAGCACACAACACGTGTTTCCGAGTTATACCGAATACCGATCAATGGAACAATCAATTCAAGAAGTAGTTTGTATAAGCTATTAGATAGTTTGGTCGACCAATGTCGCAGAGGGGAACGCTCGTACGTGCCTAGGCCATTAGTTACAATATCATAAATATTTACATAAACAGTAGTAGGTACTTACGTGTGGTAATTATTTAATTTACCTAAGGTACCTATATGTATAATTAGATTCGTGGAAAGTCTCAAGAGCATACTTAAATAAAGTACCTACCTATGTACAATCGGCCCACTTGATGCTCGACCACCTGAAAATATTTTGCTATGAGCGGTTCACAACGGTTCGGTCACACACACAAACGCAAAAACCACTCCCACATTTTACTTTCAACCAATTAGGACGGGGCTAAGTTCCACACCTTAACCAACGGGAACATAAAACATTTTTGTTAACTTAGTTGCAATTTGCACTTCCTTGTATGATGACGCGCGCATGTTTACTGTATTTTGCTCACGACTTGTTCTGTTTACGGATCCCGATTGCCACTTCGTTGACTACTGATAGAACTCTCGTTGACTTGTGGTGTGAATTAGTGGACAGTTTCTTCTTCATCTGTTTACCTACGGTGGCTGTGTTTTACTGAACTGTTGGATGCTTTTTGCTGACCTCAGTGAGTTTTCACAATTAACCGAAATTTAAACCGTGAATAAAATTTTGGATCTTCATGGCCAAGGATTCAAACCTTTACCAATGTTACGGTAAGTCAAATTCAAATTGACTCGTATATTTTATTACAATAATTATAAATTATGTTTAACAATAGAATTGGCTATTGGTTAAAAAGTAATTGGGAGAGACCAAATAATAATATAATCAATATTTCCGAAGACGACGGTTAATTTCATAGCTAAGGTTTGTTTCGTTGTTATAATATAATAATATTCTCAATGATGATGGCAGACATTGGGGTTAGTTATGTCATCAATCGCAGTTATTTATTTCGCAGTTATTTATTCGCAGTTATTTATTTTAAGTATATAAACTTATTATTTGAATTTTACGAAATGTATTTATTTCGTATATAATTAAAAAAAAAAAACAATAACTATCAAATGGTTTTTGTTAATAGACGGTGCAATGGGTGAGAAAGATTTAAGTGCATAATTTATTAAACATTTATGTAAATATATTCAAATATAACGATGATTGTCGAAAAATCATTCTACTAATTTACTACCGAAATGATAAGAAAATAAGTAATTTTATTTTAAAAAATATATTTAAATATTTTATTATCATACATAGGTTTAGAACTACTTATGATTATTCAACAAATAAATAGTAATAAAAAAGATTTATTATAAATTCATAAACCGTTAATGTCTTTTTCATAAATCAATGTAAAGTAAAAGTTCATTTATATTTTTTGATGTCCAATAATATTTACATTTAGTTTACTTTAAACGTGGCGTTCTGAGTCACTTGCTAATTCGTATATTTTTTAAAGGTGAACTTCTTGGAACTAGACTTTCACTCGTTCAATTAATCTGAAATATATTAACGAAACGTAGTACTAATCGGAACAAAAACTATTTTGTAGAACGAGTGGCAACATATAAAAGGCTGTCTCTACTGATATGTGAAGAGTAGGAATTTCGTGCTTTTATACACTTATATTTTTTTTCTATGATTTATAAGTATTGAAAATCCTCATTCTTACTTTTGACAAAATAAATTGTTTTCTTTCCCACGTTTTAGTAAATTTTAGGCATCATAAAACGTATATTGTGTTGATAAAACAATAGATTTATGATCCCCATAGTAAAAGTTGTAAAACTGAGAATCCTTTAATCGATTATCGTCTTTAAATCGTTACACAAGAACTGAAAATAGTTTGCATGCAATAAGTTTTTGCTTTCCCACGGTTCGGTAATTCCAGGTGCCATAAATATATTTGCCGAAAAAATAGGTCCTTGATACCTACGCACAGTAAATGTCCTAAAACTGGAAACGCTTATGGCAATTATCATCTTTAAAATCAATCGAATAGGATTGATAATAGTTTGCATGCGAATTTGTTTTCGCAAACGGTAGCTTCTCATAATAACGCATATTCTATTTTCAATCATATTTCAACTGTTTAAGAACTATTATCTAATTTTATCAGTAACAACTCGTTCATTGTCTGTTGATTTGTAAATAAATAATATTAAGTATAATGAAATAACAGCTTGACTTACTGTTCTATTCATTCAAACTTTTAAGAATAGGTATCGAAGATCTTTTATACATTTATTTTAACTTGTTATTTTTTTTCAGAGAGCTTACAGCGTGACGTTGGATAAAGCGGGATGCTGAGGAGGACTTTTTTAACGTCGGATCGCGTAACGAAAATGGTTAGCACATACGAAGTGCAGCCATTTACCAAGACGTCGACGTTCGCTAGACTATTTGACTGCGGCATGCAAGCTATAAGAAATGTGTGCATTATTCCGCTACAAAAATTAGGCCAGGACCTAGAAGAAGCTGAAGTGCGTTTCGCTCGAGAGTACAGAGGTTATGATTTATCACACGCTAAATTTTCAGACGATTTTTTTTTAAATAAATACTAGATACAAGCCCAGAAATGTGAATCTGGAAGTGTGAATGTGAGGACGAATTATTGTTAATATGTGGGGGTAGATGAGTGCTGATGTTCCAGGAGAGTTAATATTTATTGACGGAAGAGCCAATAGATTGTATTGAAATTAAATGTTTGTAATTATTTTAAAATGTATTCTAAATTAAACTTATTGGTTATTTTACTGTAATAAATATAAGCTAGCATCTGAGATAATACATTAATTCATACATTGTTACTTAATTTGAAAAAGACGATTCCCGCAGTCGTGGGTACAAGCCCTGTGTCGCGGGGGACTTAACAAACATACAAGTCACGGACATAGTACACCCAGACTCGGAACAACAATTTGTGGATTACACAAATTGGTGTCCCGTGTGGGAATCGAACCCACGACCTCTTGCGTAGCAGTCGGATACACTCCCACTGCGCCACAAAGGCAGTAAATTTAAAAATTTAATGAAACTTACTATTTTCACTAACTAAGACGTTATTACTATAATATTTATTGATAAAGTAATTGGTAATTAAGCACTTTGATGACTATATAGCATGGTAAAATAATAATTTATTATTAAAAATATATCGTTATTGTTTTAGTTTGCATACCTCATCCACAATTTAAAGTATAATTAAGTATTAAATGTGTAATGGAATTGTTTGACTGATCCATAAAATTAATGAAACAATATACTCGTTTCCTTATTTCTTGACCTCATTCCAGGTAATTTATTTCTATTAAAATAATTAGTGGTTAAAAATTAACTGAATTAAAACCATACATACTATTAATATTAAAGAGTTAAAGTTGTATGTAGAGGTTAACCCTGAAACTACTAGCCCGATTTATATTTTAAATTTCAAATATCTTTATTTCGTTAAATCAATCCAATGATTATTTGAAATTAAATTTAGATAAAATACTTATAACAGAGAACTTACAAAATAATATAGATTTTAAAACAGGTGAAGGATGTAAGATTCTTATCACTCGAATCAAGATATACGCGAGCAAAGTCACTGGGAACAACTATATATAGCATACTAGCTGTCTGAAGCAGACGAAGACCAGCAAACTCCGTCAGCTTAAATTTTCCTCGTTTTTCAACATTTTACATTGCTGCTCTACTCCTATTGATTGTAGCGTGATGTTATATAGCCTATAGCCTTCCTCGATAAATAGGCTATCCAACAGTAAAATATTTTTTTCAATTTGACCCAATAGTTCCCGAGATTATCGCGTTCAAACATACAAATAAACTCTCAAAAAATATAAGTATAGATTAATCATAGAACTCATAGTTGCATCAAATTACCTCTTTAATACTTACGTGGGCCAAGCCAAAATGAAGACGTAAATAACTTAAATATTTGAAAAATATTTATGATCGTTTTGTAACATATTTGTTACAAAACGATCATTTCGCATTATTGAAACATATATTACTAGCTTAAGCCCGCGGCTCCGCCCGCGTGGATGTCGGTTATCGTGATTAAAACTATTCTATGTCCTTCCTAGGGACTCAAACTATCTCTATACCAAATTTCATCTAAATCGGTATAGCTGTTTGAGCGTGAAAGCCTAACAGACAGAGTTACTTTCGCATTTATAATATTAGTATGGATATGTTTCAAAAATGCAAAATTATTTTACAAAAATTAAATTAAATAATTTTGATAATCCTACTTAACAGAATCATACTAAAACATACGCACAATATAAAACATCGAAAATAGGTTCTAGTTCATAAATTACAGGCACTAGTTTTAAACCCCTCTACTAACTCATATTTTTTGAAAAGATAGATTAAAAATCAAAACGTAATTCATAAAAATATTAAAAGCTAACAGTTTCCCGTACCTCCGTCCACAATTCCACATGTATAATACTATATTCCTCTCCAAGCTTTAAACTACCTCTTTACAATTTCAACAACACAAACGAATAAATATATAAATAAACTATTTATAATATTAATGTAGATTTGTATGTATTACAATAAAATAATTCATTGCTACTGCAAAAAGCGCGCTTACAACAAAAGTCACAATCCTTTATTAGTATAAATTTACAACAGTCTAATCGGCTCGAAATATGCACAACAACAACGCAACGCACTAAAAAAAACAAGGATCCCGCCTCCTTGCATCCGATAAGGCGCAGATGTGCCTGTGTGAGTGCGCTTACATAGAGAGCGAACGTTTCTCGCAAGCCATTATAGCCATAAGGGTGTACGACCGCCGAGTAGGCCGATTGTACGTAAATAGTACTTACCTACTGTTATAGTCAAATACATTTAAAAAAGCATTTGTAGAAAAAATGACCTATAAATTATAATTAAACCAATTCAATACCAGTACTATACTGTACAATTTAGAATGTTACCTAAATATATTGCAGGGCCGCTTTTTTATAGCCATCCGAATTTGGTCGGGTTACGTAGGTTTTCAAAGCACTGTCAGTATTTTAATTATTTCTCTTTAATTACTGATTATAATTACTGATATAATTAAGTCCGGGGCAGTGGTCCAACTGCTCTGTCCAACGAGTTGGACCATGGGTCTTTACTAGGGGCAGTTGTCCAACTTTCAAAATAGTTGGACCACAGCACCTTTTGAGGTTTCTGTGGTCCAATTCGTTTAAAACATATAACTTGCCAACTTTAAAAATCTCAACTGCGTCTTTGTGTGTAATGGTGGTTAGGTATATTGTGAACCTCTTTGCAGTAAAATAACGAAATGAAAGTCGAGTGACTACGTTTTACAATTTATTATTTTAAGTATATTTTACAACATTCAACGAAATTTATCTAAGGCATGACCTACAGTGATGTCACCTGAAACCAGTTGTAGCTGAATTTCTCGTATATAATCATCATTCTCAATATAAATCTTACGTCTTTTGTGTGCGATTTTGCTTGGTAAAGTTGTAAAATTTTCTAAAACATTTAATAGACGTAGGTAACATTGTAACATTTTTTGAATTAATGCGTCGGCCTAGTTTTGCATGTAAGCTTTCTGAAATGTTATTAGTTCTATGCCTTTGGCTAAATACGCTAATAAGTTGAGAAAATTCAGCAAAATTTCCTTTAATCCAATAATTCTCTATATATTCAATCAGTTTGTTAGCTTCAAAACTACTTTCGTTTTTTATGTAATCCCAGCCTTCTACAAATTTGTCACTTGGCAATAGTGGCAAAACTGAACATAATGAAATCGTTCTTTTGACTCTTTTTGATTTAGTTTTTGAAATACCTAAATTTTTGGCTTTTCTCCAAATACATTGTGACCAGTGATAATAACAGCCTACAATTTTTACTGTCGGACAAAATTCTTTAATGCTGTTTAGAATAGACATTTCAAAATCACAATAAAATATTTTTGGATCCCAATTTAATTGCGATCTTAGGGCTAGGCCACACGGTGCGGTGCGCCTCCGGCGCGGCGCCTGAGCGGTGCCGCAACGGTTTCCTACATATAAACTGTATGGTATGCCATACGGTACGTCCGGCACCGCTCCGGCGCCATACCGCAGGCGCACCGGACAACGGCGCGAGGCAGACGAGGCGGGGAGGGGTGCAAGCAGTGTGGTGCCGCAGCGGCGCCGCTCAGTTGTTTGTACGGCATAGGCAAGAGTGCACGCTCGTTGATGATAATTACGTGTATATCATAAAAAAAATGAGTACCGATGTGGAATCTATAGACGTGGACTACCTCATTTCGTTGATACAGGAACGGGAAATACTGTGGGACAAGTTTCATGACAATTTTAAAAACAAAAATTTGAAAGCAAAAGCATGGGAAGATGTTACAAAAAATTTATTTACTAAATACGATACATACACTCCTGACGAAAAGAACAAAATTGGTGAGTGCTTATTTTTCTTCATATAGGTAACATAACTAAATTTTTTTTAATTGCCAATTCAAAGATCCTTTGCTGCTTAAAAAATAGTTTGCTAATTCCTCTCTTATACTATTTGCTGCTGTCAATTCATCATTTTGAGGTTGGAGCGAGTGAAATTCATCACAAATTATCGCTAATTTATCACTTGGGTGAAGACCGTCCCGATCGGCCACAAAATTGTGAAGAACACAACAGGCTTTTATAATGGTAGTTGCAAAATTATAGGACACATTTATCGGTCTATGAAAAATGCGCCATTTATTTGCTAGGATTCCAAAAGCACATTCAACATATCTCCTTGCCCTGCTAAGACGATAATTGAATATCTTTTGTTGTACATTGAGATTTTTACCACCATATGGACGCATAACATGTTTACTCAATCCAAAAGCTTCGTCACCCACTAACACCCATGGTATTGGTCTATTGTAACCACATAGTGGCTGGGGAGTAGGCAATGAGAGGGTCTCGTTAATCAGTAACTGGTATAGTTTTGAATTTTGAAAAACAGTTGAATCGCACTCTTTGCCGTATGCGCCAATATCAACAAAAGTAAATTTGTAGTTCGAGTCCACTACAGCTAGCAACACCACAGAAAAAAAAGATTTGTAATTAAAAAATAATGAGCCACTATTAGCTGGATTACATAGGCGTATATGTTTTCCATCGATTGCCCCTATACAATGAGGAAAATTTGCTTTGACGTCAAAATCAGATGCAATCATTTGCAAACGGTCTGTTGTCAGTTCAGGGATGTGGTCTCGAAGAAGATGTTTCCATATAGCTTCACATACTCTCAATATCATACAAGCAATTGTAGATTTCCCACGTTTGAATTTGAATTCTAAATCTTTTATCGAATTTCCGCTTCCTAGGTATCTGTAACAAAAATAACACAATAAAATAAACTATACTTATGTATTAAGATAAAATATTTGTATTTTCAGGTAATTCAGTAGTGAAAAAGTGGAGAAATGTGAAAGACTCCTTTTATAAATATTTAAAAAAGAAGAAAGATGCTTCCAGATCCGGCTCTGCATCTAAAAACCTTTCAAAATATCATTACTATGATCAACTATTATTTCTAACCAAAGTGTCACAGAACGCCACGGACGGTAGTTTAGACGTACACGAAGAATCTAACGCGAGCATGACTTCTACTAATGATGATATAATACCTGAATCGTCTCGCTATGTTCCTGTCAACCGGAAGCGAAAAGCAGAACAATTGGATGATTTTGAAAAAGAAACACTAAAAGCTCTCAAAGAGCCAGAGAATCGCCATATGAACTTTTTTAAAGGTATTTTGCCATCTATAGAGGATTTTACCGATCTTCAGACTCTCACGTTTCAGAGTAAAGTATTGCAAATAATCACAGATATGCGTTATGGACAAATTTATCCACAATCTTCGTCCTATCAGCATGAAGAAGCATCGTCGCATGGGTATCAAACCAAAAATTATCAAAGTACAAGTTCGTTTAATACAGTACAATCAAACTCTAACTATATTCCATCTCCAAGTCAAGTGTCTCAAGAAAGCGATCAGACGGAGTTTGATTTTACAAGTTTATAAGTAATAATGTTTCCCTGGCATTGATTTGAAAATTAATAATAAAGAAGTGCAAATAATAAAAGATTTTTTTATTACTTACCTTAAAGTGATTCCTAGCATTTCTATTGGCTCCACAGGATTTCTCATATTAGTATACTGTTTCCGTATATGTGGCTCTAAGGCTACCAATAAACTTTCGAAAGTGGGCACACTCATTCGAAAAAAATTATAAAACCTCTTTTCGTCTAAGACCAACTCTCGATATTCTTTAAGAAAAAAAAGGCCGTCACTATTTCTTAAGGTAATAAATGGACTGATCCAGTATCTTCGTGTGCTTCTACGTCGATTTCGTCGATGGCGAAGTAATAATAGCAGCAACACACGTCTTTTTCGATCCATTGTTTATTGTAGACTATCGTCAACTGGGCAAGCCAAGCCAAGCCTGTTGCGGTGCCGCAGCGGCGACGTAAGAATAATGCGACGCCGCACTGCTCGTGTGGCCGGTAGTGCGGTGCGGAGTAATGCGGTGCGGTGCGGTGCCGCGCCGTGTGGCCTGGCCCTTAGCATTTCAAATAGTGCAAAATAAGTGGATTGCTTTTTGTCACTTAAAAAAGCAAAAACTAAAGGCGCAACATTAGTAGACTCATTTGTACTTCCCGTATCGCCAAATATAGTAAATAATTGTACAAAAGGTTTAGGGCAACATTTAAAGGTTCCGTCGGCAAAATACTCTTTTTTTCATCAATTCTCTTGCTTTTAACGAACAAAAAACTATTATTCGCGTTCCTTCACAGTAATAATCAGTAAATAGAAAATCTTCAAATTTTAGTGGTACTTCTATTATTTCCGTATTAGAAAATACCGTTTTTGAAACACCCAATGATTGGTTTCTAGCATTATAAAGGCTATGCTTCAAATTTGAATATGATGGAAATGTCGTTATAGTATCATATGTTGTATTTGTATATTTAGTTAAAGTATCGTTGTATAGTTTTGGAATAGGTTCATCGGAAACCTTTACTTGTTTTTTCAAGTTGTCTATAGATAGTGATATTTCATTTTGTACATCATTTGGAATACAATTTTCACAATGTGGCGTCGTGTTTAAAACTTCCTCTAAATGTAATGTAAAATGACTGTAGGATTGCACTATAAATAGAAAATTCTATATAGATGGTATATACGTACATTAACGGTAAGCGATCCTTTGCAACTCATTTTCCTTTTATTTGCGCATCTCCAATATGCATTTCCACTTTTATAAACACGAACTTTATAGTATTGACGACAATTATATAGCATCACCGTTCCACCTTTTCTTTCCACAAAAACACACGCAACCTCTTCATCCATTATTCTTTAGATATTAGTTTTGAAAATAATATGCTGTACGATTTTATTTCAATTTAAAATCTATACGTATAACAATCTGACACAATGATGACAAATGTATTGTACTACCAGCCTGTACCTACCTTCCCCTATTTACTGCAAAGAGGTTCACAATATAGGTACCTAACCACCATTACACACAAAGACGCAGTTGAGATTTTTAAAGTTGGCAAGTTATATGTTTTAAACGAATTGGACCACAGAAACCTCAAAAGGTGCTGTGGTCCAACTATTTTGAAAGTTGGACAACTGCCCCTATAGTATGACCATTAGTGCTGTGCACTCCCTGAGGTATGCGCGCGGTGAGACGGGGGGGTTAGAATCGGCTGCTGCGCTGTCAGTGCGCCGTCAACGCTTGTGACGGCAGGTAGTGTTATTTGTATCGGACTGTCTATGTCAGACGCACACGAGATAAATATTCAAAGATGGGTCGTGCGTTATCTCGTGATATGAAGACTGTCATTTTTAAGGTGGCTGAATATTTTAAGAAAAGAAAAGCAGACAAAGAAAGCTTTGAATTTAAAAATGACGTGAATATTGCTAAAATCGTTGCGGAGGCTACGGGATACAGCAAAAGAACCGTACATAATGTGATTTCTGCGGGCTATTTATCAATTGAAAATTCAAGCCAATTAAAATTTCAATCGCCAAAAAAACCAAAAGTTCTAAAGAAAAAACACGTTGTGGATGATTTTGACCTTGGAGTTATCAGAAGAAAAATTCATCAGTTTTACGAAGTTGAAAAAAAAATACCAAGTGTCCGTAAGTTACTATCAAGTTTGAGACAGGATGGCATATTGAATTGTGGACGGGAATATTTAAGACAGCTTTTACACAAAATGGGCTACCGTTACAAAAAATGCAAATCAAAGAGACATCTCCTTATAGAGCAGCCTAATATTACAGTGTGGCGGAAAAAATATCTTACACAAATCAGAAATTACAGAACGGAAAACCGAAACATATATTTTCTTGATGAAACATACATCAACGCCAGTCACCATGCCAGCAAATGTTGGCAATCATCGTCAGAACCCGGTATTCATGCTGATATTGGGAAAGGACGGCGACTAGTAATACTCCACGCTGGGTGTCGAAATGGCTTAGTGGATGATACATTGACTATATTCAAATCCGATGCTAGAACCGGTGACTATCATGGAGATATGAGCGGACCTACTTTTTATAAGTGGGTAGATGAAAAGTTAAAAGATAAGTTGCTGCCGAATTCTGTGGTTGTAATGGACAACGCGTCTTACCACAGCGTTCAGATTGAGAAGAAACCAACTATATCAAGCCTCAAAAGTGAAATGCAGAACTGGTTGCTACGCCATAATGTAGAATTTTCAGGAACCATGTCAAAGGCTCAACTGCTACTTCTTATCAAAAATACACAAAAAGAACCCGTGTATAGAATTGACGAACTCCTGAAAGCCAGTGGACACACTGTTCTGCGTTTACCTCCGTACCATCCAGATTTAAATCCAATCGAGTTGGTCTGGGCTGATATTAAAAACAACATAGCCCAAAACTATATTAATTCTTCTCTAGACGAAAAGATAATCTTATTGGATAAATTGTTTTCGGAATTCACGGCGGAAAAATGGCAGAAATGCGACGATCATGTCCAGAAAAATGAAAATGATTACTGGAGTCGCGATAGTAGGTTCGATAATGTTATCGATTCATTCATAATAAATTTGCAAGACTCTGATTCAAGTTCCGGTGGCGAAGAGGAAGATGAAGATGATGACGAAATGGAAGATGAAGTTGAAACAGAATCTATGTCAGAATAACTTTCGTTAGAATATATAATTGTTTGTAAATATAAAAAATGTTTAATAAAACAAGTCCTGTTGTGAATTATAACTTTCAATTCTTATTTATCACCTGCATATTTTTAATAAAATATGAGTATATTTGGGTTACATTTTAATCAACAAAGTAAGTATATATTACAGATAGATAGCCTCCGACCAACGCAACGTCCCGCCACAAGTCTTGCCTTAGAAATGCAAACTGATATCGTAAGATCTGTCCGACATGTATCGACCTCATGTGAACTCATGCACTTTTTTCTTCGCCCCCCACCTCGCCGTGCATACCTCAGGGAGTGCACAGCACTAATGGCCACACTATAGTAAAGACCCATGGTCCAACTCGTTGGACAGAGCAGTTGGACCACTGCCCCGGACTGGATTTTAATGAGACGAAATTTTGCATGTGAGTAGTTGAAGAAATACACCAATTGAATACTGGAAATAAAATAGGATCTATGTGCCAAAAACAACATGTAGAGGAATTGTTGATTAAAATAATAACTCATCTTCAGAATCATGTTTGTTTATTTTTTTAAGGGAAATACTAACATAACAATATAATCTCTTTGTGTAGAAACAACTAGGTGTTTTACTTATCAATTAGTACAGCAAACTTACATATTAATTGGACGTAGATAAGCAAAAAGGATCCAACCCACAACATGACCGAAAATGACTTAAGTATATCAAACTGCTCGTCAAGGTCTATATTTTCGATTAGCAAAAACAATCCAAGTAAAATACGAATATTTTTAAATTAAAATAACCCTGGTTACCAAGCCACATGTATGGCGAACCCCTATTTTAGTTTCATAAAAACGATCCATTCTCCTTGGATCATATTGTAAAACGGCCAGTCTAAGAAACTAACAAAAAACTAAAATGTTAAAAAAAATCCAAAGCATGTGGATCCTTTTAGATTATAATATTTACTTCAAATTTATGCATAAGATAAATCACTAAAAAGATTCAGAAAGCATGAATCCTTTTCGTTAAACTAAATTTTTACTTACAAAATGCACTGGTTAAATCACAAAAACGATTCAGAACATATGGATCTCTTTTGCGAAACTAAATATTAATTAAAAAATGCACTGTTTAAATCACAAAAACGATTCAGAACATATGGATTTTTTTTGTTAAACGAAATTTTTACTTAGAAAATGCACGGATTAAATCACAAAAACGATTCAGTGCGCTTGGATATTTTTCGCTAAACACATTTCTGTGTTTCTGTATTGATGAATGCAACGAAAGAGATCCATACACATCGTAGTCATTAATACCTTTACCTATATTTTATCATAACGAATACATATTATAGATATTGGGAAAATTTATTCATATTTTTCTACCAAAAAAAACTTGGTAGGAAATTTTGGTAGCGGTAGGCAACACTGCATATTTTGCTACAATACAGTTGCATCAGTTGCATGCGTTTGAGCACGATTGATTAAACTTCTCTTGTTAAGTGCACTGTTACTGCAAGTCTCGTTTTCATAGTACATAAAATTTTAATATGAAGAGAATCGACCGAATATTTAATGTTTTAGGCATATCAGATAATAACAACTGTAAAGATGACGATGGTAAGTTTTTGAGGTTATATTAACTTTTGATATTTTAACTAACTTGTTTGTTATTTTGTTGTTTTTAGCTAAGGTTATGCACTTTTTTTCAAATAATTTACTTGCCTCTTTCTTTGTTTTTAGCTATTATGGAATGTGATTCGCCTTCTGATATGAATTTAACCCTGCCTTCTGATATGAGCTTCACTTTGCCTTCTAATATAGAATTTACTTTTTGTTCATCTGCTGAAATGGAGAATGCATGTAACATTGATTTAAATCAACATGATTCAAGGAGAGGTAAGATGTAATATTAAGCTTAAAATATTATTATTTATTGATTTATATACAAGGTGTTTCTTTTGATATAGGTACCATAACTAGGGTATTAATAATACTGCAGTCAATTTTTTGAACTAATTGAATTATGATTGATGTTAACTTGTTACACTCAGAGTAAGATTATACCTATAAGTAAAAATAATACAAAAAATCCTACAACAAGTATCTCAACACTTGTTGTAGGACTTTTTGTATTATTTTTAGGGGCTACGGGTGGTCTGAACTGTGACACTAGGTTGATCAACGATACGAAATAGTTAGATTTATGAATTATGGGAAATCCAAAGTAACACGTTGTATACCTACAAGCTTACGGTGGGTGTGTATGCATATTAGCATTTCACTTTGCATTTCAGCTGAGGCTTACAATGAGGCTTTAGCTTACAATGTGGCACAACAACATGATGATGTTGAATCACCTATGGCTCCATTGTTTTCACCATTAACGCCACTGGTGACGCGAGAAGCTATTTCAAAGGAGACGCATATAGGTGTACCTGTACTTATAGAAGAAAATCCGTCGCCAATACGACCTATGACTCCTGAAACTTTTGAAATTTATCAGACCTTAACAAATGAAGCGGAATCGCCTGTGCAGTTTAGAAACCATCAAGGACAGGTAAATGACATTATTAGCGACACCGATTCCGATTATGTACCTAACAGTGACGAAGAATTTAGCGATAAAGATATTGCGGTCAGATCGAAAAAAATAATCGTTGAGGCTGTTGTGCATGGGATTGACAACAATAATAAGGAAAATAACATAGATGCTAGAGAACCAAATGAATCGACCAAGTCGCTTGAAGAGATTATAGATAATAGCGGTAATTTAGAAGCAATTGACGAAACAGTAAAGGAGAATAGCAACATTTGGGAAGGTCGTCCGAAAAAAGGACGTAAAAGAAAATTTCAGGAATACACACTACGTCAGAGAAAGCAAAGAAAATATGCTAATTTACCTTATCAAGGCAAGACTAAATACGTTAATTCAGTGGTGTTCAAAGATTATACTTGTACTTGTCGTAAACAATGTCACCAACTGATTTCAAAAGAACAAAGAGAACAAGAATTTAATAAATATGTGGCATTACAATCATATGAAGCACAACTTCTATTTATTGTGAATTGCGTAAAGGAAAGTCCAAAAAAGAGAACATACACGGTTATAACAGAAAATGAAAGTAAGAAAAACAAACCAAGAGAGTACAAAAGAAACTATAGCATTGGCAATATTGAAGTTTGCAGAGACATGTTTGCCAATAATTTTCAAATCTCCCCTAAGAAAATTGACATATGTTTACGAAAGAATCGCGACGGTAAATCATTGAAAGATCAAAGGGGTTATTCTAGAGGTGGTCAGAATAAAACTCCAGAAGAGGATGTTGAGTTTGTTAAAAATGTGATCAATCATTTGCCCAAATATGAGTCTCATTACAGGCGAGAGCAAAACAGTAGCTGTCAGTATTTAAAGGTAGGAATGACTATCCAAAAAATATACGAGTTATATTTAGAAAAATTTAATGAAGCGTATGGGACGACAAAAAATCCCGTGTCATTATCTAAGCTAAAATGTATATTTTATAGATACTTTAACCTACGGTGCAAGGGCCTGAAAAAAGATACTTGTAGTAGATGTGACGCATTTAACATTAAAATTAAAACAAGTATTGGTGAAGAACAGGCAAAATTGATTGAAGAGAAAATAAAACACTTAAAGCGAGCTGAGGATTTAAGAAACAATATGAATAAAGATTTAATGCAAGCCAAAACTGATGAAAATTTTGAATGTTTAACGTTTGATCTAGAAAAAACCCTCCCACTGCCACGAATCCCTACAAGTATAATTTTTTATAAACGCCAACTCTGGCTGTATAATTGCGGCATACATCCAGGCTCCGATAACAACGGCCACTGTTATGTTTGGATTGAAGGCGAAGCTGGTAGAGGCGCCCAAGAAGTGGGATCGTGTTTGATTAAATATATAAAAACAAAACTTAATCCAAAAGTCCAAAATTTGATTTTGTGGAGTGACTGCTGTGGGGGCCAAAACCGTAATATTAAAATTGTACTCATGTTAAAGGCAATATTGAGTTCACACCAAACACTAAAAACGATTACACTCAAGTATCTTGAATCGGGTCACACATTTTTGCCCAATGATACCGATTTTTCGAAAATAGAAACACAGTTAAAATACCACGAAAGAATTTACACAGCTGACGAATATATCGCAGTAATAAAAAAAAGTAAGAAGAAAAATCCTCTTCAAGTGCAGAGAATGGAAAAGAAAGACTTTTTTAGTACAAAAAAAATTGAGAAAAATATAGTTAATCGGAAAGTCTTCTTGGATAAGACCAAAGCTAACTGGCTACAAACAAAAGAAATATTACTGAAAAAAGAAGAAAAGTACATTATATTTATGAAAACTCAAAACGAATACCAGTTTCATGAATTAAATATAGAGAAAAAGATAAAAGGAAAGTCTTTGGAGGTATCAGAAACCGATTTCACATTACTTTGGCCAAATGGGAAAGAAATACCACAAGCAAAATTAGATGATTTGGAGTCAATCTTTGACTATATTCCCAAAGACTGCCTGGATTTCTATAAATCTTTAAGGGGTAATCCGAGTCTTTATGACGATATCGACGGGTTTGGCGGTGAACCGGACTTCACACAGGAAGAAGAGTAAATTTAATTGGATTTTTTTTATATAAATAAACAAAATTTTAGAAAGCTAGTTGTTTTATTAATGAAATGAACAATTTTTAACGATTTTAGTGGCAATTAGCTACTTTGAATCGTTTTTGCGAAATGAAAATGAGCTTAGCATAATTGAAAATAGCTTTTATCAAAAAGGATCCTAACACACATTTAGCTGAATATCTCAAGAAATAAGACTAAACTCAATAAAATTTATTTGTATGACTAAAATATACATTGACACGCATATATTATCCTAAGAACCAATAAACGCAAGCAAGTCTATTAATAAACAAACACAGGTTAAACTTCAATCTTCAATAACTGAAATGTAACATTTTGTGGGATGGATCCTTTTTGTTTATCTACGTCCAATTGTCAGTCTAAAGAAAACTCAAAGTCCAATTTTCACTAACTTAAATTAGGCTCTAGGTGCCTAGCATTATATTTTAAATAAGGATCTAAGTTCCAATTTCTTTTTGGTATTGGCACTTTGCCATCTGAACACACAAAAACTAGTGACGTGACATTATAGAAGTAAATAATATTGAAAACAACAAAGTTACCAAATTTTCAAGTAGATAACAAAATCAACATACTAAAATATTAAGTATAAATAATCAAAGCTTTAAAATATTAACCATACTGTTCAATTTAAAATGGTTTCATAATACCTTCGATGGTCTTCGTTTTTGAGATACGGAATCATAGCCAAAAGATCTTTTTTCTTTTCTTCTGAAATTTTACTTTGACACTGAAGTTTGGGTAATGTGTATCCATCAACGTCATTCAACGTCTTGTTCCGTTTTAGGAGATTTACAACTTTCCAGTTCTCCGAAAAAGTATGAGCTTCTTTGATTCGAATCACGAAAGGTTCGGCACTATCAAACTTTATGTGATGCGCTCTTGAAATTTGCAAGGCCGTAGTATTCAAAAAATTGTCTGCAGCCGACTTGAAATCATAAAAATCTTCCGCGTTCATTTTTATAACCCGGAATGGGTTTTTGAATCTTGTCTTTTCAATAAGCTGCGAGATATCATCAGGCACCATACAATTTGACACTCGTTTTCGTTTTTCTATTAAAGCGAAGTCTCTGTCACAAGACAGATAAGAATGTCCGCTGATTAAAAATTTGTGTTCAATAGTTTTATAAACTTTCTTGAAACTCAAATATGCCCATAAAAATATAAACATTTTGTTTTTGTTTTGCCCGCAGCAATTGTCACTTCACATTATTAAATTATCTTTATTTATAGTTAGGCCACTATCTAGTGCTTTATAAATGCACGATGCTATCTCATTGCCTCCTCTGCCGGTGATACTTTCATTCCACAGAATCATATAGCCATCACCTGTATTTTCAATGTGCAGGCCGAGATTATAATTTGCCAGCTGTCGAGAATAGTACATAGCTCCATGAGTAAGAGTGGGAGTTACTATAACTTGTTGTAAATCCATGGCAGCCGTGCACGTGGTGCTACTAGGCATTTGAGACATTTTGATATCGAATGACATTTGCTTTGTAGCTCTTTCTGCTTTTAATTGGTGTAACTGTAAGGGTGAAGCCAAACGAGCGTAATTTTATGAGTTGTGAGTCGCGAAATTTCTGTCGCGTAATTTCTGCTGCATTCGGTTGCATACAAAAATGCAGTTTGTACCACACGACGACTCAAAATGAGTTGTCTGCCGACTCACGCGCATAAACTCGACCGAATTTCTGTCGGGTTGAGGGAGGGGTGCTGCGGAGAGCGGTCAGCGGAGCAGCGACACGACAGTTCGTTACGGGATGCGTAGGAGTCGACACGATTCTCGCTCGCGAAAATGTTCGACACGGAAAAATTGATTGTTGAAGTTGAACAACGGCCATGTCTATGGAATTTATCAGAAAAGTCATATAGTGACAAGTTTTTGAAACAGAAAGCATGGCAAGAGGTCGCTGAGAATTGTTTTGAAGAATGGAACAATTTGCGAAACGAAGACAAAGAAAAGAAAAGTGAGTATTTTTACCATATTTTTATTAACATTACTAGCGACCCGCCCCGGCTTCGCACGGGTGCAATGCTTATGTATTATACATATAAACATTCCCTAAGAATCAGTCTATCTATTAAAAAAACCGCATCAAAATCCGTTGCGTAGTTTCAAAGATTTAAGCATACAAAGGGACATAGGGACAGAGAAAGCGACTTTGTTTTATACTATGTAGTGATATCAAAGATATTGAAAAACATCTAGCCAATTTGAACAAAAAAAAATCCTTACCTACAACAATGGCAACGTTCTAAGTAAAAACAGAAAAATAATACGCATAGCGCCATCTAGCATTTGAAATTGTTACTAATTATTAGAGTATAACTTTATTATAATACTTATATGTAACTTAAAAAAAACATCAACAGCCAAACAAAAATTTTAATGTATTGTTTTGTGTTGTATAATCAATAGTAAGTACCTAGGTATGATACATTCCACTTGATAAATATTCCATGTAAAACAAAACGCCCTTTAAATTTCATTAATGGTAGCTATATAATATAGGTACTCAACGGCACCGTGCCGCGCTCGCAGCGAGTGGCGCGAATTCCGGACACACGACAAACTTTGCATTTATCGTTGGTATAGTAGTCGCGTCTTGAGAATGAGCCGCAAAGTTAAGTTTGTTTTTTAGTGTTTTACTTTTTATCCTGGAAAAGTGTATCTTTACCGGAATAAAAAGTACCCAGTTATGTGCCCAGGATGCTAAAGTATAATTATACTAAGTTTCATCGTAATCGAACCAGTACTTTTTGTGTGATGATTGCACAAACAGACAGACAGACAGATAGACAAAAAAAAATCTAATCACATTTTTGGGTTTAGTATCGATCAAGTAACACCCCCAGTTATTTATTTTTTTAATATTTTCAATGTACAGAATTTACACTTCTACAGTTTTATTATAAGTATAGATAAAATATTATTGGTATATTATATCTATATGCTGTATCTTATATTAAAATTACATTAAGATCAGAATACAGAATTGATTCGATTTTGCCAGGGTAACGCTCCTACTTCACTAACAAAGTAATTTTAAAAAAAATCTCTGGTGGTTATAGCAGAATTCGACAACCTTCTTCCATTTGAAATTTGTTGAATACATTGTAAAGGACACTTCAGAAACTCATCGTCAAAGTTAGCTCCAACTCTCCTTCGCACGAAATTGTGCAAAACGCATGTAGCTTTAACTATATCAATGGCAAAGTCAGGGTTAACTTGCATTGAAGAGTGTAATACCCTCCATTTATTTGTTAATATGCCAAAAGCACATTCTACACATCGTCGCGCTCTACTAAGACGATAATTAAAAATACGTTTGTTTCTATCTAGGTTTCTGTTAGGATAAGGGCGCATCATATTTCTGTGTAAACCAAACGCCTCATCTCCAACAAAAACAAAAGGTTGGGGTTCGTTTGTATAACTGGGCAAATTTTTGTCTTCCGGTAAATTTAAATCATTTCTGAAAAACTTTTGACCTAATGTAGACTTTCTAAATATAGAGTTATCCGATTCTTTTCCATAATCACCAACATTAATCGTTGTAAAACAACAGTTTGCATCTGCTACAGCCATTAACACGATGGAGAAGTATTTCTTATAATTATAGTAATTCGAACCACTGTGTGAAGGTGATTTTATTCTGACGTGTTTACCATCTATTGCCCCAACGCAATTTGGAAAATTAGTTTTCTTATAAAAAAGCTCAGCGTTCGAATTCCAAATAGATTCAATTGGTTCTGGCATTTCAATAGGCTGAAGTACATTCCATATTTGTATACAGGTATGTTTGACGATATCATACGCAGTAGAACGCCCAATCAAGAAGTCTTCACTTATTGTATTTAAATCAATACCTTTGGCAAGAGATATCTGAAACAAAATGTAAAATTAATTAATTGAACACAATTTAAAAAACATGTTAAATTTTATTAGGTACATAAATAATAACATAATCATCCTATTAAAATTTAAATCATTTGCTTTTCAGTACAATTTCTGCAAAAAAAATGGAAAGCCGTAAGAGATTATTACATGCGTGAAAAAAAAAAAGAAAATGATGAAAGAAGTGGTAGCGCAGCAAAGAAGAAGAAAGTATGCCCGTATTTTGATTTATTGCAGTTTTTAAAAGTTACCAAACAGTCAAGGAACTCGTTTTCAAATGTAACTTATCCTGAAAACACTGATAACGATGACAGTAATATAACTGGCAACAACGACGATGAAGATCTTGATGAACAATTCAGATCCACAGAAGCGGACTCACCACTGTATCAACCGTCTACCAGCCAGCCAGCGTCAATGCAAACACCTGTATACCAAAACCAGCCGTCGACGTCAAAGCAGACAGTGTCATCGCAACCATCTGTATCCCGAACAAAAAATAAAAACAAAACACTGACTCTGTTTCAAGAATCTCTTCTCAAAAAGTTTGATAATGATGATAATGATCCTAATCGATATTTTTTATTATCTTTTTTGCCAGAGATGTCAAAAATGACAGAGAAACAGAATTTCGAATTTCGCATGGAAGTTATGAAAGCATTAAATAAAGTCAAGTATCAAATTCCAGAACAGCACACACAATCAAACTGGCCTCATTTTTCATCACCCTTTTCTGATTCCCACAGCAATAGCAGTAATCAATACTACCCGACACCAGTAAATAGAGGATACACAACACAGGCAAATGAATATCACTCCAATGAAACAAATGAATATGATGAAACATAGAACACTGTGCTTGTTTGTTAATCTTTATACTTAAGTAAAATTATAATTAAAATACTTTAAAACTTACTTGAGTGTTATTATTAATCTTTCCTCTGGGCTGATGGCTAGTCTCATATTTGTGTCCGATTTAGTAATAAAAGGTTTTATGTGATGTAATAATTCTTGAAATACATGTAATGGCATATGGTAGTAGTTTTTAAACATATCTGGATTTGCACATACACGTTCATATAATGTATGGAACTGTCCACATATCAGCCTCTCACTATTGAGTGGGTTTACCCAGCTTCTTTTTCTGGTATCATCTTCTGAATATGCTTCATAAATACACAGTATTTTCAATGGATTCATCGCAATGGATGACACAAACACCCCGTACCAACGCTCGATAGTAACTGAATAAATTACGTCCGTCTGGCAGCTCAACAGAAATTCAGTTGAACGTAAAATAAATGACCGAAAATACGCGACTCACAACTCATAAAATTACGCTCGTTTGGCTTCACCCTAAGTGATGTTTGTGAATTGCTTTATTACTTGAATCAGAAATCATCTTAGCAGCTAACACATCACACGTAGCACAAGTATCAGTTCGCTTCTGCCCAAATTTAACATTTGGAAAGAATCTTTTAAAAATAGTACTGTAATATTTATATGTTACCAAAGTTCCGGGATTTGAATCTTTATAGGCTCGAAATAGGCGGTGAATATTGAGATCAGGGCTCAGGTATTCTTTTTGAGATCTTGCGCGACCATAATGGCTCTCCAGTCTAGGGAACGACTTCACGTGTTCTCTGATGCTTCTTTCGTTGTTCTCTGTAAATTTTCTATGTTTTCTTTTGTTTCCTCTCGTCTCAGTGTATTGTAATTTACCTTCTTTTTTCTTTTTTACTATCACTTGCAGCTTTTTTACGGAGACTGCGAAAATTTCAGCAAAGGTAGCTTTACAAACATAGACAATATTGCCCTGTCCATCTGGTACAGCATAAAATACACTACATTGTCTTCTACTTTGCTCAGACGTTTCGTATTTGCCATGTCTTCTTCTTTTAACCGGTGCAATATTAATCAGATTCATTAAAAAAGTAGACTGTTTTTCGTTATCAGCCAGACCATAAAATTCTCTAAATAAATTCAATTTATTGGAAGGAGTTAACGTTTTGCAACCGTAACGGCATTTGCAGTGTACCTTAAAAAAAAACAATTTATCTAAGTACATAATTCGGCACAAATTTAAACTATGTATAACTAAATATTAAACTATAATAATTATTTGAAATACACCGGGAAAAAGAAGGACTCAAGTGGAACTTGAAGAGACGATCTTTCCCTTACAGGGGGAATGCTATAATAAATAAAAAGTTAACATAAAAAATCATTTTGTATTATTATTATTATTTGTACGTGCGTCTCGCCATCAAACTTAACAGATATATTACTAGCCAATGTTTTACCTATTTTACAAAAAGAGAAACTACAATTTAACAATTAAATCATTACAATAATTTCATGTTAAAATGTATTAATAGGTATGTGTAATAAAATAATAACTCAAATATATTTATGCAAGCTATAATAAAATAATTATCTCTTTATATCGACGACAATGCGCACATCACTAGTATTGGTACCGGCAGCAGACGCCGGTCGCATGCGCCGGCCCGCGCATTTTTACTTTAGGTTAGAAAAATTGCAAAATCAACTTACCTCATCTGGTGGCGGCTTTTTTTCCGGAATCACTTTACCACTCGCTGTTGTGTATTGTTTACCGGCATCCTTTAATGCTTTTTTAACAACCTGTACACTTTTTGTACCATTTTTACGCCTTTTTCTTCCCGAACCGCTTACAACAACAGGTGCAATGTCCGCCATTTTCATAGCACTGGCGGCTCGCTGCCGGGGACTTAGACCCTTTTAAAAAATAATGCACTATGCGTCTCGCTCCCTCGCGTTTCTTATGGATGTAAGTACCGATCAAAAAAATACGCTAGGCACCTAATGCTTATTTTAGGTTATTGGCGATGGTCCATAGAATACATTTCTGTGATAAAATACGTTTCGAATGTTTTGGCACTTAGACCCTATTTTATTTCCGGTATTCTTATTGGAATACATTTTACTATGCAATTCCTTGTAGAACTTTTAGAATGTCGTGATATTTGACTGCTTTGTAAAAAGTGATCTTTTCATGGTAAATAGTCCTATAACTTTTTAATCACTAACAGAACATCATTGATACTTGGCAACATGTTGCAGACACTTACAAGGTTTGTATAAACGTAAAAATCTAGACCCCAAAGTGCATACTTTACGAACTAGGACCTTATAAGCGTATTTTACGTTTATATTTTTATCTTTTAAACCCTATTTTTTTTTCTAAATCTGTTTTTTAAACAAATTTAAACAAATTCAAAACAACGTATGTAAAAATCTACAGCTCTCTATATAAAGGCTTTATATGAAAACTAGCAAATGGCCAAACGTTCGCGCAGCGGAAACTTGAATTTCCCCGAAGTTTATGCATGCACTCATTTCATTCATACATACACAATCATACACAAATTCACACTAATTTTTGGACCCATTTCTTTTCTTCTAAGTCCATGGATTATAAAAAAGTTCCGCCAGGACAACGTTCGCCCAGCGGAATCAGTTTTTGGCGAATTCCTCCACAATGGCTGCATACACAAATGTTTTTTTACCATACACAATTACACGACCTCATACACTAAATATCTGCATAATTAAAATCTTTAAATTCAACAACATTCCGCTGCGCATACACACACGATCCTACCGGCTGCGCCAATTATAAGACCGACTTCGGAAGAGTTAAAAAATATAACTTTATTTGGACAGACTTACAGCGTAACAGTAATTGATCTATCTTACAAAAATGACCATCTTATATACTAATTAGTTGCTAATGCGGCACTTTTAAGAAGTGACGCATGTCCTAGATAAAGTGCTGAGTTGACGTCGAATGTTCTATTGATTTTGCTTGCTGAAATGCACTTTAGGAGATTGGGGTTCCTTAACTAGCGCGCTATTTATTTTGTGCCGAAGTCATTTTGTGCAATATAATTTTAAATTACACAGTTTCAAATAGGAATATGCACTATAGTTAAAACCAATTACGAGTGTTGCAACAGGCATTTATTTATTAGGTACTGTATTATATTTAAGAAAGATAGTATTTCACTATTATTATATTAAATGAAAATTACGTCTTAATACAAACTGTTTTATTTCTGCACTTAATTCTAAGTGCCCCATGATTGATATTATATTTATTTGACGCAACGTCATATAACTACAAACATACATCTTTAAATAGATTACTAATTTCGCACATGTTTACTAACTATTTTATCTTTATTAACCGCTGGTTGTTTTATTGAATTAAACATGACATTTATATACACTTCTAATAATCATCATTATTATTATTCTATCCACACATTTCGCCAAAAGTGTACATTTAATGTAAAACAATGAACTTTAATATGTTACCATTTAAGTCAGCTTTATTTTACATCATGTGAGTTAGTGTAGCTGATACCGAATTTTTATTAACAATCAGTATTACGAGTATCTAAAATATATACGATTCACTAAACATATAATTAACTAAATTCTATGTCCATCGCGTCATTTCAACTGCACCTGCCACCTATCTATAATTTAAATTTTACACTTAACACACTAAATTTCTTTCGGAAAGGAATCACACTAATAACTCACAAAAGTGTTCAGAAGTCAATGAGGGTAGTCACTAATTACAACCTGGAACTAACGTTTCCTAGATATACACGACACTGATATAGTCCAAGGGACTTAACACCGATAAAGTAGCTTGAAAACATTCATAATTCACTGTCACAAAACATCAACTTGATTTATCAAATTTTGTCTCGTTCTATTAAAGATAAAGCTATATTCAATTAGGTGTTTATAATAAGGCAATACCAGTTAAAAGATTTACAAGTGAAAGCTTGTTAATCACAAAGTTTTTTTTTAATACTACGACAGTGGAAAGCAGGCATACGCCCCACCTGATGTTAAGCGGTTAACGTAGCCTATAGACGCCTGCAACGTTAAGGGTGATGCGGCTGCGTTGCCGACCCTTTAGAAATCTATTTACTCCCCAGGAAACCTTGGCAGGGAGCTCATTCAGAACCGGAGGGTTCGCGGGAGAAAGGAACTCAAAACCACACGGTTTGAGACTATTTAGGCTCCAAAATGTGGTTACTGTCGATGGCAAGCGGTGCGATGGTTGATTTCGCGTTGCAATTGCAATGCAGTTGACATATCTCAACCATATAATATTTAATGCCTTACAGTGTTTGCCTTTGAAAGGTTAGGATCAAATTGTGAATGTTTTTCAAACTGTTATGCCACTATGTCGTCGTATTTGAAAACCACAGTTCCACTATGGTTTTGGTAACGTAAGCCGCCCAGGCATTTGGCCGGTTTAATAGTTTAGGATGTAAGTCGCGCAGTCACGGTAACCGTGTTCCCTCATTGCTGGTCCTTCGACGAGGACTTGCGCCGTCTTTTGACGACGCGTTTTGGTGACGATCATTCAGTCTCCTTCTTCGGTTGTGGTTCCTCCTCTGTAACAATAACGATAGATATAGACAAAAGCCGTAGTAAAAAAAGTGTTGATATCAAGCCCAGACCATAGTGGTGATAACATTGTTAGAACACACAGCATGCAATACTACGTTCAGATGACGAGCGCTCAACGCTCATTTAAAAGTTCTTCCAATTGTTCTAGGCGTTCACATGGTAACGCGTGTTATGAAATTGTGAACGCGAGTTAGCAAACGCGTAAACGCGCGTTTAGTGTTCGTCATTTGAACGTGATTGTATGTACAGAAAGAGAACCCGAAACGTTTATTTGACGTAAGGTTCTGTGAATTGATGATTTCTTCCACCAAAGATCATTATTCCGAGAGTTACTTTTATTAAATATATGCAAGAATGTGCGAAGAGTTTACTTGTGTAACTGTTCAGCAAATGGATAGCTTCTAAAATGTTAACTGTCTTACACTTCTATCAAAATTGAGACAACTGAAAAGGAGAAAATAACGTGCATAATACAAACTGAAACGTAGGAGAAAAAAGTGCCGGTATTGAATTGAGTTGGCTTAGTTCCGTAAAATATTAAATAGGCGTGGATTATTACCAATGATCGACGTAGGTAGAGCCATTTAGGATCACTAATGCCCAGGATTCCGGATTTTTTAAATTATATAATCGTCAATAATAAACAGTACCTATAAGAAATGTAAAAAAATTCCAAAAGTTTAAAAACAATGTTTGTGGAGTATTTACTATTTATAGCAAGTTGGATGACTATTATAAACATTTATTTTATACTATTTGACCCGACAACTTACGTTTGCGTAAATTTTTAATATTTTTCATTGATGCTCCGCCCCTATTGGGCGTAGCGTGATGGTAAATAGCCTATGACGCTCTAAATAGTTTTCAAAATCGGTTCAGTAGATCCAGAGATTACCCCCTACAACCTCACAAACTTTGCTTATTTATAATCTTTATTTATATATTTCTTGTGTGCGTGTATGTCACTGAACTCCTCCTAGACGGCTGGACCGATTTTGATGAATTTTTTTGTGTGAGTTCAAGGGGATTCGAGGATGGTTTAGATTCATAATTGAACCCGATTTAAAAAAAAAAGAGTCGAGACAAAGTTACCGGGACAGCTAGTGTTACTATAGATTAGTAAAGACGAACAGCTCTAAATCTTTAGCTGTATAAACACTTTAAGGTACGAGTTTTTAATTATAATATTGGTGATATTGATATAACAACTCACACAACGCCATCTGATCCCAAAATATGCAGGGCCTGTACTATGACAACCAGACAACTAATAAACATATTTATATATTTCTAAATACATAGGTACATATAATAATACACTCAGACACAGAATAAACCATCATGCTCATCACACAAAGTTTTAGCCTGGTTGGGGATCGAACCCACGGCCTCTGGCTTAGCAGTGAGGGTCACTAATCACTAGACCAACAGGCCAGTCAACATGAGCTGAAGGTGAATCTTAAAACTCCGGGATTTTTAAGATGAAGTGGTATGTCCACGCTATGCCAAGGTTGACGAATCCCCGCGAAACGGCCTTACCTATGCCGATCATTGATTATTACTTTTAGAAATGTAATGATGCTGTCCAAGAATATTTATTTTTATTTTTATCAAGATTCACACAGAGACATCTTTGAGGATTTTTCTCCTTTACATCCCAGTCAAAAATCACAAATTACCTAATACACTTTTTTTGGTTATTTTGGGGTTTGTATCGTTTATAATCAATATGTGAATTACAAGTCTGAGCTCTTCGCGCATGCATATACCTATAGGAGGGCAGCACACTTAGTACCGAATACTCTAACGTCACTCGTCAAGAGGTGGTCAATGGCTGCTGGACTTAAGGTTAAGTATCGTTCGAGTATTCGTTGGATAACACACAAGGTGCAACAGCGTGTAACACAGAAAAAAGCAGAAAAACGCCGAGAGGACTGAAGGTAAGTTTCATACAATGTGCTTTAGAGCAATGTTTATTGGCCAATCACTCATTAAAACAGCACCAATCCGACACAGCACATAATTTGCAAGAAAACGATAAAATTATAACTTCGTGTGCATGACAAATGACAAAAAAGTAACATTACATTGAGCGGTCAGTCTTTATTTTTTTTTATATAATAAAGATAACCAGCTATGCGGGATTAGGTCCCACATTACTAGCAATATTGTTAACCCCTAACCCCTCCAGCTAAGCTCAAAGGTTTGTGTTAGGAGTTGGTTCACGTCGGTAGTATAATGAGTAGGATTCGAAACTAAAGTCAAGTTTATTTACCACCACGGCTTTAACGTTAGGCCAGTAATGTCATTCAGACGAAAACCCTGCGGTGAAAAGCAAAGTGATTGGTTATATATTTGAATCACGTGAAATTTAGCTTCAACTCTTACCCCTTAAAAATTGGTCGAGTTCGTTTCCGAATTAAAGGTTTGTAAAATCTTATTAACTTTATATTTGTTTAAAGTTATCTGCTGTGTTGGAGCGGTGCTGTTATAATTAGTGACGACCTTGTGTGTACATTGGTCGAACGCGCGTTTTATGAATATTTTCCTCGGTACTTTCGGCGTTTCAAGACAAGCGTGGCGCGCACAAGCCAATGTTAATGCACAAAATACATAGCTACAGTTCGGCCGGCTCACAGCTCAACAACAAGTCCACGTACACATAGACGCGCAAGTACGTACTATCAACGTGCAGTATCGGTTGACATTCGACACCGTTTATAGTACTTCATCATAATACTTTAGCGACAGCATTTTAACTAGCAAATGTTTTGTCTTCTTCTATTATATTTTGAAAATGGAATGAAAAACAAAACATTCGCTATAGTTTAACCGAAACAACTGTACCGCGCTGTGCCTCGGCGCGCCTTACTAATCCGCGGTACAGCGATCTCGGTCAAACTATAGTTATTGTATGATTGGACGTTTTTAGTGGGTTGGACATTTTTTCGGGTGGACATAAGTCGTACGAAGCGTTAAAATGCTGTTACTAGTAAATAGTATAGGGGCTATGTGTATATGGGCCTGTTTTCACTCGTTGTCGTTCCTCGGGCGCCATGTTTAAAGGGCGCCAAATTCATATTGCATCGTGACAACGACCACTCCTACTAGCTGGTGTTTAGTGTAGTCAGATCACTGACCTCCATAGTACTAGTACGCTGGACAGACTACCTACTACGTTCCATTTAATTTTGAGATTTGGAGACAGTAATTTGACAAAATCAAATGGAAGTTATAAAGATAAGAACAACGGCCATTTGTCATAAGTGTCAAAGAAGTTCACAGGACGTTAATTCTATTCGGCATTTGAAATTGCTGTCACTTTGTACGAGGTAGCCAGGCCAGTGTACTAGTACTATACAGCAGGGGTTCCCAAACATAACAGAACACCCATTTATATTTTATTTTATAGAACCCCAAGTTCATGACGTGGCGTGTGTAGGTTTACCAAATGGCCAGTTATTATACTTCTCATTTCTAGGCAGGAAATCCAAATGAAATGAGAACAGTCATAACTGGACACACATATATATAGCTAACGTATTTTGTAGTTGTTCTAATGACAATTACTTTTTTTTTAAATTGTCAAAAAATGACATTTTACGAAACCCCGTTTGGGAAACCTTGCTATAGAGGTCGGTGAGTCAGATGCACATCTTTGACCCGCCTCGTAGCCGCAGCCATTCTGTAGCTATGTACGTTTTGTGTGTAGTGCTCACGTTTAGCGTCGTGATGTTGCGAGTGGAGGGGCGCGTGGTGCGCGTGCGCGTAGTGGTCGGGCGCGAGCGGCAGCGGCGGGGGGGCGCCGCCCGCGTAGTAGTGCGCGTAGCCCGCGCCGAAGCCGCCCGCGTACCCGCCGTAGTACCGCCCGCCGTAGCCGCCGCCGTATGCGCCCACTGCATACCAAACAGTGGTATGTTGGACCAATTTTGTACCAGTGGCGGATGTTGCCCCAATTTTGACAACGCGGCTTAATGTTCCACAATCAAATTTCAAACATATCTATCGATGTTTGTTCAAAACAAACGTAAAATCTTATCGATATTTGTCAATTTTAGAACGCATAATATTGTTTCCTATAGTGCCTAATCGGTCGAAAGAAGGATGCCCCAATTGACAGTAACGCGTACCAATCAAATTAAACATTTCAAGACTTTTCAAACGCATAGTTTTGCCTCCTATGATGTCTAATTTGTCGATGAGATGATCCTATTTGATAGTAACGCGGTTAAATTTCCATAATCAAAAAGCATCGAACCTCTTTGGCATACCTACTCGCCCGCCATTTTGAAAATAAACGTGTTTTGGCGGCCAATGATGAAACGCATCTCAATCGACAGAGTAAAAGATTGCAAACAAAAAATGTTAAGTGATCAAATCTCTAAGTGATACGGTTTTTGAGTCCCATAACTAAAAAAATCAGTCCCTCAGTTCTGAATGCTGCAGACTCGATGTTTATTTAATAGGTAGGTATGGGAAATAAAATCAAACAAGTTCATTTTCTTGACCACATTGGTGGACCGGTGGTATTACTTGACATGGTAACCCAAATAACAATAACAATAAATGCAACGTAACAAAAACTTAACAACAAATACAACGTAACAAAAAAACTGCTCGTGAGGAAAATATATATTCGCGCACTCAGACCAGAGGTTAGAAGCCGAATGAATGAAATGAATTACAAACGTCAAACAAAATGGCGGCTGGCGGGGTGCGGCACGGGGCGGGGAATCTTGCAGTGCACCGAACCGGGTGGAACCAGTTTATTGTAGTACTTATAGACAATTTTTTTCTCACTTATTTACGTTACGATTCACTAAATAAAACATTTTTTTTTGCTTTATTTTTCTGTTTTTGGACTCAAATATCTCTGAAGCCGTATCACGTAGAGATTTGATCACTTAACATTTTTTGTTTGTAATAATTTACTCTGTCAATTAACATGCGTTTGATATTTTTTATCGCGATAACCGACATCCACGCGGGCGGAGCCTTGGGCGAAAGCTAGTTTTGAATAATACCAATGGCGGATGCTGCCCCAATTTTGACTATCGGGTTGATGTTCTATAATCAAACGAGATGGTCGAAACGTGTTCCAAGTTGTACAAAAATATGAAGTATGAAGCAAGGAATTTTGAATAACTATTTACCTTCTATCGCAGTTGTCGAAAAAAAACAAGATTTTTAGAAATTCAACTGATTTCCTAATTATTACTAATTTTCAAAATATGTTTAATGTCGCCATATAATATAACCAAAGATCAGATTAGGAAAAAAATGGTTGTCTGTAAACTCTGTTTACGGACGATAATTATATTAAAAAAATATTAATTATACTCAAGTAAATATAGTTTTCATTTTATTAATATTAATTAATTTAATTAACAAACATATTGTTTACAGCTGTTGTTTCATTGATTTATATAGTGTTGTCTAAATGTTATATCTTTATTCTATATAACTCACATATAGTTAATTTTTACTTTTAAATGTTTTAAAATGTGACTTTCGTTGTTTTTATGCACTATTCGCCTGAAACACAGGTTTTCCTAGTTCAGGCATAAGTATTAAGCTAGAAATTTAAGCAAACATTTGTAATAATTGTTATATCTTGTTATCTTTTGTATATGGAATAAATTATACTTTAATTGATAATTTTACGTGATAACGTCATATGAAAACATTGATGACATTTATTAAACAACCATGCTGTGACTTTGAAATACTTTTTTTTTTAAAAATTCCAATAACTACCAACAATCAACTGGAACTACATCGACAAACTGATTTAGCAACACTTTTGGTCAAATATAGAATGGGTGATAGTGATGCTAGGATACCTAGTTTTTTAGGATTCCTAAGTCAACTCTACAGTACAAATGAATCTTGTAAGGAACTGATTAACTAACAACTTTGTCGCACAACATCACATATCTCTATAACAAGTGTCAGAAAGAAACACTATTATACCTGAGAAGTTATTTGGAAATCTTCAGCCTGATCCCTCTGACAGGTGAGTTCAGTGTGTGTGTCAAAATATCCAATTATAAATACCAAAACAGAATTTATAAATATCAAAACTGAATGAAACCGTTTTTGGCAGTCTGTTGTGATGGGCATAATCATAGATGTGTTTGGACTAAGATCATGCAACGCAAACAGATGCATAGATAATAAACTATTTTCTTTCTAATGAAGGTGGTAAGTTTTAATTTATTTTAGATTGGCTTTGGAGATTCTATTTTGAAGGCCCTACAGGCCAATAAAAAGTGTATGATGTGTCACAGTATTATGTAGATGGGTGGTAGAAATAGTAAATGGAAGATAACGGAATTATGAACTGTTTAGAAAAGTTTTCTCTAACATAGCCTCTACAAATTTGGTGGAAGATTTTAGGATTGCAGCTGCTCTAATAAATAAGTTCCACAAAGTAACTGAAATTGCAGAGGAAATTGCTCCAATAGCAACCTTTAGGTTGAACTTGCCTAATTATCAAGGTCAGTTTATACAGAGTATAATTTAAATATACGAAGAGTACTATTCCGACATACTGGCAAACTTGTTAGAATTTAACACCTTTCCACGTCAAAACACGACTAAATTCTTTCATGTCAAAGACGGAAAATGATTTAAAACTCATTTCTTTAGGACCCCATCAGGTGGAGCAACCTCGCTCATATTATGGTGAGCACAACAGAGAACGTGGTATTTATTAAGTGGAAATAAGATCAGTATTAGAGTTTACTGAGGAACTTTTAATGCACATAGGAGGTAATCACCATCCTTTTAAGAAGTCGTATTAATCTAGACAAACGTCTAGACGTGAGTATTACACTAACATTTTTTATGATGAGAACCCTTCAAATAAAGATCAAACTAGAGATAAAATATTAGGTTATTGGTGTAATTGTGTTGCTGGGATCCGGACGGTTGGATGTTGTGGACACAAAATGACCATTCTGTGGTACTTAGATGGGCGAGATACCAAGAAAATATTGTTCTGCTGGCTGCATTTCTTGATAATGTACTAAGGACGCTTAAGACAAAAAAAAAAATATAAATGTTAGGTTACTTCAGAGCCAGAGGCCTCACGGAACCGATAGGACCCTTGCCACCCTATACCTAGTTTCGCCACTGTTTGCAACCTAAATTAAAATGTATCCCTTAAAATGTAGATTCAGACTCATCTAACACACAAATAACACGACGAATGCAGTGTTTCACAATAATTGATATCCTAAATCTATATCTATACAAAAGTATCACAAAAACCAGGTGACTAAATTACAAATTCCCGGTGCATATGTAATGTTTATAGAAACAGTGAGAAAACCCTGTGAGTTGTTACATTATAGCATGTGTAACAACCCACCCAATTCACCAAACAATTATTTATTCCCAAAAGCGAATCATGTGAATACCCAAAATGTGTAATGTTATTTATTTAACTTATACGTAAACAGCATTTTTAATGACCAGTCTGGCAGAAAATTTGGAGTAATGTGTTTATAAGGCTTAGTCGCAAAATGTCTCTTTGTCACTTAGAATAAAATACATTTTACGAAAGAGATATTTCATGATTAAGCCCTTCAAATTAAAACATATATATTGTATAAACTATTTATGGTTTAATGCTGTTAAAGTATAAGTATGCATAATATAGTTAGACAAGTGACATTTATGTAGCTTAGTGACAACTTATGTTATATAATATCTGGGAGCTGTTGTTATGAATATCAACTTGAAGTCAACATATTTGAGTGTCCAACTGTCTTTTTCTAAGATGAAAAAGATAGGTAGATCATTGACGTTATTTTGACTTCAGGTATTCATAGCACAGACTACATTTAGACATTATCTTCTCGGTTTTAAATTATAGAGATCAAAATGCCTGCTCATATCATATTTAACACTTTATAATAATTTGAAAGCGACTCATGGCACAAGATTTGAAGTGATTCATATAGATTTTGTTTAGTTTTAGTATCGTGCTATAGTTATCAAACAGTGCCAACATTCATAAAATCTGTTTTTAACTACTTGAATGTTTACAAAGTCTTAAAAAAATATAGACCAACAAAACATTCGAAGGTTAAAGTATTCTGAATAAGTAGTCCATTAAAATGATTTTGATAGTGTGAGCAGGTATTTTGAGTATTCCACTACATTAGTGACACATTAGTACAAGTAGTCTCACCTGGCGGCGGCGGGCCCCCATGCGCTGCCCCCAGAGGGCCCCCGTGCGCTGCCCCTGGTGGGCCCCCGTGCGCGGCTCCCGGCGGACCCCCGTGCGCGGCCCCCGGAGGGCCCCCGTGCGCCGGAGCTGGCGGTAGCATCATTGCTGGAAGTCAACTAATATTTACAAAATAATCTATACTACTTTAAATATATATATATATATATATATCTTGGGACATGTCACAGAACGCTATCTAATCCCAAACTAAGCAGAGCTTGTACTATGGAAACCAGACAACTGATAAACATACTTATATATTTCTAAATACATACATATCATAGATAAATAACATCCAGACACAGAATGAACCATCGTGCTCATCACACAAAGTTTTATCCTGGGTGGGGATCGAACCCACGACCTCTTGCGTAGCAGTCGGATACACTCCCATCGCGCCACAGAGGCAGTCCAAGTAGTAATATTATAAAACTGAAGTGTTTGAACGCGATAATCTTAGGAACTAGATAGCCCATTTATCTAGGAAGGCGCGCACGCGACTAATACGAGCGGAGCGACAATGAAAAATGTTGCAAACGAAGTTGCGCGGGTCAGTTACGGCCTTATTCCAAAAGCTGGACTAAACCTGGTTTGACGAAAATCCTAGTTTAAACCATGGATCTACGAAAATCTTTATTACAAAACGAGGTTCATCGCTTAATCGATGATCATCTTTGGTCCATAGCTTAGTCTTTCAATCACCCTAGTTTAACTATGGTAATAACCTTAAAATGTCAAAAACTTAACAATTTGAAAGTTAGACCATTTACAATTTTGCGTATTTTAGTTTCAAATATTAATGACGAATAATGCGTGTTTAGTGACTTTAAATTATTAACTAACTAAATATGGTGTGGCAACAAAATAAACGCAAAAATCGAGTGAAATGCAATGTGTGACAAAAGATTTAATAATAAGTACATGTATAATATTGTTTTTCAAAACATTTATCACAGCTTGGAATTGAGAGAGAAGATTTAACATACAGAACTCAGAGATGTCCTAAAATTAAAGTGGTCTGTGCAATGTTTGGGTCAACCAGACTCGGCGTGAAGTGTACCTACGCAGTGTGGAAAGTTGAAGGTCCACACAGATTATTTTTGTTCGACAATAGTATCATTAACTGGTGCTCTATGTAAAACAAACTGATGCATTCCACTTATATGTCATATTATTAGATTGAAGTTGGAAAATCACATTTGGAATGTCTGATAGGTGGTCTGGAGTAGAGCGGCAAAAACCAATGTTGAATATACTCAAAATGCACAAAACAAAGTAATAGAAACATCATCTTACCCAAAACTTACTAGTGAACAATATAGTGGAACTAAATAAACATTGATCAATTTAAAATTTAGTTGGTAAAGTGTGTGCATGGGTATACCTGTCACTAGAAACAGATGTAAACTTAGGTTATAAGTAGGTACCAAGAACTGAATATTATGTTTATAGGAGCTCAGCTAGTTAATACTTTGCTACAATGTTCCTTTAAACATAGACAGAGAGTACAGATTGGTTACAGGTTATTGAAATTGCGATGTAATAACTATTATGCACTACTTAACAGCTTAGATAATTATATTTAAGATTCTCATGAAAATGAACTAACACTGTTTATATAATAAACAAAAAATGCATACAATTTAAAATTTACTGTAAAATAAATAACTATACTAATATTATAAAGCTGAAGAGTTTGTTTGAACGCGGTAATCTCATGAACGACTAATTCTTTTGAACTTTTTACAGTTGGATAGCCCATTTGTCGAGGAAGTCATTATAATATCACTCTACAACCAATAGGAACGGAGCAGCAATGAGAAATGTTGCAAAAACAGGGAAAATTTATGCAGACTAAGATGTGCGGGAAAGCTAGTTATGTATAAAGAAATAGGGATATCAACTCAATATTCCTTTTCAAACATAGTTTGAACAGGGAGTACAGATTGGTTACAGATTATTGAAATTGTTAACATCCATTTTGTTGTCAAATGGAATAACTATTAAGTGCTACCTAACAGTTTAGACAATAATATTTATGATTCTCATGAAAACGTACTCTGTTCTTAGGAAGAATAAATGGTATCTAATAAATAATGATTCTATGTAGTTATTTGAGAATTTCATTTCATAGCAAGCTCACTGATATTAAATAATAAATATATTCATAAAATTTGTTTCAATTGTTTGTTGTGCTTCAGCCGAAGCTTCAGTACCTATGTTGAATCTAGGCATACTTTCCCCCAATACATTCAGAACAACGAGTGCAACAAAGAAAACAGTAAGTATATTAAAAATGCATTATCTTATTGAGTACCTAAGTATCCTTAAACTATTGAACGAATTTTCATCCAACCATGCTAAGAACTGTTCCAATGAAACTAACTTTGTAATAAAAACTCGCATCCAAGTTCCTCTGAGTGTTTGGGCGCTATAATTACTCAGATTAAACTTATAACATCCATAATAATGTCGTGAGTTAATAAAATTTAGGTTATCATCATTTGTTTACATTTTTAGTACTACTGACAGCTATATATGTAACGTTCCGATCCTGACAGAATCTATTTTATTATTCGTAAATTGCAGGCCGAGGACTTTTATGTCAGGTTTATATTTTGAAAATTACGTAGTCCTGGCGAATAATTTAGCTAATAGAACGTCTAAATATTTTTTTCTCAATGAAAACTATACTTTCAAATTATATTGGCTTAAAACGGAACGTTATTTTTGAATGATAAGAAAAATGAATGAACTAAATTGATTATAATCTGTGGATGATTGCAAGATCCTTTGGTATCAGCTGGTCCACGGATTATCTAAGCTTTGTAATAAGACCAATAGTACAGTACTAAATCCTGGACTTGAAAGTCTTGGCCTAAACCTTGATTTAGTCTTCTCTTTGTAATAAGGCGGTTAGTGTCTCAATTGAGATGAAATTCAGATCTTTGTCAAACAAGGAGTTGAGTGTCAACGATACTGTTATAGGCAGGCAGTTACCGTCAGGTTCACGACCGTCTCTTCATATTTCGTAGTATAAAATAAATCTTTGCTTTGGATGAAGGGCACTGTCGCAAGGAAATTTGCTCGCAGTGTACATCGGTACTCGGAACATATTCTAAGTGCTATAAAAAAGAAGTAAGAGTGTAACTAACGGTGATGTGGCGGAGAAGTGACGTGCGCGGGGAGCGCGGGCGGCGCGTGCGCAGCGCCGGAGCCGGCCTCCTTGGGCTCGGCCTTCGGTACTAGCTTCTCTTCTTTGCGCTCGCCTACAGTACAGAGAATGTTATTATTACTACATATTACTTATTCTGTATCTATACTAATATATACACGTACAAGCTAATTTATTACAAATAAAAACCCGACTGCTTAAATTAATACCTGAAATATTTTGGGGCAAGCGCAAATATCCGTCGTTTCATTTATTTCTAATTCTAATGTATTATCGGCCGAAACTCCGGTATTCCCCTATTTGGTTTAAAGTTGCTTGCAGGCAGTACTGTGTGGGTCACCCCACCCCTTGCGAAAGTATTACGCTTGGCGACCGATGCGCGTGAGTTGTGTAACCCTGCCCCTTGAGGCCCTTATGAGTTAGAACGCCACCTCGTCGTCAGCGGTAGCTGATTAATAATTATAATTTTGTATTTGGTTTCGTTATGCGTTCTCGTAGGTGGGCAGTGCATGGCGCGTAAATTGCGTTTTGTAATAGGGTGAATTTTCAAAATTGCCAATTTTCAATGTTATTCATCATACTGTCTCAATGTTAATTATATGGTCTGTAAAAAACTTCTTTAAACGTACTTTATATATGAACACAGATATTGTAATTTAAAAAAAATACAAAATAAGACATTTATTCGATCATATTAAAAAATAATAGTAAAAAAATCATTTCCTGCTGTGTGATTTTTCGATGTAGTTGATTATCTGACCCAAAAACTCAAAATTCCTACCTAAATTTTGCTTAATTCTTATGTCAACACAATTATCAGTAAACAAACTAAGTAACAACATTTTTATAACACCGTAACAAATACATAACATTATTATTTAACCATTTAAAGTTTTGTAATAAGAATTTCGTCATTAAATTCGACATAATTTGTTTTAAAGAATTTGCCCATTAAAATTAGTCCGAGAAAACGCATGGAAGCATCTAGAGCGGCCCCCCGCCTCGCCCTCCTCAGTCGCAAACGAAATTTCAACGTGCGCGCACGTGTTAATGGTAAAAAATAGAATAAGTTTTATAGTGATTTGTCAAGCAAGCTCGTCATTAAACGTCTTCCCATATTTCGGTGAGTACATTTTCGTTTCATATAATAAGCCAGTACAAATGAAGCATAAATAATAAGTATTATGAATGAGTTAATTTCAAATCTCTCTTGCTCATAATTAAACACGTTATGACAGGATTCGTATTGTTTCGTCATTTATCGCAACATCATTCACCGTGTAATATTTGTTGAGATTAACCCTAGATAACTAATAGCTCGTCGAGGCGACTACGCGGTAGTCGGCGAAATTCGGAATCACTTACACCGCCCCGCCCCCCGACCTTGACTCTTGTTTTACCTTCCTAATATGCGTAAATAGTGCATCGTGTGACACGATTGCGGCCACACGCATAATAGAACGTGATCTACGACCATCCCGTCGCCCGCTCGTCGATCGTTTAGTTATATCGACACTTTTATTATCAAAGTATGTAGATTACATTTTTTATTTTTTTTTTGTTTTGTGGGTTGCATATCTGCGTTTATTGAATAATTTACAAACATTTAATAAAAGTGTTACTTATAATTATTATTTGTATAATTATTTTTATTGAAGACTGGGAAATCTGACTACCTTGTGCCTAGATTTTTTTGTTTGTTTATAATACATTACCTTTTTTATTATTTATTTGGTGTATTTTAATTCTAGATGGATTTGAGAAGTCAAGAGGAGCGAATTTCCCATTGGCTAGAGGCGGAATCGGAAAGCGAACAGGAAGAGAGATCTGACAGATCAGCTTCAGAAACGGAAGACATTTTAGAGACAGAATTTCACGAAAACACAAGCTGCGATTCGGATCCTTGCAGTGTTCAGTCGTCGGAGTCTGATAGTGATGTTAACGTACAGCCAAGTAAGAGACAGAGAACACAAATTATAGATTCAGATGATTCTTCTTCGGAAAATTCTACGGTACCTAGACCAGAAAACTCAAATCAAAATATCGATCCCCGTATTGTTCAGCCCACTTCTCGTTTTGTGTTTGGAAAAAATAAACATAAATGGTCTACTCAACCTAGGTCAGCTACTACACGCACTTTGAGGCGAAACATAGTACATTTTATACCGGGGCCAAAGGGAGAAGCCAGGGAATCGGCAAACCCAATAGATTTATTTTCTCTTTTTATTACTGATGAAATGCTGCAACAAATTGTTACGTTTACTAACGCAGAGATACTTATTCGGAAAAATAATTATAAAAATGATTCGTACACTATATCACAGACTGATTCTAGAGAAATGAGAGCACTAGTTGGTTTACTATTTAATTCAGCTGCTGTGAAAAGCAATCACTTGCCAACACGTATGCTTTTCAATACCCAGAGATCGGGAACTATTTTCAAGGCCTGCATGAGTGCTGAAAGGTTCAATTTTCTTATAAAATGTCTTCGTTTCGACGACAAACAAACAAGAGATGAAAGAAAACAAGTCGACAAGTTTACACATATACGAGAATTGTGGGAAAAAATGATTGATAATTTTCAAAAATGGTATACACCGGGATCATACATAACCGTCGACGAACAGCTTGTTGGGTTTCCAGGAAGGTGTCCTTTTAGAATGTATATACCAAACAAACCTAACAAATATGGAATTAAACTTGTTATGGCGGCTGATGTAAATAGTAAATACATCATAAATTGCATTCCATACCTAGGAAAAGGAACTGATCCGCAGAAGCAACCATTGGCTTCATTTTTTATAAAAGAAATAACTTCCACTCTTCATGGCTCTAATCGAAACATAACAATGGACAACTGGTTCACGTCTGTATCTCTGGCTGACGAGTTACTGGTTTCTCCATATAACTTGACTTTGGTGGGAACATTGAGAAGCAATAAACGTGAAATTCCGAAAAACTTGAAAAACTCCAAGTCTCGCTCTATCGGTACTTCGATGTTTTGTTACGATGGTGATAAGACATTAGTTTCATTCAAAGCCAAATCCAACAAAATGGTTTTTCTATTGTCAACCATTCATGATCAACCCAGCATTAATGAAGCCACCGGAAAACCCGAAATAATTCATTTTTATAATAGCACAAAAGGGGCAGTGGACACTGTAGATCAAATGTGTTCAAATATGAGCACAAATCGAAAAACCTTGAGATGGCCTATGTGTATCTTCTATAACATGCTTAATCTATCTTCAATCAATGCTTATGCTATTTATGTGTCTAACAACGTGAGGAATAAGAAAAAACCCATTAGCCGGCGTGATTTTGTAATGAAGTTAGGCGATCAGCTCATGGAGCCCTGGCTGCGAGAACGATTACAGACAGTGAGTTTGAGACGTAATTTGAGGGTTATGATTGAGGATATTCTTGGTGAATCTTCTACAGTAGAAGCTCCAGTTCCATCTACGTCCAATGCGCGTAAAATTTGTTACCTGTGTCCATCAAAGGTCCAGAGAATGACCAAACACCGTTGCACCAGATGTAGAAAGGCTATTTGTGGCCCGCACAATGTTGATATGTGTAGTCATTGTGTTGACTGATATAATGATAGTTATTTTGTGTCTAATTTGTTAATTATAAACGTTACATTTGTGCCATGTAACAAGTTCCTACTTTAAATAAATATGTTTGATTATATTTCAGTCTTTCATTGCGTAGTCCGCGCGACGAAGGTGTAGTTATTATGAAACAATGAAAACAGTTTAGTTAACTAGGGTTAAATACTTTTATTGAGGGTAATGATATTTCTGTTGAGTTTGATTATGCGATGTGGAGGTTAATGATTTTTTCAATAAAATGGGTATTTCTGTGCAGTTTTAAGCATTAAAAAGTATAGTTTATTACTTCGATAGTTGTTATTACGAGTACTTATGTAGGTTCAAGAAAATTATTTCCACTCTTGTTCCTAATGAATAAACGATTTTGACTTTAACTTCTAAGATAGCATTTATGTAATATGGATAGATACCTAATTACTTATTTGAATAATTTCATACATTATCCATAATATTTTGTAACACAGGTACGACACCATGGTTAAAACTAAGGCAGAGCGTTTAGCACAACAAAGGCTATGTAAAAAGCGTAAGTACGCCGAAATAAAGAATGACCCAGAATTGTACGCGATAGAAAAAGAGAAACAACGTGCAAAATATGAAAAACGAAAAAAAGAAAAAAAACAAACATCGATAACAGAAAAAAGCCCGCGTGAGCAGAGACAATTACGTAAAAAGTGGAAGGAAAATTCAAAAAAATATAGACAGAATAAAAAAGAGCTAACATCAACAGTAACTGCAGTTCCTAGTGTAGTCAATATTCAAGAGCCTGAGGAAAGCATTCTGGATGAAACTAATAGCGCAACTATAGATCCTATCGGTCTATTTACTAAAGATGATCTACAGAGAGCAGAGAGAAAAATACGTTATAGAGAATTAACAAAAAGAATGAAACTGACAAGTATAATAAAAAAGCTACAGAAAATTAATAGAAATCAGAAAATGACAATAGAAAGATTGAAAGCTCGTCTTAATGACACAAATAATTCTAACCAGATCACAGACGTTAACATTAAAAATAGAAAGAAGAGACAAGCACGTACTCTTAGAACCGTCTGTAATTTAAGATCAAGAAAAGATCCAAAATTTTGCGCTCTACGTCAACAAGTCATAGAAAATATTGAAAAATTCTACATCGATGATGCTGTGAGTACCGTTACCGCGGGCAAGAAAGAATTTATCACTAAAAATAAAAGAAGAATGCAGAAGAGATACCTTACAGCTCCATTAAAGGTTTTACATAAAAAATTATTAGCAGAAACTGCTGTAAGAGTAAGTTATTCATTCTTTACAAAATTTCGCCCATTTTGGGTGCTTCAACCTAAAGCTGCAAACAGAGAAACATGTTTATGTAGTCAACACACTAATATAGAATTATTGATAAAAGCTTTATATGATTCATTTATTATAAGAGAAAAAAACTCATGTGAAGTCATTTCAATTTTATGTTGTGATCCCAGAACCACACAATGTTTATTGAGACAGTGCCTTCTTTGTAAAGATAAGGTATTAAATTACAAAGAATTTTCAAATGATAAGAGTTTGACATATTTTAAATGGACGAAAGCCTCACGAGAAGTTATAACAAAAGAAGGACATAAGAAGAAACAAATTTTAACAGTAAAAGATAAAGTAATTACTCAACCATTGGAGGCAATAAGAGAATTAGAAGCACTGTTGATCCCTTTTTTCTTGCATATCTATAACATTGAGTCCCAATATACTACTTTAAGACGCTTAAAAGAAAATTTAACTGTATCTGAAGCCGTGATCCATGTAGATTTTTCCGAAAATTATAGCCTAAAATTTGGTGAGGAAGTACAATCATTCCATTTTGGAGGCAGCAGGCAGCAAGTTAGCTTACATACATCAGTTATTTACACCCATGATTTTTCGTTAGGGACTATTCTGCCAATCAATGTGCTCTATAAGTAGTTGTCTTCGCCATGATGCACCAGCTATTTGGGCACACTTAATTCCGTTGATACAAGAAGCTTTGCGAATTAATCCGTTTATTACAACTTTACATTTTCTTTCCGACTCACCTGTATCCCAATATCGAAATAAATTCATGTTTTTTATAATAACTCAGATCAAAAATGATTTCGAATTTATTTCTAGGATAACCTGGAATTATACAGAAGCAGGACATGGAAAGGGTGCCCCTGACGGTGTCGGTGCAGTTTTAAAGAGAACTGCAGATAGAATGGTTAATTATGGTAGAGATGTTGGTGATTTTGATTCATTTTTTAAGTTAATTAAAGAGAATGTGGATAATATTACTGTCAAGATCGTAGAGGGAGACTCAATAAAAGAAAAAGAAATACTTATTCCAAAAAATCTTAAGCCATTTAGAGGCACCCTTTCCATTCACCAGGTTATTTGGGATATGTTACTCGGTAACAAACTTACTCTAAGAACTGTGAGTTGTTTCTTATGTGATGTTAATGAACGTTGTGTGCATGGGAAACATCTTGGATTCTATGAAGTCAATATACCTGTATCTCAAAGTGGTATACGTATTAATGATAATGATTTCGAAAATGAAAACGTTGTGACATTACTTTCAGAAATAGCACCTAAAGATAAAAAACAAATTAATAAAAACAAAAAAATAAAAATTCTATCTGATATCACATTTAAAAGTAATGAGAATTATTTGTATTTGAACCAACCATCAACGTCTAAATCATGAAAGTTTTATGAGTAATCTTGATAATTATTAAAATTAGGTACTCAAAGAACTTTGATGATCATTTTCTTTATTTGATTGAAAAAACACATTTAATGATAGAGAGAGAGAGATACCGTGTTTTTATATAGTTATTTTATATAATGTTCCTCATATTGTAATTTTTCATTTTAATTCTGTAAACTGTATAATAATACGAGTATATAAAAATTATTATATGCAGTTCGAAAAACAGTAAATAGTCTATTTTGTAACATTTATCTTTTCACATGGGTAACTTTAAGAATTTAAAATCAAGACTGATTATATTTGACACCAAAAATTAAGATTACAATTATTTTGTAAATTATATAATTTTTTATTTTATTTCATTAAATACGTGAAAATTAAAGAATACTTAGGCCAAAAAAGAAAAAGGCTGAATATAATAATAATATTGTTAAAATCAAAGAATCACGAGAATATTAAGTAGGGGGAATCCCCCTAGCGCCGGACAGCACCTAGTACCGGACAAAACACGTCGATACATGAAATAACGCTCGTAATAATATTCGTGTAATCGAAGACGCCTCACTCAACGGTCAGATCACCCTCGCGGCGCGGGGGGCGTCAGTCTCATTCGATACGCCTTACAGGTTACACGTTTGTCATTTTGCGCGGGAATTTGCTGCATCGAGCAATATTCGAAACATCGTAGTTTATATGTGTGATGTAAATTCATTGTGCGTGGTACTTTTGATTCAATCATTGGTAAGTATGCTTTACATTTGTATATCTTTTTTGAAGATTTATTATTAACCCTAGATTACGAACCTTCGTCGATTCGACGACGCGGGTTTAAAAAACTTACGGTAACTTTCGCGCGCGCGATCGCAATTCTATCATACCGCGGCTAATTTCAGTTGGCTCGTTGCGCTCGCGACGGTCGGTAGTGTTTTGTGCGTAGAGGGCTCGTGAGCGGCGTTCCAGGGACTATGGCTCGTCGCATCGACGAAGGTTAGTATTAACGTCATATTTTGTATAGGGGCAAGTGCTGTACCTATGGACGGCTTTACCTATGGACACTATTAATATTTTAAAAACTAGAAATCGTTTAATCGTAATTTGAACGCATCCGTAAACATTTTTTTACGTATGGTAACACTGGCTAGCGGCCATTGCGCTTAGTCCTTTGGATGTGCTTTGGTGGGCCGTTGAAATTTTTCTGCGCAAAAAGTAAGTGTTTTTGTTAATTTCCAAAGTATTTTTCTGTGATAAATTATATTGCATGTATAGTGTCGCTATTGCATTATTGTATTCAGCATTTTGTCGTTGATTTATGGAACGTTTAGCCCTTATTCTCGAATTGTTTACTAGGCACGACCATTTTTAGGTTATATCTCAATATTTGTACCTGTGGACAAGGGAATGATTGTACCTATGGACTGTCCACAGGTACATGCGCACAACTGTACCTGTAGACATTTTATTTGTTTTGGGAAATAATTCGTTATACTTTATTTTCCAGTGCCTCGGAGTAAAACAGGAGTGAAACGAAATAAAATATGTCCAGTTACCCTCTCTGAAGCAATGAAAGATATTAGAAATGGATGCTCGTACCGTAAGGCTGCTGAAAAATATCACTTACCAAAGTCTACAATTTGTAAATATTTTCAACTGAATAAAGACTATGATCTCAATGATAAGACTGTAGAACTTTTCAAAAATGACGTGAAGCAGATATTTGAGGAGTACGAAGAGGTTCAGTTGTGTGAATACTTAAAAAAAGCTGCCTACCTCCACATGGGTTTAGATTCTAAACAAGTCAGGGACCTTGCCTACCAATTTGCTATTGCAAAGAAGAAAGAAAGAATTCCAGCTAGCTGGCATGAGCACAAAACAGCAGGTATAGGCTGGTTAAGGTGTTTTCGACAGCGCTATACGGAATTGTCACTAAGAAAGCCGGAATCCACCAGTTTGGCAAGAGCAACCAGCTTTAACAGGGCAAATGTTTCCAACTTTTTTGATAACCTTGAAAAAGTTATGAAGAAGCACAATTTTCCCCCTGATTCAGTATATAATGTTGATGAGACCGGAGTATCAACGGTGCATCAGCCTAGAAAAGTATTAGCTCCAAAAAAAATTAGGCAGTTGGGAAAATTAACTTCTGGAGAAAGAGGGACAAATAATACTATGATTGCTTGCATAAATGCAGTTGGAAACACTATTCCACCCTTAATAATTTTTCCAAGGGTATATTTCAAAGATCACATGCTGAAAGGTGCTCCGCCAGGTTCAATTGGTGCTGCAAATCAATCAGGATGGAGCACAGAAGCTATTTTCTTACAATATTTGGACCATTTTATAAAACATGCTAAACCTACTAAAGAACGTCCTGTTCTATTAACGATGGACAACCACGAATCTCACATTTCCATTGAAATCATAGACAAAGCCACTGATAACGGAATAGTTCTTTTGACTTTGCCTCCACATACCTCGAACAAGTTGCAAGCTCTGGACAGATGTGTGTTCGGACCATTTAAGTCGCAGTATAATAAGGCGGCTGACAGGTGGATGTTGAACCACCCTGGAAAGCCTATTTCCATTTATGACGTAGCAGAAATCATAGGCGAAGCATATTCACTTTCATTTACCCCAAAGAATATAATCAAAAGTTTTGAAGCAACAGGCATATACCCCGTTAATCGGGACATATTTAATGACGAAGATTTCCTGTGTTCATATGTTACTGATCGTCCACAACCGACTGCCGCTGATAATCTAGTTCACCAAACAGATCTAGAACCACTTATTGAGAATCTTGATACCCCTCAGGAAAAAGCTCTATCCGATATTCCGACTAATCAAAAACAGCCACATGTGGAAGTTCCTGCCGCATCCCTAGAAAATAACCAAATTGAAGCTGAATGTGCTGGGCGTTGTGAGCCAAACGAAAATCTGAAAAATGCTGCTATTCTGCCAACTCCTGAAACCATACGGCCTTTTCATAAGGCGGAAACGAGAAAATTAAATCAACGCGGAAGAAAACAGGGGAAAACAAGAATACTAACTGATACACCGGAGAAAACATCTATTCGTAATGAGGCTCTAATAAAAAAAGAAAAGAAAAGAAAAAATGCAGCTAAAATAGTGAAGAAGAGTGCACCTAAAAAGAAGCCTGAACTCATTGACTTAATATCTAAACCTGGCCCTAGCACGCGAAAAATATCCCCTAATAAAACCATTTCTGTACTCGAAGAGCAGCATTTATCAATAGTCATGTGTGTGGGATGTAGAAAATATGAAAACAAGAAAAATATGTTGACTTGTTCTATATGTGAAGGGCGATATCATAAGAAATGTGTTTCGAAATCTCACATGGACAATTTCGACTCCGATGATGATGATGACTGTAGTTTTATTTGTATTAGATGCTTTAAATTAGACGACGATGATTCAGATGTTTCTAGTACAGAATTATATAATACGTATTATAATTCTAAAAAACGAGGAATGTAGATTTTTAAAAGTTATTTATTTTTTTGACTTTTTTAAGTTGTTTTTGTAATTTCTAGTATTTTTAAAACGCTTTGTCCACTGGTACATAAGCGTCCATAGGTACATTTTTGGTGTCCAGAGGTACATAGGTAGGTTGTACCCATGGACAAAATAAGTAATTTTTGAAATATCTTATTTTTGCTAATATTGTGATAGCTATCTAATCAAAGACTGCTAATTTGTAAGAGTTAACTAGTGTTTAATCAGTGCAATAAATACTTATATGATTAAATTCACACGTTTTTTCTTTAAAATAAATTTTAACTCAAATTCTGGGAAACGTCCACAGGTAGAACACTTGCCCCTAATTTACTTTATGTATTTTTATGTTATTTTTTCTTTTGTAGATTTATTTTATTTATATTCTATGTCAGTTATTATTCTTTATTTTAGATACAATCCGTCGGATATTGTGGCAAGGCGAAAGTGATGACGAAAATTCATCAGGGAGTGAGAGAGAAGATCACGTGGAGGTTGATCCAGCTTATGAAACGGATGAAGAAGATTCATTCTTGACCCAGCCCCAACTTCCAGGTCAAGATGATCAGGTAAATTGTGATCATTCTACCCTACAACCTATTGAAGACTCGACGCCTAGTTCTGCAGTACCATCCAGTGATTTGATAATACATCCATCGCGTAACATTCTTCGTGGAAAAGATAAACACAAGTGGTCATCACTGAAGTCAACGTCACATAGGAGAACAGCTGCAAGGAATATAGTTCATGTTAGACCTGGACCTACACGCTCTTGCAAAAACGAATTAGATCCTCTCAAGTGTTTTTCGTTTTTCATTACTGACGATATGATTCATATGATTGTGACCCACACCAATGCAGAGATAGAAATAAAATCACAAAAGTACAAAAATATAAAAGCTACTCAGAGACCCACAGATTCTACTGAAATTAGTGCCCTAATAGGTATTCTTAAGTTAACAGCTGCTATGAAGGATAACCATTTACCATCGCGAGAGTTATTTGATGTCACATTTTGTGGAAACCGGTACCGCAGTACAATGTCTTGCGAGAGGTTTGATTTTCTAATAAACTGCCTTAGGTTCGATGACAAATCTACTCGCCAAGAACGGAGACTGGTCGATGTTTTCGCTCCATTTCGAGATATATGGAATTTGTTCATAAGTAAATGCCAAGAAAACTACAAACCAGGTAGCTATCTTACCATTGACGAACAATTATTGGGTTTCAGAGGAAGATGTCCCTTCCGCATTTACATACCGAACAAACCCAATAAATATGGTATAAAAATTGTAATGACAGTTGATAATTCTACAAAGTATATGGTAGATGCAGAGCCCTATTTGGGTTCTTTTACTAAAACAGATGGACCACTTGGTGAGTATTTTGTGAAAAAATTAACACGCACTGTTCACGGCACAAATAGAAACATTACTATGGACAATTGGTTCACGTCCGTGCCACTAGCTAAAAGTTTAGTGAAAGAACCATATAAGTTAACTTTAGTTGGTACGCTGAGGGCAAACAAAAGAGAGATACCTGTAGAATTACAAAACGAACGAACGAGAAGGACTGGAACTGCTATGTTTTGTTTTGATAACGAACTTACTCTGCTTTCCTATAAACCAAAACCCCAAAAAGTTATATTCTTATTGTCAACGTGTGACGAGGAAGGCATAATTAATGAAGCTACAAAAAAACCCTCTATGATAGAATTTTACAATCAAACAAAAGGAGGGGTAGATACTTTAGACCAAATGTGTTCCCTTGCTTCTTGCAGTCGAAAAACACGACGCTGGCCATTGTGCAATTTTTATGGAATGCTCAACCTTGCATTCATAAATAGTTACGTTATTTATGTAACGAATACTACAGAGGCTAACAAAAACCCTTATCAAGACGTGATTACCTAAAAGCTCTGCATCACAAGCTAATTGAACCTCACATGCAAAAAAGATTATCCATACCAACACTTCAAACTGCTCTTCGGGACTCAATTACACAAATTTTGAATTTGCCGGCATGTAGTACTTCGAGGTTTACAATCGAGACTGAACAAAATAATGTGCCTAATCTACCTACTAATTCTGCAGAAAGAAAAAGAAAAATATGTGCCTTATGTCCCTCTGCAAAGCGAAGGATGACTAAAAGTAGTTGCACAAAATGTAATAAATCGTTATGCGGGGAGCACAAACTTGACATATCGCACCTTTAGAATTACAATGACGCAAGTGCAAAAATTGTCAAATTGACTTTTTAATACCCAAACATTTGAAAAGTGCCAAACTATCCAATGCAACATCGACCTTCACGTAGTTACCAAAAATTCTACTAGATGGAAGTAGTGTCTTTTTCATTTTGTGCGAAATTTGAAGGCAACAACGCCTGATTGGCCAGTTGCTCGCGGGTAGCGGGACGAGTTAGGTGCTTCACGGTGCTACAACAACGCAAAGGTAATTAAGCCATTTTTGTTTGTTCTTTTTTAAAAGAACATTGACTCAATTGTAACTTGTGTCAGTTTTCTAAACACATGTTCTCTAAACATTTATAGGAACAACGACGCAATTTCAATTTACGTCATTGTTCTTCTTAGTTTTGCAGTTTTTATTACCTGATTAAGCCGGGCTTGTAGACGTAGTTGTTACTGACTCTAACTGCTAAACCGGGGATCGTGGGTTCGATTCCTATCCTATCTAATACAAATCTGTAGCACGATCATTGGTGTTCTGTGTTTGGGTGTAATTTTTATATAATACATTAGCAGTGGACTGCGATAGACTCATTGATTGATATGTACATATGTCTTTAGAAAGGAATAACATGTTTTTGTTCGTTTATCAGTTGTCTAGTACCCAGGACACAAGCTTGGCTTGGGACTAGATTGGTCATGTAAACGTAGTGGAATAATTATGATTATATTATTAATACTTTACCGGTTTAAAAGGTTCTCTCAATATTAGGGGTTCTGTATTTCATCTTCTTTTTTTTTTAAATGATTGGAAGGTTTTTAGTATAATAATTATTGTTACGTTTTAGGTCTAAATATTATATAATGGAGTCACGAGGTGCTAAATTAGTAAAGTTAGCTCAAAAATCTTGTAGTGTAAAGGAAAATGACTCCTTAAATCCACCAGCTAGTACGTCTGGTCAGCAGCAAATTCAGCAGTTCACTGAATCACCAAATATATCAGATTCCGATAACGGGGGTGACTTTTCTGGATCCGATTCAGATGAGTATAAACCAGTATCTAATAAGACAGACAGCAGTAGTAGTAGTGATGATAGCAGTTCAACTACGTCCTCAAGTTCGGAAGATGAACAAGAAAACTATATTGCAACTCATGAGGCATCGATTGCTACTCATGAAGCATCGATTGTAACTCATAACCTACCAAGAGAACCCCAGGATTTAGAACACTCAGAACCAAAGCAATCCAAAAAACGTACTAGAAATCCAATGCAATGGAAACGGAATGTTGCAAAACAGTCTAAAAATACAGGACAAGAGTACATCTCTAGAACAGGCAAATATGTAAAAGGGAAGACAATGGGACCCGTATGTTCTTTTGAATGCAGGCTGTCATGTCGTAATAAATTTACAGAAGAAGAGAGACAAGTTATTTTTGATAGTTACTGGGAGTTAGGTGACTTCCAAAGACAAAGAGATTTTCTAAGTGCCTGTATTAAACCACTAAAAGTAGCATATCGTCGTGTTAAAGTTGACAATTCAAATGCAGTACCTGTTAAACCTAGAACTCCCAACACCGCTTATTATTTTATAATTAATGGACTAGAGAAAAGAGTTTGCAAGACTTTTCTATTAAATACATTGAATATTGCTGAAAGAACACTTCGTACTGTGATACATGGCAAACATCAAGACTTGGGTACTGCTCCACAAGATAAAAGAGGGTGCCACAGCAATCATTCTAATCTACCTGAAGAAATAAAACAGTCCATAGTTAATCATATAAAATCTATACCGAAAGTTGAGAGTCACTATTTAAGGGCAAACACCAGCAGCGAATATATTGATGGTGGCTTAACGGTGTCAGAAATGCATAGAAATTATGAAAACTTAAGAAGAGAATATAACTTACCGACTGCACCATACACTACTTATCTTTATATATTTAACAACCAATTCAACATTGTTTTTTTTTGCCCCAAAAAGGATCAATGCGATATTTGTGTTGGCTATAAAAACACGCCTGATGAAATAAAACCGACGCTTGAAGCAGATTATAAATTACATCTATTTAGAAGAAAAGAGTCTAAGTCGGCTCGAAAAACAAAGCGATATGAATAATGATAATATAATAGTTGCGACTTACGACTTACAAGCTGTTTTGCCATGTCCTGTTGGAGACTCATCCGCATTCTTTTACAAAACTCGACTGAATTGTTATAACTTTACAGTAAGTTTATTTTTTATACAGCTTATTTTTTACTATGCTTTAACCTTACAAATAATTATTTACCGTATATTGTATATTTTTAGATAACCAATGGGCGAAATGAACTCACTACATGTTATTTTTGGCATGAGGGTTTAGGTCATAGAGGTGCAATTGAAATCGGATCCTGTGTTTACAAATATTTAGAAGAATTGGCTTTAAAACATCCTAACTGCAATATTGTGTTTTACTCAGATAATTGCTGTGGCCAGCAAAAAAATAAGTAAGACGTATCAATTTAAGATATTTTATAACTTAAGTATGTCGTTTGGTTCATACTAAAATTGTCTTTTCTATTTCAGGTTTCTGCTTGCCATGTATTATTTTGCTGTATCGAAGTTGAACATAAATTCCATAACGCATAAATATCTGATTCGCGGACACACTCAAAACGAAGGCGATACGGCCCATTCTATAATAGAAAAATGTATAAGGAAAGGAAGTCCGGTCCAATTTTTGTGCCTGACCAATATATTAATGTCATTAGAAAAGCTAAAAAATCTGGTAACCAGTTTCAAGTTAATGAAATGAATTTTAACAATTTTTTTGATTTAAAACTATATTTAATTGTTCTGCTAGAACAATTAAATATAAATTTGTCTAAAAATGTTAATGGAGAACAAATAAAGCTGAGTGAATTAAAAGTGGTGAGGTTTACCAAAAATAAAAATACATTTGAATATAAATTATCGTATAAGACTGACAAGATGTTGGAAGCAAACATAATAGAAAATAGAACACACATCCCGGTCAAATAAATCGATAGATGAAATACATCTCAAGCCAGCATATAATTCGAAGATTCCAATATCTGAACGAAAAAAACAAGATATTTTGCAATTAATTGAAAAAAACATCGTTCCTTCTTATTATGCAGAATATTATAGTTTATAGAAATTTAAAGTTTCATACAAACATATTGATTAAGTTGATATTTTTATATTACTGTTTTTTTTTATGCTGATTTTTCAAGTTTTTTTCGTAGTTTGATTCTTTGAAACATTTTTAATTATTTTAATATTCTTTGTTTACAATTATAATATTTTCAAATGAATGTTCCTAGTTTATATTAAGGTAAGGTCTAGGTGTCTGATAAAACCGAAGTTTGTCATAATTAAGTTGAGGGTATTCTTATGTGATAGTGTTTGTAAGATATACAAAAATACATACCGAAAAAATGTGCCATAAAACGCGTTTAGCATTAGTGATAAAGATTATTAATAGAAAATTAGAATATAAAAGTAAAACTTACGCTAAGAAAATAAAAGAAGACTGTTAAGTTTACTTTTTAATGATTAAAAACTCAAAAGACTGTTAAAAACTCATTGTACTAGTGATTGAAAGACTTATAATAAATAATTATGTTTCCAAGTGCTGTGTTTTTTTAGCTACTTTTTAAGTAGTGTTTTTGTGCCAGAATGTCAATTAATTATTGACATGCCTTGGTTTTCCCAAAACATACGCTACTTCTTGATTAAAACAGCTGTTTTCAGCAATTAAAGGGAGTAATAATTTAATTTTAGTTTAATTGTTTCTACTAATATTATACCTTTACGTCATTGTTCTTCCATATTTCTATTTTTTTTTATTTTTTTTTTGTAGAACAATGACCTAACTGTAGGTCCTTTACAGTTTGAAAAATTATATTTGGTTACAATATAAAAACTATCGATATATGGCCAATATTACGAGAGGCCGATGACGCGCGTGGTGCGTCATTTAGGAATATTTACTATCTAATTACATATCGCCTTTTATTTTTAATAAGTTGGCAGCATTCATGACGGTACGGTGGCGCCATTAGCGCGTGCTAATGGCGGTAGCGTCTGTGAACCACCCATTCCTTCCTATCCCAGTGACATCTTGTTTGTTGCTGTGCGTTGTTCGTTGTGCGTTGTGGCGTTTTTACTTATTATTGTTAACATTTGATATTGTGACCCGGCTTCGTTTATTGGACTTGTCGATACTGTTATAATTGTGACCTGGCTACGTTTATTGGACTTGATATTGTCGTATTTATGACCCCGGCTACGTTTATTGGACTTGAACCGTCGTATTTGTGACACCGGCTACGTGCATTGGACTTGATATCGTCGTGATTGTAACCCAGGCTACAACTTCGCAATCCTGTGTGGATCAAATATATACTACAAAGTAAGTACACTAGAATTATTTCTCTATACTCTGTCGGTTTAGGTACTTAACTAAATGTAAACAATCTTGACATGTCTTTTTATGTAAAAAATACATTTTAAAATATGGATACTGCTTCAACAAATCAATTATCTATAATTTTAGATAGGTAATTGAAACATAAGAATTGATTTGTTAGTATCCACATTTTAAAATGTATTTTAGACAAAAAGACATGTCAAGATTGTTTACATTTAGTTAAGTACCTAAACCGACAGAGTATAAGTACTTACTATAGTTTTGATCAATCTCTGTAAATCCATTACGGGTCTAATGATTTTTTTTTCTCGCAATAGATGCAATTTTAACAGCATAGATCTATTGATAAGTATACCTATTTCTCGTTAGATATATGTTAATAAGATGAGTTGAAAGTGTGTATCTACTGAGAGATTTTTATCTCACTAGATCCAAAACTATTTTTTTATAGTAGCCGAATTGTTCGATACATATAAATATTGGAAATAGTTGTTAATAATCCTACTATCCTACTAATATTATAAAGGCGAAAGTTTGTTTGTGTGTATGTATGTTTGTTCCCCTTTCACGCAAAAACTACTGGAGCGATTGCGATGAAACTTGGTATACAGGTAGTTGGGGAGCTGGAATAACACATAGGCTACATTTTATCCCGATATTACCACGGGATCGGGATTTATGCGGGTGAAACCGCGTGGCGCAGCTAGTCCTACTATCCTATCCTACTTCCTACTAATATTATAAAGGCGAAAGTTTGTTTGTGTGTATGTATGTCTGTATGTTTGTTCCTGTTTCACGCAAAAACTACTGGACCGATTGCTATGAAACTTGGTATACAGATAGATATTCCCACGGGATCGCGTTTTACGCGGGTGAAACCGCGTGGCGCAGCTAGTACTAAATAAAATGAAAATACGATATATTATAAATCATTTTACACCAACCCTAAATTATTGGAAAAAAGTGTGAAAGATGACTGAATACTTATTTAACGTTTTTAAAATTATACTGAAGGGATGCACTTGATTTTTTCAGAATTATGGATCAACCATCGACATCTGGACAGTCCATAGAAGATGTTTTGGAAGCGATGGCGTCTCCAAGAGAACAGGTCATTCCAGATGAGTATAGGTTGACCGACCAAGATCTCTATGGAATCCTAACGGAAAATGATTATTTGGATGACCACGATGAGTGGGTAGACTATGTTGAAGAAGAGGTAATTACAACCGAAAATGTAGAAGCTCGGCAGGAGCAGGCTGTGGGATCGAACTGGATGCCTGGCAATTGTAACAATTGCCAATACATTCCCATTTACTGGCAACCCTGGCATTAAACAATCTGTGTCAGGAACACAGCAGCCAATAGATTATTTTAATCTACTAATGAATACCAATTTTTATAACCTTTTATTAACATGCACCAACGAAAATGGTGACAAACTTAAAAGAAACGCAATTGGTCCACATGCCAGATTCAATAAATGGAAAGCGGTAACAATAGAGGAATTAAAGATTTTTATAGGTTTGATTCTACTTATGGGAGTAATAAAATTAAATAGATTAAGTGATTACTGGAGCAAACATTATTTACTTGATTTATGTTTTGGCAAGTACATGTCAAGAAACCGATTTTTTGTTATTTTAAGAGCCCTTAATGTCCAATCATTACCGGGTAATCAAAGTATTAATAAAGTAATATCATTAATTGATTTGTTTAACACTACCATGGAAAATTTGTATTACCCTACCCGGGAACTTGCTATAGATGAGTCCATGATTTTGTGGACAGGTCGCTTACGTTTCCGCCAATATTTAAAAAATAAAGTCCACAAATATGGAATCAAATTATATATGTTAGCAGACAACCATGGCATCTGCATGAAAATTCATGTATATGCAGGATCTCAAGATCACATTGTCGGTGGAAAAGACCATGTAAAAAAAGTTATGCGCTTACTCATGGAAAATTATTACAATAGTGGCCATTCATTATATGTCGACAATTACTACTCAAGTGTCGACATTGCTGAGGAATTTTTAAATAAAAAAACTCATTTGACAGGCACTTTAAAATTTAATAGAAAAGGTAACCCTGCTCAAGTGATGAATGCTCGATTGCACATAAATGAGGCATGTATCATGCACAATAATAACAATATCACTGTAACCAAATGGAAAGATAAAAGGGAAATTGGCTTTATAAGTACTGAACATAACAGTGATTACATAGAAACCAGAAATAAATTTGGAAATTTAGCTTACAAACCAAGAGTGCAAGTAAAATATAACAAATATATGAGATTAGTGGATAAACACGACCAGATGCTAAGTTATTATTGTGCAGAACACAAGACCCTCAGATGGTATAAAAAAGTAATTATACACATAATTCAAATAAATGTTGTAAATGCTTTTTTAATGTTTAATTCAAACAGAGAAGATAAAATGAGCTTATACGATTTTAGGCTTAAAATTATTGAACACTTGTTGCCTAAAAAAGAACCTCAATTAATGCGTCCTGCGGAAGGTAGGATACATTTGCCAGCACATTTGCCTAAAAGGAATGGCAGGACTATTAGAAAACGATGTAGACAATGTTATAGCACCAATAAAAGAAGAGTCGAAGTTTTATTTGGCTGCCCAGATTGCCCAGGTTTTCCTGGGTTATGCCTGGGGGATTGTTTTAGAGTCCACCATAATTATTAAGGCTAGTTTTATAGCGATCCACAGCCACACGCTTGAGCAGCGCTGTTAAGCAACTACTCAGCAGCGCTGCTCAAGCGTGTGGCTATAAAACGCAACTACTACCCCCATACAAATCGGAAAGCGCCCGCTTCGACGGCGCTGTCGAAACGCGTCGCTATAAAACTAGACTAAGTTTATGATTGTTGATTGATTTGTTTAATTATTAAAGTATAACTTTTTGCTGAAGTGGTGTTTTGTTAAGAATCATTTGCTTGTAATTATAAAAAATAATAAATGTCTAATGAGTAATGATACATGTTTTCATTTTATTCCTCATATTGTCTAACCAAATTAATTAATTTTTCATAGCACTCCAAACGTTTGTTTGCTGGCACATTTCTTAATCTAAATGCTAGCATTATACCCAAGTCATGTTCAAACTGAGCATAAATTGGAGGCAATTCATGTTGTCTGTTCAGTTCTGCATTGTAATCTTTTGAAAATAATGTATTAAAATATGTTTTCGCTGCACAACAATCGGGGCCTGATTCTTTTTTGATGATCTTTTCAGGTTCATGCTTAGGTAATACTATTCTCAACTTTATTTTCTTTTTCATACATTCGTCTTCATCAGAATCCATGATTTCCTCAATGCTGGTGTCTGAATCTTTATAATAATCATTATCTTGACTGTTACAAGAACTTGTTAACTTAACATTTTTTGAAATGTTTGGCAAAATCGATTGACTACATTCAGAAAAGCTTTTGTTTTCTGTTTCATTATCTAAGTTAGTAAACAATGCCTGGCTACATTCAGGATAAATATCGTCACCTTGCCGAATATCTACAAAAAAATTACTTTTCTCAATACAAATAAATGATTCCTACATAAATGTTTATTACCCCTGTAGTATTTTAGTAAAATTTGTAAATCCTACCTTGAAACGCCATATTGCCTTCGAATATCAACGAATACGAATCGAAGAACACAAAACAAGTTCTTTTTCTTCAAACAGACACAAGTTAACGGCAAAATACGTATATAACATCATAAGGGGCCAAAGACGCACGAGGCGCGTCATCCTTTTAACAGGCCCATGACGCACCTGGCGCGTCATAGACCAAATGTATGTGGCCTGGCTAAAGTGTTCATGAAAATGAAGGTGGCAGTGAATCGGTTAAAGGAAGTCCACCATCGTTGTCCAAAATATTGAAAAAAATCGGCTTTGCTTATAAGAAAAGCGATAAAAGAAAAATTTTAATGGAGCGAACAGACATTGCTTTGACCCGAATTGACTTTTTGCGCAAAGTCAAAAATATAACAGATTGGAATAAAGTGGTTTTTCTTGATGAAACATGGCTCAACGCAAACCACACTGTTTCAAGATCGTGGACAGACGATAAAGCGGAGTCTACCATCAAGGTGCCCGAAGGCAAAGGACAAAGATTAATAATTACTCATGCGGGGACATCGTCTGGTTTTGTGCCCAATTGTTTACTGGCGTTTAAATCAGTAAAAACAACAGAGTACCATGAAGAAATGGATTTTACAAAATTTAAGGAGTGGTTTCTAACTCTTCTAAATAATTTGAGTGAACCACATTTTATTCTGATGGACAACACTCCGTATCATTCAGTACAAAAAGATAAGGCGCCTACGACAAGCAATCGTAAAATTGAAATTATTACTTGGCTGCAAAACAAAGGAGTAAAAGCCGACAAAAGCATGCTCAAGAAAGAATTGCTAAGATTAGTAAGCATTCATAAGCCCCCCACTCCAAGATATATTATAGACGAAATTGCAAAGGAAATGGGCCACACCGTCATCCGTTTACCACCATATCATTGCCATTACAATGCAATAGAACTAATCTGGGCTCAAGTCAAAGGTTCGTATAATCTAAAAAAACATATATAAAAAGCTTACAAAGAATGTAGTAGGTTTTTTGTTTGATCGAATACCTTTTTTTTTCTAGGTTACGCTGCCAGACATAATGTAGCACCGCCTTTCACAGCGAACAAAATGTTGACATTACTACATGAAGCTTGTGTACATGTAAATGCTGATGATTGGAAAAAGGTAGTTGAGAAGACAAAAAATGTGATTCAAAAAGATTGGGAGCGCGATATTCAATTTGACAACATATGCGATCAAGAATTAATTATTAATCTACAGGACTGCTCCAGTGATGAATCAGAATTCGACTTGGAAGTTGATCTCGGCTGTACACCATTTGACAATTAAACTTTTAAATACCTTCAAATTCATCTCTCATTTCCTTTTTTCTTTCTTTCAATATCGTTAAAATGTTTTTTTTTTAATAAACTCATTCCATATAAATATCGATAAAATACGAAAGACGTCCCATACCTATTACATGTCATTCTGACAAACGTCACAGGTATCAAGCTATATTTTACGAACTATAGTACCGGACAAATATATTTTGACAGAACAGTTCGCCGGTTATATTTCATATAATAATATAATGTTGTTATTTATCTTTTCAGATCATTTCATATAATGGAGACAAAGAAAAAAGGTATCTGGGACCCAAGTAAATTAAAATTAGCAATTGAAAATGTTTTAAACCAGAAAATGACAATTAGAGAAGCTTCTGAACGTTTCAAGGTACCAAAAAGTACTTTATTTGATAAAATAAAATTATTAAAACAGGGTAAAGATGTTGAATTCAAGCCGGTTATGGGACGATTTAAAAAAACATTCTCAGATGAGTACGAGAGATTGCTAGCAGATCATGTTAAAGACTTAGCTGACCGTTGCATGCCTCTGTCTAAAAAAGAGTTTTTAAAGCTAGCTTATGACTTAGCTGAGAAGCTGAAACTACCACATCGCTTTAACAACGAAACAAAAAGGGCTGGCAAACATTTTTATGATGATTATATGAAGAGACATTCAGATTTAAGCTTAAGAACTGCCGAATCTACAAGTTTAATGCGTGCTGTAGGCTTTAATAGGACCCAAGTCGATATATTTTTTGCTAATTTACATAATCTTTTAGATAGATATAACTTTCGCCCATCACATATTTTTAATTGTGATGAAACAGGCGTCACTACTGTTCAGAGACATGAAAAGGTTATAGCAAAGAAAAATTCAAGACAAGTGGGTAAATTAACATCAGCCGAAAGAGGAAAAAATGTAACCGTGATGTTTTGCATGAGTGCTATGGGACAATTCATCCCGCCTTTTTTTATATTTCCCAGGCAAAGAATGAATGAGCGTTTAATGATTAATGCACCTCTAGAAAGTGAAGCTGTCGCTCAGCCTAAGGGGTGGATGAACAACGAAATCTTTTTGAAATGGTTGGTACATTTCGTGAAATTTACTAAACCGACGAAAGAATCGCCAATTTTATTAGTTCTAGATGGGCATAGCAGCCACAAAACATTAGATGTTATTAACTTCTGCAGACACAATCACATACTTTTGATCAGCACTCCACCGCATACTACACATAAGCTGCAACCATTAGATCGAGCTTTTATGAAACCATTTAAAAATGCTTACAATGAACGCTGTGGTATGTGGATGCGGACTAATGCTGGAGCTAGAATTACTGAGTATGACATAGCAGGTCTTGTATCAGAAGCATTTAAAAAAGTTGCGCGCTATGAAATTGCAGAAGCAGGATTTAGATGTTCGGGCATTCACCCCTTTGATAAAAATATATTCACTGATCTAGATTATTTACCCAGTGATATCACTAATATTCCTTTCGACAGTAATGAGCCCACAAATATGTCAGAATCTTTAAATATAGCCAGTGATGCAGTTTTCACACCAGAAATTGAACAAAATATAACTCAAGAAAAGGATACGGCAGACAATGAGACGTATATTTTGCAGTCAGTCACTACAGAGGATTTACCTCAGGAAGATAATAGAGCGAAATCACCTCAACCGTCTACCAGCAAGGAATCTCAACGAGCTGAAAACATCTCAAGCCCTCAGCTGGTTAACATAACGAACATAAGACAAACGATTCTTGATATTTCGCCACTACCAGATGCTGCTGCCAGAAGAACACAATCAAGGAGACGTAGAGCTGAAAAAAGTGAGATTTTAACTGATTCACCATACAAAAAACGTTTGGAAGAGAAAGAAAATGAAAAAATAAGCAAAGAAGGCAATCGTAAATTTAAAAAAACAAATGATAAAACTAAAATAAAAAAAACTAAAGTACAACCTGCTGAAAAGAAGCTGGAGAAGTATTACTGTGTAGTCTGTTGTGAAGACTACGACGAGGATTGGATCCAGTGTGGACACTGTAAAGAATGGGCTCATGAAGCCTGTGCGGACATCCCAGAGTGTTCTGACATTTATGTTTGTGACCGATGTAAACATTTTTAATTTGTTTTGAGACTGTTATCACTACTTTCCATCTAGATCTCTAATTATTTAACATTACGTTGAAAGATTATTTTCCTAAAAACATTGTTTTCTAACTTAAAATAATGACATTTTAGTCATTTTTGTTATTTTTTTGTTGATTTGTGTAGACATTTATTATATGTTTTTATGGCTTAGGCGTTTGTAGTATTAATGTAAGATTACTGTGACTTAAAATGTTTGCTACCCCGTATTTACCAAATTGTGTCCGGTCTTATGGGTTCGCAATTATATTTGTCCGGTAGTAGGTGCCAAATTTCAATAAAACCAAAAACTAAACCAATGTTTGATTCTATTTTATGTGGTTAAAAAATGCGCATCTTTCATTTTTGTTTATTCTTTTAAATGTTATAAATGATTACTTAAACGAAAATGTTAGGTATCGAAATAAAAGATAATTATTCAAATTTTTGTGTATTAATAACCTTAACTGTCCGGTACTTGGGGGACTCCCCCTACAATATTTTTTGTTATATTTAATTAAAGTATTTCAAAAATATTTTCGAAGCGAAATCAAGGCTGATTAATTTATAGGTTCCTAATAATTACGTATTAAGTTAAATAATTATGACAATTGTTATTTTTTTTTTTAAATTTGTTTTTTGACATAATGTATGCCTCCGTCGCTATATATCATATTCTCAAAAGACCACATTCGTAAAACATCACATTCGCAAAACACGATATTCGCAAAACATCATATACTCATAATACCATATTCTCACAACATCATAATCTTATAAGACCATATTCGCAAAACACGACATTCTCTAAACATTATATTTTCTAAAAAAGGTGAAAAGTACACTGGTGTTCAAAAACTTTGCGACTTTATGTATCAATGTGCTTAAACGTTCCGTCATAACTGAATATAACCTACTTATGTACATACGTAACCTCTTTGATTCATACTGGCCGGTAAATTATTTCCTCTTATGAGTGATAATGACATGTCATTGTCTAGTCATATTTTATTGCATTAAGGTCACCTGAGGGAAATGCGTCAATGGGGTAATTGCAGCCTTTTGAAATTTCTCACATAATAACCGAAATGCAACAACTTTAGCCATCTAGTAGTAACACTATGAACTAAATTCATAACTTAAAATAGGAACAGAGGGCGTAGGACATCGGAAATTTGACATATCATCCATATTGAAAATCACGTGTTTGTGCGCAAAAGGAGCAACGAGAGGTGAGTGCTTACAATCCACGAAAATCGATGGTTTTTTATTGATTTTTAATAAGATTTTATATTTCACATACGCAATACATGATTACTCGTCTATACACATAGTTATTTTGATTGTGAACATTCTAATTGTTGAGATATGAAGATCTGCAAATATGAGGTTATGATTGAAATCTTGAGATAAATGCGTCTGTAATTATGAGGTAAATGCGTCAGTGTGATGCATTTACCCCGATGCCAGGGGAGCTCAACCCTTTTGTTCTGTTAGTAACAGACGGTGCAGTGCAGATGCTGCCATTTCTTTCATTTGTACTTTGATTTCATTTCTTTCGTCTTATGTTTCAAATACTTTAGGATATTTGTATTTTGATTTCAGATGCACAATATTAAAATTAACGATTGCAATGGTGATACTAACCTACATGGATATAGACAAATTTTTAACGAAAACTGATTTTCAAAATTACATTAATCAGAAGCTTACGTGGCCATGGCATAAAACCCACTTTGTTCGATCCAATATTTGTTTTGGATGTGGTGAAACCCAAAATGTGGAAACTGGAAACAGTCCTCGTCATTTCATTTTAACTATGAATGTACCAGTTGTGAAGTTTCTATTAAAGAGCTTGCCTTTTTGGTGTCAATATTGTGACACTTACTCTATTTATGACCATTATCCGAGCGATGAATGCTTATTTTGTCACGAAAATTAATAAGTAAGCTTACTTTTATTTTTAATACGTTAGTAGCAACATGATATTATTAATAGCAATATTATATCCACAACATGTGAGTTTGTGGTAAAAAAGAAGTTTTTAATAAGTTTATATATCATGTCTCGATTCATTTATTTATTTTTACAAAAAAAAAGTATGATGCTTTATTATCTGTTTCAATCGTGTAATCAGTGGCACAGTTTCTTGGCCATCCAGTTCAATATTTAAACTAATGGGTAAAGCTACATATTCTATAAGTATAATTAATTGTATAACATTCTAGTGTTTAAATGTTAAATAAGTACTGACTCATACTTTTTTTTCAGTTATCTATGCCTTTGTCAACATGCCGCGCAAATACATAAAAAAAAAGAATTCCGCGTACACTTTGGATACTTTAAAAAAGGCAGTCAATGATGTTAAAAATGGGATACTTAACGCATACCAAGCTTCGAAACAGTATGAAATACCAAGAATGACCATAGTAGACCGCGTTAAACTTCGAAGAGGCGTTGTTAAAGATACGAAAGGTAGACCGACAAGGATTGATTTCATAAACGAAAAAAGACTGGCTGATGGTCTTCGAACTATGGAAAAGTATGGTTTCGGACTGTCTTCAAAAGAAATGACTGCAGTAGTAACAAAATTTATCAAACATAATAAAATAAAAACGGACTTTAAGAACGATACCCCCGGTTATGATTGGTTTGCTGGTTTCCTTAAAAGACACAACTTATCTTTAAAAAAACCTCAAGCGGTTGAGTTATCACGAAAAGCAGCTTGTGATCCGTTCATAATTAAAGATACTCTCGAAAACTGCATCAACGATCTGGGCCTTAATTACAGCCCGGAAAAAATCTGGAATCTGGATGAATCTAGCTTTAGCAAGGATCCAGAAAAAACAAAAGTAGTAGGTGCACGAGGATTTGCTAGCACTAGAACAATAGCTTCTGGTGGTAAAGATAATGTCACAGTTTTGTTTGCTGCAAATGCACTTGGTGAAAAATTGGCGCCGTTAATTATATTTCGCGGGAAAAACGTCTGGGATCAGTGGATGTCCGACAAAGCTTTTGAAGGTACATCATATGCCGCAACCAAAAATGGGTGGATCAAGTCCAAAGTGTTCGAAAACTATATGTTGCGAACAGTATTACCCCACTTAAGTAAAGGATCTCCAAGTTTGTTGATATACGATGGACACTCTACTCATATTCAGTTAAACATTTTAGAAAATGCAGCAAAAATGGGTGTGACAATCATAAAGCTTCCATCCCACGCTAGCCACCTGTTGCAGCCTTTGGACTTGGCTGTTTTTAAGTCCATGAAAGACAGATGGGATGCAAAAATTTTATGGTGGCAGCGTCAAAACGTAGGAGTAAAACTTCAAAAGAATCATTTCAGCGAAATCTTGGGAGAAGTCTGGCAAGAACTGGACCCAAAAATTATTAAAAACGGTTTTAAGAAGGGGGGTATATACCCTTTAAACAAAAATGCAATTCCTGATGAGAAGTTCGACGCAGATTCGCTTCAAAGGTTTCTTACAGCCACAAATCAAGCCACAGCCAAAAGTGAAGTCACAGCCAAAATTCAAGAAGCACAAAAAAAAGTAGCGACTTTATCAAATTTATGCTTAAAAATGTTAAATAATATAGATACAAAGTCACCTACGCAGATAAAAAGAAAAGATCAGACACAGAAGATTAAAGCACTACTTTTCAAACCGTCAGAAATCATTATACAAGGTACAGGGGCAGGGCCTTCAGGTCTCCAAGTGATCGAAAATAAAAAAATTGAATACAAAGACAGTTTTGAAAGTTTGTTGCTTGAAACTATAAAAAAGTCGGAAAATGTAATAAAAGTAAAGAAACGAAAAGCAGCAAAAGGGTGCGATGTCATTACACACGAAAACTTCTTAGAAAAATTGCGAACTGAAGAAAAAGAAAAGAGAAAAAAAGAAGAAGAAAAGGAAAAGAAAAACTCAGAGAAAAAAAACAAAAAATCTACCAAGAAAGATATCAAGTTGTCTTCTAAAGCAAAAAAAAATACTAAAGCAAAGAAACGTAATAAAGCAAAGAAAATAGAGGATTCGTCCGAAGAAAGCAGTAATGATGATGATCTAATACTCAGCGACGATTCAAATTTAGATTGGAATACATATCGTGAATATTTAAATGAGGATGAGCAAGAATATCCAGATGAACCAATAGATGACCAAGAGATAGGTGCTTTTGAAGAATATATGCCAATTCAAAGTAACGACACACCTGATAAGATAAAATATAATATTTTGGATGACGAATACGAAGGCAATGTGAATCGCCGATATCCAAAAGTTGACGATTGGTTATTGGTCAAATTTGCAACAAAAAGAAATGTAAAGCACTTCCTGGGGAACGTAATCTCCATGATAGGTGAAAACCCTAATGTCAAGTTTATGCGAATGATTAAAAATAGTAAAATACAATCTTTTCATTATCCAAATGTAGAAGATATTTCAGAAGTTAAGCATGATTCCGACATTGTAATGTTTTTAGAAAAACCTTAATAACACGAAGAGGACATGTTATTTTCAAGGAAAACTTTAAATCGTATAATATTCAATAACGTAAAAATACCACGCTTTATTATTATAGAATTTGATCTCTTTTTTTGTCGCCTTAGTATTAATAATTGACCTTTCATTTCTAAAAGGACTTGGTCTTTTAAAAGTGCCTAACTAACTGTGATTTTTTCAATAAGTAAGAATTGTTGTATTTGTGTACACAAGAGATCTCCTTAGTCTTTTAAGAAATAAATACGTTTTATAGTGCCTACCTAATTGTACTGTGATTTTTTATTAGGTAAGAATTGTTGTATTTGTGTAGGTACACAAGAGATCTCCTTAATATATTTTTTTTTTAAACAAGTTGATATTTTTAAATCATGTTAAATAATATCTCATTTTCTTTTTATTAGTTTGATTACGCTGAATAAGCAATTTTTAGTTTTAAATAAATGTGCCATAAATAATGTGCCATTAGAAGTTTAATAATTGTTATTTTATTTTATTATTTTTATCTTACTCAATTTTGATACTTTTTGATTTTGATCTCATGCACAATTTAAGTCTATTTGTTTTATTTTATTTAGATAGTAAGAATAATTGAATTGTTAAAAGACTGTTAAAAAATTGATCACATTTCATGTGTTCATTTACTTACATAATATGTAAAACTACTTTTTAATGTAAGCAATTTAAATGATTGTTTAATTTTAACGTTAAAATTAGACCGCACAAAATATGCCTTTTTGTAGTACATATTTTTGATAAATATACTTGTTCATTTATATATTGCTTGTTTTCGTTCAATTTGAATATATGTATTTATATTTACTGCCCTTCTTAAGAAAATGTTTAGAACATCTGGATTAGTCGTTGGGTAAATGCGTCCTTGAGAAATGTAACGCATTTTCGCCATGTGAATTGAAATGCCTCCGAGAACCTCATATTGTGCTTGATTTTAATATAAAAGTATGTGTAAATACAGAATTAAAAAAAAGAGCTACTAATGATGGTTTCAACCTCAAAAACTATGTGGTTTTGAGATTAATTCATTGTAGACGCATTTTCCCAAAATGGGTAAATGCGTCCAAAAAACTTCATTTTAAAAAAACATTTTATAACTTTTTTATGCGTTACTCCTGAAGGAAGCTACTTAATAAATCTTTAACACAAGTAACCTAATAAATTACATGTTTGATGAGATTTTAAAAAATGTCTAAAATTATTTTTTTATGAGCCATCAAAATGGACGAAAGAAAAATGTGACGCATTTCCCTCAGGTGACCTTAGTGCATTTTCTTGTAATTTTCATATAAGACAAATTCTGAAAATGGATCAGCCCAGTGGCAGTAAAAGTGAATTAAAATTCATTAGAAGTCAAAAAAATAAGCCGGTATTACTACATGATGGATATAAGTATAATCTATATTTAAAAAATAAGTGCGGAACAACGAATTGGCGGTGTTCGAAGCAGAAGGATTGCCGCACCTCCATAACACTAAATACTAATAATGAGATCATGATATCCGCTAAGCACACCTGTGATTCTCCAAATTTTATACGTAATACAATAGACACAGTTATGGACGATTGCAAAAAAGAGGTATGCAATAACTTTGAATCGGCACAAAAGATTTTCGAAAAACATTTCATAAACCATGATTTTAAGGGTCAAGAGCATGAATTGCCATTGTTTTCATCTAAGAAAGATACTCTTTATAGAGCACGCAAGAATTTTTTAAAATTGAACAGTTTTAAAGCGACTAACTCAAAAAATGTAAAACTGCCATATAGTTTGGTGCAGGATTTTTTTTTATACGACGAATGTTATTTGTCGGACAGAATAATCATATTTTCAGTGCTAACACGTTCAGAGTTACGAGAATATTTTAAATCCACCAAAACCTTATATGGCGACGGTACTTTTAAAATTGTACCAGCTCCTTATTATCAAATGTATAGCTTGCATGTAGATGCAGCACGGAATGATGATACGGTGAACTTTATACCCATAATATTTGCTCTCTTACCCAATAAAAAACAGAGTACATACAAGAGGTTGTTTTTAATACTAAAACAACAATTCCGATTAGAAATAAATATGTACAAATGCGACTACGAGTTAGCAGTTATAAAAGCAGTAACAGAGGTTTTTCCAAATATAAAAATAAAAGGTTGCTACTATCATTTTTGTAACGCCGTGTTCAAAATGTCCAAAAAATTAAAACTTGAAGAATCTGAAGATAAAAAAGTAGCAAAATACTGTTCACTTTTGCCCTTACTGCCTCCGAAATTGATGCCAGAAGCCTTTAATACCATCATTGAAATGTCATCACCACATGTCTACAAATTCCTAGATTACTTCAATAGCCAATGGATGAAAAAGATAAGTAGTAACATATTATGCTGTCATGACCAAAAGAATAGAACCACAAATGGTGTTGAGGGTTGGCATCGCCGCATCAACACGAAAATTACATCAAAACCCAGTATGTATCAGTTCATATCACTGCTAAAAAAGGAAGCCAAATTGCAAAACATAAAATTAAAAAGAAATAATTTACATTGTACTGATGTAAAACGAAATAGAAAAATAATTGAAAAAAATAAAAAAATTCAAAGTATAGTCAACGATTGTGTTAATAAAACAATATGCATTCAAGTGTGTTTGAAACGCTTATGTACAATTAGTTAATTAATTTTTTTGAGGTGTAATAAAGTATTTTATTATTATTATGTTTTTGTTTTGCCTAAAAATAATTTCATAAAAAAATTAAAAAAGACCCACAGACTGAACTTTATTGTACTGAACTGTACTTTGAATGTGGTATCACAAGAATGTCGTGTTTTGCGAATATGGTCTTATAAGATTATGATGTTGTGAGAATATGGTATTATGAGTATATGATGTTTTGCGAATATCGTGTTTTGCGAATGTGATGTTTTACGAATGTGGTCTTTTGAGAATATGATATATAGCGACGGAGGCAATGTATACATATTAAAAGAAGAATATCTTTGTTAATTTTGTTAATAAATATGCTGATTACAACTAGTGATCTTATTTTACATCATTACCTTCACCACTACATCATTCACATACTGTGTCGTTTCATTCACTTCTACTTGATATCATTCACCTCAACACAAATTTTCTGTTTTCCTAATTTTCTGACGATTTTCTCATTCAAATTACAGTCTGAAGAATACGAAGTTTTGGTTTTTCCATTACCATTGTAATTTAGTTGTTACTGTTTAGTTTGTCGTGCAAAATAAAAAATCATAAAAAAACAGTCACAATAAAGGCAATTTTGAAAATTCACCCAATAATTTTAGTCAGAGGATACTGTGTTCTATTGTCACATTGTATAGGAATCTAGCAATGTGGGTCGCCATTACTAAAAATCTTTTATCCCTTCCAGCTAAAGCTGCTAAATTGCTTGTGATTGGGGTACGTAATCACGTCGGTAATAGGTTTAAGGGGTGGGATTCGAACCCGCTACCTCTCGATTGCTATTGCGAGTCACATGCCTTAACCATTAGGCTACTGCGTCGTCAAGTTAAGAGATGTAACGAATTAAATTATTGAATTTTTATATTTATTAATTTACTATACTTATTAAATTATTATTATTATTATTATTAGTAATAATAATAATACACCTGAGTGACTGAGCTTGGCTCAGTGTTTACTTTTCGTTTTTTTTTTTTCAGAAAAACGAAAAATGTAATTACTTAGAAAACAATACTGTCTCTCTCAAGGGACCTCCCTCGAGAAAGAGTTTTGTTATATATATTTTTTTGTGAATCACCACTATTTAGGATTTAGGTCTTCTTGGTTCTAGGTCATTTTGGTATGTGGGTCCCTGACTCAGTGGCGACCGAGTAGATCGAGATATCTGCAAGGTTACCACAGTCGGTCAATAGATGGGTGACCGTTTTCGAATATTGTCATACCCCTCAGTGCCTCGGAGAGCACGTTAAGCCGTCGGTCCTGCGCCCAATCTCTCTCCGGTCGTGTCGGATTACCGTCCCATCGGGCTATGATAGTAAAGGAATAGAGAGTGCAGTTGCGTCTGCACATACACTTGTGCGCTATAATATCTCCTGCGCAGTTGGTTAGTTTCTGTTGGGATTGGCCGCCGTAAACGAAATCAGTTAGGAGACCATTATGTGGCAACACTAAAGTATGTTTATTAACCTAACATATTGTTTCAATAATATTTTAGATCTCATTATTTTAAAACCTTTGTCCCAACTATAACACACGAAGGATCAAGAGTCCGAGTACAGAAAACAGGTTAAAGGGAAGGCAATATAAATCAGAGTTCGTGATAAAACCGATAAAACCAATGTCGTAAATCAAAACTTACAAAACAGGCAGACGTCGACAACGCGCGAGTGCTAATTGCAACTAAAAAAAATCCCGATCCTTGCTTCTTCGCAAGGAAGGGGTTGATTGGCTTAGCCGAATTGTAGGCGGGGTCGGCGCTACGAAGCTTGAGCGAACGCATTCAAATGAACATTTTGTTAAAGGTAACACCGCCGAGCATCGTGTTAGTACCTCTAGTTCTCACAACTGGTACTAATCCAACGATACCTTTCAAGCTAAAATCCATCAAACCGTTTAGGCTCCGTTTACATTCGAAAAAAACTTAACCCTCATAGGGGCGTAGATTCTAGCTTATTTCTCCCTGTTCTGTGATTTTGGCACTAGGAGTAGCAAGGATTTTATTAAAATGCCAACTTATTCAATGATATATTCTCAATCTAATATATAAAATTCTCGTGTCAATGTAATTTAACTCCTCTGAAACGGCTCGACCGATTGTCATGAATTTTGTGCATATTGGGTAGGTCTGAGAATCGGACAATATCTATTTTTCATCCCCCTAAATGTTAAGGGTAGTAGTCCACCCCTAATTTTTTTTTAGTTTTTAGGTAATTTTTATTTTATGATACCGGATTCAAAAATACATACAACCCTGAATTTTCACCCTTCTACGATCAACCCCTATTTTTTTATTTACCCCTATTTTGCAAAAACGGGTTAATTTGACGCAGACGAAGTTGCGAGGGTCAGCTACGGTTACGGTTGTACCCATTTTAACGAGAATTACGCGGACACTTATAGTTTAAATAGAGAAGTGTGGAATGCCAATATAAAAAAAATTACAATTTAAAAAAAAATTATAAATTATTTATGGTCGAATTTCGACCACTTAGTAATCATATTTTTTTTTATGTTTGTAAATAGGATATCATGCACTTAGAAATTACAACATAGTAATGTTATTATATGCCGTGTGGTGCCGGCTTAAGAATAGCACCACCCCATCTCTTCCCGTGCGTGGGTGTCGTCAAGGCGACTTAGGGATTTCACTCCGGAGGACGGGCAGCAGCGTCCTCTGCGAACTTAAAGCCTTACTGCGATCGCCAACCCGCTCGCCAAGCGTGGCGATTATGGCAATTACCCTCAGGATCTACATACCAATAGGTTCTACTGGGGAGACCCGTGCCCAGCAGTGGGCCATCATATGGGTTGATATGTAATGTTGTTATTATTAATTACCTTCATTTTCTTGTCCATTATGTTGAGGTACATTTTCTTCGGGCTCCTTTTCCTTACTTTCTGGCTCAGTTTTGAGCTCAGTAGTAACACCTTCAGCTTTCACTTCAGTGGTAGATACTTTGTCTACTTGTGTAGGAAGGTTTGGTCCATTGGTCTCTGGCTTCAGTTGTGCTTGGTCTTGTTCCATTGGCTGTTGGAAATGAGGAATAGTTATTGCATAGCTTTGCAACATTTTGTTAGGGTCAAGGTTCATAGTAATATATACTTTAAAGCCGAACTGGACGTGAAATGTTTAATAACAAAGTTGCATAGCAACCGTTGACCCAAGTATAGATATCGTGCGTATAAAAACTCCAGAAAAGTGAGACAAGAAGTTAATTATCTTCCAAGTTGACTGCCTCTGTGGCGCGGTGGGAATGTATCCGACTGCTACGCAAGAGGTCGTGGGTTCGATCCCCACCCAGGATAAAACTTTGTGTGATGAGCACGATGGTTTATTCTGTGTCTGGGTGTTATTTATATATAATATTTATGTATTTAGAATTATATAAGTATGTTTGTCAGTTGTCTGGTTGCCATAGTACAAGCCCTGCTTAGTTTGGGATCAGATAGCGTTGTGTGAGTTGTCCCAAGATATTAAGATATAAGAAAGATATTATTAAGATATCAAGTTGTTGAATCGATTTCAATCAAAAAGAAAATGAAGAACTATCTCAACCAAACTAGCTAATAAAAAAACCACAACCAAATCAATATCTGTTTAATGTATGATGCACAGACAGTTGCACTAATATCACACGTTAAACTTATAACATCTCATTTTTTATGTTTGCGTTCCAAAATAGTTGGTCGCAAGTTGGAGCTACTATCTGCCCAGTAATATAAAACGGAAGAGTTTGAACGCGTTGATCTCGCATAGATACTGCGACGATTTAGATGAAATTAAAATAAGTATAAGCTACATTACATATATATATATATATAATATATATATAATATGCTTATGACTTATAATGTATATATATGTATATATATATATATATATACATATATATACATTATAAGTTATAAGCTACATTTTATCCACAGCGAAGCCCCTGGGTAACCGTTAAACGCGTTAATAAGTAATAATAGAAAAAAAAATAAAGAAATGTAGCTTGAAGCTTGAAAAAATCAAACTATCCTCATATACATAGGTAAGAATCCGAAAAAAGCAAGTATTCTTTAGCCTTACCTCATCCTTTCTCTCTGTGGGGTTAAGCTGAGTTAGCGGCTGCGTGGTAGGATTGATGCCTCGACGCATCTGTTCCATAGCACGTTCTACCATACGCTGGAATGTGTCGTCATCTACCGCCGGTTTGCAATGCTGGAAAACGATACGTGTTTTGGTCCATCAAATATAGAGTTTTGGGCGGAAAGGGATAATTAGGTTTGATTCTATTAAAGGTCCACTGTAACACTGTCCCCGTCTGTGGTTACACTGATTTTTTTTTAAATTGTAATTAGTAAATACCGTAGTCTACGGAATGCTAAAACTGTACCTCAAACATTGGTGATCTTTTTAAAATACTTTTCTTTAGATGAATAAATGCATGGGCAACACAATAAAGACTCAATATAATTCAATGAGTGCTGTCTAAAATATCTGTAAAACAGTCTTTTCGCACAGTGCACAATATATATATACTGGTATAAATTCGTTTAAAATTAACCTAGATTACTGCCTCTGTGGCGCGGTGGGAGTGTGTACGACTGCTACGCAAGAGGTCGTGGGTTAGATTTCCACATGGGACAGCACTTTGTGTGATCCACAAATTGTTGTTCCGGGTCTGGGTGTATTTTGTGTCCGTGACTTGTATGTTTGTACAGTCCTCCGCGATACAGGGCTTGTACATTACTGCGGGAGTCGTCTCATAAAAAAAAAACTCAATAATAAGAAAAGTGGACTCGATACTTTGCATCTTTCACTGCTATCAATTCAAGACATAGTTTTTTAAACACAGTATTCTGTTGGGTAAAGATACTTTTGCAGTTTGTTTTCAATTCTAATCTTCTACTCATCTAAAGAAAATCAAACAAACAGGAGAGAAATACCCTATACAGTAATGTCCTTTAGAATCTGACCTTTTTAAGTTCTTCCTGGAATGCTTCACTGCTCTCTATGAACTTGCGCTTTTTGGCTTCAAACTTCTCCTCAATCTGTTGCAGTTCATCTTCCAACTTCTTCTGATGCATAGTCAAAGATTGGACTTGTTTCTTTAAAATCTAGAAGTAAGACATAACACAATCATATTAGTATAATTTATGTCGAAAATAAATATTTTTTTCTTTTCAGGTATAAAAAATGCAGCGATCAGTTCCACTTCATAGTAGACCCAAGAAAATGCCTATTTAAATGACTATTAGTCAATCTCCTGGAAGTTGGGAAAAGTCTGTACAATCCAAATAAATAAAATTGAAGTGATTGTGAAAGTATATACAGTACTTATAAGAAAAACAGTCTACCCGTGAAAACGGCCGTTACAATATGGTCGAAACGTCGGGCAATAAACAAGGTATTTTACCTTAAATTTTCACGCTATTAAGACCAGTAATATATATATTTTCATAAAGAAAAACACAGTTCTTAATGTTTTTGCCTGTCTCTTTGTTATGTCTAATATCTGAAACGGCAGGACCAATTTTGACGAGACTTATATGATGAGAAACTTGTACTGCAATAATAAGTTACTTAGGATACTTTATCATCACGCTAACATATATAGGGAGTAAGCCACACTCCAAGTCACAAGATACATTTTAAAATATTTTATTCCTTTCATCATCATCAGCCTATCGCAGTCCACTGCTGGACTTAGGCCTCTCCAATTGCACGCCACTTTGTTCTATCTTCGGCTTCTCGCATCCAGCTCCTGCCAGCCGTTTATTCCTTTGTTAAGAGATAAATATTAAGTTTATTACCTGCATTCTAGCTGTAGTGACGACGGACCTGACATCAGGTACTACAGTGTCAGAGAATATCTCGTTAATGAGACGATGATTGCGCAAGTACCGAGCATAGGCCACGTGTTTCACTGACAAACCTTCATCTTGATCTGAAATTACAAAACATAAGGTACAGACAACACACACAAGGTACAGATTGTATTCTTTAAGCATTGTTAGTAAACAATGCTTAAAGAATACAATATGTACCTTGGTATTCTTTAAGCATTGTTCACTAACAATGCTGGAAGAATACCAAGGTACAGACCGACACACCTTTATAACCCTCCGTTAGTGTAGGAAATTACTAACATTTTATAAAAATTTAACTGATCTCAAAGCTAATATAGACAGAATATCTTGTCCAAATACATTTTATATTACAATAGCTGTCTCGCGCAACTTCGTATGCGTAAATTTTCCCCGTTTTTGCAATATTTCTCGTCGCTACTCCGCTTCTTTTAGTCGTAGCGTGATGTTATATAGCCTATAGCCTTCCTCGATAAATGGGCTATCCCACAATTTTTTTTTTTAAATTGGACCAGTAGTTCCTGAGATTAGCATGTTTAAACAAACAAACAAACTCTCCCGCTTTATAATATTAGTATAGATATTAAATTAGTTACTTTTATTATGTGTAGGTACATGTAAAACTCACCTTCTTCATCTTCAGCTGGCTGTATATCAATTCTCCTATCTTGTTGTTGCTGTTCCTTTTGTGAGCTGCCTTTTTTACTTGAACTATCTTCTTCAAGATTGCCTACTGCTGACACAAAAGATGTATTAGATTCTATACCTTAATATTATATATAAACATAGGGTTTAGTATTCAAGCAACATATAGATGAGTGAGTATTGTTTATGAGAACACAGACAGACAAACAACATTAATAGATTTGAATCTGGAATGTAGCTGTCCTTTTTAATCCAATTAAGTCCAAGACGGAAGCGCCAGAAAATACAAGTACTTTATAAAGGCTGTTTTTTTTTAAACACTCTTTTGTCAGTCAGCTAGATTTATTAGTGTTTGGCGCAGAGGCAGGTTATTTTTTTTTAATGACCTTAATATGTCATGAAACTGCTTCCTACAACTTAAAAAAATGTTTTCTAGCAGTATATTAATTCAGAATAAGTTTTACATTTGTAAATGCCATATTGTATGTAACCAGGTGCGTCAGTCATGCGTTAAAGTTGGTTCGTGCTCGATCTGCGCGTGCTATCAAACGTGTGATTTGAAATTTAATTTAACCGGTAAAGAATATTATCAGAATCACATTACTATCTGTCAGTCAGCATAACTTTGTAACAGATACCTACCATCAGTAGCCGATTAAAGTCCTGTACGCCTAACGCTAAGGAATCCAGCTGACTGACGAAGGGTATATTTTACACTACTAATGTGACGTAATATAAAAAAAAATTAGAGTTTATAAAATGCTTGCATTTTTTGGCGTCCTCCTCGTCCATAATTTTCGATTAGGTATTAAAACAAATGAAGCGTAGAATTCAATTGCAATTTTTTTTAATTCAGTGGCAACATTGTCAACCAATAGACATTTTATTTGTTTTTTTTTTAACGCACAGACAACAATTAATTTGTACGCATGCATCCTCACCGTGTCCCTTACCTACAGCTTTATTTTTGGCGGCAATATACGCAAGATAAGCTGGGGAATTGTGGTACGTCTTCAACGACTTTTCATACTCCAACTGTACTCATGGAAGACAGGAGTACCCGGTGCGTGCAATAAATGAGGTGACGTGCATGTGGGAGGACAAAATTAGCATTTAGTGCGTGTTAGTCACGGTATGTGTTGGTTGAAAATGAATGGATTTTCTGAATTGTAGACATTTATTATTTATGACCAATCATTTTATGTCTGGAGTTCGCGATTATGACTTAACTCAAGGTGAATTAAATCGGTAGTAATCATCATCAGGATCATTTTTCGAGAGAGAGGAGGGGTATTTAGGTGGTACAATTGACTAAACACCGGCCAAATGAGTCTGTACCTTTTTGCAATGCAATTTCGGAGGAGTTCATGACTAGATGACTATCAAGTAAAATGAGTATATTTTTAAGGAACGTCGAAGCGATACTTTCTGTAGAAAGTATGGAATACAAGTCAAATTGATAAATGACTATAAATATTTACGTCAGAATAACAAACAGTTAATATCAAAGGACATGGGACTTTTCCATCACACTTTAGTAATTTCGTGTTAAGACAAAATAATAAACTATTTCTATAAAGAAATAGTTTATTATTTTGTCAACTGGCAATAAAATACGCGTATTGATCCATTCTAACTATGTACTACATTTTGAATAATTTATTTACAATCCAAACATTTTCAACTCGTAACAAATAAAATTTTAACACAATTCCCTACATTATAGGGTTTTTAACAATACAATGTGAACACAAGATGTAAGAATAATTTGACCCAGTGCGTTTGATATGTACAGTGGCTCTAACGTAGCGCCTTATTACTTCATACATGATAAGTAAATGACAATGGAGAACATTGTTCTAGAACTCTTGCTTGTTTTGTGTTAATTATTAAATAGAGAACAAGAAAAAACAATAGAAAAATTTAATGAATGGATATCGACGGTTAGTTCGAATGGTAATAGTGTCGTGATGTACGAAAATTAAATTATTATTATCTTGATGGCAGGTGACGCGAAAAGTCAGTTGAGGCGCAAGATTGCCAGTTGAAGGAGTTGGAGCATAGAACTATACAATTTTGAAAATGGTCACCCATGTATGAATATGATCTGTTGACACTGTTCAACCTGGTTTTCCTTTACCACAATCTAATAACTTATAGTCGTTCGACCAAACCGTCTAGAAGGGGTGATAGTGGGCAGGCTGGTGGCGCGACGCAGCGAGTGGACGGACCCGACTCAGAGACCACAAGTCGGTTCCGGTCACCCGCTGCGTCCTGCCCCGCAACCCCCACACGATTATCCGATGACTGTACTACGATGAACGACTGTATAAGGCTATTTGGATACTTTGTCTGGCCCATAGAATCATCTAGAGTAATATTATGATTTAGGAATCTAGATTTCAATATTATTTTACACTACTTTTATGACTTATCATAGCTATTGTACTATGTGAAGAATATTTTATATCAATAACAAAACAAAGACAGTACAAAACATGTAACACAAAACAGCAAGAGCCAATAACCTCTGATCCCCCATGTTAAATCAAGCTGTGTAGTGATGGTGTGGATTATACACAAATTGTACCCAATGCAAAGGGGCTTAAGGTTCAATATAGTACCTCTGGATTTGTGGGCCAACCACTGTATATACGCAGGCGACGATTGATAAGCTTTCAACATTTCTGTGTACTGCGCCTGAATGGAAAACTTTTGTAAAGTTCAGGGTCTTTTGGCAAATGTGGCAATCATTACCCATAGTTTATTTTATGTTTAACAAGCCATACTTTGACTTGAGTAGGTAGAGAAGACTTATTAGTTAGTTTTACAAATGGACTTCAATTTCTTAACATTTTCTGAGTGTGACTACAATGCATTCCTAAGAAATAAAATGTAGTTTATTTCCAGAGTGATTTTAGCATTTTGATAATATCAATGGCCTAATATTAAACTGAATTATAAGAGTTATGAAGTTTCACACTACAATCATCACTTGGTAGGTGAAAAGTTGCAACAGAGGTACTACTGAGAATGTCTTTAAAATTGGCTACAACACCCTATATCGAAAAAATCACTACAGTTCATCATAGAATTATTATTATAAACCAATAAAAAGTGACCCCTACCTTCTCAGCTTCATACTCATCAACATAGACAGCTTTGTCGGCCTCAGGAAGGTCTCTCCACATGCCTCCAATGATTCTTCCAATCTCCCATAACTTTAGGTCTGGGTGAGCTGCCTTTACTGTATCCCATACACGACGGGAATATCTCATATATGGCATCAAAGGCTTTTCTGGGGGCTTTGGTGGTTTTGGCAGACCCGCACCCTGAAAGTTTACAACAGTATTTTATAACAGACAGACAATTCCCGAAATGTCCAATTACCAGAATATCCAATGCCCTAAATTTTAAAATTTGGTGATTATCTACAATACACCCGAGCGCTTTTTAATTACTTAAATAAATATAGTTAACAGTGAAAATAACACATTCACAAATGAATGTCTGGAATAGCAGTAGTAGTACTACTCATTATCTAAAAAAAGAATGGTTCCTATTATTAAAATATATATATTACGGGTCTTAATCGCGTGAATATTTAAGGTAAAATATTTATTTTATATATTTATTATTACAATGGTTCCCATATCTAAAATTTCCAAGGGAATGAACTCGCAAGCAACAGCTATTGTGGTATATTCTAAATGAATTAATAAATAAAAAGAAAATAGTGTGTATATCAAATTTACTCAATATAACCAAAATGACAATTTGTGAAATAGTACAATCCTTATACCAATAATTTTTGTAACAAATCAGTATAGTCTTTCTTATTTTTATAAATGGTGCATGAAATAAAATTGTTTTAGTTTTTGATCAAGTAAGTCTCTCTATTTGTGAGCAACTTATCTATGAATAACTCATTTGTTGATATTCATTAAAATTTTGTACATTTAGAGAATTGAACATTTGGGTACATGGATATTGTGGGAATTTGACATTTTGAAAACATTGGATATTATGGGAATTGGGCATTCGGGTTTAAAATGCTGAAATAGCAGTTTCACTTTCCATGTACGGTACATAAACATGCCAGAACATAAAATTGGATCTGTTGAATTTGGGTACCGGGAGAGATCATAACCAGGAATATATATATTATTTTTTTTAAACTAAAAGATAACTAGCAATGTGGGATTGTGGTCTCATATTACTAGCAATCTTGTTAACCCCTCCAGCTAAGCTCTATGGCTTGTGTTAGGAGTGGGTTCACGGCAGTAGTATAATGGGCAGAATGCGAACCCACAACCTCACGATTGCTTAGCCATTAGGCTACAGCTTTAGCATTAGCGCATTAGATATATATATACTATATTTATATTGGAAAAATTTTGAATATCTCATAAATACCAATTCAAAATTAGTGAAATCTTTGTAGTGTTGCAAATGTTCAACCTTGGAATAAAATACATTTTGTGAGAGAGATAAATTATTTTCATAAAAAAATATTACCCTATAATATCGACTCACCGCACCGGCACCTTTGCCGATCTTTTGCGGCTGAAATCCAGGGTGAGAATGCACAGTTGATACGAAGGGACTGGTCTTATCATCCTTCGCGGTCGCGCCGGCCTGAGCGCCCACCGCCCCGGCCACGGCGCGTCGCGCGCTCTCTGCACCGAAACGCTGTTGCTGGGGACTCTGCGGCCACGCGTACCCACCCGGGTGGCCCAACGAGGGACCACCTTGGTATTGCGGGTGGTACTGGTATTGATTATGATGCGGCGGCGGTGCATTCATACCGCCTTCAAGCAATGCAGCAGGGCGGCAATACAATGAAAGAAAAAAACAAAAAGCATAAGGGAGGGATAGGATTGGGCGGGAAAACAAAAGAATAATCAAATATGCACAACTTCTAAAAATGAAAATCATAAATGTTAAGTGAAAATTATTAGTGTGAGCGAGCGATACTAGCAAGTTTTATTTAGTAGGCTTAATTAGCATAGACAAGAATAAAAGTAGAGTTCGTGTGGATGAGAATGGTCTGTGATGTGAAACGAGAGAAAATTTTGGTGCAATTACAATTTTAAAACCCCACAGAGTACCTAGTATCCAAAACAGATGAGGGTGTGATAACAATTTGGACAAAAAATAAAAGAAAAATCAGATTGTGGCATTACCTTTCATCATACCGAAACTCATGGGGGGCCCCGCAATCATGTAGTCTGTTTCAACATAACAAAACATGAAACAAAACCAACATAAGAGTAAAATGTAAGTCTAATGGGTATAAAGAATTGAACAAATTAAGAGAAAATAAAAAAAGTATGTTACTGATGCATATACTTTAAAATAAACAAGCATAGTACGGATTCATGCTGCCAAGGGACATAACAGCAGTTAGATACCAGCATTACCAACAGTTCTCAGCCCTGCTAAGCTCGCAAAGGCATCGAATCATACACGTTACTAGTTAGTATCTAACAACATTCTAGATTAATAAACATTCAAATATAGAACAGTTTCAAATACTGTGTTCAGCCAAACTGTTATCTATGCTTTGCTGTACTAAGTCCTCTTTCTTATAATGTACCTAAAACTATAAATATTATGCATGGAATACAAACGCGGATTGCTCTGGGGGCTTGGCATCGACATTGATGTGTTTTGTTTGTAACTATTTGGAGCAGCCATATCACCAAATTCTGTAAAACATAACATGATAATGTCAACGTTTATAAGATACGATATTTTACGGATAATATTGCATCGATGGGTCACCAGTTTCTATCAATTTGAGGCGATAATCTTACAAGAAATCCGAGCAGTAAGGTGGTTACAGGTTGGTTATTGAAAATAATTGTTATCCGACAATATTAGTAACTATTGCTAATATTTATGTCTCACCTGGACTCTTCAATAATTTATAATGTGGATATTATCGCCAAATACCTGAAATTAATTCATTAATTTCATTTAACCGCAAAATAAAACAAGCGTCACTTTTCTTTTACCAAGACGCCATATTGATATTTACGTCCACCATTTTGTAATTTGAAATTGACAGCGAGTGAATAAAACTTTTGACGTTTAATAGAGTACAATAATATTTTTAGACGATTTTCTTGCAATGAGTTATTTTTTTAGTCTCTTTTTATAAATGAAATTAAAATGGAAGCCGTAATTAAAGATACTTTGATATGGACAATGTTAAATATATTAATAAATTTAAAAAATACGGACGATTATGCAAATACTTGGAAATGTCTCGAATAAAGAAACTAATTATTAGCGTTAGTTTATTTTCGACAGAACAAATTTGCAAACATTTTGCCATAAGAAAAATAAATATTATGGAATGCTAAGACCTAAGACAAGCATTCTTAGCATTCGTAATTGTGTGGAACTTTCTTTCTAACGAAATCATTTTCCAAGTCCATACTAGTTTTTGCCCGCGGCTCGGCCGCGATAAAAGCGTTTACCTATTATTATCCTTTGTCCTTTCCTGTAACTCAAACTATCTCCATATCAAATATTACTTATAATCGGTTTAGCAATTTAGGCGTGAAAATGTAACAGACAGACAGAGTTAGTAGTTATGATAACAAACTGGAGAATTTAAATTGGTAGATAATTATCACATTAATATTACTATTCTTTCGCCATAATATAAAGGCGAAAGTTTGTGTGTGTGTATGTTTGTTACTTCTTCACGTTTAATCGGCTGGAGCGATTTTAATAAAATTTGGTACAGATTTAGCTGACACCCTGGATTAACACATAAGCTAATACACCGCGTGGCACAGCTAGTTGAACATAAACATAATTCTCTTAATCTCTAACTATTATTCAAAGGTCGGTAGATATATTTTTTTAACTAAGGTATTAGACTATGATTCCTAATAATACTGCACATATTACACGCAATTAATTTTGCGGGACACAAAAATACGGAAGTTGGCGTGTGCTTTATATACAAATTGTGGTTTGAAGCCAAATTATACCAGCTGACACTCGTTCTACTCACCTACCTGTAAATGTCGATCTATATTTTGATAGTGGATGACCGACTGACATTTTGGCGCAGTTGATTTGTAATGTGCGATAAATAGACTTCGATTTGAGCATTGAATATTACACAATACGTTTTAGTATCACATGCACATTGCAGTCACTTGCCACGTGTTTTTCGTACGTGAAGAATCAGTAGTGTTTTGTTTTGCTGTGAGACGAGAATCTGGGGTGACACATTGTGTAACAATGCCGTATTGTATCATAATCTAGCAAGCAATTTAAATAATATTGCTATGTGTTTACTTGCAGGCGCTAAGTAAAATACCTAGGTAATTAGTTTCGTTCGTTTAAAAGATCCGTAGATGTCCGTTTGAAAGATATCCTAAAAGTCTTAAAAACATAATAATAATATCATTTATTCAACCCATTGATCCATTTAGTGTTAGTAAAACAATATTGAAATATAACAAACACCTTAAAGACTAATGTTAGTAATAAAGACAATCATAAAATACTACCGGATATACTCCATATGAATACGGTCACACCGATTCATATATGGGCAGTCCAGTCTTAGTGAAATCATTTTCAGAATACTGTTCGAGCTGGCCCTAACTCTGCGCACCAGAGATGTGCATTTCTTGCGAATCGTTGCATAAAAACAATCTGTGCGTGCTTCGGCAAACATCCCTAATGCACTGCAGCGTTGGGGCAGCCCCAACAGCATTCTGAAAGCATTATTGTACAAGACACTGAGGGCACTGTACGATTTTTTATAAGAAATAGCAACAGTTTTTCAGTATCTTTGGGCAGTCAGTTATTTGAGTTTTTATACTGCTAGAAAAAAATGTAGTTTTAAAAATCAGTTAATTTAAAAAAATAAAAAATAAATAAATACTACTAAATAAACGCTAAGGAATCCAGCTGTCTGACGGAAGGGTATTTCTTTACTTATTACTAATGTGACGTAATATAAAAAATCAGCCTTTTCAAAATGCTTGCATTTTTTGGCGCTCTCCGCCCGGTCTGTAAGTGATGGTTCGGAATATTAGGCAGAGATTTATGAAACCGTCCATCCTAGTTTGTTTTAGAATAACAAGTTTACGAAATATGCAACTGTTTGAGAAAATTATAGTTTGTGAAGGATGGCTTACTTTGTCATTCCAAACTCTACCTAGAGTAATAAATTAGTGTGCCTAACTGCCAGAGTCAAATTGAAATAATTTATTACTAAATTAGGGTGAACATCAGTTACTAGCAGTCGCTTGCGGCTTCGCCCGTGGAGGATTTTACCACCCTCAAATATAAAAAAATAACGAGAATCGGATGGCTAGTTGTGCGAGTGTCTGCAAGGCAAGTATCAATCTCCAACAGTGATGTTAGGGCTTGTCGTCGAGTTGCAAAGACCTCGAAATATCCTTGTCACGCTCTTGTCACAGCGCCTACGGGTTGCTCTATTGCTATATTTATTAAAGCGCATTACCACATGGTAATGCGCTTTATTAAGTCATATACTGACCAAAAGTTATCCACTTCCAACTATAGAATATTTTTGTCCTAACATTTATCCACAGAAGCTAAGGAATTACATAGCACTGCACGAAAATTCTGCAAAGAAATAAACTTTAAATTTGTGACATCATATCCTTGACGGAAACAAACCTAAACAAAAGCGTGTATGATGGTGAGAATTCTGATTCTTGCTACAACGTTTTCAGACGGGATCGTGAAGATACTTCCAGCCAAAACAGAAGTAGGGGGAGTTTTTGTAGCTGTTTAAAAGAGATTTCGTGTAATACCTACTCGTACGTCAAGCATCATGGGACAGATAAAATGGAGGACGTCTGGATTACTATTATTCCTAACTCAAATGACGCTCCCAATCATAACATGTGTCTGCCTAGCACTTGCTATCTGCCTCAATCACAATCACTTGGAATATTTTTATTCCCACTGTCAAAATATAATGCTTAGCAATCGCTCATTCGATAATTTCTTCCTAGTATAACATTTTAATACCCCTAGATACGTCTGACTCTATTAATTATTCCATGACGTCGATTATGCCGACAAAAACCAAACAGAAAGCTTCATCTACAGGTACTTGTTATCTCTGTGTAATCTAAAACAATTTAACAATATTATTAACATAAATGGTTGATTGTTGGACTTAGTACTCTTAAACTCTGACTCTGTTAGTGTGGTTAGAACTCTTGAACTGACTCTATTATCATCCTGCTATTGTAACTACTATGTCATTTCATATCTTAAAAGTCCTCCGACGGTGTAACACAAAACATGTTAAATTTTAATAAATGCAACTTTGAGAAAATCAAATATGAACTAAATTCCATAGATTGACAGCATGTTTTACTGCTTTTCTCGTTTTATGGTAATTATAATAATTGAAATCTATACTTAATATTATAAAGCGGAAGAGTTTGTTTGTTTGTTTAAACGCGCTAATCTCAGGAACTACTGGTCCGATTTGAAAAAATCTTTTTTTGTTGGATAGCCCATTTCTCGAGGAAGGCTATAGGCTATATTACATCACGCTACGACTAATAGGAGCGGAGCAGCAATGAGAAATGTTGCAAAATCGGGGAAAATTTACGCATACGAAGTTGCGCAGCTAGTAATTAATAAAAACACACCAATTACCTGTATGAAATAGTCTTGTTATCCTATTTGGTTCAGCAATCCTTAACTAAATATAACGCAGAAAAAAAATATCACAAATTATACAAGAAACACGGCAATTCCCGCGATTATGATGTCCTTTCTTTATTCAGGAGTAGGTGTAAAATTCTTACTAAGATATGGTAAGGAACTTTCAGTAGCCAAGATCTAAGTCTTGGCTACTGAAAGTTCCTTACAAAATAATATTAAATCTTCTGGCGATTTGTAAATAATCGAAAGAATCATGTTTCACTCCCATCCGTTATGACTTATAATAACTCTTCATCGTGCAATAGTCAGGATATTACAGATCTCTTCTGTCACTATTTTAGGCCAGTATTTGATCGTAACTGTAACACCAGCGATGTACCATGCTTTGCCAAACTATTTGAATCAATTCAAATTCATTAAAAAGTTACAAATAAATTTTCAGAATATACAAGAGTACTGCTTATATAAATTGTTGCATAAATAAGCACCCATTTATATAACCCATGTACAGGATGTAACAGAAAGGTGTGGTAAAATTTCAGCAGCGGATAGAGTATTATCAGTATTGCACCTACCATGGTGCCATAGCTGGTTGCATTATTATTACATAGTTATAGCATATTCTTATTGTCAAAATTCAGTAGTGAAAGGTGTATGGCATAAGAATTATACCTCCCCTGGTACAAAATTCGATTGGATTATTATGGCATAGAACTTTTTAAGTCATACATTTTATTAATTAATAACTTTTTCATTCATAAATAAACGAATGAAAAAATAATAAATATTTTTTTAGGGTACTCCGATTTTGATAAAATTAGGGATATGCACTCAGTATCATGGGCACATACCAACCCTTGAATATGACCACACCTTTCTGTTACATCCTTTATATATATTTCTCAGTGTACACTGACTTTTATAAACCTTTCGACAAAGTTAATCTCCAACTGCTTTGTCGAAAAATGGCAGCGTATCCACGGGAACTTATATCGATGGATTTGTTTGTATTTAGACAACAGAACTCAGAAAAGAAGGTTTATCATCACACTAACGTGTAAGTATAGGGAGTGAGCAACATTTAAACTCAACTAGTATAGGACCTGAAAGGGTAGGAGTTTATGACCTCCATAAAGGTACGAGTACTATCTCGCCCTCAAATGCGATCCGTCCTTGACCATTTTCTTATTTATTAAATCCTTCAGCCGTAAGTTAACGATTTTAAAGAGAAATTAGTCTTTTCAATTCAATTCAATTTATTTATTTGCTAAACATGGGTACATATTGTGTTAGTAGTTACATTAGGTACTGTTCAATCCATATTTTTACCGTTGTGGTGTGCAAATTTTAATAAAACAATATCTTATAATATATAAATAAAAAAAAAAAAAAAGAATTACAATATTATTATTAAGTGAAGATGAGTAGTATTGGGCATTAAAGAAAGTCAGTTATGTCTTATCCTCGAAATACTCTTGAAGTGAGTAGTAGCATTTATTCACTAGCAGATCATTTAGTTCCTTCTTGAATTTAAAGTTTTCTTCAATTTCTCTAATTGATGCAGGCAGATGATTATAAATGAGGGGTGCCCTACAAAATACGCTCTTATGCATCAAAGTGGTCCTACTTTGAACAACGCACAATTTACCTATGTGGCGTTTTCTTTCTCTTGCAGCAAATAAGTTTTTATTTTGCTTTATAAATAAGGCACATTCGTAAATGTATAAGCTGGGAAAGCTCATTAAATTATATTTTTTAAAATACGGTTTACACGATTGTCTTGCTTTTATATCGAACATAATTCTTATACAACGCTTTTGGGCTCTGAACGCGAGGAGCCAGTCAGTTGAGTTTCCCCAAAAAATAATTCCATAACGCAGTGTAGAGGAAATATGCCCATGATAGGCTATTATAAGTGCGTCTCTGTTTGTTATATTTTTTAGGTTATAGAGCCCATATGCCAGCTGACTAACTTTTTTACAGACATATTCAATATGAGTTTTCCAGTTCATTTTTTGGTCAAGGTGTATTCCCAGAAATTTAGTTGTTAGATTCTCTTCAATCTTTTTACCCATATAGTTGACATTGATTGAGTTATTACTATTTGAAAATTGCCTTTGTTTAAAGTTAATGATTTTTGTTTTTTCGAAATTAATATTTAAATTATGTAATGTCAACCATTTAATAATATACGTTAGTGAAATATTTATGTCAGATTCCAGTGATGTCAATTTAGACCCAGAATAGAGTACCGTGCAATCATCTGCAAAAAGTGTTATTTTGTTTTTAATATTAATAGGTAAGTCATTGATGTACATGATAAAAAGTAATGGCCCCAACACACTACCCTGGGGCACACCATACTTTATATTTCGTTCTTTAGATTGGTACGTCGTTTCTGTTTTTGTTTGATAACATAATTTAGTTATTTGTGTTATCTGTGTCCTTCCAGAGAGATAAGATGCAATCATTTTATGTGCTTTGCCCCTTATTCCATAGTTATATATCTTCAATAAAAGTATATCGTGTTTAACATGATCAAACGCCTTGGTCATATCCATAAATAGACCAGTTACTGGCTGTCCCTTATCCATATTATCCATAACATCATGTAAGAAAGTGTAAATTGCCATATTTATATTTTTATTTCTTCTGAACCCATATTGCTGTGGCACCAGTATAGACTGTTTTTCTAGAAAATTGTATATGCAGTTAAAAATTACTTTTTCATATATTTTTGCGAAAATTGGTATAAGTGCTACTGGTCTATAGTTCCCTATATTTAAACTGTCTCCCTTTTTATACATCGGTTTAACAATTGCCTTTTTAAGCTTACTAGGAAATATTCCTTGTTCACTACCTAAGTTGATTAAGTAGCTAAGTACAGGTGCTATGTAAGTAGCAACATCTTTTACTACTGAGGTTATTACACCATCAATGCCAGCACTATTTGTATTTTTTAAAGATTTTATAATATTCAAAACGTCAGTTGGTGTTGTTGGACTTATAAAAATTGAGCTACATGTCATACTAGATATGGTATTCTTATATTTTAAATTATTGTCATTGACTATGTTATCCACATAATAATCATTAAAAACATTAGAAATTCTTTCAGGATCCGTAATTACTTTGTCATTATATTTTATTTCCCTAATACCTTTGTTGGGACATCTGTTTTTTGCTCTGTTTATAATACCCCACGTAGCTCTCGATTTGTTACGAGACGTTTTAATAAAGTGGTCATTTTGTGATTTTTGTGTTAGCCTAATAATTTTTTTTAATCTCATATTGTATGATTTACACATTAGTTTGTTATGTATGCTAGGATCCTTACGATATTTCCATAGTAAGGCCCGTTTCTTTTTACAACATAATTTTATCCCTTTTGATATCCATTTTACTTTAGTACAGGCATTTATTTTGATTCTAACGTGTGGGAAACAAAGATCGTATATAAGCTTAAATAATTTAAGGAAACAGTCAAACGCTTCATTCGCTTGAGTCTTTTCAAACGTCTCAGAAAACGATATTTGTTTCATGTAGTTTTTAAATTTATTCCTATTCTCGGTTGAATAGTCCCTTGTATTAATATACCAATAATCAAGTATATATCTTTTATTGATAGGACATGTAAGTATTTGTGCTGAATGATCAGATATCGTAAGCTCTGTTAATACTCCTTTAGAACCCCGTCTTACTTCTAACGTCCTTACTTTCGAGTTGCACATAAACAAAATAAATCACACATTCTTATCGGGGAATGCTTTGTAAGTAAGTACCTACTATGTAGAATTTAGAATAAGGTCATTTCGGTCATACCTACTTAATAAATAGCTTGCATTTGTAATTAACTATGTTATAGTAAAAAGAAGCCAAGTGCGAGCCGGACTCGCACGAAGGGTTCCGTACTATCTATAAAAACGGCTAAAAAATCATGTCTCTTGTATGGGAGCCCCCTTAAATATTAATTTTATTTTAATTTTTTTTTTTAAATAAATAATATAACTCAATATTCTGTGAATATTTCAAGCGTGAATTTTTGAAACGTGATTTTTTTGCTCGTTTTTGCTCGATATTGGTAACGACAACAGGTAATCGTCGTTACCAATATCGAGCAAAAACGAGCAAAAAAATCACGTTTGCTGTATGGGAGTCCCCTTAATTTTTTTTTTACTTCGTTTTTAGAAAAAAACGGCTACAGAAATACATCATTATATATCATCACTAAATATATGTAGCTTATAATACCGCATTGGGAATCCTGTAATGGTATTGTAAATGTTTAAAAAAAAAAAAATTTGTAAAATTTTACTTTACGAACTTTGACATATTTTGTATGGAGCTTATGTCAAATATATATCTCTAGTAGCCAAATCCATAGATAGATAGATTATTGAGACCGGCCGTTAGACACATAAGTGTAATAGTAGGTACTTAGTATTCTTTGGTTTAGGTATCTGTCTATATACGCCCTCTTAGCTTCTTGAATAAAAAAAAATATGGTAGGTAAACTAATCTATACTAATATTATAAAGCGGAAGAGTTTGTTCTGTTTGTTTGTTTGTTTAAACGCGCTAATCTCACGAACTACGGGTCCGATTTGAAAAAATCTTTTTTTGTTGGATAGTCCATTTATAGAGGAAGGCTTTAGGCTAATAACACCATGCTGCGACCAATAGGAGCGGAGCAACAATGAAAAATGTTGCAAAAACGGGGAAAATTTACGCATACGAAGTTGCGCGGAACATCTAGTATAATATAACTAGCTGTCCGTGAGATTAGCGCGTTTAAACAAACAAACAAACAAACTCTTCCGCTTTATAATATTAGTATAGATTGGTTTTAGCTACCAATTTTTTTGTTTTAAAGTAGTAGTAAAATGCCTTTCATCTTACTTGTCAGACTATTTTTTCTGCACTGTGCACATTTTAACAATGTGTTACAAATAGTATGTCATGTGATTATGTTATGGGCACCTCATCCACCACCATAGGATCAGTTATTAGTAGTGATCGGCGTAGGTAGTGCTATTCAGCGAGATTTGTCAACCGTGGCTTACATAAAATCCCAGGATTTTGAGATTGACCTTCGTCTAATGTCACCAATATTTATAACAAGCTGTCCCGTGCTTACTGACTGCCTCTGTGGCGCGGTGGTAGTGTATCCGACTGCTACGCAAGAGGTCGTGGGTTCGATCCCCACCCAGGATAAAACTTTGTGTGATGAGCATGATAATTTATTCTGTGTCGGGGTGTTATTTAGCTATAATATATATGTAATTAGAAATATATAAGTATGTAAATCAGATGTCTGGTTTCCATAGTACAAGCTCTGCTTAGTTTGGGATCAGATAGCGATGTGTGAGTTGTCCCAAGATATTATTATTATTATAATTACTGGGCAAATGAGCCTATAGAATGGAGAGCGCAGTGCGGTTGCGGTGACATTCAGATCTTTGCCAAACAAGGATTTGGGTGGCACTGATACTGTTATGGTTATCGTGACGCACGATCTGTATTCGTCTCTTTAATTTGTAGTTTAAAAAAAAGTATGTTTGTCTCGTAAATACCACCTACTCCAAGTATTATCTATACTAATATTATAAAGCTGAAGAGTTTGTTTGTTTGTTTGAACGCGGTAATCTCAGAAACTACTTATCGGAATTGAAAAATTCCTTTACTGTTGGATAGCCCATTTATCGAGGAAGGCTATAGGCTATATAACATCGCGCTACGACTAATAGGAGCGGAGCAGCGACGAGAAATGTTGCAAAAACGGGGAAAATTTACGCATACGAAGTTACACGGGACAGCTACTCTATACTAATATTATAAAGCTGAAGAGTTTGTTTCTTTGTTTGTTTGAACGCGGTAATCTCAGAAACTAATTATCAGAATTGAAAAAATCTTTTACTGTTGGATAGCCCATTTATCGAAGAAAGCTATAGGCTATATAACATTACGCTACGACCTATACGAGCGGAGCAGCAATGAGAAATGTTGCAAAAACGGGGAGAATTTACGCACACGACGTTGCGCGGGACAGCTAGTATGGTATAATTAGATACTTGTTGGTATTTAATAATTTAGGTCAATGGAGATTCAACAAAGAGATCTTGAAATTACAGAATATTCCCTATTGATGTGACAGTTTCATAGACTTTATAACATTGAAATTCGATTACAGGCTTAAAATACTCTTCAAACGCATAAAGCAAGTCAAGTTTACGCTGAAACACAAGAAAATATCAAAAACTACGCATAATCTTTATACATATGTTTAATTTGGCAAAGTCCGCTATTTACGATGTCCTATCAGCACGCCAAACTCGCTTGTCTAAAAATAAAATTAGTAGACTATCACTTGCAACGTTCAGTCATAAACTTGCTTTCGTAGTGAACGCATGTGTATAACAAATTAAAAAAAAAAATGCTCGTGAAACTCGCATTCCCCACGCTTTCGTCTGATTATCCGGACGTCGACATGTTGAGGTGCAAAGAGGTTAATAGTTTCGCCACCGAGTGCATTTTGCCGCGACGCCCAAAAAGGAGTCTCCCGCCTTTGCCAGAGGACAAAGAATGCAGCAATATTGAGTTGAAGAAAACTTGCAAAATGGTTCATAGGAGACGAAAGCACAGGAAACAGTGCTTAAAATTACCAGCATTGCCTGAACACGACGAGTGTTGAAATTAAAAAGTTCCAGATATTTTGGAAGGATCCGAATTTACTGCCTTTGCCCACTTCGTGCAGTGTTGCCACGCATCGTGTAAAATACCAAAAGTTAGAATAACAAGTTTTTAAAGTGCATTCGTCGTATTGTTGGTTGTTGTAAACATATTGAGCTGGTAAGTTAGTGAAAGTAGTATAGTCATATTGATTATTTTAAATGTTGTTTTGATGTGATTTGTATTGAACTAGTCGCACTGTAGATAGAGTTATCTATGAATCTATAGTTCCGAATTGAGTCATGTTGCACAGCATCGTAATGTAATTAAGTTACTAAAATAATACACATAAATAGGTAATTTAATCTTAACTTAATTTATCTGTATGCCTCTGTTCTTCACAATAAACTATTAAGTAGGTATCTATGCTTTATTATTATCAATAGCAAAGTACAGTGTTTATTTATTTAAGTAGTTAAGTATCTACGCAATTATGTATCGTTTAATTATTTTAACATAGTAAAATGTTTACTTGTCTACTTAAATTCTTAATCGCATGAATTATTTAAAGGTACGAACCTTTTATTTACCTTAAATAAATCACGTGATTAAGTCCCGATATATATCTAAAATGTATAAAAATCGCGAAAGTTTAAAAACAATACTTAAATTCTTCTGAAAAATTTATACCTTTTAAAGTTTATATTAGTTGTATCTAGGTATTTTATTATCCTCCTTTCTAGCCTTATTATTAGATATCAATTAAAAAACTAAAATAGTTGTCAAGATAATTAATTTAACAGGTAACTAAATGATAATTTTGGTCTAAAAATAGCACCTTTGATGGGTACTTACCTAACCATTGACTAATATTGTTGACAGGGCCGTTTTATCAAAGATCAATGAAGGTGATTTGTTTTAATGCGTAGGTCGTGCCCAATTTTAATATATTCTGTATTGAGCAATTAACACAATAGTTGAATTTGAATATTTAAATTTTAAAGAACCATAACATGTCTGTTTACTTGTAGTTGCATATCGAAACACAATGAATAGTCACGATTTTGAACTAAAATATTAATGTAGGTATAAGTGCTTGATAGCTAAATATCATATAGTAGGAATACTTTTATATAACAAATTTAACAGTTTATTTACTTTCGTTTAAAATAGATATCGATAGGTAGATATAGGGATCTGAAGACCACATAATCTCTTCATCTTTGTACTGACAGATTAAAAGCGACATAACAAAATTATATTTGTAAGATTTATGTGTTCTTTATTTGTATTTTTATTGCCATTAAGTAATAATTATCATATGGGAGAATAGATTTGTAAGCATTTGTCTCTCTGTAGCCTTATAACCAAATTCAACTGAAATGTTCAAGCATAATTTTGTATCTCTCTAATGTATTTAAATTATTATTTTACTTTTTTCTAATAACTAAGTGGCCACACTCTGTCTGGTTTCAAAAAAAAGTCGATTATTGTTTTTGGGCAATTTTTTGTTTGCGTAAGCACTGTCACTGTTGGTTTATCAAATTGACAACTTAAAGTGTGTATTTATTGTATCAGTAGTTTAACAGTCTGTGATATTATTATGTTGTAATTGTTAATTATAAGTCACGAAAATATTTTATAAGTCTATCTTTTATAATAAATGCAATTTATTCGCAATAAAGTTGTCTGCTTTTATCATCAATTACCTGACCCGCGCAACTTCGTGTGCGTAAATTTTCCCCGTTTTTGCAATATTTTTCATTGCTCCGCTCCTACTGGCCGTAGCGTGATGTTATAAATGGGCTATCTAACAGTAAAATAATTTTTCAATTCTTTTTTTTTTTTTTTTTTTTTTTTAAAAAGACAACTCCCGCAGTAGGGTACAAGCCCTGTGTCACGGGGGACTTTACAAACATACAAGTCACGGACACAAATTACACCCAGACCCGGAACAACAATTTGTGGATCACACAAAGTGGTGTCCCGTGTGGGGATCGAACCCACGACCTCTTGCGTAGCAGTCGGACACACTCCCACCGCGCCACAGAGGCAGTCATTTCGGGCCAGTAGTTCTTGAATTTGAGACAAATAAACAAACAAACTCAAACTTTAGCTTTATAATATTAGCATAGATAATAATAGGTAAATATTCATACCTAAACAAATCTTTTGCCCTATGTGGCATCTCAGTTAAATGCTCTTTGATTCATGGTAAAGATGATCTAACCATGAACCTAACCTATAATAGTTGTGGTTAGATCATCTTTACCACAGTTCTTGAATTCTAAATATTTGACGTTAATGATCTATTTATCTATCTCTCTCGTCTAGACGGATATTCTCGTCGTTGAAAGGGATAGATGAACCCTCCAAAATAGGTCAAAGTATATGGACTTTAAGTAGATTTTTCCTTGATACATTTATTTGTTTAAGTACCTAGGCATCTAACTCGCCATACTTATGCGCACAATACATTGCGCAGTTGCGACAACTGTTCATTGATCATTAGGTACATCGATACCTACACATAATTGAGCATTTTAAAGCTATTATCCGTGTAGCTACTACCAGTAATACCCGCTGGTATATACTGGTAGTAGCTACACTGATAATAGCTTTAAAATGCGTAACAGTTACGACTTTCGAGATGTAGGACATGGGTTCCACGTTCAGATAGCGGGTCACTGGTGAATTCAGGGAGGAGATGCAAGGGGCTAAAGCCCTACTGTGTATATATTTTCCCCGGTAACACCTATCCACAGAGTGATCAAGTCTTCCCTAACCAAAGCTTACCATAGATTACGGTCTATACGCTCTCAGTACCCCATCTCTTCCCGTCAAGGCGACTAAGGGATTTCATACCGAAGGACTGGCAGCAGCGTCCTTTGCGTTAAAGCCTTACTGCGATACGCCAAACATGGTAATTATGGCAATTATCCACAGGATATTATTATTAGTAGGTTATTTAAGGAATATATAAATTAGCTGTTCCGCGCAACTTCGTCTGCGTAAATTTTCCCCGTTTTTGCAACATATCTCATTGCTGCTCCGCTCCTATTGGTCGTAGCGATGTTATTGTATAGATAGCCTTCCTTGATAAATGGGCTATTCAACAGTGAGTTTTCAATTCGGATTAGTAATTTCTAAGATTACCGCGATCAAACAAACAAACTCTTCAGCTTTATAATATTAGTATAGATTATAGTAGGAAGCTTTAGGACTGATGATAAGAAGCGCAGCGTTAAAATTTTGCCTGATTCACAGATAATTTAATACTAGGCCTGAGGTAATTCGATACAAAAATCTACTCATGCTGGACACATTGTTCTTTGCAACTATAATAAAGGGTCTTTCAACAAAGACGGGTCGATGTTAAAATTGAATAAAACTAGATGTGTGTGAGATATTAACGAAATTTATTTTTTATTTGAAAGGCCCGTTTATGCCATTATGCATGAAATATGACATCGTTCAAATGTCCGCCGCGGCTTCGCATGGTGGCACAAATCCGAGAGGTCCAATTTTTAATGACTCTGCTGCATAGATCCGGCTGAATCTGAGCGATGGCCTGCGTTATGTTGGCTTTCAGGGCAACGGTCAAATGTGGTTTATTGGCATAGACCTGCGACTTCAGAAAACCCCACAAGAAAAAGTCTAGCGGAGTCAAATCACACGATCTTGGTGGCCAATTCACGTCACCTCTGCGAGAGATAACCCTACCCGCAAACCGTTCATGCAGAATGTCGATTGTGTCGTTCGCTGTGTGGCAAGTAGCGCCATCTTGCTGGAACCACATGTCATTCACGTCCATATTGTTCAATTTAAGCCAAAAGAAATTGTTTATCATTGATCTGTAGCGCTCACCGTTGACGGTGCTGGCCTCGCCAACTTCGTTTTCGAAGAAGTACGGACCAATGACGCCGCCAGACCAAAATCCGCACCAAACAGTTACTTTTTGTGGATGCATTGCTATCTGGTGAACCTCATGTGGGTTGTGGTCATCCCATATACGGTAATTTTGCTTATTAACAAAACCATTCATCCAAAAATGTGCCTCGTCGCTAAAGATTATTTTTGGCCAAAATCGGGGTCCTCTTCCAAGCGTTCCGACGCCCATTCAGCGAACACACGGCGTTGTCTATGGTCATTAACTTTGAGCTCCTGGGTCAGTTGGATCTTGTATGGATGCAGACCCAAGTCCCGACGCAAAATTCTCCAAGTTGAAGTCTGCGAAAGGCCGAGTTCTTGTGCACGGCGAGAAATCGACTGCTTCGGAGTCTCCTGAACACTCTCACGTACAGCGGCGATGTTCTCGGCCGATCTGGCGTTCCTTTGACGTAAAGGTGTTGGTTGGTTGTTTATCGAACCGGTCGTCTCAAATTTAGTCACCAATCGTTGGAGAGTAGACTTTGAAGGGCCACCGCGTCTGCCGTAAAATGGGCGCAATGCGCGCAACGTTTTCACTAACGAACACTAATTTTGATAATGAAGTTTTATCATTTGCACATGCTGCTCAACCGTGTAACTTGCCATGGTGATTTGGCATCAGTGACTGAATAAGAAAAAACAGATTTGACAGATGCCGCCAAATCAAAATGGCCGCCACAGATTATTAATATCGACCCGCTCTATTTGAAAGACCCTTTATTAAGTAGATAGAAATGTAAAAGAAACCAATAAGTTACTATTTATTAAATGTACTCGTATTTGCTAAGTATTACTTACGGCCGGTTTCAATAATCTATCTATCGATGGATTTGGCTACTGGAGCTATATATTTGACATATCTAGGTATTTTTATTTGTTGTGTAAGAAGTTAGTATAGTTGTTGTTATGTAAGAATAATAATAATATGAAGTTTTAAATTTCCAATTAGGTTACTGCACCTACACATTCCATTTCTACATCACCTAAGGTAGACTGGCAGAGAATGCTTTTAGCATTAAGTCCACCTTTGTACAACTTTGTGTATAAAGATTTAAATATATAAATAAATAAGCTCCATACAAAATATATTAAAACCTCTCTACCTCTAGTAGCCACATTCATCGATAGATAGATTATTGAGACCGGCCGTTAGCAAGTTAGATTTAAAACTTTACTGTAGTTTTTGCATTCCTGCTGGTGAAATATTATGGATGCATTCGTTTCAACACATTTGATGTACCAACCCTGTTTGCAAAATGAATTCTTATCTTTGTATTTGTAAGAATTGTGTTCTAAGTACCCTTTAAAATATTGTTATTACCTCAATATGCTATTGGTGATTGTGCAATAAAGAAAACATAATTCCCTTGATTCGGTTCCGCCTGCGATCGCGGTGCCAGTCAATGATTTTAGATGTTAATCGTATTCATGCCCGATTAGTTCATTGAACTGGAAAACTACGTGGTACTTGCCTACATAACAAATTATGTAGGTAGGTATGTACCTATGGTTAAATGTAAACTTGCCTACAAGTAGGTATACCTACTATACTGGTTTTAGTGGTTATGTGAGGATTATTAATTACCCACTGGCTTAAGACCGCGTCATCGCTCGGGTTAGGTTCATTCACGCCTAAAGGATTTTTGAAAATCCTTCCTTATCGTTTCTCTTCATCACAAAAGGAACCTCTCAGGATAATTTCAGTTCACTTTATGTTCAAGGGTTTCGATGATGAGTGAATAATTAAGTGACTTTCATTTTCATATAATTGTACCTCCCTATTACGATTTAAGGAATTAGTGTGAACTAAGTTGCGAATGTTGAAATTTATTCGTAACAGGGAACAAGTTCTGGTGTTGGTTTTCCCTTGTATTAATTTATTTATTTTAATTTTATTTCCTTTTCTGGTAAAAAGTTTTGTCAAAACAACTGTCCTATTTTCTTGGCCTGCCCTTCGTCCATATGGAAATTAATAAGGAAATTGTACCGTGGGTAGCTACATACTTATATGAAAAATATATATTCATATAACCTACCTATTACGATTAAAGGAATTAGTGTGAACTTAGTTGCGAATGTTGAAATTTATTTGTAACAGGGAACAAGTTCTGGTGTTGGTTTTCCCTTGTAAGTATTCATTTATTTATTTTAATTATATTTCCTTTTCTGGTAAAAAGTTTTGTCAAAACTACTGTCATATTTTCTTGGCCTGCCCTTCGTCCATATGGAAATTAATAAGGAAATTGTACCGTGGGTAGCTACATGGTTGGAACCGCGAGCTTAAGCTTGTTGATTTTGTTATTGGTATTGTGGTCCCATCGACCTTCGTTACCGGCAAGGTCAACTATATAAAAGTACTTACCTATGCTTATCGTGAAAGTAACGAATTTAATGAAAAATGTAGATAGGTACATATGTACCTACCCAAATTTAGACGTTGGAAAAATAATAAAACTGTATTATTTTTTTTTATCAAAGGGATAAATGTAAGTAAATCTTGTGAACATGCAAATAAACATGTATAATGTTTAATTTTACGAATGTTTGCACGCATTATGAAAGGTGGTCAGGCATGGGCGGATCCAGAATTTGATTGTGGGGGACCGGGGGGACACAAGAGGCAATGGGCCAAAAAAAAAACATTCTGGGACCTCTCCCAGAATGATTTTTATTTCTAAAACATATTTTGAGTTTCTTTGCCTATATGCCTCTTGTGCTCCACAGTACACAAAACATCAAATTCAATTTTATTTGAATATTTATTTAAATTTAATAATTATTTATTTATTTAAAATACATCTGTAGGCACATGCAACTAGAACAAGACTGTTTAAATTGGAACAATGTTATTAAAAATAAACAAAAGGGTTTACATTAAGCGCTGTTTACAAAATTGTTAAACCTTGCCTCTTAAACTAGGGTAATCCTGTATCTTAAGAGACAGTGTACGGCTAATATTAAATTATACATTAATTCTCATCCAAATTCGAAATTCGTCTGTCCATGAATGTGAGTATTTAATAATATATCTTGGGACAACTCACACAACGCTATCTGATCCCAAACTAAGCAGAGCTTGTACTATGAAAACCGGACAACTGATTTCTAAAAACGTACATATTATAGATAAATAACACCCAGACACAGAATAAACCATCGTGCTCATCACACAAAGTTTTATCCTGGGTGGGGATCGTACCCACGACCTCTTGCGTAGCAGTCGGATACACTGCCACCGCGCCACAGAGGCAGTCAGAGAGTGACGGAGATTAGTGGCTAGGTAGGTACTTAAATAATCGATGATAATAAAGTCAGTTTGCTCTAGTTGATATAATTTTACGCAAACTTGACAACAATATGTTATAAAACATATTAAACACTGTTATCGATAAACGATGAACGATGACAAATTACCTGTAGCTTTTTGTTATGCAATTACATTACATTGCTGCTATATACAATGTATCTACCTAAAAGACTTGTATCATGTAGAGGCCCAACTTCTCAACTTCCAGGATTCACGGGGCCTCTCTACCTACTACCAGTTGGTTGTTTCTACCAATTCAAATGGACCATCTTCAAGGGCGTAGCTGCTGCCGTATCAGCTGTATCAATAATAAGAGGCGCGGTTCAGGGTGCACGACTCTAAATACTGAATTAGAGTCATGCGTGCAGTTTTATGCGAGCAATTCGCTGTCTCTGTCTCTCTGACAATAGGTAATTTGTTCGTGTAACACCAAGCCCTCCAACTAATTTTGATGCCGGCAAATACAGCAAGATACCCTGCTGACTGTTGATGTTGTGTTGTTGAAGCTGTCCCGCGCAACTTCGTCTGCGTAAATTTTCTTCGTTTTTGCAACATTTCTCATTGCTGCTCCGCTCCTATTGGTCGTAGCGGGATGTTATATAACCTATAGCCTTCCTCGATAAATGGGCTAACCAGCAGTAGATCCTGAGATTACCGCGTTTAAACAAACAAACAAACTCTTCAGCTTTATAATATTAGTATAGATTATAAAACTAAAGAGTTTTTCGTTTGTTTGTTTGAACGCGGTTTGTTTAAATCTCAGGAGGTTGGAATTGAAAAAATATTTTACTATCGAGGAAGATTTATTATCGAGGAAGGCGTTCACGCATCACAAGCATCACGCTATGACTAATAGGAGCAGTGCAGCCATGAAAAGTTGCAAAAACGGGGAAAATATTCATACGAAGTTATGCGGGTAGGCTAGTACATCATATTCAGTTAATTGGTCAACGGCAAAGACTGCTCGTGGCCCGATTGGCTGAGTATGATGATGTTTATTCTCAAGGGCTAACTTCAATAGTCCTCGGGACCTACGCTGCGCGCCGTGCCTACAAGTAAATCTGTATCACAATTCGTTAATGAAAGGAATACTATTTATCAACAATGTGTGAGGCCCTTTAAACCCTGACCGAGTTAATACAAGGTGGGCCAAGGATAAACTTACTAGTGGAATAGTAAATTTACTTAATGGTTGTGGCGTGGTAATTACTATGGAGGTCTAGGTGCTTATGCTATTGGTTACATTTCTCCAATTTTGATTACTTTGTTAGAGAAGTACCTAAGTAGGTAGGTAATTTTCTTTCCGAAACCAATGATCAACTATTCCCCAATATTCACCAAACGAATACTGTTTTTTTTATAAAATTATATATACTACGGGTCTTAATCGATGCCAACGGCCGTGGTCACGGGTAGACTGGTCCAGCCCAGCGTTGCCTCCGTGAAGCGCGGGTCTCGGAAACTACCCTCGCTTACTGTTTTTGTTTTGCACTTACTTATAATGCCAACGACAGTTATTTTACATATTATTTATAAATTTGTAGATTCAGAGTAGTCAGGCCAAAGCCTCTTTTTGGGGTAATGTGCTTCGTAATTGTTCGTAATCGATTTTAGTTACGGCGCCGGCGGCCAATCTCTATGACTAACCATAGCCAAAACTACAGCAGGATACTATGGCAATTCTAACTGAATGAAATGTAATTGATATCAAATATACTGCTCTTTTAGTTAGTCGAATCCCAGCGAGATGGGATCGGGGAATTTAATAAAAAATAGAGCCTTAATGATGCTGTTTTTAATTTTATGGAAAACTGAGCAAGAGCGCACCATGCTCAGTGTAGGGTTCCGCAGCCTTGAATAATTGTATCAGCAGAAGAGCGTGTGTTTATGGCACGTACGCCCTTTTGTTGAGAAACTCAATTTTTTGGCAATAACTCCATGACAGTATGCCCGATCATGTCCAAAATATTTATAGTTTAAAGCATTTATTAAGCGCTATCTTTGTGATTTTTTGCATGCAATGCTGACAATGCAAAACATATGGACGGACAGACATATAGACAGGCAGATAGACATGACGAAACTATAAGGGTTCCGTTTTAGACATTTTGGCTACAGAACCCTAAAAAGGTACTTATTTTTTATTGATTTTGGTAGAGTATCATGGTGTGATCCCCACGGGAGCCCCTTCCCGTGGGGATCACACCTTAATTCATTTAACTAACTATTCATATGATATCTAGTATTTTCGCCTTCAAAAATTCGAAGTACCACGTAACAAAATAGTAATCATAATCATAATCATAAATCATTTATTCTTTGCAAATATGGGTAGTATCTACTTAACGTCACGTATATTTTATGTAGAGTTTAATCGGTCTCGTGATAAAAGCTAATTAAATGGAAGCGATAATCCCCGTTCAGCCAAGTTTACAAACGAAACGCCCACACGTTCGCGGAACGGACGCGTCACGAGGTAAAACCAAACGTTCCCGCCACTGACTTTGAGTGCTTTTTGACGTAACTTCTGGCAATATTCTGTGAAACGGTCGTGCCTCAAATAGACATGAGCCAAGTAATATCTTCAATGATGTATATCAGCATAATAAACATATAAATTTTGTTCGTTATTGCTTAATACTTTTCATAAACTTTAACATTTTCTAATCGGGACTGAAACAAAAGCCAAATTGCATAAAAAAACATTTTTTTTATTTATTACCCCACGCATAAGGGATTAAAATAAGGTTTAATAAGATTTTATCAGCTTGTTGTCTGAAGTGTCGGGAGCTTTTTAATTTTAGATAGAGTAAAGAGAGAGAAGACGCCGCTGGCTAATTCAACATACCTACATAATATGCAGGTAGGTACCTACTTACGTGGGTAATATGTAAATAGATGCATTTGTTGAAGTAGGTTGAGTATCTATGTAAATGTATAGGTTCTGACGGACTAAAGTTTTTTATTAAAATGCGTATAGGTGTTCTTAGAAACACCTGGTTCTATGAATTAAGTATTTATTAAGTGAATTAAAACTTGTTTACTACCGGTTAGTGGTAACTTATTTATTTTCCGAGAATAAGTGGACGGTAAGTAATCGGTTTCTGTAGAATAAGATAATGTTATTCAGTTTAACATAAACGACTAAGTAAATATCAACTACCACATTGATAACTGAACAATTCTGTTGAAGAGGTTATGACTTAGAAGTTTGATAAATTTTATTGATAAAATGGCGTACCTATGGATTTTTGTCCTGGCTCACACAGTGAATACTCACTCACCAATGCCCAGCCCAAACTCTTGAACCTAGAAAGCTGACATTTTACCAAGAAGTCTCTTTTGTGATGTTGACAAAGGTTATGAAAGGGCTATAGGAAACTTGAGGTCTAAGTCTAATGGCGCGTTCCCACTATGTCGTTGGAAGTCTGTCGTCTCTAGCTGTTCCCATTATAGCGACTGTCGTGCTTGCTGGTCTGAAAATCCGTCGTGTCGTCATTGCAAAAATGTCGTGGACAAAAGTTAATCGTGTCGTCCTATTTGTGAACATCTCCTTTTAAATACATAATCTTATGAAATAAAAAAAAACCGGTCAAGTGCATGTCGGGCCACGCACAGTGTTCAAAGGGTTCCGTAGTCCCTCCCCCATCCGAGCAATGCGGCTTAAGAAGTGGGTTTTCTGCATGCATGTACAACGTTATACCTATTTAATAATAACTTTCAATGGAATTTGTACGAAAATTTTGTTACTATTCATTACATATATACTATACATAGGTTAATGGTCTTATTGAAAATCAGCGTTGCAAGTTTGTCGCAAAACTCGCAACATATATGCATAGTTATGACGTGCCAACTGAACTCATTGTAGGTATATGTATGTTAATGATTAAGACTTAATTTAAGGTTTTTAATTTTGTATTTTTTATTTTTTTAATGTAAGTACGTAATTTATGGCAATAAAGAAACTTTTCTTCTTCTTCTTCATTTGATGAGTACTCTCTGAAATACTCTCTTTAAAACAAAATTCATAAATTTTCGTTAACTTGAATTTCTTAAGTTCACAGGGACTATTCTAATTAATGTTTGAATAAGCACAAGAAGTTTGAACCCATGGACGATTTTCTGCAACGAGTGGATTAAATAGATGTTGCTGACTCTGTATATCACCACCTCATTTTTGATCGAAACTTCGTTTTCATTGAATTAGAGTAGGCCTCAAGGGGGCCAATTCACGTAAAGCAGTACAGTTGCAGTTAAGTTTCGATTAAAACGGCCATTTTCGTATTCTTGTAACTTTGGGATCGATCTGAAAAACGCTTGCGAACCGTACTAGAATGTCGTTATTACGCTCTCGAGACGCATACTTGACACACGCGTATTTGAGATCGATCCCAAAGTTACAAGAATACAAAATTGGCCGGTTTAATCGAAACTTAACTGCAACTGGACTGCTTTAAATACGTGAATTGACCCCCAAGTGTTACTCATTAACTTGTAAAGCTCAGAACACACATATAGCTGTAAAGCCTACATAACTGTGATAGTTTTCCTTTTAATTTCAGTATATACTACTACCGTGAATTTTAATCAAACAATGGTTATAATATAACAGACTGTCTTTACTAAAAACAACATTCATCAGTCACAACACATTCCTTAGTGAGTAAGATGTGCACATAATTAGAATATCTAGGTTAAACCTTGAAAAAGTAATAAGTAATCATTGGTTACCAAGCTATTTTAAACACAAAATATGCTCTACGTCAATCATTAATCATAGTATTATGTAAGACTATGTAGAGATAAGTCAATTTGGATATGGATAGTGATTACTTACGTTGTCAAACTAGCTGACACGTGGAAAAACACGATAAATAAAATGAATGATTTATTTTAAAGAAAATTTACCCATGTGCAGCACATTTAAACTAATATTATAAAGAGGAAAGATTTGATTGATTGTTTGTATTGAATAGGCTCCGAAACTACTGGACGGATTTGAAAAATTCTTTCACCGTTGTGAAGCTACACTAACCCCGGGTGACATAGGCTATTTTTTTATCTCTGTGTTCCCACGGGAACGGGAACTACGCGGGTGAAACCGCGAGGCGTCCGCTAGTCAGTAGATAAAAGCCGCAATCGTGTGGTCGCGGGTTCGAATCCTACACATTATACTACCGACGTGAACCCACTCCTATCACAAGCCTTTCAGCTTAGCTGGAGGGGTTAACAAGATTGCTAGTAATGTGGGACTCAATCCCACATTGCTAGTTATCTTTTTAAACTAAGAAAAGAAAAACGAAGAAAAATTAAGTTTTATTACACAGTGGTATATATTTCCGAATGCTGTAGATTCAATGCATCAGGCATGAATTTTAGGGCCGCGAGTATCTATATCTATACATATAGGCGCCGTAGGCACCTATTTGTTATTTTGAATCTCAAGCTACGATTTTAGTAATTCACATTATGATAGCCAGCATTGATTTCCTATACAAGTTATCCCAAAACTATGCCACACGGAGGGAAAGGAGCTTGAATATTGTAGATTAGAACATTTTATTATAAGAAGACTTTATTTGAGCTGCATTCAAAGATTTTTAAATAGTCGCCTCTCTTAACCGGGAATCGAACCCGCGAAAAAAAACTCCGCTCTGTATTTTTACGACTCTTTTCGATTGATATCGTAAAGATACAGGTTGTTTTTTTTCAAATTTTTCGGGTTTGATTCCCGATTTAGACAGTTGTTTAAAATGTAGTTCGAATTATTTTGAAAATCAAAGTGAAGTCTTCTTTCGGTAAAATGTTCTATCAACAATATTTATGGTACTTTCTCGCCATGTGGCATAGTTTTTGGACACCCTGTATAATAAATGGACCTGGGGGGTTAGACAAGGTACATTCGTTCCGTGGCGACTTTGATAACGCCGTACTAATCGATCGCAAAAAAATAAAAAAATGTCTATGGTCTCCACCGCAAACGTCAAATTCTATACTAAGTATAAGTATTTTCTATTAACGAGATCGCTTTTCGAATGTGACTTTGTCTAGACCCCCTGGGGGTTATAACATTTACTTTAGCGCTATTATCTTTTCTACGAACAACGATAAATAGCTCAAGATAATTGAAATATTTGGAACATGGTTTTGAAGCACATTTCAGATCCATCTTTCCTGTCATAGGTAGGACCTATTAGTTGCAATGAAATGAAAGCTAGTAGAAGTCCAGTTACACCAGAGCGCACAAAACATTGAACATGTTTTTGAAATAATAATCTTCAAAACAAACACTAAAAGTTATCATTTTACGATAGAAACTTATGACGTCATAGGTCTTATCGTCAGATTATTTGTGCCTTCAGATTATTTCATACAATTTTCTACAGAACGCGTCATTGGATTTGACAGTCAACTAACCTTTTTTATTACTTTATTTATTTAATATTATGTAATTATATTTTTGTTTGTTACAGTTCACTAACAACACAAATAGTTCAACGTTAAAAATTCAAAATTGTTCCTCCATCGCACGTCTGACTTTGGCAGAATTGTCGACATCGACAGTAGTGCCATATTAAAAAAAAAAAAAAAAAAAAAAACCTTTTTTATTGAGCAGCTGTTAAACAAGAGTTGGTAGGATTTATGATAATCACAAACCTACAACCGCAGTTCGCAGCAGACATATCGTGTAGCAAATGTAATTGACACTGTCTGTACCTTTGTTCTACAGCTCGTCAGCCTAATCGATTGTGTCTGTAATTGAATCGAATCGATAATATTTCCACATCGATTCTCGTTACTAAGGTGTTATGTAGAATGTAGGTCAGGTTGTTGCTAAGACTGTAAAGAAAATGATTTCATGTGAGCTCATTGTATATCGGTAGGTTATGCTAGATGTACTTGCTTGGCTTAAACTTTTAGTATTGGAATGAAATTACTGAAATCTACTAACATTATAAATCAGAAAATTTGTGAGATTTCACGCAAAAACTACTGTACGGGTTTATAAGAAACTCTACAGAATAAGTACAACATAAGCTATCAATATAAATCATAAGTAATAATAAGCAAGGGAAAACCGGATGGTGGGATTTCACAGTGCAATTCATATTGTTCTTGTTGCGATCCTGTTTTGCTTTATCTTTTTAGCCAGAGTAAAGATATAATTATGTCTTATGTTCCTAGTTATCCTTAAACTAGCTGTCCCGCGCAACTTCGTCTGCGTAAATTTTTCCCGTTTTAGCAACATTTCTCATTGCTGCTCCGCTCCTATTCATCGTAGCGTGATGTTATATAGCCTATAGCCTTCCTCGATAAATGAGCTATCCAATAGTGAAATATTTTTTTAATTCAAATGAGTAGTTCCTGAGATTACCGCTTTTTAATATTAGTATGGATGATATCCTTATGTATTATTTCAAATTATTGTTGCCATTCACGACTGCCTGTTTTTGTCCATACTTGAAACTACGCAACGGATTTCATATAGTTTTCACTATAATTTTTAGAATTACTTACCTACGTGTCCGGTTTCGTAAGGAATTACAGTAAAACGAGTGCGAAATCAGCCGGGCCGCTTACCTACGTAATACGCATTTTATTAATACTCGTAATTAGGGGACGCCTCGCGGTTTCACCCGCGTAGTTCCCTTTCCCGTGGGAATAGAGGGATAAAAAATAGCCTATGTCACCCGGGGTTAGTGTAGCTTCATAACGATGAAAGAATTTTTCAAATCCGTCCAGTAGTTTCGGAGCCTATACAATACAAACAAACAATCAAATCTTTCCTCTTTATAATATTAGTATAGATATAGAAGTATAGATATAGACCAGCTGTCCAGATTAGTTCATGGCGGCTAATCTTATTCGAGTCTAGCCAACTACACAGGAGATCCGGCAGGACATCAGCCAAGTGTGAGTTGCTCGCACGATGATGGAGTGTTTATACCTCATTCATTACCCTAAAGAATGGCTGTTTTATCCACGTGGGGGTAAATACTCAAAGGTTCTAATCTATACTAATATTATAAAGCTGAAAAGTTTGTTTGTTTGAACGCGGTAATCTCAGAAGCTACTGATCCGAATTGAAAAATTCTTTCACTGTTGGATAGCCCATTTATCGAGTAAGGCTATAGGTTATATAACATCGCGCTACGACCAATAGGAGCGGAGCAGCAATGAGAAATGTTGCACAAACGAGGAATATTTACGATGACGAAGTTTCGCGGGACAGCTAGTGTGTTATAATGATAAGACCTGTTCAGTGTTCATACTACATCTTGCCTTCACAGACAGGCCATGTTTTAATCATAAGTAAGTAGAAACATTTATAATCCCTGTGTAGTACAAAATAAACGATAAGAGTCACATGTTGGTACACGAAATTGATTGCAGGTTTATTGTTATTAAATACGCCAATGAAGGCAATTCATTTTCCACGTGTAAGTATTTTTCTGGTAGTTTAATAGTTATTTTTGACATTAAAAGGCTTATTATTTATTTTTGACATTCAGAATGTTTCTACAAATATTCAAAACTAGCTGTGCCCCGCAGTGTTACTAGCCTATGTGCTAATCCAGGGTGCCTGCTAACTCCATACCAAATTTTGATAAAATCGCTCCAGCCGTTTAGACATGAAGAAGTAACAAACATACACACTCACATACTCACAAACTTTCGCTTTTATATTATTAGTGTGATAAGTGCGATTTGTTAATTTTACTTATTTATCATACATAATTATATACAACATACCTATAAATCTAATACCTTTAATCGACTAATTCTTGTTATATATGTTTACACACATCAACAAAGTCTAAGGATATTCCGTATTTAGTTGATTATAAAAAAAAAAATCGGCCAAGTGCGAGTTGGATTCGCGCACTGAGGGTTCCGTACTAACTTATAATTATGGAATCGTCATAGATTAAAATTGATCGTCAAAAGGCCCTGAGGAGTTGCACTCCATCATCAGATTAGCTCCAAGTTACCATTTTATTAAGTTGTCGTCCGAAGTACATTCACATGCAAAATTTCATTATGATACGATAATAATTAGCAGTAGGTTAAAATCCATTTCCAAGATTCCACCACATTGTTAGTGTTAGTTACACGTCAAGTTAATATTAGCATGTTAACAAAACTTAATTGCCAAATTGCTCTATTGAGTAGCAAATAACAAATTATTAAAAACTAGCTGTCCCGCGCAACTTCGTATGCGTAATTTCTCCCCGTGTTTGAAACATTTCTCGTCGCTTCTCCGCTCCTATTAGTCGTAGCGCGATGGTATATAGCCTATAGCCTTCCTCGATAAATGGGCTATCCAACAAAAAAAGAATTTTTCAAATCGGACCCGTAGATCCTGAGATTAGCGCGTTTAAACAAACAAACAAACAAACAAACAAACAAACAAACAATCAAACAAACAAACTGGAAGAGTTTTTTTTATAATATTAGTATAGATAAATGAAAAAGGTACGTCATGTAGGAGCCATGTTTGTTTTTTAGAATTTCAAACTTGATTTCCAGTTAGATCTCACTTCTGCTATTAGCGAAACCTTGGCATATTTTCATATTTTTGTATTTAACGGGATCTCTGTAATGAAAGATTTACTTATATCAGACAACTCACACAAGACCATCTGATCCCAATCTGAGGAGAGCCTTTACTATGGCAACCAGACAGACAAGTGATCTAAATACATATTATGAAAATATAAATATTACGGGTCTTAATCGCGTGAATAATTTAAGGTTGCTTGTTTATTGCCCGACGTTTCAACCGTATTGCAACGGCCGTGGTCACGGGTAGACTCTAAATATGTATACCAAATAAATCAAAAATTCTTTATTCACATAAGAAGCAAAATACTACACTTGTGAAACATCATGACAATTCTACATTTGTACATGTAATGCTGTTCGTAAGTAATAGGTAAAGCCGGCGAAAGGAACAAGGAAATAAAAATTTGCGGCCACTCTTTTCAAATTGCCAATGTTTATGATGTTTGTTTGTTATAAACTGTATTAAATATGTAGGTAAGGTGCTGCCACCATTATAATTTACACCATATTAAGGGACTGGTGTGAAGGCAAGAGATAAATTTATATTAAATAAAGAAGGTTTTAGATTTAAATATATAAACCTTAATGGGTCAAATAGTAGGATATACTTATCCTAGATGGGAATCGAACCCACAGCTTCTTTGCTTAGCAGTCAGAGTTACTAACAACTAGACCAACAGGCTAGTCGATTTGCCACGTTATTTTTACACCATAGGCTTTCTTTCAAAACTGTAGGCTTAGTAATTTCAAAGAGCCTCCCTCTTTGAAACTACTAAGCCTCTACTCTACTACTAAGGGTCAATTTTTATGAAATTTCCAAAATATTAAAAAAAAAAAAATTGAGACCCTAATACCAAGTCTTTAATTTGTTTTCACGTTACACTATACAGTTTTCTTATCGAATTTTCAATTTATTATGTTGCCCTTAAAATGGCTCTCATGTTCAAAACTCAAACTTGCAATCTATAGATTACGAACTATCTTTTGTATTTTTTCCAAAATATTAGGCTTTGGAGATAAGGGGGGGAGTATGGTCTATTTTCGTGGTTTTTCTTTAAAACAACAAGCTCTTTCATTTGATATGTAATACGATACTGTTGGCGAAACTTTATTTTTAAATGTCTCACTTGAACCCTAAAAATTATATATTTAAAACTTAGACTTCTTATAGGTTTTCCTGTAATATATAGATTAAGGACAATCTGTTAAATTTTTTCCAAAATATTAGGCGCAGTAGCTTCGGAGATGAGGGGGCGGGGGGTGAATGGTCTATTTTCACTGTTTTTCCTAAATAACTTTATAAAAATTACGATATTAAACTTGTAAAAGAAAATATATTTGATATCCTTACAACAAGCCCTTTCATTTGATATGTTACTCGATATAGGTTGCGAAAGTTTTTTTTTAATTTCCTAGTTTGCTCCCCAAAAATGGCTGTCAAGTTTAAAACTCCTCTATTTACCTAAACATGATTTACCAAAAAAAATAAAACTAGCAATGCAAGTCGGTCATCCAGGTACTAACATACAAATCTTCTAGTAGAAAATAATTATTAATGTACTAGCTGTCCCGCGCAACTTCATATGCGTAATTTCTCCCCGTTTTTTAAACATTTCTCGTCGCTTCTCCGCTCCTATTAGTCGTAGCGCGATGTTATATAGCCTATAGCCTTCCTCGATAAATGGGCTATCCAACAAAAAAAGATTTTTTCAAATCGGACCAGTAGATCCTGAGATTAGCGCGTTTAAACAAACAAACAAACAAACAATCAAACAAACAAACTCTTCCGCTTTATAATATTAGTATAGATATGGGCTAATGCTAAATGTACTTTACAATACCTACCACAAAGATAACAGCGTTACTTTTATAATGAAAACAATCTATCAATCGAGGCAACACAGAAACCATTGCAAAGGGTCACAGGAGGCCTAAGCCGAAAGGCACACTGTACTGCGTGATATTTTATTAAATTAGTTTTAAAGTTAGAGAATTGATTAAATTTTCCAAACAAAAATTATATTTTCAGGTAAGTTTTGAATTTAACCTGTTTAGTTTTCACCGAAACGTAACATTTTTTTCTTAACTTTTTAGTTTTATATAAAGTGACTAGTTATTTACAAATAACCTTGTACTACTGCAAGGAGTAAGATAAAAGACACCTTAAAAACTCTGTTTTGTACAATTTAAACCAAATTGTACAACTTAAACACTCTGATAGCACTAATATCGTAAAGTCCTTCGACCTCATTACAGTGCCATATTATCAAAATGGCGGACTACGGACTATTTATTTTCGCTATCAACATTATTATTTACAGTTTGTATATATAGTCCTTAAGTTCTTGTAACAAGTAAATTTATAAGTGAAAGTTATGTGAAGTCAAACGGCACGCGGTATTCATGACACTCTGTAATTAACATTTGTTACAAATCACAATTATTTAAGTAGGTACTCAAAAGGTTTAAATAAAATGTAAGCTTGAAAACTTGCGACCCATTGAAATGTAACGCAGTAGTTTTGTTAATTTTGACGTGTTTGGTCCCGTTCACGATCGCGTAGATGCGTTAGGTTCCATTCGCTATTCGACTTGTTTGCTATTTGTCCCTTTTGCCATTCGTCCTGTTCTCCCTTCAGAAGGAACGATCAGTAGACAGATCTACTGTCCATTCTAGTTTAGGCACACTGAAACGCATCCCGCTCTGCCAATCGCATAATTTACACATTGCATAATTTATACATAATCTAAGCATTGTCTCACTAATTACAGCTGTAAGTTTTCTTTAGAAAGAAAACAAAAATATTTTGTTTTCAGAATTATTTCTCAATTTCTAGAAGCGAAAGATGATGGCTTAATTAATATTTATCTGTAACTTCTCGATATAATTTTATTAACACTATCGCGAACACTCCCAGTTTAAACAAAGGCTAAGTAAATGTAAATAGCGATATGTCGAATATATCTAAATGGAAATGCAAATAGAGATATATCGAATATATATAGAAAGACATAATAATTAGGATAAAATGAAAGTTGTTACAGTACAATATCTTTGTGCTGTATCTACAATCTACATCACAATCTTATGTTCCTTATCGCACGTTCAGTATCTATTAAATGTTTCCACTATCTGTTATCAACACGAAGTCGTTAGTATATAAGATGCACCTTTAGATAATTATAACCAGACTATACTACATCTTTTGTCTCATTTATACCTAATCATATATTGCCAAGTAGTTTGGCAAATTGGTGACCCCGACGAACGAATACGCAGCAAGAAACATGGCACAATCACCGTGCAAGGCGAACATAAATCAGCAAGGAACACTTGAAGTAGCTGCTGGCACCTCGGTTTTATCCCGCATTCCGGAATTTTGGAAAGACCAACCAAGATTATGGTTCACGCAACTAGAAGCCATATTAGCACCACAGAAGCAAGGAGACGAATACAAATACTGTACAGTAATAGCAAAGTTATCCAAGGAAGAAATACTACAGGTTAGTGACCTAATCACTTCACCACCGACTACAGATAAATACAAAAACATCAAGGAACGTTTAATTGATTGTTACGAAGAAACAGAACAGCGACAGTTTCAAAAATTAATATCAGAGACAGAACTCGGTGATCAAAAACCTTCGCAGTTATTACGTCAAATGCGAGTCCTCGGGAGAGGAAAAATCAGTGACGAAACAATTAAACTACTATGGTTCAGGCTTTTACCAACATCAGTTACTACGGTTCTAGCAGTTACGGAAGACATGGAAATTGACAAACTGAGCCAAATTGCAGACAAAATAATAATGAATTCAAAAGTAACCGAAATATCAGCTGTTAGCAACGACACTTCAAACGACAACAATACAGCATGCATTTTAGCCCAGCTAGCAAAATTACAGATAGATATTGACGCAATTCAGCAAGGTCAATATGGCTATCGACCCAACACGCACAATCATTTCAAGAAACGTCAACAATTCCCGATTATGAGGCCGAGAACAAACTATAGAGGAGCAAATCGATTTTGTTACTACCACGAAAGATTCGGAAAATATGCAAAGAACTGCACTAAACCATGCAGTTGGAAACCAATGACTTACGTACGGAACCAGGGAAACGAATAAGAGCACAGACAACGGCGAAACTCTGTGCAATCCACCCATCCAATCGCCTCACCATTACCGACCGAAAAAGTGGTATGAAGTTTTTGATTGACACGGGCGCAAATATTTCAGTCATTAGCAAGCAACAGAGACATTCAGTTTTACAAAATGAACAATACACACTATACGCTGCAAATGGGACTAAAATTAGGACTTACGGCGAGAAGACGCTTACCTTGAATTTAGGACTACAACGATGTTATAAATGGAATTTTGTAATCGCCGATGTTACACAACCAATAATTGGAGCAGATTTTCTAGAGCACTATAAACTATTAGTCGACATAGCAGGTCGCAAACTTATCGACAAAGTTACAGAGCTGACAACGCATGTAACTTCGGAAAAAGCGACACAACAAACAATTCGTAATATCGCAGTGGGAACGAATCCACGTATTACGCAACTTTTAAACAAATACGAAGACATCACGAAAGGGTCCTCTCTCCGCAATGCGCCCAAACATAAGATTGAACATCACATTATCACTACAGGACCACCCGTCGCAGCTCGGGCAAGACCATTACCTCCAGAAAAATACGACATAGCCAAAAAGGAATTTCAAAATATGATAGAACTCGGAATTTGCCGACCGTCAGATAGCCCATGGGCAAGCCCATTACATATGGTAAAAAAGAAAAATGGCGAATGGAGACCATGCGGAGACTATCGAATGCTCAATAGCACGACAGTACCGGACAAATACCCACTACCAAGATTAACTGACTTTACATACATATTAGAAAATAAGAAGATACTAAGCAAGATAGATATACGTAAAGCATACCATTGTATTCCTGTTAAAGATATAGAAAAAACAGCCATCATCACACCTTTTGGACTTTTTGAGTACTTAAGAATGCCTTTCGGATTACGCAATGCGGCACAAACATTTCAACGATTCATGGATTCCTTATTTAGAGATTTAAACTACGTATTTATATTTGTAGACGACTGTCTCATTGCATCGGACAACGAAGATTTGCATTATCAGCATTTAGAAACGGTTTTCAAACGTTTACACGAGAATGGAATAACCATTAATCTCGAAAAATGCGAATTTCTCAGAAGGGAAATAGATTTCTTAGGTTATCATATAACGAGCCAAGGAATACTCCCTACCGAAGAAAATTACAAAGCAATCATGGAATTTCCCAAACCGAAAACAATTCAAGAATTAAGAAGATTTTTGGGCATGGTCAATTTCTACAGAAGTAATATTCCATGCGCAGCGGAAAATCAAAGAATTTTAAACGAATATCTACATGGTTCAAAAAAGAACGATAATTCACCTGTTCCTTGGACAACGGAAGCAGACAAAGCTTACGAAAAATGCAAGGAAAGCATGAAAAACGCAGTGTTAACAGCGCATCCTTCCCGCAACGCATCACTAGCGCTCATGACCGACGCTAGTGCTACTTGCGTTGGTGGAGTTTTACAACAAAAATCCGGACGCAATTGGGAACCATTAGGATTTTTTTCACAAAAATTGAGCGAAACTCAACAAAAATATTCTACGTTTGACAGAGAGCTGTTAGGAATATACATGGCCGTCAAACATTTTCACAGATTAATCGAGGGAAGAGAATTTACAATATTTACGGATCACCGACCTTTGACATACGCATTCTCCCAAAAACCATCATCAAACGATACACCGCGACGGGTCCGGCAGTTAGATTTCATTTCACAATACAGTACCAACATTCAACACATAAGCGGACGTGACAATATTACCGCCGATGCCTTATCTCGAATAGAGGAAATATACGTGCCATCACCTATCGATTACGCTGAATTGGAAAAATGTCAATCAACAGATAATGAACTAAGTAAATTACATGACAATAAAAGATTAAAATTCAAAAACATTACGCTTCCGGGTTCCACAATAAACATCACCTGCGACACCTCTACTGGAAAAAGCCGCCCCTACTTACCAAAGCATTTTCGCAAACAAATTTTCGATACCATTCATGGTATGAGCCATCCAGGAAAAAGAACTACGAGAAAAATGATAACCCAAAGGTATTTATGGCCGTATATGAACAAAGATATCAATAACTGGTGTAGATCATGTATAGCCTGCCAAAAATCAAAAATACAACGACATACGATATCACCTCCTGGTACATTTATGACAGCGCAACGTTTTGAACATTTACATATTGACATCGTCGGACCACTTCCGATTTCACAAGGGAAGAGATATTTAATCACAATCATAGATCGTTGTACGTCATGGCCCGAAATATTTCCGGTAGAAGATATAACTGCAGAAACAGTAGCCAAGACACTTTTCGAGGGATGGATTACTCGTTTTGGATGTCCATTGCGCATTACTACGGATCAAGGCCGACAGTTTGAATCAAGAATATTTGAGTCACTCTCACAATTTTTGGGAATACATAAAATTAGGACAACACCTTATCATCCACAATCCAATGGAATGATAGAGAGATTTCATAGAACTTTAAAGGCGGCGTTAATGACAAGAGAATCCAACGAAAATTGGTTAAAAGAAATTCCAACAGTTTTACTCGGATTGCGGAGTAGCTTGCGAGAAGACACAGGTTATAGTTCAGCAGAGATGACATATGGAACGCCAATACGACTCCCTGGAGGATTTTTTGAGTCATCAGCAGCACAGTTATCAACGTACGAAGAGTTTGTAAAACAAATTCAAAAGGACATCACACAAATGACATCAATTCCGAAAAGAAAAAAACACAATCAAGCTATATTTGTGCATCCCGAACTCAAAGAATGCTCACACGTATTTGTTCGGTGTGATAGAATTAAGAAAGCCCTGACACCGCCGTATGAAGGACCCTACCCAGTAATTAGTAAAACAGATAAAACATTTTGCATTAGAATTAGGGATAAAGAGACAGTGATATCAATTGATAGATTGAAACCAGCTTTCATGATCAATGACGAATCAAACTACGTGCCAGATTCAAAGGATTGCGACAGGCATTCACACACGTACACTACACGATCGGGACGTAAAGTAAAGCCAGTAGTACGTCTATAAAAAATCGCTGATATAAGCAAGCTATTCGTATATATATTAACATAGATCTTAACATATACCATTAATTCACAACTACTCGTAACAACAAGACATCTAAAATGGGAAATCAAAGTTCTAAGGACCAGATAACATACAATACGGACAATTGCCTCAATCAAAACGAAGCGGACCAACTCCGTAACCTGATCCAGGAGGACTTACGGTGGACAAGAAATGTTGCAATGGGACAGATTATTTTAACAATCGGCGTGATCCTAATTTACGGCATAATGAAAACACTGGACAGAAGAATGAAGAGTTTAACGGAAAAAAATAATAAACACTCGTGCAACAGCTAAGTCAAAATTACAGACGTCAGCAAATCACACCACAACAGGCGTCATCAAATTCCACCGCGTACAATAGCATTATTATTTATATACATCAGCAAATAACTAGTAAGGTCTAGGTCAAATTTATATTGTAAACACTATTACCATATTTTTTTTTTTTTAAAGGGGGGTGTACTGTTACAGTACAATATCTTTGTGCTGTATCTACAATCTACATCACAATCTTATGTTCCTTATCGCACGTTCAGTATCTATTAAATGTTTCCACTATCTGTTATCAACACGAAGTCGTTAGTATATAAGATGCACCTTTAGATAATTATAACCAGACTATACTACATCTTTTGTCTCATTTATACCTAATCATATATTGCCAAGTAGTTTGGCAAAAAAGTCAATAAAGTACCATGTGGTGGTACCCCTTGAAGACGACCTGTGAGTTATTCTTCCGTGAAATAGTGATATTAACACATTACTATGTTTCAGTTGAAGGGACCTGTAGCAAGTGATTTTACTGGGTTAATGAGACTTAGGAACTAATGTCTCAAATGAAGAGCGCAGTGTGGTGAAAATCAAATCTATGCCAAACAAGGATTTGGGTGGCACTGATACTATTTATTATAGGCTAACGTGATGCTTACCACTCGTCTCGTCGCTTCATTTAGTGGTTTATAACAAAAAACAAAGTCAAGATATAGATAGTAGATTTTCTCGTGATTCAGATTTTAAACACAACCGTTCTTTACCCGTGTCATAAAATAAATACAATCTGTTAAAGACTTGTGAATTCACTAATTTAGGTGTCCTCTTTTCCTTCTTACCTATCTATATTTATAAGGTTAGTAAACTGAAAACGGGATCAACAACATCATTGCCAAATGCATCTTATAAGACAAAGAAAACCTTATACAATAAACACTACACATGTTAGGGCCCGTTCCCACTTGTCAAGTGTGGAAATGAAAGTCATTATTCACGGAATATACTTATAATGTTCATATTCACTCTGATACAAGAGACACTTAATACTAAGCACTTCACAACTACCGAAATCTCGAATAAGAACTCGAGTCCGCCGTTGACGACCGTTCGTGCAAAACTGAGTAAAAAACGTTATGATCAGCCATTTTATAGACACGCTTTTAAATTTGAATCTTTAACGGTCAACTGTGTTGCCACTGAAAATGATTTATTAAGAATAACTTAATCGATTATGCTAACATTCGGCTAATCCTGACGTCAAACGCGGCCTCGCGTTTAACACATCACACAAAAAAAAAGAGAAAAAAAAAAGAAAAGAAACAAAAGTACAGAAAACAATATTTCAAATTATAGTACATGCAAATTCAACCAGAATAGATCACTTTTACAGTTTTACAGCATAATATCACTTACAAGCAAATTCGCCCATAGTGGCCCACTTTATAATGAAATGTCACTTAAAGGCACTTTTGCCAAGTGACTCGCTCTTATAAATAAATGTCACTTTAAAGGCACTTTTGCCAATAGCGACTCACTCATATAAATAAATGTCACTTAAAGGCACTTTTGCCAATAGCGACTCGCTCTTATAAATAAATGTCACTTAAAGGCACTTTTGCCAATAGCGACTCGCTCTTATAAATAAATGTCACTTAAAGGCACTTTTGCCAATAGCGACTCACTCTTATAAATAAATGTCACTTAAAGGCACTTTTGCCAATAGCGACTCACTCTTATAAATAAATGTCACTTAAAGGCACTTTTGCCAATAGCGACTCGCTCTTATAAATAAATGTCACTTAAAGGCACTTTTGCCAATAGCGACTCACTCTTATAAATAAATGTCACTTAAAGGCACTTTTGCCAGTAGCGACTCACTATTATAATCACATGTCATCTTTCAGTTCATTTCATCTCTCAAATATATAAATAATTGTTACAATTTCTTCTCTATAGATCATTGTTAAACATCTCTACTATAATAAATATTGCTGTAATTAAGAATGTCTCCCATTACGCTCACTATAACAAAACATGATTAAGCACAGTTTCACTCTGAATCACTTGCCATCGCGTCATGATTAAATACTAGCCAAGGATGAAGTTTATCAACGGCTTATGTAGATCTATAAGGTTTACGACCATTTTTCCTTGTGATAGGTGTGTCTTCGATTTCATAACGATCATTGCCAATAATTTTCGAAATCCTAAATGGGCCTACACATTTGGGTAATAATTTACGACTATTACCGGGGTCAGTTCGTATATCTTTTTCAACACGAACTAAATCACCTACTTTGTATTGAGTGGGTATCTTGTGCGATCTATCAAAACGTGCCTTCTGTTTTTGTTGACTTAATTGAATCCTAGAGTCTGCATCTTTTCTAATTTCATCGCGATCTAGTGGAGTACGAGATTCAGAGACAACTGAATTCATGATACTATCGGAAATGCCAGTTGTCTGTATACCAAATAACATTTCCGACGGTGTACGGCCGGTAGATTTATTAATCGTATTATTAAGAGACCACTGTACTTGGGGCACCTGTAAATCCCATTCATTTTCAGGTCTGTCGTGATTAGCAGCCGTCAGTGCATCAAGTATTGTCCGATTATATCTTTCGACTTGACCGTTAGCCCTAGGTGAAGCTACCGCATTTAGTATATGTTTAACACCCTTTTTATTTATGAAATTCGAAAATTCTTTGCTCGTGAAACTACTACCACGATCGGATATGATTCTACGCGGAACTCCAAACAGCGAAAAGTATTCATTAAATATATTTATAGTGATACTACTTTTGACGCTTTTCACTGGTTTTATGTAAATAAATTTTGTAAATGCATCTATTAATACCAATATGTGACAATTTTTCCTTTTACTGATTGGAAATGGACCACAGTGATCTGTATGTAGTGTATCAAAAGGTTTATTAATTTTGGGAATAGGATGAAGTTCGGCTTCTTTAGCTCCAGCAGGTAATTGTGAGCGCAACTTAAACAGGACTTACAGTATTTTTGAATAAAACGTCTCATTTTTTTGAACCAATATGCCTGACTCACCCTACTATAAGTTTTATCAAAACCAAAATGTCCGGCATCGTCATGATTCATACGAACGATTTGCCATCGAACTGACTTTGGCACTACCCACTTTAAATTAACACAATCATTTTTATCTCTTATTACTCTATATAGACGGCCATTTTTAATAGTATAGTTCTTATGAATCTCGACTAGGTCTTTGGTACCAGTGTCCTTAAGGATATTCATAATTCTTTGAATCTCTGAATCCTGTTCCTGTACAGTACATAACCATGCATCGTCATCTATTCCAAAAATGTCTACAACTTCGATAGTTTCCCGTGCTGTCAAGCTTGGGTTACGAGATAAAGCATCTACATGACCCATCCTAACGCCACCCCTATGTTCTACGGTAAAATCATATTCTTGCATTAATATGTACCAGCGTGCTACTCTGGGAATTAAATCCTTCTTCGTCATTGTGCTGCGTATGGCAGCACAATCGGTTACAACTTTAAAAGTTTTACCTAGTACATAGACACGAAACCTATTTAATGCACTGACTACCGCCAGAGTTTCTAATTCATAAGAATGTAGTTTGCTCTCATCTGAAGTGGTTTGACGACTATAATACCCTATGGGATGCATGACTCCCGAATTTACACGTTGCATTAAAATTGCACCAATGCCTATTTTACTAGCATCGCTATGAATTTCAAGCTCAGCTTGGGGATCGTATAACGCTAAAACAGGTCTTGTTGTCAGTTTGGATTTTAATTCGTTGAATGAATTCATCTGGGGATCACTAAAACTCCATGGAACATTCTTTTTAGTTAGCATAGTCAAGGGTTTTGCAATTATCGAAAATTTTTGAATAAATCGTCTAAAATAACTTGTAAGGCCTACAAACTGGCGCACCTCGTGCACATTTTTGGGTACTGGAAATTCTGTTACCGCCTGAATTTTAGCAACCCCAGGCTGAATTCCGCCTGAACTGATCTCATATCCTAGATAAGTTATACGAGTCTGAAAGAAATTACATTTTTTCAAGTTCAAAGTGAGTTGAGCGGATCTCAACAGCTCAAAAACTTTTGCTAATTTACTTAACCCTTCCTCGATTGTCCCTGACGTTATTAATAAGTCATCCATATATGCTAGTGCTAGGTGTTGTTTACCTTTAAGCATAGTGTTAATTGTTCGTTGAAAAACACTAGGCGCATTAGCTAACCCGAATGGCATTCGTTCACACTCATATAACCCATCAGGAGTAACAAACGCTGTAAATCGTTTGCTCATTTCGGTCAACGGTACTTGGTAGTAACCAGATGCGAGATCTAAACTACTGAAGTATTTATTCCCTCCTAACTTATCCAATTGATCTTCAATTCGTGGCAATGGGTACTTATCTTTGAGTGTTTTCCTATTTAGAGATCTGTAATCTATGCAAAGTCGCTTTTCACCGTTTTTCTTGCTAACTAATATCACAGGACCAGAATAATCAGATGTACTTTCACGTATAATACCATTAGTTAATAGATCATTAATAATTTTGCTAAGATGTTCGCGTTCACTATGGGATATCCTATAGGGGTTATACACAACTGGCCTATTGTCTGTTAAGGTAATATCCATCTTTGTCAAGTTTGTTTTTCCTAACTCTGCCAGATTCTTAGCAAAACAGTCTCTATATTTAGTTATAAGTAAAATTAATTGATGTCTCTGTTGTTCGGTAATTTCAGAACTTATCTTAACCTCTGATTCACATAATGGTTCGTAGTCCTTTGCTTTGCTAGTTATTCCTACATACTCAGTGTTTACCTCATAGTATTTGGAACCCCTGACTAACAAAGACCCTTCCCTAAGATTGAGAACATTGCATGACAGATTTGTTATCATTATATAACCCCTTCCTGCACTAAATTTATATAACCCGGATAACACCGCGTGTTCTTCGTTAGGTAACATTCGAATACAATATTGTACGTACAATCCACCCGTATAGTTATCTTCAGCGATCACATTAACCGGCACAGTTGTTTTGGGTGGCAAAGATGTATTAGCATTTACATAAACTTTGACTTTCAACTCATCGTCATTAAAATCTGGCGTGTGTATGAACAACAATTCGTCTTTTGTTTTGAAAATCATTATATTTGGCTTCTCCGTAAATGATTGCCCTATCAAGAGAGGTGTTCGTAAATACTGATCTTCTACTACAAGAATCTCTGTCTCGGCTTCCACTGAACCAACACCTAAACTAACAGTTAATTTTCCTAAAGGCCTAACTGCAGAGTTGCCAAACCCTTGTAAAATAGGTAAATTACTGGTATCCCACTCGGAACATAATAGTTTAGCGTTGGATTCTCGCACAATGGAACATTTACTGCCCAAGTCAACATAACCTCTCATCAGAACACCATTCACTCTAATATCTTTAAAATATTTTGCATTACCAGCTTCACTATCGTTAATACTCATGATTGTCTTATTTTGATCAATATCGCTATTAGTTTTCATTGCATCTGTACTATTAGTATTGTTTTGTTTGCGACAATCCTTAGAAACGTGTCCAAATTTCAAGCAATAGCTACACTTCTTAATGGGTTTGTCACATTTTAAGCTTATGTGACCTAATTCATTACAGTTAAAACACCTAATCTTATCTGCTGAATAGTTTTTCGTTTCTTTGTTGTTTCTACTAACTTGCCTAAACGGCGCACCATTACGGCTACGTGCAATCACAGGGGTGTTTTCATTTTGAGAAACAGTACGTAGATAATTTAAAACCTGATCCGGTTCATTAAACATACAAGTCCCTGCTCCCATTCGAACAAATTTATCGTCTATGCCGTGAATAAGACAACCTACTGCCTTTTTTCCATCTATCTCACATTTATTTATTAATGCCATTTTATCAAATGCACCAACGACTGATTAAATGTGCATCGCAATTTCAGCATCGCCGATAATAAATCACCGTAGTTTTCATTAGAGGGAAAAGCTAATTTTAATTTTTGAGTCCATTCTCCCCATGTGTACAAAACTGAGGGTAGTCCCTGATACCACTTCTTTGCTAAACCAATCAGTTTGGGAAGAGCATAATGACAAACCTGACGGTCGTTCCACGAGTAAATTTGTGCACATTCGTTAACTTTATTAATCCAATTTTCAACGGTTTGACTGTTGTCACTAGGATCAAATTCGGGTACTACACTAAAAGTAACTGGAAAATTGTTTTGGGCCCAAAAATTAGCAGCTGAGGTAGTTACTGCTGCAATATCGCTTTGGTTCGGATAGACAGTATTTGTGTCCGGTATAATGGGTTGAGACACTAAGGGGGGAGTTTTTGTGGACTCGCGATTGACGTTCCACCTACTCGACCTTCGCTTATGGTGCTTAGAACGCATTCTTTGCTTGCTATGTGCGTTGCCATTATTGCGATCACGACGGCGCCGCTTGCGATGTCGTGGCTTATGACTATAATCCTCACTATCGCTAGAAATGTCTTCATTCGTGGTACTATTTTCACTTTGATATCGCTTATGTTTAGAACGACCCATGTCTTACGAAAGAAAATATATTTGGCAATAAGCAGTGATACACAGTATAACAAAATCAATAAACGAAAAGTAAATCGAGGGTTGATAATTATTTCTTAAACAAAATAATGTTTTTGCCAGCGTTTAATGTCCAATAGTCACTGAACTCGCAATATGCTTCACTATCAGTTTTTGGGCACTTCCGGAAGCAGTAGTCGAACAAAAATTCACATGATGAAAATACTTCTTCGATAACAGTGTAATGTAGGCAGATAGAATAATAGTGTCTGACCTTTTTACTCGATCGTCCGCTGCAGGCAAAATCGGGCGCGAGGGTACACTAATCACACTTCTGATTTGTGGAAATGAAAGTCATTATTCACGGAATATACTTATAATGTTCATATTCACTCTGATACAAGAGACACTTAATACTAAGCACTTCACAACTACCGAAATCTCGAATAAGAACTCGAGTCCGCCGTTGACGACCGTTCGTGCAAAACTGAGTAAAAAACGTTATGATCAGCCATTTTATAGACACGCTTTTAAATTTGAATCTTTAACGGTCAACTGTGTTGCCACTGAAAATGATTTATTAAGAATAACTTAATCGATTATGCTAACACAAGTACTTGTCGGATCCGAAACCCGACAATTTAAACTTCGTTTAACAACACAATTTCAATTAAACATCACACCCAATAAAAATCGGATGCTCTAGTGCATGTTCTGCCACTAGATCAACCGATTTTTAACGGGTTGTCGCGTGTCGGTCAGACACACGACAAGTGGGAACGGGCCCTAACGCTCAACGTTAACCTCTTTAAAACGCGTTAGTTTACGTTATTTCACTCTATAAAAATGAAAATTGGACTTGCATTTTCTGGTTCGTAATTTATCTCAAGTACAGAAAAGAGTGGTTCCTAACCTTTTTGATTTCGTTCTCCAAAATCTGCCAAGTGTGAGTCGAAAATTGTAACATTCGCCAAGTGTGACCACCAAGGAATGCTATTGCACCTAACTCCGCGAGGGTAAATATGCCCACAGGTTCAAAATCCATCCGAAGAACATAGATGATATTATAACGTGCGCTGCTCCTAGGTGTCGAGTTGATAGCATCCATTGCTTACTATCTAGTGAAAAGTACAGTACTGACTGGTAACTGGGACCGACCACTCGCCGTTTTGCACCGTGAATGGTGACGAGCACATCGAGTAGATCTGCGAGAATAAGCAATGTTGTCAGCCAGATAGACTGACGATTTCAATAAGGACGCTGAGATGAATTGGACACGAAAGGCATTTTGGCGTTAACTTGCAGAGGTCCAGCTGTGACCGATACAAGCTGATTGTGAAGCAATATTTCAACTGTAAGGTCCCTAAGTGGTTGACCGTTTACTAAAATGTGACAGTTCTGAGCTTCTTTTCCAGTCATGTTGGATTTCCGTCATCGGATTATGAGAGAGGAAGAATCAAGTGCTTGTTGTTTCCTCATACTTATGCATTGTCTTCTACCTGTGGCCTGTGATATCTATACTTAGTATTAAAATGCATATATTTAGATACTTATGGCGATTGTAGTACGTAGGATAACAGCTGAGCTTGTAATTGCACTCTGCTCTAGTCCCACTAAAACAGCTGTTGTTTTCATAAACATGTAGACTCGACAATGATTTGTTGGTTCTTTTTTCAAGGTTTATCTTCATCATAAAGTTTTATAAAACGAGTTCTGTTTATATCTTAAACAAGAGGAAAATACGGTCAATAATTCTTAGAGGTTTGAGTGATTTTAATCATTATTTTACCTGTTCAACAAAGGGGTAATCCCTAAAGCTGTATGTAGCTGATCACATGATACATGAAATTGACATATCGAGTATTTAAATTGTTACAGCAAGTGTACTTCGTAATACAGAATGTACCGTATAGTGGAGCGCAGTAATGAATATTTATAAAAACTTTTGAAATGTGTTTTTATCAGTGAAAAGAAGGAGAATGTTAAAAAAATATTTTGTGCGATCTCAATTTTTTTCATTTTATCCTTCTATCCTATATATGTGTAAAATTTAGTATTTATGACCAATATTTTACCTCCTTAGGGGATGAACTTTCAAAATTGTCTTCTTTTTGCATGCCTACATTATACAAGGAATACGTGCTACCGGCTGTGGTACCGGCTTAAGAATAGTACCACCCCATCTCTTCCCGTGGGTGTCGTCAAGGCGACTAAGGGATTGCACACTGGAGGACGGGCAGCAGCGTCCTCTGCGTACTTAAGTCTTACTGCGATCGCCAACCCGCTCGCCAAGCGTGGCGATTATGGTAATTACCCCCAGGATCTACATACTAGTATGTTCTACTGGGGAGACCCGTGCCCAGCAGTGGGCCATCATATGGGTTGATATGTAACGTGCTAAAAATTCACATCTTTACGATCAGCGGTTAAGGTTGTGCATGAGCCATCAGTCAGTCAGTCTGGACAAACAATTTTATATAAGGGAAACTTTCTTAATTCGTACCCACTAAGAACAAACGTTAATATTTTTAAATGTAAATAAGAAAAAATAAGGTATAGCTATTAGTTATGGAATCGTTATTTAATAACAGATTGACAACAATATTAACTAACTTAATTGCTACAAACTTGTTAGAAAAACGAGATGTAAAAACCGGGCAAGTGCTAGTCGGGCCACGCACAATGTAGAGTTCCGTAGTCACCCCTCATTCCGAATCCGAATAATGCGGCTTATGAAATGGGTTTTCTCTTGTTTTTGTTTCATACTTACAACGTTATAGCTACTTAATAATAATTTTCAATGGTATTTGTACGAAATTTTGTTACTTCACACTTGATCAGCTGTTACTCGTAAACTTGTAAAGATTACTTAGCTGTGATAGTTTTCCTTTTAATTTCACTATACTATACTATACTACTACTGTGTTTTTTTTTACATACTCAATATCAACCATTTAGTTTAGAGGGGGGGACACTTGACTCTAACAAAAATTTGTACTTTAAATCTAAATTCAAACGGATCCCTAAATCTAAAAATGATTTTCGATGGGGTAAGTGAGAAACAAAAAACACATACCCACTTTACATATAGGGGACCTCCCGTATAAAGTGGGGATGTGACTTTTTTTCTAAAAAACATTGTTTTAGGGTATCTTAAAAAAAATATATTTTTCAAGATTTTATTCTTTCACTTGGTCGGCGTAAGTAATATGTCTATCTATATCAAAATTAAAGCTTTTTAGCACTAACAGTCTCTGAGCAAAGCTGCGGACGGACGGACGGGCATGGCGAAACTATAAGGGTTCCGTTTTGCCATTTTGGCTACGAAACCCTTTGCAAATATATCTAAATCCTCGTAAAACGGAGATGAAGCTGGAATCAGAAAAAGATCTTTTCGTTCTTCAGGGAATTTTTTCAAATTTTGTCTTCATAAAAACCTTTTTCGGATTTCAAGGAATATTTGAGAATTGGTCCAACCATTAACGTGTTTTGCGCTGCTATTGCTATTTTCGATCGTTTACGGAGTCATAAAGAATCACGTGTGGCTCACACGCTATTACATTTACCAAGAACGTTTTTGATAAAACACGTTTTAACGAGATGTTTACAATAAAATAATATGTAGGTAAACGTAAAACAATCTAGTAATATCTAACAATAGATTTATTTCAGCAAACATAGTTCTTGAAATTGTTGTGTTGTTTATATTTTCGAGGAAATCGATTTACGTCTGTAGTAACACTACTTAGTACAACCAAAATATTGGCAAGCCCCCATCTTTTTAGTATGAATGTGTTCGGGGCAATCAACATGCGAATTTCGGTAGAAAACTATTACTTTGCTTGTTGGAATTAAGGAAAATCCAGTGTTTATTTTTTGTAGTTTGTTGTGATCAGTAGGTAGGTTACCGGCATCGGTATTCAGTCAATATTTACTTACTGCATTATTTAAACTAGCTTGCATTGACGTTGGTCATTCTTAGAAAAATCTTTTATTTTTCTCGAGATCCTAATTTTACGAAATTACCAACTACGGCGTTTTAGCAGTCTACCGGTCGTGTATTCAAACCCACTAGGCGTCGTTATCTCTTATGCTGTCGCTTTCACCTAACCGTCAATAGTAGCGATAGAAATAGGTACTTTTGAATGCAACTCAGTTTGGGTTAGCATTTTATAGTTTCGGATAATAATAAGCATTGTAATTGAGAAATTGTAAGGCTTTAATGCTGTAGACATGGCAGACGTTGTGATAAAAAGTAGTAGGTAGAATTTCCTTCCTCGGTTAGATGCCAACATATTCGCAAATTTCCTTCTACATCTTAACTTACATCTCTTAAGAGTATGAATAATATTATTTAGGCCGTTGAACCGTTGGGAGGTAACGCCCTTTTGTTATTACTTATATGTCCTTCGAGAACAGTTCAACAGGTTTCAGTTTGAAGTCGCGAACTCGTGACCTTTCGTCTGCCAGTCGAAACATCGACCCCTATACTACAGGCTCGTAACTTTAACATTGTTTTGTGTAGGGCTTCAGTCTGGAATTATAGTACCTATGTGATGTTATTTGGGTCAAATATATGGATATTCAGAGGTTTTTTTTTCGGAGCTAGAAGCTATTGAGACTCGATCATAACATGTCTATACCTACATATAAAATTTGCACTTTGGCTAATATTTAAGCACATATTAGTTTTTACCTTTGTTGTAAGTAGATGCTCCTACTATATTGTACCCTGATAGTAGGCTGATTTTGGTTTATCTCATGTTTCAACTTTTTGATAATACAATTTGCATCGGTCCTTTAACATGGTGTATAGTATATTAGTCGCAGCACCTTACCCCCATATCTTCTATATATATAAAAATGAAACCCGTTTTCCGTTGTCACGACATAGCATGAAAACGGCTTGACCGATTTGGCTGATTTTTTTTTCGTAGTTTTCTAATACTCTGTACAAGGTTCTTACGGAAAAAAATATTAAGAAAATCTATCAGAAAGATTGAAAAATATACATTTAATTTTGCATATTTTAAAAAAAGCGCGTTACGAATGTCAACGTCATTCAATTTAAAACAAAAAACTCTGTGGTGATCTATGACACCACAGACATAACCGCGCTAACAAATGTCAACTTCATTCAATTTAAAACAAAAAAATATGTATGTTTATTTACGCGCCAGAACATAAAACTAAAAATATAGTTTATCAAAAAGCATTAGAATAGAGAGAAGCAGTGAAGGGTATAGAGGCTATTAGTTGCTTTCTAGAGCGCGCGTGATATTGAGCTCAGTGTTTACTTCAAAATGCCCAGTTGTTCAATAGCGATTTGTAAAAATATAATATTATTGAACCCTACAGAATAAACACTATTATGAAAATATAAATTTTGTTTTTTATTTAATAAAATTAGTAAAGTCCTTCTCAGGTATGACGAGACCAGGGAAATAGGTATTTATTTTTATATGGAGGATATTATAGATTCCAGTTCAAATTGAATAGGTACGCATACATAAGATAGGTCAGCTATACAAAATAAAGTAGTGCATCAAATTTACGCTAAGGCGGTACGAAGTTCGCCGGGTCAGCTAGTCAAGTATAAAAACATTCAAACATTGTAAAATTGGCAATTGGAAAAGAGTGGCCGCAAGTTTTTATTGCCAGGTTCTTTTCTCCGGCTTCACCTATTGTTTGCGAACTTGGCATTACATGTACATGTAGTCGACCGACGTATCACAAGAGCTGTTTTGCATCCTAAGTGAATAAAGAATTTGGAATTTTGTATTTTTTTTAATTCAATATCGACGACTTTGCTATTTTAGTCAGTTATAATTTATATTTCTTGAGTCAACATCCTCCTTAAAGTTATAATTACTGATTAATCATCTTAAAAATCATCTTGCATCAATAGATGGTTTTTAAAATGACTAACATAGCAACAGAATAAAATAAATAGGTACTTACTATGTAAAGAAGATTTTTTTTGTACAAAGTATTCACGTTACATAAGTAGATTATCGCTAGGTTTCTATAATTCTAGTTATTTACACTACAAAAAAATAACTTTTTTATTTTATATTACGTAGATAAGTCGGTACCTATAATAATAATTGTGTTGGTCTTATCAAATATTGGTTTGTGGTCAGAACAAAATAAATGTTCCTACTTCTGAAGAATGTGCTGTAATGTAAACCACAACAATTTGTTGGATCATACTAAACAATGTAGGTAGTTAGTCATGCTTTAAAGTATTGCACTTTGTTTAAATATGCTATTAAATTTAATAAAAAAATATGATTCTACGACGTTAGTGGCAGTACTGGGTCCTTATTCACAATTTTTTTGTTTGTTTTCGGGTCAAGCCCGCGCTTTTAACTGTCAAAATCTTGTCACAATGGTTTTTTTTATTTTTTTATTGCCTATGATTGGCAGACGAGCCAGCGGCCCACCTGATGGTAAGCGGTAACCGCCGCTCATGGACTACAGGAATGTCAGGGACACACCCAAGCCGCTGCCTACCGTGAAGTGAAAACTCTCTTTAAACCTCGTTTGAAGAAAGACATGTCGTAGCGCTCGGGAAACACCGGAGCAGGTAGTTCATTCTAGAGTCTACACGTACGTGAAAGAAAAGAACGCCGGAATCGATCCGTACAGGACCGTATTGTTTCCAGGTGGAATGGATGAACCCTACTACGATGACGAGTGGTGCGGTGGTAGAAAGGTGACGGTGGCACCATGTCAAACAGTTCCTCAGAGCACTCCCCGTTGAACAGACGGTAGAGTACGCAAAGTGCACCAAAGTCACGCCTCTGCTGTAAAGACTCCAGTCTGTCCGTGAGATTGGGGTCATCAACGATCCGAACAGCTCGCCTTTGGAGGCAGTCAAATGGATCGAGCAAGTATTTGGGGGCACCCGCCCAGGGATGAGAGCAGTACTCCACGTGCGGTCGAACCTGCGCTTTATAGAGCACAAGTCGCTGTGCCGGCGAGAAGTAACGCTTCGTTCTGTTGAGGACACCCACCTTTTTGCTCGCCAATTTGGCTTTATTTTCCAGATGACTCCCAAACTGGACTTTGCTGGAGATTTCAACACCGAGGATGAGTATGTTCTCTATGGACAGCATATCATTGATATGCAGAATGAACAGTGTTGAAGAGAGCACCGAACCTTGTGGAACGCCAGCATTAATGGTTTCCAGACTGGAACAAGCACCGTCAACGACGACCATAATGCTCCGAATGTCCAGAAAGCTAGCGATCCATCTGCAGAGCTCCTCGGAGATTCCATAAGAAGGAAGCTTCGATAGAAGGGCCTTGTACCAGACCCTGTCAAACGCCTTGGCGATGTCGAGGCTGACAGCGAGAACCTCGCCCTTGCGTTCCAAGGCTTCAGCCCAGCGATGCGTGAGGTACACAAGAAGATCACCAGCTGAGCGACCGTAACGGAAGCCGTACTGGCGGTCGCTTATCAGCTGGTGCTCCTCAAGATATTTTGTTAGTTAATAGAGAGTTGCGGTTAGAAATGCATCCCGCATGCGCGGACATTTTTGAGCGCATTGCACATGCGCCAGTTTGCGCGGGCTTGCCGCGAAAACGAAAAAAAACATCGTGAATAAGGACCCTGGGATGTACCAATTTTTGTGTTTCCTACGTTTTAATGTTAAGTATACATATTTTTAATTACAAAGACACCTCCTGTACTATGGAAGATTCGTATGTCGCGGGAGACTTTACAAACACACAATTAACTAACGGCCGTAAAGTAGGTAAGTTTTTATATCTTATGGGAAAACATGCAGAGGCGGAAAAGATTCTTTTGATTGTAAATAGTTCTTAGACAAACAATGTTGGTAAAAAATCTTGAAAATTTACACATTTCGACGAAATTGGGTACTAAAGGGTTGCCGTGTGGTGCCGGCTTAAGAATAGTACCACCCCATCTCTACCCGTGGGTGTCGTCAAGGCGACTAAGGGATTTCACCCCGGAGGACGGGCAGCAGCGTCCTCTGCGTACTTAAAGCCTTACTGCGATCGCCAACCCGCTCGCCAAGCGTGGCGATTATGGCAATTACCCCCAGGATCTACATACTAGTAGGTTCTACTGGGGAGACCCGTGCCCAGCAGTGGGCCATCTTATGGGTTGATATGTATGTATGTATGGGTACTAAAATCGTGAATTTAATATTCAATAAAACAATAATTTTGACGGATAGTTATACGCGGTGGGAGTGTGTCCAACTGCTACGCAAGAGGTCGTGGGTTCGATTCACACTCGGGACACCACTTTGTGTGGTCCACAAATTGTTGTTCCGGGTCTGGGTGTACTTTGTGTCCGTGACTAGTGTGTTTGTAAAGTCCCCCGTGACACAGGGCCCTACTACGGGAGTTGTCCTTTTTAAAACAAAAAAAAAAAGCATTTTTGAGCATTATTAACAGAATACCTGCACGTCCTTCAACCTAGTGAGTTAATTGTACCACTACCTGTGGTTTATTCGTAAAATTTCACAGATATAAAGAGATGCTTCCACAATTTTAATAACAGTAGGTACCTATGGAAGTCCGAATACGAGCAGATGTTGATCACGTACACCACATTTGAGAATCTTGCAAACGGCCTCAATTCTTAAATATTTACAGAAATCAAATGATATACGATCAAACGGCTGGACTTAATGCGCAAACAGCGCTACATTAGTCCATTTATTAAAGTATCCGGTGGCTTCTTCAAATAAATACGAAGCTGAACTAGAATACCGGAAAATGTCGAGTAGGTTTATGTAAACGAAGATAGCAGTTGCTTTATTGTTTAATTCACTTACGTATCTATTTATTTATCTATTCACTAGCTATTGAATGTGAGATTGTCGATTTAGATAACTTTATCAACTTTTTATGAGTAGGTGACTGGTTTAGTTCTTTTCTTATAAAGACAGGTATGAAGTACCATAAAGGTGCTAGCTGTCCTCCTCCTTGGCTGGATCACGGATCGTTACTGGTGTAGATAATTAAGAAGAAAATGGGACCAAATTTCATCTTTACAAAACGACGTAAAAATTTATTCCTTTTCATACAAACTTTTTCCTGACAACTACAAACACAATAAAAGAAAAATCTAGTCTAGCCGTTCTGTATTGAGCTTACAGGGGTTTCATTCGTCAATAGATTTTTATTTGTATAGAGTTTGAGCTTTATTATTGCGAATACAACTTCAAAAGAATAAAATTTGTGTCTACAAACAGAAGGTAAAATGAATAAGTGCCTATTTATTTCTAAATTTACAAGGAAATAAACAATAATAATAATAAAAATCATTTATTCACTTAGGAAGCAAAATACTACACTTGTGAAAAGTCGATTCTACATTTACTGGTAATGCCTGTTCGCAAACAATAGGTAAAGCCCGAGAAAAGAACAGGCAATAAAAACTCGTGGCCACTCTTTTCAAATTGCCAATGTTTACAATGTTTCTCTGTTTATAAACTGTATATGCAGGTAAGGTGCTGCCACCATTATATTATACACCATATATTAGAGGACTGATGCAAAAAAAGAGGTCACTAATATTAGAAGAGTACACGAGATCAGATACATCAGCCTCAATGGGCACAACATAGTAGGAGCATCCACTTACGATGTAAAAACTTTATGTGCTTAAATATTGGCCAATTTACTGCTACTTAATGAATAAGTATACATGTTTTTCAAAGGAAAGAAAAGAATGGCCGTAATTTATCACGCAGAATCTTTACTTACAAAAGTAAATCGTTTTCTTTACTAGTACTTAAGTAACATTATCAAACTGTGACAACAATATTCACCTAGTAAAATGCAATAATCTATACAACCCAATACATTAATAGGGAGCAACGAACTACATCCATTTATCTTTATCAGTTAAATAATCATCGATTGAATAGTAAGCTCTTTGTATAAGATGTCTCTTGACTACATTCTTAAATTTATTTACTGGTAGACTCGATATGCTGACTGGGATTTTATTGAAAAATTTAACACCTAGTCCCATGAATGAGTTATGAGTTTTATGAAGCCTGTGATATCGACCTACCAATTTGTGCTTATTTCTTGTATTCACAGAGTGAATATCACTATTTTTGTTATATAAATGTAAGTTTTGCTTTACAAACATAACGTTTGCATATATATATTGTGATGCAACTGTCAAAATGCCTATCTCTTTAAACTTTTCTCTAAGGGAAACTCGTGCTCCTAGTTGATATATCGCACGCACTGCACGTTTTTGAAGAATAAAAATAGTTTGTATATCAGCCGCCTTGCCCCAAAGCAATATGCCGTAGGACATGACGCTGTGAAAATAACCAAATTATACTAGTCGAGCTGTTTCTACGTTCGTAAGCTGTCTAACTTTGTTGACAGCATACGCTGCAGAACTGAGTTTTCCTGCGAGACATGATATTTGGGTGCCCTACTGTAACCTATTGTCTAATGTAATTCCCAAAAAAACTGTCGAGTCGACAAAGCTAATCACCTCATTATTTAAAATTATACTCGTATTAGTACTTTTCACATTTGGCAAACTAAACTTAATACATTTAGTTTTTTTGGGATTTAGAAGTAGGTTGTTCGTTGTAAACCAATCTTGAACTAGTGCGAGTGTTCTATTTATTTTCTCAAAATTTTCTAGTTTACGATCGATTTTAAAAATTAGAGAAGTGTCATCAGCAAATAGAATGATGTCACAAAAGTTATTAACATAAAATGGTAAATCATTAATATATACCAAAAATAAGAAGGGACCGAGTATTGATCCCTGAGGCACGCCCATACTAATTGGAGATCCAGACGACCTTACTCCTCCTATATCAACATATTGAATTCTTTCACTTAGGTAAGAGGCAAGTAGATCCAGCGCTGTACCTTTAATACCGTAATGCCTAAGTTTCAGGAGAAGTGTCCTATGCGCCACACAATCAAAAGCTTTAGAAAGATCACAGAACACTCCAATGGCATCCTGTGAATCTTCCCAGGCACTAAAAATATGTTTCAGTAGCTTAGTACCTGCATCAATTGTAGAGCGACCCTTTGTAAAACCATATTGATCGGGATGCAGTAGATTATTAAAATTAAAGTGTGATTCTAACTGCATAAGTATAGCCTTTTCAAAAATTTTACTAATAGCTGGCAAGATGGATATTGGTCTAAAATTACTAGGATCATTCTTTGATCCGGATTTAAATAATGGTATTACTTTACTATGTTTCATCAGATCAGGAAACATTCCGGTATCAACACATTGATTAAAAATTATAGATAACTGTGGCGCTATGCCAGTAATTATACTGTGAATTAATTTTACTGAAATACCCCATAAATCAGCAGTTTTTTTTAAATTGAGTGCAGCTACCTTCTCATTTAGTCTCACAATTTCTACTTCACAGTCGCTGCGCTCTGACAGCAGTTGGGTGTTGTCCTCTTTGTATTTCTTCAATTCAAGTAGCGCTAATTTTAATTTATTTTCCATGTCCTTTGCTGTTGCCCTGCGAGTCATCATGTGTGTGCTCATTGTCAGATTAGTCCACTAGACTCCTGTAACACAATAAACAAAGCTAAGTACAAGAAAGAAAAAAGTTTAAACAATAAAAATGAGAAGGGGGTAGGTAGAATTTATATAAGATTACAGAATAAATGCAAAGAAAACTTGAAATACAAATTAATTCAACTATAGAATATAAGCAAGATATTAAAATGATAAAAATATAATATAAAGACTAAAAGAAACACAATAGTGGATTCACAATTCTAGTGGATTTTTAAGATTTTGGGTATGAGGTAGGTATGTACCTAATTCAAAACTTAGTACTTACCTAAACTATTGAAGACTAACATACAAAGTTTTATATCTAAATAGTATTACTATAGTGTTAGTTGCCTAATTGTACAGTAATTTTGTGTGTAAACGAGTGTGTGGGGCCAATTATTGTTTAGGTCTTCAATTCAGCTTCCACAATTTGTCAAGCGGAAAGAGATAAAAACTGGTGCCAGTGAGAGAATGACGAAGCTCATGCACAGATGAGACATGTATTTATGTGCTTGTGGAGTATTAGTTAATATCAAATAAGTCAAATACTCCCCAGGTTTTAAGATGAGCTTTTGAAAATTCATCCGTTGGCGGCAGTGATGATCGGCAAGTTTGTGCGTTCTCCAGGGACGACTCACTTTATACACTGATTAAGGCAATTCTTAATAATACTATAACACTACTTTAAATATTAATAACTAATTAATTACAAAATAAAAGTTAATTTAATTTATAGAAATACAAAATTTACGTCTGACGTTTACAGTGTTGATATAGGTAAAAAAGATACTTAATACACTCACTTTGTATTGATTGTGTTGCCAGTTTCCAAACGAACTGTATTTTGATAACGTAAATGGAGTACCAGTTTAGTTTCAGAATGACCCAATAACGTCTGAACTAATTTTGTGACAGAGGAAAACAAACCGGCAAAATTGGGAATGTTTATTTTGATTGTTACAAGAATGTATTGTGTATGTGTGCCACGGGGTAGATATACAATATTTAGGGCCTTTATTTAGTAAAAAGTGTTAATATCTTTTTGATAGCAAAATCTGTAACAATGAGTGTTTTTTATAGCTATATTGACAGCAAGTCAAAAATAATAATCCATACTTACTAATATTATAAATATGAAAGTAACTATGTTTGTCTGTCTGTAACCTTTTCACAATGAACCAACATAGTTTTTATAGCGATAAACGACATACACTCGGGCGGAGCCGCAGGCGAAACTTAACTGGAGAGTGTTTTCTTTTATTCCATTATATTTTAAAAAACTTAGACTTAAGCGTCTCTTGTTTTTTATTTTATTTTACTTTCTTTGTTTTTTTAATATTTTATTATCTTATTAATTTCTTATGTTCTTCAATCTTCTTCTTAATGAAGGGGAAATAAGGGTTTTACTTCTTTACGGTATTTGGATACAAGGATTTCCTGTCACCTTGATCAGGTCGTCGGACCACTAAAACATTCCACACATTCTTCCAATCACCAGCATTTCAATGACCCTGAACGCTAATCATTTCGTAGTAAGATTTAAGTGAAAGAATATTAATAGATTGCATCAGCTGGACTCGATTCTGTACCAGACATTGTAATATTATGTCAATTGATAGGTCAATATTACCTAGTTTATTTTGGTATTTCTAGGCGATATTCTGCGTGTTTAGTTTTGTAACGACCAGCCCGGTTTGGTTGTTTTTTCTCAACCATTTACAAATATTTATGTATCAACATGTACTTAAATTATTTTTTTAATTTTAGCTTTTTGAAAAAAATAAAAAATAAATTTAAGTGTTGATATAGTTATACGCAAAACCTTCCGGTAAAACTTCTCTGTTCGAACCTAGGTTTTAATAGACTCCTTAGTTAATGAAGGACGAAGAATATTAATTATTATTTATATAAATAGCAACGAAGCATACAGACAAATAAAACGTGCATAGCTGTATGCATGCATACATGGTACCTACATACATGGTACATGATGCCTAGGTACAGAATAAATCTCAAGTTAGTATAATAACAATAATAATTTTAATAATTTGCTAAATTGAGCAAATTAGACAACATTTGAGTTAAGCAGTAGGCCTTACTCTAATTCAACAAAAAACTATATTCGAACCAAATTTTCTGGGTGATAGTCAAAATCGTATTAAAATCCGTTAATTTTAGTAGTAAGCTGTGAATTTTCGGCTAATATTTTAGACATAAGTGACTTTTTAAACCATTTCCATAAAGGATCGGTGTCAAGCATAACACCAAGTCAAATCTTCTTAGCTATAGGTATAACAAGGACGAGTGAGATGCGATAAGATTTTGACGGACAAAGATTAATGAAATAAAAAAACATACTGCGGGAACCACAGATAGAACCTGTGAACAGGCAGGTAGATGAATGAAAAAGGAACCTATATATGTAAATAGATATATAGGTTCCATTTTCATCATCATCTTGCAAACAAAGAAAAATACAAACAAACAAACTCTTCAGCTTTATAATATTAATTTAGATTATAAAGCTAAAGAGTTTATTTGTTTGTTTGAACGCGGTAATCTCAGGAACTACTGGTCCGAATTAAAAAAATATTTCACTGTTGGATAGCCCGTTTATCAAGGAAGGCTAAAGATTATATAAAATCACGCTACGACTAATAGGAGCGGAGCAGCAATGAAAATTGTTGCAAAAACGGGAAAAATTTACGCATACGAAGTTGCGCGGGTCAGATAGTACAAAATAGTCTTAGAAAGCATCTCTTGATCTGAGAGTAAAGTCGTGTTTAGAGATGATATCACGTGGTGTAGATCTTACAGAAGTCGTGATTGTAAACATAACGTGCTTGCGGTTTTATAATATTGACTTCATAGTTGAAGGGGTTCAAACGTGTGAAGTCACGTTTGGGAATGATTTGTGATAGACTGTTGCTTTATAGATATGGCATGACGCCAGGCTGTGGGTACTATGCAGTATCGTGGTCAGAAACAATGTAACTTTGCTAATTGCTTTAGTTACCTATACTGTCATATAGGTACTTTATAAATCTGTAAGTTTAACTAATATTATAAAGCTGAAGAGTTTGTTTGAACGCGGTGATCTCAGGAAGTACGGGTCCGAATTAAAAAAATATTTTTCTGTTGGGTAGCCCATTTATTGAAGAAGGCTATAGGCTATATAAAATCATGCTACGACCAATAGGAGCGGAGCAGCAATAAAAAATGTGGCAATAACGGGGAAAATTGACGCATACGAAGTTGCGCGGGTCAGCTAGTACAATATAGTTATGATGTCGAAGTAGGTAACCTACCTAAATAGCTATTAATTTTAGCAACGAAATTACAAAATAATTTACTTGTTACTTGTCAAACTACAATGTCAATAATACGAAAATGTGAGCAGTGACATATTCGGAACTTAGATCTGAAAGGACCCTCTCACAGTTGCTACACTAATAATATAAAGAGGAAAGATTTGTATTTTTGTATGTAACGAATAAACTAAAAACTACTGGGCCGATTTCAAAAATACTTCCACTATTTTATTGTCAAAAGATTAGAAAATTGCAATAATGTAATAACTCAAGGTATAAAAAACTACGACCCGTGCGAAGCCGGGGCAGGCTGCTAGTCTTTATATAGGTATATATAATTCTACTATATACGTGTGTATGTCACTGAACTCCTCCTAAACGGCTGGAATGATTTTTTTTGTGTGTGTTCCAGTGGATTCGAGAATGGTTTAGATACACAATTTAACCAGATTCACAAAAAAAAAAAAAAATTGCGGTACGAAGTTAGCTGGGACAGAAAATATATTATAAATTTTGTTGTCGGTTGCCTATCATACACGATCACCCTAAAAATGGCCAGAGTATACTTTAGTTAGAGGGACATTACAACCTGTTTTTCATAGTAGATACTAGGATTCAAATATTATTTTTTAATGTTTTCAACTTCGTTACTTAAGTAATTAAAAAAAAGTCCACAATACTTTTTTGTCGGGTTACACAGAGTTCATTATTATTTTGTGACAGAGTACAATATTTTTAAATCTCATCTTGAATTAGTGACTCATTGATTACTACGTAATGCTGTAGTACTTATTTCTTAAAAATGAATCAAGTTTATTTGGAGCAAACAAATTGGTAAGCATAAAATTGACAAACGCAACAGCTGTCTAGTAAAAAGCGACGTGGAATGAGTAATCAGATGAGACATCATGAGTACAACATTTGATATGAAATGTGCTATTATTGTATTGCGCATTTAACCGCATCAATGCCGTGTTCATTATGAACGTCCGTTTTTATAACTATTTGCGTCTGTTTATGCTGTGGATCATTGTAAATGACCTTCTGTTTAGAAGCCTTGGTAATGGACGCGTAAATCATTTGTATTAAGTAACCATATTCCAGTATTAGCGATAATACTAATGTGATCTATATTTAGTTCGTAAAAATGTATCTGGAGTGATATGCAAGCGTCTCGTCTGGACGCCTAATCGGTCAGTTCAAAACGCCGAAAGAAACTGTGGGGGCTGTTACGGGTTACGGGGCATGAGTCATCGGTAACGTGCTCATCTACCTACCTTCTCATACGTTTGAAAAACTATAGGTAAAGGGCCTTTTAAATAGGGCGGGTTGATGTTGACAGTTTGTGGCGGCCATGCTATTTTGGCGGCATCTGTCAAATTCATTGTTAGTTTTTCAGTTACTGATGTCAAATCACCATGGCAAGTTACACGACTGAGCAACACGTCCAAATGATTAAACTTTATTATCATGGTTATCATGGTTAAGTGGTACAATTGAGTAAACACTGACCAAATATGTGCTGCTTTTAACAATTTTGGAGGCGGGGTTTGAACTCTCAAAATCTCCCCTTGGGTACGTCTATGGCATGTGGGTCGTGTTAAAAAAAGTTTTCTTTCTTTGTTACTACTTATGCATTTCTTTCTGTATGCAGAAGTTGATTTCAATAATAGTTCAGATTTGTTGAAAATTTACGGCTAGACAGACGAGTGCACACTCAGTGTGATTTGCTTCATCGCCACTGCTCAAAATGAGTGCAAGAAAATATCGTGAGAAAGCCAGTATGTACTAGAACCATACATTTTAAAACATTTGAAATCCATAAATCTGCAATGGGTCTGCTTTTGTGTTACAAACCCACACCTTCTCTCAGAGAGAATCCTGTGCTTCTGCAGTGAGAACATTACAAGGCTGTTTTAGTCAAGAAAAATAATGGCAAATGCAGACTGGTATAAACAAGGAGGGGCTGATCTGAATCGTCCCGTGGTTTTCCAAAAAGCCTTCTCTTGATAAAACTTAGAGAGGCCAAGCCTACCTACATCAAAATCTTGAGTTCCTCAACCGGGTTAGAGTCACTCCACTACTTCCGACAAAATCATGGACCTGCACAGCAAGTACATTAAACATCAACCTTTAGTTTAAATAAATAAGTTTGTCTAGATAAAAATAAATCCGAAAATCTCAGTCTAATATTTCTCATTAATAACAACAACCAAAGACCAAAAAAAACAGGAATGACTGACATCTAAGTATAGTGATGACATTGCAGAGATACAGTACAAAGCAACGTGTGCTAGTACATTTGTTTACCATATTTGTGAATCGATGATCGAACAATGACGTGACCATTCCTGAAGCACAACTAAAATTAACAAAGTCCACGTCATCTTTTTTAATCAGGTGTTCTACAATATCTATTAACATGTAATTTGAAGGCGTGTGGGAGTTTGTTTACGGAGTTTTCTTTTGATGTATGAACATAATAATCATGAATTATGTTTTTTCGTTCCAGGAAACCCGTGATGAGATTCGTGACGTAACCAAAATGGATCATGCTGACTTTACGCTTCTTGTGTAATTCTATATGATCATCAGCAATATTACGCCTTAATTTAGTTATAAATATTTTAAAGAGCTAAAGAATAGTTTACCGTAAATCGCCAAGAGAATGTAAACATGCAGAATTCTAGACTCGGGACGGCAATTCTCAAATTATTGATGTTGTGAATTGTTTCTCCGTAGAAACACTTCGGCTTAGAGTCATTGGCCCGACTACTGACAGCGTTAGATACTGTAGAATTTCGGAACTCAATTATTGTTTAAGGAATGGCTTCACAATCATTAGAAACGCGTACCACTAAAACAGTACGACAGTTATAATAATTAACCCCAAGACCATTCATGTACGCTTAGTCACAATCAAATGAAGCCCAATTCAAATGCTTAGCGGCCCACAAATACGATGAAACATCAATCACCATTACTTTCTGGTTATTTCTACTACTCCTCAATTAGTGGCGAAAGAATCCTCTCTGAGTCAACCGGTACCAGAAATCTCTGGATCTTAATAGTTCTGGAAACTTACTATATGTTCTTTATTTTACAGCACACCGAAATAAAATAACTTGGCGTTATATTTCTGCGAATGAAGTTGCTATAGCTCAGCGTATAATGTTATTATTATAGTGTCTCAGGGAAGATCAGTTAATTTGGTACAGAAAGGGTACAATAAAAGTTGCATTGCTAAATTTAAGGGAAGAGAATAAAAGACCAGCAAAAGGATGATTGAGCAGACAATAGATTATTTATCTTCCACTTTTAAACTTTGCTTTTTCGAATAAAACGGTTGAAAAGATGTAGACGTTCTAGAAACGAATTCTGTTCCGTGACGAGAAAAAAAAAACTATTTGTACGTTAAACGTAAGTACTTCGTATGGAGACAGTTCCATTGGGAGTTTTATCATTTCTTCGTAACATTGTAATGTGGCATGATGATATGTCATGAATTGATCCTCAATTAATCCATTGCCGTTAGAACAGTTTAATTCATTGTGTACCATGTTTTTGCGTGCTTCATTGCGTTGTTATGATGCGGTTTGCGAATGCAGGATGCGATTTATTGGACTTCAAAGATTGGTTCGTAGAGAGTAGGCAGAACTAGTCTGTGATCCAGTTAGGTTTAGTTCAGTTGTTGTGAATTGGAATAAAGTAGTGGGATGTAAAGTCTAAAATAGAGGAACCGAATAGTAAGAATTTTGATCATCTTATTAAAAAACTCATTTTAATGTTTTTCTATTAGTTAGTAAAGTCGCTAAAAGCTCATCGTGTGTCAACCTGCAGTGATGTGGTCTTACTTGTATCCATATGTGTTTCACTTAGTTACCAGAATCTGATGTAAAATGGGGAAGTTATAATTTAGAAATGGTCTCACAAGATTTTGCCAAAATGTAAGTAGGTCCAAAATCTACTTGGACGAAAAAGTTTTGATCGATATATATTTTTTTATTGAATTACTATGATTTTACATAACGTTTCAAAATCGAACGAAACGTCGAACAAAATAAATCTTTGTACAGCGGCTCCAGCCGCGTGAATTTCAGTTTTCGCATTGAATAATAAAAAGTGTTTCAATTTTTTTAATCATCCAAACTTTGTTTTTCTTCCCGTTCCTCTCCACGACTAGTGTTTAGAAATCAGCTCGATATATTTTTAATAAGTAAATTTAAGAATTAGTAAGTAGTTTCAACGAAAGTATAACAGATCGAAATAGCAACTGAAACTGTCAGTTAACATTGCCATAAAAATCACAACTTATAAAAATCGTTTCATAAGATTCTTGTGCACCTTAAACTTATTATTATAAACACCTAAAAGTATAATCTATACTAATATCATAAAGCTGAAGAGTTTGTTTGTTTGTTTGAATGCAAAAATCTTAGTTCCAAATTAAAACAATCTTTTACTATAGGATAGTCTATTTATCGAGGAAGGCTAAGGGCTATACATCTAACATCATGCTACGACCAATAGGAGCGGAGTAGCAATGAAAAATGTTGCAAAAACGGGGAAAATTTACGCAGACGAAGTTGCGAGGGACACGTAGTTCCTGAGATCATCGCGTTCAAACAAACAAACCAACTCTTCAGCTTTATAATATTAATATAGATGAATAAAAGCGCTAACAGACAATTTAATTTGGAGTTCTCGACCGTATAGTTATCGGTTGAGAGTTGAGACAACGGCCAAACAGTATGTAAGGATCTGCTGTAACTCAATGCAGTAGCTGCAGTACTTTTAGATATACTTTATTTACCTGTATGTTGGTTCTTACCTATTAACAAATGTATAATTTTTTTAGGTATATTTTTTTATTTATTTATAATACATATGTATGTGCCATTTTGATTGATGACTTGTTGCCATCTTGTAGGTAGTGCCATGATGCCATTGCTGTAAAAAGTTGAGATTTTTATCAAAAAACATGACAGGTAGTTTTCTTTTGAGGTTGACTTTATGTTTCCTAAAGAGCTCTGAAGTGACGGAAATAGGTGAAAATATGACGGAGCAAAATCAGAGCTATACGGAGGATGCATCAACACATCCCAGCCAAGCTCTCTCAATTTTTGCTGAGTGATAGATGAGTGTAGACTGGCGTTGTCATGATAGAACACCACACCCTTCCTGTTCACCAGCTCCGGCCGGTTGTTCTTAATGAGACTTAATGTCTCTTTTCTCTCATCTTTCTTTCTTCTCTTCAGTTGCTGTCAGTAGAGGTCAGAATCGATAGTTTTATAACTTGGTGATTGTTAAATAAAAAAATGTGTGGCACTCGGGGACTGCCGCGGTAAAGCTATTGCATAGTATTTTTATCAACTTAAGCAATTAAAAAAAAAATATATTTATATTTTTAAGTGTTTTTTTTTTCAATTATAAAAAAACAATGTTTGAATTTTTTTTTCTTTAAAAAAAAATGTTTTTTTTTAAATTTAATAAAAGCAATTAAAAAATTTTTTTTTTTTAGTTCTAAAAAAAGTTATTTTTTTTAAATTAAAAAAAAAAATCATTAAAAGTTCTGCTATTCATTGATAGATGGCAAAAGTAAAAAGTATCACCGCTGTGCCCGTCGGAATGGGGAGCGTGAGGTTTTTTCGTTACGGAATTACTGGATTCGGTTCGCGCTCAAGGCCCGCGATAGAAGCTATGCAATAGCTTAAAAAGCTTCGGCGAAGCGAAGTTTTTAATACGGATACTGATAGATTTATGTAACAACTAGCTGTGCCCCGCGGTGTTACCCGCGGTTTATTAGCCTATGTGTTTATCCAGGGTGTCAGCTAACTCCTTACCAAATTTTATTAAAATCGCTCAAGCCGTTTAGACGTAAAGAAGTAACAAACATACACACTCACATATTCACAAACTTTCGCCTTTATAATATTATCTGATGTAACAAAAAGTAGGTATATTAACGATAAAACTGTTTTAAGAGCCAAACTTTTTTCTTTAATTCTTTACACATACCTAATCTAAACATTCTAATGAGCATTAGTTACATTTCGCGTAACTTTCAAGGCCTAATCATTTTGTAAATTGCGCGTCAATATTTAACGACGATGCATCACGTGGAATCTGGCGTGAGTTGGCACACGTGGTGACTGGTGAGCTCCTGTCATCGTAACTCAGTAAAGAAAAGCTATTGTAAGCACTCTTTAAAACACTCCTCGACTATGCAAATTATGAGATACAAACATACTTGAGATATAATAATAATATATCTTTTTTTTAATTCCAATTTCACAAGCAGTATACACAAATTCACAATAAATTGCACATAATAAGATGTTTTGTTATAATGGGTAGTGTACATATAGGCATGACATTTTAAACATAACGAAAACTGTATTTAATACAATAATTGCAGATAGATGTCGCTACGGGGGCCTAACCCGTAAGCATTAAGAGATAGAAGAATTTGATATCTAGTAACATAGTCCAGATAGGTGGTTCGCTTCTGGCCCCGGTTTGGCTACGGAAGTCTCGGAATGCAATTATTGTATTTGTAAAGTCTTTGGCAAGAAATACCTATAAAAATTACTTCAACTGTCTTTAAGTTACGTTTTTCTTATATATATATATATATATATATATATATATATAAACATAGTTTTCATAATTTATAGTCCCGATAATGCAGCTTTCTTATAAGTGAAAGAATTTTTGAAATCGGTCCAGTTGTTTTTAGTTTCTTTGTTACATACAAAAATACAAATATTTCCTCTCTGTAATATTATCTAGTATAGAAGTATAGATAGTCCGCCTGTGTAGGTGGTCGGGTATAGGACACGATGTAAGGTGGGCCATTGTCTGTATTGCACCGCATAAACAGCTCAGATTGGCACCTATCTTGCGTATTAATTCCATTCTATTGTTCATCTCTTTTAGAGTAGGTCGATAGAGGCGTTAAATTTATAAGACCTCAATTTTTAGACGGGTATTACGGTGGTAGCCTAATGGTTAAAGCATCGGACTAGCAACCGTGAGGTCGCGGGTTCAAATCCTGTCCATTATATTACCGACGTGAACCCACACCTAACTTATTCCATTTAGCATAGCTGGAGAGGTGAGGGACACACAGTGCCCTATTGTCAGTACTCTTAAGACGCTGACAACAGCTACTGAACTTCGATGTTTCACTATTTTAGCCACGCCCACTATTTCTCCGATGTCCTAGTGCCATTGATAAAGGACGGTAAAAACAGCGAACTACCAACACAAGGACGCGGTCAATAATAAACAATAAACCAATAGATGGCGCTTTATTTTTTGTTCTATATGAAGAACTAGAAAGAAATTAGACAGGGCGATTAAAAAAAACAATAAATATTTTTTATACGTTTCTATTTTTAATTATTTCAGGAGACTTTATTTGCTATGAACTTCAAAACAATATAAAAGAAAGAAAAATAAAACTCGAAAATATATTAGCAACATTTTAAATATTTTCGCATAATTATAATTTATTTGCTCTCGGATATTTGCCGAAACAAACAGACAGACAGACAGGCAAAAAAAAACTGTATTTTTGTTATCAGTAATTATTATGGATATATGTTATCCATAATAATTAATATATATGCATAAAACTGTTATTTTGATATTACAAACAGACTCTTCAATTTTATTTATTTGCACAGATAGTTAATAATATATATTATTTTTTATTAATAATATTATTATTTATTTGACATAAGGTAAATTTAGAGCTGAAGAAAATTCTTCCAAGTTTGAAGTCCTCCGAAAATTGATAACATACCTGCTACAGCACATTAATTGACTGGTAAATAATTTTCGTCACTGGAATCACTTTTAATGATAAATTTTAAATTGCACATCCTACACAAAAGAGTGAACTTCGACAAGAATCCATTTATGTTTTCTCCTACCAAATTAATGTGTTTTAAATTACAACCCAAGAATTTAGGGGTAAGGGCGAGAAATATTCTGAAGATTTAAAAATAAATGCGATAAGTTTATTCGTTGTCCGATGTAATAATAATAATAATATTTATAAGGATTTTTTGTTGTGCAGGGTGACTTGTAGCAGTCTAAAAAAAATAATACTTAAAGCTTACCTATGTAACGTTAGTAACTAAATACTAACTGCCAGATTTTATCTTCGACAACCTGTTCAAAATAATAATATTTACCTTAAGTTTAGGAATATATCCTGGCCGTGTGGTGCCGGCTTAAGAATAGTACCACCCCATCTCTACCCGTGGGTGTCGTCAAGGCGACTAAGGGATTTCACACCGGAGGACGGGCAGCAGCGTCCTCTGCGTACTTAAAGCCTTACTGCGATCGCCAACCCGCTCGCCAAGCGTGGCGATTATGGCAATTACCCCCAGGATCTACATACTAGTAAGTTCTACTGGGGAGACCCGTGCCCAGCAGTGGGCCATCTTATGGGTTGATATGTAAGTTTAGGAATATTATCGGTGGATTCAACTGTCTCAGATACCTTTGCCGATACTTCAAACCAGTGATGGAAAAAAAATATGACTCACAATAACATAAGAAGTATAAGAACGATCATGAGGAAGTTTCATATCACTTGGGCATCATCTTTACCTGGTAACATTTTCTAGAGGAATTATAACATCACTTTCTAATGTAACTGCAACAGCCACATTTCCTAATCTGTACAAAATATTTATTACATTTAAACTTAGAAAAACTTTCTTCAGCACTAATCTTACCTATTATGTCTAACTAGCTGTAGACTAGCTGTGGACGTAGCCTAAGTTACTCCTTACATCATTAGCTGTCTGACAGTGAGTCCTGTCAATCTCCGTACAGCCGTTTTGGAGATTTGTCGAAACAAACACACAGACAGACAGCCAGATAAAAAAAAACTGTATTTTTGTTTTAAGTACTATGCGTACTTTCATAGCATTTAGTAAAAAACTGCTATTTTGACATTAGGAACAGACACTTCAGTATGTATAGATCGCCATATATAGGTAAAAAATACTAAAACCTACACAACTATTTGTATGGAAATGGCAAGAAACAATGGATAAAGCTACAAGTATTTTAGGAGTATTTTCCTATTAGGCCAGTTCTAAGATAGTCGTAGGTCTATGCAAATGTGATAGTTTATCATTATACTTGTTTGTAACTATCTTTCTAAAATGTAAAGGGGATCCTCCTTTGTCCATGTGGCGATTCTTTTTGTGTAATGTTTTAATGTAATATAAATAATAAAATTATTATCTATATTAGTATGTAGGTACTTATTACAAACTTATTGGTGAAAAACTTTCCGAAGTTTCACCTGCTTCTGAACTATTCCCCAAACGTCTCTTTTTGCTGAAAAGATAAAAGAAAATATTAAAAATAAATACAAAAATTGAACAGGCGAAACTAGGTTTCGAACCCGAAACTTGATATTCTGAACCAACGCAGATACCGCTAGACCAAACGAGCTTCACAGTTGTAGATGAATTTTCTCTATACGCTGTACAAAACAGCTTAGTGTAGCTTTTTGGTTTGGTTACGATTTCACTTCTGTTCGTGCAATATTTTGTCAATATGAAAAATATAATACTTACTTTACTACTTCCATGAGATGTTTTTGTTTGTTGGTATCGAAGCGCTTTTTGCTGGCCTCCGACATTTTTGTTTGTTTCCCAATATAGTAACAAATATTTTTAAACTTAGAACTAAATATATTTAAATTAACAACTTAGATAGTATAAATTAATAGTATATTTATTAAACTTATATTCTTTACCAATGTCTATAATTTTTCAAACAACAATCAAAATATGAAGTGAATGGATGGCGAGGCAAAGCGACATACGTCCGTCTAGCTGCGCGTCTCTGCGATCACTGTCAGATTGCTTATAAAAGAAAGAGAAGCGCGATCACGCAGCGCTCGTAACTAATTATAAACCATAAAACAATGAATTACTTGAAAATAAGTCGAGTAGTCGAAAATAAAAAACAACCAGATTCTGTATTATAACATGATACGTTATTGTTAATTATTTTAAAAACGTACGTTGATAAGTAATACAGATATTTTTGTTAGAAGATCATTTTAAGAGGTTAGTTTGTATTTTTTTTTTATCGAGAAAAAATTTCAAATTCGTGTTTTGAATACAACAGGGTTGTTAGAAATATGTTCAAGATTAACATATATTTTTTCTGCCGTCACAAACTACGTAGATTTGGCTAAAAAATTGTTTAGGATAAGCCTATTTGGCTGTTGTCAGCGCCTTAAAAAAAACGGCTGCTAAACATCGGCACGCTTGTTGAATAATTATTTTAACATCGAAGGAAAATAGGGGGTGCATTATACATGTTGACAACAACGTATGTGTGCCTGTTTGTGCCATTGTAGCACCCAAAGTATTCAACCAATTTTGATGCGAATTTTTTATCTATTAGAAAGCTACTTTTTTCGATTTTTTTTTGTTTCTTGTGTCACCGTTTCAAAGTAATAATTATATATATATATGTATATATATATATATATATATATATATATATATATATATATATATATATATATTATATTTGTCTTAACGAGGGTTTGGAATGTGTAACAGAAACAAACTAATACATAGTTTGTTTCTGTTACTATGTACTTTAGGAGTTTATGTTAACGGAAAAAAACATCGCGATAATTCGAGAATTCCTATCATGATTGCTCATCTGTGTGACGTCGCAATTAGCTCACCCAAACATTATTGAACTGCCTCGGAACCATTATAACTAGTTTGGTCCGAAATACTAGTTAAGATTGTATGATACGTTATGCCTATGATGTGTAATGGACCATTAATTTTGCCTGCAATTTAAGGTAAATTAAATGGTCATCATAATTATTTTGTTGTGTTTGTTCTAACCCATTTTTCAGCAAATTTTATGTTATGTAGCTATACATTTGTCGTACCTATGTACTGACACAATATTTTGAAATGGGCTAGGAAGTTTCGATACCTACTTTAATTAATTAATGACATCAAAAATTACTGCTACAGTTTAAAATAATACTTTAATTATAATTTTAATTAATCATTTGACACCAAGTCACTAACAGAATACAAGCATTTATCAAGTAAATAACATTTTACTCTTTTTAAATAATGTTGTATTATAAACCACTTCTTTTAGATGTTTAGGCAGATTATTTAATATATTTACAGATTGATACGCTGCACTGTCCAGCGTATCAATCTCTCTGGTTATATTTAGTCGAGGCTCAATAATATTTTTCATAGCATTTCTACTGTGTCTTTTTACTGTACTCTCTCTACTATGTCTTTCAGTTTCTGCTTCCACCTTGTGTACCTGTGTTTAGATAAGTTACTTGATAGAGTGGATAAGGTGAGGATACCTAATTCTCTAAAATGATCTTTGTATGATTTATTTTGTGGAAGTTTTACCAAAGTTCTGAAGTTTTTTTTTAGTGTTACAGCTAAAACTGTTTCCCCTGAACATGTCACTATACCTTATTTTTGATTACACTCTGATTTCATCTCTTAGTGACCTAAGGGCGTAACACGATGACGAAATCGCCGAGTCTATCGCAGCTATCTCCTTTTTCACTTCAGTTGTAAATCTAAAGGAATTCCTAGAAACTTAAAGGAGTTTACCAGTACAATATTGTTTCCTCCAAACACTACTTCAATTTTATCTTTGTTTCTAGACGTAGATTTGAATAAGATAATATTTTACCTACTCGTCTTGCCATGAAACTCAAAATTCGTCTTGTCAATTTACTTAAAAACGTTTTGGTGGGATTTTTAGTTCTAGCTAAGCAAAGCTTCAGCCGAGCTTACGACTTCAGAACCTCTAAGCGAGCGAAATGGAGTGGCTTCACAACTTCTTACGTCTACGCTAAGTAAGTAACCTATTAAAATTTAACTGGCTTATATTCCAAGTTTTTCATTGCCTTTTGAGGAAAGTTGACACTGAGACTCGATAGATGTCGTTGTTAGGTTGTACAAATTTATCACTGCACTGTTCTTTTTCTTTAAAGAAAATAATGTAATATCTTGGGACAACTCACACAACGCTATCTGATCCTAAACTAAGCAGAAATTGTACTATTTAAACCAGACAATAGATAAACATACTTATATATTTCTAAATACATACATATCATAGATAAATAATACAGACACAGAATAAACCATCGTGCTCATCACACAAAGTTTTATTCTGGGTGGGGATCGAACCCACGACCTCTTGCGTAGCAGTCGGATACACTCCCACCGAGCCACAGAGGCAGGCAGGTTTGCTATTTCTTCATTTTGACGGCTTAATTTTCAGCTGATTTCTGCCAGTGTATTTATTTGTAGGTAGATTCGGTCTTATTCTATTATTATATTAAAAGAACAGCAACTCATTTTGACGCTGTTTATATATAAAGGAACACCTGAAAGTAAATTAAGGTAGGTACTTAAGTAAAAAGCTAATAAAGATCTCATAGAGGTCATTTACGAAGGCACCTGTTTACTTCAATGAATTATTATCAAGTAGGCAACACGATAGCAGCCTACATTACAATTTATTAGTTCGGTTTTACTAGATAACGTAGGGTTATCTCTTTATATGTGTTTGTAGTAGTGGAACCAACGTAATAACTATAAGTGAGGTCAAAAACCTGCGGATATTGTTCAACCTTGATCATTTCAACTGGGATATTTTATTGCTATGCGCTTGGTTCTTATGAAGGGATTCTAGCAATATGGCACGGTAACTGGAAAAAATACCTACTCACTTTCCTGGTTGATTATAGCCCTAAACGATAATAAGGTGTTATAAAGTTTAAAACGCCTCTCGACTCCGGAAGAGGTCAAGACAAGCGTAAGTACGTCTACTCATAGTCGTGCTTATGCCGATATTGCCGCGAAGAAGAAACTTACAGCGCGCAGCGGTTCAAACAGGGGAGAAGAAGAGCGTGCCCCTAGTCCCTAATTACTTAATTATGTATTAGTCTAATAAGTGGAAATGTCCAGCGTGTCGAACAGGGTAGCGTACCTCATTATTAAGCTTACCGAGAGGTATAGCCTCAAGGTGGTGCAAGTGTACGCACCGACCTCGGCACATCCAGACGACGAAGTGGAGGATATGTTCGATGACATATCGAGGGCCCTCCACTCCACCACTAAGACCCACTACAACGTTGTTATGGGGGACTTCAACGCTAAAGTGGGAGTACAGAATTGCAGTGAATTGGTAGTAGGATCCCATGGATTTGGAAGCAGAAATCATAGGGGGCAAATGCTAGTCAACTTCCTCGAACGGGAGGGGCTCTTCTTGATGAACTCCTTTTTCAAGAAACAGCCCCAAAGGAAGTGGACGTGGCAAAGCCCCGACACTATGACAAGAAATGAAATCGATTTCATCATGACGGACAAAAAGCATATATTCAGAGACGTCACCGTGATCAACAGGTTTAATACCGGTAGTGACCACCGACTTGTCCGAGGCTTTCTGAATATCGACTTCAAGGCGGAACGTGCCCATCTGATGAGGTCCAGGCTCCGACCTACTTTGCTCCAAACCATGATAGGATCCGAAGCGTTCCAGTCAAACCTAGATAACCGATTTGCTGCCATGGAAACCACAACAGACATAAACCAGAAGCTCATAAATATACTTCGGATACTCAGGGAAGAAGGTACGAGATTTTGTGAAATGCAGCGTAAGGGCAAGAAGTCAAAGCTTTCGGAAAAGACTTAAGAGCTAATGAAAAAACGACGTGAAAACCCACCCTACATTTCGTCGGAAAAGCACGCTCTAAACCAAGAGATCAATTAACTTATACGACACACCCTTCGGCACTCCAACACTCTCTCGATTAAAAGAGCGATCGAGCAGAACCGGGGGTCAAAAGTGTTCGTACAATCTCTTGGAAGAAGTCACCTGACGAAGTTGACCACAACAAGTGGAGAAGTCGTTTCTTCGAAGCCGGCAGTCCTCTCCGAAGTGGAAAGCTTCTATGGCCGGTTATACGCCTCGCATGCATCTCGACCTGATCCTGAAAATAAGGGTCCTATAGCCACTCTAACACGCCACTACACCGAAGACCTGCCAGAAGTTAACATTGAGGAAATCGTGCTGGCTCTTAAACAGCTGAAAAATGGAAAAGCCCCTTGAGGGGATGGCGTTACAACAGAGCTGCTAAAGGCTGGAGGTAAACCCGTACTGAGGGAGCTCCAAAAGCTCTTTAATGCTGTCCTGTTCGAAGGGAGATCTCCGGAGGCGTGGTGTAGAAGTGTAGTCGTCTTGTTCTTCAAAAAGGGAGATAAGACGATATAATCAGCCTCTGTGTCTAGCATTCGTGGACTATGAGAAGGCCTTTGACTCGATTGAAATCTGGTCCGTTCAGTCCCTGCAGCGATGCCAAGTAGATAGGCGATACATCCAAGTGATGAGATGTCTCTACGAGCCGCCATCATGTTCGTCCAAGTACAGAATCAGCAAACAAAATCTATACCATTGCATCGAGGAGTGAGGCAAGGGGACGTTATTTCCCCGAAACTGTTCACAAATGCAATGGAGGATATGTTCAAGACGCTGCACTGGAAAGGGCGCATCAACATCAATGGTGAACACATCTCTCACCTGCGATTTGCAGATGACATCGTCATCATGGCAGAAACGCTGCAGGACCTACAGTAGATGCTGAATGACCCGGATAACTCCTCTGTACGCATCGGCCTACGGATGAACTTGGATAAAACCAAGGTCATGTTCAATGAACATGTACTACCGGAACCGATAGCGGTGCACGGCGCCGTTCTCGAAGTTGTACAAAAATATGTGTACCTCGGGCAGTCATTGCAGTTAGGTAGAAACAACTTCGAGGACGAGGTGAACAGGAGAATTCGGTTGGATTCGGCAGCGTTTGGGAAGTTACGTCAAGTTTTCTCATCGTCGATCCCACAATGCCTTAAGACTAAAGTCTTCAAACAGTGCGTCCTACCAGTCATGACATACGGAGCCGAAACGTGGACACTGGCGGTACGGCTGGTCCACAAGTTCAAAGTCGCTCAGCGGGCTATGGAAAGGGCTATGCTCGGAGTTTCTCTTAAGGACAAAATCAGAAATGAGGTGATTCGGCAGAGAACCAAAGTTATCGACATAGCCTACAGGATTAGCAAGCTGAAGTGGCAGTGGGCTGGCGATATTAGCCGAAGAACCGACAACCGTTGGGGTAAACGAGTTCTTGAGTGGAGACCGCGTCTCGGCAAACGTAGTGTAAGACGCCCTCAGGCCAGGTGGAGTGATGATCTACGCAAAACGGCTGGCAGGAGCTGGATGCGAGAAGCCGAGGATAGAACAAAGTGGCGTGCAATTGGAGAGGCCTATCTCCAGCTGTGGACTGCGATAAGCTGATGATGATGAAGTTTTCAAGATAAAGAAAAATATATATTTATTTGTCGTCGTGTAACATGTGTAGAATTAGGTGTTACAATATAAATAGTACAACATGTTCTGTCTGTTAAGACGTACAAATATAAAATATTACCTACATTTCAATGTAAGACAAATATAATACACATGGAAAATATATGCAACTATATAAATACTAAATTGTACAATTACAAGTTAGGAGAGTCTATCATTAAGGAAATCATTAATGTTATAGTAACATTTACGTACTGAGAGGTTTCTTAGGTTACACTTAAACATACTAACGTTCATATCTTTATATGTATTGGGTACCTTATTAAATATTTTCGGTGGCATTTCTATTTGTGTATTTGTATATTATTAATAATAATGTGTGTATCTGTGTGTCTCTCTGTGTGGCACTATAGTGCAGACACAGATAAACGGATTGGAAAGCATGTGCATTTCATTTAAATACTAGTTTCTGGTCGTGTTTTAGACGTACTTAAAATAATAAAATAACTCATTATTCTGAGGTTTTAAATAGCTACCCTCCCTTATGTGTCATTTATTTCAAAGAGTTTATCTCAGTAGGTATCTACTTATACCTCTTTATTCACAGACAGAGACGTTTCCGACCATTGGCAACTCACCATTTTCTGTCCTGTCGGTAGTACAAATATTTGGAGAAAACAAAACGTTAAACTTGGAAGTCACACGGCATTGCAAGCTCAGGTGTACCGTTCTATTGTGTGAATGGTATTGATAAACATGCAATACACGTGTAACAATCACATGTGTTGCCAGCTGCCAGTGACGCCGGACTTCCATTACGAATGATACAGTTTTTGAACTAGTTTGTAAATATTTCGTATCCCATGTAACCCTACTGGTAGAAATTTCACTGGAACTGCTGAAAAGGTCTTTCGGGAATCGAAATTCTTGTGGATTCCGCATTGGCGTACCTAAAGGGGGAGGAGGAAAGGGGGTTTGGTAGACCTTATTAAAATCCTCATGTGTGTGCGCGAGTCCAATTCGCACGTAGCCGGTATTAGGTAGATCGGTAGTATTAGAGTCACTTGAGTCCAGGGTCCTGGACTGACCCTGGATTCAAGTGACTCTCACATCCTTCATCATGTTTTTTTTTGGGGTTTTGGTGGGGGCATATGCCCCTGTTGCCCTTCCCCTGGATCCGCGCCTGCACCTGCCACCGCGATTGCGATACTCACACTAATTTTGATTCCTTGGCGAGGTTCTAATTGAAATACTTAACACTTTAGGTCATTCTTGGTTAAACCTAGTCGAACGTACTTTAATCACAATGTAAACAAACACCATACATAATTTCATGTTACAATAGCCACACCAGTGGACCATGAAAGAAGTCATTTTCCGGTTACATGCAGATACAATACACAATTCATATTGTCATTACTAACAATGAATGTGTGCCATAGGTCATAATGCATCCTTGATCACCATCGATCGGTGCCCTATATAACGCCTATCAGATATTATTTCTGTAATTCAAGGTATGAGTTACTATGTCTACGTAGGTTTTACGTCTTTAATTAAATACATGCCTAATTTTATCTAAATCTATTCGTGCTCCGTGAAACTCTTACAAAAGGTTCAAAGCTTTAGGTACGGTAATACGGATTATAAAAATCTTAATAAATGGATCTTGGTGTGTTGGTGAGGTATTTCTGTCTATCTGTGATAAGTAAATTTCAAACAGACACCGCTACTATTCAATTCTCTCAATTCTATAATATTTTAATATACTCGCCAAAAGTCTGTTGTTTTGACAGGTCTATTAATTTTGTAGTTGATAGCGCCATCTGGTGATGCATACAGTAAACAGCTTTCTATCACGAGAGCTGTTAATTTTGATAGCCATGTGTGCACATAAAACTCCCGACACGTGAGAAAAGTTGGCCAAAAAGGTGATCAGATTTTCATCAAACCATTAAAAAAAAGCATCCACGGTGTACATTCGTTTGGGCGTTACGGATGTAACAAATACATACAGACGCGGATCATGTTCAATTTTCCATTAACTATATTAGTTTGACTATTTTTTTTTATTTTCAATATTCGAGAGCCTCTGACAACTTTTGAATTGAACAACTTATGTAATCTCATGGTAATTACTTATTTTTATGGAAAGGAAGGCACCATTGAAAGGAACTAGGATGTTAGAAAGTTTTGACGCTGTCTAGATACGTAGGTAACCCATAACAATACTGCCTTGAAGGAGTCCGTCCTTCAAGGCAGTATTGTTATGGGTTGAACGAACACGAATAGCGTTGCGTAATTAGGTACAACGTTGATTTTTGGGCAAAGTGAATTGAGCCACCTAAGGTAGTAATTGTTCATAACTTTTATTGGTATCCTATAATAGGAATATTATTGCCTATTGAATCACGATAGTGTTACATGCTCAAAACTCATGATTGTGAGATACAATTGATGAATCAAATACTTCCACATTAATAATAATAGAACACAAATAAGAATCACATGGTTACTCCTGGTCATACACCAGCGAAGTGGTCATTGATAAATTCATTAATGTTCCGAGTTTTGGCTGTGAGTCATAATACGTTTCTAAAGAATTCTGGAATAAAAAGGAAAATCTGATGGTGTCATCGAGAGCTTGGAACATTCAAGCTATCATATGACTGTTTTAACTTTGGTGTTTGACAACAATAGCGGTCCTAGGGTGTGGTTCAATAAAATTATAATCTTTCCTTTCATGTATATTTTCTACACAAAATAGCTAATTTCGTCGTTTTACATCTGCCAGGCGTCCCGCGACAGCAAGAACAACTGTAGCGCTGAATCCCTGTATATTACAGGGGTTTTTACAAAATAAACAAGTCATAAACGAATTTTGTTCTACCACTTTTAGCCCTTTATTTGACATATTAAATTTTTACCGCACTTTTATTTGTCATATTACATTTTTAAACAATAAGCGGTCCCCAAAAATAACTGAATCATCAGTTTATTTCCTTTTTTGAAAATCTAAATCGATTGAAGTCTGCAAAGTCGTCAAACCCTTTCGAAACTACTATCCTGGAGCCGCCGTAGCACCTATATTTTTACCAAAGCCACATCAACCTCATCCACACCAACATTGTTATTATCGTTACTTTCTCCAAGGAATCCATGGGAATACGTTCATCGTCATCCACATGAGGGACCTTTTCTTTCTCGCTTCTTCCAGGAAATATAAATACAAAAGAGTGAGACAAAGAATCAATAATTTCTCAAGTGAACTGCGTAGTAACCCTTTGTTTAATGTAGAACTCGTACATAAAGTCATATCAGTGGCCTGATTGAGGCCATCGACTATTAACTGCCTTATAACATTATATTTTACGATTAATAGTAGAATATGGTAGAATTATTGTGCTATTTAGTTTCATTGCTAGAGAGACGATGGAACTATGACTCTTAACCGTAAGTAGATGTACGTATTTCGTCATTTTTTTTAATTCTTATTAAAAACTGGTTACTGACAGTAGTTTTAATATTATAATATTCATTAGTTTATTTTGCTAGTCGGTTTATAGAATTCGGCTGTCGAGTCAAAACCGTATTCTTTTATGATATACATACTTAATTATATCAAAAAAAGACACGGTAGGTGTTTGTTTCGTTGGTTAAAAAATCCTAAACACCTTCTTCGTCCCAAGGATTTCAGTAATTGCTATAAAAAACATTTGTTATTCCTCAAGCTTTACGTTACTTAATGTAAGTATCAAATTTGACCAAAATAGTTTCATTACTTGCGTACAAACAAACAAATAATCTTGAGTGAATCTCTTCAGCTGCAGGTGTACATAACAAGTAATTATATTAAGTAGACATTACTGCAAAGTTTAATCAAAACCGTACAGTGATTTTTGCGCGAAAGATCAAAAAACATCCATAACATCGTCAGAAACTTTCACGTGTAGATACCTATTGTCCCGGCCTTATAATATGATGTTTTATTGTCCACTGCGCAAATTAAATAAATTCAACTTGTACACACAATTCAGAATTGCGTCAAACAGTTCAAAGCCAACTTTACGACCTTGTGGTATACCCCCACATCCTACCGTAACCGCTGTAGTTGCGTACGTACACTGTTCATACAATATTTACGTCGGATTTGGCGTATACTATTGGATTTTACGATGCTATTACGGGATTTCCTAGACGGTTGTGTGTGTAATATTTTAGGCCCAATAGTTTTAATTCGGGATCTAAAATACCAAAAAATATTTTGTAGGATAAAATAATATGATAGTACTTACCTAAAAGATTGCTCACGGTGCAAACGCACAAGACATTGCTCACGGATTCGACATCTCGGAACACCTTCAGAACAAAGTGGTCTAAAATTCATTCGTGAGCTCTTTCTGTATTCTCAGTGATTTGTACTTAATCTTTAATGGACAAATTCTTCATAGAGTTTTATGAAAAGCTGGGACAAAAGAAACATTCATAGGTTATGTAAGGCTGGTCACAGTAACGTTGTGACCTGGCGGTGGCCGTTTGTTTGGCACGTCATCTCTCGCTCGAAAACTTAGTATCATCGATGGTACAAAGTGAGAGTGCGTGGAATGCCCTGGCGGCTTTCTGCGAGGAAGTGATAGCCATAAAAGAGGCTGCGGAAAGAGAAAGGGAGAGGACCAGCATTGTTCCATCCCGCAGAAGCCGCACCGCTCGACAAAGGGCAGAAAACGATCTCCGCCCCCCCTGATATCGTTGGCTTGAGAACGACGGGCAGGGCAGCCCGTCGTTTTTAAACTTGAGACGCGATTCGCGACCGACGAAACAAAGCAGCTAATTGAAAAAGCAATGGATGGGGCGATATACTTGGCCAAGGTCCGCCGGAGGTGAAGGAAACTATTCCGTAAGGGACACCCTCATCTCCGGCAATGAATCTACAACCATATTTGCCGAAGGACCGATGGCCAATGGAGCAAATGAGTCTTAGAGTGGAGACCGCAACTTGATAAACGTAAGGTAGGACGATCCTCAGCCAATGGACTGGTGACCTAAAGAAGGTCGCTGGGATAAATTGAATGCAAAAGGCGGAGGACCGAGTGTTGTAGCGTTAATGAGAAGAGACCTACGTCCAGCAGTGGACCGGCACAGGCTGACTAAGGCTGTGTACTTATACTTATCGGTAGACGGATTTCTTGTCAGTATAGAAAAATACAAAATTTTCCAGCCGTCGCACACAAATTTCCACCATAAATAACAACAACAAAAACAGTAAAATGGGTCTCATAAACCAAACTTCAATCTAACCTTCAATGTTTGAATGAAAGCTATCTCAATAACAATGTTTATTTCAAATGCCATAAAATCTCCCCACAACCAATCAGATCGTAAAAAATTACCCATCTTACTGCCATTACGTCAATGTTGCTCCAGTTAAGTAATGAGAATAGAAACATTTGCTAGAGGCAAATGAACCTTCAGTTGTTCAAGGATACGCGTAAAGGGTATTTTGGTATATCGAACGTAGACCGTGTTCACTTGACTACAGTAAATTGATCAGTATAAAATGTTTGCGGAAGAACCCAATGTTTGGATAGTAAAAAAAACAACATATGTGATAAAAAGCTTTGATGGAATGGCTCAATCATCATAGTGTTGTCTAGATACTACTAGATACATGAGGCATCGGGGAACTGATTGTGATCAGGGTTCTTATTCACATTCTTTTTTCTGGTTTTCACGGCAAGCCCGTGCGAACAGGCGCAAGCGCGGTGCGCTCAAAGACTTGACTTGATGACAATGGAACCAACTTGGAAGTATACCCTTTCAAATCGCATCGTAAAATCACAAACCGTGAAATATTGAATACGCCTCCTCGTCATTTGTGGTCTTCATCATCAGTTTCACTTCACCAGTTGATGCTTTTTGAGAGTAAATGCACGAATCACTAAGAAATATACCTAAATCACTGTAGATCTGCCTTAAATATTTAAAAAGTTCCCTCGATTTCTCCAGGATCCCATTATCAGATCGTGATCTGATGACAATGGGACCAACTTGGAAGTATACCCTTTCAAACACAAAAATAACTTTTCAAATCGGTCCAGCCGTCTTTGCGTAATCGGTGAACAAACATACTAAAAAAATAAAAAAATACAGTCGAATTGAGAACCTCCTCCTTTTTGAAGTCGGTTGAAAAGTGACTTAATCATAGTTTAGTTTAGTTCCAAAGAGGTATTTAACACTTCCTTAAACTTTTAATAGCATTCGATAGGATAGTACATTCTGGAGCTTCAAAATCACCTGAATGAAACATCGCTATCGGCAAGTGTATATTCCATGCAAGTCCACCAGCCCCTTCCCGCTTACGTCAAAGCTTGTATTTGGTACACCGACCGATGTAATCTAGGTTATGTTACCAGACACAGTTCCAGGTAACAGTATAGTTATATTGTTAATGATCAGGGTACCGCAGCTGTACGCTAGTATACGATGTCCCTATGTCGTAAAGAAGGGTAGTAAATTACCTTTAGATGTAGAAGATCAGGGGGTCTAGACAAAGTCACATTCGATTAACGATATCGTGAATGGAAAAGAAATTTAATATAGAATTAGACGTTTGCGGTGGAGACCATATACAATTTTTTATTTTTTTACGATTAGTACGGCGTTTTCGAATTCGCCACGGAACGAATGTACCTTGTATAAGCCCCCCGATTCCTAGGCAGTCAGTTTTAGAGCGGATTTTGGGAAGGGTTATCCGCGTATCAAATTATATTTTTTTGAAGTGGCCAATAAAATATTCCACTTTAGATTCCCTGATTCGTGGAAGTTGTAAAACTTATAAATTGTACTTATTTGAGAGATTAAGTTTGTTATGGATCGATACAGTGTGGCAGCACAGAATACCGAATATTCAGTATTTTGTGGTTGCACTTAAATCGAAGCAACTTAAAAGAGAGTTAGCAATGTGTTAAATATGGTATGGGGATCTAGAACGCACGAACAAATTGAAAAATATAGACTAGAATGTAATAAACATCTACGAGACATTGACTTTCCCTCAGAGTTGTCAATGTGTTCTGATAAAACCTGTAGCAATACGAATCATAGAGTAACAATCGATAAGATATATAATGATATTGTTAAAATACTAAGGGAGGCGGCTGTTTTCAGTCAGGATTCTGCCACTGCCCACACTAGGAAAAAACCCGTTGTAGGGTGGAATAAACACGTACGTGACGCGCACCGAGCGGCACGTTTTAAATATCAGTGCTGGCTCTCACAGGGTAAACCTACCACGGGTAGATACTACACGGAAATGCAGGAGAGTAGGAAATTTTTTAAATCCAAGTTAAAATGGTGCCAAAACCATGCAGAACAAATAAAAATGGACATACTTGCTACTCAACATGCAGATCAAAATTTTGCTGCTTTCTGGAAGGGTACAAATAAATTTAATGTGAAACCTTGCATTCCCGTGAGTGTGGGTGGTGTCTGTGATCAGGTTAAGATAGCAAATTTATTCAAGGACCATTTTATGGTGAAATCGCCCTTGGGACCGTACCGCTCTGAGGCGGTCAGTGCCAAGACCAGTCAGAAGCCCGTAGACATGACTTTTCGAGCCAAAGATGTTGCTAAGTTCATAAAGAGCGCAGCGAGGGGAAAGTCACCGGGTCATGACGGACTCAGTATTGAGCATCTTGACAATGCCGGGCCCCATTTACCTAGAGTGCTCGCCTTATTATATACCCTCTGTATGTGTCACTCGTATCTACCTGGGGACCTGATGAGGACGGTGGTGGTTCCTATTGTTAAAAATAAAACTGGAGATATGTCTAATCTTGACAATTATAGACCAATATCACTGGCGACTGCGATTGGCAGGATATTTGATGGCTTACTTAAATCCAATTAAATAAACACCTAGATTTGCACGATAACCAATTTGGATTTAGACCTAATTTATCGACTGAAAGTGCGATATTAAGTTTAAAACATACCATTAGATAATATGCTGATCGCAAGACGCCTGTCATTGGCTGTTTCCTCGACCTATCTAGAGCTTTTGACCTGGTTTCTTATGGAATTTTGTGGAATAAAATGCAGAAAATTAATATACCATCTGAAATAACCAATATATTTAAATATTGGTATGGAAACCAGGTCAATAGTGTTAGATGGAACAATTGTGTTTTTTCTGAATCGTACAGGATGGAATGCGGGGTGAGACAAGGGGGGCTTAGCTCGCCATCGCTTTTCAACCTGTACGTGAATGATTTGATCGTCACACTGAGCAGTCAACATGTAGGCTGTCATGTGGATGATGCATGTTTGAATAACCTTAGCTACGCTGACGACATGGCGCTGCTGAGTGCGTCGGTCTGTGGTATGAGGAAACTGATCTCCATTTGTGAATCCTATGCGGCTAGCCACGGCCTGATTTACAATGTCAAAAAGAGTGTGTGTATTGTTTTTGGGATTGGTGGTGTCAAAATGGTTAGAGACTTACCAGATATAAAACTCAATGGCACTCCATTATGTAGAGTACAAGTGTGTCTTGGCCACCTGATAACGGCCGATCTCAAGGACAATGTCGACATTGACAGGGAACGAAGGGCACTGTCTATTAGAGCAAACATGATTGCTCGTAGATTTTCAAAGTGCTCCGCTAAAGCTAAAATTACTCTTTTTAAAGCTTACTGCACGTCTTTTTATACGAGCAGCATGTGGGCCTTTTACAATAAAAAATCGTACAGTGCCCTCCGTGTCTTGTACAATAATGCTTTCAGAATGCTGTTGGGGCTGCCCCGACGCTGCAGTGCATCAGGGATGTTTGCCGAAGCACGCACAGATTGTTTTTATGCAACGATTCGCAAGAAATGCACATCCCTGGTGCGCAGAGTTAGGGCCAGCTCGAACAGTATTCTGAAAATGATTTCTCTAAGACTGGACTGCCCATACATGAATCGGTGAGACCGTATTCATATGGAGTACATCCGGTAGTATTTTATGATTATGTTTTATTACTAACATTAGTCTTTAAGATATTTGTTATATTTCAATATTGTTTTACTAACACTAAATGGATCAATGGTCTGAATAAATGATATTATTATTATTATTATTAATGTCCGTTCAATCGCAAAACAGTGGAATCACCAGGATGGCGCCTTTTTTTCGTGATATCATTGGTCACAGCAAAGTCTGGGGATGACCTAAACTAGGACCAACCAGTTGCATATTTTCGGCATCCTTCTCTTATTGAGTCCAAGTTTTGCAACACTTAGCGTCGTAGGTACATTGAGAGGGAAACAAAAAAAAACATACATAAAATGAGAATAAGAGAAGTGCATTATTTTATTTCTTATATGAAACCTATGCTTTGTCACATTAAGTTCTGGAGTTGCTCGATTAATGATTATAATACATCAAAAACAAGGGGATCAAAGTGGTAATAGCGGACAACGAACCTCGTCCTAAAACATTAAGCAATCTACGAAATTATGAAAAAAGAAACTTAATACGGAGCCAGAAATAGGACAAGATAACAACGGAAAATCTTTGACGTCTACGCAATATATCAGACGTCTCATTACATAATAAAATCAGAGCAAATTATTCAATCTCTTTGTTCCTTGCCCCTAAATATAAGGTACTTATTCCCAATACATCTCTGGTAAGTGTTCTCGGACGCACTGACCGCTTTCCGCTTACGTCAGCAAACTTTTTAGTGTCAGTAACTGGGTTAATCCAACTGGGTTAACGCTTTGTTTTCACCTATTTTCTGTAAAATGTTTGATGTAACCTCTTTTCTGATGCACTGTTATTGCGACCGTAAACTAAATGAAGATGCGGCGTGTTGTGTCAGTTGAAATGCGACTCATTTACGTGTTTTGAGGTCAATTCAGTCAATCCCTGTTTGTATAACTGTCTGGGTGGTGTTGTCTTTGACCAATGCCTATATAGTCTCTTTGTAAAATTTATAAGGTTTTTGGTGAAAAGTGGAAAATTTCTTAGCGATTTCTTGTCCCGAAAAGGTCGAGGAATTGCTCCTTTACTTTTTAATTCTAAAATTCGAATGTTTTACATATTTAGTCCTACTTTTCGCAGGAGTAAGATTTGGTGGGTGTTTCCGTATTCTACGTATATCTTGCCATATCTTCTTTATTTATATATAACAGTCTTTGTCCTGACTGACTGATGGATCAACGCACTGCCTAAACCGCTGATCGTAGAGACGTGAAATTTCAAGGGCATATTCCGTGTATAATGTATTTTTAATGTAATAAATGGATTTTTGGAAATTCCTTCCCTAAGGGGGTAAAACTGTTGTAAGTTTGTATGAAACTTCGTCAGTTTTAAAGTTAGTGTTGTATATTTGTGAATTTCGTGTTTGGCTTTTTTGTTTAAAATAATGAAACACGAGTCTCATCGTTTCTGAAAAATCAATCCATATGAGGGTACAACAGGGGTTGTAAGTTGGTATGAAACAACGTCAGCTTTCAAGTTAAATCTGTTAAAAATCTAAATTTGGCTTTGTGATTGTAAATAAAGATACACGTGTTTCAGCATTTTGATTAAAAGCGAAAATCAACCCTTAACGGGGTAAAGTCATCCACGCGGGCGAAGCTATCTTAATCCTAACTTATACCTATTATAAATACGAGAGTGTTTGTTTGTTAGAAAATTTAGGTTACTATGTTGCCGACAGACTTTCGAGAAGTGTGTAACATATAAATGCGAAAACATGAGATAGTTTTTATCGCGATAACGGATACAATCGCGGGCGGAGCCGAGGGCAAAAGCTAGTACACCATAAAGTAAAGTGTGCCCCTTATTTTTTGCTGTTAGAATTTTATAGTCAAGAAGAAGTATGGACTCGTGCTTTAAAAGTATCCATACTAATATTATAAATGTGAAAGTAACTCTGTCTATCTGTCTGTTTGTCTGTTACGCTTTCACGCTCGAACAGCTAAACCGATTTAGATGAAATTTGGTATGGAGATAGTTTGAGTCCCAGGGAAGGACTTAGGATCGCCATAACCGACATCCACGCGGACGGAGCCGCGGGCGAAAGCTAGTATACTAGAAATTAAAATATATATATTACGGGTCTTAATCGCGTGAATAATTTAAGGTAAAATACCTTGTTTATTGCCCGACGTTTCGACCGTATTGCAACGGCCGTGGTCACGGGAAGACTGAGTCAGAAGTTGAGTCTTCCCGTGACCACGGCCGTTGCAATACGGTCGAAACGTCGGGCAATAAACAAGGTATTTTACCTTAAATTATTCACGCGATTAAGACCCGTAATATATATATTTTAATAATGTGTACAAATCGCGAAAGTTTATCAACATTTTATTCTATAAATGTTTTGATTATTTGTTTCATGCAACAAGTTTTTGTGATCCCTCTCAAATGTGAGAAATGTTGACATTTATCTATTTGGTTTCGTACTACAAAAATATATTAACTTTTGCCCTTTAATTAGATATGGCGGTATTACTGATACCAATTACCGAAATAATTATAACACGACCCACGATATATAAACAAAATTATATATTTCAACAGTTCTAATTAGTTGTTATCAATCCTAATTCATATCAGTATGGTCTCGACATAGTCCAGTGATATCCAGAAATAAAACGTATGAAAAACTGGTTGAAACCGATTCAGTCCCGAGTCCCGACATAATCTATATACCTAAACGATTGATAGGATTGAATCAAACTCGGTTATATAAATGAAAGCGTGGGCTGGTGTAATATTAGCATGTAAGTATGTGATATATAAAGTAATTTGATTTTATCAATTAAGCGAATATAGACTTTATTGTAGGTTGAGGTGCATTGGCTGGTTTGAAGGGCTCCGGCCTCGTGTTTTCTTTATAAGCTTTACTGGTTTTTACCCGTTTGCAAGGAAGGGTTATGATTTTCGCGCGTATACATGTATGTAATATTTTTTATTACCTAATATCTTTCAAACCACAAGACGGATTTAAACAATTAAGACGTCGTTAGATTTGTCTTGACCGCCCAAGTACTCTTATTCCTATGTATGTGACGTTTGAAAAAAACAAACATGGCGGCTGTGAGATGTCAAAAACAAGAGGTGTGAAAAAAAAAGTTTTTTCTAATACCGCAATATGGGATATCAAATTAAAGGGCTCATCGTAAGTATTTCAAAAAAGTAAACCATGATTATGACTACTATACTAAAAAAGTCCATTAGCAATTACATCCTAAAACCACTAAAAAGTATTAAATAAAAAAAAACCTGCTCAAAAAAGATGCAAACAAGATACCCTATCTTGTTTGCATCTTTTTTGAGCAGGTTTTTTTTTAATAAGTTGATTAAGATTCATTAATGCCGTTAATTTTGCGCGGGCGGGTTTTTTTATTTTGCTTTTTTTTTTGCATAGTTACTTTAGGGTTTAAATTTCTACCCTAAAGTAACGTACCGTACATAAAAGTAAGTTACCTCCCTTACCTGAGAACTTAGAACCTGGCATATTTAAGCTTTGAAATTTGATGTTGGAGAGTTTCCAAAACTTCAGTATCATGGTCTGAGGTCTGATCACCCCTCTGCAAGGATTCGACTGACTAAATCGGCACCTGTATTTAGCTAAGAGTGTTCGAGATTTGTAGTAGGACCACCGCAGCTCACTGCAAAATAACTACTGTGTGAACTAGTGCAAATAAACGATGTTTCAAATACACACTTATGTAAATCTGCAACTTCGTCTGCGTAAATTTTCCCCGTTTTTGCAACATTTTTCATTGCTGCTCCGCTCATATAGGTTGTAGCGTGATGCATGTGATGCGTGAACTTATTGCTGCTCCGCTCCTTATTTCTCCACTAATTAATGCATGTTATTATACATATAAACCTTCCTCTTCAATCACTCTATCTATTAAAAAAAACAGCGTCAAAATCCGTTGCGTAGTTTTAAAGATTTAAGCATACATAGGGATATAGGGACAGAGAAAGCGACTTTGTTTTATATTAAGTAGTGATATTCATAGCGATGTGGTCAGAGTTTAATAATAACTATCGCTGATGTTGCTATGATGGACGATATTCAATCTTGTATTACTACAGGGTATTCCCAGGCTTTATTATAATCTTTAAACAATCTATTTACGATCTATGAGTTGTATAAATTATCTATCTGAGTTAGATATACATTCATCATGATAGATGTCTATCTGATATAGATAGACATTCATCATGATATATGGTTTTCAATGCGATCTTGATTTGCACTTGAATAAATATTTGTGATGGTTTCAAAGTCTTTGTTTGACAGTTTAATGTTTTTTAAATATGATAACATTTATATTTATCTTATTTAATAATGCAAACCGGCTGGCAGGAGCTGGATGCGAGAAGCCGATGATAGAACAAAGTGGCGTGCAATTGGAGAGGCCTATGTCCAGCAGTGGACTGCGATAGGCTGATGATGATGATGATTATTCATTTAGTATATTCAGAGAGTCTCGGTGCTACAAAAAGTTTTTAGACAGCCGCTAAATATGCTCTATTACTGTCTATATCTTACGTAGGTAGGTACTATAGTGGCTAAGCAGTGAAACTCTTTTCACAGTTTATCCTTTGTACTTACACTTTTTTTTTAATTCGACTCCCGCAGTTTGTTACAAGCTTTGTGTCGCGGGGGACTTTGCAAATATACAAGTCACGGACACAAAGTACACCCAGACTAAGAACAACAATTTGTGGATCACACAAAGTGGTATCCCGTGTGGGAATTGAACCCACGACCTCTCTCGTAGCAGTCGGACACGCTCACACCGCGCCACAGAGGCAGTCAAGATAATATACCTAATTTCTTATTTTTTTATGTTTTAAAATATATAATTCGTATTGGAAAGTTGTGTAGATATTTAAAAATTGAAACAAACTGAATTCTTTCAGAACTAGTTAAGTAGGTTTACAGATTTTTTCAGTTTCTAAGAGCTTTGAGAGTCCAGCAGTGTTCAGAGTTGAAAGTCAAATAAAGACTTTTCCAGAACACTCTTCGAACAAAAGGGGTTCACAAGCATTATAAAGTAAAACGTATTTTAGGAACACTGCCAAAAGTTCATTGTTTCCACTTAATTTTTAGACAATAAAGATGCCATTTCGCCCACTTAGGTAGTGTGAGCAGGCAGGGGGCGTAGTATTTAACGTGAATACACGTGATGTTTGTAAATCACGTGATTTAGTAAATATATCTTTGTGACAATGTACTGAAAATATGTCTCGTCACGTGGACTGTTTAAAAATAATTCTACTGTTTATACAACTAGGTAAACAAGCAAATGGCTCGTCTGATGTAAGGATACAAAATCCAAGGGAATAGAAAGAAGGAAGTTTAGATAATATTTTTGGAACTTATACATACCTAGTCACCGTTGGCGGTCACGGCATCTCGGACCACTATCGGAACAAAGTTGTATTGTAAATAGTAAGCAGCTCTGTAGGCCAATTCACGTATTTAAAGCAGTACAGTTGCAGTGCAGTTGCAGTTAAGTTTCGATTAAAACGGCAATTTTCGTATTCTTGTAACTTTGGGATCGATCTCAATACACTTGCGTCAAGTATGCGTCTCGAGAGCGTAATAACGACATTCTAGTACGGTGCGCAAGCGTTTTTAAGATCGATCCCAAAGTTATAGAATGCAAAAATGCCCGTTTTAATATTTTTAATTGTTATTAAATACGTGAATTGACCCGCTGGTCAATAATATTGATCGATTACGTTGGCGTGTCGGCTCATCTAATGGTATGGACATCTGCAGCGTCAGAGGCGTTGCAGATGCGTGGCTGGCTTGTTAGAAAAGAGTATGAGTATATGATTGAGTTTCACCGTTGTTCTGTTTAATGAACACTCACAAATTTATTTATCAGGTACATTAACAACATACATACCTACATAGCGTTCATATTCTCGCATGCGTTCGTTTTACATTCAATTATACTTATATGTATATCAATAACAAATGTACACAAATCAAAAAAGATAAAATTAAATGTGATGTGAAAAAATAGTATTTACAATTGTACCAACTACTCCCCCTGCAATAAATAACTGTAAAAGTAAATTAAATATTAACAACTTATATAAAAAAAAAAAAAAATCTATCCGTAGAACTAAATTAATGTTATCCACCTGATTAAACCAGAAATCAATAATATATTCATTCATGGCCCTGTGTTTCGCTCTGGACGCGTCCTAGTTCTAGAAACACATCCTCGAAAGAAATTCATAATGATCTACTCCCCTAGTTTATAGTTGATGTAATCGCATCTCCCCAGAGTTTATTGTACCTATCTATAAATTAGGTAGGTACTTAATTGTTTTATATCCACTAATAAACACAGATGCCGGAACAACATTGTTATACCTACATGATATACAACTGTTTTTATTTCAAACGTAATAGTGTGTTGAGCCGTTGCGCGTTAGTTCCAAAAATATTATCATTGCCTTGAAATCAAACCAGACACGCCTTTTTTTGTACCGGTTGACGTGTGCGAATTCGTTTGCGTTTGAGATTGGAAAACAATAACCTATATTGGTACTTCCCAGTTTTAGAAGTAGGTACGTCATTGAATTTCGTTTAGCTTTTTTGTTTAGGATACGTTGTCAAGGTAAATTAGTTCCTTGCTGTGAAACGTCACGCTACGTAGAAAGGATAAAGACGTCATATTTTTTTATATATGTCTATGACCATGGCTCAGGCGATTTAGGAGGGGGAAGGATAGTTATTTATTGCAGGGGGATTAGTTGGTACCAGTGGCGGATCCAGTGTTGATGTTTGGGGGTTGGGGGGGTTGACTTGAACCAAACAGGGCCGTTGTTGCACCACTCACACGAATAGAATGGATGAATGGTCAATGATTTTAGTGGATTAAGCTCCCTAGTCCTCCCCCTGGATCCGCCACCGGTTGGTACAATTGATTAAACTCCGGCCAAAAGTGTACTTACCTTTTTGCAATTACAACCCTCACGGTCTCAATTTCCAATTTCCCCCCTTCCCACCCCGTATAGGAACTAATGCAGGTTTTGTTTTTTGAAGACTACGGACTACTCACTTTAAGAAATAACTCCTGTGTAAAAGCATGTACTCATGGAGTGTACCAACGAGTGTGCCCGAACATCAGGCACAGTTACTAGAAACACCATCATCTCTCCCTGATCCTGTAATAACCTACTGTTTACGCTGGCTGTAGTGACAAGCCACAAATGTACGCACAATGACCCTATTAAAAGGCGAAAGGGCTGTCTCCACGGGGCAGAGAATAGCGGCGATATTATCGTCGTGCCACCTATTTCTATACACTCTCTTAGAACGTGTCACACGGCGATGTTGCCGCGACGTTGCGACGAGTGGCTGAGTGCGACAGAAACGCGCCATCGTATCGCCGCGCTTTCGCAGCGGAAGCGCCGCGAGCGCGCTGTCAAACACAGGCGTCCCACCTCGAAAACATGACGATTCCGTTGCGAGTCGTCGCGGACACGTAGTTATTCCGTTACAAGTCATGACGATACGCTGACGGAATAATTGCTCGTTGGTGGAGACTGCCCGACGATAGAAGAGCGGAATCGTCGCGATTCTCTCGCTCGTGGAGACAGTCCCTAATAGTCCTTACTAGAGTGGGTACTATTATGTAGGTATTCTGTAATCTATACTACGATCAGGAACTTTCTATACCTACGTCACGTATTCGTATCGAACCAACTATACTAATACGTAGACTATACTATTACTACTGTTAAACTTAAATTTATTTTGGTGAAGACTATACGATAACGTGAGTATAGTTAAATAATGCCTAGTACATAATATAAATGGAGATGTTGACTGTCAAGTCAAATCAGTCTCTTTTTATGAAATGTCAAAACGACAAGCTCTATAGAAATGTGTATGGGATACGATAGGAACCTATGACGTCATAAGTTCCTATAGTCAAATCATTATTTTTAGGATTCGTTTTCATGCTTTTAAATTTAAAAACATGTTAAATTGTAAAAGAACACTTATTTTCAGAGCATTTTGAGATCTACTATTACCTGATTAGTATAAATTAATTTACTTTTATTGTAGTCAACTACACAATTGGATGAAACTAAATGTATGAGACGTTCAAATACCTATTGCTATCATCCCACATTTATTAAGTCTTTTATCTTGCTTGGAAAGTCTTAAAAAATAAATATACAATTTATAAATATACATTTTATGCCACTCTTTTAAATCATTATTTAGCTATATTTATTAAAAAGTACCTATCCATTTTCAAATAAATCTGTTTCTAACTGTAACACAATTCTGCCAAATCCAGTTTCTAATCAAGTTTCTGCCTGATCCCGAATCTTCAGAACACTGCGTAAGGATTGTATTATATGTAATGTGAATTAATGTGGATGGATGAGACCAAAGTCAGTTTTGACTTTGGGAGATTTCTCGAATTTCTCTCTCATCTAAAGGTCACGCCCATTGCTCTTTATTGGTTCTCATCTTATCTTCGGGAGCGCCAGCATTCGATGCGCCTGAACGATTCTTCGTCAAGGCGGCGCGATCTTGACTCTGGTATTTCTCAAGGCTTCTTTCTCCTTTGCTATTTTCTATTTTTATCGATCTCGTTACTAAATTTCTTCAATGTGCGTTTCATCTTTACGCTGATGACTTGCAGTTGTACTCTCAGGCAAGTGTGAATGATTTATCTGAGGCCATTACACAGATTAGTCTGGATAATGGATCTGGATGTTATGGTCAGACAGATTTGGCTTGTCAGAAAATATACTTACGCCCTATATCCGGTAGATAAGGTATTAGACATACTGACAGTTATTTTCCGAGCACGTATTAAGCTGACCCGCGCAGCTTCGTCTGCGTGAATTTTCCCCGTTTTTGCAACATTTCTCATTGCTGCTCCGCTCCTATTGGTCGTAGCGTGATGTTATATAGCCTTCCTCGATAAATGGGCTATCCAACAGTGAAATAATTTTTCAATTTGGATCAGTAGTTCCTGAGATTACCTCGTTCAAACAAATAAACTCTTCAGCTTTATAATATTATATACTTAATAGTTTCTTCCTTATCTTTTAAGGGCAGTCAAAAGGAAAATGCTCGTCAAATTACAAAGCCAATAACAACAATTAAGCTAATTATAACCTCGATAATTTATGCTAATGTAATAAGTGACATTCCATGCATTCAAAATAGATTATATTTTAAGCATGTGCCCGCATTGGCACAACATATTATATACAAATCATAAACATCCGTGTCATTATTGCACGGCATGTGTTACAAGGAAGCATAAATAATTCTTTTAGCACTTCGCACTCGCACTTAATATGCTTAAGTCGAATATACTTACGCCCTATATCCGGTAGATAAGGTATTAGACATACTGACAGTAATTTTCCGAGCACTTATTAATTTACTAGCTGTCCCGCGCAACTTCGTCTGCGTGAATTTTCCCCGTTTTTGCAACATTTCTCATTGCTGCTCCGCTCCTATTGGTCGTAGCGTGATGTTATATAGCCTATAGCCTTCCTCGATAAATGGGCTATCTAACAGGGAATATTTTTAAAATTCGGACCAGTAGTTCCTGAGATGACCGCGTTCAAACAAACAAACTCTTCAGCTTTATAATATTTAGTATAGATTTCAAACTAGCGGCCCGCCCTAGTTTTCTTCACTATCTGAATACATAATATGCATGTGTATAAACCTTCTGTGAAAAAATATGTAACTGAAAACCGCATCAAAATCACTTCACACACCCCATCGACTTTGTTTTACACTATGTAACGAACGTTAATCCGTTTAATCCACCGTTGTCCCAAACGGATAATGATAAGTTCGGTTGTGACCAAGCTGGTGTAGCCTGGTCAAAACAATTATGTTTTAAGTCAAAATTATCGCCCGTAAACCGATTTACGGACGATAATTTTACGTGATAACGTCATAAGAAAACATTGATGGCATTGTAATATACAACCATGCCTGAGACAGCTTTAGTGGCCACAATACCTTAACCTATCAGCAGGCGGAATCGCTATTCGCATTGCTTAAAAATGTAATCCACTGATTTTATCTGTTGACGTCGGTGATGCGACACTGACGTATAAAAATTTGGTCAATTGTCTAGATTTTAAGGTGCCGCTAGCTGAGCGCTTGTAGCCTATCTACACCTTTTTACGGAACGTTAAGTAATCTGAAGGCTAATGATTTGAAATTTGAATGCATTTTAGAGGTACCTAAAAGTAAAACCAGAAAGATCTCTTATATGATTCGTTGCCCGTCTGTCTGTCTGTCTGCACAGTAAAAATATGTATTCTACTGTGCTGTCTGTATGACGGTCCATTAAGACCCTTTTTTTCAGAAACGTGTAGGTAGTGGTGATCAACTTATATTTATGCTATGTTTCACTTCACTCAATGTCAATACATAACTAACATAAGATACCTATTAATGTTAGTAATTAAGTACTGACCTACCTACTGCAAAAAGAGAACAGTTCTCATTTCTTGATTATCTATATCTATACTTATATTATAAAGCTGAAGAGTTTGTTTGTTTGTTTGAACGCGTCAATCTCAGGAACTACGGGTGCGAATTGAAAAATTATTTAGCGCATTTATCGTGAAGGCTATAGGCTATATAAAATCACGCTACGACCAATAGGAGCGTAGCAGTAATGAGAAATGTTGCAAAAACGGGATAAATTTATGCAAACGAAGTTGCGCGGGACAGTTAGTATATTAATATGGAGAATCAAAATGCATCATAAACTATTGTGCCGAGTGGTACCGGCTTAAGAATAGTGCCACCCTATCTCTTCTCGTGGGTGTTGTTAAGGCAACTAAGGTATTTCACACCGAAGGACAGACAGCAGCATCCTCTGCGTTTTCAAAGCCTTGTGTGTGAAAGTGATTATGGCAATTGTCCCTAGGATCTATAAGTAGGTTCTGCTGGGGAGACCCGGGGTCAGCAGTGGGACACCGTTTATATAAATAAGCTTACAGAAGTTAAAAAAATAAAACCTAACACGCCCACTCCGCCTACCATGTAGCTCGGCCGAGCGTTCGCTTAACATATATGTATAAGGTACGACTGTACGAAGCTCGCACGGATCGAGACGAGCTGCTCCGAAATGTAATGAAAAGAAAAAAAAAAATTAAACTTATGCAATATAAAAAAAACATTGTATAGTTGAAAAAAATGCTATGCAATAGCTTTACCGCGGCAGTCCCCGAGTGCCACACATTTTTTTTTTGTGAAATGGGTTGATGTGTGTGAGACTACTCGTAGATACTTTACCTTTAATGACAAGAATTCACAAAACCGTTACACGCACCTGTGCAGACACCAAATAGGTAAAAGGATACGGCACATTAGGTACTATAAAAGTAATAAAAAGTATATCAGTGTGTCCAAAACTTTATACAAGGAAATGTTTAACAAGTTTTTCAACAATAGTGTACGCGACGGGAATATTTTATCTTTCGTGTGTCCTCGACTTATGATAATTGTGCTCTATATAGAACGGAAGGAGGGACGGATTTGGGTTTACATAAAAAATAAATAAATAATACAAATCTTGTTATAAATCTGTACTAACATTGTGAAGGTGAAAATTTTGTTTGCTAATACGCTCTCCAAAGATACTGGGTCGTCAGATGAATTTAGTAGAAAAAATGAAAGGTTTCTTTAATGCTGCTAAAATGACGTGCAAGTTATACAACTTTGGATAGATACAATATCCAATGAATAATTGCATCAACGCTACAGGAAAGCTTTGCTCATCTTTTTACTGCACAAGAAAGAGGGTTATGTTTTTACTGCACAAGAAAGAGGGTTATGTTTTTACTGCACAAGAAAGAGGGTTATGTTTTTCGAGTCACTCTCGAGTGTCACTCTCACAACTAAAACGAATCTAACGACACCTCTCAAGCTAAAATCCATCTTTTTTTAGTATTTACTGTAACTGTTCGAAATTTAAACTCTTATGAACTCATTTAAACAGTATTTTTATATTGTTATTGTATTTTAATTAATACCTAGTTTACTTTCAAGATATACATTAATACCCTACAAGATATACATCAACCACTCTGCCACCCTTATAAGGCAACCAATCAGTATGGCAACAAGCGCAATAACGTTGTATTTTGTATCATCTCTTAATGTACCCATATCTACAAAAAATACATTTGATTTGATACGATTCATTTGATATAATTATTTATGGTTAAAGAATAGACATACAGACGGAATCATTATTTCATAAACAAATAGAATCCACCCCTGTCCACGTACATGACAATAATGTTCTAAATATACTATTCGTTTTATAAATAGATGTCATTGGTAACTGCACGTGAGCTACGTGAGATTATCGCAAAACTTCTGCAATATTGTTTACAAGGAAATAATAAACATTTTTTAAATCCTTGGATGTGTAAAATATGAAAATTCGCTGATATAAGTACTGGTTTACTTCATAATGTAGGTATCATTGAATGGCGGCTGCAGTTTCACAATTAAAAAAACCGGGCAAGTGCATGTTGGGCCACGCACAACGTTGGGTTCCGTAGTCCCCGTCCCCTCATCCGAATAATGTGGCTTAACAAGTCAATTTTCTGTTGTTTTTGTTTCACACTTACAACGTTATATCTACTTAATAATATTTTTCAATAGAATTTGTACGAAAATTTTATTACTTCTCATTTGATCAGCTGTTACTCGTAAACTTGTAAAGCCTACTTAGCTGTGATAATTTTCCTTTTAATTTCACTATATATACTACTACCGTGATTTTTTTAACATACCCAACATCATCCATTTAGCTGGCAGGGGGGGGGACACACTTGACTTTAACAAAAATTGGCATTTTAAAGCTTAATATTTATTTTACAAACGGATCTCTAAAACTAAAGATTGTTTTCCTAACCCCTAACACGATGGGTTAGGTAAGAAAAAAAATCACACCCCCACTTTACTTAAAGGGAAGGTACCCTACAATATTTTTTTCATGATTTTAATCTTTTATTTTGTCGGCATAAGTAATATATTATAGAATCCATGCAAAATTACAGCCTTCTAGCACTAACAGTCTCTGAGCAAAGGTGCGGACGGACTGAGGGACATGGCGAAACTATAAGGGTTCCGTTTTGCCATTTTCGCTACGGAGCCCTAAAACAGAACTATCTAAACAGTTTTGTAGCATGTTCCTTAAACCAAAAATTCTGGAGATTTTTAGGTTGAAATGTGGAGGGTTAAGGTCTTAGTTCCCTCCTCCTCTCAAAGTATCTGAGACCTCGTGTAAGGTGTATGTAGTATTTCCAGATTTTCAAGTTAGTAGTTAGTTACCGTACGGTTTGATTAATGCAAACGTATGGCAATGATTAATGCCGAATTATTTTTAGCTATGAGTTCATGATCATATCTATCTATCAATACTTTCATTTAACTACAAATAGATAGATATGCTTATAAAATAATCAGAGATATAGATATCGTTTTACGTTATCCAAGAATTCTGAATCATAGTCGTTTAACATCGCTATTTAACAGCATTTTATTAAACGTGAAATAAAAAACCCCTAATCGGATTGTTCCCATCAATCTGCATTTATTACAGGCATTTACCAAAATAGACGTAACATCGTTCGATTAAAGATAATGGAAACCAGTCATCAACTGAATTATTTGATAAAATATCGAAGAAAGTTCGACATTTTAATTCCAAAATGCATAATATTAAAGTACAATCAACCACAAAATTATAAAAGATATAAGCTTGTCAAATTAAAAATCAACTGCTCATCTGTCAAATGAATTGATACGTAACAATAGATTTAATAAATAATACATTTTACAATTGTGCTATTCACAATTGTGCATGTTACGAATTTTAGCAAATACAGTTACCGTTTAATCTATACTAATTATAAAGCTGAAGAGTTTGTTTGTTTATTTGTTTGAACGCGGTAATCTCAGGAACTACTGGTCCGAATTGAAAAATTCTTATTTTGTTAGGTAGTCCATTTATCGAGGAAGGCATAAAACATCACGCTATGGCCAATAGGAGCGGAGCAGCAATGAAAAATGTTGCAAAAACGGTGAAAATTGACGCATACGAAGTTGCTCGGGACAGCTAGTGGTCTATAAAACGCTGAACATCGAAAACCTTCAACCATCATCAGATAACTAAATAGAATAGAAAACTCATGAACACTTTTCGATTGGCAAGCTATCATTGTCGTGTTTATATTTAGTGATAAATTTTATTGATTGATTAAACTTGATAAAAAATATGTCTCATGTGGTTGAAGATCGATGTTCCACGTCACCCCGTACTATAAAGTGTGAAAATACATGAAACGCGTACCCGTGTACTAAAGTATAGACCATATTTAATAGAAATCCTTGACACTGGCAGTAACTGACTGAAATGTCGGCCATATTGCCATCAACTCAAAAGTAAGAAGACGAAGACAGTTGATGTGATTTTGTCGTTGATTGTACAGCCAGTGTAATATAACTTTATCATGTCATGTGAGCAGATTATAACTAGATTAATTATAATTAACATGTTTGTTTAGCTAAATTACATTAATTTCTTTGTTTATTTGCTTGTAATAAATCCGTTGCAGAAAACTTTTCCCATTACATTGAAATAACAGGCACGTTTTTGTTTGTTTTAATTGCTTGCCTTTTATTAGTGTTGTTTTTATTGCTTTTCTTCGAGCTTCGTTGTTAAAGTAGGTAACTACTTTATTTAATGAAATAAAACCAACTCTTTTTTGTTGTGTGTATTTTTCAGTATAGAAGTGAAACTAGTTCGCTAATTAATACCAGAAGTTAGCGAAATAATAATATATAATAGTAATATCTTGGGACAACTCACACAACGCCATCTGATCCCAAACGAAGTAGAACTTGTACTATGGAAACCAGACAACTGCTAAACATACTTATATATTTCTAAATACATACATATTATAGATAAATAACACCCAGACACAGAATAGACCATCATATAAAGTTTTATCATGGGTGGGGATCGAACCTACGACCTCCCGCTTAGCTGTCAGGGTCACTAACCACTAGACCAACAGGGCAGTCAAAAGAAATGTAGGTACTTCACCTAAAATTGGAAAATTAATAGAATTAATTATGCATTATCTATTACAGACTATTAATACTCGTATGTATTGTTAAACTAACACTTTACACAATCGAAAACTAACGATTACCTACATTCGCACTTGTCAAAACGACACTTCACATAATCAAAACTCAGCACTGAATTTAAATAAAACACTGTAGGCACAGTAATATAATATATTTTCGTTAGAACGTCTGTTCAAAACCACGACCGATACAATACTGCCCGCTTATCGTCTAGATTACTACTAAAGTAAACGTTAAATGTCAGAGTGAGACAAAGCATTCAAAACACTACCGTTTTAAACATTCGATAAGATGTTTGAGTTATTTATATTAAACATAATAAAATATAATTGTACAATATCCAATCGTATTTAATTATTATAGAATTATTACAACTCTTGCCAATACAAATAAAAATTAGGAATATTCATATTCACAATTAGGTTTTAATATTTGAGCGTCTTTTATAATTAGCACAATAATTAAGTAATAAATAATCATGTAGGAGTTATACGTATATAATTATTAAAGAATTATTACAGTATAGTCAGAAGAAAACTTAAGAAGTGAAAATGAACCTACAGATGATACAAGTGGCACAAGTCTTTAGACTTTTACGCTTTATTAAAAAAAATACTTAGGTATCTAAAGGTTTGAACAAATACTTTTTGGAATTTAATTTGTCAGCCACAATATTTTCTCATTTCTCCTTATGGCAGCTGTACACTCTCCACGAGGGACCGCGAGACAGGACGAATGCTAGAGTGTACCTACATGCTTCACTCGCGTCTTGATGGCGTCTCGCCTCGCTTGCACTTCGTTCCGAATAGGTTTTTTGTGGACGAGTCAAAAGGTCTCGCTTAACGTAGCGAGACAACGCGAGTGCGTCACTGTACACTCTCGCATCGTTAATTTTAGTGCAAGCTTTCAAACTGCGTAGACGTTTGACTTTATCATTATGTGGGTTATTCCAAAAGCTGAATTCAATTTATGATCATCCACCATCTCCGTTTACCCCATTTTTTTATGGTATATTTGCACGTGATTATAATAACTGATAGCGCATAGCGTAAAGGTTCATTTCCGTGCATCGCGGCCGATCGCGAATAACAATAGAAGAAGAAACAATATTCACAGTGCGCGCGCAGCTTACGACAGTCGTCGGCCGCGCGCGTCTGTCGCTTACCTCGGAAACGGCACCATACATTCTTATACTCTGACTATTGTCGCATCGGCCGCGCGCGTCAGACGCTTGTCGTAAGCCGCTCGCGGCTCGCGATCGGCCGCGATGCACGGAAATGAACCTTTACAGGTGTTGTAACTTGTGACGCGTCCTTCTTCTCGGCTATCGCAACCGTACCTACTGAGTTATCGAGAGTGTGCAAGGTGGCCCTCGTGGCTGGGTTTCTTGCACGAGTGCTCTCGGCGAGACACAGCGAGAAAACTCGCGCGAGAGTGTACAGTCGCCATTACAGTTTTGGGAGGTGGTAAACAACCACACCTTTCCATTAATAAAAAAACGACAGCGTAGTGAAATCCCACCATGTGTTCATCGCCTAAATTAATTCCAAATTCAAACAAAACAATGATGTCACTACGGTCCGCGCCTTATTCACTACTCACTCCATATCAATTAATGATAAAATTCTACGAAACTCATAAACCGTACCTATTCAAAGCACAAATAATTCTACGTAAAGAATGAACAACTGAATGGCATGTGTCCCACCTCTAATTACAATTTAGTGACAGTTATTACGGCGGGAATTAATTCTAGTGAATAGTAAACATTATTTCATTAACGTTATTATATTATAACAGCTAACTGCGTAATTTTTCCACAGACGTGTCTGTCATGTTACCTTGGCCTACTTTGATAAAAGAAAAAAAAGGAATATTTGACTGCCTGTGGAATTATTTACACGTTTTTTTAAATGGTCATGGTTTCTTTTTTAAAAAAGGAACGTCGTGGAATAGTTTGCGTTTTTTTTTAAATTAGGTATACATGACAATGTTTGCTGCATAAACATCTGAATAGATTTTCATTAATTTTAACTTCTTTAGTTTGACATGACATGTGTCTTATTTATTCTGTCCTATTTACCCAGTTTTTTTCTACTTTGCAGATGTTAACGAAGTGTAGAGACGGATAAAACGAAGCTTTATATTATCTTAATATACAATCGGGAATTCTAAGTATAAATAAATAAATAGGTATTATGAAGGTAGGTATAGTCTGTATATATAAGATATTCTTTTCGTTTTTAGGCTTCCGTAGCCAAAGTGGCAAAACGGAGCTCATAAAGTTTCGCCATGTCCGTCCATCTGTCCGTCCGTACCTTAGCTCAGAGACTGTTAGTGGTAGAAGGCTGTAATTTTGCATGGCACGCACATTTTTACGCCGACATAGTGAAAGAATAAAATATAAGAAAACTTTTTTTTTGAGGGTTTCTCCCCTATGTATAAAGTGGGGATGTGATTTTTTTTTCTCACCGACCCCATAGTGTGGAGTATCATTAGATAGGTCTTTTAAAAACGTTTCGGGGTTGTAAAGACCATTTTTAGATTTAGAGATTAATTTGTGAAATATTAGGCTTTAAATTGAAAATTTCTGTTAGAGTAAGTTCCCCCCCCCCCCCCTGCCAGCTAAACGGTTGATGCTAGGTATGTGAAAAAATTCAAGGTAGTAGTATATATAGTGAAATTAAAAGGAAAACTATCACAACTAAGTAGGCTTTACAAGTTTACGAGTAACAGCTGATCAAATGTTAAGTAACAACATTTTCATAAATTCTATTAAAAATTATTATTATATAGGTAGGTATAACCTTATAAGTATGAAACAAAAACAACACGAAACCTACTTCTGAAGTCGCATTATTCGGGTGGGGGAGGGGGACTACGGAACCCTACATTGTACGTAGGTAGGCAGATACATAAAACTGATGTATTGTATGATATACCTACCTAGGTACTTGTTTCTAATTTAAATGAATTTGATTTAAGTATTTTTTTGACTTATGGAATTCTCCTTTACAAACAGACTCCTGTTTATATTGCGTCGTTTTTACGTACAACTACAGCCTAACAGCACAAAGTAATCTGCGCTAATAGCGATGTTTAATGGGAACAGACGATGTTTCTGCTACTCATAGTCCCAAACAAATCGTAAAACGTAAAACGAGAAAGGGTCAATGTTATACTGAATGGAAGGGCTGGCAACATGCCAACGTTTTCAAATACTATACAGAACTCAAGAAGAAAGTATGAGCTATGAAATTACGACAAATATATTATGCTAAAATCATTTTTACAGTTAAGTGTGTGAAAATATCTTGTTTTTACACGCTCAGCTGTAAATAGGTGTTAAATCAGGACCGGGTTTTTAGGGTTCCGTAGGCAAAATAGGAAAACGGAACCCTTATAGTTTTGCCATGTTCGTCGGCCATCTGTCTGTCATTCTGTCTATCCCCAGGTTAGCTCACAGACCCTTGGTACTAGAAATATTGCATACGGCTTTCCACCGTCATATGCACGATAGGATTTGCTTGTTTGAAAATCGGGGAAAATTTACACAGACGAAGTTGCGCGTAAGTTTTCCCCGTTTTTGCAACATTTTTCAATGCTGCTCCGCTCCTGTTGGTCGTGGCGTCAAAACGTCAGAACGAACTTCGTCTGCGTAAATTTTCCCCGTTTTTGCAACATTTTTCATTGCTGCTCCGCTCCTATTGGTCGTAGCGTGATGTTATATAGCCTTCTTCCAAACGTGAAAGATTTTTTTAATTCAGATCAGTCGTTCCTGAGATCACCGCGTTCAAACAAACAAACTCTTCAGCTTTATAATATTAGTATAGATATTAATCTATCGGCTCGGATAGTCGGAGGCATTGTTGAATCCTGTTGAACTTAAAAATTGTGCCTCCGACTCAGTTTATCACTAGCCAGTGTCAGTTCATCAGAAGGCAACTGTGGCGAAAAATGGCGACAAACTGGTAGGTGATGAAGTAAGGTATTGGTGATAAATCATCGCCAATAGCTACAATTGAATGAACGACGCAATCACATGTTACTATGTGCTAAGTAGGTTTTTACATTATCAAAATGTGACGATAATCATGTATAAGCTGGTTATCTAAAACCAATTAAAGATACAAGTGGATTTTGTTTTGTTTGTGTCTTTATCAGTTTAATACACAAGTGTCGTAATCATTTCCTCCTTACAACGCATCAATATTGAAGTTTTAAAACATTATGTATTTACGTATTTTCAAATTGTTGGAACTCTATATATCACTATATATCTTTCGGACAAAATCAGATTTTGAAATGCATTGATACTTTAAAAATGGTGCCAAACTGAAGTGCCGTTATTTTTACAGGTCCGCAGTTACCTAATGTGTGAAGAAACTGAAAATTCCGTTAGATCGAATCAGAGTGCAGTTAAGTACAATTTATAAGTCAGATAAGTTGCCAAAATACAAAAAATATGATAAATGAATGTATGAAAAAAACCTACTTTACGAATAATTATGTGCATGTTGTGTCACAGAAGGCGAAAACCACATATTCATTATTCAGCTGGCAACATTTAAATTTCAAAAGTAAAAAGGTACGTTGTAAAAGAAATAAATTATACCTGTTTAATAAACATCATAAAGTTTAATAGGCTGAATGGTACAATATGCCATTGCTAAAATGTAAAACTATCTCTGGTTTTTTAGATTTATGACATATTAAAATAGATTTCGACGAATTTCAGTAGATAATATATTGTTATTTTTAATAAAGAAGTTGTTGTTGGCGATGTTGTAGCGAATGTGTTAAAAAAATGTTCTAATGTTTATTTGCATATAAATAGCAGTAGGTAATAAAATATAACTGATCAGATTCATAATGTCTCTTTTAATTTTTAGTTGATGGCAATGTAGACGATTTCTCCGCACCCTCTTACCCCTTTGAATAAAATGTTCCACTGACCCCTTTTTTGTACTAACTCGCCCCGCACTAAATTTGTATGGTTATTTGCACCAGCTAGGTCTGTACCTAGCTGGTGCAAATAGCCACACAACCATGATTAAAATGTTGATGACTGTTTTTAAAAAAATCGATAAAGAAAGCAACCTGAAATGTGCAAAAAAGTATTTGTTGACGATATTTTTCAGTTATGTTGTTAAGCCATAATCAAGCATGTGTTAAAAAGAGTAATACAATAAAAGATCACGAATCCGACGTTAATAACTCCATAACTCATTAATTTATTGCCTTGATTCAAATAACTGAAACTCAAATAACAAAAAAAAAAAACAAATTAATTTAGACAAATCAGTTTCTACACAATTTAATAAGTCTCACAATAACAGGTACAATTTCAATTTAAATATAGGCACATAACATTAATAAAGTAACACACACAAAATTTGTAGGGGTTATCATACATAGATGAAGATTTTAACTTCCAATTACATATAGATAATATAACTAACAGAATTAATAAATGTGGTTATGCGTTGAGACAATTAAAATAATAGTAGAAACATAAAAACTGCCATTACATCTTACCACGCTTAAGTGGGCTTATAGTGCGGGGTAATAGCACCGATATAAATAGAGCCTTTGTTGCCCAAAAAAATGTATTAGGGCAATGAATGGCCTGCGGCCTGACGAATCTTATTTTTTCATTTCATTATTTATAATTATACAGCTTGGTTTACTACCGTTAGCGTCTCTTTACATCTACGAAATATGTATGTTTGTGTATAAAATTAAATAACTATTTAAGATAGCAGATGAGGTGCATTGTCGGAACAGACGCGATCCTTTCAAGTTGGTACTTAGTGATATACCGGAACTAATCAAATATAAGTGTGTGTCAGTATTTACTGTACTGATAAATCATCTAAAAGCCCGAATATTAGTTTACCTATTTAGAAATGCTGTACGCATGGCTAAATGAAGTTAATTTTATAGTTTAAAAGAGTTTCTGAACAAAAAAGTTGACGACTTTGTATATTTTTAAAGATTTTTTGTATGCTTTACTATAGCAAAATATGTTTGTACCTATTTTATTTGTAACACCATGGTTTATGCAAATAAAAATGTACTATTTATTATTGTAATTTTGACCTACTGAAAAAAAGTAAGTTATATAATATAATTTCAAATGTTGCAATTTTGCCTGCCTGATTGGTGTCGAGAACATCTTAATCTTGATTACGAAACAACAGTACCTAATATACCAAGAAAGCAAACTTGTCTAATAACATATTCAAACAGGACTAAGATCAAAATAAATATCCATAGTACGTTAGTAACAAAAATATTACTTAGAAGTTAGTATTTTATTACTTACTGATTTGGTGATTTATCGTGCTCCATAAACATGTAACATGATAAACCTATCCACTGTAGTCCATACATCCTAATCGCTTATACCTTCAGGATGCTGTTCGTATTTTCCCCCTAACAATAAACTCTTTAATTTCATTAGCTGTTATTATTATATTACAAGTGTAGCTATTTATAATGGTTTCTACTTTGTATCTTCACTATACTTAATAAGCTTTTAAGCTGAAGCAAATAATGAGATGGGGGGGGGGGGAGTTAATTGCATATCTAAAACAAGAATCTGGGCGGGGCGAGATCTGCGGCATTAGTGGTGCCATTTGGTGAGACCATTTTACGGCCAATTTTTGCCAGTGTGAACTCTAATTGTACAAAGTCGGTCTTACGGATTTTGCGCGTATTTTTCATTCATCTATTTCATACTCTAATGACTGCCTCTGTGGCGCGTTGGGAGTGTATCTGACTGCTACGCAAGATGTCGTGGGTTCGATCGAACCATCGCACTCATCACACAAAGTTTTATCCTGGGTGTGGACCCAGGATAAAACTTTGTGTGATGAGTGCGATGGTTTATTCTGTGTCTGGGTGTATTTATCTATAATATGTATGCATTTAGACATATATAAGTATGTTAATCGGTGGTCTGGTTTCCATAGTACAAGCTCTGCTTAGTTTAGGATCAGATAGCTTTGTGTGAGTTGTCCCAAGATATTATTAATATTATTATACGTTAAACTCAAAGCAGTCCAGTGCAGAGCAGAATAATGACAGTTTAATTTTCCGACATTAACATGACTCAATTCGTAATGTCTATATAGCAACCAAAAAATGTATCATATGCCTACTTATAAAGCATATTCAATTCCACGCAGCACAGTGTTTTTTTTACCCTAAAAATCGGACATGCCCTTTTTATTTCGTTAATAGATGCTTGAAACTGTTTGAAATGCGAGAGTAGAACACCCGGAGTTCAAATATACTTAGAACCAAAGTTAGAGCCATTTTGATTTTTTTAGGTATTTTGCTAAATCTCAAAATACCTCGTCTCAGGAAAAGTTTTTCATATTTCTGTTACAATATACAATTAACGGTGTATTTTAGGCATTTCTTGACTATATTTACAAGCCTTTAACTACGAAAGGAAACCCAGTATCAGGCTTTTTTGTAATTTAAGGTTTTATTTTATTTATGATAAATCCAAACGAATATGGATTTTATTTCTAGCTCATTACATTAACTAAGATACAATAAAACTCCAAAAAAATAACCGTGTCCATATCTAGTAGGATCTCGGAGATACATGCTTCTAAAGTTCTCATAGAATTTCTATGATTTTAGGGTTGCCTCTCTTAGATGTAGGTAATTGAAAATAAACTTCGTAGAAATATTTTTTGAAATTCGGATTGCATAGCGGCTACCCTAATTTATTGATTGCTACGTTTTCTGGGACTACCTATTTATTATTTACCGACCTCAAGAAAGGAGGTTCTCTATTCGGATGTTTATATTATTATTTTTTGTGTTCGGGCATAACTCCGTTATTTGTAGATTTTTTTGATTTGTTTTTTGGTTAAAAATAAGTTCACTTACTCCGGAATGGTCCCATTCAAATTTCGTAAAGATCTGATTAAGAGTTTCGGAGACCGACAACGGAACTCTTCAATAACTTACAGCAAATTACCCGCGATTGCTTTAATTGTGTGACTATGCTTTGATTACACTCTTCCATAAAATAACATTACGTACTGTAAATGGGTAAGCAGATATAACAATAATACAGTAAGGGTGTAGTTGCTGTATTATTGTTACATCTGCATTTTGGTTTCATTTTAGTTGTGTGTATAAATGAATTATGATTGTTGTAAATCAAAGATTCATTTTTTTACGGCACTAAAAATTAAGAATAATAAAACTTTTGACAAAAAAAGTAAAACCATCTTCTAAAACCCATAAAATAAACTATTATAGTTTAATTGAAAAAAAACTGTCTCGGACTTCTTAAACCGTATCTAAACTAATATTATAAAGAGGAAAGATTTGTTTGTTTGTTTGTTCCGATTTAACTCAAAAACTACTCAACCGATTGTAAAAAATCTTTCACCGTTAAATTCGTTCACCGAGTAACATAGGCTATATTTTATCCCCATATTCCTAGCGGAACGGGAATTACGCGGGTGAAACCGCGGGGCGCTGCTAGTCTATTATAAGTTTATTTTATGGGTTTTGAAGGCGGTTTTCCTTTTCTGTTAAGTTATTTTCTATTAAATAATTGATATCTGTATTTTAAGAATTATATTTCTAGATCAATGCAATATATATTGTCTGAGATACAGAAAGGTGTTAAAAAAATGAGTGAAAGTAGATACTTTCACTCATTTTTTTAACACCTTTCTTGTACCGCATCGGAGAACCCAGAAGACTCTACGTATCATCAAAATCCACATCTTCAGATAACATTTCGAAATTATCTGGGAAGTCATTCTCCATGATGGTTATATTTTCCCCAGGATCAGCCTCTTCTTCGTCCGTTGGAACATCAAAAGGCTCTAACAATATGAGGGCTTGAGGTGGAAGAGGTTGACGCTTAAGCTTATTTAATCTTTTATTAAGCCTTATATTCGATATAAAGGGGTCAGAGGATTCAAGTGCTCGATGGAAAAGGTCTAACATTGTTTTTTCTCTATCTGATTTTCTTGTGTGGTGCTCGCGGTCGTGTCTCCAAAATTTATTACGCGCTTCTCCAGCCTGCTCGGATAACAGTCCCATGGGTAGTGCAGAGTTTTTTATGATATCTTTGCCGTGCACAAGTATTTTATGTAGAGTTACGGTCATCGGGTACCACGAATACTCTTCTACGTATTTTTTGGCCAATAATTTACAAAACTCATCAAATTTATCTGCATTAACAGGTAATCCACTTGATAAAACTACTAGTATGACATGTAAGTCATCCAAAAGCCATTGCTGTAATCCTAAAATTTCAGCAAATACTGTACGACACTTATTAGACAGGGCCGTCCTTGCAGTATTTCCGTCATTAGTCGTACCCGTATTAGGCTTAACCACATCTACGAGCAGCCCTAATTTAGTTCGGATTTCATCCTGAATTTTTTTTTTATTCTCATTGACAAGAACGGCTTCCGGGGAACTTTTAGGTACTCTCCATTTTTTTACAATTTTTTTATAACCTAAATGTAACAAACATTCCAAAACACGAATCCATGCGTGCAACGGACTTATGCCATATCTCAAAAGGTTTTGATCAACAGGTTTTAAATACACAAACTCTAAATTATTAAATTCTTTGGAAGTCGCTTTACAAAAAGGGCACCGAAGTTGAGACATTGTATTAGTAATTATATTTAAAACTTTACCATCTATTATTGTCAAATATAGTTTAAACTCTGTAGAAATAGTTTGACCACTTAAAGTTTTAGTATCAAATCTGTCTAATTGGTCAATTTGATTTTGTATTAATAGTTTTTCAGCAATTATTAAATCAGTCGTTTCTTTTTTATATTGAATATGAATTGGGCGACAATATCTATACGATTGTGGAGTAGGGTTACGCCACAGAACTTGTCCACAGGTTGTTTTGATCTGCAACGGTATAAAAGTAGTTGCAAAAAGGCAACTCTCGTCATGTTCATTTTGGGAAAAGTTCTGTTTATACAGTGATTGGCCTGTACTACCGTCAAACCCCCAAGATGCTTCAAAAATACAATTTAATTTATTGGTATCTTTTCGATTACAGTAGTCAGTAAAAGTTGCGTCATAAGATTGAACTAATCTTTCGAAAGAATGAGATACTAGGCTGGAAACTGGAATAATAGCTTCTGTATCAGATACATGGACTGGATGTAACGGGTAGCATTGTATTTTGGCTTCGAGCACTTGGCTGTATGGAGGAAAGGCGTTAAATCCACGAGCTTTTAAATCTTGTTGTAAAAATTTGTATGTCGCCACTGAAAACTTTCTGTCAATATAAATAGCTAGCGCTTCATCTGCTGAATAAGGTGTCGGTTGCGTTCTAATTTTTGAAGCAATTTTTGTCGCTCTTGTTGGAGTCTGTACACATGAATCGACAATAAATTCTAAATCTTTGGAAACGCTCTTTTTTAATTTTTTACCTCCTACTTCAACAGTACTCGCAAAGACTGATATTACTTTCTTTGGAGACTCTTTTTCTAAATAATCCTGCAATCGTTTTCGAGCTCTGTGTTTCTGTCTTAGAGAAAGATCATCATATCTACTCATCGGTAAAGAACCGGGAATCAAAGATGAATCAGTAGAGGGGATGGAAACGGAGACAGGATATGAATTAAGGATGTGACTAGGACCAGGTTCAGGGATAGGATAGTTCGAATTGGGAATAGATTGAGAAGAAAGATCTAAGTTAAGGAAGCTTAAGGGACTAGGTTCAGAAACAGGACATAAATCAGAACTTGGAATGTAATCTGGTACAGAACTGGGACTAGGTTCAAGAATGGGATCGTCATATCTCCTCATCGGTACAGAACCGGAAATCAAAGATGAATCAGTAGAGGGGATGGAAACGGAGACAGGATATGAATCTAGGACGTGACCGGGACCAGGTTCAGGAATAGGATAGTTCGAATTGGTAATTGACTGAGATGAAAGGTCAAGGACGACTGAAGGACCAGATTCAGAAACAGGACATAAATCAGAACTTGGAATGTAATCTGGTACAGAACTGGGACTAGGTTCAAGAATGGGATCGTCATATCTCCTCATCGGTACAGAACCGGAAATCAAAGATGAATCAGTAGAGGGGATGGAAACGGAGACAGGATATGAATCTAGGACGTGACCGGGACCAGGTTCAGGAATAGGATAGTTCGAATTGGTAATTGACTGAGATGAAAGGTCAAGGACGACTGAAGGACCAGATTCAGAAACAGGACATAAATCAAAGCTTGGAATGTAATCTGGGACAGAACTGGAACTAGGTTCAAGAATAGAATTACTAAGAAGAGGTTCGGCTACAAGACAAGACCACTGCTTAGAAAAATCTTCATTTAGCCACCTTTTGTGTTTTGTTATAAAAATATTATAATTATAATTACATTTTTTGTATAATGTTTCACATTTAGAGGTAAATTTAATTATTAACTTATGCAAGTCTTTATTGGTTTGGTGAGTTAAGGGTAGTGACAGAGCTTCTAAAATAATTGAAATGCGATCGCTTATGTCTAAATCAGTGGGTCGGACATTTTTTCCAAGTTTTTTAGCAGCGCCGACAAGTATTTGGTACGCTTTTAATTTGGTAAAATTAGGTGTTAAAGGTTCTCCTTGCGCATTTGCGGGTACTCTCGGAGACTGAAGAGCACCGGCTGTGGCGGTATCCACAGCTTCATTTGCCGCTCGCTGACCAACAAGAGGGTTGGCGCCCTCTTGCCCTCCTTGCATTAAGTCAGCCGGTCGGAGCCCGGACAGACATCCCTCAACAGGGTGGGTCAACTCCTGTTGAGGCGAAATGGTACCATGGGTCTTTAACGGCTCCATGGTGCCTCACCCCCGTTCCTCCAGAGATTATTTAACAGTAAAGGGTTTTAGTTGAAACCTAACGAGGGCGGACCCCTTCCCTTTACCAAATAATCTCCTTCATCAGATTTAAATCACTTTTAATGTGAACAGACATTGTGGACGGTGGAAACCATCCCATCCCGAACAAAGAAATTCGGTGACTCATTTCCATGACGCACTTCCAAAAAATGGAACTCTCTACTAGCACATCTCTGAGCAAGGTAAGGACGGATAGGGCTGCACATAGTGCTGCACTGTCCGGCCTTACGTTTGGACTCTATTTCCGCTTAACATCAGGTGGAATAGAGTCATTTGCTTACGTTAATATAAAAATAGAAAATTAAAATATTCCTATTTATTATGAAGAAGGAACCTATGCTTAAATACTTACAAATATTGTAAATTAAAAAGAACGTTCATGGTATTTGTTGAATTTCTAAGTATCTTTTATTCATATATTTAAAACTTAATGTAAATGAATTGCATAAGGTGGACTTAATTCTAAAGTCATAAAAGTAATTTTCTACTAGTCAAACTTTGGATGATGCAGAGGAAAAGTAAAATTTAATCATTGACATTTTAGGTTAGTATTGAACCCATATTGCACGTACCTATTACAAGAATAGCTTATTTCTTATTGATTAGTACTACCTCCAAAAATAACAATATTTTGAAAAATTACTTCTATTTTAATTAACTTACATATTAAAAGCGCAAAACGTTATTATTACGTATTGCTATCACCTGTCCACAATTAGGTATTTTTTAGGAAAATATTTTGTAATTTTTTATTTGTGTCAACCCTAGGTCGTCATTTTCAAAATCCGATAGCTTCGAGATCCTGCTAGATATGGATTCGATATTTTGAATTTGAATAGATAAGGATATAATTAATAAGTACATTAAGAATTAAAATCCATATTCGCTGAGATAAAAAAATAAAAAATAAAATACGAAATGAAGCTAAAAAATTCATAACTCCCATTTGAATGCAGTAAAAATTACAAGTATTATCTTAAAATAAAGACAAAATGGTGTTTTATAATACTGTATATAAATATATTTTAATTATTCAATACTTTTTTTTATATTAATGTTTTTGTGATTTTTCTGGTTTCCATAGAAAAATAATAAAAACGACCATAACTTTGGTTCTAAATAAAATTGAACTCTGAGTGTTCTTCTCTCGCATTTCAAACATGTTACAGCATCTATTATTGGAATAAAAAGGGCATGTCCGATTTTAAGGGCTAAAAAAACACTGTGCGCAGTCTGTATTTAAGTACCCCAGCCCAAAACAACATTCACAAAAATAGCAGTCGAAACGAGAAATAAGGAAATAGGCATGAGAGCAGTTACCTCGCACGAAATAGAAAAAAAAACAGGCCGCTTTCAACTTCAACTATGTTTTGCAAATAATCGAGTGTGGTTTTGTTTACTTTTGAAAATAAACACGTCCCTCGTGTAACTTGCGTAAATGTGTAGCGCAGTTGCTACGTCAAATGAATTGCATTGTGCAAATGCATATGCAGTTAAAACAAATAGTTCTAAATTTTATGACAGCTTTATTTTCGGACATGGGAACTCCGAGTCCAAAAATAACGAATACATATGATTATTCTGGAAATTGTACATATAGTTATTTTAATCTAAAATTCTATCACGATTGGTGCAATCCGATCGAAACGTCGGGTAAATAAAAGGTTCGTACCTTTAAATAATTCACGCAATAACTCCCGAAACATATTTAATATGTATAAAAACCGCGAAAGTTTAAAAACAATAGTTATTCTTAATCTAAATATCCACCTACCTATACCAAAAAATCTAATATTTGTATCTACAATATAAAAAAGTATAATAAGGATATTTATAATTAAATTAGTTGAGTAACTTGTGGTAGTAATTCCTGTTGAATTACAACCATTTATCATCATCATGAGACATGGTGATCGACACTATAGTGTTAAACCATACCTACATCATAACGTAAAATAACTAATAAGTCTATAACCTTATTTATTAATTTTACCTAGTCTATTCAATCTACTTCATTACTTCTGCACAGTTTTAAAGTCTGAGCACTACTGTACAGTACAATTGGGAGACATAATCAACTTATGTAGTCTTACTAACAAAACTAACGAATAACTGGCAGATCTATTAAGCTGCAACCAAGTGCAGAGCTCCTCCTTCCAGTCCTTCCACTACATACTTAGAATTCAAAGCCAGATTTGGCTGGGTCACCGATATTCCCTTAGCCAAAGACAGTAGCCGCTGCCACCTGACTTCACCAGGTGGCTCAGATTAACTGAACAATACTTCCCGTGTCTACATAAGGCGGATAAAACAATGCCTCATTACAATTTTTATCCACTCTTTACTCCAAAAAGGTAGTGCCCGAATCAACCAACCTCTAGACTTGCAGGGAATTGAACCCAACCTTGAGCATTGACTCAAGGTCAATGTCATTGAACTATTTAGGTCACCAAACTCGTTCACGTTCACGCCGTTTTTCAGTACTCAACAGTACTTACTCTTGTTTAATATTATACTGGTTAGATACGGTTTTCGGAATTAAATAATGGTGTTATTGTACTATTGCGGCAGTTTTAATCCACATGGGAAGAGAGATAATGATACTCAATTTGAAGAACTTCCGACACGCGAAACGAAATGTTGATTATCTGCGAAACGTCTGAACGGCTTATTATTAAGCAAAGCTGATTTTTTTTACGATTAAAATTAAAAAGCTAATTTTAGCTTTTTAATTTTAAAAATGCAAATTCCTCTATCTGTTTAGGCGCTACAATGACATAGATGAACGCGCAGATAGGTACCAGGGACTGATGGAGAAATTTGTTGGGGGCCGAACGGTTAAAGGACTGTTGGTGAATTGGTTTGGGAGGGGGGAGGGGGAAGGATCGCTGTAGCCTGTTACATTGATATGGTTGATATGGCGGTAGTATAGCGACTAGCAGTAAGCTGGTACTGGATCTGGTAAATAAATGTAGGACTTTGTCCTAAGAGTAAAAGAACAGCTTATTACGTAAATATGACACAATTTAGATATAAGTAACACTTGGTATAAAATAATCTAGTTAAAATAATTATAATTCAACACGGTTTGTTTAAAAACCTGCCCTGACAGATCGTCCGTTCTCCCAACACTTTTATTTTTACCTTTTTTATTGAAAATCAAACAGATTGAAATGAACGAAAGACCGCACAATCCACAATCATCACAGAGCTTACACGTGAGACGTTCGATAACTCGACACATCCAACACAGTAGCTACGCCCCTAGTAAAAACATACTAAATCGATACTAATAATAAAAAGTTGAAGAGTTTGTTTGTTTGATCGCGGTAATCTCAGGAACTACTGATGTGAATTGAATAATTCTTTCACTGTTGGATAGCCCATTTATCGAAGAAGGCTATAGGCTATATAACATCACGCTACGGCCAATAGAAGTGGAGCATCAATGAGAAATGTTGCAAAACAGGGAAAATTTACGCGGGACATCTAGTTATTTAGTAGTAGTAGTAAGTATATTTTTCCAGAGCTTATGCTCGGTTTTACTCGCGTTAGGTTTGTTTACCTTACTGCTTCCGTTTCCAGAACCCTTCGCTGGTCTACATTTCCAAAAAAATATCTTTGAAATTTCAGGTCCATAAGGTTTACACTAATGCGTGTATTTAGACCGCCAGGAGGCGCTACAGTATATGCGTTTGTTTGTTTATCCAAAACGGTCAAATTTATCTTATTTTTAAAAGTCAGAAAAGTTTGATGTAAAAAAACGAAATTAAAATTTTGAAAAAATCCAGGACGTCGCTGCCTTGTCACATGTAGTTATATTAGTATTAATAGTACTAATATTTGAGTTCAATTCAGAGCAGTAAATGGCAGACTCCGACGGTTTTTTTCGGTTACTTACCTCCTGTTAGTCGAGGGATTTTATAACTATTTGATTCATTTTTTCGCGGGATTTTTCTAAGACTAACACTATACCGTTTCCTGTAAAAAAATTGCATGTGTTCATCAAATGTAAAAAGGGAACTTGTTTTTTTTTTGACGATTGTGTTAGGTTACTCACAAAAACATGTGACACATTGCTTATGCTCTGACGTGTTGTTTTGAAGGGTGTGGCATTTCGATACAAAGTCACATTTTGATATGTCGCTCGTCATATTTAATCAATTTATCACAATGAGATTACTTTTAAGGAAACATCATTGATTGATCATACTTAATGCAAATGGGCAAACAAAGGTTAAGATTTAGTGAGATGAAAATACTGATCATAACGACGTCAGTGTGTTAATGTGGCAATAAAAAAAAGTCTCGTACAAAAATGAAAGTCCTGACTCACTTATTAGCTCATCAACGGCCTGTCCAAATCATTGGACCTAGAGAACTTAATCTCGCAAAGAAATTTCTTATTGTTTGTATTTACGGGGCTACAAAAGCCGCACTTATCCTCCTGATTGGACCAATGTGTGTTAAATACTTATCCTGCCAGTTCCTTCACTCCAGCCACCTAAGGCACTTCAGTCAGAAGCTCAGCAGTCTGCCCTAAACGCTGCACGCCTCCGGGTGGGATGATGTGGACGACAGGAACTGCACCCGGTGTTCGGCCACACTGCTGCACTTCAGAATAACGTGCCGGGGCGATTCTTCAGTTTCAGAGCGGACTGTCTGTCAACCCAATGGTGTGAAGGTGCTTGTTTAGGTGACAGTGACCCGTAAAGATGCCGACAACCTTGCGTAGCTTGTCCCTTTCAAGTCTAATGAGAGTAATGAGGCTTCGTGAGTATCTCCTTGAAGCTTCTGTAAACGCTTCTTTAGTTTGTCTGCGCCGCTGTTACGAGTATTTCCCTATTCCGCTACATGGTTGGTTTCCGTTAATTCACGCAGCCATGCCTTAATTTGAGCCAGTGGCAGGGGCACCAGCGGCTCGGGGCCTAGGTTGCCATTTTGGTGCCCCACCTCGCCAGTTCATCCGCCGCGTCGTTTCCGATGGAGTTGCTGTGCCCCTTAATTTACTGCAGAGTTACCACATTTCTATGAGAGACCGTCTGTAGCGCCTCGTGGCATTCGTGGATGAGGGCTGAGTTTATAGTTTTATTTTTTTGGGCTTGTAGCACGGATGACCTTGACGTTTTTAACATTTCTGGATGTGATCGTCTGTGTCGCTCTGGTTATGCCAATACATTAAGCTTGGAATATTGTACTCCTCTTGTCTAGGGAGGTTGGTATTTTTAAATTGATGTCGTCTGAGTAGCACCTGTGCCCTCACAGGGCACAGGTGCTACTCAGACGACATCAATTATGACCTCGTTTAACCCGGAGCGGTCAGCTCCTTGAGGTTCAAGCCTAATTTTGTATCGTTACGTTTTCATTATTTTTGTTTTGATGTGACTCGCCCAAGAAAACTGTTGTCAAGTATAATGCCTAGATATTTTACTTGTGTAGTTAGGATGAGTTCCGTTTTAAAGAGCATCGGTAATTTGAGCTCAGGTAGTTTCCTTTTAATTGTGAAGAGGACAAGTTCTGTCTTACTGGGGTCAACGAATAGCTTGTGTTCGTCCCACCACTTTACTACGAGTTCAAAGAATACAAATCACTTTACATAGCATATTCTCGGCGATGCCGTTTATAATAGTGGTGTAGCCTCTGTCATTGAGTTTTTTTATAAGACTATCTAGTATCAGTAGATACTAGATAGTACTACTAAATACTAGGACGCCTCCTTGTGGACATCCTCTTACAACCCTAGCTCTTGTGGGCGTATTAACCGTTACTTGGACCACCCTGTAGTTTACCCATTCAGTGACCCAGCTCCTTAGTAGGAGTTCTCTAACAAATTTTTGTAGGGCGTGGCTTAAGCTGTTGTGCATGTCCTTATCAAAAGCTCCTTCGATATCAATGAAGGCTGCCAGTGTTGGTGCTTTGTTTTTAAGTGCAATTTCTATTTTGTATACTACGAAGTGCAGAATAGACTCTGTAGATCTGCCTTTTCTGTATGCGTGTTGTTGGGGATGGAGAGGTTTTCTTTTTAGCGCTTCATCTCTCAGGTGTTTATCCACTAGCCTCTCTAGTGTCTTCAAAATTAAGGATATGAGGCTGGTGGGGTTTGGAGTTTGTGTATTCCTCCTTCCCAGGTTTTGGCAGGAAAATTGCTTTCCCCTCCCTCCATGTTTTGGGGATGTATGTACCTGAATGCTTAAAGATCCCATCCGGCCCTGCAGATTTGAATGGTTTGAAGCTAGTCACTGCCCATTCATTTCTCCCAGTCTTTTCTGTCTAGATTTCGTGTATTTTTTGGTTAAAGAGTTTCTTTAGTTTGTGACGAAGGCGCTCGACTTCTGGTCCTCACCATTGACTCTTGTCTACGTTCGAAGCTGTAATTACCGAACATGCGGTTTCGTAGCTTTACTACTTCGACTAAGGTAGTGGTTAGGGTAGATTTATTATTTGTTAATTGTTTTTTTTTCGGCGGTCAGAGAGACAGGACTGACTTGGATAGTGAGCCGCACACTACTGCTGTGCTCTAAATAAAATACGTGATATAGACAACGACGAAGATGTTGGGGATAAGGCACGCTTATTTTGCTTGCCCATGCCCGCCCCTGAGAGATTTAAGGGGGTAAGCAAATTTACCTTGGAGGAAGCAACGGTCAATAGTTACTTAAAATAACACAGTTATTACTGCTTTTACAATTACAAAACCTACCTTTTAGACATGAGAAAAGGAAAATGCGAGAAAGTAAGCTGTCATCATATTCAAAGCTCCACATTTAACCTGTGAAAATATAAAAAATATACATATATTCGTATGACCGGGTCTTTGAGCAGTTAAAGTGTACAATAAATACCTAACACTGCTATCTAAAATTGGCTAAATTGCCTTCAATTCAAAAATAAGAAGAAGTATCTATAAATTATTACAATAGGAAATTGACTCTACACGATACACTATCTTTTTTTTAATTTTTAAAAAAGATGACTCGCAATAGGGTAAAATCCCTGTGTCGCGGGGGACTTTACAAACATACAAGTCACGGACACAAAGTACACCCAGACTCGGATCATCAATTTGTGGATCACACAAAGTGATGTCCCGTGTGGGAGTCGAACCAACGACCTCTTGCGTAGCAGTCGGACACATGATAGAAATTGTTACCGATCTATGAGCATTTTAAAGTTTCATTTACCATATGTATTTCTGGCATACTCTCGCCATTTTTGACATCTCCACGATTCCTTGGAGTTAAATCCTTCCTAGTTGAGTTAGTACGACTTTTGGCTTGGTGCGCCAGACGAGCTTATTTACCGGAAAGCTGTAAATAAAGAGGCGTTTGCCTTCAGGAGTACTGCTCTTGGCAAGAATCCAGCAGTATGCTTCCAAAGATTATGATGATGGAAAAATGGACTAAGGGCTGGTAGATGCCACTGATATTAGGTGCTACCGCATGATTGTAGTTCACTAATGACATACTTACACTGAATTTTGCGTGTTTTTAATGAGATTATAAAAATAACAAAGTATAAAGTCCTGATCTTTTTATAATTCTTAAAAGGACGCACAATTTGATTAAAATAAAACGCATGTTAAGCATTCGTCATCTAAACGTAGGCTAAAGATTTTATAGACTTGGCCTAATATTCCAATAGCTTAAAAAAATATTACGTCTGTCGCAAATAACACGGCGTATAAAAAAAAAACAACAAATATTCAACAATCAGATCAACTCTACCAATCAGACAAGATAAAAAAAGCGAGCAAAAACAAACAAAAAATACACCAAATAAAAAATCAGGAAAATAATCTAATTTAAATGACAACCCTGAAACAGATGTCAATTGTTTTCACGGTGTCTTTTTCTGGCGTTTGTAACTGCGTAGTATTCGAGCGAGATAGAAGATGACCCAGAATCATTAGTACGCTGTTTATTTTCGGTAAATAGAATAAAACAAAATAAATTATGAAGTAAACATTGTTTACACCTAATGTTTGAGTTGCTGGAGAGCGTTCCAGAAAACTGTCTCAAATAATATCAACGCATAATGAAAAAGCAATCGCTGTAGTCGAAATCCGGGCAGTAAGGAAGTGAAGGCACAAAGTCGGCACGAAAAGGCTTTAAATGAAAAGAGTTTTGTGTCTTTTCATTGTCATTTCAATCTCAAGGCCAATGATTTTGGTAAACTACTTAACTGTCGAATACGGTAAAGAACTTGACGATATTCCAAAATCGTCAAATTCACGGTTGGTATAACATCAAGCTGGTTAGCCTGATAAATTCGGGAAGAAATAACCACAGATTGGTGTCCCAGTCTGTAGTTAATTCTTCCCGAATTTCACAAATGTCAATTTGGAATCAGGCGTAGTATAAATGTGTATTTATAAATAAATATAAGTCAGCGAGGGCGTGCCGTCTGCCTGTCACCGTAATGGTGTGGATTTGGCACGGGTCGCCGCGTATTTCGTCACAAGTTATTACAAACACGGTATCGACATCTCCAGATTTATTTTAATGTGTTATGCTAGTGACAGTGGCAAATTGGTCTGTTAACGAAAATTGCTTGTAGTCTCTCATAATATTTGATAACTAGAAATGTTATTTTATGTTGAAATCATACTTTTGGAGTCTGAGCAACTCTGACTAGGCCTTTGACTGCACAATAGCCAATGGCAGTCGTACGCATAAAACATGTGCATTAGCCTTGCCAAAGGTTGTGGCCGTATTGCATGGGTTTTAGAAGGGAGACCAATGAAAAATGACTATCCGGGGTGCTGGGGGATAATGTCTATGGTACAACTATAAAAAAAAACTGTTATCATCAACCACCATAATATAGAACTACATAATCTATACCAATATTATTAAGAGGTAACGTTTGTGAGTTTGTGACGTTATAGAGGGTAATCTGGATAAAATATCTGGATATATCCAGACATTACACTCTACAACGTCACCAACTCACAAACTTTACCTTAAAGCAACTGAAGTAGACTCCAGTTGCTTTTAGAATTTTCAAAGCTTATAAAATTCTTTTAACAATAGAAAGCCACGTTATTTGTGTGTCTATATGCTATTTAAAATCACGCTACGACCAATAGGAGCTGAGCATTAATGAAAAATGTTGCAGAAAAAACGAAGCTGCGCGGGTCAGCTAGTCAGCGATATTATACCTTCTACAAGCAGATTTATGTCGTTTGTGCTTGATACATGCATAAATGAGGCCTCTCTTAAGGCGCTGACAACAGCCAAATAGGCTTATCCTAAACAATTATTTTTTAGCCTAATCTACGTAGTTTGTGACGGCAGAAAAAATATATGTTAATCTTGAACATATTTCTAAGAACCCTGTTGTATTCAAAACACGAATTTGAATTTTTTTCTCGATAAAAAAAAAATACAAACTAACCTCTTAAAATGATCTTCTAACAAAAATATCTGTATTACTTAACAACGTACGTTGGTAAAATAATTAACAATAACGTATCATGTTATAATACAGAATCTGGTTGTTTTTTATTTTCGACTACTCGACTTATTTTCAAGTAATTAATTGTTTTATGGTTTATAATAATGGAATAATGGATTCTTGTCGAAGTTCACTCTTTTGTGTAGGATGTGCAATTTAAAATTTATCATTAAAAGTGATTTCAGTGACGAAAATTATTTACCAGTCAATTATTGTGCTGTAGCAGGTATGTTATCAATTTTCCGAGGACTTCAAACTTGGAAGAATTTTCATCAGCTCTAAATTTACCTTATGTCAAATAAATAATAATATTATTAATAAAAAATAATATATATCCATAATAATTACTGATAACAAAAATACAGTTTTTTTTGTCTGTCTGTCTGTCTGTTTGTTCCGGCAAATATCCGAGAGCAAATATATTATAATTATGCGAAAATATTTAAAATGTTGCTAATATATTTTCGAGTTTTATTTTTCTTTCTTTTATATTGTTTTGAAGTTCATAGCAAATAAAGTCTCCTGAAATAATTAAAAATACAAACGTATAAAAAATATTTATTGTTTTTTTTAATCGCCCTGTCTAATTTCTTTCTAGTTCTTCATATAGAACAAAAAATAAAGCGCCATCTATTGGTTTATTGTTTATTATTGACCGCGTCCTTGTGTTGGTAGTTCGCTGTTTTTACCGTCCTTTATCAATGGCACTAGGACATCGGAGAAATAGTGGGCGTGGCTAAAATAGTGAAACATCGAAGTTCAGTAGCTGTTGTCAGCGTCTTAATAAGGATACGGGCTTAAGTGCCAGTGGGCGTCACATGTCTACGAATTAGGTCTAAGATATGCCTCCTTCCAATATTTTCTTTCACCTATTTTGTAATTAAATTCAAAAACCGTTACGTTGTAGAGGGTAATGTCTGGATCTATCCAGAGATTACCCTCTACAACGTCACAAACTTTACCTAAAAGCAATTCAAGTAGACTCGAATTTTTAGAATTTTCAAAGCTTTTAAAATTATTTTTCGGGTACCTCGATGGCTAAGGATGCCCCTATCTCTATGTTTACAATAACGTTGATCCAGGATATGGTCTAAATAAATACGAAACCTCCAAATCAGCTATCATAAATCGTTTGTTAACGCCTTGAAGCGTTTGTACACCGTTGAAAGACGAGCAGATATTTATGATTTGGAATTGTGTGAGGATATTTTTCAAGTGAAGTCATAATGTTGGCAGGTGTTGGCTCGACACACTCACATTTTATTGCCACATACCTATCAGTATTGAGTGGTAGACAATTGGCAACTATTATTGATTGTATTTACAATGCAGTTGTGTAGTAGCTATGGCGGTTATTAACAATGAATATTATTTTGATTTTTATTTCAGTCTTTGTTGGAGAAAACAAAGATAAAAATTGTATTTAATTGGTCTAGGTACTGAAAAAAACAGTGCCCATACCCCGTGACCTTTGTGACGTTCCACAAAGTTATTTTGGAAATTGCTCAGGGAACACACTGTGGCTTCAGGTTCAAACGTACTCGTACAACAGAAGAATTCTACTATTCTAAGGTCTGTCCTATAAGGACACTGAATTTACAATTGCACAGCACCAGCAATTAACAAAACAAAACATTGAAGAAAACGTAGAAATCAATAGAAAATTCAAGATTTTCTAAGTCAAGGCTCCAATTAAGATACATAATAGATTTCCATAAGTTTACATATCAACAAACCTTGGAATAATAACTTGTTTTTAATAAAACTAGCTCAAGCGTCAAGTGAACTATTATTACGAAACACCGAGAAGACAGAAGGCAAGCTTTACACAAACGCGCTTGAGCAACGCACACATCAACATAGATCACGGACACGGAAATTCAGACCATTTTTCACAAAATACCGAGAGTGGAGAAGCCTACATATGAACATAACTTTTCATATTTACAACTTTTCACATTGACATTGAACTATGAACAAGAATTACTGCTTTGTTCAGAAAGCATCCTGAGATTCAGTGTTCGAGATCGAAGGTTATTGAAAAGTTTGTATTTTATCCAGGATTCCGAAGATTATCACGGAGCTGAAAGCTTGTAGAAATAAATGGTTGTCTGTAAAGTCGGTTTACGGACAATAATTTTACGTGATAACATTTTTTTTTTCTTTATCCAAAAATCCAAAATTTTTACATTGTGTTTGAATACATAATACATAGTTTAAGAAATAGAAGCAAACTTAATAATAATATTGATTGTTCCGACATTGATGGCATTGTAATAAACAATGACTGTGACAGTTTTTTTTATTTCGCATGTAGCTGCAATCGCCAAAACATTGATGACATTGTAATAAACAAGCATGCCTGGTACATCTTTATTGGACCCGGGCGCATACGCTCGACGGCCATAATACTTTAGCCTATCAGCAGGCTGACCGTGGCAGACCGTGAAATTCAACGTGACGTAACGTGATACTTTTTTGAGCGTGCACCCAGTCATCGATTTAAGAGACGTTATCATACAAACGAGAGCGAGCCTTTTGACAGGTGTTGCTAGAGAAGTGCCTACATTATCGGGATTTTGTGACTTTATTCCGAAGGTGTTTCTAGATTCCGTGTCCGTGAGCAATGTGTGTAGGTACGTCCCTTTGATTGAAGCCATCTTAATCACATCAACAACAAACCAAATCGTCAACGTAGCAAAATGCTTAAACATCATGTTTAAAGAAACGTCCAATTAGCACACTGTCCAAAATGATGTACTTATGCCTAAACACTTATTTGTCTAATGCTTAAGCCACACTGTGCTCCTTGCGATGTTCATAGTTCTGGTCTCTGCCCACACATTTCTCTACTCGCGACGCTCCGTACTTGGTCGTTTGTGTTTGCAGCCTCATGTTGCCAAACCTTTGAGTTACGCCCGAAAAACCGCCAAAAAATATCAAATATCCCGATATAACTTCTGATAGGCTGTTCAGTCTTAATAGGAGGTAATTATGATATCAAATGCCTGATGCGTTCTCAAATAGAGATTCCACAATTGACACGCTTGTCTTGTAAAGTCCGATTCCCATATTTATCTTATTTTTTATTTTTTTATTGGTCCGATTCCCATATGTAATGATGCCACACTTCGTATCGTTCTCCTTTCATCTCTACTTCCCGTGCCACTCTCTCTATTTCGCCAGTATGTGGCAGGGGTATAAGAATTGCTGTCTAGTTTGTTTGAAAGCTTAGCTTCTGTACTCTCAATGGTTTGTGATATTATCTCGTATTACTCTTTATATTATACCTTGTGGTATACCTATTAGTCGGCTGTGTTATCAACGAGGCGTACATTATTAGTCTATTGTTTTTTCCAGTAGTAGTTTGCTCTTGTTTCATTGTTGTTATTTTAGCGTTATGTTAGCGTGTTAGCGTAGGTACATAATGTCATGTACCTTTTGTAATGTTTATTTACTGGACAGTAACACATACCTAACATTTTGTTGTTGGTTTAGTACGAAAAATATGTAGTACGTAAATAATATTGTAGTTAAATATATATTCCTACCTATAATATATATAAATAGGTATACGGAAATGGTAAAGTAATATCTTTTAATAATCTAATGTATGCTTACGACGGGAGGGTGGGAAGGGTGCCCCAAAAAATGTCGTTTTGAGGAGAGAAAGGCTGGTCGAGAAATGTTATACATGAAACAACCGTCTGGGAGGGGGGGGGGTGTCACGTGCCCCGTGCCCCCCCCCCCCCTGGATCAGCCTATGGGTATAAGTAACCTATAGCTTTAACTTTTTAGAATTACCTACCTACTTTGTAAACAAGTATACAGTATTTTATGACTTTTTAATTTGCCTAGCGGGTAATACGTACAAATTGAAGCACCATTGTGTTATAAAAAATGTAGGTAATTAATTAAGGTATTCTCTATTTTTACTTATTTTTACACTCCAGTTATTGTTGCGACATTATCATAAAATGACAAATTAACTCTCTGACAAAGAAGTTTCACGGGGGAACTATACCTAACTCAAGTATATTTTCAAACTAGATATATTTCATGGCAAACATTTGCAAGACTTGCCCGGTTTCTGTCAGAGTTACTTTCAACGAAAGTTTGTCTTTTTGAAAACGCTGTTGGTCCGATAACCGAGGAAAATGGGTTTTTGAACAACGCACTAGAAGTTAAACACATAAACGATTAATAAGTTCTCATACTCATACTATTCCAATTTTTGTCAGTCGTTCTTAGAGTTGCATTTTGTAACATAAGTGAATAACTTTTCTCTTAATTAACTAGAATTCTCAGAAACCGGGCATGGTTCCACTGTGGCAGTGGCGAACCGGTTAGCTAGGAGCTTGGGGAAGACAATCATGCTGTTATTTGCAATTAAAAATAAATATAAATAAGTAAAAGTTACAAGATACAGTAACCCGCATTAGCCATTAAGTTCGAGTTTTCTGAAATCCTTGCCTGCTTAAGAAATTTACAGTTTTTTAAGTCCAAGGGTTTGAGTTTGAGGCATAATTTTACAAGGCAATAGACCGTGTCATTCTAACTATAATCGAATGACCCAATTCTTTAATTCTCAAAAAAATATCACATGTTTTTGTAAATTGTACACTTCTGTCGTCATATCTTTGTTTTGTCCAGGTTAATCAATGTTTAAATAATAAAACAATAACACGAACAGTTGCTAAGGGGATTAACAATAATATTGTATGTTTTTCAGTAGGTAAAATAGCCGTTATCATTTAGAAAGTTGCTACCGTTATCAGAGTGTTTATTGACCTTGTGTAACATGTAGTGTTTGCCGTTTTAATATCTGTATGTATTAGGTACTAGCTGTCCCGCGCAACTTCATCTGCGTAAATTTTCCCCGCTTTTGCAACATTTCTCATTGCTGCTCCGCTCTTATAAGTCGTAGCGTGATGTTATATAGCCTATAACCTTCCTCGATAAATGGGCTATCCAACAATGAAACAATTTTTCAATTCGGATCAGTAGTTCCTGAGATTACCGCGTTCAAACAAACAAACTCTTCAGCTTTATAATATTAGTATAGATTAAAATGGACGCGAATATTTAAAAAAAAAATGTTCCTTGTAGCTAACTTTTCAACCGACTTCAAAAAGGAGGAGGTTCTCAATTCGACTGTATGTTTATTTTTTGTATGTTTGTTCACCGATTACGCAGAGACGGCTGGACCGATTTGAAAAAATATTTTTGTGTTTGAAAGGGTATAACTTCCAAGTTGGTCCCATTGTCATCAAATCACTATCTGATGATGGGATCCTGGAGAAATCGAGGGAACTTTTAAAATATTATAGGTTCACCTACAGTGATTTAGGTATATTTCATAGTGATTCGTGCATTTACTCTTAAAAAGCACCAATTGGTGAAGTGGAACTGATGATGAAGACCACAAATGACGAGCGGACCTATTCAATATTTCACAGTTTGCGTTAATATGGTATTGAGTAGCACTTTATTCTCGTCATACTACTTTTACACAATGTAATGGAGCTGATATTGAACTCCTCAACAATTAACGGCCCTGCATAGGGGCAAGCAATATTTTGTAAAAGGATTTGAGCAGTTGACATAAGCTTAATGTAACTTATGTGAATTACAAACCAACCCACTAAAAAGTAAAAAATAAAAAACTTTTTTACAAAAAAATATATTAGCAACGTCAAAAATAAATACAAGGCAACTAAAAAGCAAAAAATAATATACCAAGAATAACAAAAACAAATTAAAGATTTTGAAGTTGGTGCCATGAAATAGTATCTAGTCTTTATGTTTTATTTGGCACCAACTTCAAAATGTTTAATTTGTTTTTATATCAAATTGTGCTATTATTTGCACAATAATAGCACAATTACAATAATGGTAATCTATACTAATAATATATAGCTGAAGAGTTTGTTTGTGTGTTTATTCGAGCGCGGTAATCTCAGGAACTACTGAAAAAAACGGGGAAAATTGACGCATACGAAGTTGCGGGGGTCTGCTAGTTGTACAATATAATGCAAGAGTATCTAAAATTAAACAGTATTGTAATACGAAGTACAAATTCTGAAGTGGGGAAATCGATATATACTAGAACCGAAGAACTCTGTGGTACCTGTCCACCAACCGGCATCGGATCGGATCGAAGGGGGGGGGGGGAGGCAGGTCAGGCCAGGTCAGGCCAGTCGATTGTTTTGTGTAAAGAATTTGTTGTATTGTACTTTTTTTTTTAAAAGACGACTCCCGCGTTAGGATACAAGCCCTGTGTCGCGGATAACTTTACAAACATACAAGTCACGGACACAAAGTACACCCAGACTCGGAACAATTTGTGGATAACACAAAGTGGTGTCCCGTGTGGGAATCGAACCCACGACCTTTTGCGTAGCAGTCGGACACACTCCCACCGTTGCTAATTTGCCTCTTGGGCAGCCCCCCCCCCCCCCGGAATGAAATTTAATGTCATGAATATTGCGGCGGCAAAATTTGATCTCGCTCCACGCTCCAACCTAATAATAAAATCAAGCTCACAATCTAGGTACCTTTTAGTAGCCGATTCTCGATTCGTCTGTTTAACTACAACTTGTGGTACAAAAATAGTAGAATAAATAAAAAAAATGCTATTAATTTGTCGTAATCGAATAGCTTACCAATGTATTGTTAAAGAAAAATCCAATAATTCTTACAACCAATTCAAACTGTTTATTTTTAAATTGAAACACTTCAAACAGTAACGAATGTTCAAACTTCAATTTCTTGTCTGTTTTCCTGTTTTTATAACTGTTTCTTTAAACATTGTTATATCACAGAATGTAATGGAGGCCATTATTGTTAGTAAACAAGGAAAAAGCCTGAGTACAGTTTCCTCGAACATTGTGAAGTTTAATAAATATAGTGGGCGATTTAATATCTATTTCATTTATAACTTTAACAGACAGTTTTTATAACAATCGTCAATCTTTTAATACGTTGTTGATCTCGGATTAGATATCGTTCGTTTATGTGTCTCATAAACTAATACTTGCAACAAATGTAGGTAATCAGGATGTTTATTACACAACAAAAACATTATTTTACTGTTCATATATAGATTGTCCTGAAATCAAGTTTACCAATAGCCTAATCTAGTTTCATCGAATCATAACCGCGTGTCACATAATAACCCGATTTGAAAATTTACAATTTCTCGGTTTTGTTGTCATTGTTAATTGAGCGCAAATTTTAACACGACTTGACTTGATACAATTAGAATGGAATAGAATCTTTATTTGTCATAAAGTGTGGTAACATACAAGATAATTTTAATGGATTTCCAGAACCATAAACACTTTGTCTTAATATGACGTGACAAAAGTTAACAAGAAAGTAAATATTTATTTTTACTGATAAAATATAATATTACTTAATGCCCTATGGTAGATTATATAAGATTAAATACAAAATTAGTTTAACAATAATCAAAAGGTATGTATAAATTATTAATTACAAAATCATGTCAATAACAGAATTAATACCTATGCATATAACAACCATGGACCATTTACGTTACTTAATTTTTGTGGACTAAAACTTCCGTAACTGTGTAAAAGTTTTTATTCAAAAGCCGTTTACGCATTTCCTTATTAAATTTCGTTATGAGTAAGTCTTTAATTTCACTTGGAATGGCGTTGTTTATTTTTACACCCATAGAATAGTATTTTTTTAAAATAAAGTTGTTTTTGGTACTTTGTCCAAAACTAGTCTTGTACGAATTCTTGTATTTCTAGGAAATAGGCCTGAGACTTTTTTAAATAATTCTGGATTCTGTTTAACAAGATTACACAAATCCAGAATATACATGCAAGGAAGAGTCAGGATATCTAATTGTTTAAAAACTGGTTTGCAAGATTGATATGGAGGTATGCCAACCATTGCACGTAAACATTTTTTTTGCACCAAAAATACCTTGTTTATATCGGTTGAGTTTTCCCATATTATTAGACCGTATTTGAGCACTGACAAATTAGACTATAACCTCTTCTGACATTAACATTTATTGGTAGGTAGTATCTGCATCACTTAACAACGTGACCAAACTGAACTTTTTTTTTTCTTTCTGAGTATATCTGCGATCAGTCTCTTTTCAACTATAATCAGATGTGACGTATGCGAGTTTATTTCTATAACTTGGGACTTCCTCCAGTCAGGAAGCTACTCATCTGTGTAGTGCCATGTGTCAAAGCTGTCTGTTGTGCAGCTCCATAATGTCAGGCCTTTTGAGGCGTTTGGAGTAGCTTTGGCTTGTGAGTTGGACTGCCAAATCATCGGGGTGGTTGGTCGGTCTCAGTTTGTACTTTTCCGAAGCTGATCCGATTTCATCAGTGACTGTTTTCATCTCCAATTGTTTGTGTATTTTCTGGTTTGTGATATACCAGTGTGCAGTGCTGATTGTTCTGAGAATGGTATTCTGTAGTCTTTGGATCATTGATATATTTGTACTAGCACAATGAACTTAAAACCAAAAATTCGAAGACATCTACGAGTAACAATCCACACGAAACGTTATTATGCTAATTTATAGGCTATTATGTGTTCTAAACAGTGAGTCATATCGAAAGCCTTAACACATTAATGTCTGGTTGCAAAACGCGTCTCAACGTATTTTCCTCAAGGCAAGGTCCGTTAAAATCTATGCAAACATTAGTGACTAATCCGTTTTACATTCAACACATTGACGTCGTAGACTCCTAAATAGATATACCGTTGAATATTAATGTATCCTATTATGTAATTAATGCATTATTTATGGGGCCAACGTCCGGTCTGGATCCAAGGGAAGCGAAGAGGAAAGGGAATAGGTAGAAATTTTCATACATTTGCATCAAAAGTCCGGCGGGAGGGAGTCAGGTTGGATCGTAACCCTGCCTTTGTGTGATGAGCACGATTGTTTACTTATTATGTATCTGGGTGTAATTTATCTATGGTATGTATGTAAATACATACTTTTAATTAAGATCATTATTCACGATATTTTAACCGTGTCCACGGCAAGCCCATGTGGTATATGCAGAGCTGCGCTTAGAAATTAATTAAGGCCTTGATGCATTTGTGGGCACACCTCACTATTTATCTACCATTATGACAAGGTTTTGACAGTTCCCCATGAGCTTGCCGCATGACATGGACCCGGAACAAAGATCGTGAATAAGGACTCAGTTGTTTACACCTACGCATACTGGCCCAATCACGAGGAAGTGTCGTTTATTGTAAAATCTACTTATAAAGTAACCCTCCGTAGAACATGTATAATAATAATATCTTGGGACAACCCACGCAACGTCATCTGATCTCAAACTAAGCAGAGCTTGTACTATGGCAACCAGATAACTGATAAACATAGTTTTATTTTTTTAATAACATACATATTATAGATAAATTACACCCAGGCACAGAATAAAGCATCGTGCTCATCACACAAAGTTTTATTCTGGGTGGGGATCGAACTCACGACCTCCAGCCTATCAGTCAGGATCATTAACTAATAGACCAACAGGCCAGTAAGTTTTCATGTAAGTCTAACTTACCAGAAATGAAAGGTACCTACTACAAAATATTTCACGCGACGAAATCACGATAAATATTCTAAAAGTAAGTACCAGACATTTTAAAACACACTCTTCTAGATTTTGGCAGCTAGGGGAGGCATAGGCACTAAATAAATTATTATGAACTAAATTATGAGGCAAATCAAGAAGACGTTTCATAAAACGTCTTCTTGATTTGCCTCATAATTTAGTTAGATACGTTATATGTCGTTGATGTGGGCAAAAAGCCGTCAAACTTATTATCAGTTTTATCCTTCTGAAATAATTAAATTTAGAACTTCAACCCAACGAGGTACGAGGGCAGTACCTATTGGTAGTATGTATAAGTGTGAAAATATCAAGCTAATACGTTCTCTGTTTTAAAGCGTGTGTTGATATATCACTCAGTGACATTTCCTTTCAAATTACAAATGAACGTTAAATATCCATGGACCAGTGACCATAGGATAGACAATGCAATCAAGTGTACCAAATGGTTGTTCCACAGAGATGTTCCATCGTGAAAATTGTGAGCCAGTAAGTTAAGTTAACCATTTATATCTTTTTGAGAGGAATAATTGATTTATCTATGTTTGTTTGATTGTTTGTTTGTATTGAATAGGCTCCGAAACTACTGGACGGATTTGAAAAATTATTTCATCTTTGTAAAGCTACACCAACCCCGGGGGACATAGGCTATTTTTTATCCCGGAATTACGCGGGTTAACCCATTTAGATCCGCTGTCCCTGTGCAGGGACAGTTCTTCAACTACCGATAAATTTTCTTATAATTTATAAATCTTATGTTTGCTACCGTATTTATTGTCCCAAGTGGTGTATCATAATAATGTTATAGTAAAACATTACAAGTTATCAGCAAAAAAGTGTTTAAACTGATAATCTTGCCCGCAGAAGTAAAAATACAAATTATCTTCGCAAGGTAAGGTTTATTATTATATGTTATCATGCAAAATAATATAATATTTTTGTAGTTACTATTAGATTATACTGTTGATCAAAATATAAGATGACAATATACTTTTATATTTATCATCAGTTAACGGGAAGTCGTAATTTATTCAAGTGTCCCTATACAGGGACAATGGACACTTTAGTTATATTTTTGTCCTAAAACTCATTTTATTATTTGTTATTTTTTTATTACTGAATGCTAATCAATAATGGCCAAAAGAAAATTTAACGCAATAAATGACTACAGTGGGCTTGAAGAAGCACTAGAAAATATTTTTGTCGAAGAAAATGACTCTGATATGGATAATGAATTAGTAGTTATTCCTCCAGATTCAAGTGTTCTAACGGTGAAGAAGAGTTTTGATAAAGATAATATCCAACAAAATACTACTACACTTCCGCGATATATTCCTGGCAGAGAAGAAGTTTTTGCTACTCAAAGTGATGACGACGGAGAAGCAGTGATGAAGAGCCCTTATAAAAAAAACTTGAAAATCATCAGACATCGAACCTAAGTGGCGAAAGTGCATATTTTCTACTTACGTTAGTAAGTATAAAATATGCACTTGTATATCATGCGACGGGCATGGTTCGAGAAAATCTATTTATTTATTATTTATTTGTAAATCTATTATTCCGTTCAAACATATGAAAAAGAAGAAAAGAGCTGATTACCCGTTTGATGCTGCTAGTCAAAATTTATTTGTTTGTTGGCTTGATAATAGTGTATCTACGATGGGCACTAACTTTGACAGCGTTTACCCACTAGGCAAAGTAAAGACATGGGATACTGAACGAATAAGAAAAGTAGACATAAAAATCTCACACATTTTCAGGACTATAATAAAGAAATGGGGGCTGTTGACCAAGCAAATCAATCTATAGCCGCGTACAGATGTACAATTTGAGGCAAATAAATTGTGGTGGGTATTGTTCACCTATATGCTAGATGTGGCTATAGATAATGCTTGGCGTCTGCGCACTCTGACTCACGATGATCTTCAGTTTCATAGAACAATTACACGATTTTACTTGAAATCTGAAGGGCGTCAAGATCGTAGACGAAAATCTTCTTCTGCAGTTCCAGGAGTAGCAACAGATGGGGTTGGACACTTTCCTCAAAGGCTGCCTAAATAATTGCGATGTGTTGTTTGCCATAAAAAAGTCTGATGGTAATGCAAAAAATGCATAAAAACTATGTGCATCGAAAATAAGTGCTTTGAGTTATACCACATTTAAGCCCATTGTCCCTGTACAAGGACAGTGTTTTTTTTAATACTTACTTATCCCTTTTTTTATTTTTTTTTTCTATAATTTACTTTGTTAGGCTCGAGTCATTCCTTTAATAAAGTTTTTTTCATAAATTATTGTTTAGTTTGTATTTGGGTCTAAATGGGTTAAACCGCGAGGCATCCGCTAGTATTATATAATTTTATAAGCTACGGGTCTCAATCGCGTAAATATTTTATTTTAAAGCAAACCTTACTAAATAGCTACAAATCGCGAAAGTTTACGAACATATAAATCATTTATTATTAAAAAGTATCTCTGGTGGCAAGCTCACTAAACCTACCTAAAATACCTAAATAGGACGATAAAAATTAACAAATTCCAAGAGAACCTTCTCGAAACTCTTAAGGAAAAAAGATTAGGTACCGATACACGTTCTAAATGTGCAAATTAGCTACTAACCTTAGATACCTTCCTTATATACTCAAGTCTTTTCTTGTTTTTTCCTTAAACAATGTAGGTAGGAATTTGTTTAATTACTTACAACCATACTGCTGTAGGAGGAAGGAAAATCAGAGATCATCTGATCTTTGGATTAACCTGATAAGCGAGATGGTTGTGGTCAAGTAATTTAAGAGAGTAAATAGAAATAGGTAATATCGCCGTGATTCTCTCGCCCGTGACCAACCAGAGTTTCGGAACTAGTTCCGATCAAGGCTTTTAATTTACATTATTGGAAATGGTTTCGACATAACTAAACACCATCCTAAATAAACAAGCTTTTGTATAATAAAAAATGGTTATCTGTAAAGTTGGTTTACGGACGATAATTTTACGTGATAAAGTCATAAGAAAACATTAATGACTTTGTAAGTAATAAACAACCATGCCTGTGACAGCTATTTTTTCTCATTTGTATCGCATGTCGCTGCAATCGCTATAACATTGATGATATTGTAATAAACAGTGACAGCTTTAGTGGATCCGGGCGCTTGCACCGGTCCGTCACGTTCTGTCGCCTATCAGGAGACAGAACGTGACGGACTGTGAAAGTTTTTCGTCTGTGCACCCAGTCATCGATTTATAAGACGTTATCACGTCAAAAAAGTTTAAGTCCATCTGGGTGAATCACGTGTTTGGGGCAATAGCGTTTACTAGTTGATGTATTTAGAGCAGATGGAAACTCTAAATCTACTCTAAATCAAATCCACCAATAGATCGAAGTGGAACAATCCATCGATCGATAACAGTGGAACAAAATGTGGAAACAGATCAATCAGTGGATCTGTTTAGTAATAAGTAATACTCCAAAAATAAAAATGAAACAACTAGTCCCATCCAGATTAGTTAGTCCTGTTTTTGCTAAATAAAACACACAAAAAGTACTATTAATTCATATGTTCACGGGCAAGAATCTCAGACCTGTTTGTTCGGAAAGCGTTCCGAGATTTCGTGTCTATGTGCGTGCGTTGAGCGTGCTTTCTGTGAAGGTAACCTCCTATGCTCTCGGTATAATGTTTACAGACTGTTGTTTGTTTGGACTGTTACGTAACGTACGTGTCACGGAGAACACGACAACATTGCATGGTTTGTAGATAACGAGTAGGTACCTCTGTTTAAAATGAGGAATTATCGTTCTGGGTCCTTATTCATCTTCTTTTATTCCGTTATCGCGGCAAGCCCGTGCGAACTGTCAAAATTTTGTCATAATGGTAAATAGAGAGCTGCGCTTAAAAATGCATCAACGCACATGCGCGGCGGACATCTTCGAGCGCACCGCGCATCAGTTCGCACGGGCTTGTCACGGACACGATCATGAATAAGGACCCTGCGCAGCATTGACTGGCGTGTTGGTCTAGTGGTTAGTGACTCTCACTGCTAAACCAGAGGTCGTGGGTCCGATTCCCAGCAAGAGTGAATCTTTGTTTGATAAGCATGATTGTTTATTCTGTGTCTGGGTTTAAGTATGTATTTAGACTTTTACTTGACGTTTACAAGATTACTGATAAACATACATAATACCTATGTATGTGTACAGGCTCTGCCTAGTTTAGGTTCTGATGACTCTGTGTGTCGCAACATGGAGTTTAATGTCTGAATAGTCAAATGATACCTATAATTGTTATAAATAATAACAGTTTATTCATGTCAGAACGTTTCGGTTTCAATCCGGTCCGGCGCCGGGATCGCCGGGTACTCGGCGTGAATGTAGAGCGACCGGAATAGACGGACGCCGGAACGTGTGAAAGCTACCGTACATCACCATACACTTCAGGCCGGGTACCCGGTCGCCGGCTATCCGCGGCCGGATTGAAATCGGAACGTGAGAAAAGAATCTAAAGGTACAATATAATAAACAATATCTTAGGTACATTTATTATAATATACATATTTTCTTTTTTTTAAAGATAACTAGCAATGTGGGATTGAGTCCCACATTAGGTACTAGCAATCTTGTTAACCCCTCCAGCTAAGCTCAAAGGCTTGTGTTAGGAGTAGGTTCACGTCAGTAGTATAATGGATAGTATTCGAACCTGCGATCTCACGATTGCAAGACCGATGCCTTAGCCATTAAGCTACCGCCGCTTTAACTTATTTATTTGCCTGAACTATGTTAAGACCTATGTTTCAGGTGAGATCAAAATTGGTAGGTAGATATTTTCAATTTTATTTTCTAAATAGTGAGTAGGTTGCGTTGATAAATGTATGTACCTGAAAATATACACATTGTTAGATTAAATCTACGGTAAATCAAAATAATCTCGAAACAACAAAACATTTTATGATTTTCGTCACGAATGTGATAAAGAATGCAATAACCCTCGATAACACAAAAATAAATCAACGAAGTACCTATGTATTATAGGCATAATAACAGTTATCTGTTAGCGATCACGGATCATACATGAATAGACGCATGCTTGCCTAACAATAAAAGCACAAAGATAGGTACAGAAGGCCGGCGCCTTACAACGAGCAATAACAGGCTGAGGGAGGCTACACACATAACGGTTGGCCATTAATGACGAGTAGCTCGATAGTGGGGGAGGGAGTTTGGATTAAAATAAGAAATATCACCAGGGGAAGGGGGGTGTAGCAAGATGTCACTTCTTATAACTTGACCGGTGCTGGTCGTTCAAAACTCACACTCGTGTGAGAATTGTTGCTATATTTTTTGTACCAAAAATACACTTGATGTTGGGTAGGGGGTAATCCAAAACCTTCACCATGTGTCACCAGAGGGGAGAAGAGGTCAAAAAGTGGCTAAAAACATGACGTGATTTATGGACGACCTCTTAACTAGTCAGCATATTCGGTTCAGCAGAACTTGCCGACAAAGCCGGCCCAAAACCACTACTAGACATGTTGTGCTATGTGCTAGTCTGTATGCCTGGATTTTTTTTGTTAAGTTGTGAGCCGGCCTTCTGTACCTATGTATTTTGTGATAAAAGTCTATCATGCTACGATATAGTGATCAAACAAAACAAGATCCTAATCTTGTTTCATTAAAACTCGTAATTTTTGTCATCGCAATATTAATACTATAAGTATTTATCATTAATGTCCGCTACTTCCGGGAAATGCTTGTCATAATCATGATAAGTGGCGCCAAAAATAACCATATTTGCATTTAGTTTTATTTGTCTAGAACTTCAATTGCATTAAGATAATGTGATTACTATGCTGTGAGGCACCGGCTAAAGAATAGTACCATACCAACATATCTCTTCCCGTGGGTGTCCTCAAGGCGACTAAGAGATTTCCCACCGGAGAACCAGCAGCAGCGTCTTTTACTTATTTTAAGGCCTTATGTGACTGCCAAGTTGAAAGATTGGCCACGCTTGGCGAGCGGCCAAGCGTGAGATTTTGGCAACTACCCCCCGGACCTATAATAAGTTCTACTGAGGTGACCCGTGCCCAGCAGTGGGACATCATATTGGATATGTAATGTGACTACATAAAGTCTAGAAATATTCTGTTTGACGGCAAAATTCTGTTTGAGAAGGGGTCCAACTGCTGCCCAAGAGGCGGTTTGTTCGATTTCCACACGATACATAGCTTGCAGAGTTGTATTCGTATGAAAGAAATTTAAAAACAGTTTTATTATCACTGAATATTTTTTTCATTACCCGACTGAGCCGACACCTGACATGGCGAAATTCGTTTCTTTTGGTGCAGCTAGTTAAAGTCGATATTTCTTATTTTTTTCCGAACCTAACCCCAAAATCGAGCCTTAAGTCTGAAAAAGATAAAAAGAGTCATTATTTGTGATGGTTACCTACCTATAAAATATAATATTCCGTGGTTGTTACTACAAAGAAAACCAGATTATTTTATTATTATTAATACAAAAAAGTGCAAAGGAGCGTATGTTCATGGCACTTACGTCATTTTCACGAGAAGCGCAGTTTTTCGGCAATATTTCAAAGACGGTATATCCAAATATAATTTTAGTTGAAAGTTTTTGTTAAACGTTGTTAAACCTTTACGGTAAACATTTTGGCTTTACGGTTTAAAAGTTTAAAAAAATGTGGGGGTCAGGTACACAATTTTTGCGACACACAAAAATTGTCCGCCCCCTCCCCTCCACAATTTGGGGCGATTATTTCCGAAAAAATTATATATCCAATGATGTAGGTTCTACCCGTAGTAGATGTTTGCTGATATTTTTTTATAGCTTCTGTTACATGTATGGAGCGGCTTATATAAGACCTATACCTACTACAAATCTCATCCATATTATTGTGTAGTTCTTGAGTAAAATGCCTGTGACATATGGACGGACAAACAGACAGACAGACGGACGGAAGGACCTGATGAAACTAGAAGGGTTTCGTTTTTGCCATTTTGGCTACGGAACCCTAAAAATGGGTCTTATACTGCTGTAACTACGACTACAATATGATTAGTTCTTAAATCGAATTTACGCTAGCATCCAGTATCTACATTATTCTAAAACACACTATTTAAATAGTTTTGATATTTCCAAAGATAAATGTAAGTTTTTGACAAAGCATCTAATTATTTTTATTGCTCGCAAATGTTCCAGTAAATGTAAACGTAGATTATAACACTAATAATGAACATTAACCTAAAAAAATACTACAAACAAACGTCTACAGATCATTAAAATATTGTATATATTGCTGAGTTTTTCTGATTGTAAATAAATCAGTTTGTTCAAGATCAAAGGTACTAGCTTGCCGTTTAATGCTCCTGATGAGTACTGGTTCTGGCAGTCTGCCATCGAAGTATGTGCTGTAGACTTCGTGGCAACGCAAATACAGGAAAGAAAATATAAATATAACTGAAGCTACTGATTTTAAATTAAAGATTTCTGGTTGATTGATTAATCTATGAGTAATATTGCTTCATTTAAAGTTTAAACCTTTTTAAAATTTCGTTAATAACAGTATTTTAACGTCTTACCCTCTTATTCATAATAAATTAACAGCTGTTTTAAAAGCATTTTAACTAGCGCATATTTTATTTTCTTCTACTTATTCAATATTGAAAATGGAATGAAAAATAAAAACAAAACATTCGCTAGTTAAAATGCTCTTAAAAGGTCTGATAATAAAAAGGGGGTTCATAAAAATAATAATGACAAAGACAAAACATTCCATAGTTAAAATGTATTAAGTAGGTATTATAAGGAACTGGCTGTTCCCCGCGACCGATCTCAAATTTTGATAAATTATATATAGCCCAGTAAAATCATAATACATTAAAAACACAAAACGCAATGTAAAGCTGCATTTCTGATATGCATTTTTGTACCTTTTCAGTTTTTAAAGTTAATGTGCTCGTCTTTTTGAAAGTGAGAGACAATTTAAGCAAAGCCACAGCTCCACATATTTCGATATCTATACAGCGTGTCGACCAGATGAAACATACTACAATACATCTGTAATAACCGCATTCAATTTGGTGCAGTGTGCGCATACAAACACACTGACAGACAGACACAAAATAAATTGGTTTTGCTTCTGTTGCAGTTATAAAGATTCCCTACATTAAGTTTAATGTCCTATTACATACCTAAAGACATATTCGCAAATTAAATTAAATAGGAACAAATTTCCTTAAATCATTCATTAACTCTATAGGTGAATAAACTCAGCGCAATCAAAACCTAGGATATAAACTAACTAGTATTGATGTAGAATGTAAGTTAAGCAATGTGATTAAATGACGGTTAGCGGTGTGGAGACGATCGATATGAACAAATTGCCCGCCAGGCAAGGATGCGCGCGTCGTGCATTGTTTTGGTCCTCGTAGGAATGCCCTATTGCTGAGCTTTGCAATCTTCGCTCTTATACCCTGTAGAGTAGTAACAGAGCGACTTCCATTTATATTAGCTTTTGTTGATTTCAACATAGGTGGACATGTACCTATAAATTACTTTTTTCATTTTATTATAAGTACCTAGTTGGGTGACCGAGCTTTGGTATGTTTTTTAGGGTTGAAAATAAAATGGATTTCTAGTTTTTTTCCTGTAAAATCGCCTTTTTCCTAGTTCTTTTTTAAATGTATTCTTAATAAGAAAGCAGCGTAGTTGTTAGAAAGCAGTGGGTTTTTTCCTTTTCTTTAAAACACACACACACACACGAGAGTACTCATATTTTTTTGTAAGGAAGCTCGAGCTCGCTCTCTGGAGTTCCCACTAAGTACATTGACACAAAAAATACACGTGTCGATGTGCCACATAGTACAAAATTATCTCAATGATTTTCATCTTTTTGACATTTGAATATCTAGTTATCGGTACATCAGAGATCAGACTAAGATGTAAGTTTATGGATTGTGATATTTACCTATAGCTCTTCACGTTGTTTCCTGTGGTTTCACCCGAGTTATATGTGATTATTCTTTTGGTGTATGTTTGTTATTTTATGAGTATCTAATAGAAATACCAATAAACGCCCGGACGGACCGTCAGTTTTTGCAATAAATGCGTGCAAACAATAAGGCATTTTTTAGCTTCAAATGATTATTAGGATCACGACAAAAGCTTTTCTCAAGCTCAGCTACTTATTAACCAAATTTTACCTAATCGGACCTGAAGAAGGTCGCTGGGACGCGTAAGGCAGAGGACAGGATGTTATGGCGAAAATTAGGAGAGACCTATGTCCAGCAGTAGACCGATATGGGCTGTTGATAGTGATGATGTAACGTACAAACTCTTCGGCTGTATTATATAGATATATAAAATAAAAAACTCTGTTAACCATTATCAAGTCACATGGTTGGTTTTCAACTTGTCGAGACAATATTTTATCAGAAATACCTACAAGTATAATTTGTAATCAAATCTTAATATCTAATACATACCGCGCGTGTCTATGACTAATTTGATAAATGTTTCGTATTATATTAAACGTACAAGCAATATAAATCGTCTGGGTCTTTCGACTGGTTTTGCTCATCGTATTCTTCTACAGACTTAGAGCTAAAAGTTTTATTATAAAATTGCAATACAATCAAAAATCTAATCAGACTTGAGTTTTTGAGAAAAAAACCATACGTTCGTAAACTTTCGCGATTTGTACACATTATAGATTTTTTTATGCTACGGGTCTTAATCGCGTAAATATTTTATTTTAAGGCTAAATACCTTATTGCCCGACGTTTCGAACGTATTGCAACGGCCGTGGTCATGGGTAGACTGTCTACCCGTGTCTACCCGTGACCGTGACTTATAAAATTCTATAACAAAAAAAAAAAGATTTTTGTAATTATCGTATAACAGATTTTCGCAATAATCCTAAAAACTTATAAGACAATAGCAAAAATCCCCTTGTTGCCCGTGGTCCTACTGCGTAGTTCTACTGGTCGAACCATGGGCAATTTTTTTTACCCGTGGTTCTATCAATCGAACCAAAGGTAAATCAAATTACCTGTAGTCCTATCGATAGGACTATGGGCAACTTTTTTTGCCCGTGGTTCTACTAACTAAAAGGAGTATTGATTCTCTTTATTTTTAAACTTCACACAGGAAAATTTTCTAAATATTAATCATATTGACATTGTCATTTTCCGTTTTGATTTATAATAGTCTACTTTAAACCACTAGCATTAAATAATATCTTATTATTAAGTATACAGTTTCTCTTGGATTTTCACAATGGAAGTCGATTCAAATAGTATTTCTTTCATTAATAGAAAAGGGGGTACAATACTTTTATTTGACGATTGCCAATATTATAAAATGCGGCAATATAAAAATGAATCATCAGTGTGGCGTTGTGCTAATTATAAGAAAGTGAAATGCGTGGGTACAATAACGATTAATAAGGTATTTTTCTTGTAATGAAACCGTGTCTCTTTGTATTATTTAAACAAATAAGTAACTCTGCTTAATGGGAGACAGGCGTGACGATTTGTATGTGTGTATAAAATAAATAAACATTTTTTTTTCAGGATAATGTTGTTCTTAAACAAAAAACCCACCAGTGTCTACCTAACACAGCAAAAAATATTGTAGATAAAACTATATCAAATTTAAAAGAGACAGTAAAAAAATCGGATCGCCCAATGCCTCAGTTATATAATGAAGCAATTGCAAATCTTGAAGATTCAGGCATAAATTTTATACAAACTATACCTTCTCTATCTAATATACAACATTGTCTCTATAGTATAAGAAATAAGTCTATAAATTGCTCGAAAACAGTATTTAATAGCCTTGATGAGGTACAAGTCCCTAAAAATTTTTTATCCTTCATTTTAGCAGAGTACTTTTATGAGGGTACGCTTATACTTGTTTTCTGCTCTGAAAAAGCCAGAAAATTGATTCCAAGCATTAAAGAATTTTTTACAGATGCTACATTTAAATCTTGTCCAAAGCCCTTTGCTGAATTATACAGCATACTTGGAGATGTAGATAGTACATCGATGCATACAAAAGTTGTACCGCTAATCTTCGCATTGCTGCCTGATAAAAAAGAGAAAACTTACATAACTTTATATGATCCTATTAGATCGCAATTACCAAATTTTCAACCTCAAAAAATACATTGCGATTATGAGCTGGCGGCAATTAATGCCATTTCAGCAGTTTTTCCAGAATCTAAAATTATTGGGTGCTATTACCATTGGACTCGGGCGATTTGGCGGAAAGCTAAAGCATTACAAGTTACAAAAAATAAACCACAAAAGCGATTAGTTTCGTTAACTGCAGCATTACCGTTGTTGCCGTCTGAATTAATTTCTGAAGGATGGACATTCATAAAACACGAAAGTGAAACTTTTGAAATAGAAAATTTTGTGGATTACATAGATAGATATTGGTTTAAAAATAATATAGTAAAATTTATAAGTGTCTTTGGAGAGCGCCACCGGACAAACAACGTCATTGAAGGATGGCATGCAAAATTAAATAAATCAATAAACAAAAATACAGTAACATTGCAACGTCTTCTGACAATTTTACAAAAATTCGACTTGGAAGCAATTACAAATTTAAAATACGGAATTAACAGAAGAAACAGATCCACGGCAGCGATTGAAAATGATAATTTTATTTTGCAAATTCAAATGGAGTTACTTAATGCCGACATAAATGTTGGACATGCATTGGACAAATTGCGTTGATACCTACATAATTATGTACTACGTACTCCTTTTGATATCCCATAGCTTTAAGGTTAAATTCAGTGTTATATTCTATTTGTTTGTGTTTCCGTTAATTCATTTGTCTTTCCCATTCATATTCATTTGTTTTAGTGACATTTTTGTTTATCATTATGATATTTAATTTAAACTTTCAGATTCACAAAAATATGTGAGTCGTATTAAAACCCAATTGATGTTATTCGATGTTTATTTTTCAATTATGTAATTAAGGGAACGATAAATACACCAAACAGTGGAATTCAAAACTTAATCCATAACCTGCATAATAAATTGATAGACTATGACATGAATGATTACTGTGTAATTATGATCGGACCAGAAGACTTTCAAAGCACTTACAACTATGTTGATATCATTATAAGCATCCGAAAGACTCTATCTAGTATAAAACACACGAATATTATATTATGTTTGCCTACGTACCAGTTTAATAATTATAGTTTGATGTTTAATTGTAGAGTGGAAGCTTTTAACATTCTTCTATATCTTGACATATGTACTCATCAATATGCTACATTGTTTGACTCTAATTTAGACCTAATGAATGACTATACCATGTTTTCTAAATATAGGGGCGATATTAATAACTACGGTTTACGCAATATTTTTGACAATTTAAAGTCCTATATTATAAGCAGTGATGAGAATAGTGTATTATTTACTAATTGTGACAAAAATAAAATAATTAGCAAAGCTCATTTCAAAGAAAATAAAAACTTTTTTCGTATGTAATCACATATGTGTACTACATCAAAACATAGCTAGCCTGTTCTCGAAATCAGATATGCTTTCTGTATGTATTGATGAATTAGCAGATAAAAAAAAATCTGTGGATGTGTTATGTATAAGTGAGCATTTTATGATGTCTGGCGATGAGAGCCTCCTCGATGTACCAAACTATTACTTAGCTGCATGTTACAGCAGAACACATAGTAAAAGGGGTGGAGCTTGTATATTGCTAAGGACGGGACTACTTAGTAGTGAAATAACAGAGGTTGCCAAATTTACACAAATGGGTATTTTTGAATGTTGTGCCATAGAGTTAATTCAGTATAAAATAGCTATCGTCTGTATTTATAGGACACCAAAGTCAGCGAATATTGCAATATTTTTTGAAAAGCTAGAACAATTACTCACCTTTTTGTGTAAAAAGAAATATGAAAATATTATTTTAGCAGGTGACTTTAATGTGAATGTTTTGGAGAATAACTCGGCTACAAAGGAATTTAAATGTATTCTCAAAAGTTTTAATTTAAAATTAACTTTTGATCAACCGACTCGGCTACGAAGCAAAACTTGTCTTGATAATATAGCTCACAACTTCCATAGACCTTGCAAATCAGAAATCATAGAATTTTCGCTTTCAGATCACACAGCTCAACTCTTACAATGTCCAGTTAATAATAAATGTATCCTAAAATATTGGCGTAAAAAACAACGCGATTACTCAAAAGAAAACATTTTGAAATTCCAAGAATGCTTAAAAAACTTATCTTTTGCGGTAATTTACAAAGTTGAAGAAGTAAATAAAGCCTACGACCTCTTTTTGGAACAATTCAAACTATTTTATGATCTGTGCTTCCCCACTCGCATAGTCACAATAAATGTAATAAATAAACCAAAATGGATATCCCAGGGCATTAAACTATGTAGTAAAAGAAAAAGACAACTCCTATGGAACTTTCGATATAATAGTACACAGAACAACCGAATAAAGTATAAAAACTACACAAAATTATTCAAAAAAATTATTACACTAACTAAACGAGTTCAAAACTGCTATAAAATAAAAACTTTTGACAATAAAAGCAAGGCGACATGGCAAATTATTAATAGTAACAAATATAATATACCCAAAAATGACATATTGAAAATAAAATTTGATAATACTGACATTACTGACCCATTAGCGATAGCCAACACTTTTAATAATTATTTCATCGACAAAGTTGTACCACTGCAGAATTATGGAACAAAAGTGACCTCTCTTATTAAAACTAGTAATGACTCTATGTTTATGTATCCAAGCTCTCCGACTGACGTTCTAAATATAATAAAAAATCTTAAAAATACGAAAAGTGTAGGTCACGATGATATAGCTACAAACATAATTAAATCTGTAGGTCATTTGATATGTCATCATCTGAGTTATATATTAAATCTTAGTATAAGTAGTGGCATATTTCCTCACCAACTTAAAATATCAATAATAAAACCATTGCATAAAAAGAACAATAAGGATGTTATTGAAAACTATAGGCCGATTGCTTTAATATCAATACTGTCGAAAATATTCGAAAAATATTTCCACAATCAAATCTACTCATATCTCGAGAAAAAATCTTTATTGTGTCCACAACAAAAAGGCTTCAGACAAAATATGACAATAAATATGGCAGTATATGATTTTATTTACAATATTATGACAAACATTGACAAACGGACTCCTGTATGTGCTATTTACTGTGATATGACGCAAGCGTTTGACTATGTTGATTATAAAATCCTAAAAGACAAGTTAAAGTGCTACGGTATAAGGGGAAACGTCTTAAAATTAATCGAATCTTACCTCACAGATAGAAAACAAGTTACTATTATCTCAAAACTAGACTACAAAACTAAAACGGAAATATTATACACATCTAATGAACGCGAAATAAAATTTGGTGTCCCTCAAGGAAGTGTAATCGGACCTCTTTTATTTACTATTTATATAAATGACTTACCTAGCGCTACTACTCAACCAATGACACTTTTTGCTGACGACAGTACATTGACAATTACATGTAAAAATCCTGACTCTTATGAAAATGACATTAATAACGCTTTGACATCAATAATATCGTGGCTAAAAAATAACAATTTAAAAATTAACCTTAGTAAAACTAATGTAATGCACTTTAGTCAGCGCATAAACACTCCCTCAAATATTAACATTAATTATGATAATATAAGTATTAAAGAGGTAAATAGCACGAAATTTCTAGGTCTAACGATAGATAAAAAAATGAACTGGAAAGATCATATTGAAAATCTTAATAGTAGATTGAGTAGAGCTTCCTACGCCTTGTATAAGCTAGCTCCAACGGTTAATACAGATTCGTTACTTACTGCATACCACGGATAGTGGCCTCAATTTTAAGATACGCAATTATATTTTGGGGTAACTCTACCGACAAATCCACAGTCTTTAAATTGCAAAAACGATGCATTCGCTCCATGTTTGGCTTAAAAATTACGGACAGCTGTCGTCCATATTTTAAAAAACATAGGATCTTACCACTGCCCTGCCTATACATACTAAAAGTATGCATGTTCGTGAAAACTAACCCAGCTCTATTTCCAAAAGTATCGGACATTGTGCATCGTAACAGGCGAGATAATGATCGACTATGTCTTCACAGCTCCAAAACTACACATTTGAGTAATAGTATAGTTTGTATGGCACCGAAAATCTTTAATAAGCTCCCAAAAAATGTAAGAAATCTAAATGTTAATAGTTTTAAGAATAGAGTCAAAGATTTACTTTTAAATAAATGCTATTATGACATTAATGAGTACTTCAGGGACACTTTGGAAATTTAACTGACATTATTATATTTTTTATTATTATGACATTTTATTGCATGACATTCACTGTAATTATTACTTTTAATAATTTGTATGTCACTTATGGCAAAGCATGTTGACACTAAAATAAACTATTAAGAACTGTTATAGGATATAAGTATTTTCTGTAATTTACACATGTTTAGAACAAATAAATATATCTTTATCTTTATCATTTTTTTATTGATTTACTTATTAATAAAAATGTTGTGATTGGACTTTTCAACTAAGCACATTTTGAAATTTTGATAAAATTGTCACATTTGTTCAACTAGTTGAACATATTGGAACTAAGGACACCGTGGATATCTTGTTGATTGCACATTACTTCTCAAAAGGAGACTTTGGTACTATCGTACCACAGGAAAATTATCTTCCGTAGACCTACTCATTTAATAGGACCAGTGCCAATTAAATTGAATATTATAAGAACGGTGGTTCGATTGATAGAACCACGGGTAAAAAAAATTGCCCATGGTTCGACCAGTAGAACTACGCAGTAGGACCACGGGCAACAAGGGCAAAAATCTATTAACGTACGATTTTTACAATGATATTATAGCGATATGCGATCGCAAGCGCGGTGTTCTAGATATCTTATCATCACATATAATCCTGTTTACGCCATTATTCTGCGTCATATAAGTACATTGATTCCTTCAAAGCTATGTAGCTTTAGTGACACGGTCAAGGCAGCCTCAAAACAAGTGTTAACGCCCTTTAGTGATCTCTGACGTCTGTATTTCAAGTACGTTGCTAAGATTACTGCAGCTCAATATTATCTGACATATTGAAAACATTGATGTAGCGTACGCATTGTGTATTGTATTTATAATATTCCGTGATAGATAAACCACACCCATCAGTGACTTATCTTTCAATAATACTGTACCTAAGTACTCGATATACATATTATATACCTACCGAAGATTGTCGAAGTACTTATAAAATAGATGCGTGGAAGTCCCCTAACCTAACAAAGATTGTCACACAATTTTTGCGGGGGACTACGTTGCATCATACCTAATTTTTATTCAAAAACACTACGTTTCTCACGACATTATTTGCTAAATGTGTAGTTGCAAAACATTGGAAATAACAAAAATACGAGCAGGTAGAGCGGTGCAGAATTTTGACCTGGTAATGGACAAAAATTTTCCAGTTTTGTTGCTGTGATGTAAAAAAGTTGCTTCTGTGAAGTTCTTAGTATTTCCTAATCGGTTCATATCTTTCTATAGCCAGCACAAAACAAACGCTAAATCAAACAGTCCTTCAGACTTTTTATATATCTACCACAGCAGTCAATGCCCTAATTATAATACCTTGAAACCCCTCATGATTTGTAATAAAGTAAACAAATTGGCTTGTCAGTACATTTGCGTCACAAAACTTGACATCGTTTGTACTTCTTGAAGTATCTACACGTTAAATGTTGATAAACTTTCGCGATTTGTACACATTATTAAAATATATATATTACGGGTCTTAATCAAGAATTAATCAATATATATATCGGGTCTTAGGCAAGTGTATACACCGCCGAACAAACATTACACGCCAGTGTGCAGATGTCCTTAGTGTTGTGTGTCGAAGTACCGACAGTTCCGTAATAGTGAGTGATAAAAATCAAGCGAGGGTAGTTTCCGAAACCCGCGCTTCACGGAGGCGACGCTGAGCTCAACTAGTCTTCCCGTGACCACGGCCGTTGCAATACGGTCGAAACGTCGGGCAATAAACAAGGTATTTAACCTTAAATTATTCACGCGATTAAGACCCGTAATATATATATTTTAATAATATCTACACGTTCTTCGAGGTGTTGATTTCAAAGTAATCCTGATTTAAATAAAGTGGGTTTATTATTTTGCATCTTATGTTAAAGCTTTCATCTCTTCATATCATTTTGGGGACAAGTGATTATTTTTGATCAGACAAATTTATTTGACGTGTTCTCCTACTTAAAAATTAGCGCGAAAAATTAATAAATTCACGTCTAAATTAGATTTGTTTTCTGGAAATAAATTAGCACAAATATTAAAATGCAATGCTTGCTGTAATATACTATAATAATACTAGCCCGCTCCGAATTTACACGGGTGTAGAATGAAGAAAATGAGATAAAATTTTTAATTTGAAAATCTTCTTACCTTAACACACTCATTTTTTTAAGGAAGATTTAATTCCAAAGATTAACCTTCTCCGTAAATTTTTCTATTTTCTGTTTCTTTTTCAAACAAACCTTATTACAAGCTCTACAAAAAAACAATGACTTAGCCAAATAGGTATTGCAGCTGTTCTCAAATGATACGCTTTTATACATTCGGAAATTGATGTTTATTTATATAAATAACGTTGTGTCAGTATTTTTCTTCACGGGATCGATACTCTTTAGGTATAAATGTAATTTTATCTAAATAAAATCATAACTCAAAAAGCCCGGATCCCGTAAGATAAGTAGCAATTGACCGTGACATTGCCGAAACCAACAGCTAAAACATTAAAACAAACCGTCAAAAGTTCTTGAAGCTTCACTCACATATGTACTACTGGAATAAATTGTCTCTTTCAACCAAGGTGGTCTCGCCAGGGTCTGTAAATAACCCCTCTAGCAGAGACAGCGCGGCGTCCGAATGACCTTTTCAATTTATATTTTTTTTAGATTCTTGGTGACGCAAATCCAAGTTTATTCCTGTACCAATATTTCAGCTCTCTATTCTATAATTGAATCGAGGACGGGTCGTAAATGTCTTATAAGATTAACGTAGACTGCACACATTTATCGGATTTTCTGTTCGTTCGAGCTTATATAGTACCTACACACAATTACCTATATTTAGGGTACACAAGTATGGAATATATCGAATTAAATTGTAGGTATTTATTTGTAGGAATATTGGCTTGTTCTAAGGGACCATTTCTACGGGCGAGAGCATCGCGGCGGTATCATCGTTGAAACACCTGTTTCTATATACTTTCTTAGAACGTGTTTCCACACGGCGATGCGACAAGTGGCTGAATGTAAGAGAAACGTCAGCGTATCGCCACGCGCTCGCCGCGGAACGCGGCGCTCTCGCAGTAAGAACGCAGTGAGCGCGCTGTCTAACGCAGGCATACCACCTCGAAAACGTGACGATTTCGTTATGAGTCGTCGCGGAGACGCGGCGATTACGTTGCGAGTCGCGACGATACGCTGGCGTAATGATTGAATGAATGTGGAGACTAGTAGAGCGGGAATGTCGCGATTTTCTCGCCCGTGGAGACGGTCCCTAATATAAGACTGTCTCTTATTTTCCGTATCATATTAATTCGTCGTTTCGTCGTCTGTGATGATTTCCAAGATATGTCTTGACGTTCCATTTTAAAATCGTTGATCGCATCTTCCCGCGACTAGCGACACCAATTCCGTGTGGATTGGTGCCGCATTTTTAATCCACAGGGCAGGTCCGTGTGATTTTTTACCCGACTGTAAGGAAGGGTAGTGTTTTTATATATTTTTCTATCTGAGAGCAAATACAGGATCTAGTGATTGCAATCCGGAAATAGGATTCCGGACTTTAGTGGTGTTCATACTTTGAACATCAATAGAGATGCGTTCCATTTTTTAATTACGAGCATCTCAAAACTTATCGAGTGACCTATTTGGGTAGTACTTAGATAAGATATTAGAGTATTTAGGGTTATTATTACACTTGACTTTTTTTCTCGTTTCTCCTTCATTTTCGGTAGGATCTCCTATCTAGTTCGTCTCAACATCTGTGATGGGGTCTACCGCGTTGTTGGTAGTCCAACATACTGTTGTGGGGTCCAACGTAAGTTGGATAGATAGTCTATACCTATTTATTATACCACATATATCAAACAGTTCTATAGTTTTCCTTATAGGAAGCGGTAGTTTTTTTTTATTCGTAATTTTCTAATAAACAGGGACAATTTATTACAAACTTACGAATATCAACAAGCATTACAACACCGGTGCAATTGGTTATTTATAAATCGAGACAAAATATTGGTCATAAAGTCCCCTTATTTTTAGATCTCTCTGGCCTCATCTCAAAATGGGTCAAGTGCGAGTGTTACTCTTTCCGTGAAATGTAATTTATATTGTAAACAAAAAAGTATTTGGGTCTATTCTGATTTTCTGTCTGATTTTCCTGTAATTGACATTGATACTAAATAAACTTGTTATTTTTCAAATTATTTTTCTGGATTTCCTCTTGTATTTTGCACTTTTATAAAAATGAGTCTGGTTAAGCACTTAGCTGTGGTAAAAATCATTTAAATCGAATATAATTGGCTGTCATTGATAAATTATGTGATTGTCTTATAATTAGATATAAATGTAATCTAATAATTGAATTTTGTGAAATAATGTTATATTATGCATATTATTTATAAATACAATTTAATTCTGTAATAATTCTAAAATTTGCACACCAGAAATGGTAGTATACGGAGATCTTATATAATTATAACAACTATGTAACCTGTATAACGCAAATAAATGATTTGATTTGATTTGATTTGATGTCAACTAGCATTGGCTGTCAACAATCTGCACCTATATAATTTTATGTTACGAGTACATCACCGAAAGGTTGGCTGTACATTATTTTGTACATAAAATCAATAAATAAATAAATATGAGGTTATAATGGATGGTAGCATTATTTTATTGATTTAAGAAGCAACCTTTTACAAGGTAAGATTATAAATTGTTATTAAATGTATACAGTATTTTAAAATTCTCTTGAATAGAATACTTCTCATTGAAAACTTACTTCACGGTCCTGATACATTAAAACCAATGATATTTATAAATGACTAGCTTTCGCCCGCGGCTCCGCCCGCGTGGATGTCGGTTATTGCGATAAAAACTATCCTATGTCCTTCCCCGGGACTCAAACTATCTCCATACCAAATTTCATCAAAATCCGTTCAGCCGTTTAGGCGTGAAAGAGTAACAGACAGACAGACAGACAGACAGACAGACAGACAGACAGAGTTACTTTCGCATTTATAATATTAGTATGGATTTACACCACAGAATTTAAAAGCTGTAAGATCCGGGTCCTTAATCACTATCTTTATTTCGTTGTCGTGACAAGCCCGTGCGAACTGGCGCATGCGCGGTGCGCTCAAAGATGTCCACCGCGCATGCGCGTTGATGGCTTTCTAAGCGCAGCTCTTTACCGCGCATGCGCGTTGGACATTAGGAAGATAGTGGGTGAAGGACCCCGAAGTTATACAAAAGCTCTCCGAATTCCGGGGGTATTGTCAAAAGAAGTCACCAGAGAAAGCAAGAACCTGTTATTTTAGCCGCATGTCATCAGTCATCTCAATATCTGACATAAGTAATTAGAAAATGTCGGCAACACGGAAAATACACCAAATAGAGCAGTTAAAGAGTTAATTTTATTTTATTATTTCTTTAACTTTTAATGTGTAAAACATACTTGAAATATGTGATAACAAATCTTCGTAATTCAAAGAAAACTAGAAAGAAAATAAACTTGAAACTGGCGTATGCATCAGGCACAGAATGTGCCCCTCCCAAAGAAACGAACGAAATGAGTATAAAAAACAAACTTTACCATTTACTAATAAACAACACATCACACAATACATCAGGTAGAACTTGTGATAAAGTAACTGCTTTCCATTTGTGACATGATTATAAAGGGATTAGGGATTAGGACTTAGGACCCTGATAATATTCAGGAAATGTGTGCAAAAATGTATAAAAACATGAATTTCTTGGCAAAGAGTCCATTGGCGGCCATTAGTAAACCAATTCTGAACACTTGTTATGTCATAATCTGATCTATTAACTTGTTGACAGTCTGGATAGTCGTATTCTGGTTTTGTCATAATAATTATGCGTAGAAGATGTATTAGTAGGAAGAGATGAAAAAAAACATGTTCAATTGATGTAAACAGTAAATAAAATGTGTGAACTTTGTTCTGTACGACTGTTTGAATCTTGTTTCTTTATACGTAACTCGTAATACTGCATGATGATGACACCAAACGTACCTATATTTTTTTTTCAGCCGCTGCACAAGTAGGTCTATTTATATGTTAAACATGTGTATCTAAGTATGTGTCTGTGAGTCTGTCTGTAGCATTGTACCTATACGTGTATATATCATAAAGTATAAGCAAATCTGTACTAATATTATAAAGCTGAAGAGTTTGTTTGTTTGTTTGAAATGGGCTATCCAACAGTAAAATTTCAGCGAATTCTATTCGGACTAGTAGTTCCTGAGATTATCGCAATTTCAGGTCCCAATTGAATTCGCTGAAATTTTACTGTTAGATAGCCCATTTATCGAGGAAGGAGGAGGAGGAACGGAGCAGCAATGAGAAATATTGCAAAAACGGGGAAAATTTATGTAGACTAAGTTGCGCGGGTCAGCTAGTAATTATATAATGAGAATACGGCGATCACGCTTCTATATCGTGTTAGAACTAAATACATTAATAAGAATTGAATTTTCTTGATACTGGATAAAATTATTTAAAACAAACTGGTGTAATTCTATGAAAGCGATAGTTACAGATAAGTAATATATCTTGTAATATTACGAGTACTTTCTGTGAGAATTATTAGTTAAACTTGTTTTAGAAAACGTTTTTATTATGCGTAGGTTACTGGGTAAATTTCTCTAAAGAGGTTTCTTGTGGAAAAAGACTCCATAGTTTACGAATGCATGAGCTTTCGAACAGAGATATTTGTTTTTTATATGCTGGTGGTTTAGTGAAACAAAACCTACTGGATCAGTAGCGACGCAGGCAGATGGAGATATTTGCATGGTTAACGTTACGTTACAACGTTACCACTGTGGGTCCATAGATGGGTGACCGTTTCCAATCATTGCCATACCCCTTTGTCCCTCGAGAAGCATGTTAAACCGTCGTTATGCGTACGATGACAAGTGCCGCTACACGCGCCGTCTTTCCGTGAACAGAAAAAACGTCCAACGCGACGCGAGACGCCACGCCACAAGCGACGTGCAACGCCCCGCGTCTCCGTAAACAAGGCCTTAGGCCATTTGTCCACCGCGGCCCGTCAACCGGACGTCAACGGGAAATACTTAGACTCGTCTGAGGTTGGGGTCCTTCGTTTTTAAGGCGCATACGTTTAAATAATTTTACCGTTGGGATAGATGCGGCGTACTAAACCTTAAATCCGGCCCTGATTTATACTAATATTATGAAGCTGAAGAGTTTGTTTGTTTGTTTGTTTGAACGCGGTAATCTCAGGAACTACTGATCCAAATTAAAAAAATATTTCACTCTTGGATAGCCCATTTATCTAGGAAGGCTATATAACATCACGCTACGACCAATAACAGTGAAGCAGCAATGAGAAATGTTGCAAAAACGGGAAAATGTACGCAGACGAAGTTGTGTGGGACAGCTAGTCTACAATCCAAAGTAGGCCGAAGCCTAGGGTGTATAGAATGGTCTAGAACAAACACAACAATAGACATGCTTCTGATCCCCCCTTTCACTAAGCAAATAAAAGTTTTGATAACCCTAGCACTATTTTTGGATCAACTTATTACTTTATTCTCTAGCATTGTACGAGTATATAACAAAGCATTTCATCACACTCACAAGGGTCGCAAGACAGAAATCTCATTGACACAACAAAGAAAATGACAACGCTTTTCCTTTTATTTTGTTATCATATAAAGGGACGATTGCGTTGTAAATAAGCGTAGTTGCCTTGGTACGCTTACGTATGAAAATGTGGGACCGAAACGCAAACTGTGACGTCACAGTAATCCTTGTGAAATGTGACGATATTGAGGGCAATACGAGGTCGTTTTATATAGCGTTGCTTTTCTTAAATATGTGCAGGTCATTGCGACGTAGTATTGATTACCTACTATTAAGCTCCTGAATACGTATTACATTTACAAAGTGAGTTTAAAGTTAGGCAAGAAAGGCGTCTTTTGAAAATGGAGAGTGGCCTAATTAATTTTCCTAGATGAGAACATAAGACAAAATTGACAAGAAGAATATATTCTTCCTTGTGCATATGATGATAAATCAAAACATTTATTTCTTAGATCGAAATTCACAGATGTGGGTTCATCAATCTCCACTAGACTTGAGGAATATAGCCTGTGGGTATCTACTGTTTTTCGCGAGAGAAGGTCCATGTCTCAACCTATTCAAGTTCAACAGCTGATACTTACTGCTTAAATAAAATATTCATCTACTTATTATAGCAATGTGGATCATACATTTAAAAAAAGTCGACCAGTTATATTCTAGTTATATGTATCTCACAATTGCTAACAAAATTAATGACGCTCATAAATTAATAGCAATAACAACTTCAACGAAGACGGCATGGCACCTCACATCATATTAAGATTAAATACAAGTACTTTTACAAGATATACGATCGTCCTACTTTTACAAAATTTATAAGGAAAGAGAGACTTATTTTATGTTTACTAAAGATTTCAGCGAATCCCGTATGTGTGTATTGTAGGTCAATGCTTCGGGAAATTCGTGGAAAATTGTGTAAAATGGAGTGTGAATCGCGTTGTTTGTCAATATATAGGACCTACTGTGTGATTGCTAACGAGAAATGATCTCGATATGTTTTTTTCAGATGAAAATGAGAGATTTGAGAAAATTTATAACAGATTAGATATATTTCGGGATTTAATCGCGTCAATTATTAAAAGGTACGAACCCTTTTATTTACCCGACGTTTTGATCGAATTGCACCGATCGTGGTCGGTCGACTGATCTATAACAGAGATTGATGATTTAGAACAGATTTTTAAATTTGTTCTTTGTGTGAAGTGCCACTCTATGCCCCGATTTTGATGTTAGAAGAGCTCCGGCTCTGAGAAGAAAAAGTCTGGATACTTCACATTTAATTATTTCTGATTACACATTTCTGCTTTATAAATCTTATCTATACATATAATAAAACTGTAAATTTCACGTGTCTGTACATTGCCGAACTTAGTGAAAAAAAATATTAGGAAATGTTCGAAAAGAGTATTCAAACACTTTGCTGCATTTTTAGAAATGTCTGTCTGTCTGTCTGTCTGTCTGTCTGTCTGTCTGTCTGTCTGTCTGTTTGTTTGAACACGCATCACGCAAAAACTACCGTACAGATTCGGTTGAAATTTTGCCCGTGCAATCTAATAGATGCAGATTAACATTTAGGCTATAAATTATCACGCTTTTACCCCTAGGAGCTAAGCAGTAAGGGATAATGTGTGTAGCTATTTTTCGTTTTAAAACAGTAACTACTAGACGGATCTTTATGAAAAGTTTAGCAGTTTTATAGTAAATACTATAGGACATTATTTACACTATGAATCATTACGCTAACGTCTATGGGGAACGAGTAGCAACGTATTTTTTGTCGCACCATAATGGTTTATCACAAAATTTTCCACAATTAGACATTATCTATAATTGTAACCCATGGAATACATAACTTCACGCTAAAACTAAAAGGAGATAAACACAACATTGTTAAGTTTCATGAGAACAGTTATTTTGACGTGGCCAGTAGCGAACAGTATAGCCTCGAAGCTATGCTAGCGGACTTTGACGACGAAGTCCCGGGCTCGAATCCGATGTCTGATTATTTCTTTTTGATTTTTTTTTAAATTGTCTTTATCCTTTTTTAATATTTTTCTCAATGTTTTAGTTATTTTTTCGACCGTAAGTAACTTATTTACTTTGGTTATTATTTTTTTATATTAAAAATGAAGCAAATTATGCACGTAGGTAAGTTAATTATAGGTATTGCATGCACTGCTGAGAGTAATTATTTAATCGTAGTAGAAATGAAAAACAATATTACATTATAATTAAAAAGTATTCGACATTTTCCAGAAATGATGTGTTCGTCTAAAAAAAAAACATTACACACGTAAAAAAAAAACATGTAGCGCCATCTATGAAATCAAATTGTTCACCGTGATCAAATAATTCCTTATTTGTGAAAACATTTATTAAGTTATAGGTGCTTGACATGCTGAGTGGAAATATTCTTGAAAGTAGATGGCGTTTTATTCAATAACGTTATATACTTAGTAAAAGAAGTTTTAAAAAGAAACACATTGCTATGATTTTTAGAAATGTTTGTCTGTCTGTCCGTTTGTTTGACCACGCATCACACAGGTGCATCGAGGATCATGTTTTGGGGTTATGGTTGGAGATTACGTGTTCATCAATTCAACGATAATGAATGGCTCAACATCGGCGGGTGTGAGTAGTTCGGGTGACGGAAGGAGGGGGGGCGTTGTTTGTCAACCGTACCTTTAGGAATATCTGACATTTTTGCGGGCATGACACACATGACACGCTCTGTGTTTGCTTACTAAAGTGTTACAGCAGTTTTATTATTAGTATTGCATTGTAACACTATATGAAATACACCCCATTTTTAGCCAAAATGGCAAAACAGAACCCTTATAGTTCCCTTATGTCCGTCCGTCCGCAGCTTAGCTCAGAGACTGTTAGTGCTAGAAGGTTGCAACTTTTGCATGAATAAATTACTAACGCCGATAAAGTGAAAGAACAAAATCTTGAAAATCATTATTTTTTGGGTACCTCTCTTATATGTAAAGTGGGGATGTGATTTTTTTCTCACCTACCTACCCCGTCGTGTGGGGTATCATTAGATAGGTCTTTTAAAAACCGTTTAGGGTTTGTGAAGACTACTTTTAGATTTAAGGATTCCTTTGTGTATAATATTAGGCTTTATAGTGAACATTTTTGTTAGAGTCAAGTGTCCCCCTGCCAGCTAAATGGTTGATGTTGGGTATGTGAAAAAATTCAGGGTAGTAGTATAAATACTAAAATTATAAAGAAAACTATTACAGTTAAGTACTTAGGTTTTACAAGTTTACGATCACATGGGAAGTAACAACATTTTCGTACAAATTCTATTAAAAATTATTAGGTAATAAGTAGGTATAACGTTGAAAGAATGAAACAAAAACAACAGAAAACCCACTTCTTAAGCCGCACACCAAACTAACTATCTAAAAGAATAGAACAGATCGATTTTTATTTAGTAAGTATTTAGTCAACAGGACTGTTTCCAACATATTTACACAGAAGTTATTTCGTTACCTAAACTACCTTAATTTAAACCCGACTTTCACGCGAACGAAGTCGCGGGCACAGCTATAATGAATATATATATATATATATATTACGGGTCCTAATCGCGTGAATAATGTTAGGTTAAATACCTTGCTTACCTACGTTTAATATGCATGATAGTTTAAGTATAATTTAATTTAAAGTCATCAAGTATTAAAATAAACTTATCCAGTTTTGAAAATAGATGGCGTTTAAATACAAATGAAACAGAATCAGGTAAATTGATTTAAAAAATAAATCTGAAATTCTTACGTAGAGGGATATGAATTTATGATGATCTTAATTAACGACAGGTTCATCATCATCATCATCAGCCTATCGCAGTCCACTGCTGGACATAGGCCTCTCTAATTGCACGCCACTTTGTTCTATCCTCGGCTACGACAGGTTGACACACCTATTTTTTAATTCCCCAATGTAGACATTATAAAGAAATAAGTTTAGTATTTAAACTAAACGTTTCTAAAATATATACTAATTCAGTATATCTTTTAGAAACGTTTGAATGTTGTCTGTTTGTTTGAACACGCATCACAGTACCGCGGGAATGCAATGTTTTAAAAACAGGATATTTTTTAAAAAACTTATCTCACACTAGCCCTATTTCGCGCGAGTACTTGGGCGGTTTCGGGCTTCATTTAACCCGAAACCGATAATAGTAATATTTGATGTGATGCAAATCATTTTGGTAAAATACTATTATAATTTGTCTTCTAACCGTCTGGCGCCATAAACTTTGTCGCCCTTCATTTTGCTGCACTGGGCATTTGCTTGGCTTGCCTTGCCATAGGTCGAGCCCTGATTAGAGCTAGGCCCTAATATCCATAGATGCCACAGAGCATTGTGGAGCATGTTTCCAATATGTTTTACACAGAAGTTAAATTGTAACATAAACTACCTTAATATAAACCCAACTTCCACGCGAACGAAGTCGCGGGCACAGCTAGTACATAATATACTTACAGTTGAATCAACGTAACTTGACCGGATTGAAGGTTCTTATCACTTTCGCGCATGTCATAGATCTCTATGACATCGACCCTAAATTTACTTACGAAAACGATTAATTATGTTAAATCGATTAAAAATACTAACAAAATTTTAATTCAACAATATAAAAATACTATTTAAATGAGTTCAAAAAAGTTAAAATTTAGAACAGTTACAGTGAAGAAAGTTTAAAAAAAAAATACAAAAAGCACGAGTTAGTAATATGACAATGTAATGCGTAATCGCATCTCTAATTCTCTTGGTTTAGTTACCGCCCCCGCCCCCTGCTTCCTGTCACCATTTACTACTAAAAATGCATCTGCACAGCCACTTTTCGCCAACTTCAATCTGATCAAGTTACATTGATCCTACTGTAACCGCATTGAACAACGTAAAACAGAATAGTGTCACAGTGATGTTTATCCAATTATGCAGAACACATTTTCAAACATGATTTCCGGTGGGAACATTGGTCAGTATAGGTCAATTGTTTTGAAATAATATAGCTACACCTTATCTGTTCTAAATGAATATATTGGTATATTTGCCAAGTGAGAAATACATAAATAGGCATAGAAGATATGTACCTACCTACCTATCTAAGTTATAAGAAAAATAAATTTGCCAAATTATATTTTGTTGTACTCACAATCGGAACTTTACACGGTCAAAGTTACGCCCATATTAAAGCGGCGGTAGCCTAATGGCTAAGGCATCGGTCTCGCAATCGTGAGGTCACGGGTTCGAATCCTACCCATTATACTACTGACGTGAACCCACTCCTAACACAAGCCATTGAGCTTAGCTGGAGGGGCTAACAAGATTGCTAGTAATGTGGGACTCAATCCCACATTGCTAGTTATCTTTATTAAAAAAAAAAAAATATTGACATTATAATCTGCTTTGTTTAGTGTCTCATTGGACACAACAACATAACATATTCATATCTTACGTGTATTATTCAAAATATTATCTTATAGGTGCCTAACGATTGTATACTACTTTAATTGCCAATTAATATGTGTTATGGCAACAAAACATGCAGTTAGATACCTACTTGTAAGTGTTGTGTATTAAATTATCTACTATATTTTTCCATTACGTAGACACAGTAGGTACATGCACAAAATACCAAGAGTACAGAAAGTAACCTTCAAACAAGACGCATCGAACAATGCACACAGGCGGCCCAGATGTATGAATTTTCAAATCTTCGCCATACATTTGGTCCGCGTTGACAGGCAGTTGCCCCTTCCGAGAGGCGTCAAGCAATCGCACTCCCTCGTCGCGCGAACGACTCCCTATTTTTATTTTTAGACTTAATGTTGAAATTGTGTACAAAGACGGTCATACAATATGTAAATACTAAATCACGTAAAATGTGCACCAAAACATACCATTATAAACAAACAGATATGTAGGTATATTTACCTAATTTAAGTCAAATGCACCCTACGCCCCCTCCAGAACATGATCCTGAACCCGTGCCTGCACAAACACTATATATGTATATCGCTTACGACGCGAAATCTAGGGACACCTTCAAAGTGGTCTGAAGTGGTCTGCAATTCCGTGTCCGTAAACGATGTTAAAGTGCGTTTACACACTGACGCGGAGCGGAGCTGAGTGGGGCGGAGCGGGATGGCTTGGAGCAGAGCGACCATCAATTGATCAATTACAGTGTTCATTATCGTACCTAGTATTGCTTATGCGAGGTACGTATGACGCACGGACGTAGCTTGCCTTAGACGGGCCCTGTATCAAAATTTGTTTGGGAGCCCTTATGAGTCCCTCGTACATATTTGCAATTGACTCATTAGTGATAGTCGCTGGCACGATGTAATTGCTAACGCACTTTCAGGGCCCCTGTAACCTGGGGCGCCGTATAATTAGTATGACTGATATGGAGGTTACCTTCTGTGCCCTCGTTATAATGTGCAGTGAGTATCTTATAACAGCTAGGTACTGAAGTTCTGTTAGTCATATATAGGTATGTAAAACAATGTGGCCTATTTAAAAAATATAGGTAATTTACTTTATAGTTGTTGATAAAGAATAATTGTTGTATACTTAGTTCAAAGTTTACTTTTGTTATGCCAATGTTATTATGATGAAATTTTAGACATTTTGCGTCGGATTGTGTGGTTTCCTAGTCCCTGGGATCCCTCCCGATCCCTCACGATGAGTAAATATTACTTTTTGTAGCAATTTTCTTTGTATTTTTTTATAAAAAGTAATTGATTTTAAGTTGACTTAAACTGTTAAGATACTTAATCTATGACATTATGAATTGATTTTTCTTAGTGTCTGAAAAATTTATAACACTTTGTTCTTGTGTTTGTTCTTGCACTAACTTAAATGGCTTAGTTCTTTTGAGTCTTCATTTTTAGTCCGTACAATCGAGGAGTTGGGTAGCCTAATATTTAAATAGTAACGAAAAATCTATAGAGAAAACTGTTTTAAATTTTACACATTTTAAGTCCTACAATGAAATCAATGTATATTTTCTTCTTTCTTTCTCCTGTGTTACAAAAATGTCACACGAGGAAATGAGAAAATAAATCAGAGTAGGTACTTATTCTTCATCTGTACTAATATTATAAAACTGAAGAGTTTATTTGTTTGTTTGTTTGAACGCGATAATCTCAAGAACTTTTGATCATAATTATTAAAATGTATTTACTGTTGGATAGTCTATATATCAAGGAAGGCTTATAGGCTAAATAACATCACGACTAATAGGAGCAAAGCAGCAATGAAAAATGTTGCAAAAACGGGGAAAAATAACACAGTTGAAGTCAGCTAGTCTTTTACGAGTATAAGCCCTTTTAAATAGGAAATCTTTTGCCTGGGCTATGTTACTAATGTCAGTTATGTGCTTATTACACTACACTGATTGTAGACAGGGTAAATCAATATACATTGCTGGCTTGGTGTTACTTCCAATCCAATACCCTTACTCCAACCTGAAATGTATATCGAATAAGCAGAGTTAGACTATCTTAATTCAGTATAGTGTAAGAAGCGCTTTACGGCTATCGAAAGTAGCTTGTAGCCTTCAGTAATATTCACAAACTGCGTACGTGTGCTTTTAATTAAACTGGCCCCGGTGCTTAATCACTTTTTTTTTAACTGTCAAAATCTTGTCAAAATCTTAAATTGAGAGCTGCGCTTAGAAATGCATCAACGCGCATCCCGCGGACATCTTTGAGCGCACCGCGCACGCGCCGGTTCGCGCGGGCTTGCCGCGAAAACAAAAAAAAAAGAATGTGTAAGGATATAGGTATAGCCATTAAGCCAGACAAACAAGCAGACCGTTACCTTAGCATTTCATTCGTTATTATCTTCAAAAGGTTTTTATTTGAAAAACTCCTCCTAAACGCGTATCTACGACATCTACGCAACGCCGACGCGACGAACGCCTCCATGAAAGACCAATAAAAATTAATTCATCTTCCACAAATAAATATTTAGGTAGAGAATAATGTTAATTCAGAATTCTGAGTTATAAATAAAATTCAGAATTATATAAAGTTCACAAAATTGAATACCTGTAGATATTACTTGGAATTACCTCAATATTCCCCGAATGATTTCTAAAACAGGATGAAGATAATTATGGAATTATATTTACAGGTTAAAATAGATTGTTTTGCCTTGTTATAGTTATGTGGAAAAACCAATACCGATACATATTGTTATTGTTTAACAATAATACTGCCCGGTTTCTGAAGCGCTTGTTGGCTAAAAAATCAAATAATCTGCTGTAAAATTTGATGTTATGATTGGTATGTATTTTTAAGTAGGTATTCTTATTTATAGTTATAGGTAATAGGTATTCTTAAATATAATTTTCCAAAATTAGGTAGCTCACTAATCATCATCATCAGCCTATCGCAGTTCACAGCTGGACATAGGCCTCTCCAATTGCACGCCACTTTGCTCTATCTTCGGCTTCCTCCCAGCCGTTTTGCGTAAATCATGACTCCACCTGGCCTGAGAGCGTCCTACACTACGTTTGCCGAGACTCGGTCTCCACTCAAGAACTCGTTTACCCCAACGGTTGTCGGTTCTTCGGCTAATATGGCTAGCTCACTCATACCATCAAAATATGATTTTCGTTATGTGGTTAGTACTGGGTGATACAATTACCTAAACACCGGCCAAATGTTTGACGGGGGGGGGGGGTCAACCCCTAAATCTCCCTCCGGGTGCTGCGCTATTGTACCACACGACGACAACGCGTTAATCCGTTTAAATGGAAACCACAGACAGATTTCTTGCAAAATATAATCGTTCAGAAGACGATAGAAACTAATACTAATTACAACAGTAATTTTATAGGCATTTCTTGCCAATTACTTTATAAATACAATAATTGCATTTTTGGAAGATAGAAAAATTTAAAGGCCAGACCCAGGAATCGAACCCGAGACTTCCGTAAGCCAAACCGGGGCTGGAATCGAACCACCTATCTGGACTATGTTACTAGACCTCAAATTTTTCTATCCTTTCATACTCGCGAGTTGGGCCCTTGTATGCGCTTAATTTTTTTTCTATCTTCCAAAAATGCTATTATTATATTGATACTACTACTACTATTTACTGGTAATTGCCTAATTACCTGACTTGTATAAAAAAAATCATTAAGCAATAATTTAAATGACCTATTTTATCAGACCACTTGCCGGTTCGCTAGTTTATCTAAAAGATAACTATTGCTACTACCTAAATTAATTATAAAACATAAGTATTATTATAATAATGTAATGTCGTCAGAGTTTTGATTAAATTATGCGATAAGTTTAGTAATAGTTACGTGACATATGTGCACAAAACATTGATGAGAATACTTGTAACATAACGTACAAAATAGTGCTTTATCGTAAGCGCGAAATCATGTCTTACGTCAATATTTGGTAATATTTCAATAAAAGATCATTCGTTTGAAATTGCGATTAAGAAGGTTTTTGCTCGCGGATTCTGTCGCGTTAAGTCTGTTTACCCAATCAGACTAAAATTACTATTAACATACTTTTTTAAAGTCTGTCATAAAGAAATATTAAGTAATTATCATCTAGTTTTAAAAATATTATGTGTATATTCCTGATTTTATCACGAAAACACAGAAGCAATTTAGTGGCATTAATTGGAGTTGATCAATTTTCCCTTGCTTTTCAACACGCTTGGGTACCTTGATTTTCAATTGAAATAGGTTCACTTTTCTTAAAAAATATCAATTTAAAAAAAAAAAAACATTTTTTTTTTATTAACTTAGTATGCAAAACAACACTTGTGTTGGGATTCTAGTTTGCAAACAATAGGTAAAGCCGGAGAAAAACACCTGGCAATAAAAACTCGAGGCCACTCCCTTCAAATTGGCAATTTTACAATGTTTGAATGTTTATAAACTTGATATGGGGGTAAGGTGCTACCACTAGTATACTTTACACCATGTTAAAGGACTGATTCAAATTATATTATTACAAAGTTAGAACATGAGATAAACTAAAATCAGCCTTAGGCACCTGTCCCACCAACGGCGAGAAAGCGAGTAGCGATTTATCGCTCTAGAAACGTACATACTTATGTAGATTCTGTGTAAACAAAAGAGATACAGATATTTAAAGTTGATCGCTGTGTGTTCCCACTGCCGGCGTACTCGCTCTATACTGCATCTCTTTTTTACACGGACGAGATCTACAACATACATCTATTGTACGTTTATTGAGAGATAAATTCGCTACCCGCTTCTCGCTCATCGTCGTTGATGGGACAGGCGCCTTAATAGGTACAACATAGTAGGATAATAAATATGTAAATATGCATAATAAATGTGACAATTGCTCTCAAGCTAACCAATAATTAATTACCGAATATTACATAACAAATACAATAATAGCATTTTTGAAAGATAGAAAAATTTGAATCCAGACTCAGGAAACGAACCCGAGACTTCCGTAGCCCAACCGGGGCCAGAAGTTTGGCTACGGAAGTCTCGGGTTCGTTTCCTGAGTCTGGATTAAAATTTTTCTATCTTTCAAAAATGCTATTATTGTATTTGTAAAGTCTTTGGCAAGAAATGCATATAAAAATTACTTCACTATTACATAACAAGACGAAATGTACAAGTCTTCTTAAACTTAATAGGTACCTACTTACCTAATGGTAGTAAGTAAGCAAAATCTATCATTACGCAATATAGTAGCATCTACTTATAAATACGATATAAGTGATTAATATATAATAATATCAGTACGACAAATGTATGACGATTATACGTAATTCAATGCCAGACATGCGCGAGCGTCGGCGTTATGTTACTGGTTATTGAATAACGACTGTCTGTCTGTAGATCTATGTACTTATATTTGTTTACAATATATTCAGTGGCAGATCCAGGGAAGGGGTTACGCACTAACCTCTATAGTAGGTACTTGTAGAGACTGTACAAAGTGACAGCAATTTCAAATGCCGAAACAATAACCGTCCTGTAAACTTTTTTTGACACCTAGGGTCCTTATTCACTTCGATCTTATTTTCCGTGTCCGTGGCAAGCCCATGCGAACTGTCAAAATGTTATCATAATTGTAAACGGAAAGCTACGCTTAAAATTTTGCTAAACGCTGCGGACATTTGTAAAGTCCCCCGCGACACAGGGCTTATACCCTACTGCGGTACTCGTCGTATTTTTTGTAGGAATTTTTTGAATAGACATTTCAATAAAAATATCTATTTTTTTTTAATTTTAAATAGCTGAAGGCAATGATACCTATTATAAAAGGAACTTCTAATTTAACTTCTATGTGCTAAGTAAGTACGTAGCAATATTTTTAATTATTTTTCAAATTTTACCTTATTATTTTTACTTAATTAACTGTTTGAACAATTTTTAATCAATGTTTTGATGTTTGTCAAGGACATTTCTACGGGATTTCTCAAGGAAATACACTTATTTCCTCTGCGGTTTAGTATTTATAGTAAACAATGTTTGATATCCTTAAACAATGGGAGAATATTATTACCTCATGGCTATAGTCGACAACAGGAACGTTGAAGCTGTTAATCTAATTATGCCACGCGAAATGTGCTAAAAATATATCGACTAATTAGAATATCCTCCTCTGAAGTCAACAGCTTTACACTTTACAAAGTTTTTCATAAACTATGCCCAATTTCCTGTCATATTTTTTTTTTTAAGACGACTTCCGCTGTATTGTACAAGCCCTGTGTCAACAACACGGACACAAAGTGCACTCAGACTCGGAACAAAAGTTTGTGGATCACACAAGTGGTGTCCTGTGTGGGAATCGAACCCACGAAGTCTTGCGTAGCAGTTGAACACACTCCCACCGCTAAAAAATGCTTCACATTGTCTAATAGGCAAAATCGGAAACAGAGCTACATTGTTTTCAAAGAAATAACAACCAATCTGTGATCCATAAACTAACTTTGGGGATAGTTGATGTACTATACAACTTTATTCATAAATCCGTTTTAATGGATAGCTGCATCATGTAATAGTAACTATATGTGTGTCGATATAGTGTCAATCAGTCACACTTTCCTTAAGAACCTACAGATGTCCAACGTCTCTTAAATGAAAATTATCTCATAGTCATAAGCAAATCCAAATGAAACTTATAGTACCTACCGAAAGTAAGTAAAGAAAAAACCGAAATGTCTGCAAATATGGCAGCCATAATATTATAGGTATTCGATTTGCAATAATTAATCAGCGAGTCTCATTTTTATAGGTCAATGAAATATTTGTATCGTATTACCAATACACGTGTTAATATTGCATTGTACTTATTATTTCATCTTTGTCTACTTTACATAAGTAAAGAACTAGATAAGAATCTAAGGTAAGTTTATATTTACTTTAGGTTCTATATCAACCCATATGGGTCCTTATTCAGTATCTTTTTTCGTTTTCGCGGCAAGCTCGCCCTTCTAACTGTCAAAATCTTGTCATAATGGTAAATAGAGAGATGCGTTTAGAAATGCATCACGCATGCGCGCGGACATCAGTTCAGCCGTTTTTGCCTAGATCCAACAAACACATAACATAACAAAACAATGCAGTTTCTGATAAAAAAAACCTTAATTAGTTGATCTACGATAGTTTAGCCTAATGGCTAAAGCATCGGTCTTGCAATCGTGAGGTCGCGGGTTCGAATCCTACCCAGTTTACTATCGACGTGAAGCCACTCCTAACACAAGCCATTGAGCTTACGAGTAGCTGGAGGGGTTAACAGGATTGCTAGTAATGTGGCACCAAAATCTCACATTACTAGTTATCTTTTAAAAAAAAGCTAATATCGAACTTCTCCGGTTCGAATTTACTGCCTTGATGGCGCCACCGTGAAAGTGCGAGCGACCTCTTTTTGGGCAGATCTTTATGGGAGCCATAAAAACTAAGCCAGTGGGTATTTTTCGTGTTCGTTATTTATTTGATATGTTTGTAAAGTCCTCCGCGTGGGGTTTTAGCGAGAGAGTTCAATTTTAAAACAGTCTCGGTGGCACAGTGATACCTACTTACGTCGGCTACGGTGCAAGAGTCCATGGGTTCTATTCACATTATAAAACTTCGTGGGATTTTTAGGCTGAGATCGATAAAGCGTACTTTGGCTTATCTCAAGCTTAGCTTACGTAAAAATTACAAAAAAGTTGACAAAGTGCTTTAACATAGCACATGCCGACCGTTGACTTTGAAGATATAATCTTCTAAGATTATGCTAATATTGCGTTATCTTCTATAAAATATTATAAAGAGGAAAGATTTGGTTGTTTGTTTGAATTGAATAAGCTCCGAAACTATTAGACCGATTTTAAAAATTCTTTCACCATTAGAAAGTTACATTATCGGGGAATAACTTAAGCTATTTTTTATTGTCAAAAAGAGAGAGAGAGATCCCTACGAAAATTACAATAATTAAACTCAAGGTATAAAAAGCTACGATATGACACCCATGCGAAGCCGGGGCAGGCATCTAGTGAACAATAATTCTAACGGTCAGCAAACGCTTTGTTAAGACTTTCTTCAAGTTTGCCGAACGCTAAGGTTGACGTAAACCAAAGTACGAATATAGTATAGTATAATATAGTATAATATAGTATAGTATAGTATAGACCTCAGCCTTATACAGCTATATGTATATTTATTCCGTGTTAGTTACCTACATACTTCGCAGTTGTCATCATTTGCACAGCTCTACATATAAAGTGGAAAATACAATAAATAGTGATAAAACTGATACGATCGAGTCTTTGAGCAGTCAAAATTTTAGGTATATTGGCAGAAATTGGCTGCTAATATAAAACAAATATTTTGTATGTGGCTACATATCTACCTAACTCTCAAACGGAAATATAAGTCAATATTATTTCCAAGAACTAAGCTTTGTTACCGCATTATCCTCATAATAATTAAGATCTAGAAAATCTAAAATAAAAAAACGATCCCGTAGGTAGGATACGGTGTTTGTGATCGAACTCCTTTGGAACGGTTTTTTTTGTACATTTGGTAGGTATGAGGTCGTGAACATTTTTTTTTAATCGCTTTTAGTATTTTTGCATAAATAACAAAAACAGTCGCGAGGGTAATACTACTATATAAAACACTTAATTGTGTTCGCTATAAGAAACACCTAGAAATTTGACGCTCGTGACTGATAAGAAAAATCAATTAATACGGTACTAGTCGTCGTCACTATAAATATATCGTAAAATTCACTCGATTACATTCGTCGGTAATTGTCGATTCCACGTGGTGAGGGAACTAAACTATGAATGACACGTGTAACTGTATGTATGGCTGACTTATTTTAATATGCATTTACACTATTTTGCAAATTGGATAAGTAATGAATATATTAGAAGAAGAAAGTGACACCAATGATAAAAAATAGAAAACATGAAAAGAAAACGTTTATCTTTTGTGGACATGTAATAATAATATCTAGGTACAACTTATACAACGCCATCTGATCCCAAACTATGCAGAGCCTGTATTATAGTAACCAGACAATTGATGAACGTACATAAAGATTTCTAAATATACATATTGTACTTAGATAAATTACAATCAGACGGAAAAATCATCGTTCTCATCATACAACGTTTTATCCTGGGTCCTTATTCACTATGTTTTTTTTTTTTTTCGATTTTGGGGCAAGCCCGCGCGAATTGGTGCATGCGCGGTGCGCTCAAAGATGTCCGCGCGCACGCGCGATGCATTTCTAAGCGCAGCTTTCTATATACTATTATGTCAAGATTTTGACAGTTAAAAGCGCGGGCTTGATGCGAAAACGAATAAAGAGATAGTGAAAAAAGATAAAACTTTGTATGATGAGAATGATGATTTTGGTTTCGAATGTGGCCGAAGGGGATTTTTCCGTCTGATTGTCTAAGTACAATATGTATATTTAGAAATCTATTAGATTAGAAATAAATTTAGATATTATATATATCAACCCACGACCTCCGACATAGCAGTCATCGGATCCGACAGCCGACAAGTTAAATATCGTTCAACAACACAACATCAGTTAAACATAACACCCATTGAAAATCGGGTGATCTAGTCAATATTCTGCCTCTACCACTAAAACAACAGGCCAGTCAAAAATGAGAAGAGATGAAAGGGCACATGACAAATAGGATTTTGAATGAAAACAAGTCGTTGCGGAGTCAGAGGGCTATTTGAATAGAATAGGAATGCGTAATTCGTCGACGACTGACAAAGATTAATGGAAGAACATATTGCACCGACTCCAGGGTTCATATTCACGTTATTTTTTTCCGTTTTCACGGCAAGCTCGTACGAACTAGCGCATGCGCGGTGCGCTCAAAGATGTCCGCCGCGCATGCGCGTTGATCATTATGACAAGATTTTGACAGTTTGCACATGCTTGCCGCGATAATGGAAAAAAAAGAACGTGAATAAGGACCCTGGGTAGGGATCCAACCCACGACCTCCAACATAGCAGTCATCGGATCCAACAGCCGACAAGTTAAACATCGTTCAACAACACGACATCAGTTAAACATAACACCCATTAAAAATCGGGTGACCTAGTCAATATTCTGCCTCTACCAGTAGAACACAACCTATTTAGCAAGATTTAGACATTTTTTTTATACAACGAAGTGAAGAGACGAAGCAAGTCATGCGCCTGTTGGTAAGCGTGACGTTGGCCCATAACAGTATAAGTACTCAAATCCTTGTTTGGCAACGATCTAAATGTCACCACACAGCGCTCCACATTTGAGACTAATACATAAATCTTATTTGCCAAGTAGCTTGTGAGTCATGTTATTGTCAAGCATTAGCTAGCAAGCAATCCAGTGTGTCTAATTGTCAGAGTCTAATTGGAAGGTAACCAATTGAAAGAATTTAATTTCACAACCGCGCAGGTGTCATGTACTGAACGAATTGGAAAAAATTACTCAGACTCAATTTAATACGCGCGTTTAATACTTTGTTGTACCTACTGATAGTCTGAAGGCTATATTTACAATCTTTTTAGACTTCGACTACAGTAACTGACTTGGACTTGGAACTTTCGCGTCGTATTGGTGTGCTGCGATACAGACAAGGTATCCCAACCTGCTTCGAGCTCAATCAGCAACATTCTTCTATGGTCGAGTGTTTTACATTATACATGATTTTATGCTGTTTGACTGCCTCTGTGGCGCGGTGGGAGTGTATCCGACTGCTCCGCAAGAGGTCGTGGGTTTGATCCTCACCACGATAAAACTGTGTGATGAGCACGATGGTTTATTCTGTGTCTGGCTGTTATTTATCTTTAATATGTATGTATTTAGAACTATATAAGTTCGTAGTAGTAATAGGAAACCAGACAACTGATAAACATTATCATTTGTGTGGTTTCCATAGTACAAGCTCGGCTTAGTTTGGGATCAGATAGCGTTGTGTGAGTTGTCCCAAGATATTATTATTATACTTTTGGTACGTTATATGGTCGAGTATTATTTGTGTTTTGTTTTGATAATAAAAAAAAAACAACAACACGTGCCAAAGACCTATTTTTTTACCAGATTATACGATACTAAAACAAAACAGGCTTATCATTTTTAGTTTTATCACTTGGCGCCAAAATACGCAATAATAATGTGATAATACGATATTATCAAAGTTGTGACATGGCATTGCTGAAGGTTAAAGACTTTGTCGTCTCTGACGATTCCCAATTGAATTGCCTGAATGGCCTGTGGGTCTATATAGTGGTTAGTGACCCTGACTGCTAAACCAGACGTCGTGGGTTCGATTTTTACACATGACACCATTTTGTGTAGTCCACAAATTGTTGTGAATCTAAGTTGAATCTAAGTGTACTGTGTCCGTAAATTGAATGTTTGTAAGGGTCCCCCGCCACACTTGGCTTGTATCCTCATGCAACAGTTGTCTTTTAAAAAATCTCGCGTTACCGACCTTGGATACATTTAGTGACAATTCAGAGACTAATGTCCACTGATGAATTGATATTATGAATTGTTTGTTGATCACTGCGCGGCTCAAATCGGAACCTCGGAACGTCTGTCGTAGATTTTCCTATACCTACTTTTCAAATTATAATTACCTTAAACGAAACGTATTAATAAGAAAAACTAATCCTTAACAGAAAATACATAAAAATTGCACGCAATTTATACTTTAATAATCACCATGTTATGTGAAAAAATTGTGCAAAGAGTATTAAATTTACATATCGTATATTTTTTTGAAAGGAAGTCCGGTTACATAATCTTTCCAGCCTTCCTTTCCAGAGGCCCTGGTTACATAACCTGGGGGGTTAGACAAGGTATATTCGTTCCGTGGCGAATTCGATAACGCCGTACCTACTAATCGTTCGCAAAAAAAAAAAAAATGTCTAGGGTGGAGACCATAGACATTTTTTTTATTTTTTTGCGAAACGTCGAATTCTATAGTAAAATTCTTTTCCATTATCTACTTCGCTTTTCGAATGTGACTTTGTCTAGACCCCCAAGCTTCCTGTTTAATGTGACTGTATATAATAATAATAATCTATAGGTGCCAGCGCAGCCTTTGCCCGCAAATATTTAAACTTAAGGATATTGTGACAAAGATGGAAGAAGGTCATTGAACCCTATGGCTAGACGTCTAGACTGGAACACTTTGGAAGAAATTTGGGTTAATTCGAATTGTTGTAACTGTATTAAAGTTGAAAAGAGGTCGGGTACCGGTGCCTATTGAAAATAAATCCATACCTACTTTGTGTACTGAAACTTATAGATCAGCGATGTTATACATTATAGTTTTATTAGACTAAAGCCTGGAAATTTCTTAAACTTTTATAACTTGAAACGTGTCAATGCAGTTGATGTGATATGCGAACGCTGTAGAAGATGAAGAGTTTGAACCGGCCTTGTTCAGATTTTTCTAAAAAGGTCCGAAGTCTGATTGCAGTATTGCAGCATACCAGTCGCTTTGCTGGATGATTTCGTCTTGTAGCTGATCGAAAATCCAAAATGCTGTTTTCAATTCACACACATTTTTAATAGTTATATTTGAAAAATAAAATTATAAAGCTGAAAAGTTTGTTTGTTTGAACGCAGCTATCTCAGAAACTACGGGTCCGAATTGAAAAAATATTTTTCTGTTGCGTAGCCCATTTATGGAAGAAAGCCTATTTATATAGGCTATATAACATCACGCTACGATCAATAGGAGCGGAGCAGCAACGAAAAATGTTACAAAAACGGGGAAAATTGACACATACGAAGTTGCTTGGGTCAGCTAGTATAAATTAAAACTTCTTCGTGATTTAATACAATCGTAAGAACCGAGGAAAGATTTCCATCCACTGAGAGCACCGGTCTTTTCTATACTAATATTATAAAGCTGAAGAGTTTGTTTGTTTGTTTGAACGCGGTAATCTCAGAAACTACTAATCCGAATTAAAAAATATTTCACTGTTGGATAGCCCATGTATCAAGGAAGGCTATAGGCCTCAAGGCAACAAGCCACGACCAATAGGAGCGGAGCAGCATTGAGAACTGTTGCAAAAACGGGGAAAATTTACGCAGACGAAGTTGCTTTAGACAGCTAGTTGTATGTTAAAGACAAACACATATTCCTGAATTTATTAATGGATTCAAGTTTCATCATCAATCAATATCAAAATCCAGTTGTTGGCTCGAGTGTGCAGTACTTGACCTTGTTTCAATGTCAATTAGATTGACATTTACAGAGACTAGATCAACAAAATCCTAATTGAACCTTAATCGGACTTGTTTGTATTTAGAGTAACCATTGAAAATATTTATCGACGCGGATGAGTTAGTTATTTGGTTCTACAACAAATTTTGCATGACAGACAGACTACAGAATGTTTATAAAATGTAGGTCTTCAGGTAAAAGCTCTTCGTAACTTGTATAATATTACAGTTTAGTGGCCCACTTTTTTATACCAAGGTATAAAATAATTTTAAAATACCTATTCAATGACATCCCACACGATGGGGTAAATGAGGAAAAAATCACATCCCCACTTTACATGTAGAGGAGATAGGTACCTTAAAAAAAAGTTTTTCAAAGATTTTAGTCTATCACTCTCAGCGTAAATAATATGTACGTACTTCCATGTAAAATTACAACTTTCTAGTACCTAAGTACCTATTACAGTCCCTGGACTAAGCTGCGGACGGACATAGCGAAACTATAAGGGTTCCCTTTTGCTATTTTGTCTACGGAACTTAAATAAGACTTTTGACTTTTGAGTCTTTAATACTACATTTAAGATTTTTTTTAATTAGATTTTCCTATCCAACAGAAACACATATAAAACTAACAGAAAAGACAAGCCACAGATAAAGTGAATTTCAGCAATTTCTTGTCATTTAAAAACCACTCTGACGCGACTTCAACACAATTAAACCATAATTATTTATTACAATACTTAAGTATATACTTTTTCACCTCATTCGCAACTCTTGCGTGTATCACATTACAAAACTACTGCGACAACTTCGTTACTTCTATTGTATTCTTTATGATTTCCTTTTTGTTACCGTGTTGATTAAATGATAAACATCTTTCACAAAATCTGTCTGTCGTACAATTGCCACGGTGACTGGTCAAGGCCATGACGATAGATAGATATAGATACAGATAGACAGATAGATAACGCAAGTTGATACCTACCTATATCTACCCTACGTGTAGGTAAGTAAGTTACATAGTACTAATAGTCTGACACATTTGGTTCACATTCGAATCGTGCTCATCACACAAAAATTTGATCCTGGGTGGGGATCGAACCCACGATCTCCAGCTTAGCAGTCAGGGTCACTAACTACTAGGCCAACAGGCCAGTCAAAAATACTGTAATAAATGTTATCATAGCTTCAATCTAATGTTTTCTTGTTCTTTTTGTGTAGCTGACTCTTTAGTCGTTAATTTTTTCAGATAATTTCTGCCAATTCTATAAGTATTTTTTATTTTAACTGCACAGCTATTAGTTCCTGTCAAGAAGTATTTTCACACGCGAATACCTACCTGTTACCACCTAACATACTAGGGAGTCACAGGATGTTAGGTAGGCAAAAAAATATTTGGTTCTAAACAGATTTTAATATACCGTTATCTACGTCTATTTATAACTATTTTTACTTATCACACTAAAATTATAAACGCGAAAGTTTGTGAGTATGTGAGTGTGTATGTTTGTTACTTCTTCACGTCTAAACGACTTGAGGGATTTTAATAAAATTTGGTATGAAGTTAGCTGACACCCTGGATTAACACATAGGTTAATAAACCGCGGGTAACACCGCGGGGCACAGCTAGTACTTTATAAACAACAGTCTCAATATTGTTAATTTAAAAGGAAGGAGCGAGACAGCCTCAACACAAGTATTAATAATGAGTTACGGGGGATGTCTCATTTATACCAAAATGTATATATCTATTTTGAGACTAATAAACAATTTCAACTATACTCCGACCCGTATTCCTAGACTTCCTCACTAACGGCTTGCATACCACATCCTGTAGCACATCCTTGTGCCCATAACTCAGTAGTGACACACCCTAAGTCAGGCAAGTCTCAATGGGTCAGTGTCGCTATATAAATAGCACCCGGACGTCCAAACCCTGATAAATTGAATAGGGTTGGCAAAACGACTGCTACTTGCAACCGTATCAATTTGCAAGTTTATTTTTTAAATATTTGGAGATAACTCGCAAACGGTTATCTGATTTCAAACTGTACCTACTATGGCAACTGATTAACACACTTTCACCAGTGGCGGAGGGTCCTTATAACACCATTACTTTCGGTTTCCCTTTGGATTGTAGTTACTTAGTATTATAGGTATAAAGAACCATGTCCAACAAGATATATATTTGTATCGGGTTACATCAGAGTTATTTTTTAACCCTTCGCTTGTCACATTATAACGGGTGGCAATAGAACCCATGCTTGCTTAGACTCTGGCTTATTGATCTATTTGGTGAACCTGACTAGGTTCACCAAATAGATCAATAAGCCAGCATTTACTATTCTTTAAAGTCTCCAATAGGTACTATGAGGAGCATGAAGTTGTGAAAAACAAATAACACTTATTGAGAGAATGTGTCCTAAATTAATCTAATAGAAATAATGTAGTATCGACCCTAGACTAGAACAGAACTGATGTTGGCACATTCCACCAAGTTTTGTAAGATAAAACAGAAGCCCTATTCAGGTTCATGGCTACTATAATTTAGTACCTATACTGTACAATATGTACTGTAAATTGTATGTCCTTAGAGTATGATGGTATAGGACTCACATACACTTCATGTTTTGATAATCCCTAAAATAAATAGGTAGTTATAATAAAAAGGTCCCAACACGAATGTCTATTACCAATCATTATTTTTGTAAGCCTTCAATTTGTCGATATTTTTTTATTTGTCCTTTTCTACCCTAAACTGTGACTCAAAATGAGAATTGTTGATTTAATTTATTGGTTTGAATCACCCGTTGTCTATAACTATGTACCAATTTAGCTATTAGGTTAATTTTCTATCCCTAACAGTGTTTGAGAAAGAAACCTGAAGATAATGAACACCAAACACCGAACTGATATCACGCAGTACATCAAGTTTCCTTACATAATATTAAGCCTAATAAAATTCAAAATAACAGTCACAAACACGTCATGTCATCATTACTATACACAAATACTCATAATACAGTTGCTTTTTACAGTAAACAACTAAAAATAGACTTAACCATTGAATAAATGTTCTTTTAAAAACCAAATATAAAGTATAATGTTTTATTAGATCAACTTCATGGCTCATGGTAATAAAATACCGCTCAATACCCCAGTAACGGAGCAAAATAACGGTTTATACTGAAATAAATATGTAAATATTCCCGCTAGCCCCCAATACATGCATTTGAAAATTGATAAAATAAAGATCAAAACATACTTGACTTACGTCACTATTTGTTTGGGCAGCCATTTTGGGTTAAGTAACTGTCCCTGAATATGTCAAGAGGTCACCGCGTCGGACTCGTGACCTTTTAATTAGAAATTAGAATCGCTTTGTTCGTAAAGACCGAGAGATTTATGCTTTAACGGACACGACAAATGTAATGACTATGAAATTATTATTTAATTAGCAACTATATTTAATTATTATCACAAGTGCTTACATAAGCAAAATATTAATTTAAAATTGAGTAGTAAATATTTATAGGGTGTCGATAATAAGTGAGACATTTGAGTAACAATGTATTAAATAAACAGTGGCCTATCTCGTTTCAGACCGAAGATATTCGGCACACGTTCTTAAAAATTATATGAGCTCTTTGTCTGATACGAGAACAATATTTATCTATTACATACTAAATACTAATTATCTATTGTAGTAGATATCAAAAGTCAGATGTCTTTTTTATGCGCGCATATTTAAGAATGAGTTCTATTGGCAACTCCTAACAATTAATTAATATTGCTACTTTTATTTGACATGTTTCTCATCTCAGGAAGATGCATATGCATAGTATAAGTAGCAATAGCTACTTATTACATATATTATAATTTATAACAAATTTAAAAAGAATCAGAAAATGCTAGATTGAATGATAATATTAGGTTAAATCCTAAACAAGAGTTAGTAGAGGCATTTTTCACTGGATTCTGTACATTTGTAAAAGAAAAAAAGGGTCTAATAACAACATTGTTTTAATAAACATTAGAATATTATATTTGACACCTGTTAGTTTATTTTAGCCTCAACAAGCCTTTTAGAAACTGGGTCAGTAAGCGGTTACTAACGCTTATAATTTTTGTGATAGGTCATGTCACAAATTAAAAGTAATTACATCACGTTGCATAGATGCAATGATGTAACGTAATCTAAATCTGTTACAGCTTTGAGCTCGTCAACGTTATTCAGAAGAGGTTTTAATAAAACATTGTGTGTTGTTTTCGTTTATACTTTATCACTTAATACATACCTACGTGATGATTGCGTTCTCCTAACCGAATTTACGTCAGCGGCCAATCTTTTACAAAGAATAGCCAACTACCTACGCAGGAGATATTATAATGCACAGGTGTGCTCTGTATTCCATAATTCTTATATTATAAGGCCAATGGGACAGGAATCTGGCACGACTGGAGATTAGGCGCAGGCCTTACAGCTTAATGTCGTCATCGGGGCAAGGAGCGGTGTGACATTTTTTTGAAAACGACCGCAGTATTTTCGGCCGATAGTCGTAACTTTGTTTAAATTCACTGATCTATCGATGTGTGTTCACTGAATTACGTGACGATATTACGGATTCAAATATATTTACAATTACTTGCTAACTACGACATAATCCTTCATAAGTATAAAGTGAATGTGAAAGCTTGTTTGTTTAGTAGTTATCTACGCAATCATGTGTATACCGTTAAAGGGATTTGGTTGTGTTCATATAGATCCTGTTATAGCTATATAGATATGTTATATGTATGTGTGAAGCGTGGTGATTATGGCAATTACCCCCAGGATCTACATACTAGTAGGTTCTACTGGGGAGACCCGTGCCCAGCAGTGGGCCATCATATGGGTTGATATGTATACCTATGTATGTAATATAGCTAATACAATTACTTAACAAATACGTCTGTGATTCATTTTTCACAAGGAGAACGGTGCTATTTGATAAAAAATTAGGACAAGTAGAAGAAATTATATATACCTACTTGAATTACTTACGGAAAATCATATTTTTGAAAAATATCTACTGTAGTATATGTAGGCTCTCCCCCTAACTTCTAGGTATCTTAGGCACCTGTCCCCCCAACGACGATGAGCGAGAAGCGAGTAGCGATTTATCGCTCAAGAAACGTTCAACAGATGTATTTTGTAAATCCCGTCCGTGTAAGCTAAAGAGATTCAGTTTAGAGCGAGTACTCGCCGGCAGTGGGAACGGTGAGCGATTAACTACTAATATCTGTATCTCTTTTGTTTACACGGGATCTACATAAGTATGTACGTTTCTTGAGCGATAAATCGATACTCGCTACTCTTTTTCTCGCCGTTGCCTTAGAAGTTAGGGATATGTATGGGCTCTCCCCCAACTTTTACGAATCTTACACTCTCTCAATACTTTAAAATATTTAGAAGTTATTTATGATTTAGCATTGTTAGGCTACTCGTGTCAACCAGATTGTTATTTACAATTTCTTGTTGGAACTAGGGTCCTTATTCATTATCTTTTATTTTGTTTTCTAGTCAAGCCCGCGCTTTTAACTGTCAAAATTTTGTCACCATTATGACAAAATTTTGACAGTTTAAAGCGCGGGCTACATACATTTATAACGCTGCGCTTAGAAATGAGCGCACCGCACATGCGCTAATTCGCGCGGGCTTGCCGTGAAGCCGAAAAGAAACATAGTGAATAAGGACCCAGCTTTATGAATATTAGTACCTTTAGGTTCAGTATCACTTAGGCATACTTCTGAATAACTTTATTGGAAATGTCATCGACGTGGTAGGATTTGTAGTAGGTAATATTGAGAATAGGCACATAAAGGCACACGGGAAAGGCATTTTCTTTGGTGAATTTATTACTCCCTCGAGTCGTCCTTTAAAAAAAAAAACAAAACTAATGTAGAGGCCTAATACTAATATAATACTTTTTGTTTTTCAAAGGACGGCTCCCGCATTACGTTACAAGCCCTGTGTCACGAGAGACTTTACAAACATACAAGTCACGGACACAAAATACACCTAGACCCGGAACAACAATTTGTGGATCACGCAAAGTGGTGTCCCGTGTGGGAATCGAACCTACGACCTTTTGCGTAGTAGTCGGACACACTCCCACCGCGCCACAGAGGCAGCCAAAGTTGTAAGATCGTTTATAGTGCTGATGATTGATTTGAAAGATCTAGCGGGTTCTCGCAAATTAATAGGTTGTCGGTTTGCCTAGTGGAAGAGATGAGATTTTTTACGTGACCATTAAGTAGGTACTCTAGAACTTTTCAACTCTATCAATCATCAATTGGTAGACAAGAAACATTTTCACGTGATAGATCTGTAGAACCATGACCTAGAGATTGATCAACGAAATTGATACGATAACAGTATCTCGAAGGTCAGATAATGTTGTCACGGGATTCATTGTCTCAATCACAGACAGTTATGTTTCTAAGTCACTGGCCGAATGTGTGACTTCAATTTGAAGTCATTGTACTGCGATATACATCTTGTTGTTTTAGATTTTTTAAATTGATATTGATATAGTTTAGATTTGAAAGTAATATAATTGAAGATACAATAATTTCATTTTTGAAAGATAGTATTGTATTTGTAAAGTAATTGGCAAGAAATGCCTATAAAAATTACTTCAATATTCGGCCTGTGACATCATAATTTGTTAAAATACTCTCTGTAACGAAGCAATAGCAAAAGCCGTGATAGTTCTTTACCTACCGACTAGATGGCGCTGCGAGGGCCCAACTCGCAAGCATCAAGGTATACCTAGAAAGATTTGAGGATAGGTGGTTCGCTTCTGGCCCCGGTTTGGCTACGGAAGTCTCGGGTTCGATTCCTGAGTCTGGACTTCAAATTTTTCTATCTTTCAAAAATGTAATTATTGTATTTGTTAAGTAATTGACAAGAACTGCCTATAAAAATTACTTCAATATGATTGAAGACAGTGACGTCGTAACTACTGTGTGTACAGCGGATGCTCCTACTATGTTGTGCCCATTGAGGCTGATGTTTCCAATCTCGTGTACTCTTCTAATATTATTGACCTCTTTTTGCATCAGTCCTCTAATATGGTGTATAATATAATGTTGGCAGCACCTTAAATACATATACAGTTTATAAACAGAGAAACAATGTAAACATTGGCAATTTGAAAAGAGTGGCCATGAGTTTTTATTGCCTGTTCTTTTCTCGGACTTTACCTATTGTTTGCGATCAGGCATTCCAAGTAAATGTAGGATCTACTTTTCACAAGTGTAATATTTTGCTTCCTAAGTGAATAAATCATTTTTATTATTATTTTTATTTTACTAAGTCGGAATTGGATTCTGTGTACTTTTTTCGTGAAACGTTGACTTCAGCTTTTAAATAGATAGGTACTGCTTTTAACTCGGAATGGCCAAAATTATAGGTTGGCGTCAATTTAGCCTCACATCGTTTGTTGGTTTCAAATTATTCTGATAGGTTTTTTTTATACGAATAAAACACTAGTGATGAGTCTTAATGTAGTAAATTCTTAATGGAAAAATACAATTGGAAGTTTAAAAGAGCAACTCTGGCCCCAATTCTAAGAATTTTCAGTTATCTTACCGGACCTCAGCCTTGTCGATTCAGCTCAACTAAAAAAAAACAAACAAAATGCCAAATCATGCGGCTTTAGATAAGGATTTCCTGACTTTGTTTATATTATGCAAAGGTTATCATCATCTGTATGTCAAAATGTCTGGCGTTGCTATCGTTTAAAAACAAATATTGTATTTAATAAATAAGTATAATTTTACAAATATCGTAATCGCAAAATGGATATATGTGTCTCTTTCACGCAAAAATTACGTACAGAACGGATTTTTAAGAAACTTTACAATGTTAAAGGTACTTAAGTACAACATATACATCAAAATATATTGGCTAATAAAAATCAAACTTTATGCGGGCAAAGCCGCGCTAGCAGCTAGGTGTAGAACGGCATTCGCGGTTTTCCGCATTTATTGTTTTCCTAGCAGTGTTATTTTTCGACACACATCAAAAAGCGCGAATCACGAAGATTCGATTAGATTCCCACACATTCGTCGATCATCACGAAAATTACAAAAACGAATGGCCGTATGGGTTCGCCGATGACTATGCACATGACGTTGCCTAGTGGTTGCAAATATTCGTACAATGTAATTACGAATCTTTACACGCAATCTATGGGTCATATTATGAGGGAGCGTGGTAAGAACAAGAACAACAGATATGTTCGAGGTTTAAACACTAATTCCTATTATGAATTTTTAAGAATAATACATTTTTGGTGTTTTCCATCAATAGATGGAGTTGCTCGATTTAAATGCAAGGTATATTGTGTTACAGCGAGCTACTTAAATATAGCACAAGTCGTCTTCCTACAGACCGTCTTGCATCTCGCGCATCCGTCATCCGAGACACGTTCTCGGCCACGATGATGACGAGATCACCAAGGCGCAGGAAACCGCATACGCTATGAGACACAACTCACCCCACACCGGCAACTCACCGTGAAACCGACCTCGTCGTAAGGGTCGTTTGTATCGTCACCGCGTCACTAAACAATCGGGCCGGCCCACCAAACCTAGCATAGCCCACGACTAGGGTTCGAGTTCCCGTAGTAGGGGACGCCCTTTGTAATGCAGCACTCATACTCACTCATATCACCGTAGACAAATTTTTGTTAGTACCGTTTCAAAAAAGTTTGAATACGTAGGTACATTTAGGTTAGGAGCACACGCTCGCACCACGCAAGGGTGTACATATCCCAACGGTTTACACTTAACACTTCACAAAAAAAAAGAACAATAGTCAGTCAGTACAATTAGTTCAAGAAATTCAGTAATGAAAAAAAAAAAATTGTTAGCCGGATAATTATTACGCCCAAATGAGACCCTACTCAGAGCAGTCGGATTAAGTTAGTTCAATATGACAGATATTGGTTTATTATATTGGAATTTTGCTCTAACAAGCCTTTTAAAAACCTATCGTCAGTTACTCATAAATAAAAATACATTACGCAAACATAGCTAAAAAATCTGGAAACATTCTGATGACATTTCCCCACCCGCATATTTCAAAGTAAAACAGTATTGCGAAATTTTCCAAACAATTTTTAACAGAGTAACCCTTTTACATAACTCTTTAAACGAACGCCTTTATGTACGAAAAAATAACAGGAAAATTAAACGGTTTGACCTATTACGGAATAAGGAAAAATCCCAGTAATTTTGTGTCAACTGAATAACATGTTTACAAAATCCCTGTGCTATCCAATAATGTGTTAGGTACCATGATCCGATTCTGTTTACTTACTTTTGTTTTTATATAAAGATAAAAAATTACCTAAAAAGTTAACCTATTTTTTTTGGGAAGTCCCATGACAAAATAAATACGAAGGCGGTAAGGATTATTTTATATTAAAGTTTCGTTGGTAGTTCCTTTTCAAATTGAAGCGGCGGTAGCCTAATGGCTAAGGCATCGGTCTCGCAATCGTGAGGTCGCGGGTTCGAATCCTACCCATTACACTACCGACGTGAACCCACTCCTAACACAAGCCATAGCTTAGCTGGAGGGGTTAACAGGATTGCTAGTAATGTGGGACCAAAATCCGACATTGCTAGTTATCTTTGTTAGAAAAAAAATATATATATATATATGTAACTATATATAATTTAAACTTTGACTGTCAACAAGTTTACTGCACTAACTTAGATAACATTTTTATCTCTACATCACCCTAAAGTAGACTGGTAGAGAATGCTGTAGCATTAAGTCTACATTTGTACAAAAATAGTCCATATTTGTTTAAATAAATAATTAAAATAAATAGCCCTTAGACAAACAAAGGTAAAATAATAGATCTTGAAAATTCTACATTTTGGGGAAATAGAGTAGATACTAAAATCGTGACGGCGGTAAAAAATATTCGATTAAAACGAGCGCTTGGACACAATGGTGATAACAAATCTTGAAAATTTACTATATTTTGGCAAAATTGAGTATACTAGAGTAGATTGAGTGTACTAAAATTATTATTCAGAATTTAAAAAATTAAGCGGCGGTAGCCTAATGGCTAAGGCATCGGTATCGCAATTGTGAGGTCGCGGGCTCGAATCCTATCCATTATACTACCGACTAGAACCCACTCCTAACACAAGCCTTCGAGCTTAGCTGGGGGGTTAACAAGATTGCTAGAATGTGGGACTCAATCCCACATTACTAGCAATCTTGTTAACCCCTCCAGTTAAGCTAGCCCCCCAAGCCCCTCAGTAAAAAAAAAAGAGAATATACGATAAAATTGATTGCCTCTGTGGCGCGGTGGGAGTGTATCCTACTGCTACGTAAGAGGTCTTGGGTTCAATCCCCACCTAGGATAAAACTTTGTGTGATGAGCACGAAGGTTTATTCTGTGCCTGACTGTTATTTATCTATAATATGTTTGTATTTAGAAATATATAAGTATGTTTATCAGTTGTCTGATTTCCATAGTACAAGCTCTGCTTAGTTTGGGATCAGATAGCGTAGTGTGAGTTGTCCCAAGATATTATTATTATTATTGTCGCATTGACGAACGCCAAGCGAAGCAATTATGGTAATTACCCCTAGGAGCTATAATAAGTAGATTCTACTGGGGAGACCCGTGCCCAGCAGTGGGACATCATATGGGTTGAAATGTAGGTTTTTTAAACACTGTACAACAAACTACGTACTATATTATATATGGTAAACTATATTCAGTCGTGTTATAGTAACCGGAAACATAAGTTATCGATGTGATAGCATTGTCCCTGAATGTGCGGTTAGCGTAAAACCCAATGTTATTTATCAATTACCAGTAATTACCTACAGTAATAAGTACAATGAATACAAATGTACCTTTAAAAAAAATTTTATCGGGACATAATTGTTGGTAGGAAAATGGCAGATTTTTTATTAAATTTTCCCCGTTTTTGCAACATGTCTCATTGCTGCTCCGCTCCTATTGGTGGTAGCGTGTTTTATAGCCTATAGCCTTCCTCGATAAATGGGCTATCTAACAGTGAAAGAATTTTCCAATTCGGACCAGTAGTTCCTGAGATTACCGCGTTCAAACAAACAAACTCTTCAGCTTTATAATATTAGTATAGATTAGTCTTTTGGATTTTTTGTTTACTTAGGAAACTAGCTGGCGACACGAGTTGATGACAAATTTTGCAGTGGAAAAATAAGTTGGCAAACACAGAACTTCTGTTACGTTAAACGGGCGCAGGCGCCAGAATTGCCAAAATTAAATTATGTTTAAAATTTGACAAAAAACCTCTCATCTCTCCTCTCTTTTTTATCTGTTCTATGTTGGCAATTAATATTACAAAGTACAATTCAAAGTGACATATTTTTGTTGTTATTGAAAATCTTCTAAACTTAAGCATTATAGTGGTGGACATGTAGCTTTATACACATATATCTCTCTCTATCTAGTTCTATTTATAGATATAAATACTGGCTTGTCATCATGAAAAACAATTGAAGTAAAACGTTATGATTTGTGGTGTGCCGGATAAATATATGTTTTTGATGTGAAAACTTCTTTAAAGGCGTTGTGCACTTTTTTTGGTATGGGTAAAAAATTTTAAACGCGCTCAATCAAAAATTCGTAGATCACGTGATACTTGAGCTTAATATCATTAACATCTACGAAGGTAAATTTCGCCACCATCTACTATAATAACATTTATTATAGCTCAGGTGGGAAACCAGAAGACCCCAGTTAGTTTATTCGGGGTAAAAAACAATTGCGTAATAATAGTTAACAATTTCCTTTTTTCTAATTATCTTATTTGACTAATCACGCAACCAGCACCGTTATCCCCTTAATAACTACAAAGTAATATTCATAGCATAGTGAACTGTTACAAAAATATATAGTTAAGTGAGAGTAAGATGACAGCTGACTTAAGATTAAACAAACGTTTTGAAAAATAACTTGTTTAAATTTTGAAGGTGATTAAAGAAATAAATCGATGTCAGTGATATTATCATTAAATGATTTCATAATTCTCCTCAAGAGAGCTCGTTCTCCAGCATTTGTTCTGCTCATCTTCGGAGCAAATAGGTTTTGATTATGTGTTGCGAATTCTTACAGAGTTACTAGGTATGCAAATATGAATTTGGATCATTAATTCATTACAATCAAAATTATTATGACAAATTTTATATAGAAAAGTTTGATCTAGGTATAACCGTCTCACCTTGAGAGTGATAATATACATACAATATGTACAACACAATAACAGTTTATTGCGTCCTGATATCATATTAATATATCCAACCAGAAAAAATACAATAATTATTTAAAGCTCATTCATTGGTCTGTACATAACATAATGATCTTGTGTATGAAACGTGAATTAATATACTTTATGTAATCTTACTTAAGAATCCGACTCTAATGTCTCTAACCTAGAAAATACCAACTATTCCTTAGTGTTGACGTATCCTAAGAAGCCGACTCATCTCAGCCCTATCTTATCTCATAAAACAATCATCTAAAAATAGCAACATCCTATTTTTATAACAATTGAATGATTATTCTTTAACCTATTGTCCGTCACTGATTGTATCCTGTCTTTAACGGTTTCGATGCTTTGCTTGACGTCAAGTAAAGTTGTCTTACTGCGCAGTTTGGAGTTTCAATGGACAGGAAGGAAATGTTATTTAGTTTCAATGTTATATAAGTCTTATTGTAAATTACCTACCCAGACACCACTTAGATTAGAGACGCCATCGTTATCTCTCATACTGCCTTTATCACTTTATAAAGATGGGGGTCTTTATTCACTATGTTTTTTTACGCGTTTGTACGCGCGTGGCGCATGCGCTGTGTGCTCAAAGATGTCCGCGCGCGTGCGCGATTTATTTCTAAGCGCAGCTCTCTATTGACTATTATGACAAGATTTGGACAGTCAGAAGCGCGGGCTTGTAAACGAAATAAAAATATAAATTATAAAAATAAAAAAACCCGCCTGCACAAAAAAGATGGAAACAAGATCCCCTATATAATTATATAATTTCATACAGTCGGAGGCATTAATGAATCTCGATGAACTTAGTAAAGTGCAATGTAATAATTAACTTTTATCACAGCTGTTGTCGAGTATTGAAAATTTTAAAAAAGTGGTTGCTAACAAACTTTTTAAGCCCTTTAATTTGATATCCATATTGTAGTATTCAAAACCACTTTTTTTTTCATCCCTCTTTATTTTGACAACTCACAGTCGCCATTCGTCGTTTGTTTTTTTCAAACGTCACATAGTAGTCTTACGGATTTTGTACGTATTTACATATAGCTGTGAACATGATGACAGCTCAGTTTGCCATCAATTTCACAACTCACGTAGTACTTTTGAGTAGAAGCGTCTCAAAATCAAGTATTCTTTAATTGTTCAGGGGTTAATATATACTAAAAACGGCTGCCTGGTGAAAAACTCTTCCCGTGCCTATATGGTGATATTAAGGGGTCTTTGAATCAGTGGTGAAATGAAATATAAGCAATGTTAACGCTGTCATTCCATAGATGGGTGACTGTTTACTCAAAATGTCACAACCACCATTACCTCACAGAACACGTTAAGCCATCGGTCCTGCGCTTACCAGTTTATACGCTTACCTCTCTCTCCAGTTTATTGTCCGAGTAAAAGGTCCCTTTACCACCTGGACTGTCCCCCTCCTCCTGAAAAATAATCCTGAGTCAACCAGGTGCATAAGATATATTTAAAGTATTATTTATTATTTTACCAATCAGGCAGGCATCACAGTTCCGTTTCAGAAACTCTAAGTATTAGTCGTAAAAACATTAAATAGAAGATAAAACTATTAAGCTAAAAGATACTTTTACAGTTTACTAAACTAGATAGACAATAAGCGCTCAGTCATCGCTATCCTCATTCAAGACAGAATTAATCACTGTTAACCACGACAGTACCAAGAAAATACTTAAATTGTCGGAATGAAGGTTAAAACACGCGACAAATGTATTCAAGACTAGCTTTCGCCCGCGTGGATGTCGGTTATCGCGATAAAAACTATCCTATGTCCTTTCCCGGACTCAAACTATCTCCATACCAAATTTCATCAAAATCGGTTTAGCTGTTTGAGCGTGAATGCGTAACAGACAGACAGACAGAGTTACTTTCATATTTATAATATTAGTATGGATGTTTAAAGTCACTTTCCTCCTTAAGAAAGATGGAATAAAAGTGAATGACTAGAAAATACAAAAAGTCCAGAAATTATGCAAAATCACCATCACACAAGGGAATGGTACAGACAAAGACTGATAAAGTCATGTAACACTGCTAGTAGGTATAGAATAAGTGAAAATAGAGATTTATGGCCAGTCTCAATAATCTAACTATCGATGGATTTGTCTATTAGAGGTATATATTTGACATAAGCTCCATACAAAATATGTCAAATTTCTACCTTTAGTAGCTAGATCCATCGATAGATAGAATATTGAGACCGGCCGTTACTGAAATTTTTGGCATATAGCTCTTAAATGAAAATCTGAGAAAATCACTTGGTTTTCGATACAAAACGGCATTGTCAAACCAAGCCTTTAGAAATTGGTGGACAGGATCTTTATTCACGATCTTTTTTTCAAGGCAAGCCCGTGCGAACTGTCAAATCTTGTCATTATGGTAAATGGAGAGTTGCGTTTAGAAATGCATCAAGGCGCAGCGCGGCGGACATTTGTGAGCGCACCGCGCATGCGGCAGTTCGCACGAGCTTGCCACAAACACGGAACAAAAATCGTAAATAAGGATCCAGATTTTAACAAACCTACCAGTAACCAAAAAAGCGTTACGATTGAAACCTTACTCGTTACTGTCAAAATATTATTGCAGAGAAAATCCTTCTTAAATTGACTATTTTCGCGTCCGCCTAGTGACGTAACCAACTTTAAATTTTAAAATAGAATTAGATCATGAAGAGGCTACAAACAAACATCCTAAAGTTCAAATGACAATGACCGATGTCTGATGAAATTTTGTAACTAATTATATAAGAGCGTTTCATCAATAGCACATTCAGTTCCCTAAAGGTTAGCTACAGTGCCATCTAAAGGTCAACCGAGTTCAGACCTGTTGAACTGTTGTTGTAGACTAAATATAGAACATGAAAACGAACAACAAATCTATTGATCCATCTCCGGGTTATTTTTAGACTGCTGGATCTATCTACATCGCTAGTTAGGATTACTACTCGTATAATAGTTTTACTGCCTGTAAAGAGTGCATTTAGTTACATCATCTTTCTAGGGTTCCGTACTCAAGGGTAAAACGGGACCCTATTACTAAGATTCCGCTGTCTGTCTGTCCGTCTGTCACATGTGTCTCATGTACCGTGATAGTTAGACAGCTGAAATTTTCACAGATGATGTATTTCTGTATTTCTGCCGCTATAACAACAAATACAAAAAAAAACTTTTTTACAAAAAAATATTACCGACTTCAAAAATAGATACAAGGCAACTAAAAAGCAAAAAATAATATACCTAGATTAACAAAAACAAATTAAACATTTTGAAGTTGGTGCTGAATAAAATATAAAGACTAATATTTCATGGCACCAACTTCAAAATGTTTAATTTGTTTTTGTTAATCTAGGTATATTATTTTTTGCTTTTTAGTTGCCTTGTATCTATTTTTGAAGTCGGTAATATTTTTTAACAAAACGTCACTATATCTAGCATTCGTGGACTATGAGAAGGCCTTTGACTCGATTGAAATCTGGTCCGTTCTGGAGTCCCTGCAGCGATGCCAAGTAGATTGGCGATACATCCAAGTGATGAGATGTCTCTACGAAGCCGCCACCATGTCCGTCCAAGTACAGAATCAGAAAACATAATCTATACCATTGCATCGAGGAATGAAGCAAGGGGACGTTATTTCCCTGAAACTGTTCACAAATGCAATGGAGGATATGTTCAAGACGCTGCACTGGAAAGGGCGGGGCATCAACATCAATGGTGATAACATCTCTCACTTGCATTTTGCAGATGATATCGTTATCATGGCATTACGCTGCAGGATCTACAACAGATGCTGAATGACCTGGCTAACTCCTCTGTACGCATCGCCCTACGGATGAACTTGGATAAAACCAAGGTCAAGTTCAATGAACATGTACTACCGGAACTGACAGCGGTGCACGGCGCCGTTCTCGAAGTTGTTCAAAAATATGTGTACCTCGGGCTGTCATTGCAGTTAGGTATAAACAACTTCGAGCATGAGGTGAACAGGAGAATTCGGTTGGGTTGGGCAGCGTTTGGGAAGTTACGTCAAGTATTCTCATCGTCGATCCCACAATGCCTTAAGACTAAAGTCTTTAATCAGTGCATCAGTCCTACCCGTCATGACATACGGAACCGAAACGTGGACACTTACGGTACGGCTGGTCCACAAGTTCAAAGTCGCTCAGCGGGCTATGGAAAGGGTTATGCTCGTAGTTTCGCTTAGGGAATGACGTGATTCGGCAGAGAATCAAAGTTATCGACATAGCCTACCGGATTAGCAAGCTGAAGTGGCAGTGGGCTGGCCATATTAGCCGAAGAACCGACAACCGTTGGGGTAAACGAGTTCTTGAGTGGAGACCGCGTCTCGGCAAAATGTAGTGTAGGACGCCCTCAGGCCAAGTGGAGTGATGATATACGCAAAACGGCTGGCAAGAGCTGGATGCAAGAAGCCGAAGATATAACAAAGTGGCGTGCAATTGGTGAGGCCTATGTCCAGCAGTGTACTGCGATAGGCTGATGATGAGTATAAAAGTGTCAATGGGTACTAATGGGTATTAATTGGGTAGAAATTGTGGTTAGAAATACTAGGATTTTATACATATTAGAAACTAGCTGTCCCGCGCAACTTCATCTGCGTAAATTTTTTTTGCAACATTTCTCATTGCTGCTTCGCTCCTATTGGTCGTAGCGTGATGTTACATAGCCTATAGCCTTCCTCGATAAATGGGCTATCCAACAGTAAAATATTTTTTTAAATAGAATCAGTAGTTTCTGAGATTACCGCGTTCAAACAAACAAACTCTTCAACTTTATAATATTAGTATAGTTTTGCATGCTATACATTCTTTATGACTGATACGAGATCCGCACAGCATATTGTAGACGTGACAAGAGAAGGTACAGGTGCTTGGTATCGAGTTGCTGACCCACACTCAAACCTTATAAGTAGCTACTATTTAATACCATGTAAGTTGTACGGTAGGTGAGTTGTAGGTAGGTTGTTGCTAACAATGTTTTTTTTAATTATTTTGTAGTCTTATGACTTAGTGCTGACCGATAAAAATGATCAGAGCCGATACGTAACGATCCTTGTATTTGAAAACGTGATTGTCGAGGGTGACTTAAACTAAAACTTGGACGAGACAGCCCAGGAAAAAATCATTTGGCAAAAAGAAAGGGATAAGGGAGAGAAGAAGAAGAAAAAAAATCATTTGGCAAAAAGAAAGGGATAAGGGAGAGAAGAAGAAGAAGGAGATTGTGTGTGATATGTTTTTTAGAGTGAGTGAAGGAGATGTCGAGAGGAGTGAGTCTTTTCTTCTGTTCTATAAGCCGACATAAAGATTGATGATCCACTATCATATTTCCTACACATTTGGCTTTAAATGTTCTTCAGGTAGATCTTATCATGTGATTCTATTCAGTGAGCCTAAAATCTTCAACACGATGACTCTTACGACGCACGCAGACGTAATGTCATTAGAAAACGTCACCATCATTTGATATTTAACATCTCGTTACCATGCCAGCATATTTTCCTCTTCAATTTTACCTATCGTTTCGATATCTGACGTATATTCTAATTATAAAATGGCGTACGCCGTGGGCCGATGCACGTACCATGAGATTAGCACGAGTTGTATTGCGTACTATAATAAACATCGCGCCATCAAACACGAGAAATAAAAAAAAAGTATGCCTAGTCGTTGATCATATTATGTAGGTAGATAGGTACATACAGTGAGAATTAGATGGGTTCTGTATAGAATATTAGACGTTTGATTTCATCTTTTTGAAGTTAGTGGCAATCTAGTCGGTTTAATCTAGTTCTGTCAGTGTCATGATTAGGGTGATCACCAGTGTAACACAATTATTTTAAGTAATATTGTTTGAGTTTTCTACTTAATTCTAATATAGGTGTCTACAAAAATTCAAAATTCTTTATTCACTTAGGATGCAAAACAACTCTTGTGATTTGTCGGAATTCTGTCAAAAAGTTGGTCGAACCAAGTCGAAACAACACGGTGAAAAAACCAAATCGATCTTGGAAGTATAAAGTCGGTCGCAGTCCGACTTCAAACAGGAGGAGGTTCTCAATTCGGATGTTTGTATTTTTTTCTAAGTTCGGGCATAACGCCGTTATTTAGAGATGGGTTTTTCAAAAATCTTTTTTTGTTCGAATGAGGTTTATTCCTAAATCGTCCCATACAAATTTCGTAAAAATCTAATGATGAGTTTCGCAGACAGACAACGAAACTTTTCAATAATAGCCAGCAAATCAACTGTGATTGAAGTCGGTTAGTCTCTTGTTAAAAAAAGTTTTGTAAAAATAATGACAGGTGAGTTTGCCGCCATTTTAACTATTCGACGGCTGTATTTTACGATCGTGGAAGCGAATGAAGAGGGATCTTTTTCAACAAAGGAGGACGGTAATGCCGGATCCAATTACTCACAATCCGGTCACAACCGTTCTGTTTTGGCGTAATCCGATTGAAAAAGGTTCCCCCTTTCGTCCATAATGTTATAGAGTTTGCCTTTGTTTCTTCTTCAAACAGGAGCTATTACACAACATACCGTGGTTAGAATGACAGATGAATGGCAATAGAGTAGAATATACAACTTTTAACGTGATAATGTCTTATAAATTGATGACCGGATGAACGTACGAAAAAGCGTCACTATCACGTTCCGCCTGCCGATAGGCTGAAAAGTATTGTAGCCGTCGTCGGGTGGAGCGTCGGGGTCACTTAAGCTTTCACCAACATGGTTGTTTACTACAATGTCATCAATGTTTTGGCGATTGCAGTGACATGCAATACAAAAGGAAATAAATAAAAAAAATTAAAAGCCGTCACAGGCAAGGTAATTTTTTCAATGTCATCAATATTTCTTCTGACATTATCACTTAAAATTATCGTCCGTAAACCAACTTTGGAGACAACCATTTCTTTTTTTATTAATAGTTACATACTTACAAACAAAAAGTTGTATTTAATTTCATTCTTACACTCAATAGAGAACTAGTTATTTCAAATAGTTGGTAAAGTCGCCAAAGAAATCGCCAATAATCAATGAACGAGAGATCTATCTCCAATAACTCTTTAAGTAGGTATAACCAGAGACATAACTCTAGTTACACATTGCTGTATCTTGAAATTCATTTAAAACGACAATAATCCCGACGACGACGACTTTTTGATTCCTAGAGAGCTCAACCAAAAACCGCATTTACACAAGCTCGGCTACGGTACCCCAAAACCTGTGAAATATCGGACGTCATTGGAGCTTATTTGCGACACGATAATATCGTCGTTTCTTACGTCACGGTTCGATGGACATTGACATATAAGATATATCCACAAAGATGTTCAAACATTGCAGCGAAATATACCTACACATTTAAAAGATTTTGTCGAAATAGCCAACCGATGATAAAACAAATGTTTTGATCTCCTAATTTGGTCATGATTGCGTCAATATTTCTTAAAATCGTGTTTAGGTGTTTAAAAAAGGTATCAAAGTTGAATTTTTTATCCTTATATATGAGTAAATAAGTGTTTTATCGCGTTGTTTTTGTAGTCATGTATTTCCATATAGGAGGATTATTATTATTTTGTTATGTTGTAGAGTCACCGGAACTTTTAAAATAAGAGCGATCATAGGTATGTTTAGGTACTGATTCTATTAATAAATTGTAAAAACTATAACATTTATATGTTTATTACTTAATCACGTTTAAACGGCAGAGCAGAATTGGATGAAAAAAACATCACACGGGTAGATATATTCAGTAGTAATACATATACGCAAAGAATTGGCAACGCGGTCTCTTTTCAATGTTAAACAATAAAATTTGCGCACGAAAAATGTGTGCAAACTAATAATTGTTTAACATTAAAAGTGTTATCTACCCAATAACAATGTACTTACCAAAAATAAATACGTTGTACCTATTGGATATCAGACGCGAGGGGTTAACTCGATACAAATATATTTTGAGTAACCAGAGTTACAAATGGAGGCGGAAAAAAATGGTGTTCTGTGGCCACTGACGATATGTCCATTTCGAAAAGCCTTCCGAAAGAACGTATGCAAAATTATAGCACCATTGACCCTTTTACTACCTAGTGCAAGAACTAACTACGGTCAAAATACAATCACGTTTGCGGGAGCATAGTTAACCGTATTCCGAATAAAATAAATAATGCAAGCTCGCTCAATATTTAAAAAAAAAATGTGTGGCACTCGGGGACTGCCGCGGTAAAGCTATTTTATTTTTATTTATTTATTAAAAAAAATAAAAAAAAATCTAATATTTTTTTTTAAAGATTTTTTTTTCTTTAATGTGAGGCTTAGGCTCTAAACCTGACAAAGAAACATCGATTTTACTCCGGGGTCTCTCAGATGTATGGTAAATAGTTGTGTGACAAAAGTAGGTGGTACGAGTAGGTGGTGAAGGGTTATTTTGTATTTTTTAATGTCAAAAATTATTTGAATATAAGTATAATACGAAGTTATTTGGTATAATGTGAAGAAGCCAAGGGCGGAAGGTTATTAGTATTTTATAAATCAGTGAATTCCGAAGTGGTTCCACCCAAATCAATACTACCTAAGTGGTTCCACCCAAATCAATACTACAGGTAGTATTGATTTGGGTGGAACCACTTCGGGAAAAAAATTAAGCCAGGCTACTCTGCACTTAATCCATTTAACTCGCAACTCAAAGCATAAACTTGTCTTAGTGGAATCACAAAACTAAGAGAATTTAGATGGAAACCTGCATTTCATATTTTCGGAACAAAGTGGTCTGAGATTTAAGTGCTCGAGTGCGTTTTACGAACCTTTCCTTTTCAACTTTCAGTGTTTGAGGTACAAGGTAAAACTAGCAGTTCACTGTAGTAGTACTTACTAGGTACTAGGTAGGCACTTAATTGATCTTTGTGCTGTAGCGCTGTTTTTCTTTCGCAGTTGGAGCTCAACAACTTTATGCTACGAAGTGAAGAGGCGAGCAAGTCGTGCACCTGATGGTAAGCATCACTGACACCCAAATCCTTGTCTAGCAAAGATCTGAATGTCACCACGCCGCGCTCTTCATTTGAGACATTAAGTTCGTAAATATTATTCGCCCAGTAATTACACTTGTTACAATACCCTTCAACCGAATCATAGTGAAGCGTTAACTTTACTATTTAACGGAAGAATAACTGACGCTTGGCTAGACGAGAATGTGTAACTGCTATGAGGCTTCGCTCCGGTCATATTCATGCAATGTAACGTGATTGAAGACGTTTATCACATTCTGATGAAGTGTGTCCGGAACGATAGTCTACGAATGGGGCTATGTTTCGATTAGGATGTTTGGTACTGTAACAGTACTTTGGTTGGTCCTAATTCGGGTACAGCTAAAGCACTATACAAAATATATAACTTTCTCATAAATAAGTAATATAATGCTTAACATACTTAATGTAATTAATATTTATATGAATGTAAGTTTGTTTGTTACGCTTTCACGCGAAAACTACTCAACCGATCATCATGAAACTTTGTACACATAATATTCTTGGAGGTATTAGAAGTAACATAGGATTATAAAAAAAAAAGTGCTAGTAGTGTAATAAAAATGTAACTTGATATTACGGAGCGACATCGTCACAAATGACGATGCTCCTCAAAAAAAAGATAAAAAAAAATACTGACAAAGGTACCGACCAAGACCAAGGCGGCCTATGGCATAGACCTACCGCTCGTAAAGTTTAAGATGGTTATGCTAAACTGCGTTATATTATCAGCATACCTAAAAATGTGACAAGACGTGTGTATTTTATTTATTTTATGTCACTAGTATGTACGCCTTTTGTATTGTTTTTTGCATAAAATAATTGCCATTTCTTTCTTCTTGAATTCACATGTATAATTGCTGTGTCCTATAATATTTCCATAAACAACTGTTTGATAGAAATGGGCCAAACGCGTGCTTAATTTTCGCATGAATTTCGCCCAAAACTGTGTGCGACACAACACATTACCGCTAGGCAATATCCGTAACACGTGGTCAGTTTTATCACCTATTTGGTCACTGACCAGATGGCCCAATAAATCTGCTATAACAATAGGACAATGGGCCGGACGTATGGTCACATTGGTCACTGTTCGTAATCTTTTGTGCGAAAATATGTTACTTTCTTTTTGCTTTGTATTGGAGTACTGGTTATAATGGTGGCTGTGAGGTCTGTCACCTAACGTGTTAAAAATGCGGGATTTAAAATAATGGTCATATAGAAATACATCGTGATTTTGTAGTCGTTTTGGAGCCGATAATGTTTAACTTCATTTATATAACTTAGTACATAAAAAATATCAGTTTAATAAAATATGATTTTGTAAAAAAAATCCGGTGGTGGAAAACTATAAATTTCATTTATTTTATGATCGTAGCAGGTACCTATTCTTATTGCGTGAAATCGAGTAGCGTTACCACAAGTGCTCATTTATTTTCCGCAAACGACATTAAGTAATTTAAATTTTTATTCAAAAAAGTTAATATTTTCTTATACTGATATTTTTTATAGACTAGGTTGATATGGAGTTCAAAATTGTCGGCTTCAAAACAACTACAAATTCACGGTGTAGGTATATACCTACCACCTAATATAATAATCGATCAAAGTTCACAAATGAAGAAAGGGGAAGCCTTTGCGCAGCTGCAGCACGACACAATAATAGTAATAATATCAAAGTTTTTTTTTTCTTATAAATGGTTGAAGATATTGGAATGATATTCATCTCACCGCTAGACTGTACCCTGTATGATCCCCACCCAGGTTAAAACTTTGTGTGATGAGCACGATGGTTTATTCTGTGTCTGGGTGTTATTTATCTATAATATGTATGTATTTAGAAATAGATAAGTATGTTTATCAGTTGTCTGGTTTCCACAGTACAAGCTCTGCTTGGTTTGGGATCAGATAGCGTTGTGTGAGTTGTCCCAAGATATTATTATTATTATTTTAATATACAGAGACCTAAGTATTATTATTATTTATTTATTTACTAGCTTTCGCCAGCGGCTCCGCCCGCGTGGATGTCGGTTATTGAGATAAAAACTATCCTATGTCCTTCCCCGGGACTCAAACTGTCTCCATATCAAATTTCATCTAAATCGGTTTAGCTGTTTGAGCGTGAAAGCGTAACATACAGACAGACAGAGTTACTTTCACATTTATAATATTAGTATAGATTATCTATAAAAACGGCAAAAAAAATCATGTCTGTAGTATAATAAAATTAAAAATAAATAATAAAATTAAAATATTATTAAGGGGGCCCCCCTTAATAATATTTTAATTTTATTATTTATTTTTATGTTGCCGTTATCAATATCGAGCAAAAACGAGCAAAAAAAATCACGTTTGCTGTATGGGAGCCCTCTTAAATATTTATTCTATTCGGTTTTTAGTATTTGTTGTCATAGCGGCAACAGAAATACATCATTTATAAAAATATCAACTGTCTAGTTCAAGAGATACAGCCTGGTGACAGGCAGACAGACGGACAGCGAAGTCTTAGTAATAGGGTCCCGTTTTACCCTTTAGGTACGAAACCTTAAAAAACATATAGGTATATTTATTGTATGGCCTATTTTCCGACTGCGGCAAATAAGCCATACAATAACTCGAGATTATAATTAATAATCGATTACACAGTTGAGTACTTATCGATAAGTTTATCGATACTAAAACTAAAATTTTCATAATTTAATTTTGTGCACGTGTTTCTATCGTCACAGTGACGTTAACATGTCAAATCTGTGTTCAAACATAATTATTTACACAGACATAAATAATGATCTAAAAATAGATTTTTGTGCACATATAGTATTTAAAGAATTTAATTTGTTTAATATTTAGCAAAGAAACTGCGAACGTGACACGTTTTATAATTTGTACAGACATTAATAATATAAATAAATTTGATGACGTAACATTTGTTGCCCGCCCTAGTAGCTCAGAAGACTTCATCGTGGGCTTCTTTAACCAAACAACGATATTTAAGGCTAAGGATATAACATATTTATGTAAAAACTAGCCGTTCGCCGGCAAAATCTATTCTTAGCTTAATATCACTTAACTTAGTAGATATACAGAGTGTAACAGATAGGTGTGGTCATATTCAAGGGTTGGTATGTGCCCATGATACTGAGTGCACATACCTAATTCTATCAAAACCTGGGTAGGTACCCTAAAAAAATATTTATTATTTTTTCATTCGTTTATATATGAGAGAAAAATTTATTAGTTAAAAAAAAGTATGACTTAAAAAGTTCTATGCCATAATAATCATATCAATTTGTGTACCAGGGGAGGTATAATTCTTATGCCATCGGTACGCTTTTCACTACTAAAAAGAATATGCTATAACTAAGTAATAATAATGCAACCATCTATGGCACCATGGTAGGTGCAATACTTTTAACATACCCTAACCGCTGCTGAAATTTGACCACACCTTTCTGTTACACCCTGTATAATAGGTTCTGTACAAAAGTTACTAAAGTGATCTTTCACTTTATTTGTTAAAGAAGTTAAATTTACTAATATGTAGTATAAAATTATTATTTAAATATTGCGTAAGAATTAAAAAAAAATCCCCCTGTCTTTATTTTGTCCCCATTCCCATGGGAATACTGCCATAACCCTATTTGCAACATATATTGCAGTGGTCGTAAATATTAAAAAAAAATTGAATCGTCCCATGCATTTGACCCCATTCAAAATGATTTTTGCCGTGCAGCGAAAGATCCTGCGTCATTTTTACGTAAGTTATGCAATAATTCAAAAAAAATAATTTAATAGCACTACGCAAGAGGTTGTGGGTTCGATCCCCACCCAGGATAAAACTTTGTGTAATAGCACGCACGATGGTTTACTCTGTGTCTGGGTGTTATTTATCTATAATATGTATGTATTTAGAAATAGGTATGTCATCAGTACGTTTATCAGTTGTCTGGTTTCCATAGTACAAGCTCTGCTTAGTTTAGGATCAGATAGCTTTGTATGAGTTGTCCCAAGATATTATTATTATTATTAATTCAAAAATAAGACAGAAAAGGACAAATGTTTTCATCTTTATAGAGTCTGTGTGTCTTCACCTTAATACAATGTTAGGATCTTTTTTTTTTTTAATTGTGTTTTAACTTGGTTGTTGTTGGACATATATGCCCAAATAAACATGTGGATTTAATAATATTTATCAGCTAACATTTTACTAACTTTGTAAGAGGCCGCCCACTTTTTAAATATCAAGTAAATATTGTATCTAGTATTATTACGTAGTATCTACTAATACTTTCTTTTATTGCAACGTATTAAAAAATACGGTACTGAAGCGGCTTGCTCCTAGAGCTGGAACCAGGTCCGAAGAACTGATCGTAATTCCATAGTCCCCCCCCCCCCATCCGAATAATGCAGCTTAAAATTGGGTTTTCTGTTGTTTTTGTTTCATATTTACAACATTATATCTACTTAAAAATAATTTTCAATGAAATTTGGACGAAAATGTTGTTACTTCTCATTTGATCGGCTTTTACTCGTAAACTTGTAAAGCCTAGTTAGCTGTGATAGTTTGCCTTTTAATTTCACTATATATTTCAATACCGTGACTTTTTTCACATACCCAACACCAACCAATTAACTGGCAGAGGGGTCCCCCCCCTGCCAACTAATTGGTTGATGTTTGGTTGACTTGACTCTAACAAAAATTTGCACTTTAAAGCTTAATATTTCACATACGGATTCCTAAATCTAAAAGTGGTCTCGACAACCCCTAAACATTTTTAAAATACCTATCTAATGATACCCTACATGATAGGGTAGGTAAGAAATATAGGGGAGGTACCCTAAAAAAAACATTTTTCAAGATTTTATTATTTCACTTTGTCGCGCTAGCACTAACAGTCTCTGAGCTAAGCTGCGGATGGACGCACATGGCAAAACTATAAAGGGTTCCGTTTTGCCACTTTGGCTACGGAACCATAAAAACGACCTCCCATTTATTGACCGACAGTGGTAACGTTGCTTCACCTCGCAGATATCTTAATCTGCTCGCTTCTCTCTCTCGCTTTCTGCTTCGCCACTGAGCCAGGGACTCCTGTACATATAATGCTATATACAAACACTAGCTGTCCCGCGCAAATTCGTCTGCGTAAATTTTCCCCGTTTTTGCAACATTTCACATTGCTGCTCCGCTCTTATTGGTCGTAGCGTGATGTTATATAGCCTTCCTCGATAAATGGGCTATCCAACAGTGAAATATTTTTTCAATTCGGACCAGTAGTTCCTGAGATTACCGCGTTCAAACAAACAAACTCTTCAGCTTTATAATATTAGTATAGATTAATACCTATACTCAGTAAATAAAATGAACGTGCCAAACGTTAGAATAACTGAATGTTTTCATAAGCAGATTTTAATCAAAATAACTTTGAAGAATACGTGACATCTGTTCATGTTATTATGATATTACATAAAGTTAAAAGATATAACATTTTATAGTTTGTTTTACATATATAAAACATTAACTTGAACAATAAACTCGGTTTTCCTGCAAACCTGTTGTCCTCGACGGCTTAAAATAAACAACAATTGAGTATAGTCATACTATATTAAGAACAATATTTACAAAACAACTTTTTGTAAGTAACAATACTATAAATGGTCATGTTAATCTGTTTAAGTACCGTGACTGACTGATTTAATATCACAGCACAGCTCAAACTATTGAACGGGTTGGGTTGAATTTTGACATGTAGATACTTAGTTATTATGACGTAGGTATTTAGGCCTCTCGCCATCAAACAATACTGTTTGGCAAGAAAATATTATGTAAATATAATTGTATATATTTTTTGTATAAATAATACATAAAAAAAAATGTGTGGCACTGGGGTACTGCTGCGGTAAAGCTTTTGCATAGCATTTTTATCAACTTATGCAATTATAATTATTTATTTTTTATTTAAGCAGTATTTTTTTTCTTTTCATTACATTTCGGAGCAGCTCGCCTCGATCCATGCGAGCTTCGTACAGTCGTACCATATACATATATGTTAAGCGAACGCTCGGCCGAGCTACATGGTAGGCGGAGTGGGGGTGTTAGGTTTTATTTTCGTTACAGAATTTATTGATTCGGTCGCCGCGCTCAAAGCCCGCGATAACAGCTATGCAATAGCTTAAGAGGTATCTGCTAAGAACACACGGTCAAACTGTAGTTCAAATTTGAATCAAAATCTAAGTTAATGCCACGGGGAAACGCAAGAATTAGCCCGCTTGTACAAGCCCGCTATTTTCAGATCGTTCGGGGTAACGTTTACACTATCCCTTGCATACTCGACCGCATATTTATATATCGGACCGGTGTCAGTCACACCGGCCTTTGGCTACATCCACACGGAGTCAAGTTTTGCCAAATAGAATTTTTACCATATTTACAAGGCATTCGGTCTGCAAAAAAAATGTATAGTGCGACAATGTGTTTTTGCGCTCAATCTCTCACCTACCCTAAAGCGATGATTCGTACAAACTTAGCCAAGCTGCGCCGGTTACAGCAGGGTGTAAGGGGGTCATTCAATCGGAAAAAATAGCCCTTGAGGCATTTATTTTGTTTAACATTATTTTCAAAAAAAATATCAAGAATAGTACAATGTCCTACGGTAGTTTTAAAGATTTATCGGTGTAGTATTGAATGTAGCTGCATTTACATCATACCTACACCGAAAAAGGGTTACACCCCCCTAAAAGTAATCCAGGCGGCGGCTATGGGCACCTTTATACACCTAAACCTTTCTTAAGAATCACTCGATCTTCTAAAAAAAAAACCGTTCTATACTTATCAGTTTATTGCATTTAGACATAGGGCACTTTGTTTTATATACTATTTTTTAATACGCCTTCAAACAGATAACAGAGGGTAACATTGTTTTAAATTAAAGCGGCGGTAGCGTAATGGCGAAGGCATCGGACTCGCAATCGTGAGATCTCGGGTGCGAATCCTACCATTAAACTACTGACGTAATCCCACTCCTAACACAAGCCATTGAGATTAGCTAGAAGGGTTCACAGGATTGCTATAGGCCGACCGCTTAACTCGTATATCGCCTGCGCGGTGAGAAGGGAGCGCGGGGTGATGTTAACGGGTGGGTGAGCGGTGTGCGCGGGACAGAGAACGTGAGTTCTCTGTCCCGCGCACACCGCTCACGCGCAGGCGATATACGAGTTAAGCGGTCGGCCTATAGCAATGTGGGACCCACAATCCCACATTGCTAGCTATCTTTAAAAAAAAAATAACAATATCAAAAAACTTGAGAGGTGTCAGGGACACCCGGATGGAACGAAGTTCTTAGCTTATATTTTTTTTATAATCTTCGCAACACCACACTGTTCAATGCGAAATAGAAAGACGAAACGAAAATAACTTACAAAAAGACGATTGTATACCGAAGGCTCGAACCCACAACTACACAATTTGTCACCAATACTGTGTACCGAATTTATGCCGCTAGACCAAATCGACAGGTGACTTCTTCGTCAAATTAGATGTTCATATCTTACGCGCACGCCACACGGCTTGTGTGTGTCAAAAAGTGTCGTTACAACTTTTCGTGAGATTTTTTTCCGTCTAGCCCCCTTTCACAACGCGCGATAAGTAACTTCGTTCCAATGATGTACCTAGTGATTAAAATCATTCAAAGAAAAAGTGTCGGTACATACATATAAAACAGTCCACTCGATTCAAGTCTCCACTGAAGGTAAGGTCAAGTTTATTACGTAGACTGCTTATCGCTTTATCAATGCAACCTTATAAGGAATCAGTAGGTACCTATTGAATACAATTGCTGCCTCTGTGGCGCAGTGGGAGTGTATCCGACTGCTACGCAAGAGGTCGTGGGTTCGATTCCCACCCAGGATAAAACTTTGTGTGATGAGCACGATGGTTTATTCTGTGTGTGGGTGTTATTTATCTATAATATGTATGGATTTAGAAATATTTAAGTATGTTTATCAGTTGTTTGGTTTCCATAGTACAAGCTCTGCTTAGTTTGGGATCAGATAGCGTTGTGTGAGTTGTCCCAAGATATATTATTTTGGTATTGAAAAAATAGTGCACTATTCACTGACGTCATTGTTATTTTAAAAAGCCATCACTTACCTTACCTGTGACGTAGAAGGCTTTACAAACATATCTAGCTAGCTAACGCACATAATATAGAAATATAATGACACTCAAAATCGACATTAATTATAGATTTTACAAATATTTGTCCTTTGTGGGAACCGAACCCGCAACCTTTTTCACAGCACGGTCATTTTCATTTCAGCCTCCTAGACAAGTGATATAAACGTTAAACGATTAGAATAACAATCGGACAAAATGATGTCGTTGTCGCGCAAAACCGCGAATCTCATATTAAAAATATATTATATGCGCCGTTTAGCACGCGCAACAACGTCATTCCATTCGATTGTCTCTGTTTGTAGATTCTCATCCCAATATTCTAACAACAGCATTTTAACTAGCGACTGTTTTGTCTTCTTCTATTGTATTTAGAAAATGGAATTAATAACAAAGATAACATTTGCTAATTAAAATGCTGGTACTAAAGAGCCTATTAGGAATTAACCTACTTCATGCATTGAAACCTATTTCATGTATTTTCACTCTATGATTTTTACATTTTTTTTTTTACTGTTTCCTCCGTAAGTTTCAAGGTATTTTCTTACAAATTTTCTTCTTTGAATTATAAACAAAGTCTCGTTCTTACTTACATAATACATATATAAAGTATATTTTACACACTAAACACGGAACAATCAAAATAATGACATGTCAGTTTGCCGCCACTTTCACAACTCTTCACACGCTATATACTGTGAAAATCATGACAGCTCAATTGTCACAAGTCACATCAACTTTATTTTTTGTTTGTTAAAACCATTGACGTGTAGATCAGGACTGCGCCATCCCTTTAATTTAAAAAGTTATTATTGACTGCAGAGTGTAAGAGAGAAAAAACTTGGCGGCCTTTGTAAGGTATTGTCCACAAAGTAGCGTTGTCTCTTTCTAGAGAGTGGTAAATTTTGTGAGGTTATGGCGCAGTCCTGGTCTCTACCTCACTGGTTAAAACTGATTGCCACTAATGAACATCTAAAGGGGCGTTTAAACGGGCAATTTTTTACGGAAATTTGTGGCGGCAATGCTGTGGCCGGCAACAAGGCAGTACTCTCCAATATTGATTTGATGGTTGCCGGACGATCGCTGAGCGATCGATTTTCCGCAATGTTGCCCAGCCAATTTTGTTGTTGTTTCAGTCGCTCTTTATTTTATTATTGCCAGGTTGTGTAGCCCGTTTAGAAGACTGGATCATGCGCCATACAATTGTTTTGGCTGAGCAATTAGTTGCCTATAGTGCCGCGACAAATTGCCGTATAAAATGGCCCGTTTAGACACCCCTTTAAGGCTAGGCGCGCTCTAGGCATGGCAACGGCAACTAGGCTGCGCCAACCAACAAATCTGTAGGACTTCGTAGATGCTTAGTGCGCGCTCTCCTCTACATCGTCCGTTCGATTAGCTGCTGCAGCCAGGCTGCCTAGAGCGCCCCTAGCTTTAACCGTCAGGGCGCGTTCCCACTATGTCGCGTCACGACAGATTAGCGTGTCGCTAAAAGCGTTATAGCTTGTGTATTAAAATGGTGGCACGATTCACTGTTGTCCACAACATTTTGTTTTTCTTTAAAAGATAACTAGCTATGTGGGATTGAGTCCCATATTACTAGCAATCTTGTTAACCCCTCAAGCTAAGCTCAAAGGCTTGTGTTAAGAGTGGGTTCACGTCTTTAGTGTAATGGGTAGGATTCGAAACCGCGACCTCACGATTGTGAGACCGATGCCTTAGTCATTAGGCTACCGCCGCTTTCGAATTTTTTGCAGTGACGACACGTCAAACTGGCTAGCGCGACAGTCATAAATGGAAACAGTTCGAGACGACAGTCATTCAACGATAAATTAGTTGTCACGACATAGTGGGAACGCGCTTTTATGTGGACTAAAATATGTAAATAAATTGATTCTAGATCGTCGATATAAAACATGTATTTTTATTATTTCAGTTATAACAATACCAAATGTATTCTTTAATACTTAGGGTACAACAACAACTGAAATGAATAATTAAACTGAATACATGAATTAATTTTCATTAAAAAAACTGGTGAACAGCAGTTCAGCTGTAAAACAGTGTTCGGATACACACAAAAACAAATAAATATTAATGCACAAATCAGAAAATGAAATACGTTAAAGTAAAAACCGGGCAAGTGCATGTCGGGCAACGCACAATGTAGAGTTCCGTAGCCCCCAACCCTCCATCCTAATAAGGCGGCTTAAGAAGTGGGTTGTTATTATTTCATACTATTAACAACGTTATATAAGTATTTTTCAATGGAATCGGTACGAAAATTTGGTTACTTCTCACTTGGTCTGCTGTATTTTATTCTTTCACTTTGGCGGCTTGTGTATCCATGCATAATTACAGCCTTCTAGCACTAATAGTCTCTGACCTAAGCTGCGGACGGATGGACGGACATGGCGAAACTATAAGCGAAAGCGTTTTTCCATTTTGGCTACGGAACCCTAAAACCGTAAATATCACATTACTATGTACTAAATCCAAAAATAAAACGGAAACCGTTCTCGACAATAATGTTTAAAATTACTTACGTAGATATTTACCGTATTTCATGTTTAAAGTCTATTTGTAAATATAATAAATGGCAGTGTTTAATACTCAAAGCATGACGACCATGCTTGATATTACAGAGAACAGTTAGGATATTTTATTCATGCAACGATTGTCCCACAATCGGGTGAGCACCTGGGCGAAATATGAACGCTTGTTTTTTTTTGTGTATCCGAACTTTTGTTGTCATTGTATTTTTTTTTTTGTGAGGCACAGGAATCTCGGGAAGATCAATGGAACATTGAAAGTGAATTGAAAATACAGCTGTGCAATCTTAGAATATCGTTGCGTGTAGCGTGGAACTTCGAAATTCAAAAAATATGTTTATTCTCTCAGAGTTAGGGAAACTCTTATTTTTTTTTTAAATTGACATATTTTTAAAAAGGGAATTTAAGCGGCCTGAAACTTTTATCGAATCATAACTTCGTATGCACACAGGTAATTCGAGTTCTCATTTGTATTCCTTTATTTAGAACTCTTGAAATAAGTATATTTTATAATTTAAAATAAAAAAACATTTCTAAAAATTACAATTAAATATAAAATCACATATCTTGACAAATGGCTACCACTGTCCACCAAACGAAACGAGAGGCCGTATAAATTGAAATAAATTAAAATTTAATTGTTATAACCAGATACACCCGGTTTTGTTTGCGTAAAACACGCTTTCATAGAATAATTAGAGTCACTCATAATGATGTGGATTTTTCTGGTCTGAAGCGGAATGTTAATTGTCTTGTAAGTATTATGAAAAAATAAATTCTTAGTCATTTGTAGGACATTACAAAAGGCGAATCATTTGAACGTTCGTGCATTTGACGCGTAAAATATGTTTTTTGAGATATCGTATCACCGATTCTTTTTGATTTAAATAAATGAATAATTAGTTTAATTAGTATTTTAAGTGGCTTTCTTGACGCACATAGAGAATATCTCCTAATATATTTTATATATTAAGAGATATTCTCTATGTGCGTCATCGATCTCGTGTCACGGTGTTAGTGCTTTACCGATTTTTTTTGTGTAGATATTTGGTAGGGATGGGAATAGGTCGTTAGGTATATTTTTTTAAAGCGCGATTTTTGTATGAATTGGAAAAACAGGTAAAATTGGCGCAGACGGAGTTGCCAGGGTTTGCTGATAGGCCTGGATTTTGCAGGCCTACGCTAAGGCCTGCAAAATCCTTAAAGATAATAAAACTTGTCTTTGCTAATCAACATTAAACGTTAAAAAAGCGGCGGTAGCCTAATGGCTAAGGCATCGAACTCGCAATCGTCAGGTCTCGGGTTCGAAACCTACCCATTACACTACTGACTTGAACTGAGCTTAGCTGGACTGGAGGGGTTAACAAGATTGCTAGTAGTAATGTGGGACCAACAATCCCACATTGCTAGTTTACTTTAGAAAAAAAAAACATGCATCTAATTTATTTCTGAATATCTGTATTCTGTAAAACTCTCCTAACAAACTTCTCAATAGCGTATTTTATAAAATCAATTATTTTTTAGCCGTGGCATGTAACAAAACTATAATAGACACATGATTAGCATAAAGCCTCTGTGGCGCGGTGGGAGAGTCTCCGACTGTTACGCAAGAGGTCGTGGGTTCGATTCCCACACGGGACACCACTTTGTGTGAACCACAAATTGTTGGTCCGAGTCTGGATGTACTTTGTGTCCGTGACTTCGACTTCGAGTTTGTAAAGTCCCCCGCGACACAGGGCTTGTACTCTACTGCGGGAGTCTTCTTTAAAAAAAAAAAAAAAAAATTTTGACGAAAACTAAAAAAGGTGAACTATACTTTTAAATAGAAAAGTCTTCAATAATAATCCATCTACCAATAAAAGTTGGACGGACATCAAAAACGTGATAAGTAGGTATATAAAATAGAATCATTTCTATAAAATGCTGATTTATTTTGGGATCGGCAACGAATTGACTCAATCATTTGTGATATGAAACAGACACTATTTCTGGTGCGGCTAGACAAGCGATAGATTTAAGATATATAACCTACCTATGTATATATTTTAAATACATTATAGAAGCTTAATAAATTATAATCTATACTAATATTACAAAGCTGAAGATTTTGTTTGTTGGTAACAATTCTTTCATTGTTGGATAGCCCATTTATCAAGGAAGGCTATAGGCTATATAACATCACGCTACGAATAACAGGAGCGGAGCTGCAAAAAGAAATGTTGTAAGAACGGGGAAAATTTACGCAGATGAAGTTGCGCGGGATAACAAGTAATATTATAAAGCTGAAAATTTTGTTTGTGAGTTTCTTTGAACGCGATAATTCAGGAGCTGCTGGTCTGAATTGAAAAATTGTTTTACTGTTGGATAGCCCATTTGTCCAGGAAGGCTATAGGCTATATAACATCACACTACGACCAATAGGAGTGGAGCAGCAATGAAAAATGTTACAAAAACGGGGAAAATTTACGCAGACGAAGTTGCGCGGGATAACTAGTAATATTATAAAGCTGAAAATTTTGTTTGTGAGTTTCTTTGAACGCGATAATTCAGGAGCTTCTGGTCTGAATTGAAAAATAGTTTTACTGTTGGATAGCCCATTTGTCCAGGAAGGCTATAGGCTATATAACATCACGCTACGACCAATAGGAGCGGAGCAGCAATGAAAAATGTTACAAAAACGGGGAAAATTTACGCAGACGAAGTTGCGCGAGTCAGCTAGTATAATATATACCCACAGTAGATACTTAGAGATTGATTCTCAACCACGCACCAGATTTATGTTGCTAGGTTTAATAAATAGATACAAGCTTTTGCCCGTGGCTCCGAACGCGTGGATGTCGAATATCGAGTTAAAAACTAAGTCCCAAGTATTCTCCCGAAATTCAAACTGTCTCCATACTAAATTTCATCTCAATCGGTTCAGCCGTTTATGCGTGATAGCGTAACTATAGACAGACAGAGTCACTTTCACATTCATATAAATAGGTAGGATATTATTATTGGATAATGTTCTATGAATAATTGGTTAAAATTCGATTTAAAAACAAACATAAATGTAATAATATAATATTATGTACCTAGCTATAATTATATCAAATATATAAAATTATAGCTTTTATGTATGGATTTCCTGTTATTATCAGTTGGATATTAAATTAAAAACAATTAAAAATAAATAATAAACCAATAAGATGATCACACATTTACATTCATAGACGCAGCGGCTATTTTTGAACCTGATTTATAATAAGAAACTTGTTGAATAATATTAATTTACATTAATATGCAGATGAATATGTCATTCGATTAGTATGTACTAGGTACTTATAGTTTCGTTGCTCCCAAGGCAATGATGGCATATATAATATACTAGCATTCGCTCGCGGCTCCACCCGCATGGCTGTCGGTTATCGCGATAAAAACTATCCTATGTCCTTCCCCGGGACTCAAACTATCTCCATACCAAATTTCTTCTAAATCGGTTTAGCTGTTTGAGTGTGGAAGCGTAACAGACAGACAGAGTTACTTTCACATGAGATTATAGTATGGATTTTCAACCTGGATCCCAAACGTAGCTGCCTTTGTATCTGTGAACCTTATATAGGACATATAGCTCTCCCATTTACAGCGCCAATAATGTTATGCTATCCGCATTTAGCCTAATCCTATCAACTTGATGATGATATTAAATCACAAGTTTTTAAGGTCTAGGGTCTAAAGAATCAAAATCAAAATGTTGTTTATTTATTATTATTCTTATATATTGTAAATAATCCATCTTCCTGGGCCCTGTCTCTGGTAAAGGCACGTCCTGAACACTACTAAAGCGTTATAGTGTGGCCATTAGTGCTGTGCACTCCCTGAGGTATGCACGGCGAGGTGGGGGGCGAAGAAAAAAGTGCATGAGTTCACATGAGGTCGATACATGTCGGACAGATCTTACGATATCAGTTTGCATTTCTAAGGCAAGACTTGTGGCGGGACGTTGCGTTGGTCGGAGGCTATCTATCTGTAATATATACTTACTTTGTTGATTAAAATGTAACCCAAATATACTCATATTTTATTAAAAATATGCAGGTGATAAATAAGAATTGAAAGTTATAATTCACAACAGGACTTGTTTTATTAAACATTTTTTATATTTACAAACAATTATATATTCTAACGAAAGTTATTCTGACATAGATTCTGTTTCAACTTCATCTTCCATTTCGTCATCATCTTCATCTTCCTCTTCGCCACCGGAACTTGAATCAGAGTCTTGCAAATTTATTATGAATGAATCGATAACATTATCGAACCTACTATCGCGACTCCAGTAATCATTTTCATTTTTCTGGACATGATCGTCGCATTTCTGCCATTTTTCCGCCGTGAATTCCGAAAACAATTTATCCAATAAGATTATCTTTTCGTCTAGAGAAGAATTAATATAGTTTTGGGCTATGTTGTTTTTAATATCAGCCCAGACCAACTCGATTGGATTTAAATCTGGATGGTACGGAGGTAAACGCAGAACAGTGTGTCCACTGGCTTTCAGGAGTTCGTCAATTCTATACACGGGTTCTTTTTGTGTATTTTTGATAAGAAGTAGCAGTTGAGCCTTTGACATGGTTCCTGAAAATTCTACATTATGGCGTAGCAACCAGTTCTGCATTTCACTTTTGAGGCTTGATATAGTTGGTTTCTTCTCAATCTGAACGCTGTGGTAAGACGCGTTGTCCATTACAACCACAGAATTCGGCAGCAACTTATCTTTTAACTTTTCATCTACCCACTTATAAAAAGTAGGTCCGCTCATATCTCCATGATAGTCACCGGTTCTAGCATCGGATTTGAATATAGTCAATGTATCATCCACTAAGCCATTTCGACACCCAGCGTGGAGTATTACTAGTCGCCGTCCTTTCCCAATATCAGCATGAATACCGGGTTCTGACGATGATTGCCAACATTTGCTGGCATGGTGACTGGCGTTGATGTATGTTTCATCAAGAAAATATATGTTTCGGTTTTCCGTTCTGTAATTTCTGATTTGTGTAAGATATTTTTTCCGCCACACTGTAATATTAGGCTGCTCTATAAGGAGATGTCTCTTTGATTTGCATTTTTTGTAACGGTAGCCCATTTTGTGTAAAAGCTGTCTTAAATATTCCCGTCCACAATTCAATATGCCATCCTGTCTCAAACTTGATAGTAACTTACGGACACTTGGTATTTTTTTTTCAACTTCGTAAAACTGATGAATTTTTCTTCTGATAACTCCAAGGTCAAAATCATCCACAACGTGTTTTTTCTTTAGAACTTTTGGTTTTTTTGGCGATTGAAATTTTAATTGGCTTGAATTTTCAATTGATAAATAGCCCGCAGAAATCACATTATGTACGGTTCTTTTGCTGTATCCCGTAGCCTCCGCAACGATTTTAGCAATATTCACGTCATTTTTAAATTCAAAGCTTTCTTTGTCTGCTTTTCTTTTCTTAAAATATTCAGCCACCTTAAAAATGACAGTCTTCATATCACGAGATAACGCACGACCCATCTTTGAATATTTATCTCGTGTGCGTCTGACATAGACAGTCCGATACAAATAACACTACCTGCCGTCACAAGCGTTGACGGCGCACTGACAGCGCAGCAGCCGATTCTAACCCCCCCGTCTCACCGCGCGCATACCTCAGGGAGTGCACAGCACTAATGGTCATACTATAGATGGAATCTGTAAATTATTAGAAGATGTCGGTCAAGGCGCTTCCCCGTGCAAAACCCAGCGCTAGCCGTTTTTTGAGCACTTTTCTGGAGCTATCTGCTCTTTATCCAAAAAATAAATATCAACTAATAAAAATACATTAAATTTCTACATGTATTGACTCCAAAATGGTAGATTTTGTTTTTTGTTAAAGGAATATAATGTTTATATTTAATCTCCTCACAACGAAACCACAGAAATGAGATATATAATTGTTGATAAAATGCATCTCTTCGTGTGTAAGTGCCATTTTCTTTGATTTGCTACTTACACTATTGGATAGGCAATTTAATAAAAAAGCATTATGCTAGAATTTTTTTTCAATTGACCAAATTTTTTTTGTAAAGATTTTATTCCAAAAACTGAGCGCATTTTCTACGGTGCAGCGAAGAGGGTACGAATGCCAAGGTTTAGTTGCTCATGGTGCGGCCTGAAATGCTCACATCTAAGAATCGGAGGGCAACTTGTCGTTCTAACATAAGCAGAGATGGTCTCGCGAGATTTTTCATGAGCGCCATCTTTAACGAAGTGGAGGTGAGAGCACGCACATGAAACAACTATGTGGTCGACCAAGTCGTGGTGGAGGCACAAATACTCCAAAAGACACTCTTAGCGCCGCACCACACGGCGTTTACGACATCGCACTGCAAATAACTCGCCGCGCAGGCGTTTACACTGGCGGTGCGGGGCCGTCGCGGTACCGCAGCAAAGTGACGTACAGTCTGTTAAAAAAAATGCGCCCTTCGTTCTGCCGCGCAAATAAATGCGATGCCGCTCCGCTTACACTCCTCCCCGCCTCGTCTTGGTCCGGCGTGGCACACCATAGATTTTTATATGTAAGACACCGCAGCGGCACCGCTCAGGCGTAGGCGTCGCACCGTCGCCGTACCGCTCCGTGTAGTTCGGCTTTTACTCTCGGCTATCACGAGAGACATCGTGTAACTTCTAGTCGGTTTAACTCCTACATAAGCACTCTCTCCTGCGTACCCTTTTCCGTGAGGATATTCGCATATGTTAAATAAAACATCATCAGCCTTTATCGGTCCACTGCTGGACATAGGCCTTGCACATGAACATTCGGTCCTCTGCTTTCCGCATCTTTCTCAACGACCTTCTTTAGGTCGTCATTCCATCTGGCTGGGCCATCCTTCCTTACGTTTACCAAGTCGTGGTTTCCACTCTAGGACTAGTAACTACAGAATAAATTGAAAATTTTCCTTGATTTACATAATACGCACACGGTGTAAACATGACATGCTTGCACAATAATTCGAAGTATTATTCCTAGACGATAGTTCACGATTTGTAATATTAATTACATGTCAGTGGACTTCTGGCCTCGTCTACACGTGCTATACCCGTGGCTGGGGGGTACTACGGCATTACGAATACATACTAATTTTAAAAAATACATTTAAGGAAATTAGTATAAACCTGTAATTGTTGTGCAAGAGTTTAAAGTTTTGATTTCCACACGAATAGAACTTCAAGAACCAATGTAGAAGTCATTAGACTTCGATGTAACAAGCTGAGTTATTGGTAGTATTTATAATAAAAGTAACTTGTAGCACATTAATCAAATAAATAGTTGCTCCGATCCGAATCTAGGTGTTCCGATCTTATCGCTTTACCATCTAAGCTATCGAGTCCCTTGAATTTTGACTATTTAATAAGAAAATTAAGTTTATAGTGGAACAATAGGCAAATAATCACTTGACAAAGGTTCAAGACCTGTTCGAATTCGATTACTTCCTTCAAACATTTAAAAACGTATTAATTAATTGGCACACCTAATAAACGCATACCACCACAAAACACTTATTAGTCAAACAATTAATAGTGTTTTGACTGGTTTTACGACAGGCAATATATATTTAAACCTGAGTTCACCAACATTGACAAATAGATAAACGGAACTTAATAGAAAATCCTGTGTACAATTTTATTTCACCTCCTCTTAAATATTAGTCAAGAGAGTCGTCGGTAAATTTAACAATAACAATGTTTTTTTCAAAAAAATATTGTTTTTGTTATAATTAGTAATGTGGGACTCAATCCCACATTGCTAGTTATCTTTAAAAAAAAAAAGATGTTTGAGTTTGAACAGGTCGATAATTATTAATTACCTAAAACATCAATCACTATGTTTATAAGAAAAACGATGAATGAGATCTTTTCTTAAAGAGAAAATAGGAATTAAGGGATGTTGACTGTCAAGTCAAATCAGTCTTTCATGAAATATCAAAACGACAAGCTCTATAGAAATATGTATGGAATAACAACCTGTGCCGTCATAAGTTCCTATTGTCAAATACTTTTAATATTCGTTTTCATGCTTTTAAATGAAAAAATATGCAAATTGTAAAAGAACACTTAATTTCAGAGCATTTTAAGATCTACTACTAACTAATTTGTATAAAATAATTTACTTTTATTGTAGTCAACTACCCAATTGTTATATTTAACCGCTCTAGTATAAATAATTTGTAATGCGTCCACATAAATATGTGCACACATTACACATTATGTTGATGTTCTTTATCAAGTATTTGCTAAATATAAGTTTAACTCAAAGTATTGCTGCATGTGACAGTGGCAGCAAAAGCGAAAAAGGGCGTTTAAGAATATCAGCGTTGTGGTCCACAAACTACTACAATAGCTGACGTAGGTCCTTATTTGTTCCGCGCCAATCTACCTACTTACTTATTTTGTAATGTTTATTTTTTTTGTATCGTTGTACAAATAAAACTATTTTCTTTCTTTCTAATAAAAAACTTCCGGCAGATAAAGAGTTGATTATCTTAAAAACTGCTGAAGTAATTTTCATCAAACCATCCCGGTGAAACGAGCTTTCCAATAAAAAAATGTTCATCAAAATCGGTCCATTCGTTCTAGAGCTACAATGTCACAAATAGACACGACAGGTACACAAGTTAAAATTATAATAATACTCGCCTTAGTTGGAGACCAAAAACCGGTAGAAATAAATTATACAAGCTAGATAATTAATTGTTATTTAATTTTGTCGTGCAATTGACGGTCTGTCAATATATCATTAATGTTATCAGCGTTTATGAAGAAAACAAAATAAGGTCAATGTACCTACTCATACTTACATATAATACAAAGCTCAGAATGTAGAATATTCTAGACCCATTATTACTTATTTACTTCAAAACATCCTCAGCTCACAGTAGCAGATCGGAATATTGGTTACGCCTACATGCAAATATCGCGCGATGGTTGTAACATAGATATAAGAACTAACATTAGTTTTTTAAAATTATGTATAGGTACTAACAAAATGGACTGTGTTTGAAATAAAAAAGTTATTATTATTATTATTACCTAACTATACTCGTAGGTGAAAATGTGAAAATAACCCAGTCTGATACGTTTTTATGACTAAATAACAACATTCCGGTTACTGCAAGGCTTGTGAAAGCAAATCTTATTTCTTCCCGTGGGAGTCGTATAGGCGATTAAGGGATTTAATATTGGAAGACTGGCAGCAGCGTCCTCTGCGTACTTTAAAGCGTTACTGCGATCGTCAACACGCTCGCCAAGCGTGGCGATTATAGCAAAACCAGCCAGAATATATAATAAGTAGATTCTACGGGGGAGAACCATCCCCAGCAGTGGGACATCATATGGTTTGGGGATATAATAAAGCACAAACAAACAAGACCAGTTTGTTTGATAGTATTAAGCTCCGAAATTTCAGTGTCGATCTAGATGAAATTTGGACGTACTTTGAAGCTTAAAAAAGAGGAATTTGCACGAAGGTCCTAATTCACGTCTTTTTTTTCGGTATCCGTGACAAGCCCGTGCGAACTTTCAAAATCTTGTCATAATGGTAAATAGAGAGCTGCGCGGTGGACATCTTTGAGCGCACCGCGCATGCGCCCCAGTTCGCAGAGGTGAATAAGGACCAAGTTCTTAATTTTTGATTATCTATACTAATATTATAAAGCTGAAGAGTTTGTTTGTTTGAACGCGATAACTATGGATCCGAATTGAAAAAATATTTTACTGTTGGATAACCCATTTATCAAGGAAGGCTATAGGCTACATAACATCACGCTTCGATTAATAGGAGCGGAGCAGCAATGAAAAATGTTGCAAAAACGGGAAAAATTACCGCATACGAAGTTGCGCGGGTCACCTAGTATTAGTATAAAAGTGTAGATTCATTCTTATATACCTATCTACAATAAAATATGAGTAATGTCTTAGTACATTTCCGATTCAATTTTCCTTATTGCCAAAGGTACACTACATCATGTTAGTTTAAAATCAAAATAAATATAGTTTTTCCCATATTCTAGTATTGACAAATAGATGACACAATATAATAGCTTATTGACTCCAAATTGACGTCATCACGTGTTAGACGAGGTCAACATTATTTTCATTAGGTTAAGGTAACTACGTATTATGAGTTAACCTTTAATTAAGGCCTTGGATGATGGCAATGACTTTGGGTACAAAATACACAGGCGGCTTCCTATAACGAGCGTAATCAGGCCTACGCCCACATCGACGTTCACGTACACAGTTCTCGGTCAAACTCGGTCGAATGCACAGACCTCTTTATTACTAGTAAGCTGGCCAGACTACCACCGAGGACAACGAGACTTCCAATTGATTTTGTCATTTGATAAAATAAAATGGAAGTCTGTGCTTGTGTAACAAGGATAACAACAACTGCCATTTGTAATAAGTGTCTACTCGTGACCACGGCCGTTGCAATACGGTCGAAACGTCGGGCAATAAACAAGATATTTTATCTTAAATTATTCACGCGATTAACCCGTAATATATATATTTTCATAGTGTCAAAAAAGTTCACAGAACGGTATTTTTTTTTAAAGACGACTCCCGCAGTAAGGCACTAGCCCTGTGTCGCGGAGAACTTTACAAACATACAAGTCACGGACGCAAAGTACACAAAGTGGTGTACCGTGTGGGAATCGAACCCACGACCTCTTGCGTTGCAGTCGGACACACTCCCACCGCGCCACCGAGGCAGTCAAAATTTAATTTTAACAAGCGGCGGTAGCTTAATGGCTAAGACATCGGTCTCGCAATCGTGAGGTGGCGGGTTCGAATCCTACCCAATAAACTACCGACGTGAACTCACTCCTAACACAAGCATTTGAGCTTAGCTGGAGGGGTTAACAGGATTGCTAGTAATGTGGGACCACAATCCCACATTGCTAGTTGTCTTTTATAAAAAAAAAAAATTAAAAAAGCCTAAATTTGTTTCGGCATTTGAAATTGCTGTCACGTTGTACGGGGTAACCTGTCTAGCGCATTAGGTAGTACTATATAGGTCATTGGTCAAATGTACAGTGCTACAAGAATCATTTCGCGCGTGGCCGAAATTGGAACTAACACCGCCATCTTGTAAATCGCCCTTATGTCAAAATCTTTGTAGCGCTGTATTCCCAGATTACGCATGAGATCTCCGTACGTGCACGTCTGTGTGGGTGAAGTTTTTGTTGACCTGTGAGCCGGTCTATTGAATGTCGATCATGAGTTGATGAATTATGGTCATGAGAGTCACGATTTAGCTCTGGACTGGTCCACGGAAGTCCATGTATTTCTAGCAGTAGTATTCACTTCAAGTCATTTTCTTCGCAATCTTTATTGTAGGTTAAAAACCTTTACTTAGTCAGGCAGTTACTTAGGCGTAAGTCTTAAACTCATAAGCTCCTATTGTTTTTAAACTTTTGCGATTTTTATGCATATTATATTTATTTCAGAACTTAATTGCGTGAATTATTTAAAGCTACGATCGTGGTCACCGTCACACAAACCGTGACCACCACTTTTCTTTTGATTTTATCTAATATATAAAATTTTCGTGTCACAGTTTTCGTTGCCATACTCCTCCGAAACGGCTTGACCGATTTTGATGAAATTTTGTGTGCATATTGGGTAGGTCTGAGAATCGGACACATCTATTTTTCATCCCCCTAAGAGTTTGTTTGTTTGTTTGAACGCGATAATCTCAGGAACTACTGGGCCGCATTTTATTGTTGGATATCCCATTTATCGAGGAAGGCTATAGGTTATAACATCACGCTACGACCAATAGGAGCGGAGCAGCAATGAAAAATGTTGTAAAAAAAAAAGGAAGAAAAATGGGAAAATTTACGCAGACGAAGTTACGCGGGTCAGCTAGTTTTAATATAAATTTGACTTATAATACAAATCCCGCAGTAGGGTACAAGCCCTGTCTCACGGGGGACTTTACAAACATACAAGTCACGGACACAAAGTACACCCAGACCCGGAACAACAATTTGTGGATCACACAAAGTGGTGTCCCGTGTGGGAATCGAACCCACGACCTCTTGCGTAGCAGTCGGATACACACCCACCGCGCCACAGAGGCAGTCATACAAGACTACAATATAATATATGTACGAGAACATTCGAGCTATCTTGATACATGAATAAAATTTCACAATGTATGTCAGAACGGAAATAAAATGTTTGTGGCGCGACGTCGGCACCGCTGGCGTCAGAATGTCTGCCTTCCGTAGTCTGAATCTAGGAAATACTCCGCCCAGGGAACACTTTATTTTGTGAATGTATCGCTGAGCCACGACGCTGATCAATTTTTAAACAAAAGAAAAGGTCATGTATGTTTTGTATTTTTGTTCTTCGTACTACCTACCCACTTATTGTATAAGTCAATGTTAAAAAAGTGCTGGGTTTGTATTGAATAAACACGTGTTGTTTTGGTTTTCTGAATGGTTTAATTGAATAGAAACTTCTTGTACAGTGGCGCCCAACGTGGAGCGATACTTGTAACAGGGGTATGAAGAGAAACACGATGACAGCAACGTCAGGAACATTTACTTACTCTGAATGATTACACAGAGTATTCAGTTCTAATGGATTTCCTAAGTAGGCGGTCCGCGGGGCAATCGGGATCAAAGTACCCTCGTACGCACCTAAGTGCCTAAAGAGTATGAAGGTAAGGTTCCGCGAACTGCCTACTTAAAAAATCTATTAAAACTGCATACTCCATATAATCGTTGAGAGTAAATAAATGTCACCGTGTTTCTTTTCATATCCAGTATTTAAACAGTATTTTAATTGACGTTACACTAATATCTCAAATGAGAAGCGCGATCCGATGATATTTATAATATTTAAATCTTTGCCAAACAAGGATTTGGGTGGCACTAACACTGGTATCGGCTAGACTCTTCATTTTGTTGTATTAAAAAAAATATCGATAAATATCGATTTTCTGCTCTGAAGCTGCTTTATATTTTTGACGAAACAGCCACCTATATGTTCTGCGTGATGCTTAGATTGTATGATGTACCAACTCTCTCGGTTGAAGGTAATTCTGGTAGGTATACTTCTGCAAAGACTTAGTCACAAAATATTTGATGATTTTGATGATTGATTATGACTACTTTACGAAATTGACGTGTCATCTTAGTATCCTCTATCCTGAGTCTATTTCGTAAAGCCATCTCGTCTATAATTTAATAAAACGCTTTATATTTTTAGCCCCAAAATGTAAATATATGAAAAAATTACAACACCAAATAACAATACTCACAAACAATAGGATATTACAGCGTAAAAGGTACTTCAAAAGACAAAAGTATTTCCCCAGCGTATTCTAAAAAAACAGAGAAATACATAGTGAACAAGGTCACAAAACGTTTTTGTTCTTTGTTCGTCATTTTTTAAAACAGCAGTTATAGAAACGACCAATGATATGAATGGGACTCTTTTGTAGATAAAAAAGGTACTAAAACTACATTACAAGAAAATAAAATAAAAACAAAGTAGAATGTACCTGTACCTTGATTGTACGGTCCTCACTCACAGAATATTGATACCTAGTCAAACTTGTCACAAAGATAACATAGATAATAATGTAGTAGGCAGAGATCTAACCTGATTAGACTTAACAATTTGATATGTTTAAAATATTTGGTTGCTATCCAATTGCCTTTATTATTTCCGACATAAATACACCAAATTCTATTCTATTGTGTAAGTTGAAAGCTAAATATATTTATATATCCTAACCCACAAAACTTAATCTAAATTTTGTTCTAGATTATGGTCACCACACCATAGTTTCATTCAATTGATTTAAGCCATTGTGTGATATTACAATGCCTAACAATTCTTACAACCTTTCCAAAAAAAAATACCTACTAGCTAGTTTTAAAAAATATTTTTAAACTTAATAATTTAATAAGAATTTTTAAAACTAGCTAGTAGGTATACAACACTATTTTAAGTTGTAAAATATACAAGACTCAATATTTAGGGATGACATAGAGATCTATAGAAGTATATAACAATAACTAATAGCCTTGGGGCTTATACACTGTTCTGGTAAACCAATATAGTCATATAAAATTTATTTTATCGGCATTCACACAGTTTTATGAATTTTCCACAATCGACACATTAAAAAGCGATAAGAGTTTATTTGTTTTCGTTTCAATATGAGAATGGGGTCAATAATGACATTTTTATGCATTTGTGTCAACAACAACCCAATTACAAACCGACAGAGACATCCAATTTACAGATGAATTCGGCAAATTAACAATTTATTTGGCCGTGCCAGGTTTCAATTATGAAATAACAAGATCAATAGAGGCAAAGAGACTAGCAAATTATCACCGAAAATGCTAACATTTTCAAAACCAAACAGGTTTACAGAAAGCATTAAAATATCGATGTTTTGAATTTGTTCGAAAGGGAAAAATTTCAAAGATAGATACACTATTATTTATTTGGTGCAATTCTTATTTTTTCCAAAGGAAATCTATTGCCTATGTATTTTTTTGAGTTTATAAGCTTTCATTATTTTCTTTCGTAAAAGACATATCTTCATAATTGATATGCACTTCTGCAATATATCTCTCAGTTCTCAGTCGCTTTTCGAATGCCATATTCAATTTTTTGGCACGATAAATCACCCACTAATTTATAACTGTTTCAATAAAGCATTCATAACCGTCCACGTTTATCTATAGTCAATTCGAGATCCATTTTGTTATGTCATCATTATATTATCTATATAATGTAATTGTATTGGTATAACGATTTGCTTGTTTTATGTAAGACTGCCGTGTGGTGCCGGCTTAAGAATAGTACCACCCCATCTCTTCCCATGGGTGTCGTCAAGGCGACTAAGGGATTTCACCCCGGAGGACGGGCAGCAGCGTCCTCTGCGTACTTAAAGCCTTACTGCGATCGCCAACCCGCTCGCCAAGCGTGGCGATTATGGCAATTACCCCCAGGATCTACATACTAGTAGGTTCTACTGGGGAGACCCGTGCCCAGCAGTGGGCCATCATATGGGTTGATATGTATGTATGTATGTAAGACTCACTGTTTGATTGCACTCACATGAGTGCAATTTAACAGGTGGTAGTGTAAATGTCAATAAAGTGATTGTTGCGTGCTTGTAATAGAAAATACATGTGCCTTAACATAACGTTTTAAAGAAAATCACTTATATTTGTAGTGTTGATGATATAGGTTTTGTAAAATTATATGTAGGTATAATATTATTGTGTAAACTATTTCTTAGTATTACATGTTATAAAACATGTAATATTCAGGTGGAACTAAATAGGTTATAAGGCACAGGTTCATTGTCCTAATATTTGGGTAGGTCGAGGACAGATATCTGTTCTACAATAAACAAAACGGTGATCACAAATTGCATGAGTGATTCTAGTACGATTGTAAGTAAATCAATCGTTATCGAGTGTATCATTAATTTTGATAAAGCAGGTTGTAGTAACAGTGTGCTATTTGTATGTAATCGTGTTCGTACTGACCTAAATACATCGGTTGAAACTCATAATAATTTTAACAGAACAAATGTTTGTTCTCAATGTCATTTAAGATTCTAAAACGTTTTCTCTTAACAATTTCATTGTTTGTTTTGCTTAAGTGCCTTATCCAACGTGTTTGCGCATTATTTACTTTTGTGCACTGTTTTTCATTGATAATAATGATGGTAAATGACTTTGACAAGTTAATGATCGCTAGTTGCGTTGTAGTCGATTAATTACTGATGTTTGTGTATTTTGTTGCATGTAATCAATGCAAACATATTTTAATTATCTTTATTATCATTTTGTCATCATTATTTACATTTTAAATGTAAATAATAAATTACTTTTATGGATTGTGTTGAGGTTACAGCAACTACTGAGTAAGGCAATTCTGTTTTCTTTAATGTTATCTACTGAACGAAAAAGGAAACTGCCCTTGGTTTTATTCGACGTTTGTAAATTATGTCAAGGTTTGTGTACTTACGTAGTAATAAAGTAAAGAAGTAAATCAGATAAAAACACATTTATTCTTCAGAACAACTTATTCTAACTTACACCTACATTGGCAAAGACTTTGGCGTTACAACATTATTTGGTTTCACTTCACAAATTGTTCCGACACTTTTCGTGAGCATTAAGTTCACTAAACTTCTGGCGGTTCCAACTTCATGTTACACCTTTTGAGCTACCACAGCTCGTGGGTCGAAGCTGAACAGCCGGCCGGAGCTTCATAACTTCATCCTTGGTTCTGGAGCGAGATGATCAAGGCTCCTCATCCTCGGACAAAGACGGTAGCGCCAATGTGCGGCGCAGCTTCTCTCGACGTTGTGGAGACACAGATTTCTGGCGGCGAAGGCCCTCCGTGTGCATCACGTAGGACCGCTGCTCTGGCTCGAACACCTCCTCGGAGTCGTCCTCGACCAGCGCCGGCAAGGCAGTGCAGCGAAGCTTCTGCCTCCTCGGGCAATCAGTGACGATGGAATCCATCTCGCGGTGCTTCAGCGATGGGTACGCATCAGCATACAAAGCGGCGACAGTTTCTAGTTTCACAACCATGTTGATATTAAGACTTGTAAATTTATGAATTGTTTAAAAGGTTTACAGTTCGCGACGCGCTCTCTTCGAGTGCTCGTGGCAGAGTGTGAGGGGAGGCGGTGCCGCGCGGGTATTTATACACTCGCGCTCCGTGATAAATTGGTTTGTGTGCACTCCGACTCGCGTCACACAGCGTCTATGTGTTTACTATAAGGCTTGAGTTCACTGGAGTCATGTAAAACCGTTGGTTCATAGTACGCAGAACGCACCTTTGTGAAAATTTTACGATTTTTCGCAGAGTAAACAAGCGGTCGCTTGACCGCCTCTTTGCAATAACGTAGTTTCTCAGAATATCTTCTGCCTAATGCTTTCACGAGCGTGATTTGTATTCTACTAGGAAATTGAAATTTCCGTCAGATTTTCGTGAACGGATTTATTTTCGTTAAATTCTTAGTAAGTAAATTCGGACATCACCGAATCGAATATGTAATTTCCTATTTAGAATAAATTCTAATTTCCTACAAAAGATTTCCCTATTGGAAAAATACTAAAGGTAAAGAAAAGAAAAGAAAAGAAACATTTATTTGTTGAACCACATAAGTCACAGCTTCAACAGAAAATAGTATGTATATAAAGAATTACATAACATATTAAAACAAAAAGAAATAACAGAACATAATAAAAAATAAATCAATAAAAAAAAAATCAGTTAGAAAGAAAAAAAAAGGAAAACCATAATAATAAAAGCTGTCTCTCGCGGCTGCAACAAATGGGTGTCCCCACCACACAGGTACTTACGCTTAGTTCAAAACAAAAGCTGTGTTTTAGATTCAAACACATTTATTTAAATCTGCCTTCGTATGCACAAATCCTAACACGTTTACAACAAAATGGAGATGGGCAGTGACGACTGCATAATATAGGTACTGAGCTTGACCCGCTTAGCTTGAAGCTGTACAAGTGAGGATAGACACTGCATTGGCTTTCTGACCTTCGAATACAAATAGATGACATGCGAGTGCACTCAATCCTTATATTACACATTGCGAATTGCAATACTTATACGATTTGTACCTACTTATAGAAAACGTTTGGCCTATTTCGTTCAAGATGTTATGATTCTGTTCTGTCTGATATTTTATTTATATTCTTGGGTATTACTTACTGTTCGTGGCTTTGTTCTTCATCCCTGGTCGTGGTTTATATCTTTACCATTTATATGTTATTGTTTTTAAACTTTCCCGATTTTTATTCATATTAGATATATTTCGGGACTTAATCGTGTGAATTATTTAAAGGTACGAACCTTTTATTCACCCGACGTTTCAGTCGACCCGTGACCACGATCGGTGCAATTCGATCGAAACGTTGGGTAAATAAAAGTTACCTTTAAATAAATCACGCGATTAAGTTCCGAAATATCTCTAACATTTATATGTTGCTTGTCTCTTATTGATTGTAGTATGTAGGTATCTATTACAAAAATAAATTATTGTTACGTCAGTAGGTATTAGTGTGTAAATGTAGTGGTTAAATATGTAGTTTTATTATATTAAATATAATATATTATTATTAAACACGAGCGCGTTTCGCCATCAAACATTACAGTTTGGCGAGAAAATATTATGTAAATAAAATTGTATATATTTTTTATATAAAAAATTTTAAAAAAAAAGTTTACGTTTAGACCTGGACCATGCCATCGCTTTCAATTAAAAGTTAATATTGACTGCAAAGAGAGAAAAAAACTCTTGCGGCTTTTGACAGGTATTGTCAACAAAGTAGAGTTGTCTCTTTCTATAGAGTGGTCAATTTGTTGAGCTTAAGGCGCAGTCTTGGTCTCTACGTCAATGATCTTTACCAAATTTTAATAAAAGCCTAAGGACAAAAAGGATATTTTTTAACTAAAGGTCAGGTCGGGTTTGTTTTTAACTTATATGATTACTACTAGTAGAGGTTTATGTCCAGCAGTGGACCAAAACGGGCTGGCCCACTCATAAGAGGGGTTAACAAGACTGCTACTAACGTGCGACCCATATTGCTTTATTTATGAAAGAAAGATATTTTTTTTGCGTCAATATAGGAGTTTTTTTTCTTTCCCAGTACTGTGAGGGATCTAGTATGTATCTGTAAATATAAAATAATATATTTGTATGACTAATATAAGAGTAGCGGTCTAATTTCTGTGTGAAATGACATTATTACCTAGACTAGGTTTATAATCCCATAAACAATAAAACCTTTTTCACACGATTTATAATTGCAATCTCGATTCTGCTTTCATCAAATGACTCGTGAGATATGTAGGTAACTATTTTTATGCAAAATTGTAAATAATATAAGGCATACAAAATGACGCAATTCATCAATCTATACTAATATTATAAAGCTGAATAGTTTGTTTGTTTGATCGCGACGATCTCAGGAACTTCAGGTCCAAATTGAATAATTTGATAGTTCATTTATCAAGGAAGGCTATAGGCTATACAACATCATGCTACGACCAATAGGAGCGGAGCAGCAATGAAAAATGTTGCAAAAACTGGGAAAATTAACGCATACGCGGGTCAGCTAGTCCTACATAAAACTGTTACGGGGCGTGTAATCTCAAATTAAATCTGATTTTGATGCCTCTGCATCTTGTTCTTTTAGTGAAGGTAAGACGCAAACAACACGACTAGGCTACATGTTTCACGAGACCACGAGACGGTTTTTATTTCTCAGAATGAGTCAATAATACCTAATGTAGAAAACGAATCATTGCTCTGTCTTCTAGGTACTTTACCGGTTAAGAATAAAGAAAAAAAATAATTACCTATCTTATTTTTTTGTTATTTCAGGCAAACTTTATGCATCTAAATTTGTAGGTAGTGGCCACGTTCGAATCAAAGTATATAAGTGACGTATATAGGTATATCATTGTGTTTAACCTTTTAATGCTTATACCTATACAATAGTTGTATAGTCCTACGAGTAGCCTATACTGAATATTATGGACCTAATGTGATCAAGGCTTTTATATCTACTTATAATAAGATCGAGAAGATAAATTAAAATTACATGTGAGTAGTCACACGTTATTATCTATACTAATATTATAATGCTAAATAGTTTATTTGTATAAACGAGCTAATCTCAGGAACTACTTGTACGAATAGAAAAAAATCTTTCACTGTTAGATAGCCCGTTTATCAAGGAAGGCTATAGGCTATATAACATCACGTTACGACCAATAGGAGCGTAACAGCAATGAAAAATGTTGCAAAAACGGTGAAAATATACGCAGATGAAGTTGCCTGGGTCAGCTAGTTATGAATATAACATCATGCAAAAGATGAGCCATAAATGCTTGATCTTGAATACAAATAAAGGCAAAGGATACCTATTATTTCATCAATGGGCATTTCCAATTTGCCAAAAATGCCAGCCAGATTAAACATAATCATTTTTTCGTACATACGATGTCGTATGACTAATTTTGGTGGTTCCGTCAGTTTATCTGCCAACGCTCAATGGGAAAAACCGCGGCTGATTGCTTTTGTTATTATTATTGTTATAACATCAAGTGTGACTCAGATCAGTTAGATAATAGCTACCGGCTAGTAATTACTGCATTATGTTGTATTTGAACATGTTTAGAATCGGATTTTAACTGACATCGACTTGTTTTGTATTCGTTCGTGATCGTATTATGTGTCCTGCGACTTAGAATTATGTTTATTATGTTAGACTGCCTCTATGGCGCGGTGGGAGTATGTCCGACTGCTTCGCAAGAGGTCGTGGGTCCGATCCCCACCCAGGGTAAAACTTTGTGTGATGAGCACGATGGTTTATTCTGTGTCTGGGTCTTATTTATCTATAATATGTATGTATTTAGAAATATATAAGTATGTTTATCAGTTGTCTGGTAGTTTGGGATCAGATGGCGTTGTGTGAGTTGTCCCAAGATATTATTATTATTATTATATTATTTGTGTCAAAACAGTGTACAAGATGTTACAGTTTATAAGAAGTCCTTAAGATATGTTTCGTCGTCTACCGTTAGTTAAATACATAGTTAGTGATGTGTGATTTTTTTGAAGCGGCTGTAGCCTAATGGTTAAGGCATCGGGCTCGCAATTGTGAAGTCGCGGGTTCGAATCCTACCCATTATTCTACCGACGTGAACCTACTCCTAACAGAAGTCCTTGAGCTTAGCTGGAGGGGTTAACAGGATTGCTAGTAATGTGGACCACAATCTCAATTTGCTAGTAATTTAAAAAATATATTTATCGCAATCAAAACTGACATGGAATATCTACAAGAAAGAGGCCGGTCTTTAGCAATCCCAGTCGCGTTGCACTGATGCTTTTGACTAGTGTTGGTGTTTTGTTACTATCCACTTTTAACCTTGCTACGAGAGTGACGTCTGTCAATTAAGAGGCGGAGGGAATCTCCTTCATTAAGATTGTTTCATATAATCTTGTAGTAGTCGCCTGTAATGACGTAGGTTCATATCCGGTTACAGTACGTTACGTACATTACGATATAGCGTTTTCCTCTAATCAAATTTCCGCTGTAAACCAAGCAAGTGGATAGTAAGACTTAAATGCCTCTGTGGCGCGGTGGGATTGTGTCCGACTGCTACGCAAGAGTATTAAACAACAACATCAAAGGTGCAATAAATGTATTTTTTTGTTTTTTTTATTTTAAAGATGACACTCGCATTAGTTTACAAGCCCTGTGCCGTGGGGGACTTTACAAATATACAAGTCACGGACACAAAGTACATCCAGACTCGGAACAACAATTTGTGGATCACACAAAGTGGTGTCTCGTGTGAGAATCGAAGCCACAACTGGAGGAGGGCGGGTCGACTCTACCCATATGATAAGCTGTCCCACGCAACTTCGTCTGCGTAAATTTTCCACGTTTTTGCAACATTTCTTATTGCTGCTCCGCTCCTGTTGGTCGTAGCGTGATGTTATATAGCCAATAGCCTTTCTCGATAAATGGGCTATCCAACAGTGAAAGAATTTTTCAATTCGGATCAGTAGTTCCCGAGATTACCGCGTTCAAACAAACAAACTCTTCAGCTTTATAATATTAATATAGATAATAATGGTATTCTAACCAATGTCCGTTCCGGTAGCCAAACGCATCAGACCCTAGCCAAGTTGCAACGACCCTGGAATTTGACCACACTACCTACACGTTGTATACCTAATACCTACATAGAAGAACACAGTCGCACCCCACATTTCTTTAGGTAGGTACTAAACATAAACAGTAAACTTATCATACTTACATATATGCAAATTGAATATATAAAGAAACAGGTTAGTGCGCTGTTATGTGCCAATCACCTCTACAATGTATTTAATTATGATAGTAGGTACACCTGCCACATCAAACGATCTAATTCGAAAGACACGAATATATTCGTTGCGCGTGCAAAACCGCAAATATGTTAATGCGTCAAATTTATATTTTGTTTCCTTCTACATAAGATATAAATTTGATTTTCGGTTCATTTTCATATTCGCGGTTTTGCGCGCACATCAACGGTATGTAAGTAAGTGTAAGTGTATATACGCAGTTCGATGAAGACATGTAGTAGACGTGTGATCGCTGCATGATTGTTACATAGTTAGAAGATTCTGTGAATAAATGTTATACAACGTGTAACAGCATGGTATAGTCAAATTTCAGTAGCGGACAGTGCATGATTTTATCAGTTGGTACCTACTATGGTGTCATATTCGAATGCATGATTATTACATAGTTACAGTTGGATCAACGTAACTCGGGCGGAGTGAAGTTAGGTTCTTATGATTTTCGCGCATGTCATAGAGATGCGACCCTAAAATTACTTACGGAAACGATTAATTATGTTTAATCGATTAAAAATACTAACAAAATTTTAATTCAACAATATAAAATAGTTTAAATTTAGAACAGTTACAGAAAGTTTAAAAATAATTTCTTTACGAAAATAATCACAAAAAACATGAGTTAGTAATACTAATTATGACAATTTAATGCGTAATCGCATTTCTAATTCTCTTGGTTTAATTACCAACCCCGCCCCCCGCTTCCTGTCAGCATTTACTTCCAAAAAATGCAACTGCGCAACCACTTATCGCCAACTTCAATCCGGCCTAGTTATTAACTGTAGCGTTATAGCGTTTTCTTTTTTCAGGACAATCTAAAGATGTGAAACCTCGCTGGAATGGACTGTACGGAGGGCGGAGGACTGGGTGTCGTTTTGTACATTGGGTGTAGCTCAGGGTCTTTGTTAACGGTGTATTTTCCGTGAACCTGGTAAGCCCAAACAGAACTGTTAACACTTGTCGTAATAGTTAATGGAGAGATGCGTTTTGCAATGTTCGCCGCGGATGCGCATTCCACGTGGACTTGACATGTTCACGGAAAAAGATCTAGAATGACCCAGGTGTGGTACACCCAAAAAAGGCACCCGATTATGGATCCAAACTGAGTTGCCCACATTCTAATCATCTTGGGACTTTATTTTATGAGCACTGTGCCATCCAAGTAGTTTTATAACAAACTAGCTGTCCCGCGCAATTTCGTATGCGTCAATTTTCCCCGTTTTTGCAACATTTTCATTGCTGCTCCGCTCCTATTGGTCGTAGCGTGATGTTATATAGCCTATAGCCTTCCTCGATAAATGGGCAATCCAACAGTGAACTTTTTTTTCAATTCGGATCAGTAGTTCCAGAGATTACCGCGTTCAAACAAACAACCTCTTCAGCTTTATAATATTAGTATAGAGTATAGATGTACATTAGCTAAAGTCCACCGCGAATTAATCAGTCGAATCAATTAGGATTGCGGGCATACCCATCGTGCCTACAATAGGCTTCATTAAACCCGGATAGTCTGGTGAGGCCTGTATACAGCACTGGAACGATAAATACTGACCGATATGACCATCCAATAACCATCTAGTAAGTATCGGAATATTTGAATAACATAAAATACAACAAGTCCAGTACCGCCCCGTCTCAAAAATAAACTCAGTGGAGATCGGGTCACGTCCTCCCATATATTATTGATCGTTTGATACTCGAAGCCGATGTACCACGACACGAGATAGCTTCAATAAAATGTGAGTAAACCCCCAGAGTATCTTAAAGTAACCCCAAGCCAGACCCCTAAAGCCCTTGATAAAGAAGGGTGCAAGAATTTATGTGAATGAGAACTGTACAAGTCTGAAGTTTTAGTAGGATGGAGCACAATGTGAAGATAAAGCCATAATATTTATTAGTAAAAAAAACAACGTATAACAGAAAGATGTAGTAAAATCTGAGTTTGTTTGTTTGAACGCGGTAATCTCAGGAACTACTGATCAGAATTGAAAAAATATTTTACTGTTGGGTAGCTCATTTATCGAGGAACGCTATAGGCTATATAACATCACGCTACGACCAATAGGAGCGGAGCAGCAATGAGAAATGTTGCAAAAACGGGGAAAATTTACGCAGACGAAGTTTCGTGGGACAGCTAGTTAAATAATATTTGACGATGCATACTTGTCCAAGCATGTTAAGATATTGATACCTTTACCTACTTTTTGAGATTTTAAAGTCGTCGGAGACCATTTTTCCTTTCGTCGCTCAGAAGGCTTACTCTCTTTCTTCAAAACGAAATTCATGAAAATTCGTTTATATAAATTTTATGAGTTTAAATATTTTTTGGACTTAAAATACTTACGGGAAGTAGTTTATTAGAAAACTATATGGTCTGGTAAACTAATTTTGTTGTTATATCTGTATATGTTTTTCACAAAATTCTTCGGCATCTTGCGAGCTGAAATGCAGTGGAAAAAATATAGGTTCCAAGCACTAAATACATTTATATACCAGCCTGAAAATACATTGAGATACTACTATATTATCTCCTTAGAAAAAGGTAAGTACACATATACAAATTTTTCCTATAAGATTGTATAAATTAAGGAGCTCATCTTACCTCAGCATAGTAATAACCATTTACACAAGAAAGACAATTAAAACGTTTATGACGAAATACCATTATTTCATTATGTAAATTTATATTCACTGAATCAATTAATTGAATCAGGTAAATCCAACAACAATACGGACTGATCCACCACAATTAATAAATGATCTCGGCAAACTATTCTCCAATTCCCATTGTTCTTTACTGCTCGTTTTCTCACAGTGGAAAAGGAAAACACTACTTACTCAGATGAAAATAAAAACGAAGGTTATGTTTATAAACTTTTACGTTTGAATCTACTACAGAGCAATGTGGGATTTAGTCCCACATTACTAGCAATCTTGTTCCTTTCTAAAGTCATTTTCAGCTTAAGGCACTTGTCCCATACGGCAAGAAAGCAAGCAACCGGAGCTACTATAAATGATTATATCGCTTAAGAAACGTGCAATAGATGTGATCCCTTGTAAATAAAAGAGATGCGTATATTAATAATTGATCGCTAATTGTTCAAACTGCCGGCGAGAACTCGCTCTACACTGTAGATACCTCTTTTGTCCAGAAACGTCCAATTGTAGGTTTCTGGACGGTTTATGAGCGAGAAAATAGTTGATAAGTAGTTGCTCGCTACTCGGCGGTGGGGTAAGTGCCTAACGCCACTGTGATGTGTTGTAATGCTTCACAACTTTTTGAGGGATAATGGCCTTATTCTCGTCGTTTTAATTATCTAGTTGTTCCACTCGCATCACACTTTCGAGTTTGATTTGTCATTCTGCATGAAAAGAAATTAGGCCTTCTATCTCTGGGCCTCTATGTATATTTTATATACATATTAATCATCAGTACCTGAATGAAAGAGCTTCGCTCGGTATTTTTTTTTTAACTAAAACCTAGCTGGATCGATTTATTGCCCCCGAAACCTCCTGTACACCTATATACAAGAACTGCTCGTTTAAAGGTATTTGACAGATAGATTTGACAAAAAGTTAAACATTCATTGGACATAGTCTACAGAAGTGGATCCAGGATTTCATTATGGGGCAAATGGTAATGCCGGGGCGGAGGGGGTCATTCATTTCACCCAACACCGGCCAAGTGTGAATTGCTCGCACGACAGGGGGGAGCCGAAAAAAAAAAATACAAGAAATTTGATACACAAAACAATCGTCTGGGGGGTGGGGGTCAAGTGCCCCGTGCCCCCCTAGATGCGCCTATGATAGTCTATACTATTACATTTCCTACGAATATGACGTACTACTATTACGTGAAAAATTTTACTGAAATTCGGTTAGCGGTTTCTTGGGCACACAAATAACAAACACCAAAACTTTCTCATTTATAATATTAGTAAAGGATTGTTAGTATTTACCTTAAACTGGTTTTCATGGTTAGGTTGACTCACAAACTAACAAGTGAAAAGTAGCGAACTCCTAATATGGAGTATGTTATGTGCAAATTAAAATCATCGCTGTTTACTTGTTAGTCACGATTTCAGTACTATTTTGCAAATGGTGTCAGGGCAAACGGTATTTCCGTACAATGCATGTACCTACTTACTTTTATATTGAGGTTTTAGTTACAAAACTGGTATAAATTGCTTATAAAAATTACTTTAGAACCGGTATTATTGACAGCCTCAATGTTACCTTAGAAGATCCATTTCCGATAAATGCCCACTTTTATAAATTAGAACTAATGTTATAAAATAATATTGCACTGCTAGTCGCACAGGCAACCCTTTTACTTTATTTTTTGATTCTTAATATTATTATAGTCACTCAAAATTATAAGAGATACAATTAGAGAATCTCACAAAATATTGAGACAGTCATTTATTTAATAGTTATTTTATGGAAAAGGAAATAAAGTAATTTACTCGAAAATGGGGAAATTACAAGCCAATAAATTTCTCTTTGTGTAAATGCGTTTATAATAACGCTTAACATTAATATAAATGAATTATTGATTCATAAAATAATTAACAATATACCTATGGATGTATACAAGTATATTAAGTAGATAAGTCAAATCTGGTATCGATTTAAGTGTTAATTTCTTATTAGAATATTATCGGGACTTAATCGCGTAAAATATTTAAAGGTACGGTACCTTTTATTTACCCAGCGTTTCGATCGAATTACACCGATATGGCAATATTTCACGCGATTAAGTCCCGATAATATTTTTATATGGTAATTTCTTCTTTGATTACAATATTCTTTAATTTAATGTATTTTTTTTATGAATTCTTAGGGAATAAGGCCCCAACCTTGGGTCGTGGCAGACATATATTTACAAACATACATTATAGAACTCAAAGTACATTCAGGTTCAAAACAAATAGGTACCTATGGATGGAAATTGACACTGATTGTTTTTGAAACCGAGAATGTGTCAAATACTTAAGAAATTTAATAGCTAATGCTATCCTACGCTATGTAGGTTCACGTATTCGTACGAATATGTAGGACAAACATAAGATTAAAATTAGACATTAACACGAAGACCCTAACGCATAATTCTCAGATGGTAGACACCCAATAAAATCATAGAAATTACAGCAATGAGAACAGTTTTACGCAGATACATGACCATAATGCTTTTCTCCCCATCTATGTCACTTAAGTTACACGAGGCTCCAAAATTCCTAGACGTGAAGTCAGTTCGGCGACATCCTGGCTCCAGCCACCCTATGCGATGTTGGCAGGGCTATAGGTCAAGGCCCTGTAATAGACGTCTGGGCTAGACGAGTTTAGGGAAGGTTATAGGTAAGGTGAACCTTTAAAAGGTTGGCAAAGGTTGTCCGTTTAGGACTTCTCTCTGACAGTTTTAAAGTGGTTATTATGTTACGTTAAGATTAAAGGAATAATAAATTATAAACAATTAGAGGTCCCGGCTTCGCATGGAGTTTTGTCCTCTATGTATATACATAACTAGCTGACCCATGCAACTTCGTCTGCGTTTATACAACATTTTCCATAAATGCTCCGCACTTAGCCTATAGCCTTCATCGATAAATGGGCTATCTACTAATGTATAATCTGTGAACTCGATAATAGGCAACAGTACAAGAATATTTCAATTCGAACCAGTAGTTCCTGAGATTATCGCGTTTAAACAAACAATTAACGGGAAAATTAACGAGACTAAGTTGCGCAACTCAGCTAGTTATTCTGTAAAGCTGAAGAGTGTGTCTTCAGCTTTATAGTATTACTAGCTGAGTTGCGCAACTTTTCCTCTGCGTAAATTTTACCCGCTTTTGCAACATTTTTCGCTTTTGCTCCTATTGGTCGTAGCGTGATGGTATATAGCCTATAGCCTTCCTCGATAAATGTGCTATCCAACAGTTTAAGATTTTTTCATTTTGGATCATTAGTTCCTGAGATTACCGCGTTCAAACAAACAATCAAACTCTTCAGCTTTAAAATATTAGTATAGACTAGCTGTCCCACGCAACTATTTAGTTCAACGAACTACGTCTGCCTATATTTTCCCGTTTTGCAACATTTCACAAACGTTTCATAAACCTTTACTTTACTGATCCAAAGTAGATAATATTTTAATTGTGTATTATATTTTTTAGATATTTGATATTTCAGTGATAATAGTGTGACATATAAATGTTGTAATCGAATCTGAGTATAGATACTTTTTGGCCGTTGACTGTATGTTTGTAAAGTCCTTCGTAACACAGGGATTGTACCCTTTCTGTCAGGGTCTTTAAAAAAGTACATTTAGTAAGCTTGCGTGTTCAAAGGAACTAATGTAAAGACATTAATCGTTGCTAAAGAGAATGGCTAGGCCATTCTCTCATAAGGCCTCCTTAATGCCAGATAGAGAAAAAAAAAGCACAAACATTCTTAGAACCATTGTGATAACAACGAACTTTTCCAAGAAAAGGACGTAAAACTAAATCTAGAGCACAAAACAGTTTGTTAATTCAGTGACGTCTTTACAATGAGTCGGACGTCTGAAATCCAAGAAGTGCGCCATTTTGGAGGGTAGGAGAACGAAGCTACGTCACTACACCCCCTGTCCTCCCCTTAAATAGGTAAGCGTCCATAAAAATATACTTAGTTATTATACATGTTTGTACTTTTTCGTGGAGATATTAAAGTATCGCCTTTGTCGTTTATAATGCTTTTGTCCGCCATTTTCCTACTTATATTATAAACGTAGTAGTATAAAATTTATCAGGATGGATGGATGTTCGTTGTTCTTTCACGTAAAAACAACAACGGATTTTAATGACATTTAGTTAATTTTATTTAATGTTACAGGTTTACAAAAGATTGGCACATAGGCTGTAATAATCACTAAAAGTAGGTACTAATTTAGGTTGTACATAACATTTTGATATTTTCATATCATCTTTCTAATATTTTCAAAAAATCATGTAAAATCTAAATTTGTACCTACTTTTAGTGATTATTACAGCCTATGTGCCAATCTTTTGTAAAGCTATAACATTAAGTTAACTAAATGTCATTAAATTATTAATAGGATAATATTTTTTTTTTAATCACAAGAAAAACACAGCTACACGTAGATTTTCACGCCACCACAACGTTATCATAGATACACGTAGGTTTGCAACCCATAACGATGGCAGAATATGTGAACTTTTGCGACTGTAGCAACTACTGTGCCATATTTTCGCAAATTATAACTAACTATTTATCAATTTGTGATTACATTACCAGTATTTTTTTCAGATTAAACGACAGCTTGGAATAGCGTGCTAGACATAGAGTTTCTTTGTACAAATCAAACACTGACGACGTTGTGTTTTTTTTGAGATATGACATGCTATACAATTAACATTATTGATTGGTTGCTAATCAACGCGAATGGCTGATATTAATCAATGTTTAATATGACGTCATCACGTAAAATTGTCGTCCCTAAACCGAGTTTACAAATAAGAATTTTAAGCTATTGTATAGCTTTTATCGTGGGCTTTGAGCGCGGCGACCGAATCAAGAAATTCCATAACGAAAATAAAACCTAACACCCCCCACTCCGCCTACCATGTAGCTCGGCCGAGCGTTCGCTAAACGTATATGTATATGGTACGACTGTACGAAGCTCACACAGATCGAGACGAGCTGCAAATGTAATGAAAAGAAAAAAAAATACTGCATAAATAAAAAATAAATAAATAATTATAATAGCTTTACCGCGGCAGTCCCAGACTGCCACATATTTTTATTTTTTTCAAAAGACTACTCCCGCGATAGCTTACAAGCCAACAAATAATCCATCTTGAAGCGGAAGGCGTTTTTACTAGACAATACTGTTACTAACCGTTTATAGTACCTACCTACAGGTTAATGTTAAATAACTTATCTTCATCTCTTTTACGGAGAAGTTAAGACCCCAAAGGAAATAGGATGGCTTTATACTACCACAGGGATTGAGCGAAATGTTTCATTTCTAACAGTCGTATTTTTCTACATTCCTAGGAGGATACTTAGGGATACTTTACGAACGAAATGCTACCCGTCTAATATAAAGTTATGTTCAACTCCTGACAATGTTTTATGTGTATTATTGCTTGTAAAATGAGTTTATGGTTTTTTTTTTAGAGAATACAGGCTGTTAAAAAAATTGTTTTGAAAAAGTTAGTTATGTATGATAAATGTAACAGAGGTGAAGGGTTAAAATTTTCCTAAGATACGTACAATACTAACCAAATACAATTTAAAGGGAAACCTAAAAGAATGGTATTCTAAGGACCCTCCGCCACTATAATGTAACAAAGTACTATGCGTTTCAAATGAGAAGATAATCGCGATCGCAATAACATCACTCTGTACTTGTCAAAATTGTACCGCTAGTAAAGTACGTATGATTAACGGCCGGTCTCAATAATCTACCTATCGATGGATTTGGTTACTACAGGTAGAATTTTGACATATTTTGTATGGAGCTTATGTCAAATATATACCTCTAGTAGACAAATCCATCGATAGGTAGATTATTAAGACCGGCCGTTAAAAACGTAATATTTATTTTCAACCGACTTCAAAAAGGAGGAGGTTCTCAATTCGTCTGTGTTTTTTTTTTCTTATTATGTTTGTTCACCGATTACGCAAAGACGGCTGGACCGATTTAATAAAATAATTTTTAGTTTGAAAGAGTATACTTCCAAGTTGGTCCCATTGTCACCAGATCACGATCTGATGATGGGATCCTGAAGAAATCGAGGGAACTGTTAAAATATTAAAGGCAGACTTACAGTGATTTAGGTATATTTCGCAGTGATTCGTGCATTTAATCTTAAAAAACACCAATTGGTAAAGTAGAACTGATGATGAAGACCACAAATGACGAGCAGACATATTCAATATTTCACAGTTTGCGATTTAGTTACTTTAATATGGTATTAAATAGCACTTTATTCTCGTTATATTACTATTACACAATGTAATAGAGCTGATAGTAAACTCCTCAACAATTAACGGCCCTGTATCAGGGCAAGCAATATTTTTAAAAAGGATTTGAGCAGTTGAAATAAGCCTATTGTAACTTAAGTGAATTACAAACCAATAGACTAAAAAGTGAGAAAGAAAAAACTTTTTTACAAAAAAATATTACCGACTTCAAAAATATTCCTATATTATTCTATTGTATTTTGCTTTTTAGTTTTTGATTTTAGAAGTCGGTAATATTTATTTGTAAAAAATTTTTTTATATTTGAATTATGTACGTAACATTTTTGTTTATTAAAATATTATTATTATTCTTTATTATTTAATAAACACCAAAACAGAAATAAGTAAATAGACAAAATTTAAGAATATTCTATACTTTTGTGGTCTTTCAGCCAGACGTGATATTTTTTTAACTATACATATCTATAGTAAATAGTAAAATACAGTGCTTATGTATAGTTCATTAATACTATACATAAGCACATATACACATATACATATACTTCTGTGTAATACTAATGACACCTTTTCACGAATAATTTTATTGCTGACCTTACGTCATAAAATGAAGTTGCAGTCGTAATGCGAATCAAAATGTCATCATGACAGTTATCAACTCATTTGAAACGCTTATATTTTTACATTTATCATATTACCTTTTAATCATCGAATACAAATTCATCAAATGCTAAAAAGTATGAGCAGAAAATGGTCAAGCAGTCACTGTCTTTATTATATTATTTATTATTGAATTGTATCTACTAAATGTATCCTACTAAACTGACCAACAACAGTTCTGCGTCGCTTGCAAAAAAACCTCGATAACATAGCTCATTACAATAATTTGTATGTGAAAGAGAATTTATAAGACAGTAAACTATTATTGCCTCTGTGGCGCGGTGGGAGTGTATCCGACTGCTACGCAAGAGGTCGTGTGTTCAATCCCCACCCAGGATAAAACTTTGTGTGACGAGCATGATGGTTTATTCTGTGTCTGGGTATAATATGTATGTATTTAGAAATATATAAGTATGTTTATCAGTTGTCTGGTTTCCAAAGCACAAGTTCTGCTTAGTTTGGGATCAGATAGCGTTGTGTGAGTTGTTCCCAAGATATTATTTTATTTATATTATTATTAAATATTTTGTTACTATTCCTAAAAATCCACCGGCTAAAGAAATTTGTAAATATGTAAAAAGTACAAATTATTACTAGTCCTGTTATATTTATTTATCGGCTATTAAATTGTATTTGTTTTATTGATAATTATTAGTTTTTTATTTTTTTTAAATGTTTGTTGTTTTTTTTAATAAATAATTGTATTTTATATTACATGCAACTTTTCTTTTGACAATTTTAGGAGAAATCGAAGTTTTTTAAGTGACCCGCAGCTTTTGCTCGTCAGTGTATTATTGTATCAGACCAGACTATAATTGTTGGTGAGATAACTGCGAGGATAAGCAACATTACCACTTTCTGTCTATAGATGGGTGACCGTTTTCGAACATTGTCACATTGCCGTCGATCCTGCGGCTAATCTCTCTCCGGTTGTATCGGATTTCCGTCCCATCGGACTATGAGAGTGAGGGAATAGAGAGTGCACTTGTGTCTGCGTATACACTCGTGTGCTATAATATCTGCTGCGTAGTTGGCTAGTCTCATGACATTGGCCGCCGTAACGGACATCGGATAAAAGACCATTATTATTATAATTAAAAATACTTCGACGCGACTACGTCTAAGTAAAGTACTTAAGATAGGAATTATCCCGATTAAGTACTATATTTAAGTACGTCATCATTTTTATAACTCATTGCATGAATATGACTTTATATTAATGTAGAATCCTATTAACTACGTTCGAAAACGTCTCAATTATTATCCAACGTCCCAGTATTTTATCAGGTCAAAAATAATAAAAATGGCTGCAGTTATTGTAACAGCCATTATCTTAATTGTGCCGCGCAATAACGACTTGCACCTACCACAAAACACCGAGAGCTCAGAAAATAAGGTTCACGCGTATTTCCCTTGAGCAACACACTCTTCAGACATTTTCAAGTACTTCGGGGTAACTATTGTAAATGCTCCCTGGTACGTTAGAAATGAGGATCTCCATCGTGACCTTACAACATTGTTGTCGATATTATAAAATATTGACAACAATGTTAACCTAAGCATGCCGAAGCTGATGAACAATGACTTCTTCAACATGTGAATGTCGAGGCTATCCAGCTACTCGACACCACGGACATGGTGCGAAGGTTTGAATTAACTTTGTGTTGACCTTTGAGTTTACTTTTACTTCAGACAAAAAGAAAAGTGACAATGTACACATTTTTAACATTATGAAACCATAGCAGATTAAGTTAAAATTGAATTACTTATTAATTAGTCTGTAGACTAGATTGTAATCAGAATGAGGAACCCAAACAGGGTCTATCATTTACAAAAATGCGGGTGTCTGTAAAGTCGGTTATGGACGATAATTTTACGTCATAACGTCATAAGAAAACATTGATAGCATATCGTCATTTGAGTTGCTTAGCAACCAGTCAATAAAGTAACACTTTTTTGTGAGTGCAACCGATCAACGACTTATAAGACGTTATCACGTCAAAAGCCTACTGTAGCTTCTCTATAACCCTGGAATACCTTCGGAACAAAGTGGTCAGATATTTCTAGACCGTCCGTGAACGTGATGTCTATGTTTGAAACTTTCCTTCTGTACTTTCGCTATTAAGTACCTGTTCTCATATGGAAAATCACGCACCAAACGACCCATAAAACTGCCTCCGATATAAAATAAATCTATAAATTAATAGCCAACAACGCTTTGTATTCATTCCTACGGGGAAATTCCTACATGTGATTGCATGGTGTAATGGAAAATTGTTTCATTCCCACTCATTAGAGTTCAGTTGGTTTCGTGACTACTGAATTTTAGCGTTTTTGTCTGAAAAAATATGCTTAATAACTTTTTGTTTATAAATCATGCTGCTTATGTGCCACCGTGGTGACTGAGCAGAGGGATCAGGGAGGTGAAGCAACGTTATCATAGATGGGTGACCGATTTCTTTAATATTTTTCTTTGTATCTCCGAGAGCACGTTGAGCAAGTTGGTGCTGTGTCTAATTCTCTCCGGTCATGTCGAATTTTCTACGTGAGTGACTTAAACACATTTTATAGCCAAAAGCTTGCAGCTCTTACTGCATAATAATCAGAGAGAAAATTCTAATTAATTAATAAGAGTTTAGGCACTAAGGAAAGCCCTGTGTCGCGGGAGGTTTTACAGACGCACAATTAACGAATACAAAGTATACCACAGAATCAACATGTACTCGTACCTCTTGTGCCACCGAGGCAAAGATAGCAATGTACTAAATTCTATATTGTATTTATTCAGTGTGAATAATGTCACAAAGACCGTGTAGTTGTACTGTGACAGTAAAAGGATGTCTTATTCCGTGTTACTAGGGACAAGTCTCACATTACTTCCAACGCTTGCCGCGGGCATTGTGTGTTTGGCAATTTCTCGAAAAAAGGCCGTACACTTGTTTTCCTCTTACTTTATAAAATAGAGTATTGTACTAATATTATGAATGATAACGTGGTTTTTTGCGACAATGTAGCAAAAACAGCAGAACGGACGACGCTGCACTATAATGTATGAACCTTATACGTAGACATTTTTTCAACTTGGGTTGAAGACCGCGGGCTAAAAAAATAGGTCTGTCAGATGGCGACGGTTTTCAATGGGGACCTTGACTGTCAAGTCAAATCAGTCAGCTCTATAGACATGTGTATGGAATAGGAACCTATGACGTCATAAGTTCCTATCGTCAAATCATTACTTTTATTATTCGTTTTCATGCTTTTAAATTCATAAACATATTAAATTGTAAAAGAACACTTACTTTCAGAGCAATTTTTAGATCTACTATTACCTGATTAGTATAAAATAATTTACTTTTATTGTAGTCAACTACACAATAGGATATAACAAACAAATATTTTTTGGTTTCGAATTAAATTCCAATTGAAGTAAAACACGATACGAAGTAAAAATAAACCTGTTATTTATAAATATTTACTTTATTGTTGCTAAATTAGCATCTTTGGTGAGTCTTACAGTATGTATTGGGCACGTTTATGTAACTTGTTTGTTCAACAAAAGCGACCTCAGTAAGGCTTCGTGACTAATTACCACGACGCAGTACGATCTACGTCGTTGTAGGGAACAAAAGCTCAGGTCTACGACCTCAGCGTAGTGACAGGCCGTAGACCCCTGACTTCTTGCGTAGGACTTCGCGTAGGCTTTTGTAAATATCACAGTTTACATGTTGAGGGAAGATTTTCTTAATTCTCAAAGTGGTACAAAATACCACGTAAGTAGATGTTATTTTTACTTTCTGCGTAGGTCATGATTCTGTCAACGATTTACAATTGCTGTAAAAAATTGCTTGTGAAAAAGTTATGAAACATAAATCTGTACCAAAGATTAAATTGTTAAAACTGGGCAAGAGCATGTCTGGGTAAGCCTTGAATAATTGCATCAGCAGAAGAGCGTATGTTCATGGCATTTACGCCCTTTTGTTCAGAAACGCAGTTTTTCGGCAATAACTCAATGACGGTATATTCGATCAAGTTCGAAATAATTTCAGTTTAAAGTTTTACGCAGTTCAATTAAAAAAATATGCAACTTTCAGAGTGATTATTTCCAAAACTTTTTACTCAATCAAAAAAGTTTATTAATAACATTTAAGGTTTTTTTTAAAGACCTGTCGAATAATGCCACACACGTTGATGTTTGCTAAAAAAAAAAAACATCTTCTCTCTTCTTACGTGTATGTATGGAGAACACCCCCAAAAATATTTATTTTTATAATTTATCTATTAAACTAAGTAGCGGCTACTGATGAAAAGGTGTCTTGTAAGACACCGTTTCATCAAATTTCATCAATATTCATTATCTCTGAGTAAAATGCCTATGACATACGGACAGCCAGACAGACAGACGGACATGACAAAACTATAAGGGTTCCGGTTTTGCCATTTTGGCTATGGAACCCTAAAAAAATATCTTAAAATGGCGGCGCTTTACCCTTCACCCCGCGCGATGCGTCACAGTCCTTACTTTAGCTATCCAATGGTGTAATTTAATTTAGAATTAAAATGATATAAATGAAGCTGCAACACCAATCGCTCGTATTTTATTTTATTTATTTTAAAATACTATGCACGAGGAATATTGTACATTAGAATAATATATTGTCTCTGTGTTTTTTCCTCTTTCCTCCGATCGTTGATTCTGTAGGATTATAGCTCCGTACATTCTGTACATCCGCCAGTTTCAAGATTATTTTCTTTTGATTTTTTTTCTTTGAATCACAAAGTCTCGTTTTACACGTTAAACGCGGAGCTGTAAAAATAATACATGTCATTATAGTTTTTAAACTTTCGCGATTTTTATACATATTAGATATTTTTCGGGACTTAATCGCGTGGATTATTTAAAGGTACGAACCTTTTATTTACCCGACGTTTCGATCGAATTGTGAGTCGACCGTTGACCACGATCGGTGCAATCGGTGCAAAATTGACAAGAAGTTCGTCAAAATAGTGCTTTGTATTATGTTACTGAAGGTTTTATTTTTATTTAAATGTTTCCTAATATTAAACAAACATTAAAACTTAAAAAAAAATAAAATTCAATCAGCTAACACTTTTATAAATAAATAAACAATGGTATTAACCATTGTTTATAGGTATTACTGTTATTGTATATCTTATTGTGATTTCTTAAAAGTTATATTCAGCAAAAATAAAACGTAATTTTCATTAAAATTAGTATGCACGGGGTTTCGGAAGCGAGAAATCGATCTAGCTAGGTTTCATTTTTAGGAAACGTCGTTTAAAAAAAAAACTGAGCAAAGCCAGTTACTTATGATTTATTAAAAATCCAAAATTATTAATGCAGCTGTTGTATAATCAAGGTTAAGGAGGAGGTCTCAAGGTCCTATGTTTCCGAATATAATCTTTTATTGATAGTAAAAACCATATCGAATTCCGTTTCCTGGTTTAAAAAACAGGTACAAACAACAGAAAAAACAAGCATAAACAGCAAATTAACTTTTTTAGACATAAGGATGGCCAGGGCACGTTATTCTGGGGTAGCGCTATCCCTACTTAATATATGTATAAATGTGAATGTAAGTTTATTTGTTACGCTTTCACGCGAAAACTCGGTTAAGTAGCTTTCGCGTGAAAGCGTAACAAATAAACTTACATTCACATTTATCATCATGACACTTTGTACACATATTCTTGGAGGTATTAAAAGTAACATAGGATTATAAAAAAAAAAAGTGGAAAATTTACGCAGACGAAGTTGCGCGGGACAACTAGTATTATATAAAGAAAAACCTACTATACAAACCTAAGTCTATGGAAAAATCATATATCGTATCTATGAATCCATATACCGTATCTATCTTACAATAGGGATGTTGACTGTCAAGTCAAATCAGTCTCTTTTTATGAAAAGTCAAAACGACAAGCTCTTTAGAAATATGTATGGAATAGGAAAATATGCCGTCATAAGTTCCTATCGTCAAATCATTACTTTTAGTATTCATTTTCATGCTTTTAAATTCAAAAACATGTCAAAATGTAGAAGAACAGTTAGTTTTAGAGCATTTTAAGATCTACTATTACCTGATTAGTATAAAATAATTTACTTTTATTGTAGGCTAGACTACTCAATTCTTCTTTATGAGGGGAAGACGGATTAAAAGGGTGAAGTATCCCCCAAAACAAAATTCTGTATCCCGCCACTGTATAAAATCTAATAAAATGTATTTTAGTACAGGCACTCAATTTTACGACGATTCTACGAAGCGTGGCGATTATGGCACGGACCTAACAACCTGTATTAAATCAACAGTAACAGATAAATCTTTTAGAAACAAGACAAATATAATCTTGACCAATATTACCGTGAAAACATCGCGTCATTCGGACATTTAAACGCCTTACTTTTATTCGGGAAATCTTTATTTCAGAGAAACCTTAAAATGTGTTCGCGCTTGGCAAATATTCGGTAAACGTTTTATTTTTATTTATCGGCATTCTGCATAACAGGCCGGTTACAATGCGATATATGTACTTATTAGACGGTTTTTATAAATGGGATAGCTCATAACTGTCTTTGAAAAACATCTGTTCGTCTATTTTGAAGATCTTTGCTACAAAAAACTGAGAATGATTTTGTGCTTTTGCCGTTACCCGTGGGTTTTTAATGTATGTTAAGCATATTTACCTCAATGTTATTTTTCATATCATAAAACCTATCTAAGTAGGAATTTGATATAATTGGTGAATAGAACGAGAATAGGAGACACTCGGATAATTACCGTTTAAATATACGGTAATTATAATTACCGTATAAATGTATGGTAATTATATACATATATCGGCTTTCAATTAAAATAAAAAATCTTAAAATAAGTTGTTAGAGAGGTTATTTTTATATTTCTTTCAAAACATTATATTTTTTCATCTAATTACAAATATTAACCTAATTCAAATCAGGAACAGCAAATAGCCTGCCACAAACTATTAGCACTGTGAGCATTAGAACTAACGATAGTGAGTAACCTCGGTTGGCGATCGACCAAATCATATTCGAGGATAACGCTCTTTCGTTTTTACGATTTTAAGAGTTTTCGGGAAATATTTTATAAATATAATATTACATCGGCGACTTCGTGTGATTTCGTAATAATAGACTTTACTGAGAAAATGTAAAATCAGGCTCTTTTAGTAAGCTTTATTTTTTTCCACATGTATATTAGCAAGATTGGGACAAAGACAAAAAGTGTTAAAAAGTGATAAATCAATTACCTTTAATAGAATTTTTTGATGATTTTCCTTCTGTTTTAATTTGTGTGAGCATTAACGTATTCCATTTATTTTTGAAACACTTTTTAGGCATTGAGATACTACTCCGTACATATTATCTGGATGTTTTAGGGCGTTATTCTATTAAACACAACATTAGCTCTCATTTTTGTGACACCCTGCATGAAGCAACCATGAAGATCATGCTAATGGAGAAAGTGGAATATAAAAGAGCCCATGCTACTAATGCCCACTTGAAGGCAAAATATTTCACCTTGATTTGTTTAAGAGCTTTTTCCACTACGTCTAAACATCTGTCGATGAGAAAAATGTCAAATATGTTGATAAATACAACCTACTTACGGATACAACCATTGACAGACGTATAGACCTGGACCGCGCCATCCCTTTCAATTAAAAAGTAAATATTAGACAATATGAAAAGAGAGAAAGAGAGAAAAACTCGTGCGGCCTTTGACAGGTATTGTCCACAAAGTAGCGTTGTCTCATTCTAGAGAGTGATCAATTTTGTGAGGTTATAGCGCAGTCTTGGGGGTCTAGACAAAGTCACATTCGAAAAACGATGTCGTTGATGGAAAAGTTTGCGGTGGAGACCATAGACATTTTTTTATTTTTTTGCGAACGACTAGTACCTACGGCGTTATCGAATTCGCCACAGAACGATTGTTAATGTATTATTCCGCGGACATTTTTATTTAATTAAAAAAAGACGACTCCCGCATTAGGGTTTAAGCCCTGTGTCACGGACTTTACAAACATACAAGTCACGGACACAAAGTACACCCAGACTCGGAACAACAATTTGTGGATGACACAAAGTTGTGTCCCACATCGAACCCACGACCTCTTGCGTAGCAGTCAGACACACTCCTACCGCCACATTGGTGTGGGTTATACGTTTACCAAACTGAAATTGTACCTATTACTAAAATTTACTCTAACGTAAAACTGTTTTATATCCCATTAAAAAAAAAGAAATTGAACCATGTCTAACCCCCCTGGTCTTTACGTCAATGGATACAACTTGGTTGCACAACAGCACTATCAAATAAAATGGTCGCCAAACATGTCGGTTATGGTGACCAATCTCATTATTGACTAGGCAACTACGCAGGATATATTATGGTGTATATGTGTACTTTCTATTGCCTCACTTTTCGAGACGACCGGAGAGAGATTGGGCGCAGGACCGACGGCTGAACGTGATCTCCGGGAGTGTGACAATGTTCGAAAATGGTTACCCATGGACCGACAGTGGTAACGTTGGTTAACCTCGCTGATATCTCGATCTGCTCGGTCGCCACTGAGTCATTGTGTAATTTTAGGAACACCTGAAATATATATTATTGACTTTAAGTAAGTATTCATAGACGTAACTAAGGATGTCATCCTTTGAAAATAACCAACCTATATCTACTAATTTATTAATATTATCCATACTAATATTATAAAGTAACTCTGTCTGTCTGTCTGTCTCTTACCTTTTCACGCTTAAACCACTGAGCGGATTTAGATGAAATTTGGTATGGAGATAGTTTAAATCCTGGGGAAGGACATAGGATATTTTTTATCGCGATAGCCGACATCCATGCGGGCGGGGCTGCGGACAAAAGCTAGTCAATTAGAATTTAGTAGACCCATTTATATATAACTAGCTGACCCGCGCAACTTCGTCTGCGCAAATTTTCCCCGTTTTTGTAACATTTTTCATTGTTGCTCCGCTTCTATCACATCACGCTACCACCAGGTAGCGTGATGTTATATACTATAGCGTTCCTCGATAAATGGGCTATCCGACTATTACATCGACCCAGTAGTTCCTGAGATTATCGCGTAAACAAACAAACTCTTCAGCTTTATAATATTAGTAGGTATAGATTGAACTTATAAATGTCTCGCAACAGTGTCTCAAAACAACAACCACTTAACAGAAACAAAGAAGCTAAAAACAAATGGAAACTTGTTTTTAAAGCAAATTGTATTAATTTGAATTTGTTATTTCAAGTCCAAGGTCTGTCTAGATTTAGTTATTTTTAGCAAACAGTAATTGAATAGCAATAACAATATTTTGACCTTTAGTAAGTTTTTCCGATACTTTTTGGAACAATAACAAATTAACTATTCTACTAAAATTCTAGAAGTACATCTATCCTAAGTTTAATCCTAAGTTATTGTGATGAATACCTACTTTTTATTCATCGGAAACGTGAACTACGTAACGTTGCATAGTTAACAATACTGAGAAACTCAAATTTGACCACTTTTCAGAAAAGCGAAATCTGGTCTTACACAGTTTTTTGACTTCTCATATTAGCCTTATTTAAGTTAAGTGCTTTAACCGTTTCAAAGCGAGTAATCATTTTTGTATCGCTTGGAAAGCGGTCAAATTTGAGTTACACGTTATACAGTACTATACGTCTAGGAAAACGCCTGTCAATGCTTGCTTCTTGGATCTCTCCAAGGCCTTTGATCTTGTGTCTTATGATTTGCTTTGGAAGAAGATGTTGGTATAATAATCAGAGGAACTATGTTCGATGGGCGGGTTCGCTGTCAGAAGGGTATAGGATGGATTGTGGGGTGAGGCAGGGGGGTTTAACGTCACCTAGACTATTTAGCCTGTATATCAACCAGCTTATCGTTGAGCTCAGCGGTACCTATCTAGGTTGTTATGTCGACGGAATATGTGTCAGTAATATTAGTTATGCCGACGATATGGTGCTGCTGACCCCATCGATTAGCGCAAAGATAATTCTGCTGAATATATGTGAAAGGTATGCCGAGGACCATGGGCTCAAATATAATACAAAAAAGAGCGAATTGTTAATATTTAGGGCCGGCACTAACCACTATCCTAACTTGCCACCTGTTACACTGTGTGGTTCTAGTATAAAACAAGTCGCAAAATATAAGTACCTGGGTCATTGGGTTACGGAGAACCTTAAAGATGACCTAGATATTGAACGTGAACGTAGAGCGTTGGCTGTCCGGTGCAATATGTTGGCCCGTAGATTTGCTAAAAGTACAAAATATGTGAAGGCGACGCTTTTTAGGGCATACTGTCAATCATTTTATACATGCAGTCTATGGGTCAGCTACACGCAGAGGGCATACAACGCGCTGCGTATTCAATATAATAACGCGTATCGGGTGTTGATGGGGCTGCCGCGGCACTGTAGTGCATCTAGCATGTTCGCCGAAGCACGCATTGATGGTTTTTACGCCATAATGCGCAAACGGAGCGCATCCATCATGCGCAGGGTGCGCGACAGCCCCAACAGCATACTGCTCACAGTAGCAGACCGGTGGGATAGCCCGATGTTGGAACATTGGGTACGCCTACATGCAACTGTCGCGCGGTGGTTGTAACATAGATATAAGTACTAACATTAATTATTTAAAATCATGTATACCTACTAACAAAATACTGTGTGTAACTGACTGTGTCTGAAATAAAAAAGTTATTATTATTATACTTATATCTGTCCACACAGACTACCTGAGATATGGGGTGGCACTATTCTTAAGCCGGTTCTACTACCGGCTTAAGAATAGTGCCACCCCATCTCTGCCGTAGGTGTCGTCAAGGTAACTAAGGGATTTCACACCGGAGGACGAGCAGGCAGCAGCGTCCTCTGCGCCTTGCTGCTATTGCCAACCCGCTCGCCAACCGTGGCGATTTTGGCAATTACACCCAGATTCCATAATAAATAGGTTCTGCTGAGGAGACCTGTGCCCAGCAATGGTACTTCATATGGGTTGATGTATGAAATCATATTCATATGTGTACCTAATAAATAATAAAGAGGTAACTCGAGCACTTACAACTTAGAGCAACATCACGCTACGAAGAAAAGTTTAAAGTAGGGGCATAGATTTTATTAAGCCCCAACGGGCATCCCTGCTCCTGCGGCGTCCTGGGTATGGTACAAAACGCCGCCATCGCGAAAGACCGTAAGCGTGGGACGTGCATGACACGTGCCGTATGCCCCGGCTGACCGCAGCGGAAACAAAGTCCGCTGCAGTCAAAGCCGCTGGTGCATTGAGGGCGCAAGTGCCCTGCGCCCATGCACCGGTAGCACCTCGCGGGCCTCGCCTCGAGGATGGTGATCCTTGCGGCAGAGAAACCCACAAGGAGCCGGCCTGCCTCTGCCAAAATTTTGGTTGCAGCGACGGGTCAACGCGCCCACGCCGCATCGACCCTCACGGTTCCAGGAGAGTACAGAGCCTTCTGCTCTATTGCCTCCCAGACAGCCTCAGACGTGGCAGAGTCGTCCAGGCCGGAGACGCTCGACTTCGCGCACTTCTTCGGCCTGGTGACACCGTCATCTCCTCCGGCGGGACGCTTCAGCGTCTACGCTACGAAGTTGGCCTTCTTTGCGCCCTCCATCCCCGGAACTTCGAGGAGCCGGGCCCTGATCTGTGAGCGGCGGAAACTCACATCCACGCCCCTAGCAGCAAAACGGGCGGCCTTTGCGCTGCCAAATAGGCTAGCGTAAGTTACCCCTCTGCTCTCCTCCTCCGGCGACACGGTCACAAGGACGGCGGCCGTTTTCGGCGGAGAAAGTTTCGGCTTTCGCCTAACTTCCTTTTTTGCCGGGGCCACCTCCTGCACGGGAGCGGCGGGAGTGGCTTTCTTCTTCTGCCGGCGCTGCGATTTCCTACTCTCCGCCGTTCGCCATTCCTCATTAGAGGGGGCTGACGTCGGGAAAAAGACTTGGGCCGTTGGGGAGCTTGAAGCGCTCGCTACAGAAGCACGGGGTGCTCCTGAGGGATTTGAGTCTCCATCCCGCGGCCGTGCATCTCGGTCTACTGGGCCGGCACGTCCCCCTGTGCGGAGTGGTGGTGCCGGGGGTGCCCATAATGGCCCCTGAGGGGGCTTTGGCTAGGGATGTGACGGTGGTTTCGCGAAACGCCGCAAATCCACCGGCACACGTTGCCCAGGGTGCACCACGAGGAGGTTTTCCGGCACTTAGCACCCCAGATTTTATTACCTAGCACAACCCACGTTCACACAACAAGCAAAATAACTTGTTGTTAGAAATACTTAATGAGGTATACAAGTGATCATGTGATATTTAGACGTATTCATTCATTGTCATTAAAATATTTGTTGCGCACTTAATACATATTAATATTAGCATAATTGTTGTTATTGTGAATGTATAAATATTTATTTACATAATATCACACGTTTTGTGACCGTGACCGGTCATTTGCAATACAGACGTAGGTATTTAACTCAAATTTAAAACATTCACTGCTAAGCCAGAGGTCGTGGGTTCGATTCAAACACGGACTGGTGAACACGATGGTTTATTCTGTGTGGGTGTAATTTATCCATAACATACATGTATGTTTATCAGTTGTCTGGTTGTCATAGAACAGGTACAACTTATTTTGGGATCAGATGGCCGTATATGAGCTGTCATGTCAAACACAAGTACTCTGCTATTATATGCAAACCTGAAAGTAGTTTACTCAGAATCAGCAACACACTCCAATGGGGTAGTTTTGGAACTATGTTATATTTTACAAATTAAATAATTAATCATTCTAACCGTAGAAAGTCCTTTCTCAGTGTGGTGGAAATAAAATCATCCACTTAATGTAACGGCTATATAAATAAGTTCTAAAATTTTAGTTTTTTTAAATCTTTTTGGGGTTTGCGCTGTATGGAAAATAACGTTGTTTAATTTATTATTTTTTTTGTATTCTGTTCATAACCAGCCACAATAAATCTGTATGTGGTACTGGTAAAACGTGATTCGTCCACTTAACATTTCAAAGCAATTGAAACGTCCATTGCTTTGAAATATTAAGTGAACGAATCACGTTTCACCACAGACTGAATTATTGCGGCTGGTTATGAACAACAAGCAGACAGAATAACAATAAATACGATCATAAATAAAATAAACGATCTTATTAACTATTTTTAATGGCTCCACCCGCATGGTTGCGATAAATGTATATAAATTTCAAACTTCTTTAAAAAAATGGACGTCTCTATCTTGATATGTAAATATATATAAATGCTGTTATTTGACATACAAACAAATCAGACAACAGACTGTCTGCTTATTCCGGGGAATATCCAAAACGAAACGACGATTTTGACGGTACTTTCAGTGGCAGATGGCTGTTGTTATTGAAACAACAACTACCTATTTCAAATTTTTAAATTATTTTTTGGTTGCACACGGACGATATATATATATATATATATATATATATATATATGTATAGACCTAGGGGCTTAGACAAGGTACATTCGTTTCGTGGTGAATTCACTAACGCCTACAATAGGGGGCCTAGACAAATAGCGATGTCGTTTAAAAGTAGGTACAAAATGTATGAAATTGAAATATGTCACGTGGTCAATTCAAGTCGATGCGTAGATAAGAGCAGCTGCACTATTGGCAGTATCTTCGCTATTTTTTCCGTTCGATTGATCGCTAATCTAGCGAACAGTAAGACCATGTAGAAAACGAAAGAAAATGGCGGATTTATTTTTGAAGAATTTGACGTTTGCAGTGGAAGCCTTTTTTTATTTTTTTGCGAACGTTCGATGGTATCGCCATCTTGTAGGCGTTAGCGAATTCGCCACGGAGCGGATGAACCTTGTCTAAGCCGATTCCAAGCTATTGCAATAAAATAAAAAAATGTCTATGGTCTCCATCGCAAACGTCAAATTCGTTCATTCATCATTTTATTTCCACAAAGTAAGTAATCACTTGGTTTTATTTATTTCGTTTTTTACATGTTCTCACCGTTTGCTAGATTAATGAGCAATCGATTGGAAAAGAACCTCCTCCTTTTTGAAGTCGGTTGAAAATAACGAAGATACTGTCAATAGTGCAGCTTATCTATGCGTCGACTTTAATTGACCACGTGACATATTTCAATTCCATACATTTTGTACCTTCATACTTTTCCATTAACGACATCGCTATTCGAATATGACTTTGTCTCGGCTCCCTGGGTGGTTTTCCACCCAATTCTAAGTTAAAAAAGAACGTGTAGGTAAATCAAATAAGTGGTCAGCACAATCAGGAAGCCATAAAATGCGGTTGTTTACTACATTTTATCACCAAAAAACATAAATGCAGATAATACCTACCTATATTAAATAACAACTTTTTGTCTATATGCCCACGTGTCAACCACGGCTGTCCTGTCTACAGGCACTATAAACCAAGAGTTCAGAAGATAACTTCATAGACATCATTCACGAACATGAATCTTAGACACTTCGGACCACTCTTTTGGAACGCGTTCGGAGATACCAATGTCCGTGAGCGATATATTTTTTTACTAGCTGTCCCGCGCAACTTCGTATGCGTAATATTTCGCCGTTTTTGCAACATTTCTCGTCGCTGCTCCGCTCCTATTAGTCGTAGCGCGTTGTTATATAGCCTATAGCCGTCCTCGATAAATGGGCTATCCAACAAAAAAAGAATTTTTCAAATCGGACCATTAGTTCCTGAGATTAGCGAGTTTAAACAAACAAACAAACAAACTCTTCCGCTTTATAATATTAGTATAGAAACTACGAAATGAAGAGACGAGCGGGTCGTGCGCTCGATTGGTAAGCGTCCACTAGCGCATAACTCCTTGTAAGGCAAAGAGCTAAATGTCATCGCACTGCGGTCCTCATTTGCCCAGTAATTTTACTTGCTACAGTGCCCTATAACCGAAACACAGTGAGGTGTTAACATCACTATGTCACGAAAGAATAATTGATACTGTGGTGGTACCAACCAAGATGGTCTATGGCTTAGACCTGTCACGGGCAGGGTGTCGGATGATGTGTCGTGTATTCTACACCTTCTACACCCCCGGCATTTTGTTCTACAGAGAGTCAAAACAAATCATTTATCAACAAATCGCGACATTTTACTTCAAAATGCCAGATGTCATTACTTTTATGCGATCTTCATTCAGATTTAAGTGTGTGTCCCCACGTGAATGGTCATATCTATAGGTGCTAATATTATAAAGCTGAAGAGTTTGTTGGTTTGTTTGTTGGAACGCGGCAATCTCTGGAACAACTGGTCCGAATTGAAAAATTCACTGTTGGATAGCCCATTTACCGAGGAAGGCTATAGGCTACATAACATCACGCTACAACCAATAGGAGCGGAACAGCAATGAGAAAGGTTGCAAAAACGGGGAAAATTGACGCATACAAATTTGCGCGGGACAGCTAGTCTATACTAATATTATAAAGCTGAAGAGTTTGTTTGTTTGTTTGAATCTCAGGAACTACTGATCCGAATTGACAAATTCTTTCACTGTTGGATAGCCCATTCATCGAGGAAGGCTATACGCTATATAACATCAGGCTACAACCAATAGGAGTTGAGCAGCCACGAGAAATGTTGCAAAAACGGGGAAAATTTACGCAGACGAAGTTGCGCGGGACAGCTAGCTCAGATATAAGTGTGTGTCCCCACGTGAATGGTCATATACGGTAATCTGGAAACTATATCGATCTAAAATTACAGTGGGATTGTTGTTACTTAGCAATACAATTGTAATCTTACTACGCAATTGTGCGATTGTTATTTAAATGGTACCTACAATATATAAGAGAAAAAGAAAGACTTTCAACACATGCATCCTTCCAAGTTTAACAGAGTTTAAGACATAGACACTCATCAAATCACTCAGAGACAAGCTTGCCAGGTCTTAGTGAGCAATAGAGAGAAGCATGATAGGCTCAAAAGACTGGCAATACTGATCTTCTGACACTGACAGATATTTTTTCTAAAGTAGATAAAAATGAAGATGGACCACATGACACTAAAGGAAAGTGGAGCAAGTTAGTGACCGTGTGGTTGTTCTAGAGACGGTAAACGCAATCGAGGCAGACAATTCACTAAATGGGAGGATGGGCTGGCAGAAGGTGGATGGGATGGCAATTGACTAGATGGAAGAGGACGATCTGAAATTAACAGCAGGTCCGAACTGGAGGAGGGTTACTCATGACAACGGTTAGAGGAGGCCTATGCCAAGAGGCACACCTAAGTCAGAGACATTTTATGAAACGTACATAACGTTTCATAAAATGTCTCTGACTTCGAAAACTTTTATTTTAAAGATTAGATACTTGTGTTTTGTAATTTAGTTTTTAAATTATTATTATTTCTTATTTTGCATATCTAGTTTCGGAGTAAATTGCTTATTTTTATTATTATACATAGGTACTAGCAGCCCGCCCTAGCTTTCCACGGAGTTTTCGCCATTACCTATACACATAATATGCATATATTATACACCATCCGTAAGAAAATACCGGAATGATAGTAAAAGCCTCACGAAAATCCGTTCAGTAATTTATGAGATTATTGTGAACATACCTATAAAGGCTGACTTTTAATTCAGTCAACAAGCTTTACGTCAAAAAAGTAAAAACCCTCGTGTGGTCAAAGTACTTATTAAAAAAAAAACATTAAAAAAAATCGATAGGTAGTTATAATTTTCATTTTTATACCGCAAGCACACCGGTTAATGCCGTTCTTTCATTTGGATGTGATTATTTCATAATACGCTTGACTAAAGTAATAAATAACATTTATATTTTCAGTTTATTTTTAAATTTAACCTCCTCGATAGCTTTGTTTACATTTTTATTGGCCACAGGCCATAGGCCATTAAAACTCTTTAATCTTTTTTACGATTTCAATTTTCAATATCTCAATGTAATATTAAGTACTGAATCTATCATATCAAATTGTCGACTGATTTCAAAGTCACCCTATACACGACTGACGCGGCGAGGCCTTTGTTTTTAACCGCCTTTAAACAGAAGGAGTTATTAGACATTAACGCGACTACAAAAGTAAATAAAGCACGATCGCGTTAATTTCCGTATTCCTTGAATTTGTAATCTGCATAATTACAAATTTATGAAATCTTTCGGGAAATTCTTAATGTTTGTATTATTAATACAACGTCATTCTTAGTAGGTAAATCGCAAACTTAAAAATTCAATGAAATGGATTTTTACCTATCTTTCATTTTTATCCCATTAATCCTCAGCATGTTGTGTTGTTGTAAAAAGAAAAACCATCCTGATTAAACCAGCTTTTTAGTAAAAAAAAAAGCCGCTCATTTAGACGCTATAACGTCACAAAAAGACACACCGCTCCTCTGTTTCCATTAAGGCTAAAAAAGGCAATCAACTTAATATGATTTTGGCCTGTAGGTATCTAGCGTACCTACTAGTTCTAATAGAGGTCAGTGGTATCTCGAGTTTCTTAAACTCTGATACAAATCTGTCATGTCATTTTGGAGATTATCAAATTTTATCACATTTGTCTGGGTTTTTGTGTCATATTAGCTTGTTCAAACATGACATGTAATATCTCATCCAATTGTAAACTGATTTCAGTGTTTTATGTCCAAAAAGAATTTGCTTCAAGGTCGATCTCATATTTGATTAGATCTTACACAAAATGCTGTACAGTCTGAATTACGAAATAATAAAAAGGGGAAATACATTAATTTATCAGTGTTCTTCAATTGTGAGATAAGCAACGGAATTCCTCAATGACAAACAGCTCATTGTTTATATTTTATAGATTAGGTACTAGCCAACCATTTTAACTATAATTTTCACGTGATAATACCATCTAATTTTGTGGCATTTCCGATGGATTTTCCAAAAAACTGCGGCAACAATGTTTTTAGGAAAATTCCACATCTGCTGGCTCATAATATGACATATTTATTCACCTCCATAGTTGTTTAAAATCCAAGGTCTATCTGACGCATTCACATACGCAGACGAAAAACTTAATTTATTTTTTAAAAAAGGATACATTATTTTATTTTTTATTTTATTTTTCTTTAATGGGACATAAAACAGTTATACGTTACAGTACATTTCAGCAATAGGTACAATTTTAGCTTGGCATACGTATAACCCACACCAATGTCCGCGGATTAATATTAATGGAGTAGGTCAAAAACACATGCGCCGTCCGGGACTCGGTTCACCAAATAGAAAATCAAAGATTAATGAGAACATTTCACCGCATTATTGTGACCTGAGTGCCTCTATTATTATTCTTTTAAAATTGTATTGTGATAATGCAAAGATGTCGAATTCTACAAAATGTGTGTTATACGTTTCTAAGATGCGGCGTAGAGGTGCCCGTGCTCCGGCGTTTGTTCTACACCTCACAGTGTGAAACAGCCGGGGCACGCGCACCTCGCGCCGTAATACAGTTCTAGGTACAACATAACATAATTGATTTGTGACATCTGTGCAATCAAACCTATTATTACATATGCCATGTAGCATCATAACCGACAGTAACTTGCGTCTGGACTCCAGGCTAAGAAGACTGTGCTCTTGTAATAAGTTGTTATATGGTAATTTTGAGCGATAGCATCTGTAGTGCATGGTTCTTAAGTATTTTTTTTGTACCATTTCAAGTCGTACTACATATTTATCATAAAAAGGATTCCAGATTTGGGCTGCGAACTCCAACTGGGAACGAACTAAAGTTTTATACAGACATATGTAGGTAGAAGGGCGCTTGAAATCAATGCAGGATCGCATAACAAAACCATACATAGAGTAAGCTTTGTTGATTATATTGTCTATGTGTTGATCTAGGTGCAGTTTTGAATCTAGTATGACTCCGAGATCGCGAATGCTGTCAACTTTCTTAAGAGATACGTCGTGTAAAGAGTAATTGAAGGTTATCGTGTTTCTATTCTTTGTATAGGATATTATGTTGCATTTTGGTAAACTAAGCTGAAGTTTGTTATTAATACAATAAAGACAAAGTCTGTCGAGATCTTCTTGTAAAAGCAAACAATCATTTGCACTATGGATTGGTTTAAAAATTTTGATGTCGTCGGCGTACATCAAAAAACGGGAGTGGAGGAAACAGTGTTTTATGTCGTTGATGTACAATATGAAGAGAAGCGGACCCAATATGGATCCTTGAGGAATTCCAGAAGTAACCGTGATGGAGTCCGATCTATAGCCGTGCACAACAACCCTCTGAGTTCGGTTGGTAATGTAAGCTGTGAGCCAACGTAGTAAGTTACCACGGATTCCGTTAAAGGCAATTTTGTCTAAGAGTAGTTTGTGATCCACCTTGTCGAAAGCCTTTCGGAAATCCGTGTACACAGCGTCTACTTGAACCTTTTCATCCAAATTCTCAAACAAATAGTTTGTGAATAGCATGAGGTTCGTGTTAGTTGAACGACGTTGTACGAATCCGTGCTGTTCAGGTACTATAAGGTTATGTATGTATGAATATAGTTCACCATGTACAAGGCCCTCAAAAAGCTTCGACAAGGTGGACAGTATTGAAATGGGACGATAATTTTGAATGTTATGTTTGTCACCGTTTTTGTGTATAGGCGTGATGAAAGCCCGCTTCCAGGTTGCAGGAAATATGCCTTCGCGTAGACATTTGTTGAAAATAATGTGGATCGGGATAAGAATATTGTCTGCTATATTTCTTATAAAACTTGGGGGTAATCCATCTGGTCCCGGTCCCTTGTTTACGTCTAGGCTTTTTAAAGCCTTGAGAATCGCCGTGGGAGTAAGATTTATGTCGGTAATACAAGTTGAAAAGTCTGTGTAGGTACTAGGTGGCTGCCAAGTCACGGGGTTTAAGAAAGAAGCTTCGTACACGGAGGCGAAAAAGGCCGAGAACATATTACATATATTGACTGGGTCGTTGGAAATAGAATAGTTGAAATACATGTTTTCTGGTATTTTAGCCTTATTTTTGCGATTAGAAATGTATACCCAGAAATTCTTAATGTGAGATGTAATACTGACCTCAACTGAGTTTACGTATCGTAGAAAACACTTATCAGACTCTGATTTAAATCTTTTACGATTCATAGAAAATATTTCGTAATGTGATGCGTTGCCATACTTTTTCCATTTAAGCCAAGCGTTTTCTTTTTTTTTAAAAAGGCGTATAAGTAAAGGTGAAAACCACAGCGGGAAGCGGGAGTTCCTTGGCTTAGTGAGGGGAACATGCTGTTTAATTAACCCATATAGAACATCGTAGAAAATATCAACGGACTTTTCAGCTGGTAGGTCAAAAAATAACTGATTCCAGTTTAATTGGTTAAGTTCGGTTCCGATCGCATCGTAATCCGCCTTAGAGTAATTGTGCCTGTAAGTTGAGTTATATTTCATAGTTACAAATTGAGCTTCTAAAGTCGTTAATACACAGAAAGGAGGGTGGTACGAATCGGGTGGCAATAAAGGTACGCATGTTTTGGTTTGACAATCTAAGTTTGATATAAACATGTCTAAAATACGGCCTACGTTGTTTCTATGCGTATTGTATTGGTAAGAATTTGTTGTAGAAATAAAGTTGCATAAGTAGGTACTGACTGTATTATAGGGCTGAGGAATAATATAATTACAGTCACGTTTGTCAATCCAGTCTATACCAGGTAGATTATAATCACCGACAATGAAGTAAGATTCGGTAGTAATGTCATTTATAATGTCGCGCAGCATGTCAAAATGTGTAATGTATAAATCGTCTTGTGACCGCGGAGGTATGTAAGCACAGCTAATAACATGCCGCGCGTTTTGACGCGACGCAGAGGCCGGTAGTTGCACCAAAACATGTTCAATGTTATCATGCGCGGGGCGCATCAATATCCTAGTGGGCCGCAATGTCCGTAGAACCGCTATAAGTACCCCACCGCCCTCCTGCTTGCCGGTAGCAATGCGATCGCGATCACATCGAAACACCAAATAACGATCGTCTAAGTATTCGCTATCCGCGATGTTAGGCGTAAGCCAGGTCTCGGTTAGTATAATTACGTCGTAAGAAAAAGACAGAATATTCATGAATAGTGTGTGTAATTTGGTTCGCAGCCCTCGGCAGTTTTGATAATATAAACTTAAGGTATGTTTATCCATTGCTCATATCGATGTAAACCACAGTGCCTGGAGTTTGCTGAATTCGAAAAAAACAAAATTAAAGTAATAATAAGTTTGAGCACGTATGTTGAAATATAGGCAAATTGTAATATTATATTATTTTGTTCGAAGGTACTTGTAAAACTTTTAGAATGACATGGGTGCATTGGAATATAAAAAGTTGTGAACACACAGAGTAATGTAATCATAAGAGAATTCAAGTTATTCAGAAACATATTATGGCATAAGCAATTATTTAAAAAAGTTCTTATATAGTATATTGTTAGCATGTTATAGGCAAGACTTAAAATCATGAAGTAGTTAGTGTCCAGGAGTAGCGTACGGTTTGATTTTCGATAGGTCGTCTTCGGAACGTATGGCGAAGGCCGGCTCAGGAACATCCGCTCGCACAAGTATTGTGCCGTGTTTGATCCATACGAATCGGTGGCCATTTTCTTTGGCAATTTCCCTAGTTTTGTGAAATAACTTCTTGTTCAGTAAGGTGAGATGCTCGTTTATATATACATTATGTATAGTGCCATTTATGTCCAGATCATCTGAAGTTAAACCTTTCTTGAGGCGAGCAGCTGCTACGAAATTATCACGCATTATTTGACTGTGGAACTTAACAATGATTATACTTTTTCATTTTTTAATCGATTCGTCCTTCTCATTAGCTAAACGATAACCTACAACTGACCTAAAACGCTTAAAAAAAAAACAAAACATGCCATAGAGTACAACTTTCACAGTAAAAACTTGTTTTTCGTTCGAGAATCCTGTATTTGAAGGCTAGCCGGACGGCCAGACAGGTCTAAATGTAGATAATAGTGCTAAATATATTCTTTGTTGTTGTACTGTCTGTTATGGTAGGCAGGTATATTCCCGTGAGACTGAGAATTGCAATTACGGAGTTGTAGTACGGGAATTGGGTGTTAATTACCCCGTTATTCGTTATACAGGTTGCTTACCTACTACCTATTTAATTTTAAGGGGCATCTTTCCCACACATTTTTTTTTTAAAGATGACTTCCGCTGTAGGTTACAAGCAGTGTGTTTCGGGGGACTTTACAAACATATAAGTCACGGACATAAAGTACACCCAGACTCGGAACAAAAATTTGTGGATCACACAAAGTGGTGTCGCGACTGGGAATTGAACCCACGAACTTTTGTGTAGCAATCGGATACACTTCCACCACGCGACAGAGTCAGTCAAATTAAGGCACTGTAAACTTTACAAGTCACGAAGTCAAAATGCCCCCAACACAGGGCTTGTAACCTACTGCGGGAGTCATATTTAAAAAAAAAAGAATTTGATTTATTTTCGTTGTTAGAAGATACTCCGTGCGGAACAATACCTAGTTATAAAATACAATCGAATAGTTAAAACCGTATCAAAATTGATTCAGTAGTTTCTGAGAAAATCGCGAACATATATGCATACATACATATTTAAGGTTCATACAGAGAGCCACCTTTTTGAAGACGGTTAAAAACTATTTAGCTCAGTTATAATTTAACAATAAAATACTTATCAAAATCTATTTTAACCTCACTCAAAATTGTAGGCAATTTGAATATTACCGGGATCGGTTTCAGTAACATATTATCTAATACCTAGAACTGGATTAAAGTAATACTAGATAAATAATAATAATAATAATAATAAGCATTTATTTGTCCTATAAATACAATTAAATTTACATTTTGTACACAAACAATAAATAAAAATAAAAGACAAAAAGGTCCTGGACTCAGCATATAGTCAGCAGCACAAAACATGCCGACCGCTGATATTCTGTCCAAGCCTGGTGTTAATGGAGCACAATTTATATAAATTTAAAAATGTAACCTAAAAATCAACTTATTTTTTATCAAAAGTAGGCAAGTATTTTTTTTTTTTTCAATTTTGCCCTGTTTGAGAATCGAACGCAAACTGCACATCCCCGCAGCGTCAAACAAAGGGCATTACAATATACCAGCCTGTGTATTCATCACACTGGACTGCTACTGAATGGATTAACAATTAGTAATATTAATTAAACTGGTTTATAGAACCGCTCGGGACCCGTGGGAATTAATTCCCATGGCGCCTTGTGTAACACACATTGGTAAAATAAAGGATGTAAGTACTTAAATACCTACATACTTGAATATTATACCTATTACTGTTTAAGTTAAGCATGGACAACTTTTTACCCGACTGCCGAGGAGGGTTATGTGTTTGATGTGTATGTATGTACTATGCGTTTTAAATGAGAAGATAATCGCGATCGCGACAACTTCACACTGTACTTGTCAAAATTGTACCGCTAGCAACAAAAACTCCCAAGTCGGGTAAAGTACGTATGTCTATTGGTAATGGAACGGACGTAATATTTATTTTCTTCGAACTATGTAGGTTACACCTAACATTTTTCTTTATTATAATAATAATAGTACTCTTTATTATGTAATATAAATAGGCAAAATATAAGAATATTCTACATTTTCATGACCTTTCAGCCAGATGTAATATTTTTTTAACTTAAACATAATAAGCAGTAAAATACAGGGCTTATTTATAGTTCATTAGAGTAGGTAGGTACTTCTGTGTAATACTAATGACACCTTTTTACGAATCATTTTATTGCTGACCTTACGTCATACAATGGAGTTGCAGTTGTAATGCAAAACAGAATGTCATCATGACAGTTATCAACTCATTTGAAACGCATAGTATGTAAGTATATCTATATGTGTGTATATGTAAGTATATCTATATGTATCCTATCCTATCTATTCCTATGTCCGCTTACATATCAACCCATATGATGGCCCACTGCTGGGCACGGGTCTCCCCAGTAGAACCTACTAGTATGTAGATCCTGGGGGTAATTGCCATAATCACCACGCTTGGCGAGCGGGTTGGCGATCGCAGTAAGGCTTTAAATACGCAGAGGACGCTGCTACCCGTCCTCCGGGATGAAATCCCTTAGTCGCCTTGACGACACCCACGGGTAGAGATGGGGTGGTACTATTCTTAAGCCGGCACCACACGGCAATATGTCCGCTTATAACTCCTCATTATCCGCTTATACTCGGATTAACCGATTTCAATAAATGATACGTCATTAGATTCATCTAGATGGCGCAAGTGTCACTGGGTACATAACATTTTTAAAAAATCCAAATGCTGTTAATAATTTTTCTAAAACGCTCGGGGCTTTTAAAAACGAGTAGGTACGAAAAAATATATAATTTATATTTTTAAAAATGTATACTAAATAAAGAAAAAAACTAAAAAATTAGCCTGCAAGAAACAGATACCCTTCATATAAAGTATCAAGCAGTCGGAGGCATTAATGAATTTTATTGAACTTAATCTCGTGCCTCTGACTACATGATATTAAGGGTATCTTGTTTCTGTCTTTTTGCAGGCGGGTTTTTTAGTTTTTAACATTTTGGGTAGTATGTACAGATAGGTCGCCTAAACCGAAATCATCTAGAAAAATATTCATATCAATATGATGTCCCACTGCTGAGCGGGGGGGGGGGTATCTCCAGTAGAACCTACTTATTATTATACATCCTGGGGGTAATTGCCATAATGCCATAATCGTCACGCTGGCGAGTGGATTGGCGATAGAGCTTGTTCTCACTTGTCGTGTGGCGGATAAAAAGGTATGAACAGAGCTGACTGGCGAGTCGGAATACCACGGTACAATGGCAATTCTTTTATGTTAATCATATTAAATCCGTGACAATCCGTAGCCATTATCTTTTTAATGGACTGCGTTGGCCTTCCTATGCGGCTTTTTACCTGGACGACGCCACTTATTTTACTTACTTTAATCATGTGAAGATGTTCATGAAGAATGCAAAGAACTGAAGTTTTCGAAAGCACTGTTCTTGCCGCTATTTCTTTAGTTTTAAGTCTTCGATCACTCAGAACTTCCTCCTTCAGAAATTTGAGGCTGTCCACGGTGAGTACTTCGACAAGTCGGCTGGAGCGACGTTCGTTGTCAATGGACTAAACCCTAAACGAAACTGCTTACTTCATTCTTTGATGGTAGAAAAAGAAAGATGAAAGTGAGGTATTCCCGTACATCGCATCTAACCTTGTTTTTATATCGGTCGGGCTGACACGTTTCTTTTTTGGAACGAAGTTCCTTATCGCGCGTTGCGAAAGGGGGCTAGACGGAAAAAATTAAGACCAAAAGTTGTAACGACACTTTTTAAGACCAAAAGTTGTAACGACACTTTTTGACACACACAAGCCGTGCGGCGTGGGCGTAAGATATGAACATCTAATTTGACGAAGAAGTCACCTGTCGAATTGGTCTAGAGGCGTAAATTCGGATAAGAACTTCGTTCCATCCGGGTGTCCCTTGAAGTTTTTATTTCTTTGTAAGGAACTTGATCAAGGATCTGGGAAAGATATTCCAACTTTAACATTTCGAAAACTTTCAGATTTCCCATTGTTCTAAACGCCGTCAAATCAAAACTACAGCAAACAGAAACCTCAAAACTGTATACTATTATGAACCGCCAAAATTTCTTCAGCCAGAAACTTTTGGACCGCACTGGTATATATCGAGACTGTCTGGTCTCAATAATCTAACTATCGATGGATTTGGCTACTAGAGGTATATATTTGACATAAGCTCCATACAAAATATGTCAAACTTCTACCACTAGTAGCCAAATCCATCGTTAGGTAGTTTATTGAGACCGGCCGTCAATCGCATAAAATATATAAAGGTTTACGAACTCTTTATTTACCAGACGTTTCAATGTCGATCGGTCGGTACGGTATATATTAAATAACTAGCAGTCCCGCGCAACTTCGTATGTGTACATTTTCCCGGTTTTTGCAACATTTTTCATTACTGCTCCGCTCCTATTGGTCGTAGCGTGATGTTATATAGCCTATATCCTTCAATTCGGAATAGTACTTCCTGAGATTACCGCGTTCAAACAAACAAACTCTTCAGCTTTATAATATTAGTATAGATATGTATAAAAATCGCGAAAGGTTAAATACAGTAATTTCAGAGTCAAGTTTACAAATATTAATAAACTAATTTAAGTTTACAACGTACAATTTAACCTTTCACTCTTCAGGGAGCAATTTCGAAAAATATTTTCTAATCATATGCTATCATTAAGAAATTAACATAAATACTTTTTTAATTTGACGATATTGGCATACCGAATGTTTTCATTATAAAATGGATTTAAACTTCAAAATTCAGCGTTCTCAGCCTAGTAGTTTGCCTGTGCCTTAATAATAATAATGGACAAACGGTTTTATAATATTAATAGGTAAGTAGGTAAGTTGTAGAACCAATTTAATTACTCATTAAGGGTAAAAACATAAACATTTGCTTATGTTTACAAATAACTACTTAGCACGTCACGGATAAAAAACATTTATTCGGAAGACGGGAAAAATATGATTTATTTCCATATAAGTTATTGTCAATAATAAACATAAAATATTAATTAGAACTTCTTTGTATTTATTACGTTTTGTTATTCATTGTTTGTTTGTTTTAACGGGGCCGCAATGTCGCACTTAGCCTCTTAATTGGGCCATTGTGCGTACGTTGTAATGTGTCAGTTCTTTTCACTCCAGCCAGCCCAAACACTCCCAGAAGCCCAGCATTCCACGCAGGTTGCTGCAGGCTTCAGGGAGGGATGACGGTGTTTTTGGGAACTGTGCCCGGTGCTCGGCCACACTGGTACATTCCATGATTACATGCTTGGGCGTCTCCTCATGCTCCATGGACCCTCTGCACAGTGTGTTGTTATTCATTTACGCAACATATTAATTGTTTATGCCACCTTCTTTGGTAAACAAAACAAGTGTCTGTATTGAAACTATGAATCATTCATCTACTCAGTAACCTGCTCTCAATGACATTACTGACTCATTATCGAACAAACATATCATCAAATGGTTCATCTGTCACCTTAACCCCGATATGCTATTTTGTAACGATCGTGATAAATAAAGAAGCCTTAAGTCCTCAAGTTTCAAGTTATTTCCTGATGTTATTTTAACATCATTCAAAATTTAAATCAGCTGATTTCGCTGTGATTGTAGTTTTTTTTTTAACGACTCCCTTAATAGATACAAGCGCTGTATCGCGGGGGACCTTACCAACGGGCACAAAGTACACCCAGACTCGGAACAACAGTTTGTGGATCACACAAAGTTGTGTCCCTTGTGGTAATCGAACCCACGACCTCTTGCGTAGCAGTCGGACACACTTCCACCGCGCCACAGAGGCGGGTATGGTCAAATTATGCAGTGAGTGAAATACGTTTAAGATACCTACACTCGTGATAGGTATCTATTTTCTCGCAGACTAATTATAGCATAGTTAATTTTCGCAACATCGTTAATTTTCCCCGTTTTTGCAACATTTTTCATTGCTTCTCCGCTCCTATTGGTCGTGGCGTCATGTTATATAGCCTATAGCCTTCATCAATAAATGGGCTATCCAACAGTAAAATATTTTTTCAATTCGGATCAGTAGTTTCTAAGATTACTGCGTTCAAAAAACTTTTTTTTTAAATTATATCCCATTAATTTCATGATGAAAAATTGCAAATGGTAAGGGCGTTTTCGCAATACATATGGTGCGGTAAAGATGGAATGATAAATAAATAACGTAAACAATAATAATTTTTCCATCATTGTTAAAAATATTATTGTTTACATTATTGCCACGTTTTGTTTATGGATCAAGTAAAAGATTAAAAGAACATGATAATTAAATTACATACTGATTGTTACTTATCTAGTGATAATAATCTAAGTCAGTGCGACTTATATTTAGCTTGCAGTAAGACTATCAAATTCGTTTTATTTTTAATCGTTCATGTACAAAAACCTAATTAAATACAAGATCGAATATACCTACAAACGCAATTCAACTTTCGAAGGTATTCAGTCTAATGCTTTTTAGTAATTTTAAGATATGTACCTGAATTGTAACGATTTCAAAAGTAAGTCTAACAAATCTATCAAAATGATCTAATTGAAGCCTGATTTTTCAAACGGCAATATAAATTGATTATCGACAGTTCGTAGGTTTTACATAGAGCAGAATAAACTCTTTACTTTATATTTTATTTGCGAGATAAATGAGGAAGAAATATCGAGTCAAAATATATAATAGTGACATAAAAAGAAATGTGACAGACAGTTAGTAACAGGCCCGTTTTTTTCTTTTTCGATTTCGGGATAGTTAGTTTTGAGATATCAATTGCGAAAAAGTTGCGGACACTTTTTCTAGCCGAAAAAATGTCCGCAACTTTGAACGTTATGATTAATTAAGAGCCTTCAGTTCTGAATAAATTCTCCATACAATTTTTATGAAAATCTATTTCATACCGAGTTAAGAACTTCCTTTAGCTTCTGAAGTATCTAAATAAATCACAATGTTTTCTTTATGATAGCTACACCAAAGATAAGACCATAGATACCTGTATAACAAAACCAAGTCTTGATAACCAGTAGGTACTCTTAGCCATATATTATAGAATATGACTCACGAGTTATCTACGAAGAACATATAATTTAATTACTAATAAAATAACAGTAACGGAAACAATAAAATCTATATTATACTAAACATACTTTGTTCTATCTGATAACAATTGCATCACCTATATTATCATATTATCAATTTAGAAATGTGACTGCTAAAATACCGGATATTTTCAATACACTTCACAATTTCACATACCTTGATAAAATGTGTTTTATTTTGGTCCAAAATATGCATAGTGTACTACACAGATAGCACTTATCTCTTGTTTTGAAATTCGAAAATGTTGAGTGTGATTAAATGTATGGTGTGTTCTAGAAAGTTAGCATTCAATTTCCAAAGCGATTTGGGGATTCAGGTAAAGTTTTGCTGAGCAAAGTTTAAGATGCCTTTTTGAAAATTAGTTGTGATAGTCTTACTCAGGATTAATTACTCAAAACCGGAACTGCGAAAAGAATTGATAAAACCTAATCATAATGTATTTATTATACGGGACAGGTTGCACCGGCCGGTGCAACCTGGTCGAAACGTCAAGCAATTTTAAGGTAAACAATGCGCGTTAATTCCCGTATAATAAATAGTTATAATCATGCAACGCGAAAGTTTAAATGTTACTAATCATAATGCTTTTCGCAGTTCCGGTTCATAAGGTATTTTCACTGTAGGTACCTCGCATTGCGTCGTCGTGAAAATGAAGTTGGCTGGTGATGATATAATTAATTAATCCGTGTAATTAATTACCTATGTCGTTAGCGCATGTTTGATACTTATTAATAAATTTATCAAACGTATTGATACACAAATACGTGTGTGATCGCAACAGCTAAACAGCTTAAAGTATTAATAACTCTTCAGTCTTCTGTCGACATTGGTGATATATATTTAATTGTATTTTACTCAAATACTACATAATGAATATTGATGTAATTTGGTGAAAAGGTGTATTGTAATAGCTGCTAATAATAAAAATAAATAATTTCACTCCGTACATGTAACAGAAGCTGAAATTTTTTTTTGCAATATCAACGTCTGTGGTGCATCATTCGACAGGTTTTTTAAAACATTTTAAGGTACTTTTTTGATTGAGTGAATATTTTTGGAAATAATCGCTCCGAAAATTGTATAAATTATGCCCCCCCCCCCTTTATGTTTTGAACAATATGACCACAAAATGTTGAAAAAATCACAAAGGTAGCGCTTTTATTTGTAATAACATGCTCTTGACCGGTTTTTTCAAAATAGAATAGAAGAAAACAAAATATTTGATAAACCACCTGATGTTGAGTGGAAATAGAGTGCAAACGCAAGGCCCGACACTACAGCACTATGTGCAGCACTGACTGTCCTTACTTTGATTTGCTCACCTGCAAGGTCACTTCACGCCTCTTTTAAAAGATTCAGAGAAAACCCCCTGCAACCTCACAAACTCACAAACTATTTTTTTTTTTTTTTTTTTTAAAACGACGCCCGCAGTAGGGTACAAGCCCTGTGTCGCGGGGGACTTTACAAACATACAAGTCACAGACACAAATTACACCCAGACTCGGAACAACAATTTGTGGATAACACAAAGTGGTGTCCCGTGTGGGAATCGAACCCACGACCTCTTGCGTAGCAGTCAGATACACTCCCACCGCGCCACCGAGGCAGTCAAAAACTATATTAAATTTGAAACTTAACATACCTGTATGTACTATACTTACCTAACTAAATACTAGTAATATAGGATTGACGCTATCGTACATTATTTTCCTTTTGATTGCTTCACGTTTCGATCAAATTGCATCAGACGTGGTTACAAGCGTACTAATAAGAGTGTTAATTGATAATGCATACCAATGCATTACCAATTATCACTCTGACGGGAATTATACGGGGATTAAAGGGATCACCTGATCCCTTTAATCCCCGTATTATTTGTAATTGTAATCATGCAACACGATGTCTTAACGTTAGGACTTTATTTTTTTATTTTATTGAAAAGATAACTAGCAATGTGGGATTGAGTTCCACATTACTAGCAATCTTGTTAACCCCTCCAGCTAAGCTCAAAGGCTTGTGTTAAGAGTGGGTCCACGGCAGTCGTATAATGGGTAGGATTCGAACCCGCGACCTCACGATTGCGAGACCGATGCCTTAGCCATTAGGCTATCGCCGCTTATCTTTACTTATCAATTGATTGTATGTAGAATTGTAGATATACCTATTGATATTCAGAGGATAGCCGAATGACACATGAAAGAGAACGGATGCTAGGTCATCACTGTTCTCTCTCTAATCAGTAGTTACTAGTACGGTGGACAGCCTCCTGCGGACAGCAACATGACTTCCATTTTAATTTGAAATTTCGACGCTCATTTGACAGAATCAAATGGAAGTCCATACTTGAGTGGAATAGCATCACAATAGATTTTTCAGTTCGTAGCGATTTCCGGGCATTTACGGTCCGGCCTCTACCCAGATACTATACTTGGGTAACAAGGATAACAACAGCTATTTGTCATACATAAGTGTCAATAATGTCCACACGCCAGCTCCACATATTGGCCCCAACGCTGGTCCCAACACCACTCATCCAATGTGTGGATCTCGAAAATAGTATTGGCGCCAACTAATAAACAACTAAATTTAAATATATACATACATAAATATTTAAATAACAACTAAATATAAATATAAGATATTTTTCAAATTCTGGTTTTTTAGTGGGTGCAAACCCCACACTACCTCCACCGTCTTCCGGTGGGGTTGTTCGTGAAGATTTTTTCCCGAAGATTTCAAACTACTTCAACGCAAGTTGTTCCGAGATTTCGTGTCTATGTGCTCGCTCGTCGTAGGTGTAAAGGTCATCATCATCTTCATTATGAAAAATAAACGGATTTAAAACTAATACATTTAGAAGCAAAGTAATTTTGCCAACACTAAATAATGCCAAAGAACATTCGAGACGCTTCTATGTGCCGCTTTTTCCTTATGTAACTAAGACTACATAACCCACTGAAGCGGTTTATCACTATCAATAAATTTTGATAAGTAACCAATTCCTGGTAGCGTTAAAGCTTGCGTCAATTTCGATAGTTAATGTATAATTGACGTCATAGTTGTTAAATCCTGTGTTTTAATCGTAACCTCATTCGGCTGTGACTCTCTATCGGTGACGTTATCAATCAATTTCAATTTGTAATCAGAGTTATTACGTCATGAACGCGTAGAAGATACGCTTCACCGATTTCGATTGTTAGTTGATAGGTTGTTACCTAGTTTTTGTTCGTCAACCTTCGTCGAGAATGGCTACGTACTGGAAAACGTATTGTTTTGATTGTTTTACATAACGATTTCTACGGTCGATATCTGTAATTTGTAAGTCCCCTATTTTACAACAAAGGAAATGATCTACTGCTTGTAATTTTATTTAATAAAGTGTTAACTAGACTCTCCAAACTCAGTTCCTACTAGTTTAGTTACTAGGTAAAGGTAACCTATTTAGTTTAAAAATGACATATCATCATCATCAGCCTATCGCAGTCCACTGCTGGACATAGGCCTCTCCAATTGCACGCCACTTTGTTCTATCCTCGGCTTCTCGCATCCAGCTCCTGCCAGCCGTTTTGCGTAAATTATCACTCCTTCTGGCCTGAGGGCATCCAACACTACGTTTGCCGAGACGCGGTATCCACTCAAAAATGACATGTAGGTACCTATTTATATCTTTCGTTAAGGGGACGATACACTTTTCTTATTCACTTCGAAATTGAGAGTCTTACCGATTTTTCAGTTCATTTCACCACCTTCTTGATGGATGGTTTGTCCATACCTATCCTTTCTTTATACCATACCTATCCAATTAGGTGCTTGTGTCTCTGTAGTGGGAATGTTATAAAGCTGTTACTAAAGTAAATATGTAATACGATATTGAATAAAATAATATTAGTACACCTATCTACTAAAATTTATTGACCAATTTTATAGGATTAGCTGTGTTTATTAATTGCCTAACCCATTAATCTATACTAAATTATAAAGCTGAAGAGTTTGTTTGTTTGTTTAAACGCGATAATCTCAGTTCGGATTGAAAAATCTTTTTGAATTGGATAGCGCATTTAACGAGGAAGGTTATATAAAAACGGGGAAAATTTACGCAGATAAACTTGCGCGGGTCAACTAGTATTTAATATGAGAGCAAAACTACTGTCGAAAACGAAATTACTTTCCAAAATTTAAGTATCTATCTGAATTCGAAGTCATTTGTATTACAAAATATTTACGCTATTTATATATACGCTATAAAATAAGTAGTTAGTAATATGCTGTAACAGTAAGTTATTACCGTAATAAGTGACGGACTGACGGTGAAGAAAATCAATTTAATAAGCCATAAAGTGCGTTTCATATGACGTCACAACGTGGGTGTACGCATGATTCCATAGACAATTTAATAATTTAAGATAAAGCCTGACAACAATTTATTTTTATAAACTACGTCATCGTCATAGGTACCGACAATTCAAGCAAGTCTAATAGAGTTATTTCACAAACAGGCGCGGCTCCAAAATCATGTTCTTTCAGGATGATTTGACTTACCAACGCGCAACGGAGTAGAGAGGTGCTCTGAGGCACCTGCCTGTCAACGCGGACCGAATTTATGTCAATGACTTGAAAATCCCTGCGTTTCGGGAGGGGGAGAATTGCCCCTGTTGCCCATATCTCTTGGATCCGCGCCTGATCACAAAATGCAGACGGTACGGTTACATTATATACCAGACTGATAACGACGACGAGACTGACGACGATATATTATCCGAAGAACCGACAACTAGGTAAACGAGTTCTTGAGTGGAGACCGCATCTCGGCAAACGTAGTGTAGGACGCCCTCAGGCCAGATGGAGTGATGATTTATGCAAAACGGCTGGCAGGAGCTGGATGCGAGAAGCCGAAGATAGAACAAAGTGGTGTGTAATTGGAGAGGCCTGTCTATGTCCAGCAGTGGACTACGATTGGCTGATGATGATATACCACACTATCTGACATACACATACATTACATCATAGACATTTTATACGCTCCACTAGCTTGTTGGCTACTAATTATTGATATCTGTACTCCGCACTGTTTACGCTAAATTACGTATTTCTAGTTTATATTGTTTCTTAATGTCCAGCGATTGGAGCGTTAAATTGTCAATTCCCATCCTCGTTCGGCCTTTAAAACCGCTGTCAAACGATTCCAAATATAGATAAAAGCTAACAAACATATCTATTCTATACAATTATGGACAGTCACTGGTTCTTCACCAAGTCAGTGTAGAGCTATTTCCAATGTTGACAATATTCATATTATCAACATGGGTAATGGCTGCTTCCTTACAATTGTAGTTATACTTAATGTTATGATCAACAAGAATGCACAATATTTATCCACTCATAATTCCCTACTTCATCTTATATTCTTATCATTTCTTCAATATTATAATGACTACGAGCTTCCCGCCCCAGCTTTGCACGGAGTTTTCAAACAGTGATCTATTCTATACAATTATGGACAGTCACTGATTCTTCATCAAGTCAGTGTAGAGCTATTTCCAATGTTATTGAATGCAGCCATTACCAATGTTGACAATATGAATATTGTCAACATTGGTAATGGCTGCTTCCTTACAATTGTAATTATACCTAATGTTATGATCAACAAGAATGCACAATATTTATCCACTCATCATTCACTACTTCATCTTAATATTCTTATCATTCCTTCAATATTATAATGACTACTAGCTTCCCGCCTCGGCTTTGCTCGGAGTTTTCATATATCTATTACTAGTTGATCTATTACGAGTTGCGTAACTTCGTCTGCGTTAATTTTTCATTGCTGCTCCGTTTCTATTTGACGTATCGTGATGTTAAATAGCCTTTAGCCTTCCTCAATAAATCGTCGCTTTGGAGGGCAATGGAGCTAAGCCACAATTTTAAAAATTGTGGCTTAGCTCCATTGCCCTCCAAAGCGACGAAATGTGCTATCCAACAGTAAGATTATTTTTCAATTCGAACCAGTAGCTTCAGAGATTATCGCGTTCAAACAAACAAACTCTTCAGATAGGTTACTCTTCACATATAAACCACTAGCTGACCCGCGCAACTTCGTATGTGTTAACTTTTCCCGTTTTTGTAACATTTTTCATTGCTGCTCCGCTCCTATTGGTCGTAACGTGATGTTATATAGCCTATAGCCTTACTCGATAAATGGGCTTCCCAACAGAAAAATTTTTTTTAATAACCAGCAGTTCCTGAGATTACCGCGTTCAAACAAACAAACAAACTCTTTAGCTTTATAATATAAATATAAATATAGAACAGAAAGAAATTATCTGAATAAGAATGAAAACCGCATAGTTTTTGAGATTATCGCGAACATATTTAACATGACTTTGTTGCTAAACGAGTAAACCCAGACTCGGAACATTTTAATAGATCACAACAAAAGACTTTACTACCACTGGAATGTCCCACCAGCCCGCATCGTTACGTAAACAAAGCAAATAATCAATCCTCTGATCAACGATCACGTAAGTGCGCAATTTAAATATCTGATGAACATAATTGCTGTCACAGTACATTAACTACCTACCTACATACTATCACTAAACAACGCACAGAAAGAAAACCTAGGCCTTGTTTACGGAGACGCGGGGCGTTTGCCCGTCTCGTGTGGCGTGCCGTCCCGCGTTGCGTTGGTCGTTTTTTTCTGTTCACGGAGAGTCGGCGCGTGAAGCGACACCATCGCACGCTTAAACACAAATATATGACAATATATGACGTTGTTAATAGAGATGCGTGGCGGGCAGTGTGGCGGTGCACGCCGCGTCGACCGCGCCGCATCCTCAAGCGCACGCGATGGCTATCGCTGCGTCGCGTCGTACGCTACGGCGTACAGCATACTAAATAATTCATTTTTTTACGTAGAATATTATTGTATTGTGGTATAGAATGGTAATAAGTAGTTAATTCACTTTTAAGAATAGAATTTTCTATAAAAAAAAATCTAGTTTAGGTTATAACGCGTGTACAATTGCTTCTCCGTGAACGCACTCATACATCGCCATATGTTTGAACTCAGTGCGGGCCAGTGTGACCAGATTCAGTATTTTAATACTTTTTGAGTATATTTTAGTAAGTTTTCCAAGAGTCAGTATTTGTAAAGGTATTTTGGCTGAAGCCAGTATTTTTGGGTATATTTTGGAAAAAAGTTATGGCAATACCATAGCCATGACATAAAATTATTAAAAAAAAAAAAAACTGCGTACGTTGATGTTCAGGGGAATTTCCGGATTTAGTCTATATTTCATTTTGGAGCAAAGATCAGTAAGTTACAGATAGGACATCACAGGTGGGCCCCCTAGAATTACAAATAGTATCGAATCATCTAGTGACAAAATGATTTTCTGTTCTGCACTTGGCTTCTAATTCGGCATTTTCCCTAAGTTTATATTGTACGTGTTCGTCGTAATATAAATAGAGCACGCGATTTTTAGCTGTCATTTTACTTCATGCTATTACGCTGTTATCTGATACGCAATTCAGAATCCAGAAAACATGTCTAGTTTTCAGCAAAGTTATTTGGCTAAATGGGAACCAATTCTGGAGTTTTCTTAGTGGCTTTCACGTTATATAGATGACGAGTATGCTGCGTTTTGTAAAGCATGCAGTGCGAAACTCCAAAGTAGATTAGCATCTATAAAACAACATGCAAATACTGAAAAGCATAAGTCGAACTTGAACAAATATAAAGGACAGTGAAAGGTACGCTTAACTTGTTTTTAGTTTTTAGTAAAATTAGAATTACTGTACCTAAAGTCGAGAAGTTCGGAGGTACTTTATTTAGTGTACGATCTTAATGTATAATTGATTTTATGTATACCAGTGTTATGTTATGTATACCAGTGTCGAATGCTGCATGCGAGCGCATATTTTCACAGATTAATTTAATAAAAAGGGAACAAAGAAACAGATTCATAAACAAAAATGTATCAGCAATTTTAAAAACCAAACAAGGTATAAAAGATGAAGGAGGCTGTGTGAATTTTAACCCATCAAACAGAATGTTAAAATATAATTCTAATATTTATTGCGATGATGATGATGATGATGATGAATAAATAAAAATATGTTTTGAAAATCAGTATTTTTTTTAGTATATTTTCCCTGTGCAAGTTGGTATATTTCAGTATTTTTATAAGGAGCTTCGGTTTTTTTGTAAAATTTAATCTGGTCACACTGGTGCGGGCCGCACCGCCCAACGCCACGCGCGACATCCCGCTTCTCCGTAAATGAGGCCTCACACCTAGTTTTTGTCTATAATCATGGAACGCAAAAGTTTAAATGTTTGGGGTAATTGTTGTGAAAGGGATAGAATATTGAGAGCTCAAAAATATTGTATTTGATAAATGACATGTATTAATTCGCCGACAGTTGCATTCCTATGTTTAAGACCCTCAAACTATTATCCTTTCCATCATTGTATATTTTGGAAGTAACAATGTCTGTTAAAACGAACCAAAACCTGTTTGAATCAAGAATTAATAATTCTATAAGACCAACACTAACAAGATCCCAATACAAAGATCTACGACTTACAGGTACATACTAGACATACAGCTTCAAAACAGCATTGTTATAAAGCAACTCACCTCACAATATTAAGATCGTAACTAATCGTAATGAAATTGAAAAGATAATTGAAAAGTGCTAATATACTTTTAACGACTTTCTTAACAATAATACTATTTAATTATTTGTTTCATGATTACATTAAACTATGTTATTTAATTTGTACTTATTTTTTTAATTGTTATTTTATTTGAACTTATTTTTAAGCTATTGCATAGCTTCTATCGCGGGCTTTGAGCGCGGGGACCGAATCCAGAAATTCCGTAACGAAAAAACCTCACCTCCCCCCCCCCACTCCGACGGGCACAGCGGTGATACTTTTTAGTTTTGCCATCTATCGATGAATAGCAGAACTTTTAATGACTTTTTAATAATTAAAAAAAAAAAAATTTAAAGAAAAAAAAAATTAAAAACATTGTTTTGTTATAATTTAAAAAAAAATGTTTTAATTCCTTTTTTTGTAATTTAAAAATAAAATTTAAAAAAAAATAATAATTAAAAACATTGTTTTTTATAATGAAAAAAAAATATTTTTTTTTAATTAATTTCATAAAAATGCTATTTACCGCGGCAGTCCCCGAGTGCCACACAATTTTTTTATTTTATGTTACAAATTTGCATGCCATATGGTAGAATGTATTGGATACCACTATGTACTACGTCTGTCGGTCCCCAGGTTAGCTCAGAGACCCTTAGAACTAGAAAGCTGTAATTTGGCATGGATATACATCTAATATACCGTTATTTAAAAAAAAAATACCGGTCATCCAGTACTATATACTTATGCCGACAAAGTAGTATAATTAGTAGATTCTTTTTCTCATACCCCATCGTTTGAAGTGTCGTTGGATAGGTCTTTTAAAAATATTAATAAGGGTTGTAAGAATATTATCCGATTTAGGAATACGTTTGTAAATAATTAAGCTTTAAAGTAGGGTGATTTGTAGGGTCGCTTGTGGCCTTTTTACATTACACCCAAAAAAATTGTAATAACAATTTGAAAAAAATATACATTTTAACCCTTAACCACCTACGACATTCTTTTGCCACACAACCACCTACCACAATCACCTGTACTTATATAACGAAATTAAAAGGAAAACTTTCACAGCTAAGTAGGATTTATTATACTAACAATGTGGGATTTTGGTCCCACATTACTAGCAATTCCTGTTAACCCCTCCAGCTAGTGGGTTCAAGTCAGCGATATAATGGGTAGGATTCTAATTCGAAACCGAGAACTCATATGCTTTAAGGCTACTGCTACATTTTAGGAACTAACACTAACATTTTAAAAAACTTAGAACCCTTATTTTGCAAATTCGTTATGGGACTATTTCTTTCAAAATTTCGATAACGTAGTAACGTAACTATTATTTCAAACAGAGTATATTTTATTTTGTCACAGAATGAAGATGAATAATATCAAAATTAAAATAATACTGCTTATAACTGAAACTGTCCAAAACTGCGATAAGATACGAGCTAATAACTCATTACATTATGTTGAACATAAACAAAATGATATACCTACTTCATGTAGTTAATCTATAAACCAATACGCTTATCACTTACAATTGACGTTTGTTTGACGTAAGCACGAAAAATATTTTACTTTCACAAAACAATAGAGCTTGGTATGTGAGATACAATATTGTCACCACTATTTAAGCGCGTGATTCCATATTTTATTAAAAAAAAATCTCTTTGGCAATAACATTATACTACCGACGTGAACCCACTCCTAACACAAGCCTTTGAGCTTAGCTGGAGGGGTTAACAGGATTGCTAGTAATGTGGGACTCAATCCCACATTGCTAGTTATCTTTTAAAAAAAAAAAATTGTAATTTCTATAATACTTATGAATTAATAATCGAATATTTGACTGTAACTCAAATCAGCTCTTTTTAAAAAAATGGTGGTTATAAAGTCGGTTTACGGACGATAATTTTACGTGACAACGTCATGAGAAAACATTGGTGACATATCGCCATTTGCGATGCTTAGCAACCAATCAATAACGTTAGTTTCATTTGTATCGCATGTCATGCCGCTGCATCGCCATTCGCTGTGACTTAGCAACCAATCAGTAACGTGACCGTTTTTCGTGCGAAGACCCTGTCATCAATTTACTTATAAGTCGTTATTACGTCAAAAACGTGAAACACTACAGACTCCGTAGTAAATTTGTATTAAATGCACAGCCTGCATTTTTAATGTCTTGTATTTACTCTTAGATTTTTTTTAATGTTTTAGAATTCATAAACTTTTTTTTTTTAGAAAAAGATAACTAGCAATGTGGGATTGTGGTTCCACATTACTAGCAATCCTGTTAACCCCTCCAGCTAAGCTATATGACTTGTGTTAGGAGTGGGTTCAGTATAATGGCCAGGATTCGAACCCGATCGATTGCGAGACCGATGCCTTAGCCTAATGACTACCGCCGCTTCTTTTCGCAAATAATAGCAATTACATAGATAGGAACTTTTAAACACCCTTCCGACATGTTCATTGAGAAGGTACTAACCATTCCAACGGACATACACTTGGACGAAGACCATTCATTGAAATAATAATAATAATAATATCTTGGGACAACTCACACAACGTCATCTAATCGCAAACTAAGCAGAGCTTGTACTATGGCAACCAGACAACTGATAAACATACTTAAATATTTCTAAATACACACATATTATAAATAAATAACACCCAGACACAGAATAAACCATCGTGCTCATCACACAAAGTTTTATCCTGGGTGGGGATAAAACCCCCGACCTCCGACTTAGCAGTCAGGGTCAATCGCTACTAGACCAACAGGCCAGTCAAAACCTGAAATGTACCTACGTACAGTACGATCGACGTAACTTGACCGGATTGAAGTTAGGTTTTTATCACTTTCGCGCATGTCATAGAGATGCGACCCTAAAATTACTTACGAAAACGTTTAATCGATTAAAAATACTAACAACATTTTAATTCAACAATATAAAAACAGTATATAAATGAGTTCATAAAAGTTTAAATTTAGAACAGTTACAGTAAATACTAAAGAAACTTTGAAAAAAAAATTATAATCACAAAAAAACATGAGTTAGTCATACTAATTATGACAATGTAATGCGTAATCGCATCTCTAATTCTCTCGGTTTAGTAACCGCCCCCGCCCCCCGCTTCCTGTCACCATTTACTTCCAAAAAATGCATCTGCGCAACCACTTGTCGCCTACTTCAGTCCGGCCTAGTTACGTTGATCCTACTGTATGCAATTCAGACTACATAATGAACGTGCGCATTTCTTCAAAACAAGATGTAGATATCAATTGTTTTGAGTATCCTTTTATTCTCCTTAGTCGAGATCTCATTTGCATATACGTCAAAACATAAATTAAATCAGAAACGACATTTTGTACTGTGAATTTTAAGTGTTATTGCTTTTGAAATATGACGTTGTATTTACGTACAACATGTTTTGATTCATACGCATCGAAATGAATGATTGGATGACGAACGAGCTCAGGTAATACGAAAGTGGGACGCTCATAGATTATGTATTTGTACGTTAAACCGGCACCAATTGCTTTGCTATTATTGAAAATATTGTGTTTTTCCTATTTTGTTGCTGTCCTATTTTGTCTTTCATGATTGTAATCAATTGTCGACTAAACAATAGGCTTACCATGAAATATAACGTTTGTAGTTGCGGACCGTTTTTTCAGGGAATTCGTTCCACGAAACCTAATCAATTCGAAATCATCAGTCGTGTCATTCAGTCAACTTCATGGTACCTACATAGACTTGCTTACTTAAATTGAATCGACTCGATTTCCTTCCCTATGAGATATGGGATTTATAGTGGACATAATGTCAGATGTAGGTAGGTATATGTCTTAGGATAATTGCGAAAACAGGATCATTGCGAAACGAACCTACTTAGAAGATTGTGTCACAGTTATTCGACTATTATTTCTTCGACGAAAGGACCACCGACAGAACAATTCACTTATGAGAGTTTCGATCAATGTTTCCCCGACACAACTGTTCTTTTATGAAAGTTTCGACGATTATATAATCGACTGTCAATGATTCCAAAAATCCACGTAATAGGAAAGTGCATATTTGAGCCGTTTGGGGTCGAGACCCTGGGACCGTGGGGACCAGGTGCGCACCGCTTATACCACGAGCTGGCCAAGCGGCTAAGAGATAGCTCTGGTGACCAGAGGGCCGGCACGTTCCTCGACTAGCGAATAAGCCTGGCCATACAAAGAGGAAATGTGGCCAGCCTTCTGGGCACAATGCCCGTGTGCACCGATTTGGAACAAGTTTATTATTTGTAGTCCTTTACCTATATTGTGATTGTTTTTTAAATATACTCTTTATATTTTTTGTAATAAGTCCTGTCTCAGTCTATTAGATGCAATAAATCGTTTTTAAGAATGTATTGGAAAGTGAATATTTTTTTATTTTACTGACAATTTTTAGTTTAATTGAGAAACAATACTATTGTTATTTTTAAAACTATCAATATCATTGATAATTATATTTTTTAATAATAATATCTAACGATAATCTTTTCGCTAGAGGGTGTTTTTCGATATTGATAGTCAATCAATACTTAGGTAACACATAACACACGCTCACTAGTGGATTACCGTTGTCTCTAAGAGATGAGATATCTGGCCCGGTTTTATGGAATGTTATAAGGCGAGGCTAAGGGTTATCAATTTCCTGAGATAACTCGAGACAAAAAAATACCTTTCTGACACTGTTTTTTTGTACGCATAGTATAAGGCACCTGTCCCACCAACGCAACGGCGAGAAAGCGAGTAGCGAGTAGCGATTTTATCTCTCATAAAACGTACATACTTATGTAGATCCTGTAGAAACAAAAGAGACACATATATATATTAATAGTGAATGCCGTTCACACTGCCGGCGAGTACTCGCTCTATACTGCATCTTTTTTTTTACACGGACGGGATCTACAAAATACATCTATACGTTTCTTAAGCGATAAATCGCTACTCGTTTCTCGCTCATCGTTGTTGGTGGGACAGGTGCCTAAAGGAACTAGAATTCAAAGGCAAACCGACAAGAATGATGTTCTAAGGTTCCTGTGTCACTGTTGAACGTAACCATAAAAGGATAACAGTAAACTTGGGAGGCCAAGATTTCCTTCAGGGGAATGCAATTATACATAGTATACAAATCTAAAAAATCTCGTTAAAAATTACCGTTAAAACTACTGTTATCATGGGATATTGTGATACTAATCCATACTAATATTATAAATGTGAAAGTAACTCTGTCTGTCTGTCTGTTATGCTTTCACGCTCAAACAGCTAAACCGATTTAGATGAAATTTGGTATGGAGATAGTTTTAATCCCGGGGAAGGACATGGGATAGTTTTTATCGCGATATTCGACATCCAGGCGGGCGGAGCCGCGGGCGAAAGCTAATAGTTAATATTTTTTTTTATTAAATAAATTATTATATGCCTTACAACAATTTTTCCGACAGGGCGGTGCCAGCAGGGGGTGCACCCCCTTGAACACTGCTGCCGGTTGCTATGATATTAAATAATCTATACTAATATTATAAAGCGGAAGAGTTTGTTTGTTTGTTTGTTTAAACGCGCTAATCTCAGGATCTACTGGTCTGATTTGAAAAATTATTTTTTTGTTGGATAGCCCATTTATCGAGGAAGGTATAGGCTATATAACATCGCTACGACTAATAGGAGCGGAGAAGCGCCGAGAAATGTTTAAAAAACGGGGAAAAATTACGCATACGAAGTTGCGCGGGACAGCTAGTAATAAATAATTATTATGTACTCTATAAGCGAGAATGACCTTTGTGTCGTGTCAACAGTTTTAATAATGTTATTTATTTTGTTTAGTTTTAAGCTGAGTAAATATCAGCAAAGGGCGTTACTGTTTTTGTTTGTCATTGTTAACCATTGTAATGTACCTAATGGAATTGAATAGAGAATCGGTGTAACTGTTTGTAATTGATTTACTTTTTACATCCTAAACCAAGGCGGCAACGCAGGCAATAATATAGTATATGTTCGTAAACTTTCGCGATTTGTACACATTATTTAATTTTATAAGCTACGGGTGATCTACCCGTGACCACGGCCGTTATAATACGATCGAAACGTCGGGAAATAAACAAAGGTGTTTAGCCTTAAAATACTTAAAATATTTTGGCGATTAAGAACCGTAGCTTATAAAATTCTATAATATTATAGTAACTCCGTACATACAGATGTCGGTTACGGCGATCAATGTCAACAGAGACCAGCCAACTGCGCATGAGATATTATAATACACAATGCACAGCAAAATACACTCTCTAGTCCCTCACTCTCATACTTAGTCCGATGGGCATGCGACTAAAATCCGACACGACCGAAGAGAGATTAGCTGCAGGACCGACGGCTTAACGTGCTCTCCGAAGCACGGAATGGTGTAACAATGTTCGAAAACAATCAACCTATCTATGGACTGACCGTGGTAACGTTGCTTAACCTCGTAGATATCTCGATCGTACATCTATCGCACTACAGTAGCGAAGGGTTAAAAAAAATCTAAGGTAACCCTATACCATATTTATATCTTGGTGGACACAGTTTTGTACCTAAAATATTAAGTAACTCCAATTCAAAGGGAAACCGAAACGAATGGGGTTCAAAGGACCCTCCGCCACTGGTGCACTGTTTAATAATCTCCGGAGTAGTTTGCTAATCTCTGATGAGATTGGCTGCCGTTTAGGAGACCTAGATACTCGACACCAGGAGTGGATCCAGGATCATGTTCTGGAAGAGCACTTTGACCCAACACGGCCCAAGTGTGAGTAGTTTTGCCCCTCAACGCGGACCAAATGTATGGCGAACATTTGTAAATTAATGTGCCTGGGGGGTCTGCCCCTGTTGTTAGCCCCTTGGATCTGCGCCTGATCGACACTGCACTTACATTGCCACTCGAATACTAGGTCATAAGTTCCTTGAAACAGAGTCCTTATTCACTATCTTTATTTCGTTGTCGTAACAAGTCCCCGCGCATGCGCTGTACAGAGCTGCGCTTAGAAGTGCATCAACGTTCATGCGCGGTGGGTATCTTCCAGCATACCGTGTCATACGGGCTTGTCACGACAACGAAATAAAGACCCTTATCTAAGTATTCAGCTAGGTTACTTATTTTTTTACCCTTGTTCCTTCGGCACAAATTCGTTTTATTTTGTGATACTTTGGCAAAGTCAAGTATTAGTAGTAAGAAGTTGAGATTGTGCAAATACTGTACACAAGGATTATTTCTTATCAATTCTACACGCGACACAGTTAATGTCCTGTCACACTGTTTACTAACACTTACAATCCATTTTGATACAATAATAATTGGGACAACTCACACAACGCCATCTGATCCCAAACTAAGCAGAGCTTGTACTATAGAAACCAGATAACTGATAAACATATCTATATATTTCTAAATACATACATATTATAGATAAATAACACCTAGACACAAAATAAACCATCGTGCTCATCACACAAAGTTTTATCCTGGGTGGGGGTCGATCCCACGACCTCCGACTTAGCAGTCAGGGTCACTTACCACTAATACTAGACCAACAGGCAGTCGAATATGAAATAATATAATATAATAATAATAATATCTTATGTATGTTTATCTTTTTATTACCTTACTAGCTGAAACGCGCAACTTCGTTTGCGTCAATATTCCCCGTTTTTTAAACATTTTTTATTGCTGCTCCGCTCGTATTGCTCGTAGCGTCATGTTATATATAGCTTCCTTCAATAAATGGGCTATCGAACATTAAAGAATTTTTCAATTCGAGCCTTCCTTCGAGAGTTCCTGAGTTTATCGCGTTCAAATAAACCAACAAACTTTTCAGCTTTACAATATTAGTATAGATTTATTATTAAACTAGGTGTCCCGCGCAACTTCGTCTGCGCAAAATTTTCCCCGTTTTTGCAACATTTCTCATTGCTGCTCCGCTCCTATAAAGCTGAAGAGTTTGTTTGTTTGTTTGTTTGAACGAACGCGGTAATCTCAGGAACTACTGATTTGAATTGAAGTATTCTTTCACTGTTGAATAGCCCATTTATCGAGGAAGACTATAGGCTATATAACATCACGCTACGACAAATAAGAGCAAAGCAGCAATGAAAAATGTTGTAAAAACGGGGAAAATTGACGCATAAGAATTTGCGCGGGTCAGCTAGTACAATACAAAACTAAAAAGTACTCGGTTAGGTACAAGTTTTTGGTAAATCTTTTACGTTCCGTCACAGCGTTCGCTATCACATCAGAGGACACGTTTTAAGTGACCTATGTATCTACAGTAAACAACGTCTGTACAGTCTGTTGTATAACGTGGTGGAACTAAATAAATTTTACACACATCTGAACCACAAAACACCGAGTGTACAGAAGGTAAGCTTACGAAGAGAAGCTTTACGCAAGGAGGAATGTGTATTTCGCTCGAGAAACATAGGATGATCTGGAGTAAACTGAGGCTCTGTCTGCAACCAAACATAAAATCATAACAAGTAAAATAACGTGTCGCTCCTAAATAGTTTCGGCTTGCATTCAGCTGACATAGACCAAGATCTGCGGATAAGTATGGGCATCTATGTTTTTTGTCTAGGTCAAATCTGTTTTTTATAATTTATCTAAAATTGTGAAAATAATAATTTAAAAGTCCAAAAACGAGCGGTACATTCTGAAAGTTGAAACGCGCGCTTTTAGTCAGATCTAAAGTGAAGTGTTTTGTCCTAGTTGTTTGATGTTTGCGGTTGAGTTAGTTTTATTGTGATTTCATTACATAATATTTTGAAGAAAGTAATTTAAATTTGTCTCGTGAGAGAGAGAGAGAAAAACTCAAACGAAAATGATTGTATTTTAAGGCGCATTGTACGTATTTTGATTGTTGGTGCTTTTGATTTTTCAAGTAAAAACTTCTTTAGCGGCGTTGTGCACTGTTTTTGGTATGGGTAAAAAATGTTAAACTCGCGTCAGGATCACGTGATACTATTCGAAAATATGTAGATTGACTTGATCTGACCCTGCTCAAAAATTCGTAAGACGAAGAGCAATGAAAATCTGCTACAATATCATTAGAATACGAAGGTAAATTTCGCCACCATCTACAATGTTATTATAGCTCAAGTGGGAAATCGGGCAGTCCAGAAACCTGAAGAACCCCAGTTCGAGTCTGAATAACGATTATTTATTATTTTTTATTAGATTTTTTCCCCCTTTTTAATTTTTTTGTTTTCATTTTGTTTTCATTTTGGTTTTTTGATTTGTGATTTACTATTTCATATTTTTTTATTATTATGTCAGTAAGATCGAAAAATATTATTCAAACTACATCAGTATGTATTTTTTTCTGAGAGATAAGCTTTTTGATTGTCACGTCGTTGTCATTGTCATTTTTTAAATTGTCATGTTTGTGTACGATAGCGCAATAGATGAATATTGTATTTAACCACTTAAATGACAGTACATTTATACTGATAAAAAAAATAAAAACAATATTGTTAAAACATACCTATAACATACCCTAACCATTCCAAAATATTCAAAAATGCACATCGTTATTGTTCAAGTTTCCAATTCTGCCAGCATTCCCAGAGTGCAACTAGTTTTCATTTTTACTAATATCGATGTAAATTATCGTTTTAAGATGGAAAAATACACGCATATTCCCTATTTCCGGCGTTAAGCTTCTGTACTTTCGGTGTTTTATGTCCAAACTGGTAAAAACAATATATCTTAGGTAATAATACAACGTGTCATGTCATGAAGTCTAGCAAGATGTTTACACAGTTGGTAGGTGTGGGACCGAGTCGTGGGTAGTTTTCCATTCAATTATAACGTGGATTACAAACTTGATTACTTGCTATTGTTGTTCAATAAAGCCGTCTCCGTATGGCCCGACCTTGCTATTTGGTATGTTCGGGTCGTATCTATTTTGACGATGGATTTTGTTGTTGTATTTCAAATAAGATATCCTAAAGAATAACGCAGTCGGTTGAGTTAGCCGTTGTTGTTAACATCTATGCCGAGAAAAAAACCAATAGGGGACCTTAAAATTTGATCTACTAATCCATACTAATATTATAAATGTGAAAGTAACTCTGTCTGTCTGTCTGTCTGTTACGCTTTCACGCTCAAACAGCTGAACCGATTTAGATGAAATTTTGTATGGAGATAGTTTGAGTCCCGAGGAAGGACATAGAATAGTTTTTATCGCGATAACCGACAACCATGCGGGCGGAGCCGCGGGCGAAAGCTAGTCTTCTATAAATATAAAAACAAGCTGTCCCGCGCAACTTCGTATGCGTAAATTTTCCCCGTTTTTGCATTATTTCTCGTCGCTACTCCGCTCCTATTAGTCGTACCGTGATGTTATATAGCCTATAGCCTTCCTCGATAAATGGGTTATCCAACAAAAAAAGTTTTTTTTAAATCGGACCAGTAGTTCCTGAGATTAGCGCGTTTAACCAAACAAACTCTTCCGCTTTATAATATTAGTATAGATTACGTGTCACGTTATTTGTCCGCGATGGACTCCTAAACTACTGAACCGATTTTAAATTTGATTTGCACACCGTGTGCAATTTGATCCAACTTGAAAGATAGGATGGCTTAGATTTCAATTTGTAGTCGCAATTACTAAAAAAATAAGGGATCCTATGTCCACCCGTGCGAAGCCGAACGGGCCGCTAGTAGGTATATAATAACCCGGACACTTTTAAGACTAGAGTGCATAGGCATCTTATATAAAGTGCATAGGTATATAAAAATCGATCAGTGTTTGTAGTCGATCTCCTCCGAAACGGCTCGATTAAAAAACGGGTAAAATTACGCAGACGAAGTTGCGTGGGTCAACTAGTAGGTACTTAGGTAAGTCATATGTATAAAAGTGTTCAGATTAGGTATCTTTTCACGTCGGCATAATGAGAACAGCGTACCGCCCCGGGCATATCCGACTCGAACTGATGGATTTCACTCAATAATTGAATATACCCATGTTCTTACTGAAATATAACTAGTCCGGCCATAAATACTGTTACCTAAAACTTTTCTTTTTTTCAACTTTGAACTTTGAATTTGGAACACGTTTATTAAAAGTTCTTTCGATTTCGCGCCAATTTACGTATTTTTCGTGTTCATTATCAAATCACAATAAGGATTAGGGTGTTAAAGAAAATAGGATTGCGGTGATCGCCTTGCACAAAGTGGGTATAGGGCCATCGGTCATATTCCAGACACTTCAAAAGCTTGGTATCAGCCGAACTATCAACAGATACAACAACACTTCCTCTGTCGAAGATCACAAAAGATCAGGGCGGCCGCGTGCTGTTAGAACTACAAAGGCTGCTAAAGCCAGAATTCTTCGAAATCCCATTAGGAAGCCAAAAATCTTATAGCGAGAAATGAAGATTCCTGCTAGGACTCGTTGCGTATTATAAAACAAGACCTGAAGCTCAGCGCTTATTGTCGATATACAGGACTTGTCCTAAATCAATTTTAACAATTTAAAAAAATGGATCGATCAAAATGCCTTCTTTCGCGATACGCAGGTGAAGGGCACAAAAACATCCTCATTACCAATGAAAAAAAAATCACGATTCTAAAGCACTACAATAAGCAAAATAATAAAGTGTATGCTCACAGTTCTTAAGATGATGCTCAAGTGGTCGGCAAGGTACAGCGTGGTCATTATCCTGCGTCAGTGATGGTTTGGTGGGGCGTGTCTTATTAAGGCGTCGCAAAGCTAAATTTTTGTGAAGCCAAAATCAAGAGACAGTCTTGAATCGTGTTGTGAAACCTATCAGCAATACACTTTTTAAAAATGTACCGTGGACTTTCCAGCAGGACTCTGCACCTGGTCGCAAGGCACGAACTACCCAAGCCTGGCTTGAAACCAACGTTCTGGACTTTATAAGAGCTGAAGACTGGCCGTCATCTAGCTCAGACCTCAACCCTTTAGACTACAAATTATTGTCAGTTTTAGAGGCCGTGGCCACGGGTAGACTACCCGTGACCACGGCCGGGCCGTTGCAATACGGTTGAAAAACGCGAAAGTTTATTATCATTTATGTCTTTTTCCATACAGTAGCCATGGTAGAGCGTACGAGTTCGACCTTAAACCTCGTTTCCCAATGGGGAATCGACAATCTGGTCGAATTTTATGCCGCCTAAACGCAAGCGTGTCTCTTCAGTGCGAAGTCAATTTGACATGACTCGCGCTTTCCGTGGTGGATCTATCTCAGTTACCGACAACCTTGATATCCTAGGTTACGCCTAGTCTTAACTTCGGCGCTAATATTTAGTTCTGCGGGTGAAGAGGTACTTCTCTCCAGGACATCTTCTTACTTTATTTATAGCACAAGTCCGTTCTTACATGGAGTACTGTTGTCACCTGTGGGATGGCTCGGCTAAGTACCAACTGGCCGCACTAGATGCAGATCAATGCAGAGCCTTATAAACGATGAAGCGTTGACCGAAAAAAAGCTCCACAGCTTGCAACATCGGCGTAACGTGACCTGCTTGTCAGTGCTCTACAGATTGTACCACGGAGTGTTCACAAAAACTCCATTCACTGATCTCCTTCCCATTATTGGACACATGTTGTGGCTATACCCACCTGTCGAACAAAGCGGTACGCTTCTACATTTGTTATGCGAACAGCTAAATTGTGGAACTCCCTGCCGGCGTCAGTATTTCTAATTAATTATAACCCTGACACTTTTAAGACTAGGCATCTTCTAGGTGCACTCGTTCCATTGTAGGCTGATTAATGCATCCATCAGGCATGATCAAAGCTAAGAGTAAGTCCATTTATTATATAAAAAAACTACTAGAAGTAAATACCTACTTATGTAAGTATTTACCTAAAATTCGTCACACTTCTTTAGCAAACACGGAGATGCGATTGAAACAAAATGTCATCAAAACAACAACAAATCATTAAACAAACAGTTGATAATTATGGTGAACGATTGACAAAAACATTAATTACATTTCAACTGCCAATTTGTCCTTGTAAACAGTATTTGTATTTAGAAACTCGTGTCGAATCTGACTGAATCATACACGTGCCGGATTTACACGTTTCGTAGCTAATAATATCTAACAAATAATTACTAGGTGCACCAGTGGCGGAGGGTCCGTAGAACACCAATACTTTTGGTTTCCCTTTGGATTGTAGTTACTTAGTATTATAGGTACAAACAATCATTGCATTTTTGAAAGATAGAAAAATTTGAAGTCCAGACTCAGGAATCGAACCCGAGACTTCCGTAGCCAAACTGGGGCCAGAAGCGAACCACCTATGTGAACTATGTTACTTGACCTCAAATTTTTCTATCCCTTGATGCTCGCGAGTTGGGCCCTCGGAGCGCCATCCAGTCGGTAGTTAAAGAACTATCACGGCTTTTGTTATTGCTTAGTTATAGAGAGCATTTTAAGAAATTGTGATGTCGCAGGCCGAATATTGAATTAATTTTGGCAAGAAATGCCGATAAAAATTTCTTCAACAAACAGCGATGTTCAGTGAGGTATATCGGGTTACCTAAGATTTTTTTTAACCCTTCGCCTCTAAAGTGTTCTTATTAAGGACTAGCTGACCTGTGCAACTTCGTGTGCATCATTTTTCCCTGTTTTTGCAACATTTTTCATTGCTGCTCCACTCCTATTTGTCGTAGCGTGATATTGTATAGCCTATAGCCTTCCTCGATAAATGGGCTATTCAACAGTAAAAGTTTTTTAATTCGGACCAGTAGTTACTGAGATTACCGCGTTCAAACAAGCAAACGACCTCTTCAGCTTTATAATATTAGTATAGATACTAATATTATAAAACTGAAGAGTTTGTTTGTTTGTTTGTGTGTTTGTAATCGCAGGAACTACTGGTTCGAATTGAAAAGTTATTTTACTGTTGGATAGCCCATTTATCGAGGAAGGCTATAGGCTATACAACATCACGCTACGACCAATAGGAGCGGAGCAGCAATGAAAAATGGTACAATAACGGGCAAATTTATGCATACGAAGTTGCGCGGGTCAGCTAGTTAGTATATATTTCTGTTAGCGAATTACTGGGCAAACAAGATTTGACGATCTCAAATGGGTAGTATGGTGCAGTGACAATCAGATTCAAATAAGGACTTGGTGGCACTGATACTGTTATAGGCTAGCGTGACGCTTACCATCATACGATTCATCCGATGACCTGCTCATCTATTCATTTCATTCTACAAAAAAAACATTGCAAAGCCACCAGGACTGCTTAAAATTAATTAGCTGGAAATGATATAAGTTAGCTTATGTGAAAATAAGCGTCAGAACGGGAAAATGTTTTTGATACTGTTGTCGCCGTCCGTGCTCGCAACAACATAGTAGTCATTTAAAATAATCGCTGTATTGATTTATATAATTTAGATGTAAAATGATTTTGTAGGTTGGCAACACCAGATATCGTTCGATACAGCAGTGTCGTCACGCCATCTTGACCATGGAGGGGCTACACTTTAGCTGTATAATCATTTCAAATTTTTGAAATAGTTGAGTTTTGTTCGAACACTTTAATGTGATCTTATTTTTTTTTTATTTTTTTTTTTAAAGACGACTCCCGCATTATGGTACAAGCCCTGTGTCGCGGGGGACTTTACAAACATACAAGTCACGGACACAATACACCCAGACTCGGAACAACAATTTGTGGATCACACAAAGTGGTGTTCCGTGTTGGAATTGAGCCCACGACCTCTTGCGTAGCAGTCGGACACACTCCCACCGCGCCACAGAGGCAGTTTAAAAAAAAAAAATATTGTGATCTATTGTGATTTAGTGCGGACAATAAATGTGTTTTGTGAAGTACGGTTTTTGTTTTACAATACGTGTAACATTTTCCTGTCCTGGTGCTTATATTTGAGTACAGGGAACCAATAGATCCATTGAAATTATATGTAAATAGCTAGTGGCCAGTTGTGGCAATAGTTGCTCTATCTGCAAAGGGCCTAAGTAACTTATTTGGTCTAATGTTTGCAGGTTCTGTTACAAGGGATGAGAAAATACCATACTAGAAGCCAGCACCCAGAATTCACTGAATCACACCTGACGATGTCTGCAACTCCATCAAGATGCATAGTCGACTTTTTGGTCAGACTAAACCTTGGAGATATCCTTTAAGGAAGAAAGAGGCGTCACAATAGTTCTTTTAGGTACTCACAATGACTTCCGGGCTACAGATCTCGGCCTCTATCCAGATGTAATACAATACAACTTATTTGATTTTAATTTCAGCTGGGTACCTGCATATGTTTCTGGGAAAAAGAACCTACAGTCTAGATCAACCGACTACAGGAAAAGACAAGCAGTAGTACCTACTAGAGGATCATTTTCCGTTTAGGTACCTCACTAAAAACCACATTCCTCTATGGTGTGGGAATCAGGCCTCACAAAATTAACCACTCTCTAGAAAGAGACAGCGCTATCTACTTTGTGGACAATGCCTGTCAGAGGCCGCACGAGTTTTTCTCCCTTTGCAGACAATATTTACTTTTTAATTGAAAGGAATGTCACGGTCCAGGTCTATACGTCCATGGGAACAGGGAATGTGGTTTAGGTTCACCAATTTCCTATACAAGGCACCAAAAAACCAACAAAGCGGATGCTTTATCAAGCAGTTTTACCACTGTTCCGCATCCAGTATGAGACATCACACCACTCGCTTATCAAAAACGCGGTCACGCGATTAACATTTGTTATCATAAAATACACTAAACACGAACAAATAAATAAATGGCGCCATTTATAATAATACCTACATTAAATGAGTTGGTTTCCGACGAATGTAATTTACTTACTATATATATTATTTATTTATGTTATTCTAGCTTTCGCCCGCGGCTTCGCTCGCGTGGATGTCGTTTATCACGATAAAAACTATCCTATGTCCTTCCCCGGGACTCAAACTATCTCCATACCAAATTTCATCTAAATCGGTTTAGCTGTTTGAGCCTGAAAGCGTAACAGGCAGACAGAGTTACTTTCACATATATAGCCTCCCCCTATGCGAATAATGTGGCGTAAGAAGTGGGTTTTCTGTTGTTTTTAATTCATACTTACAACATTATACCGACTTAGTAATAATTCTCAATGGAATTTGTACGAAAATTTTGTTACTTCTCATTTGATCAGCTGTTACTCGTAAACTTGTAAAGCCTACTTAACTCTGATAGTTTTCCTTTTAATTTCTTTCTAAAAATGGTATTTACGACCTCTTAACGTTTTAAAAAAAATCACATCCCCACTTTACATAGGTATAGCGGAGGTACCCTCAATTTTTTTTTTAATCTTTCACTTTGTAGGCGTAAGTAATATGTGTATCCATGCAAAATTACAGCCTTCTAGCACTAACATTATCAGCTAAGCCGCGGACGGACGGATGGACATGGCAAAACTATAAGGGTTTCGTTTTGCCAATTTTGCTACGTAGCCCTAAAAAGGACGGTTTGTCTGAAAGATAACATGGCGAGTAAGAGAGTACAAATTGCGAAAATGACGCAATCGTGAAGTCGTGGATTCGAATCCTGACCATTATACTACCGACGTGAACCCACTCCTAACACAAGCCCAATGGCTTGTATTAGGAGGGAAGCTCAGCTGGAGGGGTTAACAGGATTGCTAGTAATGTAGGACCTCAATCCCACATAATAATAATAATATCTTGGGACAACTCACACTACGCTATCTGATCCCAAACTAAGCAGAGCTTGTACTATGGAAACCAGACAACTGATAAACGTACATAAATATTTCTAAATACATACATATTATAGATAATTAACACCCAGACACAGAATAAACCATCGTGCTCATCACACAAAGTTTTATCCTGGGTGGGGATCGAACCCACGACCTCTTGCGTAGCAGTCGGATACACTCCCACCGCGCCACAGAGGCAGTCGACATTGCTAGTTACATTAAAAAAAAATGCGTCTGTTATAACAGCAACATCGTACTGTGTCTGGACACAGCGATTTTAGTGGATGTACCAGCGAACAGAGAGATCCGCACAGCCCACCTCTCTGACTAGAGAACATTGGTGATTAACACATTCTTTAATCATTTCTGCATAGGTACTACAATATCTTTGTGTAATATACCTGTACGGCACTTGACCGATTCATTTCCTAGTAAGTACCAACTTCTATAATATCTTTGTGTAATATACGGCACTCAATTAATGTTGATAAACTTTCGCGATTTGTACACATTATGAAAATATATATATTTCGCGGTTCTTAATCGCGTGAATAATTTAAGGGGAAGTCTACTCGTGACCACTGCCGTTGCAATACGGTCGAAACGTCGGGCAATAAACAAGGTATTTTACCTTAAATTATTCATGCGATTAAGTCCCGTAATATATATATTTTCATAATGTGTACGGCACTCGGCTGATTCATTTCCTAGTACCTACTTATTCCTTTAAATTAGAAATTATCCACATAATAATGTATTCGTACATCATATTGTATGGTAGGTTACTTAGTCATTCAGCTTCGTCATGTCAGTTATATTAAAGTACCTAATTGAATCCGTAGAAATGAATGTGGTCTATTATTTATAGCCTGTGAAAAAGACGGGCATTCCCAAAGGATCGAACGATGTCCATTTATGTTAACGTCATTGCTATAAGTAATTTGATGCAATTTACTAAAATATAGCCGAACCTCATGAAGTTTAGCTACTCATCATGTGGTTTGGGTAAACATAAATCATACAAATGACTTTGTATATGGTTTTACAGAAGAGTGTCATCATAGCCTGAGTAATAGACTTATAAATGAAAATAAGTAGTAGCTAATCATTGCTATAAGTAATTTGATGCAATTTACTAAAATATAGCCGAACCTCATGAAGTTTAGCTACTCATCATGTGGTTTGGGTAAACATAAATCATACAAATGACTTTGTATATGGTTTTACAGAAGAGTGTCATCATAGCCTGAGTAATAGACTTATAAATGAAAATAAGTAGTAGCTAATAGTAAGTAGTAGTATTTGAAGAGCTTCTAAATAGATTACCTACTACATAGTTGATAAGAATGATAAAAATAGTACCTAGTACTTATTACAAAACACCGAGAGCACAGAAGAAAAGTTTTATACAACGTGAGCTCAAACAACGCACACATAGACATCGAGCATTAATGAAAACGTGGACTTGGACCATTTATACATATTAAGAGTATGGAAGAAAATTTGTCTCAGGCGGGACTTGAGCCTTGACGTGACCGTCGGGACGTGAACTCCAACATTTACAACTCCAGCACCGAGCGAGACATGTCCGGCAAACTCGAATTATCCTCCATATGATACTACGATCTACTACTATTTTATCTACTAATTTAGGGAACCGTTTGTGAAATATAAAACTTCAAAGTGTAAATTTTTACCTTTTTGTACTGATTTATTAAACAATTTCTTAATTTTCATATTACGTTCTTGTTCGTAAGTAGTTCTGAGTCTCTGCGTCTGTGAGTCATGGCTATGTGTGTATGTATGTGTGTGTGCGTGTGTGCGCGTGTGTGTGCGCGTGTGTGCGTGTGTGTGTGTGTGTGTGTGTGTGTGTGTGTGTGTGTGTGTGTGTGTGTGTGTGTAATAATAATAAGTTTCTTTTCGTCTCCACAAATTACATAGTTCTCAATAAATACACAGTTGATATAATTAACATACATAATTTTGCAATTTGTGGGAGATTTGGGGTCTAAACTAAGCATAAGCCTGTATTTTAGAACTCCATTTCCATTACTTCAATTTATTTTTGACATTGTCAGCATGGTGAGTAATAAAAGCGTGAAGATACTTAACTATAAATAGATAGGCAACTAAAAGTGAGTGCGTGCGTGTGTGTGAAACTTTCCTTCTATAGTCTTGCTACCTTGTATTTTATGTTAGTGCAGTGACAAATAATGTTTTCATACATGATACAAACATGACAGAGAAATGATGTATTGTTTCCCTTATCAGCTGTTTCTATTTTGCAGGTTTTATTTTTAGATACTGCTTGGTCATATGTTATTATTTTAGTATAGTAATATAAGGGCTTATCGGTGTGATAACTGGTTATTATGACCTTGCACCACGTTCTCCCGGCATGGAGTTTGGAAAAATATGGTATTATTAGCAATAGCGATAGCCGTAGGTAAAATTAATTTTGGGTTATTTGTTCACTCTTCTTCTGATCTGCAGCCCTGAGTTATAGTATAAAATTGAAAAACAGTGTTTGATCTAGGTTTGAGTAGCCCTAGGGTGAAACTGAACTGCGGGTCAATTCACGTATTTAAAGCAGTGCAGTTGCAGTTCAGTTGCAATTAAGTTTCGATTAAAACAGCCATTTTCATATTCTTGTAACTTTGGAATCGATCTTAAAAACGCTTGAGCACCGTCTTAGAATGTGCGTTATAGCGCTCTCTAGACGCGTACTTGACGCAAGCGTATTTGAGATCGATTCCAATGTTACAAGAATACAAAAATGGCCGTTTTCATCGAAACTTAACTACAACTGAACTGCAACTGCACTGCTTTAAATATGTGAATTGACCCCTTGGACAAAACGACCTCTCTCAATCCTAGGGACCTAAGCTTCAGCCTAGTGACCCTGGAAAAACACATGAAATAGAAAAATGCACAGAGTAGTAGTTAAAAAGAACAGCCTCTGCCGAAGCAAGCTTGTTTTCAACTAAAGAATTTAAGTTGTGCTAAAATTACCGTTGCAAATTCACGTACTCCATACGAATACTTTTCGCATCATTTGCATTCACAGTTTTCACTGCCTGGCTTAAAGCAGATGCAATTTATCTTAAAAGAACAAAAAATTACGCTGTAGATAATATTTCATATACAATAGTTGCATTTTAAAGCAAAAATTAAAACTTGAAATTTCTCTTGACAATAAGTGACATAGTTCAGGTTAGATGGTTCGGCTTTCGCGCTCCGGTAAAGCGATCGGAAGTCTCGGGTTCGATTCCTGGGTTTGAACTTCAATTTTTTCTTTCAAATGCAATTATTGTATTTATATAGTAATTGGCAAGAAATGCCTATAAACATTACTATAATATTTCACATACCTTACTATAATATACACTTAAGTTGTTGTTAAATATTTACCTATCAGATTCGAAAGGTTAACATTTTCCTGAGGCAACTCTATATAAAAATGATTGTCTGTCAGGTCGGTTAACGGACGATAATTTTACATGGTAACGTCATAAGAAAACATTGATGACATTTTTAATAAACAACCATGCCTGTGACAGTCTTTTTTTATTTTTCAATTGTATCGCATGTCGCTGCAATCGCCAAAACGAGTCGACGGCCACAATACTTCAACCTATCAGCAGGCGGAACGTGAGCGAAACGGCTCACTTTTCGCGAGTGCAGCCGGTCATCGATTTATAAGACGTTATCACGTCAAAAATATATCTTAATGGACACGGTTATTTTTACCGTTAATATTTAGTAACTAGAATTGAATGGGAAACCGATAAGTATGGTGTTCTGAGGGCCCTTCGCCACTGCTACCGAAGTAAATGCCCCAATGTATTGTATCTGGATAGAAGCCGGGACGTAGTACCTGGAAGTAGTTGCGATCTAAGCTATCTACTGCCACACCTCTTTCTTCTTTTAAAGTTTAAAGTATATTCCCAAAGTTTAGTGTAATCAAGAAGGCAATTCTTCTTTTTCTTATTTCTAAAGTCTTGATAAAGATGACTGAACGTCGTCTGGTGTGACGAAGCCAGTACGTAGATTTAAACGCAGGTACAAACAGTTACGTTTCTTGGTCTATTTATAGACCATGCATGCAAATTAATCAGTCACACATTTACGTAACATAATCTAGAAAATCGTTTTATGTGGTACCTACTCATAACGTAAACAATTACCTATTATTAGCTATATTTTAGTGTTGTTTATTTGGTATACCTAATTATTAAATATTTGATGTAGGTATCGAGTAAACCTCCAAAACAAATCACTATAAATTCTCTTTCAACTTTTGTACCCACAGGTCCAGTACGAGGTGTATCACAGTGCGACAGACGCCTTCTAACTGGCCATTTACCACGCGAAGAATACTGCAACACAGGAGATGCTGGAGGGGGATTGTGACAACTGGGATCGCCCGAATGCTGTTAACACTTAATTGCATCACGCTGATGCATGACGAATGATTGAAATACCTATTCCATATTGATTTCCCCATTGTTGGTTAGCAATTGTTTGGGTAAAAGTTTTGATAGTATTGAAAATTCCAACAGTATCCATAGTCTTATCGAAATACTAGCTTATGCATGGGGCTTCACAAGTTTTAAGTTGGTTCGCCCCCTTAGAGCTAATTTCATGAATTCTTTCTTGTCACTCACTGGTCGACATCACAAAATAAACGTCTCTTCAAAATTTTAGCTGACTAGGTTTAAGGATTTAGGCTGAGTGACGATGAGTGAATGAATGTGTAAAGACATTCATCTTTATGCTAGAGCTTCTTAATACCTCCTACTCTAACTTTGAACGCGTATTTGATTTCATAGCCTATGTGCTTTTAACTACATTATTAAAAGTTCTGTAGTTTTCTCGTGATAGAGCAACAAACATTCCTCCATGCTTACAAACTTTCGGATTTAAAATATTAGTAGGATAAGAATTGTGACTAGATTTCGTGATCGCGATCGTATTCACTACATATCGATAGTATTTACGAGTATAGTTAGGCAGGCAAGGCAACACTAGTAGGTACACATGCCTATTATTGTGACTACACGTGTGGAGCATAATACTACCTCATGTGAGGAATATTTCATCACACGTCATCAAGCGTGCTTAATTAACTACTCAAGTGAACTAATTAAGGGAAATACATACGTTAGTATATAAATAAAACTAGTAAACTATACGAAATTATATTTTACTAAGGAAAACAATGTTACTTTCCCTATTTGTTATGTATCTACATGTTAATTAAGATGGGGAATTCACAACACCAAAAAAAGATAAGTACCTGTTCTTAATTTGGAATTGTGTATTTTCCGTGCGTTGTTGTTAACTTTAGACCTTGGCTGCATTCACTTGAAAAGGAAAGGAAATACCCAAACTTACTCATTACATTAAAAAAAATGTGTTTTCAGTTCAACAGTAAAATAACTATAACATCATCTTGAATTTTGATACCTTATTGATCAGCCCAGGTTCCTGCTTCCTAGTTTTATCGTTCCATACCTACTTATCGTCGGTCGTATTTAGTCATTTCATTTCACGACCAGGTTTAATTTCAATTCACGTATTTAAAGCAGTGCAGTTGAAGTTCAGTTGCAGTTAAGTTTCGATTAAAACGGATATTTTTGTATTCTTGTAACTTTGGGATCGATCTCAAATACGCATGCGTCAAGTATGTGTCTCGAGCTCGCAATCACGACATTCTAGTACAGTGCGCAAGCGTTTTTATGAACGATCCAAAAGTTACAAGAATACGAAAATGGCCGTTTTAATCGAAACTTAACTGCAACTGCACTGCTTTATTTATATATAATACGTGAATTGACCCCTTATTCGCCACGCGGCTTTTATGAATTGCATCAGCTACTTTAGCTACGTATGGCATCTGTATTGAAAGCTGTAGTAAGTAACCTTAAAGGTTCATTTCCGTGCATCGCGACCGATCGTGAGCCGCTCGCGGCTTACGACAAGCGGCTGACGCTCGCGGCCGATGCGACAATATTCACAGTGCGCGCGCAGGCCTACGACAGTCGTCGGCCGCGCGCGTCTGTCACTTACCTCAGCCGCTTGTCGTAAGCCGCGAGCGGCTCGCGATCGATCGCGATGCACGAAAATGAACCTTAAGGACCCTTTCTGAAGGTGTATCATACTATAGTTTACTTCAATGTTCATTGCATATTCATAATACAATTTTAAAAACATCTACACAATAATAGTACCTTCATTGTTCGTCCTAGAATACCAATCATTACGTTTTTTAATCCACGTTTGTTTTCCCAGGTGTACGCCATGTATCTTGATGTAGTTACAGGCACATACATACATTGTTTATTTATATAAAAATAATACGTATACGTGTGTATTGCGTCTTGTTGTTATTATTCAGAGCAGCTGATGGTCGGTTGGAATAAGTTTATGATATTAATACTGCGTAGTAATCCATCTACAGTCTACTTAATCAAGGTATGAAATATGCCGTAGGTACTTAAATCTATTAGCCCCTTTGTAGGTATAAGCTTCAAAATCTTGGGGCTAGAGAAATCTCACAATATCAAACAATTTTTTTACCTAAATTTGCCAAAATCACACCCTCTTTTTAATAGTAGGTAACCGACCCAACTTTCCCTCACATGAAACATATCCGCTGTGGACCAGCGTCATTAAATTACGATAGTATCGTACACACTAACATTTAGATTTTCGCGTTGCCTGATTATAAATATTTTGGACTCGGGAAATTATCACGAATTTTTTACCTTAAAATTGCTCGAGGTTTCGACCAGGTTGCACCGGCCGTAGTCAAAAGACTTGTCCTTGTGAATTCCCATATCTAAAATGTCCATAATTTTGTTCGTATTATCTCGACGGGATTGCGGCTAGTAGGACCTACCTATCGAACCTCTCTCAGAGAGGAGGCATGTGTCCTTGCTGTGGGCACATTTAGGGATAATTGATTTATTCTTTCGTGTAATTTTAATGACAGGAAATATTACTGAACAATGGTTTCTCAACGATCATCCTAGAAGATTAAGATCATTAGGAATTCTTCCTTTCTGTTGTAGATAACGCAATAAATTGGAATTTTCCGGTACGTCCATCCGACGACTAAGTACTTATATTTGAATTATAGACGATTGTTTGTTACTAATTCATTGTTTTATCAAATGGTTGTAATTTTCCAAAAGCCTGCTCTAAAAATATCACAAGAACTGGGTCAAAAGATTAGAATCTGTATACTTTGATTCTAAACTGTAGTGTTAGTAAACACTTACTTATCTAAGTGTTTTGAAAAATAAACACAGCCCAAAATAGATAAAAGGTGATAATGCACTTGTTTATAAAAATACGAGTAAAAATAAGGTTGTTCCGACACAATGCAGCTGTTTTATGAGTCATACTAAATCAAGCTGGTCGAAATAAACAAGAATGAATAGGTACCTACCTACATGGGATAATAAAAAAAAAAAAATATGGCTCACTTATTGCAAGATCGTCATAACTAAAAAATACAAATTTTACAAGAGGCCCATTTAAACTTTGTATTTTCTTTCAACTTCTGTACCCACAATTTGTGGGTACAATAAGTGAGCGATATATCCATTAAACTTATTATTATGCCCAAAAAAACCGATCTCTAATCTAAAGGGAAAATAATTTTATACCAAGATCTATAAACAGAACAGAAATTTAATTTCTTCTTAATTATAACAAATTATAGACAATAGGATATAACTTGTCAAAGAAGGCTCTATGATATATATAATAGATGCTATTTTGATAATATTTCAACAAGTTCTACCTTATTTAGAATTAAATAACTTAATAAGGGCGTAAATATTTAATAAGGGCTTGACCCATCTAAAAGAAGGTTTTATAATAAAAAAATAAAAATAAAAATAAAAATAAAAATAAAAATGTTTTATTTTCGAACATCTAAGGCTCATAGGGTGTTAGTACAATTGCTTAATAACTATGTTAGTATACATACTAAAATACTAAAATACCTACCACAAATGAAAATCAAAATTGGCTACAATGGGGAGATTCATCAAATTCCACTAATAACATGCAACTTGATAAACCTACCCATGGTCGGCCCATCCAGCCTCTCTGCAAATACCTTCAGGAGGCTGTTGGTGCTTTCCCCTACTCTGCGTATTACCGACGCAACCTTCTTACGCATTATCGCAAAGTAGTCATCAGTATGTGCGTCAGCGAACATGCCCGATGCACTACAATAAGGTGGAAGCCGCAACAACGCCCTGAAGGCATTATTATATTGAATTCGCAGGGTGTTGTCCGCTTTTTGGGTATGACTAGCCCAAAGGCTGCTGGTGTAAAATGTTTGGCAGTAAGCCTTGAAAAGTGTAATTTTAACAGGTACTGAACAACCAGCAAACCTTCGAGCCACCATATTACCCCTTACAGCCAACGCCCTACGCTCTCTTTCCATGTCCAAGTCATCTTTTAAATCCTCAGTAACAATGTGTCCCAGATATTTAAACTTAGTTACTCTCTGTAATAATGTACCACTAAGTTGAACGGGAGGGATGTGTGTTGGACTTTTATTTTTCCCTCTAAATACTAACATCTCACTTTTCTTAGGGTTATATTTTAGACCATGCTGTTCGGCATATACTTCAAACTTCTACTTTATCAAGTTTCAAAAAACGCAACAACTTTTGTGGCAAAAGTTTAATATGGACTATTAAACTTTTGCCAAAGGACTACACCTAAAATAATGTAAATCGTGGTAAGGTGTAGTCCTATTTACCCGTACGTGACCTAAGAAGCTCATGATTCACGTTGCAGTTCATTCATTCATATACTTACAGTAGGTACGTATATGAATGAATGAACTACACCGTGAATCATGAGCACCTTACCACAATTTACGTTAATTTAGGTACATATTATATGTACTTTTTAAGTAAATATTGAAACTGTAAAGACAGCGTGAACGTGATGAATCATAATAAGCAGGTACTGTAACGTTCTAAAATAACACATATTTTAATAACACGGGAAACCAGTAAATTCTGTGTAAATAAATGTAGGTAAGCAAACTAAGTCACGCCGAGTTTAATGTTATTGCGTCGCAATTGCACAATGTATGATATATAGTAACTAGAGGTACCTAGTAGGAATCAGTATTCTAGCAAATCTAATAACGGAGAGGATTATTTAAAACTAGCTGACCCGCGCATCTTCGTGTGCGTAAATTTACCCCGTTTTTGCAACATTTCTTATTGCTGCTCCCCTCCTTATTTCTTCACTATTTAATGGATGTTATTATACATTTAAACCTTCCTCTTTAATCAATCTATCTATTAAAAAAAACCGCATCAAAATCCGTTGCGTAATTTTAAAGATTTAAGCATTTTAGGGATAGAGAAAGCGACTTTGTTTTATACTATGTAGTGATTAGGTTACTTAAAGGTAATGTGTTTAGGAGTATTCAGTCAGGCAACAAATGTGGAACCTTATTTCTTATTACCGAAGCATTATTACGGGGTTTATTATCATGTTTATAAAATAAAAGCCCCTTAAAATAAAAGATTAAAACCTTAAACTTTTGTCTCATTTGTATCAGCTTGAAAATTAAGCCCATTTATTTATGTCAGTTAGAAAGATTATCTGGATCAGTTCCGAAAGAAAAATAATAACATTAGGGAAACCAAACCAATGAGAAAAGTAAATAGGTAATATGATAAAGCTGAAGAGTTTGTTTGAACGCGATAATCTCAGGTCTGAAACTACTGGTCTGAATAGACTTCTTTTTTACTGTTGGGTACCCCATTAATCGAGGAAGGCTATAGGCTATATATATATATATATATATATATATATATATATATATATATATATATATATATATATATATATATATATAACATCACGCTACGGCCAATAGAAGCGGAGCAATGTAAAATATTGCAAAAACGAAGAAAGTTGACGCAGACGTAGTTGCGGACAGCTAGTTTTATTATAACAACTAAGTATTTTGCTTTGCGTGTATGTCAGCAAGTGAATAAGATTACCCACGTAGCTCTTTGGGGAGCTGCTGTCCACAACGAGAAGACCGAAAAGGCTCAAAAAAAATATGATTCTCTGAATAATGGTAATGTAATACATGCCCTTCTGTCAACACCCTAATCTAATAAATGGTCCGTATATCAAGGAAAACGCAATGTTATTGCGATGGCCATCAAAACAAACATATGAGGAATAAACAAACGGTAAGAATGAATAATACGGTTTAATGAAAACAATGGGTAGATGTTTGTGCTGGTAAACAGACAAAGGTCAGAGCAAAATTCGATAAATTAGTTTAAATGTGTTATACGAGATAAGTGGTGTTGTTTTATGAGAGAATATTGTCTCTAACTATTTTGTACGTGTATGTATAACTAGCTGTCCCGTGCAACTTCGTCTGCGTAACTTGACCGGTTGCGAAACAGGTGGCTTCAGGTACGCAACCCCGACTTCCCGAGCCGCCAATCACTGCACTCCCAACCATCCCTGCACATTGGTGTACACTGTCCTCCCTTTCCTTTCCTACTACTTGTGGTAGCATCTAGCGACCGGGTAGGTACCACAGCTTGGCTTATTTTGATCGTATAGCAAATTCCTTGTGTCTCTAGCAAGTTTACAAAAGTTTACAAAATAATCACAAAATTAAATGAAATGGTTACTTTTTTTAAAAAAATAAAGAGGTGTCTTATGGACACCCGTTTAGAGCGTATTTCCTTTTGTTACCTACATATTTTTTGTATTTGTAAAAAATCTGGAATAACATATTATTAAAAAAAAACTATTTTGACTAAAGATGGTATACTTTGCACTATGCCAATCCGTACTTGGATATTGTATCCCAGTCTGGGGTGGTGCAAGTAAGACATGTCTTCTCAGAGTAGAGAGAGCACAAAGGGCGATACTCAAAGTAATTACAAAAAAACCTCGCAGATACCCTACTGCGAGATTATACTCTGATTGTAATGTGCTAACGGTCCGTCAACTATTTGTGCTACGATCTGTTCTGAGAAGACATCAAAGTGTCCCAGTATGCGATCAAAAAAAAAGAGCCCTACGTCTAACACGTATACCACATTACACCACATTTGCAACACACCAATACTATACATTAAGTACTCGCATTTACCAAAAAATCAATAGAACGATTTCCATCACGAACCTAAACACACACAAACTTAAATCTAAAGTCACAGAGTGGCTACTACAACAGGATTATGCTCAGACAGAGTCCTTGCTTAAGTTCGACAACTAAGTTACATACACAATCACACACACACACACACACACACACACACGCACACACACGCACGCACACGCACACGCACACATACACACACACACACACACACACGTTTGTTATATTTTACCTCCTCTTTCTAAACTGTATAAAAATAATAATAAGGATATCATTTCACATTCAAGACTTAATTTTATTGTTAAAACTATAAATCGACACAGTCTACTATGTTTATACTATTGTTGTTTACGACATTCTCAAGGCTGAACACTGTCTCTCAAGATACAGGTTACCCTAGTTTGAGAGGCAGAGTTATATTTTATTGTACAGACTCGATTACAACAACCATTGTAAATTTATAAACTGTATCTTTGAATCTGTATATGAATCTTTTTTGGATAATAAATCATTATTATTATTATTATTATTTTAAATTAAGATTTTTCACACAGACAGTTTGACATAGGTCGAATAAACATTATAACCAAATTATAAGCTTTGACAATAATATGTATGTAGGCACTTTCGTTTGTTACAGACGATTTAAGGTGCAGTGTGACACAACGCTTTTGGTGACTATATACTTATGCCAATACGAGATCCGCACAGCCGACCGCAGACCCGACAAGAGAACATACTGGTGCTGGGTGTTAACCCACTCTGATGCCTAGCTGGTCTCTTGTTGTCGTCGAGTAATTGTAACCAGACCTCGTCGCAACATTTTTGACCCTTTGCTATGCAATTTCTCCCCTCTGTACATTTCTCCGCAAGTTTCTATCAGCCACATTGATTAATTTTTAAAAGTTATTATGTCCCGTTTGGCGCAGTCTTTAAATCAGAGCAATGGCCTCCTAACTTTTTGCCTCCGCTATTTCTCCAAGAAGAACACGCCGTGGTAGTCTTGAGGATTCCATCATATGTATATGCCCTAGCCAACTCAGACGCTTCTTTTTGAGCAGCAGTTGTGTGATTTACATAACTCTTCTTTTGTGATCCTGTTTACCAGGTAACGCCCAAGATCTTACGCAGACATTGCGTGTAAAAGGAGTTAAATCGACGTACATGTTTTGTGTACGACGTCCAGGTTTCAGCTTTATACAAGAGTATGATTCCGACAGGAGCCTTGAAAACTAGCATTTTGGTCTTGATTGTAAGGTGTTAATTGATTCATACTCTTAGGGTGCTTTTCCACCAGAGAAGTGCTACGCAGCTCTGCTGTGAGAATGTGAAAGCTAAGCTACGTTACTATGTGACCGTTTCCACCGATGCTAAGCTATGTATGTAGCGGGGCGAGTAAGAAGTGCTATGATATGGTAGCTGTGCGTGCCTACTGTAGGTACTACTTATTCTAGCTTCACATAATCATAAATAATAGATTTTTGATCGATGTCAAAATGTAACACTATTTTTCGTCTAGCCTCTCTGGCCACAAACAAAAAACGTGCGATAAGGAACTACGTTCCAAAAATGTATACCTAGGTACTCGTGAGCACTTTCATTTGCTCACGAGTAGGTACCTACTACCCTATGGTAGTGGTAAAATAACTGTGAAGCTGTGTGTATTAGTGGTAGTGCTTAAAATTATAGAAAACATTTTTAAATTCATAGGAACCCTCATAAAAATGGGTACTTAGTACTTACCTACATAGGTAGGTACTTATTTAATAGGTAACATTTTCTTTTTATCAGAAATATTACGAAACACACTCAACACTAAAAATGTCAGTATCGTGTATCGTACACAGCACTCAAAGCGGTAGATAATTACATATTTACAGGAACAACATTTGAGTCATCCATTTATTTAGTAATTCTATGAAACAGTGCAAAAGATTATAAAATGAGTCAAAGGTTTATGAATATAAAATATGTAATAAAACTTACTTTTGTTAAGATAACATTAAGCCTAACTCCGGTCATGTCCGGTTCGTATATCTAATAATATAGATACATTAATTTATTACCTACAACATTTAAAAAGTGGTCATTGTTTTAAAATGATTTACTCAATATAAAACATATTAGTTCAAGGCGTTTACATGCTACGACAGGTTACTTAAAATACCTACCTACCTAAAAAATAAACGCGCGTCAACGCGTGTCAAGCACTCATCATCTGAACATAGGTTTATTTATACGCGACTTTCACTTCGACTTAATAGTTACACGTTCTACGTAACTTACGATTTCCGTAGCCGTTGAGCTACGACATTAGGTAAACTCCCTAAAGGTTCATTTCCGTGCATCGCGGCCGATCGCGAGTCGCGCGCGGCTTACGACAAGCGTCTGACGCGCGCGGCCGATGCGACAATAGTCAGAGCATGAGAATGTATGGTGCCGTTTCCGAGGTAAGCGACAGACGCGCGCGGCCGACGACTGTCGTAGGCTGCGCGCGCACTCAGAATATTGTCGCATCGGCCGCGAACGTCAGACGCTTGTCGTAAGCCGCGCGCGGCTCGCGATCGGCCGCGATGCACGGAAATGAACCTTAACAGAGACTAAGTCTCATTCAACCGAAGGAAAATAAAAAGAGAATATGGCTAAAAGGACAACTAATTCTTACTAACATCCTTTAACAAATAATAATATACCTACCATATCTTAATTTCATCCATCCGGAACATCGAAGAATGCTAATTCAAGTCTCTCTATTTAGGAGTGAAAAACTTGACTGCCTCGTTGGCGTAGCAAGAGTGTATACCTATACGGTTGTTGTGCAAGAGCTATAAGGTTCGAATCCCACATGTTACGGAGCTTTGTGAGGTCCATAAATGTTGGTTCCGAATCTAGTGTAATTTGTGACCGTACTTAGTGTACATATACACTAATTACGGTCCTCCGCGCGACAGGGCTTATAGGTATAAAGATGACTAAAAGTATTTTCGTACTCTGTGTAATACCATAAAATGACATAAAACGTTATCGCCCGTAACTATTACATTGCTATTACATAATAAAATAAAATAAAATAAAATAGCCTTTATTGCTGTTACTTTTCTTACAATTGTTATATGCCTACTTGCTAAAACTTAATTTAATTATATTTAATCGATTCGTAATTTAATAATCGGCAACTGGATGTTTGTATTTCTACAGCTTGTCTGTCGACAAAGGCCTCCTCTAAAGATTTCCACGCATTTCTGTCTCTTGCTAAACGGGTCCATATCGGACCAGCTATTTTCTTAAAGTCGTCTTCCCATCTTTTGGTTTGTCTGCCTCTATTTCTTTTGCAATCTCTTGGATACCATTCGGTTACTAACTTAGTCCATTTTTCTTTTCTTTCTCTTAACATATGTCCCGTCCAGCGCCATTTAAGCGACCTGTAGGTTGTGTGTACATTTTTAAATTTTGTTTTCTTTTTGATATCTTGTAATTTCACTCTATCTCTTCTTTTTATACCTAAAATACTCCTTTCTATCGCATTTTGGCAGACTTTTAGTTTACTTTCTTGTAGTTCTGTTAACGCCCATGTCTGGCATCCGTATAGTAAGCATGGCATTATGCATATTTCATATACTTTCTTTTTTCCCTTCATTGGCATATCTTTATCCTTCATTATTTCCTTGAGAGACCAAAACCGCTTCCATGTATTACTTATTCTTCGTTCTATTTCTTTATTCATGCAATCATCTGTAGATATAAGTTGGCCCAAATATATATATTCATTTACATATTCTATTTGTTCATTATTTACTGTTATTTGTTCGTTGGTAACTTGTTTGGAATTCGTCATAATTTTGGTTTTAGTTAGGTTCATTGTCAAGCCGGCCTTAACACTTTCATCGGATAGTTGCTTCAACATTAGTCCCAGAGTTCCTGCGTTCTCTGAGAACAAAATCAAATCGTCCGCGAAGCGCAGATGGTTGAGATTTTCGCCATTTATATTGAGGCCATTTTTAGTCCAGTTTAGATTTCTGAAGATCATCTCCAGCACTGCTGAGAATAATTTTGGTGATATAGGATCCCCTTGGCGTACACCTCTTTTAATTGGAAATTCGTTACCCGTCGTTTCAAGTTTAACTTGTGCTGTGCCCGCTGTGTATACTTTTTCGATTATTCGTATGTATTTTTCTTGCACCCCTTGTCTGTTTAGAGCTTCCCATATATACTCATGTTCCAATGTATCGAACGCTTTGTTGAAGTCAACAAACCCAATGTAATATGTTTTATTATATTCTCTATATTTCTGTAGTATTTGTTTTAGAGTGTGTATATGATCTATAGTTGAGAATTTGCTTCTGAAGCCGGCTTGTTCCTTAGGTTGGTTTTCATCAAGTGTATTGGTAATTCTGCTTAGTATGATTTTCGAAAATATTTTATAAATATTGGACATTAGACTGATAGGTCTGTAGTTTCCTATATCGCTCTTGTCTCCCTTCTTATGTAGCAGTATGATCGTCGATTTTGTCCAGTCTTCCGGGATGGTTTCCGTTTCGAGGATCTCATTGAACAAATCTGTAAGTTTTGGTGCTATCACTGGTAACGTTGTTTTTAGTAGTTCATTTGTGATTAAATCTGATCCAGGTGCCTTATCTAGTTTTTGTGATTCGATAGATTTTATTGTTTCTTCATTTAGAATTGGTTTAATCTCCTCTTTGTTTACTGAATGATATCCCTTTAATAGTTGTACCCCTTTTCGACTTTGATATAAATTTTGGTAGAACTTCGTAGCGATCCCTATTATTTCTGGTCTTTTGCTGGTCTTTACACTATATTTATTTTTCATATTTGGAATCCAATCCTTTTTGTAATTAATTTCTTTAAGCGCTTTCTTTATTCCTCCTGTTTTTTCTATATGTTTTCTTAATGTTGCTAATCTTTTTGTTTTTCTTTCTTTCCTAAGTTGTTCGCTAATCTTTTTGCTTATTTCTGCTATCTTTTGTCCATTATTATTATTATTTTTGCCTTGTTGTATAAGTTGTTTCCGTTCTTGTAATAGTTGCTTAGTTTTAACTGATATCTCTGTCTTGCTTGTCATGTTTACTTTTTTAGTTTCTGTTTTTAATAGATTAAGCAATCTGATGTATTTTTCTTGAGTCGATATAGATTCTTTTCTCTCACTTTGCAAGGATATTTCGAGGTTATTCAGAAGCAAATTGGTGTTACCGGTACATTCGATGGCTCTCATACTGTTGTGAAACTGTCGTGCCTTTTTAGCAGGTGTTCCCGAGAGTTTTGCTCTAACCATTCTATGATCCGAGTTAAAATTAAAATTGCTTAGAATAGACAAATCCTTAAAAACTTTTACATTGTTGGACAAAATATAGTCGATCTCATTTTTATACCGGCCATTAGGAGAGATCCAAGTCCATTTCTTTGATGGTTTCTTTTTGTAAAAACTGTTTAAGATGTGCAACTTATTTTCAGTAGCAAAAGATACTAGTCGTGTGCCGTTTTTACTTCTTTTGCCAAATCCATGACTTCCTACATTATATTCTTCTCCACTTTTTTGCTTTCCAATCTGTCCATTAAAGTCGCCCATAACTATTATGTTTTTGGATGCATGTGCAGTGATGGATTGTAGGTCTTCGTAGAATTTTTCGATTTTTGTTATGTCTTCTTTTCTATTTGATTCAGTAGGCGAATACGCCTGGATTATAGACCATATTTTTTCTTCCTCTCCATCTGCAGGTAATTTAATGTTGAGAAGTGCAATCCGTTCTGAAATCCCTCTTAGTTCTTGTATGTTTTTGGCAAGGTTTCTTTTAATCATGAATCCGACTCCGTATAATCCGGGCGTTTCCCCAATATGGTGTAGTATGAATTTTCCATGGTCTTCTATGCTTTCCCCAATTCTTCTCACTTCACTTATACCAATTATGTCCCATTTTATTTCATCCAAAGCATATTCCAGTTCTTGCAATTTTTCCGTAGTTCCTAGTGATCGACAGTTTAAAGTTGCTATATAAATATCGTTGTATTTATTTTTTCTGATATTTTTTATCTTTAGAGGGTCGTGGTCATTTTCCCCCACGAGGACCAGTCGGCTTGGGGGAGCTATTACATAACGTTTTACAATTGAATCCGTAATACATCTGAATCCACCTAACCGTAGGTAATACCTACGTAGGTACTAACTGCATCTACGCACTCAGTATCCACGTATGTAAACTAATACATAGGTTGGTAAGTGTTGATATTTTAATAGGTAATAGTAAAATATTATAGATATTTTTTTTTTAAATACGACTCCCGCAGTAGGGTACAAGCCCTGTGTCGCGGGGGACTTTACAAACATACAAGTCACAGACACAAATTACACCCAGACTCGGAACAACAATTTGTGGATAACACAAAGTGGTGTCCCGTGTGGGAATCGAACCCACGACCTCTTGCGTAGCAGTCAGATACACTCCCACCGCGCCACCGAGGCAGTCAATTACACTTCCTTCACCTGAAATTAAAAAACCAACAAACAAAATCTACAAAGAGACCTTTTATTTTTTACTAGCGACATCTATTGAAAAAATGTTGAAATCAGAATGAGTTTCAACAGGAAAACCGCGTGTGTGACAGCTTTCCTTCAGGATTGCTTTGAGAAAATAAAGAATTTGGTCAAAACCTACAAAAAAAAAGGATTTAGCCAATTGTTGTCCATCATAGAATTTTATAAGCTACGGGTCTTAATCGCGTAAATATTTGATTTTAAGGCTAAATACCTTTGTTTTATTTCCCGACGTTTCGACCGTAACCGAGTGGTCACGGGTAGACTGGTTCAGCGCAGCGTCGCCTCCGTAAAGCGCGGGTTTCGGAAACTACCCTCGCTTGATTTTTATCACTTACCTACTATTACGGAACCGTCGGTACTTCGACACAGAACGCTCACGACATCTGCACACTGGCGTGTAATGTTTGTTCGGCGGTGTGTAGCTTATAAAATTCTAAAATGTGTACAAATCGCGAAAGTTACCGAACATATCATAGACTTTGGATAAACTAGTATATCTTATGTCTATTGAACATATATTGTTGTCAATTGTTTTGGTCCTGTAACCGTACGAAGACAGTACTCTGATCTGATCACGCCCACTGTTTTGTGTCCGTGGTCGTACCGAGGTACCTACTGCCTATGAAAAATAAAATAAAACAAAATAAAACGCCCAATTAATATTTCGGTAACTACCGGTCTTTAACTAATAAGTAGATAGATAAAATAATAATAATATATTGGGACAACTTACACAAAGCTATCTGATCCCAAACTAAGCAGAGCTTGTACTATAGAAACCAGACAACCGATAAACATACTTATATACTTCTAAACACATACATATTATAGATAAATAACACCCAGACACAGAATAAACCATCGTGCTCATCACACAAAGTTTTATCCTGGGTGGGGATCGAACTCACGACCTCTTGCGTAGCAGGCGGATACACTTCCACCGCGCCACAGAGGCAGTCAATATTACGTAACTATGAGTACTTACTGTCTAAAATCAACAATAAATTGTCTTTGTACCTATGTAAAAAACCTACTTTCGATGCGGTTGTGGGTTCGATTGCATTTTTAGACTCGGAACAATCTATATATGTGTAACTACTCCCACAGCACCAGATTTTTTCAATTAATCAATCAATCAGCCTGTATCGGTCCACTGCTGGACATAAGCCTCTCCTAACTTACACCACAACATCCGGTCCTCTGCCCTCCACGTCCTATTCATTCCAGCGACTTTCTTTATGTCGTCAGTTCATCTGGCTGGGGGTCGTCCTACCTTACCAAGTCGCGGTCTCCACACTAGGACTCGTTTGCTCCATCGGCCATCGGTCCTTCGGCAATAATGGCCAGCCCATTGCCACTTCAGCGTGCTTACCTTCGTGCTATGTCGTTAACTTTGATTCTTTTTCGAATGACCTCGTTGCGAATTTTATCGTTCAAAGAGACTCCAAGCATAGCTTGCTCCATAGCCCGCTGCGCGACTTTGAATTTGTGGACTAGCCCAAGTGTCCACGTCTCGGCGCCGTATGTCATAACAGGTAGGACGCACTGGTTAAATACCTTGGTCTTCAGGCATAGAGGCGATGAGAAGACTCGACGAAGTTTGCTAAACGCTGCCCAACCCAATCGAATACTCCTGTCGACCTCTTTCTCGAAATTGTTTCTACCAAGTTGAATAACCTGCCCTAGGTAGATAGATTCTTGAACAACCTCGAACATAGACCCTTCGACATAAATTAGTTTCGGCATGACACGTTCATTAAACATGATTTTGGTTTTTTCCAAATTCATGCCGAGACTAACACGTCTAGAGGCTCTATAATCCTCAATAAGCCATGCAACATTTCACTAAGTTGCTTCAGCGACTCAGCTACTATGACGATGTCGCCGGCAAATCGAAGGTGCGAGATGTACTCACCGTTTCTAATTATGCTCTGTCCAGTCCAGTCTAGTGTCATAAAGACGTCTTCAAGAGAGTTGGTGAAGAGTGTCTTACACCTCGGCGCAGCTCTATTGGTCTAGTCTTGTGGTCCTGAATCTGGACGGTCATGGTGGCGGTGTCATACTGGCATCTCAGCACCTCGATATATCGCCAGTCTATACGGCATCGTTCCAGAGCATCCAGAACCGCCCAAGTTTCGATGGAGTCGAAGGCTTTCTCGTAGGCCATAAAAGCCCTATACAGCGGCTGATTGTACTCTTCGGTTTTCTGAATAATCTGTTCTTGTTCCGTGGGCTGGAACTCGTCGAATTTTCTTGTGAGATAGGTCTGTAGTTCTTACCCAAGGTTATATCACATTTTTTGAAGAACAGAACTACCACACTCCCGCTCCACGCTTGTGATGTTAAGCCTTGGTGGATAACGGGATTAAAAAGGCTCGTGAGCTCTTTCAAGACTGGGATCCCACCCCCTCTTAGAAGCTCTGTAGTAATTCCGTCATCACCTGGCGCTTTATTGTTCTTAAGTTGATCGAGAGCTGGCTCGACCTCGCTCAGGCCGACATCCGAAATATCCTCGGGTGTAGTGGCGCGTAAGTGGGTCTCTGTGGTCGTCAACGCTAAGTCCGGTAGGTTTAGCCATCCGTGATGCGTACATCCGTGAGGTATCCATAGAAGCTCTCGATTTCCTCGAGTATATCTCAAACCTTGAGGTGACGGTTTTGCGATCCGCGGTGTTCAGTTTCGTCAGATAGGGTCTGCCAAGCTGTTGTGCGAAAACTCTAGTGCTCTGATTTGCTTAATCTCAGTATCGATGGCGCGAGTATTGGAGCGTCGGATGTCATGTCGCGTCAGCTTCCTGACCTTCAGGTTTATAGCTCCCCTAACTAACGAAGACATTTGCGTATCTCACTCTATGACTGGAAATTGTTAGGATTGGGCATTTTTTGTGTTGGACATTTTTCCGGTTGGATATTAGTCGTACGAGCCAAAAATATATGGACTCTGGTGAACCGCGGGAATAATATATTTTCCGTAGTCCACCTACTAGGTGAACTACTGTACTCAAGTAAAATACCCCGTAACACAGGGCACATTTTTTTCGCGAGGTAGTCATAGAATATGAGACTAAAGGCTATCAATAAATATGAAAAGCTTTAAATAGCAAAAATTATAGAAATAAAAACACTATTTAATAAAAAGTCGTATATTGAATTTATTAACAAAGCTATGACACTGCGTGCCGTAAGGTACACTGATTGGCATTTGGCTGCGCCCGCGCTTCGGACGCCACATCTATATCAACGACGGACGCTATACGCTGACGACTTTGCGCGCTGGATCTTTTTTAGAAGGATCTGGAAAAATATGGGATATTCATAGATACACTGCACCGCGGACCAAACGGTATATTCATTACTGACCTCTATAGTATGTAGCGTACTAGTCGTTGGACAGGCTACCGCCGACAACAAGCTAATTATGTACACATGTACACCATAGTAGAGGAGCCCAGTAATGCCTCATTCAAAGAGCATGTAAAATAGCCTCATTTACGAATTGGAGAATTTTGACTTTATGCAGGTGAGTGTTTACGCAGGTAATTGCCCCCCCCCCTTCCCCGCGGTGTTGGTGGGTGGTGTACCAATATTGAATCAAATAAATGCACCTTCCCCCGTCGTGCGAGCGACTCACGCTTGGCCGATTGAGTCAAATGTTGCCCCCCCCAGAATATAGTTCTAGATCCGCGCCTGGCCTGCCCGCACTGAATTCCAAATTGGCGTTATATGAGTGCGTTTACGGAGAAGCGGTTGTGCACGCGTTTGCTTGAAATTGAGCTTTTTTGCGGCCAAGTCTGCGGATGGCATCGACGCGTTTCACGCGGCCTTTATAGCAGCGGCGCGGCGCACACCGCAGCAATTCTCAATGAAGCGATCCTTAGCCTGCGGCGGAACAGTCAGTCAGTCTGCCAGTCTTATTTGGAATAATATTTATATATTTTGCACTACGCAGACGGAAGTAATCGTTGCAATGAAGTATGATATGATATTTTCTTTTGGAAGAAAATTGAATTGTTTAATACAAGAATACCCGATTTTTATACGATGCATGATAGCCGCCACTTTTCTGCGCGGGCGCAGCGGCGGGCACGGCCACACTTCCCGTCTCGCATCTCCATAAACAACATCGTATATTACAATAATTGCATTTTTGAAAGATAGAAAAATTTGAATCCAGACTCAGGAATCGAACCCGAGACTTCCGTAGCCAAACCGGTTTGGCTACGGAAGTCTCGGGTTCGATTCCTGAGTCTGGATTCAAATTTTTCTATCTTTCAAAAATGCAATTATTGTATTTGTAAAGTCTTTGGCAAGAAATGCCTATAAAAATTACTTCAACATCTCATCTCATGTTTATGCTTACGCGTACAGAAAAAACGTCCAATACGTCGCGAGATACCACGCCACACGCGACGCCCCGCGTCGCCGTAAATGAGGGCTTAGAGATTTTTAGATTTACTGGACCGCGGTAGTTTAACATAAGGGAGAAAAAAGATTCGGAGTAGTATCTGACCATGTCAGTTTCTCCATTTAGCCACCTCAATAATCGACCCTAAGCAGGGTGGGTGGATACTCAAAACTATGGCCGAGAATACACCTCGGTAAGTGTCTTTTCGGATGTCTCCGTTTCAGGGTGTATCTTTAGGGGTGGCTGAATGAAATGACTGACCGAGGTAGCGTTTGGTGTGCCTGTACTTTCATGCAGTGCTTGATATGTAGTAATTGTACCAGACATACTTTCGTTTCTCAAATTTATCTTACTTTACAAAAAAAATATTATACATACCATATTATCATGTTCTATCTTTCTTTGCTGATTCTTTCTAGTTACAGCGGCGGAGGGCACAGGTTTCTTGACTGGCTGTTCCTTGGTAGGTGGTATGGAAGACTTTCTGGTGTTCCTGGCACTCAGGATCTTGGTCAAGAGTATGTGATTGTGCCTCTGGATCTCGCGGAGGCGATCGTTCGTGAATGACATGTTGTTTCGGCGAGTCGGAGGTACTGAAACTGACCTGAAAAACGCGGTGATTCATTGATCAGGATAATTTTTATTGAAAGACAACTTCCGCACTAGCGTACAAGTACGCGCAGCGGAATATTTTTACAAACATATAAAGTACGCAAAGTTGGAACAACAATTTGTGGATCATTCCAAAGGAATGTGTGTTCGATACCCACATGGAAATACCCATATCGAGCACACAAATTCTAACGCAGACTGATGACCGCAGATTTATGCAGTTTGGCAATAATACAATGCTTTTTTAAAGGAGATTGCTTGAAAAGAGTGATAAAATAGAAAAACCAAATGATGTCCCACACATTTTAAACTGCCCATGTGTCACTTGATTCTAAAGCAAAAATGAGAGGTATACCTCTGGTCGCTTTAGTTTCCTTAAAAAGGGTTACTGCGAAGAACGACACACAAGCGTCGTTGCCGTACCCAGGCGCGGATCCCGTACTTTGTTCAGGGAAGGCAACATATGACTCAACTGACCAAGTGTGAGTGGGGTCCATTTGATTCAACGCCAGCCACCTCCCCAGCAGGGGGAGCAACTGCCTGTCAAAACAAATCGGCCCAGTGTCAAAATTCTCAAATACCTGAAAAAACGGGGTTTTAGTCAAGTCAGGCGGGGCCGAGGCCTCAGTTGCCCTCCCCTTGGATCCGCGGCTGGTCGTACCACCGTCAGAATTTTAGTTGCAGGCAAGTGATGTATTTCACAGTAAGAAATTCATCTCATTAAGACTCAAACTTACCCAAAACTGGTAGATCTCCCACTCCCACCCGACACAGAAGACTTCATACTAGGCATTGTAGTCTGACTTTTGGACATTTTCACTGTGTTCGACTTGTCTGTATGATGACTTGTCATTATTTCTTCCCTAATGGTGTCAGTCATGGCGGACTTCAACTCAGTCTTAACGGACTCTTCATCTTCGTCCACCTCTTCAAATTCATCCGAATATGCATCTTCCTCTCTATAGGCTTCGGTCTCTTCATTTTCAGACTCGTAGACATAAGATTCGACGCATATGTTCGGAGGTCTTTTCACCACTCCCACGATGCACCCCATCTCCGAGAGGTCCTTAGAAAGCTCATCGACCTCGTTATTATTTTCCTCCTGGTATTGTACGGATTTCATGTTTTTAGTATCTCCGGAAGAATACTCGGTATCAATATAATTCGAGTCTATGCTCTCTCGACGTGCCATACTGCGGAAGCGTGCATATACTATGGTCTGCTGCTAGAAGAAAACATTTAACTAGTAGCTACTGGTGCTTTGTAACTACACAGTGGCAGATCCAGAGTGGACCAGATTAAATGCCCCTACACCATCACCCTCCCCCCCCCCCCCTTTCCACGCGCTCATGAGGTTCGCGGTGCACTAAGAACTTTGGAGAATTTTTTTTACATCAAATTAGGTTGGGTTAGATTAGAACTGTGACACCCCCCCCCCCCCCACACGCACGAGCGAGCCCGCGTACCGCGACAGCGGCCGCCGAGTGCCAGAAACATCCTCATGCAAAGATTTTTCTAAGTCACAATTTTTTTTTTGTTTTTTTTTGTCTGGTACACCTTAACCCTCATGAGTGTTTTTTAGCGTTTACCTTGATAAACACTATACTCAGCGGGATCAACACCCCTTCCCCCAAATAAAACTTGGAACCCCTTTCAAATCAAAATACTGGATCCACCACTACCTATGCTTACCACTAATTACACTATTAACCTTCAAAAATATACCTACCTATTTAATATTTTACAGCATTCAATATTTATACTATTTTCAGTTTATTATTAAACATAAATCATCCGCATCACTTTAGCCACCGGACGGACGTCGAAATGACTTCCGCGGTATATATATACATTACATGTCAGAATTAATGATTCACTCGTAGCGTCGACACCTATCTGTCTGATATTGATTTTATTCGACAGACTAGCACAGGCTGGTATTTTACGAAACAAGGTCTAGTTATCTGATGTCTAACGGTGATCTAGCTAGTTCCTTTGACCTTTTGTATGGTAGGTATATAATGACCATGATGGGTAAGGGTATAGTCTTGGGTAAATTTTGATCCTTTCAAAAAAATTACCTACAATATCTTGAAGACGAGTTAGGTTGCTCAAACAACTCGAAGTAAATAAAGCTTATATTGAAATATGTAGGTATGTATTTAAATTCTTGGTCAATTGAATTCTGAATAACGAAATTCGTATTTACCTACAACGCAAATAAGAATTAAATCAAAGTACAGCTCCAGTGATGTTATTCTATGGATGAAAACATAGTAATTATTAAATAAATTACTAAAATTAAATCTCAATGTCTTGATGACATGCAACAGTATGACATAATTTATTACCTATTTATAAAAAATATTCTTACCACGTGCGAATGTAAAAAAATCGGGCGCCTACAAATAAACTTGTGGCAGAGTTACACAATTAATTATTGCTAGAGCAATTTTAGAAGTATTGGTATAAGAAAATTATTGTCAAACAAGCACAAATAAGAATAATCACAAAGAAAAAGTAAGCTACAAAACGATCAACAGTAGCCTCTGTGTCAAAATAAATTTGTTTATAGAACCTTACAAATGCTTTCTCAGCAATCATAAACGGCCAGTATCTACTTATTATCTATTTTTTTAACACAATCGAGACAATCGGCTAGAAACGATAAGTGCAGATTATTCGCAGTATTATTTTAGTAAATAAATGTTAGCAAAATCAATATTTCTTGCACATAGCGACCGGTAAACAAATGTCGCGCGGTTTGGTTACTGAGTTTGTGTTCCGTTTCCATGTGAATTCTATCAATCCGGTCTACGCAGTGTTTGTATCCAGTTTAATGAAAACTATTTTTACTTCTTTATACCTACAGTAATGCACATTAAATGTATTTTAAAATAATTTCAAATGGATCGGACTATCATGCTCTTAATAAATTGTTACTAAATATTATGAGTAGGTAGTATCGAGAATGTCATCTTGATTATAAGGCGAACTTGACATTTCAAACAGAATAATCAATCATTTGTTCATTCGTTCGTTCACAAGAAAAGTACTTTTCGATGCGAGTTTCGTGTCTGTGAGATAATGATTTTTTGATAAATTCTGTGTTAATTAGTTAGATTATAACAAATGTATCGTTAAAAATGGTGACTATAATAAAGAACCAATTACTGAAACATCTATCGAGGTATGTACAAGCTCTCCTTTATGTGAATATGTCTCGCGTTCTTATAGATTTATATCTCAGATGTTAAATTAAATTAATTTCCAGTGATTTCAGCTTAATACGTTACTTTTCTCAAATCCCATGTCACATAACGTGCTTGTTATTCGAATAGTCATAAATAGATACTTGGCAAACATGTTGCGCTTTGTTCCATATATTTATCTATTTGTTTTTAAAATTACTATCTGAATAAAAGGAGTGTGATAAAAAATAATACACAAAAGCATGAAAACATTCGCTGATCTCATCCCTGTGATACCTTTTTTTAATTTTAAATTTGATATTTCTTTTATTAATATGTATATAAATTTTTATGATACTTATTATTTAATTTCTTAGAATACAATTATATCCATAAAAGAGTCTTATAAGAATATATAAATATAACAACAAGTCCATACAGTTGGATTATAAGTACATTAAAGCCATTATCATTTGCTTAAATTTGTTGTTTATTGTACCTGTGTTGATATGTTTATTTCAAGGTAAAGATAAGGCCTTGCACATCTGAATATATTATATGCTTTATTTTTATGGATATTAGCACATTTGTGACAATTATGTCATTAGTACAGCCTTGGTTGTGAAGAGGGTGTGTATCACATATGTGCAAGGTTTGGACTCAAAAACAAATTTAGTGTGACTTGTGAGCCAATAGGCACCCCCAGGACCATTTTTCGGGGGGAGGGGGTCAAAATTTCGAGGGCTATAAGCTTGTACAATAACAGTACACAGTGTTTAGTCAATTGTTGGCTAAACACTCGCCTAATGTGTACTTTGTACCTACTTTTTTGCAATTTCGAAGAGCGAAGGGTGTCTCAACACTGAAATCCCCCTACTGGGTATGCCCATTGTGTGACCCTCAAATATATATTTTAAACCGAGTCTGGACGTACTTTGAGCCCATTAACTTTATTATTTGTAAAGTGTTACTAAGCAAATCTAAAGTTTATTGATTCATTTCTAGAGTACCTACTAATCTTAATCACTTACTTCGTATCTACATAAAATCATTGTTTTGAACTGTAAATACAATACTAGTTACTGTCCTTATAATTAGTGTACCAAAAGAATATACCTACTTATAACTCAGTCTTGTTGTTGATTTCATCCATTCAGATAAAGCAATAGACATTTAAGATTAAACTCAACTTCAGTATTGTTTGTAAAACCAATGATCATCTTATAATATTTTATGTTAGTATTTTCACATAAATATTTTAACACTTTCTAGTGTTATTATGTGTTCCATATGGAATGATATTATTACATTTTACTGGGGTTCTTTGTTTGTTTTATGTTTCAAAATGATTTTCTCTTATATTCATGTTCTAATTGGGATAGCAATTACAAAACTGTACTCTAGAATTTAAGAACTGTGGATTACAGAAAGTGCCTATGAAACAGCTTGATTATATTTTTAGGGCTCCATAGCCAAAATGGAACCCTTATAGTTTTGCCATGTCTATCTGTTTGTCTGTACGTCTGTATGTCACAGGCATTTTACTCAAATACTACTTACTGAATATTGATGAAATTTGGTGGAAAGGTGTCTTGTAGTAGCCGCTACTTAGTTTAAGAAGCCACTGCAAATTGGGTGTAACATCTGGAAACTGCATGACTCCATTAATGTCCCTTTCATTTGTGCTGGCTTAAAATTTTGGTTTGAGGGCTTAGTCTCTCGAGTAGCTTGATTTTATCATTATATATTATTGGAAAATAGTGTGCGTTACTCCAGCAAAATAATGTTGAAACGAGTAATTTAAATGTTATAGATAATTAGTTGTCTAGCTTATCTACGAGTAAACAATAGTCCCTCCAGAAGAGTGGATAGATTAAAATTAGGTACTTGCAATTATGTTTATAGGTTTGGTATCTATTGGTGCCAAAAACCTACCAAAGCTATCAATACTGAAGGCTATATTCAACTTTGCAATATGTGAAATGAATACCAACTAGCCATTTTTATTGCGGTAGTTACTTTGTAGTAGTGTTCAGCACAATTTGTCTTACTAACTTGTGTCTAATAGTACTGAGTTGTTTTCCTGCCTGATATGTGTGATAAGCTCCCCAACACTGGTTGTTTTCTAAATAAAAAAATCCGACACTATGGTAGAAGCTCTAGGTTGCGGACTTTTCAAGTATAGAAGACTGTAACAATTTATAGACTCAGAGTAGTGACCGTGTGGGAATCAAATGAATAACCTCTTGAATATCAGTCTTATGTACCTACATAAGACTAATTACTGAACCTTCTTTAGTTGATATGACATTTGAGGCTCAGACACTAAAGTTATATTCTAAGTCTATGATAGGGACTTAAGACCATAGCTATACTTCAGTTTAATGTAAGGCACTAATAATATTAGGTAGAACATTACTAATTGAAATAATACCTTCCTAACTATGGCCCTGATTGGGGTGAAACTCATTTTCTTGTTCTTCATTGTTTCCTTATTGCTGAAAGTCGTGCCTATCCTGGAATGCTATTACAGCATTGTGAATGTGCTGCTTCCATGCCACTCGGTCTTTAGCTTGTCTATAAGCTGTGGTAACATTAGGTCCCATTGTCGTTTTAATTTGATCGGAGCAGCGGGTAGGAGCTCGCCCACGGGGACTTGATTTGCCAGCTATAATCTATTTGTCCAGGCGACTTATCTGCGTGCGATATATACTATAATTAATTTATGGTAGGGCTTCCACCCCTTGTTACGGCCCTGTATAGACTACGTTTTGGCTTACGTCTCTTTCGCGGAATGTCTTTTCGCGGAATGTCTTTTCGCGGAATGTCTTTTCGCGAAATGTCTCTTTCGCAGAATGTATCTTTCGCAGAATGTATCTTTCGCGATATGTCTCAAAATTCAAAAATTCTTTATTGTACACAGAAAAAAAAATATACAAACAATAAATACAAAATAAAAGTAAATATGTACAAAGGCGAGCTTAACTCAAAATTGAGTTTTCTACCAGCAAACCTTTGAGCTCTAGATAGTAGAAAGATAAACTTATAAAAGTAGTCGGAAGTGTAACAATAAAAGAAAAAAAAAAGAAAAAATAGAAATTAAACCATATGTATAAATAAACAGTAAGTACATACTTACATACATAAACGTATGTTATTTCAAAATCATAAAATATACCTAAATAAATACATATAATATATATATACATACCAGATAATACATACACTTACATATAAATATTACATAAATAAAATATTATAATACATACTTAATTAGATAGAGTGAAAATATTCTTTTGTCCTTTTTTTAAAAACGTTAAGAGAGAGGCTGACACGTAAAGGGTGAGGAAGAGAATTCCAAAGCCTCACCGCTTTTATGGTGAAAGAGCTATCGTAACAGCTGGAGCTGTGAGCGGGAGTACTCAATAGAAGAGAGGAGGCGGAACGACAGGGTTTACCCCTGGGAACAAGAAAATTGAAGCGTTCACATAGATAGGAAGGAGAGTTAGGATTGTGAAGAATAGTATAGAGAAGAGAAAGAATGTGTGAGTTACGACGCTGCCGAATCGGTAGCCACTTTAGATTTTTCCGAGATTCGGAGACATGGTCGTATTTACGTAATCCGAAAATAAAGCGGATACACAAATTCTGCAGACGTTCGAGTTTGTCAACGAGTTCCTCCCTAGCATCCAGAAAACAAACATCGGCATAGTCTATGTGTGGCAGTAGAAGAGATTGAGCAAGAGTAACTTTAGTTTGGAACGGTAAGAACTTCTGAAGACGTTTGAGAGATTGAAATGAGGAAAATAATTTCCTACTTATTTCCGTAATGTGGACATCCCATGAAAGATTTGAGTCTATAAAGACACCAAGATTTTTTACACTTTTTGTAAACGGTATATTAACTCCATCAAAAAACACTTGAGGAAGATTCTGGTGATCCAACAAATTTAACATATATCTGCCACCAATAATAATAGCTTGAGACTTATCTGGGTTGACTAGAAGTCCAAATTTTTTAGCCCATAAACTTACTTCTTCAAGGTCATTATTAATTGTAGTAACAGCACCAGTAATTTCATCAGCTTTAAAGTGACGATACAGTTGCAGATCGTCTGCATAGAGATGATACTTTGAAGATAGGACCTTTGTAATAGCATTTATAAAAATGGAGAAGAGAAGAGGAGAGAGAACACCACCTTGGGGTACGCCAGTAGTTAAATCTCGCCATTCAGAGAAAAGATCATCACAGCGAACAGTCTGTGAGCGACCCCGAAGATAGGAATTAAACCAGGACACTGCAGAAGAAGAAATATTCAGAGAAGCTAGGATGCCTAAGAGAAGGTCAAAGTCAACTGAATTGAAGGCACTGCTAAAATCCAAAAGAACCATAATGGTCAGTTGTTTGTTTTCTATGGCCAGTCTTATATCATCAGTTATTTTAATAAGGGCAGTTACAGTGCTGTGACCACGTCGAAAACCAGACTGAAAAGGGCTTAACAGGCCGTTAGAGGAGAGATAGAAAGACAGTTGGCTATAGACAATACTCTCAAGAACCTTCTCTATATGTCTCTTTCGCTAAATGTATCTTTATGACTTAAAATAAAATACAACACTATTTAAAACAACACAAAGAAAGAACATTACATTTTCAAAGTAAGTCGAAAACAAAAACATTGTTTTTTCTTTTATAAAATTGAAAACTAGTGGTCGCCCGTTGTCGAAATTCGACCATAATTAATTTATACATTTTTTATTTTTTTAAATATTGGCATTCCGCACTCCTTTTCTATAAATAAACTAAAAGTGTCCGAAATTTCATACTCCTTTCCGTCCGCGCAATTCTCGTTAAATTAGGGGTATTAAGGGGTAGGTTTGTTTTTTGGTGTATTTTTTATTTGAAATGTTATATTTTATTCTAAGTTACAGGGAGACATTTTGCGAAAGAGATATTATGCGACTAAGCCTCCGTATTTAATAGTCTGACTCTTTACAACATTCTTATTTGCTCTCTTAGCTCTGTTGAAAATCCTTTTCCTCCACCAGGTACACAAAGAATCTGTCACCAGAACAGATCTCCCTCTCTGCATTGCGAGGGTCCGGTGAGCTGCAAGACCTGACATTGGACGAGGAGCTACTGACCGACCTGCTGGAACTACCAGGATGGCTGCGGCTAACCTCTGCCAAGTGTAACAGAGCCTCGTTCAGAATACAGTGGACCAAGCTGAAGACTGTCCCCATAGTTCTGGTAAGTTTATTTTTTAATAACTAGCAATGTGGGATTGGGTCCCACATTACTAGCAATCCTGTTAACCCCTCCATCTAAGCTCAATGGCTTGTGTTAGGAGTGGGTTCACGTCGTTAGTATGTGTAGGATTCGAACGCGCGACCTCACGATTGCGATTCCGATGCCTTAGCCATTGCATTACCAACAACATCTTGGGGACAATTCATCCACGGCTATCTGATCTAAAACTAGGCAGCGCCTTAACCTTGACCATTGTTGTCACAAGATAGTGTTTATTTTTAAAAAAAACATTCATTCTAAAACAATTCGGACACGATTATCATGCAATTTAAATAACACGGCTCTTGTAAGTAGATTAATTCTATGATATACTGATACAGCCGATCAAGTTAAATACCTATTTTAGATATTAGTAGTCGGTTTATCTAATCATTAAATTAATCACTTCAAAACGTTACAGTTAAAATTAGCTAATGTTCACATAATGTAGTCATAAACGCCACATTCATGATAATGTGTGTTAAAACGTCAATGTCCTACTTTTACTGATATGGTTAGTAGTAAGTTTTTATCAACATAGGTTGTTGTTTCCTTCACTCGTCAAATAAACACAGTTGCCACACACTATATATTAAATAATAAAATAGTTGACCTATAAAAATAATGGTAACTTGCCAGTGTGGCGATATACCCTAGGGAATTTAGACATTTACTTCGCTATTTAATAGGAGAAAGCTAAATTTTTGCATGAAACCTCTTCTCTTCTTCCTTACAATGATCACAAAGATCTTTTATTTAGTCTTTAAAACAAAATAAAACCATGTTTTGTGTAGGTAGGCAATTTGCTAAAGTACAAATCTAAAGTACTATTTTTCGATAACCGTTTTTACGAACTTTGACTCCTAATAACTTTTTTAGCGGCACTCCAATTGGGACATTCGGGAATCTTTTGAATAAGGTGGTTGCTCGATGGCATTCGCTTACAATGATGCCCTTGTGCGTAGGCGCAATATCATGATGCCAAATACAAAAATGGTTTTTCCACAAATTTGGCAATTTTAGTCGAATTTGCTCTCGTAAACGCCGCATAATACTCAAATAATTCTTTATTTACTGCTTGACCTTCCGGCAAGAATTCCGAGTGCACAACACCGCGATAGAAAACAAAAACAGTCAACATGACATTGACTTTTTATCGACTTTGGCGTGCTTTTTCGGTTTCGATTGCTAGTTGGAAGGCGCAACTCTGAAGTTTGTTGAATTGTTTCTATGCCAAACTCTTAAACCCATGTCTCGTCACCAGTAACAATGCGTTTCATGAATGTTGGGTCTGAATCAACGTGTTCTAGCATGTCCTCAGCGACTCTTAAGCGATTAAGTTCGGAGAATATTCCTGTCTTTTGGGACTAGCGGAGCAGCAACATGTTTTCTAGCCAATTAATTATTTAAAATAGTACTAATCGACTCGTTAGACACAGAAAGTCCAGCGGCACTCTCTCTTAAAACTTAAATGAGGTTTTTCAGTCACTATTTCCTTCACTTTTAAAGACGTTGATGGCCTACCAGAGCCAAAAATTGAATTTAGAACCATAAACTAATCATCCATTCCCAATACTCTTTCAACTGAATGTATTTTCTCAAGAAACGTACAAAAGATATAGTTTTCACGGGTAAACAAAGAGAGTATTCGGCGACATCTAGCCGGCAATGTAAACAATCAGCGATCAACTTTAACACCGGCTCCACACGTTGACCCCAACGTCGGGCCCAACGCGGCCCCACTCGCCCAACGTGTGGATCTCGAATAACATTATAGTCGTCCCAACGTTGGCGCCAATGCTATTTTCTAGATCTGCACTTTGGACGTGTGGAGCCGGTATAATATAGGTAGGTATGTATATGTATATCTTTTGTTTTCACGGGATCTACATCTATTGTACGTTTCATAAGCGAGAAAATAGTCGATAGTTGCTTGATTTTTCACCGTTGCCCAAGTGCCCAGCTTCTCCTAATTTTTCCCAAGTATTTTGCCTTCATTCTCCAGACTAAAACTCAAAATTACACGAGATTATACAGAATTAAGGGGAGTTCTCACAGTCATACTAAATTTTAAACTCTTCATACTCAACCTGCTTTGTGCTGTAATTCTCATGTCTCACCGGCAGTGTGAACTACATGTACATATACCAAACGAATCGGAGGATTTCGTTCCATTAACAGTTTTAATAAATAATGGTGCAGTATCTGTCACTTTGTTAGCAAGGATTAGCTCGTCTTTACAGGCTTTTACTTTTAATCGGCTTTGTTATTCCGATTACGTTTGTTAGCTTTTGTGTTAAACGTGAATGTGCTTAAAGCATAATTTTAACGAAACGATGTTGACAAAAGTTACAATGAATTTATAATTCAATGAAAAAATCATCCGCGTGGCTCGACAGCGTCACTATTAAGACCTGAGTTCACGAACATCGATATTTTTTTTATTATGACTTAAAAAACCCGTGGAAAAAAATTGTATTTAAACTGTTGTTGGTCAAGTGTAAGTGATCAGGCCTATTTAGAGCTCTGCCAGGAATCGAACCTACATCTGATGAGGTTCTAGCCACAAGCAAGCAAGTTTAAGAGGTATAGCTCGATTGGTGTGTGACCAATAGAGCTATTCCTCTTAAACTACAAATTCTCCTCACGGAACGGTTCTAAGGCCGCCACTGAAACCATTATAAGTAGCGCATTAATTTAGCTTTTGAAAAAAGTAATAAAGTATTATTTTTTTATAGAAACTACAAACGCGCCCGCAACTACCGCCTTCGTCAAATGCCCTCTATTTTTTAACAAAAATCCCCACTCTTGCGAAGGCAATTCCTCCCCACCTCCATTACCTACCGGCCCACCACTTACCAAATGTTTGGTACATTTACAAGTGATCAATATTTCACATTCATGATATAAGTAGGATAGTAGGAAACAGAACTAAATAGTCAGTGAACTGGACATTACGACGTAACCTTTTAATATTTATTGTCTATTCTGTTGGAAAGCAATAACTTTATAGCGCAGTAAATCCTTTTGATTATATTATTACTAAGCTTACTAAGATTCCATACATGGTCACCGAACGGTGACCATTTTCAAATAATGTCACCCCTTCGTGAATTGAGATCATGTTAAGCCGTTGGTCCTGCGCTTAATCTCTTTTCGGTCGTGTCAGATTTCAAAACACTATTAAATAAAGAGTGCACCAGCCTTGTGATCTAAAATATCTCCTGCGTAATTGGTTAATCTCTGATGAGATGGGATGCCGTAAACTAAACACATTGATTTATTAAAAAGTTATATTTATAAGGATATCTTATTATCAAAACGGCTTGGAACCCTAACATAAGATAACCGATTGAATCAGGTGTAACATGACGGAAATCCATCTTAGGTAGATTATAAGGGAGGGATGCCATCACCCACCCTCGATTTGTGAATAACCACGATTGAAGTAGTAAGGAAATTCCCTTAATACAACAATCAAAATAGATTGACAGACGGCACTCAAAAGAGAGACCTGCAACAAAGAAAATTAGTGACAGGTACTCTCACCAAGTCGAGTGGTAGGCACCTCCGGACTGTAGACTTGCAATATTCTACCGCTTCCACGAACTTCCCTAACATAAAATAACAAAACTTATTAGGGTAAGTTGGAATAAGAGTAGGGTATTTGCAACACGTGGAGATTGCAATATGCCAATAGCATACACTCATAACAGTCTAATCTTATCTTATCCATTACGAAATGTACTACAATTATAGATGGTCAATCCATTTAACATGTCTGAGAGAAAGGGATGGGAGATAGACGAAAATGTCAGCCTGATAGTAGGTAGTACGATTTATAGAGAAATAGTGTGTTAAAGGTCACAAGAGTCGCAATTATTAAGTACGCCATGTATCTTAGTTAGATGCTAATTGCTCTTATTAGCACTCGGGACACGATTGAACTAATGTTCTTCGAAAACCTATACTTAACATGTGTATATCACACAATATCGAAGTTCCTTGCCTGTTGCACATGGGCGTACCCAGAATCATTTTTCGGGAGATGTTTTGATAATTTGGGGGTTAGGGGGGGGGGGGGGGGGGCGTACAATTTCGGTCGGTTTCAACCCCCAAATCCCGCACCTCTTCTTGTCCTCCATTTACTCGATGCTAGTTTCTTGCCTATTGCATTTTTAGAGAGACGTTTTGGTAGTTTAGGGGGTGCAAAAAGGGTACAATTTCCCCAAATCCCCCACCCACGCCCATGCTGTTGTATACAATTAAATTCTTCTTTCTTGTTGAGACTGGGTCGGCTTTCCTAATTTTGAGGCTACATTTACTGCGCAGATAGATAAGCATCGTCACTAGACATTTCCCAACTCCTTCATAACCCTCTCCACCTTCGTCAGCCAAGCAGTTTGTGACCTCTTTGATGCACTTGAAAAGGCATTTCTTGACTTCTTTCATACAATTGAAGCAATAAATGACTTACATGGTTGACCTAAATTTTTAACATAACGAAACACCCACCAAATATCTTTTGTTTTATGGAACCCCAAAATGAGGGGTGTCCTGACAAACATTTCACTAAATTTATCACATTATTAAAATATATATATTACGGGTCTTAATCGCGTGAATAATTTAAGGTAAAATACCTTAAATTATACCAGTCTTCCCGTGACCACGGCCGTTGCAATACGGTCGAAACGTCGGGCAATAAACAAGGTATTTTACCTTAAATTATTCACGCGATTAAGACCCGTAATATATATATTTTAATAATTTATCACATATCCATTTATGATAGTTCTCATTTAATTTGGTATTTCCAACGTGATGTCTTGTAGTGGGAAATAATTCCGTGTTTTTCTTTATACGCAGACCATACGGTTTTTATTTTTTTCCAGAATATAAAAAAAGTGGAAACCTGGTATCTTTATGGACCCCTAGATTCTGTAAAACCCTCTCTCACGGTATCTAGAAGATCTGTAGAAATGTTACCAGGTATCAGGATCTAAACAACTGGTCATATTTTTTAATATAATACATTCAATTATAATTAATTGATCTTGAATGTACACGAAAATGGCACCATGCTAATTAGTGTTTAGGCTACTACTAGGCGGGCAACTAATGCTAATTGTTTCGATATCTGTCATTAGTACGTGCGTTGTTTTGAATTAAACTTCCAAGCCGGTTCCGGCTATAGCGACTGCTAATTTCGACTTCCTGTCCCGAAGACACCGATATTGTTATCCTTATAACAAAAAATGGACTAAACCTTTGTGCCCTCACGCAAATATCCAAGAAAATGTCATGATGAGTTCTGATAACCTTACTCGCCAAAACACGCAAAATATGAAACGTACTCAAGAACATAGTCCAGTTTTAGTCTTAAAGAGGAAATTATAAGGGATTACATCGTTCCGCAAGAGATGACGAAACTATTCCGCGAGGGATGCTTTCGCATCTGGGTATGGACCAATATGACGACACATCCTGTGATTTTTTTGTCGTTTCGAACTCCATATACGCACATTTACCGTGCCTTCGACGAGGTGGGATCCGTGGGGATTTTATACACGTAAAAAAGAGTTCGTATAGCCGAGAACCACACAAATTTGGGCTGGACTTAAACCCAGTTCAACACCATCATAGCGCTTTCTTTTGATCAGTAAAACATAAAATTGTAGTTAAGCAAAGTTTAACTTGTTTTGTTAAAGTCACCAATGTTGTTAGCGGAGTGACAGCTGTCTAATCAGTTCAACGAGCATCTACTTAACCTTAATTAAGTTAACCCAGTTTCCTTGAATACGTATTTAGATTATACAGACACATTCGCGTTATGTATCACCGCAGATGCTTTTTTTTTAATGTTTTGCTTATCTGTGATGTACTGATCCATTGCTAGATTTAGACCTTTCGCAATTTACGCTATGTGACCTTCTTTCTTCTTCTTTCTTCTTTCTCTTTGTCTTTGTTTTAAATATAGGTTTGGTATATTTGTTTGTTAAATATGGTGTCTTGATTTATCATAAGCACCCTCAGTACTTGATTATTTGGATACTTGAACATTTTCGGACATCAGACGTTGCTTGCCCTTCTTTTACAAAGTTTTTGCTAGTCGTATGGTGACGCCAACGTCAATCCTTCTGTATCTACCGGATAGCTAGTAAACGGGAAACTAGCAAGCTACTGTAAATAGCCCTATCCACTGACTACACAGCAATCCAATCTTCAGAAAACGGTACAGACACTCACTATCAGTACACTTACCCCACGACGAGCTCTGGAATCAATTCGAAAACAGTTTAGTGACTCGGCAAGCAAAATTAAGATTTCATTCGGAATTTACACCATTCAATTACCTAAATTTCTTACAAATTAAAACGAAACTGGTAACATGAACTTAAGTCTACGCTAATTGGATTGAGCAGGTTCTACGTAATACTAGACAAGGAGTTTCAAAGGCAAATCAAACATGTACTTATTTTAATTTGCTTTACTATAGAGTATACCTACTATCAGATCATCATATTTGATGATATCGTGCCTGTTGGTCTAGTAAGTGACCCTGACTGCTAAACGATTACCACACAAAATTATTTAACTCTTATTGCATATCTCTCTTTTTTAAGGGTTTAGGGCCCCTGATTCAATGTAGTGTATGTTATAAACGCTAAAGTCAAAGATCGTAGATTCGATTCCTACCCAGGATATTGTTTACTGGGTTTTTGGTTGCCATAGTATAATTAGGCTCTGCCTAGTTTACGATTAAACGGCCGTATGAGATATATTTTTTTTTAAATTTCGTCAACCAATGTTCGTTATTCAATCTGTGAAAGCTGGTAATTGGCATTCCTTAAATAACTTTTGAAATTATCTCTACAATAGCTGTAAGCTTTCCAAAGAAATAATAAAATAACATTCGCTTATCGATCGGCTCTCGTAAAATAAAATCGTCTCATTAGAGATAATAGCATTTTTTCAAGTGCAGCGTTGAACACTCGTATCGGTTCAGTGCAAATTCAAATATCAGATGTATTGCGAGTTACCATACAATATTGAAACAATACTTACCAAGTAAACTTGTTTTATGTACTATAATACGTACCGAACATTGTTTAAAACGCAATGTTGCATGATAATGACTGAACTAATTTTATGAATACGCGTGTTTTTTTTTTTATTAGGGTTTTGTGTAAAATAGTCTTATTTAGTACTACTTGAGGTCAAGCGCGTTCATTGCAGTAGATATATTATGTATATTTGACATAAGCTCCATACAAAATATATTAAAGTTCAAATCCATCGATAGATTATTGAAAACTGCCGTTAGTCTTCTTAATTTTTTCGTAATATCAATCCGGACGATTTTTTAGGGTTCCGTAGCCAAAATGGCAAAAAACGGAACCCTAATAGTTTCGTCATGTCCGTCTGTCTGTCTGTCCGTCCGTACGTATGTCACAGGCATTTTACTCAGAGACTTCTCAATAAATATTGATGAAATTTGGTGAAAGGGTGTCTTATAGTGGCCGCTACTTAGTTTGATAGCTAATAAACTTTTTTGATTGAGTAAATATTTTTGGTAATAATCGCTCCGAAAGTTGCGTGTGACCAAAAAATGCTCTAGCGCCGGTTTTATTTATTAATATGACCTGTGTCGTTATTTCAAAATTTTTCATGTTCTCAAGTTTACACGTTGACTAAATATGTTCAAATTCAAAATCTTTAATGTACACTCATAAATAACAAACAATAATACAAAATACGTGACATAATATATTGTGTTAAGCTCTCCTTTGTACATATTACTAAAATATGTACAAGGACGAGCTTAACTCAATATTTTCATTGGACATATGAAATGGAAATTCGTATAATGATACAACGTGAGAAAAGCAGTGTGCCGCCATTGTCACAATTCTCGTAGCCTTACTTGTGTACTTATTTAAATAAATTCGATGTGGCAACTGTGAAAACAGAACGTAACCCATTTCCACTTTGCAAACAAGCTTGGAAACCTTTTAAAGTACCTACAATTTAGTAACTTTCAATTAAATCAGTGCCTCAGAAAACTTTAGGCCCTCTTGAAGGAAGTTTGTAGGTTTGCGTCCGTTTTAATTTAATTCAGTTAGTCCAGGAAACTGTAAGGAAATCAATAATTAACTTCTCGCCTGCCTTAGTAAACTTAACAACTTTGTGCTTTGCAATGTTATAATCCTTAAATAGAGGCCGCCCTGGCCGTCCGACCGGGAGAGAAAATCCTGTCCCTCATTGGTATCGTTCCACATCCTCCTATTTGTCTCACCAACTAGTCCCTTGATAGGAAATCTGCCAATAATTTCAATCAATAGTGCCTTGGGACTAATCACTGCCTAAACAGTGTCAAGAAAAACTAACCACAAAAAGCTCTTAAAAAGTCCTCGACACGATGAATCATATCCAATAAAAACAAACCAGATTTAAATCATACAGAATTACGTAATCACACAAAACTTAGACTTTGAGTCCACATTCAAAAAAAGAAATAATGTACATTTCTAAATTCTCCTTTCGAAATGTTTTTAACTTCGTTTTTATTTCAACCAACGCTTGCGAAAGAGTTAATTTTAGCTCAACCGTTTTTCCAACTTCAGTACTGTGTACACGAGGAAAATCATATTACCTTAACGAGCTTTAATAATTTTACAAAGCACATTTTTATTAACTATAAAAAATAATTATTCGTAAAGTCCAGTAGTCCAGTCCAGTATTAGGAGCTTGCAAACTCAGCGGGTCTGCCGAAAAACCCTCGTAATAGCCATAGAAGGTAAAAATGAATGTAACTCAATCTTTTTGTTTGGCTCTTAACAGCTCTCTAAATATAGCAATAAGTACCTATATTATTATCGATTGATTTGGTACAAAACACTCGAGAATAAGAGGGAAAGCTTCCTATAACGCGCGCAGGAATAAACGGACAAGGAAACTCGTGTAGAGTTTCCGTGGCCGTGAGCGACGTTTATGTGTACTTTGTTCAAGCTCGAAGCTTTCCTGTTTGTGGATTAGATTTTGCACTCTTTTACAAGGCTATTATAGTTCGAAATAAGGTGACACAAATACTGCCTCTGTATTTTTGAAGGTTTAGGTATAATCGCCTAACTTGTTCTAATAGAATTATGATTAACCTCTTGTAGCTATTTTACATAATTCAAACCGCATTCAAGGAATCTTGTGGATTTTTTTTAAAAGACAACTCCTGCATTAGCATGCAAGCCCTGTGTTGCGGAAGACTTTACAAACATACAAGTCACGGACACAAAGTACACTCAGATTCGTAACAACAATTTGTAGGGATATCGAAACCACGAACTGTGGACCACCGCGCCACAGAGGCAGTCTTTAAGTTAGATATTGTGTTATCTATATCAATATTATAAACCTGAAGAGTTTGTTTGTTTGAACGCGATAATCTTAGGAAGTAATGGTTCGAATTGTTTTTTTTTTTTAGTGTTGATAGTTCATTTATCGGGGAAAGCTATAGGCTATATAACATCACGCTATGACCAATAAGAGCGAAGTATCAATGAAAAATGTTGCAAAAACGGGGAAAATTGACGCAGAGGAAGTTGCGAGGGTCAGTTGTATAATCTCTCCTGAATTAACATGACACACGGGAACCCAGATTCATATGACTAGACGATATTCCAGTTAGGAATATAATTACCATATCATACAAAAAGGTCCTAAATTAATCTTAAATAAACATGTTAAAAAAATACTAGACAAAAATGTATTTTTCAAAAGCCAGACGCTGAATGAATAATTGTGTTGGTCCACTGAGCACTGTCACCTTGATCTTAGTGGCCCTGGTAACAACGATAATGTATAAGTATCCTGTTGCTAACGGTTTATGTGAAGAAGGTCTTTGTTTGTAGGTATTAAGCCGCTTTTAAATTTTAATGAGAATATTGATTTATGGGGTATATATTTATTTGAGGGGCCGTTGTACAATGGCGTGCTTCAGAGATCAGCGAGTTTATGAACGTGTTCGTTTTCGATAAATATCACTCCTTTGTGCTTCGGTACATCGTCGTCGTCGGTCCTCTGCGGGCGTTTTGGGTTTTCGTCCTCTCGTGACTATTGTGAAGGAATAAAGACTATTGGTCTAGACCAATGGTACCTTTGGTCAAAATGGTTGGAGTATTTAAGTCCGGCTATATGTTTTGCTGGATAAAATATACCCTCAGAGAGGTTACGAGAACTCTAACCAAAAATTGTGTGGTTTCCTCAACGGGGTCAGTCTCCCCCAAAACTGTAAACGACGGCTTCTAGAATCAAATTTGCCAGCCTGACTCGAGTTCATTTTACTCGTACAGAATATGAAAGTCAGACTACTTCTAAATACAATAATTGCATTTTTGAAAGATAAAAAATTTTGAAGTCCAGACCCAGGAATCGAACCCGAGACTTCCGTATGCCCAACTAGGACCGTAATCGAACCACCTATCTGGACTATGTTACTAGACCTCAATTTTTTCTATCCGCCATCTAGCCGGTAGTTAACAGACTACTTTTGTCGCTTTATTCACCTTTATGTGATAGTTAAGTGGATTCAAAACAGTGATGTTTGAGTATTTATCCGTTACTTAGTTATAGCTAAGTTGTATAACTGATATCCGACAGTGGGGAACGGTGAATGTCGAGGCCACATTGTATTAGCCATATAGCGTAAAATATTAAAAAATATATAGGCAACGCGCTTGAAATGCATGTAGTACGATTATTGTTGTATATTATGCCATAGTACATAAGACTGTGCAAGGGATTGTGGGATCATTCCTCACACATGGCAGCCTGTTTGAGATCTGAGATAAGAGATATAGATATGTAAACCTACCTCGTATCCTGAGTTTGTTTGTATTGTAAAGTCCTACGTGACATAGGGCTTCTTGCCTAATGCGTGATTCGTCTTTTGAAAGGGAAACAAGAAGAAAATTCTAAAGCGTCTTCTAGACGGTTGGAAACAAGCGTACAAACCAAGGTGACCTTGCTGGTTTCCAACAGTGTAGACGGATGTTGTAAACAAATTACATACATACACTGCTGAAAACCAGCAAGGTCACCTTGGCGGGAAGGCTTGTTTCCAACACTCTGGAAGACGCTTTACTAGATGTACCTATAGCTGCTTATTTTTTTTTTGTTTTTAGTCTACAGGTTGATATTGCAATTTACAAATTATTTTTAAGTACTCTACTGAAATGCAGTCAAACATATGCGAGTAATAATTTACATTGATGGCGCGGGTGTAAGACGCATTCCGTCTTGGTCTTCCCTGCCTAACCTCATATCTAACTGTCTAATTATGCAATCAGGTTAAAAATACCCTTGTTATTTTTTTGTAGGTAGTAAGTGTATCTTGGTTCAAATATTCTGTGGTAATGGTGACAGCCCGTGACAGTAGCATCCTACCTCATAACTTTACCTAATGTGTATAAATTATAGCATTACTTTGCAAGCGTTCCCTTACTCTTGCTTGACTTGCGTACTCACTACTGTTAAAAGGAAAGTTGAGTTGAGTCAAAGTTTGTGTAGTTGTAAAACTAGACTGGTCTCCCGGGACTTGATGTGTCAAGATTTGAGCTTATGAGAGGTCAACTGAGGTTGGTTTTATGCGCGAAATCTTTCTAGTGAATTACAAGATAAAATTTTATACAATGGTAGGCCCCACTTGAATTTATGGAAGGTAATAAAATAAGTATAATTTTGTCTTCATAGTAATCAACTTACAGAGACACTAGCTACTAAAAAAATGACATTAATCCATACTTTAATACTAATATGGAATATAATAGTATGGATTTATGTCTGTTAAGTAAAGTATTATAATTTATAATATAATATATGGAACCCATTAAATCGGTATCCATAAATATTTGGAGACTTTGAATTTTATAAATAAGTACGGGACAAAAATTCAGCATAATTTCTGGCACACATATCACAAACAAACAATTATACACGTGGCGTAATAAAATTCTAAATTGACTTAGGACTTGCGAATAATATTATTAGTTAAAAGAATGAAAATATCAAGAACTCAAACATTTATTTGATTCCAGCTTATGTACAGCTACGATTTAACGCATCGTACGTTATTTATTAGAGAATTGGTAGGAATGGAGAAATTCGAGATTATACAAGCATGATAACCGTTTAACCAACAATTCTATAATATATTATTGTTTGTCTTACCTTAGTCATGAAACTCGTGGCCTTTGGGAAAACCTGCTTAGTAATAAAACCGATTGAATACTTATAGACTACATACCTACTTTTTGTTAAGCAATTTGAAATTCGTTTTGTATTCGACAGAAGAAACTTTGTATTTTTTTCAAAACTTTATGATAGGTACGTACTTTATTTTCCAAATTTTCCGTCTTCCTAACCTATTTAACATAACGGCGTTCATAATTTGAAATAAGATGAATATATTCATGTAAAATGTGAAGAACACGTCGTAAAATAAAGTTTCATAATTGGTTCATTCTATTTGCAAACGTTCTTCGAAATAAAAACGTGTTTATTCCGTCTTGGGTATTCCCCTGATCATAAAAAAGATCTACGTATGTTAGAATTCGCTATTCTATCGGATAAAAGAAATATACAAACAGCTATTTTCCTCGTCGAGGATTGTAGGTAATACCTAAACAATACTACCAACCTACGAACTAGCACTGACTAAAAAATAAATGACTTGATACTTTGAACGTTGTTGATTACATTCAACATGTTTGAAACTCGCAGAATTAATATCTATAGGTACTAATATTATCAGAGGTAAAGTTTGTGAGGTTGCAGCGGGTAATCTCCGATTTTACCTGAACCGATTTTGAAAATTCTTGTACCAATAGAAAGCCACGTTGTTTGGGAGTGTCATAGGCTATATAACATGACGCTACGACCCATAGGAGCGGAGCATCAATGAAAAATGTTGCAGAAAATGACGCAAATAAAGTTCCGCGAGTCGGCTAGTGGTACATAAATAGAATAAGATAATGTGTACACGTTGAAGAAACCCGACACGTGAAATAACAAGTTGAATATCTTCTAAACGGCTGAATGTTTTTTTTATGAAACAAAGCCAACAACCATTCCGATTAAACCCACTGGGATTAGGCAGGACAAGCTTGCCGCATGACCTTTGGGCTAAGCGCATAACTAACAGGACTCAAAGTCCCAAGCGACAATCCGGTAGACCTCGTCGCAGATGGCGATACAATTTAGAATCTTTCGAAAAAGATTAACTTTTATATTGTAATAGACTAGAATGGCGCCATGTGGTACCGGCTTAGAAAATGCCACATCTCTTCCCGAGGGTGTTGTCAAGGCGACTAAGGGATTTCACATCGGGGGCGGGCAATAGCGTCCTCTGCGTACTTTAAAGCCGTACTGCGATCGCCAACCCTCTCCGTGGCTCTATCTATCTATTCGTTCATTTGCTTAGGTACTATGATGCCACACAGACCCAAGTAATTCTTACAACATCCCTTCTCTAACATTTATTCTCCACACTATTTTACTAGCTTTTAGCCTACTGTAACACTAAAGGATACTATGTTATTGTTCCCAGAATCTCGATGAAGTGCACATAGCCCTAGAAGTATGTCAGGAACCGCGTGTTATGAACCCAAATGCGGGCGGCGCGCTACCTGTTCCCGGAAAATACAGCTATATACATAAGGTAAGTTTAGGACTTTTGCATTCATTAGCCCCATTGTCGGCGTCACGTTGATAACTTTGAACTTGTTAATCTAGAGAATTGCTCCCGCCAACGTTGAAGCCAATGTTATTTTATAGGTACGTTATATTATACGTTGGACAAGTGGCAGTGGTGCCTACACGTATATATAGAGAAACAAATCAGTTCCAAATTCTCAATTTCAAAGTTTATACAGGTTTAAATCTAGTTAGAGAGTTGCCCAAGTCCTATCGATGAAACCGAAAAAAAACTACTATTTACTGACTATTTTCTGTATCTGTAAACTCAGATTTCTCTGCTCTCTAGTCTAGCTTTGTCTGAAGGTTAGTGCTACATTTACGAAACAGTAGCCTTCAGGATTTTGCAAATGCATCTTCCACAATATACTCTTAACGATTGTGTAAAAAAATGTACAGATTTTTTCCTCTTTACGAAGGGGAAACAATCTGTACATTTTTTCCTTACGAGGCACTGTAATGAGTAACATAGATTTCAGATTTCATATATTTTTCAGGTAATAGATGGAATTTCAGTGGCTGTGAACCACGTGCAAATAGACTTTAGATGTGAAGCTTTTACCAGCAGTGTTCAGGTAACAACAAAACCTTTTTTTTTTTACTTTTCTTTTCTCACTATATCGGTTTTAAACTAATATTTCCTTCTTGATTTTTTTATAGATCTCAAGGGTGACAGTGGAGTCCCGCACGCCTGAAGGTCGTAAGGGAGATCTAAGACTGACTAGAATCAAATCGCCTGACACAGGACAGCTGCTTATATTTAAGGTAACTAGAACTAACGGCACTTTTATTTGTAACAAGCTCCGTGTGGCTTCGACAGTGTGATCGTGATATAAATTAGTCCTATGTTTATCTCCAGGGTCCACATTTTTCGTGTGCCACAATTGCAATAAATACAAGACTAAGAATAGATGGCTAATAAAAACATTTAGTATGGAAACCGTCTCGTGGAATTTTGGCGGGGTGAGGCTAAATATTTCGTGATACAAATAAACCACGTCGCTGTGTTCTCCCCAAATTCAGATCAGTGCGCGCTCGGTTGTCAAATTTCAACTGAATTATCATTAGTTCAAGAAGAAACTCTAGACACTAAGCACATTGTTGGTATAATTGTTATTATTATTATTATTATAATTGCCTCTGGATACCAGATACGTTGAAATAATATGTTATTAATTGTACGCCTTTCCTACAGGAATTAGAATGGCAAAGCGCTCGTATAGAAGCGAAAGCGCACGGCGTAGCGGCCGCCAATCTGCCGCCTCTACGACTTCTGCTCGGCAACACACATTGTCGGATCGTTATCAAAAAGAGATTATCAGGTGCTCACTTTACTACTCTATTTGTATCATAGTCTTTACTACACGCGATGGAATCTAAGTAACTGTCTTGAAGAGATGTTTGTGAACTTTATTAAAGTATAATTACCGAAGCAGCACTTTTCATACAATGTAAATTTTGTTGGTCATTACATGTACAGCTATCTACATCTGAGGCTATTATGATTTGTTCACATTCATTTGAAATCATCATCAAAATCTAGACTGTTTAGAATGTTAACAATGACTATTGTTAAATATTTAAAAAATGTTAGATACGTAGAAATGTATCATATAATTGACAAACTATACACACCTGTCACGAAAATAGTGACTCGTATTCCATTGCATATAAATCGTGCTATTTCTTATTACATATATCTCATTTAAATGTACGAATCTTTTATTTACCCGACGTTTGAATCGAATTGCACCGATCGTGGTCAGGGGTAGACTGAACTTTTAAATAATTCCCACGCAACTTCGTCTGCGTAAATTTTTCCCGTTTTTGCAACATTTTTCATTGCTCCGTTCCTATTGGACGTAGCGTGATGTTATATAGCCTATAGCCTTCCTCGATAAATTGGTTATCCAACAGTAAAATAATTTTAAAAATTCGGACCAGTGGTCCCTGAGATTATCGCATTCAAACAAACTCTTCAGCTTTATAATATTAGTATAGATATGTATAGAAATCGCGAAAATTTGTTATTTCTGTTCAAAACATCTTATTAATCATTTATTTTGACGTACATTTTCAGACTGTGCGGTAATAGGATCTCGGTTAGCTATCTGCCCAGAGCCCTTAGCGTGGGCGCTGACAGACGGCCAGCTGCGCGCAGCACTAGCTTGCGCCGCGGCGTTAGCACAACCTGTGCGTCGCGCTACAGCTGCCGCTACAAGGGCTAAAGCGTTGAGGAAGGTTAATTTATTTTTTATTTACTTCAATGATAACGGTTTACACAAATAACTATAATTAAAGATAGCTAATACATAACACAACTATTAAAATTAATTATAATTAGACGATTGCCATACATGCTAACAATATTTTCGGACATACATCAGCAAACAGATCAATATTTGGGTTGGAATACTAAAGTCTGTTGTAAATATACCCGGACACATGCCTTAATCAAATTTTAATGATAAATCTAGATTGTTTACTTTCGAAACATACCAAGGCGTTTGATCGTGTAGGTAGACTATGAAACAATAAGCAATATACAGTGATAGGGTCTAATTAGATGCGCGCAACACTAGCTTGCGACGCGTTGGGAAGTGTAAACAAACCATACTGATTGAAATAACAAACATTAATTAAAGTTGTTCTCAAAAAAATTACTAAGGCATTTGATATTGTAGATCATGAAACGCTTAGAAATATGTTTAATTTATAACAGTAGATCCTACATATTATTATATACATTTTACTATCTTTTTTTTTTTTTTTTGTTTTTTTCTGCTTAACGGCAATCTGTTCGAAAACAATAAGCCATTTTTCTATTTGGATTTTCCAGTCTAGTGTCATTCATATGTTTTTTTAAGGAGACTCATTGGTCAGGCCATCCTTTTAATGTGCTCTTCCCTAATTGAATCGGGAACTTAAGCAGGGAATGTCACTACGCTTCAACCGCGTATGATGAAGGCCTCCATCACCACTCAAAGCCAATGCAAGTTCATTTTCATGCTGTGACAGTCTGTTTTGGTACATAGCGCTGTAGTGACTTATTTCCTGCTTAATTGTTCTTATATTAATGTCTAAATACATGTATTTATTGCTTATACATTTTGGAATGGTAAAAAAATGTATAACCAATAAATACATGATTACAACAACAAATTTTACTATCATGTACACATTCTTGTGTTACACTTAAAAAAAATAACATTCAGACCCGATCACAGGGCGCTCAAATATGGTGTACTACAAGGTAGTGTACTTGGACCAAAGTTATTCATATTTGTATGAGCACAGGCCTAAATGTACAAAAAGTATCTTATTCACCAAGAATACATCTAGTATCAATTACTTCCGCATTTATAATATTAGTATATTGTTGTTATAGATTGAAGAACCCCGGGAACCTATTCCTACCAAATCCGCCACAACCGAGCGTGACTTGCTAACAAGAATGTTCGCGAAACACGACGTACGAGAAACTTCCTACCATCTTCTTGCACCGAGAATTGACTTACACTTGTGCGATGATCCTGGCTGTGAGTATCATCTCTTAGTACATTAATATACTACAACTTTTTTATAACTCTCTAATATTTCTTTATATTTCTCTTGTATTCTTTCTTAACACATAGATGATGAGTAGCTAGTTTGTACACCATAGTTTGCTATTTCATACAAATTTTTAATCCCTTGTTTTTACAACAAAAAACTGTTTTGATTCAACAGTCTCGTGGTAAGATATTGACTGTTAAATCATTGTTTTGTATTAACTTTCTTGAATGTGTACATATAATATTAAGCCTTCAGTTAACTCGTGTTGAATCGTGTGTTTGTCTGTTAGTGGTAACATAAAATCCAAAAAAAATTGTTAGATCCATATTTTTTGTACCTTTTTTATATATATTGTACCTTTCTAGGTTTTGGGCGTAGTGTAACGACTTTTATTTCTATATAAATCGATTTGTATACAATGCACCATTTATAGGCATCTTGGAGGTCCTTCTTTTGTTGCCAATAGAGCGCTATAGTGACCGAAACGTGTCTTAATAATAGTCTCAGACACTGTAACGTTCGAATTGTCAACAATAAACAGTGCTGCCGTCAACATTTGTTTTTGAATCTTTTGATGCAATTGGCTTGAAATATCTAACGCTGAAGAGTATGTTAAATTGAATGCCCTGATCTCCAATGATACTGTGGAGATTTGAAATGAAATTAAATTTGATATGAAGCTTGAAGAAGGCTTCCGCTTTTTCTTCTTCGCTTGCTTCTTAAGACCCGATATACAGGGACGAAGAAAGCTAGTTTGAACACCATAGTTTGCAATTTCATACAAATTTTTAATCCCTTGTTTTTACAACAAAAAACTGTTTTGATTTAACAGTCTCCTGGGAAGATATTGACTGTTAAATCATTATAAAACCTAGAGGTTTTGGGCGTAGTGTAACGACTTTTATTTCTATATAAATCGATTTGTATACAATGCACCATTTATAGGCATCTTGGAGGTCCTTCTTTTGTTGCCAATAGAGCGCTATAGTGACCGAAACGTGTCTTGATAATAGTCTCAGACACTGTAACGTTCGAATTGTCAACAATAAACAGTGCTGCTGTCAACATTTGTTCTTTAATCTTTTGATGCAATTGGCTTGATATATCTAACGCTGAAGAGTATGTTAAATTTAATGCCCTGATCTCCAATGATACTGTGGGGATTTGAAATGAAATGAAGCTTGAAGAAGGCTTACGCTTTTTCTTCTTCGCTTGCTTCTTAAGACCCGATATACAGGGACGAAGAAAGCTAGTTTCAGCGCCATAGTTTGCAATTTCATACAAATTTTTAATCCCTTGTTTTTACAACAAAAAACTGTTTTGATTTAACAGTCTCCTGGGAAGATATTGACTGTTAAATCATTATATGTTCGTAAACTTTCGCAATTTGTACACATTATAGAATTTTATAAGCTACGGGTTTTAATCGCGTCTAAGAGTCTACCCGTGACCACAGCCGTTGCAATACGGTCGAAACGTCGGGCAATAAACAAAGGTGTATAGCCTTAAAATAAAATATTTACGCGATTAGACCCGTAGCTTATAAAATTCTATAATGTTAAATCATTGTTTTGTATTAACTTTCTTGAATGTGTACATATAATATTAAGCCTTTAGTTAACTCGTGTTCAATCGTGTGTTTGTCTGTTAGTGGTAAAATAAAGTCAAAAAATATTGCTAGAACTATTTTTTTATACCTTTTTTTATATATATTGTACCTTTCTAGGTTTAGGGCGTAGTGTCACGACTTTTATTTCTATATAAATCGATTTGTATACGATACACCATTTATAGGCATCTTGGAGGTCCTTCTTTTGTTGCCAATAGAGCGCTATAGTGACCGAAACGTGTCTTGATATAGTCTCAGACACTGTAACGTTCGAATTGTCAACAATAAACAGTGCTGCCATCAACATTTGTTGTTGATTATTTTTATTGTAATTAACTCCAACTGGTGAGAAGTTTTTTATACATTTGTGTTGTAATGTTGATGTTGTTTATTTGCTGTTTAATGATTTGTTCTCCTGACTGTTGTATGGATCTCAACTCTAGGCTATTTGACATGTTATAAAAATTGTTGTCATCAGAATCAATTTAGGGGTTTCCAAAGACATTTGTTTTCATATGGTTGTTTCTTATTTGTGTTAAAATAATTGTTACATTTTGACTAATCGAAATTATCTTGACGTGTGACGTCATCGTAGTACATAAAGCTACTGAGCTTTATGTAATACGATGACGTCACTCGTCTGTTATTTATATTTAACGCTCGTCCTAGTGGTCAAAATTACAAACTACTTTGTTTACTGTACTTACAAATATTACAAACTACAAACGTAATTACAAACTACTTGTACTTTGTCAAACTAATATGTCCACAATGAATTAAACTTGAGATGTGATGATAGCTTATTTGAAAATTTACACCATATTGCTCATGTTTTTAAGAAATACTAACCTCTTTTTGTGTGCTCAACAAACTTCACTTAATAAATGTTGATAAACTTTCGCGATTTGTACACATTGTGAAAAAATATATATTACGGGTGTCGATCGCGTGAATAATTTAAGGTAAAATAATTGTTATTTTGCCCGACGTTTCGACCGTATTGCAACGGCCGTGGTGGGTTGACGTGACCATGACCGTTGCAATACGGTCGAAACGTCGGGCAAAAAATCAAGTTATTTTACCTTAAATTATTTACGCGATTAAGACCCGTAATATATATATCTTCAGTAAGTAGTCTGAGGAGGTTTCTAAAAACTTGTCAAATACTCTATTGCTGTCTTTTTACGTTGCATGCACGTGATAGCTTTTTATTCTTTCTTTTTTATTATTTCTTACGAAATGGATTGTGGAAGGCGTGAATATAATTGACGCATTGAGAGCAGAATTCGCATTTACCTCATTTTTCCAGACGTTTTTATTGCGGTCTTTACTTTTCTAATCATATTGTTTAACCGTCGTTTTGAAGTATATATTGAACTATATTTGTATCAATAAAATATATATTATAAATTCAGGTAAGAGTAGGTTGTAATAGTACGTATTTGTTATCTTATCATGCAAAGCGAAAGTCTTAAAGTTAGTACTTATTACTGGCCCGCTACGATTTCGCACGGAGTGTTCTCCACTATCTACACACTCAAAAAAATACATCTGTTTATTATACAGATGTATTTTTCTTAAACGATGTTTTCTAATAATTAAACCTAGATCTATTTATCGCCCACGAAACCCCCTGCATACTAAATCTCATGAAAATCTTTGGAGCCATTGCCGGTATTCAGATTATATATAAATATATATATATACAAGAATTACTCGTTTAAAGGTATCAGATATATAAATAGACAGGTTAATTTTTAATATACTAAAAACCTCCCGCGCGTGGGTTCTTTACACAACTCTAAATAACTTTGCAATATCAGTTTTGGAAAATATTTAATATATTAACCCTTAATCACCTACCACTTATTTTTGAAGTTATGACATTAAGCACCCTATTTTACTGGAGTAAAATTGTTGTTTATTGCGAGTTTTAGGCCCTAAACCTGGCAAAGAAACATCGATTTTACTCCGGAGTCTCTCAGATGTGTGGTAATTGGTTGTGTGACAAAAGTAGGTGGTAGGTGATGAAGGATTATAAATCACTCTGTATATAAACCACCCTGAAGAAATTATCTGAATGATAGTGAAAATCACATCAAAATGTATTAATGACTTTATCGCGAATATACAGGTTTTATAATATGTATGATAGATGTACAGAGAAGGGAGTGATGGGCGCGGTGAAAGACAAGGACACGATATGTTTTTATTTGTCAATTGTCACTCACCACAGTCACAATTTTTAATTGCTCATGCATGGGACCAGGTCGTAGGTTCGGTGTACGATGGTAATTGATTTTGAGCTCTATTACAAAGAGAAACAGTGCATAATAAAGTGGCAACAATTGCCCGCAGCTACAAAGAAGACTAACCTTCATTATTGTCCTAAATAATTAAGACTCCTTTGCCCTTTTTAATAGAGTTCGAAATCAATTAAGCTTTAAAATGAGGTTGTGCCGCTTCTACTCTCAATGCTTATTATAACTAAGTATTGATGTATATCGTGTTTATTCAGTGGGCAGGTCGGAAAAGCCGTCGTTGTCGAATGGAGGCGCGTTGCAAGTGACACTGGTGAGCATGCAAGCCGATCTCTTCCCGTACCATAAGGCTTCTGATGATAGAAGACATTGGAGAGGGTATAGGTAAGTGATATTTTAATACAAGTTATGATAAGTAGCCTTTCCGAAAGGTTTGTGCCCTGTCCACTCCCTTAGGTTTGGAGCAATCTTTTCTTTTGTCCACATCACAAAAAAGTCTCTCTCTTCAGTTCTCTAGCTCCAAGGATTTGGGCTAGGCGTTGATTAGTGAATGAATGAGTCAGGACTTTGGTTTCATACACTTATTTGGATGTAATTTTGCCAGAGTTTTTTCTACGTGTCTCTGAGCTATGGTTTATAGCCTTCATGAATAAACAGTCTCTCTCTGACGATGCGTCCATCTATCCAAATGGAGTGGGCGTCCAAAAAACTTAATAATTAAAGATATGGTTAGATTTAAAATGCAAAAATGATAAAATAAAAACATTTTAATGTCTTTATCCCACATTTAATGTAATTATTTGTCACCTTAGCCAGGTTGTCATCATCTACCAATATCCTTGACAGAAATTAGTTTAGTTCAATTATGTAATAGGTAATTGAATATTAGAATGTAGTCAAATGCGAAATGTATTTTACAACATACTTTACTATTTAATACTAAAATTAGTTACTTATTTATTTATGATTATTTGGGATAACAACAGCCAATACAGACAATTTTAGTACAAACTACAACTAATAGAAAGGCCAATTACAGCTATCCACAGTTTTAACACATAAGCGGTAACATATAGAATCAAATGTCTACAAAAATTACTTAGATATAAGAAATACAAGTTTCTACAATCAATATACAAAGTGATTTTTATGGAACGTTTTATCTTGTGATAGTTAACATTTGTTGGACACCTAGAAGAAGACGAAGATACGAACTTTTCTCTCCGAAATTGCTCAGCTGGTGTACTCCTTAAATATTCTATCTCTATATTGGCCACAGAATCAAGAGCGATCAGTAAAGCCTTTGTATATTTTAATTAATCGAAAAAAAACTTTCCTGTCTGATTTAACGTTTTGTTTCCAGGGAAGCAGCGACACCTCACAGTCAATGGTTGTCACAAGCTTTGTCATCATTCTGTACAACTTTGCTTGACACATTGGATCCCAAGCCACTCACACCTAGTAATAAAGTAAGTGGACATTGCGTTTTATAAGAAATAAGAATGTTATATTATTGAATTTTATAAGTTACGGGTCTTAATCGCGTAAATATTTTATTTTAGACTAAATACCTTTGTTTATTGCCCGACGTTTCGACCGTATTGCAACGGCCGTGGTCACGGGTAGACTACAAACAAAGGTATTTAGCCCTAAAATAAAATATTTACGCGATTAAGACCCGTAGCTAAAAAAATTCTATAATGTGTACAAGTCGCGAAAGTTTACAAACATGTAAGGATGTTATATGTTGATATCTACACCTATGTGTTTGTTTTTTGCTGTCAAAAGTGTGGTTGGCTTTGAATAGTTTTTAACATGCGTAATGATAACAATAGATAGAATTTACGGTGCAATAAACAGCCATATAAATTACTTCACAAATTTTGGTACAACGATTTTTTAATATAAACTCGAATAGAAACCAATCTCGTGTGGTAATCTAACGGTTAGTCCAACAATTACTCCTAAAGTCAGTATCAAAAGTCTGACTACTTCAGAAGCAATATATTATCTAAATACTAAATTTCCTAAACACCGCTAGCAGTTTTGTACAATCGCATTGACAAGATTATAATAAACACATGTGATGATGATGATGTAATAAGCACATAATAAATTATGTTTTAAGTAAAAAGGTGTAGATACTGTAGATAGGTTACAAACGCTCAGAAAGCGGCACCTTAAAATCTATACAATTGACTTAGTTTTTATATATAATAATAATAATAATACCTATATGTCAGTGTCGCATCGCCGGCGCCAACAAATTAAAAAGCAGCGTCAAGAGTTTACATTTTTTCTCTTTTTCACTCGTGTTATTTAAATCATGCTTTTTTCCTACTTTTATTTCCTTTTTTATAATAGTGTGACATTGCAATATATAGGTTATCTATGTTTATTTTAGTTTGTCTTTTTAAGATCGAATGTTAAAACATCATTGACTTTAACGGTATTTGTTTTGTGATGTTCATTACATTATTGAACACTTTTATTTCTGATAGTCCCAGGGCCATTGTAATGTTTTTTTTTTAAACACAGCCCTGTGTCGCGGGGGACTTTACAAACATACAAGTCACGGACACAGCACACCCAGACTCGGAACAACAATTTGTGGATCACACAAATTGGTGTCCCGTGTGGGAATCGAACCCACGACCTCTTGCGTAGCAGTCGGACACACTCCCACCGCGCCACAGAGGCAGATTATACATTACTAGTAGAAATACTTGGATACATATTGCTCCTGGAAGAAATACTTTTGGTAATAGATGGACTAACCGGAATCGAACCAGTAACACTTTGTTTCACAGTCGTTGGTTCGATAACAGGTACATCGTTTTAAAGTGAACTCTTAGTAACATCATTATAATATTACTACTCAACAGTCGAGCCAAGCCGAGCACGTCGAAGAGCCGATATCCAACGGCATCAAGCACAAACAGCCGTCACAACACAGCGCTTCCACCGCTCCGTCCACTAACTCTACTACCTCACAACGTAAGTAGACTTACTGACACTTAACTTTTGCAGTCATACAGTCTCCCCCCCCCCCCCCCCTAATTCATACTTAGTTGACCCGCGCAACTTCGAATGCGTTAATTTTCCCCGTTTTTGCAACATTTTTCATTGCTGCTTCGCTCTTATTGGTCGTAGCGTGATATTATATAGCCTATAGCCTTCCTCGATAAATGGGCTATCCAACAGTAGAAAAAAAAAACAATTCGGATCCGTAGTTCATGAGATCGTCGCATTCAAACAAACAAACTCTTCAGCTTTATAATATTAGTATAGACTAGCTAAAGGAGTTGTGAAAATGGCGGCAAATTGACTTGTCTCTATTTTCACATCTCCGCGTTTAACGTGTAAAATATACTTGAAATACGTGATAACTGGATAAACAATAGACTGTGACTCAAAGAAGAAAACTAGAAAGATAATGAAGTTGAAACTGACGGCTGCACAGAATATGCGAGTCATAATCCTACCGAATAAACAATCGGAGGAAAGAGAAAAAAAGCTAGGTATATGATCCGCGCAACTTGGCTCTAATCTCAAGAACTACTGGTTCGAATTGAAAATATATTTTAGTGTTGGATAGCCCATTTATCGAGGAAGGCTGTTTGCATTACGTTTATGCTCTTCGCACAAGGCCTTCATCATTGTGATCGAATTCTTTACCAAAACTCAACCGATACCATAGTCACCAGATATGGCTCCAGTCGACTTCTTTCTTTTTCCTAAACTCAAATTACCACTTCGTGGCACCCGTTTTCATTCGGTAAAAGACAAAGAATTCGCAGCGGGAACTAAACTCAATTACAGAAAAAAGGATTATTCGTTAGCGTAATTGCATCGTTTATGAAGGATTTTATGTGTGTGTACATTTTGTTTATTATTGATCGTTTTCCTATAGTAGTGGTACGTGGTGATTACTAAATAAACGCTTATCGTGTGAACAATTTCTGAATACAGAAGTAATTCTAGAAAAATAATTGTTTTATTTTATATTAACAGAGTCGCCGACGAGGACACGAATACTGCAACAACTTGGCAAGCTGATGACCACATGTCTTGTACTTAGGATAGATGACTTCACTGTTTATAAGGTAAGTATAGGGGCTCCACATAAAACTGAATAAAATGCTAGTATGTGACGTTATATTTGTATGGTCATTTCATATTTTCTTTAGTGTTATTTTCCTCAACGCTTAAAGGGGCGTCTAAACGGTCCGTTTTTCACGGCAATTTGTGGCGGCAATACTGTGGCCGGCAACATGACAGTACTCTCCAATATTGATTTGATGGTTGCCGGACGATCGCTGAGCGACTGATTTTCTGCAATGTTGCCCGGTCAATTTTGTTGTTGTTTCAGTCGCTCTCCGTTTTATTGTTGCCGGGTTGTATAGCCCGTTTATCAGACTGAATCATGCTCCATACAATTGCAGACATATTGCCATTATTGGCCGAGCAATTAGTTGCCAATAGTGTCGCCACATATTGCCGTAAAAAATGGCCCGTTTAAACGCCCCTTTATAGCGTATTATTGCATCGTTAGTATACTTACTTATTATCAATCTATATGATGTCCCACTGCTTGGCACGGGTCTTCTGGGGGTATACGCCATAATCGCCACGCTTAGCGAGCGGGTTTTCGATCGCAGTAAGGTTTAAAGTACGCAGAGTACGCTGCTGCCTGTCCTCCGGTGGGAAATCCCTTAGTCGCCTGATGACACCTGGGCTGGTTCTAGTAGCCGGTACCACATGGTTAAGTACCACATCGTTAGTATAAAATAATTAATTTCCATAGAAGTCCCTGTTTGTTAAACTAACACGTTTCTATAATTTGGAATAAAGGCCGTCTCCAAAATATGCGAGAATTTGTGGCCAGAATCCGCAATTGAAACCTCATAATTAATATTGATTTTAAATTGAAAAAGGTGTAATTGATCCAAAGGTATCAACGGGGTCCAAATCCCGCGAGGCCCCGCGACCGCTGGTGAGTGCAGAGAAGGCAACTCTGCCCGGTGACGCGGGACTCTTACACGCTGAACTTACTTTCTTTTACTATCCTGGTGATGTATGCTTACCTGGTAAGTGTTGGAAGAATTACTTTCAATACATACATTTAAAATTATATCTTTACTAGCTGTGCCCCACAGTGTTACCCGCGGTTTATGCCTAGCCTATGTGTTAATCCAGGGTGTCAGCTAACTCCATACCTAATTTTATTAAAATCGCTCCACGTGAAGAAGTAACAAACATACACACTCACATACTCACAAACTTTCGCCTTTATAATATTAGTGTGATTAAATTTCAATGATAGGGTAATACCCCCTTTTTTGAAAAGTGTCTCAATTAAATTCTATAGTGGTAATTAGCCACTAAAAAAAACACAACATTTTTATTGAATCGATAAGTGTCTTAAAAACGCATTTAAATTTTACATTTTCAAATTTCCCGCATATATTGACGAAAATTCTGGACGCAGTGGACGCCATGTTTCTCTGTGGTCATGACGTCAGTTGGCTGGGTAAACAAATGTGCTGACATTTCGAATGGCAATTACGCCGATCAGTTGACAATGACCCTTTTTAGTTTACACAGCCGTATGACGTAATAACATGGCGGCTACTATTAAATTCCATGGTGTTATAAAACAGATTAAAAAAACTGAAAACTTTAAATTGAATTTTAAAATTTAGTTAGTTATTTTATGAACTAATACTAACATTTTCGGGCTGCTTTTTACCTAAACTATCTTAATAATATATTTATAGATTTTTCTCTTATACAGTAAAATACCCTATTACAAAGGTATATACATCCATACTAATATTATAAATGTGAAAGTAACTCTGTCTGTCTGTCTGTCTGTCTGTCTGTTACTCTTTCACGCCTAAACGGCTGAACGGATTTTGATGAAATTTGGTATGGAGATAGTTTGAGTCCCGGGGAAGGACATAGGATAGTTTTTATCGCGATAACCGACATCCACGCGGGCGGAGCCGCGGGCGAAAGCTAGTAGTTCATAAAGTATTAAGTAATACAGGGATAATAATAACAAATATATTCATTTAACTATTTTTTATAGTCCGCGCGGGCAACCGAAAAGTCCAAGCATATCTAATGGGTAGAGTAAAGACATAGCCTGGCATCAGTTCGCGAAAGTGGATATAGTTTGTAATAAAAACTACATCACTGCTACTCTCTAAAATCTGAAAAATAAATTTTAAAAAGAATGTATGTTAAAGTGAGCTATTCAAATCTTGTAACCGAAAGCGAGTCACGGGTTAAAGTTAAAACGAAATCGTCATTGTTCAAGTACCTACTTATAGTAATTTTTATAGGCATTTCTTGCCAATTAATAATTATAAGTCCACACTCAGGAATCGAAACCGAGACTTCTGTATGCCAAACCGAGGCCTGAATCGAAACATCAATCCGGGACTATGTTACTAAACCTCAAATTGTTCTATCCTTCCTGCACGCGAGATTTCAAAAATGCAATTAAAGTACCTACTATCTAAAATTTGGTATAGGTGTGTCGAATATCCTTGCCAGCTCTGTGGCGCGCTAAGAGTATGTCCGACTGCTACGCAAGAGGTCGTGGGTTCGATTCCCACACCGGACACCACTTTGTGTGAATCATAAATTGTTGTTCCGAATCTGGGTGTACTTTGTTTCACAGGGCTTGTACCCTACTACGGGAGTTGTCTGTTGTCACAAAAAAATATTGCTGTGACTGATGCCGTCAAATGCTGTTAAAAATGTCTAATACTATTAAAATTATTATTATTTTTAGTTCCCGCCCCAAAACTATACGTACAACTGTCTCCCGTCCGAATATCAGTGGATGTACCGAGCGTGATATGGCTGGGAGCGTTTCTACCTCACGTTGCAAGGGCGTTGAAGCAAAATGAAATACCACAGGAGGATATACCTCCGCCGCCTTATATGGATGTCAGGATGGAGTCCATTATGCCTAAGGTATGTGTTAAGCATCTTCTAAACGGTTGGAAACAAACGTACAAACCAAGGTGTCCTTCCTTGTTTCCAACAGTGTAGACGGCTGTTGCAAACCAAGTACCAAGTAAAAACCACACAAAGCTTCCGCCAAGGTCATCTTGGTTTGTACGCTTGTTTCCAACCGTCTGGAACATGCTTTAGATCATTGTTGCTAGATTGTAGGGTAGGTATCTTAAGAACTGACTGACTCTGTGGCGCGGTGGGAGTGTATCCGACTGCTACGCAAGAGGTCGTGGGTTCGATCCCCACCCAGGATAAAACTTTGTGTGATGAGCACGATGGTTTATTCTGTGTCTGGGTGTTACTTATCTATAATATGTATGTATTTAGAAATATATAAGTATGTTTATCAGTTGTCTGGTTTCCATAATACAAGCTCTGCTTAGTTTGGGATCAGATAGCATTGTGTGAGTTGTCACAAAAAAAAAACTTTGTAATTGGTTCCTGACAAAATTGTTACCATTTTTACAGTTCTGTACCTTTAAATTTAAAAAAAAAACGGAACCTTTATAGGATCACTTTGTTGGCCGTCCGTCCGTAAATCAATCAAAACCTTTTATCTAAACACGCGTGAAGGTATCGAGTTGAAATTAAAACCATATTCCCTGTGAAAATAATCAAACTTATAAGTCAACGTAAAAAAAAGGTACGGCTGTTTATGTCGCTAAAAACGTATGTTTCGAGACGCGATTCCTGAACTATTTATAATATGTACCTACAAATTTGGAAAAATCAAACTGGAGGGGAACCCTCCAGTTTAATTTTTCCAAATTTGTAGGGGGGCGACTCGGACTCGCACTTGAGAAAGCAAAACTATAAGGGGTTGGCAGTACACATGTAATCTGACAAATACGATAGTTAGACATTGCCTCGCAAAACATTTATAGGTATTCTGCGGATCTCCTGTATAAGCTAATTAAGTATTATAGCGTATTTTTAATTTTGTAGGAAAGGATAAGCAAAAGTCTTTAATTTCCCCTCCCCCAAATATTTTCATTACAATTGAATTTATTTGTGTTACGTCATAAAGCTTATTATTTTCCCACTCTGTGTCTCACAATTGGGTAGTTGACTAAAATAAAAGTAAATTATTTTATACTAAACAAGGAATAGTAGATCTTAAAATGCTCTAAAAATAAGTGTTCTTTTACAATTTAACATGTTTTTGAATTTAAAGGCATGAAAACGAATATTAAAAGTAATTATTTGAGAATAGGAACTTATGACGTCATAAGTTGTTATATACATTTCTATAGAGCTTGCCGTTTTGTCTTTTCATAAAAAGAGAATGATTTGACTTGACAGTCAACATCCCTATTTAACCCCTGATTTCAGTCTAGTTGTTCAATCTTTACTCCCAAATTTGCCTTTCTGTCTTAAAAAATAGCAAATGCAACAAACACTCCACAACACATTCCAGAACTGTTTTATATCTGAGCACATGGCTATCATAAACAAAATTGTTCCAGATCGTTCTAGAAGCGGGTTCAGAGCATGTATCCCAACAGCGCGACCGACCAAAAGAACTTCATATATGTACTGCGAGAGCAACGCTTACCAACGTACGGGAATCGCCTAGAACCAGTAAGTTTTAGACATTTATTTTATCTGTCCTATCTGTGTTTAAATTAGCTGTCCCGCGCAACTTCGTATGCGTACATTTTCCCCGTTTTTGCAACATTTTTCATCACTGCTCCGCTCCTATTGATTGTAGCGTGATGTTATATAGCCTAAAGCCTTCCTTGATAAATGGGCTACCCAACAGAAAGAATTCTTCAATTCGGACCAGTAGTTCCTGAGATTACCGCGTTCAAACAAACAAACTCTTCAGCTTTATAATATTAGTATAGATAAGAATTCGTTTGTGGGAAGGAGTGCCCGAGTGGTATCGGCGACGGAGGCTGACTGCTCTGATATAGTGGGTATCATAGAATGGTTTTCGATTGAATTTTAAGGACAATGTTATTTGGGTCTCAAACCTATTAAAAAAATACTTAAATATAAATAAAACATTAAAAATCTTATTATAGCAAAATAATTGGCAGAAATTGCCTATAACCATTACAAAAAAAACCGACCTAACGTCATCGTCATTGGACCTTGTTATGCTAAGATCTGATTTTTTTTGCGAAGATCTAAACACCATTATAGTAATTTTATAGGCATTTCTTGCCAATTAATTTATAAATACAATAATTGCATTTTTAAAAGATAGACTTCCGTAAGCCAAACCTAGACCGGAATCAGGAGGGCCCAACTCGGGAGCATGAAAGGAAGAAAAAAAAATTGAGGTCTAGTAACATAGTGTCAGATAGGTGGTTCGATTCCGGCCCCGGTTTGGCTTACGGTAGTCTCGGGTTTGATTCCTGGATCTGGACTTCAAATTTTTTTTATCTTCCAAAAATGTAATTATTATATCGAAACACCATTTTAAAAACAGAACCCCTATAGTTTCGCCATGTTCGTCCGTCCGTTCGCAGCTTAGCGCAGACTGTTAGTGCTAGGAGGCTGTAAATTCGCATGGATACATATATTACTTGCGCCGACAAAGTGACAGAGTTAAATCTTGAAAATCATTTTTTTTTAGGTTCCCCTATATGTGAAGTGGGGATGAGTTTTTTTTTTGTCTCACCGACCCCACCGTGTGGGGTATCATTAAATAGGTATTTCAAAAACGTTTAGGGGTTGTTAGGGAGATCATTTTTAGATTTAAGGATCCATTTGTGAAATATTTTTTTTTTTACTTTAAAGTGCAAGTTTTTGTTAGACCCCCCCCCCCCCCACCCCCGCCAGCTAAAAGGTTGATGTTAGGTGTGTCAAAAAAATGACGGTAGTAGTATATATAGTGAAATTAAAAGGAAAACTATCACAGCTAAGTAGGCTCAATAGGGTCAGCTAGTAATATTATAAAGCCAGTAGTATTAAATTTTACTTTTGCGCTTAATAATCAAGTCATGCCGTGTGGTGCCGGCTTAAGAATAGTACCACCCCATCTCTACCCGTGGGTGTCGTTAAGGCGACTAAGGGATTTCACTCCGGAGGACGGGCAGCAGCGTCCTCTGCGTATTTAAAGCCTTACTGCGATCGCCAACCCGCTCGCCAAGCGTGGCGATTATGGCAATTACCCCCAGGATCTACATACTAGTAGGTTCTACTGGGGAGACCCGTGCCCAGCAGTGGGCCATCATATGGGTTGATATGTATGTAATCAAGTGATAATAATAAATGTAAGCATAAAATTATTAATTGTTACAGATTCAGCCGGCACTCGCGCAGACCTAGCTTCGATACTATCAGCGTTACGTCGGTCGGCTCCCCCTAGGGGGCAGTTCCCATGCTCCGTTGAAGATATGGACCCCATACATGAACAGTTTATACTACATGCTGATAGTAAGTTTTTCATTTACAACTAGGCTAAATCCAGCGTTTGTCTTTATTATTTTAGTATTATTCGTTTAGTACAGACATAGTAGATTGAAATCTCCCAGTCAGCTTTCCTGGTATAGTTTGTGACAATCTTCATGACCGTTCTGCGTGTTGCGCGAGTCGCAGTAACGTATTTTAAGACGATCGCCTGCATTCGTACCTGCGCAATCGTCCGCGCGCCTTTGTTCAAAACGGTCATAAAGATTCTCACGATCTAGCATGTAAAATAGCATTGGCTATGTCTTCGTACATTGTTTCGGTAATCTTGTAAGAGTATATCGATGTCGACGCATAAACCTATACCTTCTTCAATATTACCTAGGTAAAAACCAACGTTAGGCATCTGCTGAACTAGGTCCTATTTTATTATTGTATTTAAGTACTTGACTACAATAAAAGTAAATTATTTTATACTAATCAGTTAATAGTAGATCTTAAAATGCTCTGAAAGTAACTGTTCTTTTACATTTTAACATGTTTTTGAATTTAAAAGCATGAAAATGAATACTAAAAATAATGATTTGACGATAGGAACTTATGACGTCATAGGTTCCTATTCTATACACTTGTCGTTTGACATTTCATAAAAAGCATTTGACAAAGCTTCCTTTGTAACCAAAACAGAGTTAAAATTTGTAACTGTCAGAATATTATTGGAGGGAAAATCAACCTCGTTGTTTATGACGTGCTAATGAATTTTAACCCTAGAGTGCTAGACCATATTTTTGGCCGACTGCACTTATTTAAAATTTGTTAGCAGTGGAGCCTTCAATGAAGAAAATAAAACAAAAATAAATGTGTATTACTTTCTTTAACATATTATGCGTTTATGTTAGTATAATTAATAATCACTCTAGATGTGATTTTTAATGTTCGTCAATTAGGTATATAAAAATGTAGAAAGCAATACACCACCTGTACATAGCATTTATTGACCTAAATAAAGCGTTCGACACAGTTAGTAAAAAGGGAATACTCCGCACTAGAGAGCATTGTGTATTGTCTGATAATAATGTATCTATAATATATCCCTCGTGGAAAGATTTAATGATACTCTAAATCTTATCAAGTAGCCTTCGATGCCCTCATCCCTCCGGTTCTGAGGGTCTAACACTCGCTCTTACGACACAGTATGACTTGGGGCGCCCTCCTAACCCTAGCATTAAGCGCAATCATGGCCGTGGTGCCCAGGGCACAGACTCCGGATGGCTCAGATCCTACGATTTTAGGATATATAATGTCTTTCGCGATCGGAAGGCTAAGGCCACACAATGCGTTAAGCGTACGGTGTGACACCGCAACGTATATACGTATGACGCAACGTATATATACGTAGGGTAGTGTGGTACCATCTATTACCGTATAGTGGTCTCACCAAAATTCAAATGTTTTAAGGTATCCCAATAAGTTACTCCCTTATTCATAAAATGCTCTAGCGACAACGTTTTAACTGGCGAACGTTTTGTCTTCTTCTATTCTATTTTGAAAATAGAATGTAAAACTAAGATAAACGATTATGTTGTAATAGGGGGTTAGTTCATAGTGTCACCGCTTAACTTAGTCCTTGCCTGCGGTGTTACAGGGGGAGCAGGATGAGAGAACAACAGAGATGGGCTAGTTTGCTAAGTAAACAAAAAAATCCAAAAAATAATTAATAAAAATGGCATTTATACTGCTAACGATTAAGTACTGATTAAATTTTGTGTTAAATAGGATTTTTTTATCATACAAAAAAGTGATTTGTATGAGACCTCCATATAAAATCTTTGTTTTGACATTTCTTGTTACTGTTGTGTGAGTTGTTGTTTTGACTAGTTGGAAACTAATCTTTTGCGCGGTGTTCAGAAGGTGGTCAAACCTTCCGTCCTATAGCCTGCACTCGCTCCGTCTCCGTTGTCGCCGCAGGCAAAAACTGAGTTAATCGCGACCACTATAATATCGACTACAGTACGATCAACTTAACTTGACCGGATTGAAGTTAGGTTCATATCACTTTCGCGCATGTCATAGAGATGCGACCCTAAAATTACTTACGAAAACAATTAATTATGTTTAATCGATTAAAAATACTAACAAAATTGTAATTCAACAATATAAAAATACTAATTTAAAGTTTAAATTTAGAACAGTTACAGTAAATACTAAAGAATCTTTGAAAAACAATTTCTTTACGAAAATAATCACAAAAAAACATGAGTTAGTAATACTAATTATGACAATGTAATGCGTATCTCTAATTCTCTTAGTTTAGTTACCGCCCCCGCCCCCCGCTTCCTGTCACTATTTACTTCCAAAAAATGCATCTGCGGAACCACTTGTCACCTACTTCAGTCCGGCCTAGTTACGTTGATCCAACTGTACTAAAGCGCGTTTCTAACCTGATATAATTCCGTCAGACCTGGACGACATAGACCGCGGCACAGAGATAACCCCAGAGCTCCTCTGGAGGGAGAACCGCGCAGTGTGGTGTGCTCGCGTGGAGCCTCTCTGGGCAGACTTCTGCGGCGCGCGCGCTACTAACTACAAACCGGCGCCGTTGCTTGATGCCACGCCGCTCACTGCTTGGGTGAGTGACTATACCTACATCTAGCTTAGGAAAAATCTCATCATATATACTTATATTATAAAGCTGAAGAGTTTGTTTGTTTATTTGAACTAAATTGAAATGTTGATAATCTCAGGAACTACTGGTTCGAATTGAAATTCTTTCACTGTTGGATAGCCCATTAGACGAAGTTGCGCAGGACAGCTAGTATATAATAAAACTAGCTGTCCCGCGCAACTTCGTCTGCGTAAATTTCCCCCGTTTTTGCAACATTTCTCATTGCTGCTCCGCTCCTATTGGTCGTAGCGTGATGGTATATAGCCTATAGCCTTCCTCGATAAATGAGCTATCCAACAGTGAACTAATTTTTATCATTACGCTAACGTTTATAGGGAGAGAGCAGCACTGCAACTTCACGCGGACAAAGTCGCAGGCTCAATCTATACTAATATTATAAAGCTGTAGAGTTTGTTTGTTTGAATGCAGTAATCTCAGGAACTACTGGTCCGAATTGAAAAATTATTTCACTGTTGAATAGCCCATTTATGAGCGAGGTAGGCTATAGGCTATATAACATCACAGTACGACCGATAGGAGCGGAGCAGCAATAAGAAATGTTGCAATGGCTAACCTAAGTTACTCCTTACATCGTCAGCTGTCTGACAGTGAAAGTCCTTCCCTTTCTCTTTTAAAGGTACATAGAAGTAAACATTTTTCGAAAACGATCACTGCTTAACTTCGAAAAATACCAAGTCAACTTACAAAATCACTCAAAATGTGTCTTCGAAATACAAACTTATTGATGTATACATTTTTTGTAGATATGTTTCGACGACGACATGGCTCGCATTTGGATGGTAGCAAGAACCTGTGGGCTAGCTGGTCTCCAACTGAACCACTACCAGATGTTGTTCCTTATGAGACAGCTGGAAAGGATCTCGGAGATGACGGCCTGGCTAGCCCATGATGCTGAACGGCAACCTGATGCTGAAGATGGGTAAGGTCAACGTTGTCTATATGTCCCAGCAATATTGCTGGGTTTAAAACTGTCGTCGTAATGTAATGCGGCTACCTCACGTTCAGTCGGTTTATTTCCAGTAGTTCCGTGGAAGAAGTTCCGCGGCGGAACTAGTGGGATTTTTTTCTCCAGTAATTCTTTCTCCTTTCTTTTATTTAATCTAAAACTTTTCTATTTTAGTAATAAGACATGAATCTAAATATATTTATTATGAATGAAGAAAATAATGAAACTAAAGAGTATTTAATACTAGAATTTCGCCTGAAATTAGTTGTATTTGTATAGTTTCTATGAAGTTCCCATTTTCCAAACTGGTCTTATTTTTTTTTTATAACTGTTGTAAAACGATGACATTTAAATAAGTGAATGCTTTTTAAAGTGGCCTGTATTACCGTTTTTGTAAAGGAGTATGAAGGTGCATACACCAATCCATACTATAGTATGACCATTAGTGCTGTGCACTCCCTGAGGTATGCGCGCGGTGAGACGGGGGGGTTAGAATCGGCTGCTGCGCTGTCAGTGCGCCGTCAACGCTTGTGACGGCAGGTAGTGTTATTTGTATCGGACTGTCTATGTCAGACGCACACGAGATAAATATTCAAAGATGGGTCGTGCGTTATCTCGTGATATGAAGACTGTCATTTTTAAGGTGGCTGAATATTTTAAGAAAAGAAAAGCAGACAAAGAAAGCTTTGAATTTAAAAATGACGTGAATATTGCTAAAATCGTTGCGGAGGCTACGGGATACAGCAAAAGAACCGTACATAATGTGATTTCTGCGGGCTATTTATCAATTGAAAATTCAAGCCAATTAAAATTTCAATCGCCAAAAAAACCAAAAGTTCTAAAGAAAAAACACGTTGTGGATGATTTTGACCTTGGAGTTATCAGAAGAAAAATTCATCAGTTTTACGAAGTTGAAAAAAAAATACCAAGTGTCCGTAAGTTACTATCAAGTTTGAGACAGGATGGCATATTGAATTGTGGACGGGAATATTTAAGACAGCTTTTACACAAAATGGGCTACCGTTACAAAAAATGCAAATCAAAGAGACATCTCCTTATAGAGCAGCCTAATATTACAGTGTGGCGGAAAAAATATCTTACACAAATCAGAAATTACAGAACGGAAAACCGAAACATATATTTTCTTGATGAAACATACATCAACGCCAGTCACCATGCCAGCAAATGTTGGCAATCATCGTCAGAACCCGGTATTCATGCTGATATTGGGAAAGGACGGCGACTAGTAATACTCCACGCTGGGTGTCGAAATGGCTTAGTGGATGATACATTGACTATATTCAAATCCGATGCTAGAACCGGTGACTATCATGGAGATATGAGCGGACCTACTTTTTATAAGTGGGTAGATGAAAAGTTAAAAGATAAGTTGCTGCCGAATTCTGTGGTTGTAATGGACAACGCGTCTTACCACAGCGTTCAGATTGAGAAGAAACCAACTATATCAAGCCTCAAAAGTGAAATGCAGAACTGGTTGCTACGCCATAATGTAGAATTTTCAGGAACCATGTCAAAGGCTCAACTGCTACTTCTTATCAAAAATACACAAAAAGAACCCGTGTATAGAATTGACGAACTCCTGAAAGCCAGTGGACACACTGTTCTGCGTTTACCTCCGTACCATCCAGATTTAAATCCAATCGAGTTGGTCTGGGCTGATATTAAAAACAACATAGCCCAAAACTATATTAATTCTTCTCTAGACGAAAAGATAATCTTATTGGATAAATTGTTTTCGGAATTCACGGCGGAAAAATGGCAGAAATGCGACGATCATGTCCAGAAAAATGAAAATGATTACTGGAGTCGCGATAGTAGGTTCGATAATGTTATCGATTCATTCATAATAAATTTGCAAGACTCTGATTCAAGTTCCGGTGGCGAAGAGGAAGATGAAGATGATGACGAAATGGAAGATGAAGTTGAAACAGAATCTATGTCAGAATAACTTTCGTTAGAATATATAATTGTTTGTAAATATAAAAAATGTTTAATAAAACAAGTCCTGTTGTGAATTATAACTTTCAATTCTTATTTATCACCTGCATATTTTTAATAAAATATGAGTATATTTGGGTTACATTTTAATCAACAAAGTAAGTATATATTACAGATAGATAGCCTCCGACCAACGCAACGTCCCGCCACAAGTCTTGCCTTAGAAATGCAAACTGATATCGTAAGATCTGTCCGACATGTATCGACCTCATGTGAACTCATGCACTTTTTTCTTCGCCCCCCACCTCGCCGTGCATACCTCAGGGAGTGCACAGCACTAATGGCCACACTATAATATTGTAAAAGTAACTTTGTCTGTTACGCTTTCACGCTCAAACAGCTAAACCGATTTAGATAACATTGGGTATGGAGTAAACCTAAAATAAATAAATATAATCAATTTAATAATACAATGATTATTATTCAATTTCGTTCAATAATGAAATAGCGCAAGCTTGGCATAATCTTAGAACATGCTTTGAAAAACAAGCACATGCTTTGAAGTAATTTTATAGGCATTTCTTGCCAATTACTTTACAAATACAATAATTGCATTTTTGAAAGAAATTTGAAATCCAGACTCAGGAATCGAACCCGAGACTTCCGTAACCGAACCGGGGCCAGAAGCGAACCACCTATCTGGACTATGTTACTAGATCTCAAATTTTTCTATCCCTTGATGCTCGCGAGATAGGCCCTCGCAGCGCCACCTAGTCGGTAGTTAAAGAACTTTCACGGCTTTTGTTATTGCTTCGTTACAGAGAGCATTTTAACAAATTATGATGTCGCAGGCCGAATATTGAAGTAATTTTATAGGCATTTCTTGCCAATTACTTTACAAATACAATATTTTTTCTGTAATGTTTAACCTAAGCTTAGCTTAGGTTAAACATGAACTTAGCCAAAGTACGCTCTATAGATGTGTCTTAATCGTACTAAACTTATAATGAAATTCCACAGGTCAATAGTTATAGGTGTAGTCGTCCCAGCAGTAGAACTAACCTTCGTGCTTCCATCAAACTGTCCCGGTCAAGAGTCTTCCAGAGATTTGGACAGCGTACCTTTAGACTCTTCTAGCTTACAGGATTTGAAGATGGGTAAGTTTCTATCACCATATACTTATTAGTAACTAGCTTTCCCCAACGACCCCGCCCGTGTGGTTCTCGGTTATCGCGATAAAACTATGATATGTCCTTTCTCGGGATTCAAACTATCTCGATAGCAAATGTCATCTAAATTGGTCCATCTGTTTAAGCGTGAAAACGTAACAGACAGGCAGAGTAACTTTCAATTTAAAACAATATTATAAACCTGAAGAGTTTGTTTGTTTGAACGCAATGATCTCAGGAACTACTGGGTCGAAATGAACACAAAAATTAACGGTTGGATAGCCAATTTACCGACGAAGTTGCAGCGATTGTATTATAAACTAGATGACCCGCGCAACTTCGTCTGCGTAAATTTTCTCCGTTTTTGCAACATTTTTCATTGACGCTCCGCTCCTATTGGCCGTAGCGTGATTCTATATAGCCTATAGCATTCCTCGTTAAATAGGCTATCCACCACTAAAATATTTTTTGAATTCGAACCAGTACTTCCTGAGATTATTGCATTCAAACATACAAACTCTTCAGCTTTATATTATTAGTTTAGATTAGTTTGGAATGTATAACAAAGACCACTTTAACTACCCTTCGAAACGTAAAGCGGATGATGAAAAGCGACGTGATTGGTTTATTTATATCATGTGACATTCAAGCCTTACTTCTTACCCCGCAAAAAGCCAAGAATGTTTGTTTGAAATCTCGAACAGTGTAAAACCAATTTCATTATCTCGATTCTGATTTTAAATGTCCACAATGAGTAAACGCGATGATGATAATTACTTAACAGTCTTTTCTATCCTGTTTATTATATTTTATTTATTCATTTTACTATCAAAACGCGAAAAACGACGAGTTTTTGAAGTTGTTACAATCACTTACATGACCTAATGTAAAAATCAATTATAGTGTCCAACCACTTTCGGGCAACTAAATTAAACCATAGTCCACTTTTCATCTAAGTAACTTTCGATATCACTTCATATCGGAGTACTAAAGTAGCCTATAACCACAGATAATACACGTACAAATATAACGCACGCATCTTTGATGATGGTGGTGGTGGTGATGATGATGATGATGATGATGATGATGATGATGATGATGATGATGGTGGTGGTGATGGTGGTGGCGGCGGCGGCGGTGGTTATGGTTAGCACCATCATCATAATTATAACCACCACCATCACCATCACCATTACCGCCACAACCACCACCACCACACAACTTTTTGCGTAGGTCAGATTTGACAAGCCCTAGCGCGACCACTGAGTGTAGGTATAAAAATCCTGGTACGCACATGAGTCTGACTTCTGTACTCTCCTTATTTTGCGCTATAAGTTCTAAGTAACAAAAACTTCAAGCTATCCCCATGACATTTTTTTTTCTAAATCGACTCAGTACCTTCGCAGACCAGCGCGTTCAAACATACAAATTTTTCATTTTTATTATATGTATTAGTCACTTAATATTGATATTAAATAATAGAGTGACTTTGTGGTTCAAGCATAATTTAGTTGCCCGAATGTATTTATTGTGAGTACAATTATAGATCACGGCTATATCTGTAGACATAGCTAAGGCTAATGTAATGTTTGGTTTGACCATATTATAATAATACTATGGTGTTCGATAAGTTTTCATACTACAATACCACTTTATGTGATAAATTAATTGTTATGACGACTGTGAGAACACAAGAAATAAAATATTATTCTTTAATGTGAGTTGATTGAGAGCGAATGTAATTTCCTATTTAAACCGCCCTGATTAGACCTTCAACTGTGATTGTATTTATTTTATTATTTCCTCTCTTTCTTGGTTCTTCCTGCCTTCTCTTTCGGGTATCAGAACATCAAGCGATATCCACTTTAGAGGCGTCGACACCGCTCGAAGATAACTGCAGTAAGTGTCGGGTTTTGTGGTTATAACCATGTAACAAAATGCTTGGAATTTAACCTCAAGTTAATAAGTAATAACCATGACATACTATGTACCTCTACTGCCTATATTTAATAGTAGAATAAAACATACCTACTTTTTACAAAATAAGTGCATTAATTATTAGAAGAGAATGTATGAACACAATAAAATTAACATCACCAATTAAAACCCGGGTCCTGTAGCAGCCGGTCTAAAAAAGGGGGCGTCCATAAATCACATGATGTTTTTTAGCCACTTTTTGACCCCCCCCCCCCTCCCTCTTGGCGGACTTAGACTATCCCCTCCTACCCTACGATAGATCACGTGTATTTTTTTTGTACAAAAAATAACCCAACAATTTTCACACTCGTGTGAGTTTCCAACAACTGGTGGTGCAATTGGTTCATTAAAATAGAAATCACGATCCGCAAAAAAAAATACTCAGGAGTTCTCACTATACCCTGATGACCTTTCGCGATTTTTCCGAATCCCTCCCCTCGCCCTTCAAGCCTCGCGTGATTAATGGACGACCCCTAACTTATCTTCTATCATAGCTGTCTGTTAAAATAGCTAACTCGATATTTGTGCCGTCAATAGATAGAAAACTTTTCGGGTTCTCAATCCATCGATGGTTATCGAAACGCACAAATGTTAGTTTGGCTACTAGAGGTAGCATTATAACAGACAGTTAACGGTAGATAAGTTATTGAGCCCGACCGTTAGAGGCTATGGCTTTCGCCATAGAGGCCTCAGTCGTCGCAGACGGAATTATACTTATGAGGCCAATTATATAATGATATATATCTCAAACTACTAACGAACTTTTTTGTCGTTCTTTTCGTAGCTAATAAGTTTACATATCTTCACTTAGGTTATTTTCGATCTACGCGCTATAAACACAGCTTTTTGAAATATCTGAATATAAAAACTTATCACGCTAGCATTCAATTTTCCTCTTTTTACGCACGACTTACTCGTACCCAAAAAATAGAATAATGTTTTTAGAATTCGTAAAGCAAACCAAGACACACGAGCTATTTTTTGTTAGTATATTTAAATAGATACTAATTGATTTAACTTCCAGTAGGTTCAGAAGCGACAATGGCGCCATCTATGATGGATCGCGACAGCGGAGTGTTAGCCACTACGTCTATAGAAGTGTATCAACCTATACCTATCGAAGAACCACCTCCGCCCAGCCCTGGACTTAGTTTTGGAGGTATGTCATAGAATATATATTTGTGATGGGTCTGTGCGTACACACAGATATGACTACAGTAGTGAATTTCAGTTACTAAATATCGACTAAGATTTTATTTCCCATGTGCGTGTCAAAGAAATAATGATAATGGTCTCCTAACGTGACCACAATACAAAGCAACAGCATAGTAAAAAATTACAACAGTAGGATGACTCCTTTGAAGACAACAAGCGTCGGAACTAAATAGTTTATTTTTTACTTTCGATATTTTTTTTATATTCATTACATATTGTTTACTTTCGACAACCATTACTGTCGAAAGTAAAGAATATGTATTGAATAAACTATTTATTTGTGACTAGCTGACCCGCGCAACTTCGTCTGCATCAGTATTCCTCGTTTTTGCAACATTTTTCATTGCTGCTCCGCTCATGTTGCTCGTAACATGATGTTATATAGCCCAAAGGCTTCCTCGAAAAATGGGCTATCCAACACTAAAATATTTTTAATTCGAACTGTAGTTCCTGAGATTATCGCGTTCAAATAAACAAACAAACTCTTCAGCTTTATAATATATAATAGATTATAATAAACATCTGTATATTAAAACACAAACAATATTTAATTTTTAATAAATTGAAAATATGTAATCTAATTACTAACCTTCAACTAATAATACGGCAGCCCTGAATATTTAGACCCGAGTTAGTGCCCGCGAGTCGGGTCTGCCAATCCCCTACGTCGCGTCCGCAATCCGCGCGCGACATATTTTTGTCGCGATTTAGGTTTAAAGATCTTTATTTCTCATATAAACAAAAAAATAGTTCACTTAAAATTAGATAGGTACAATAATATTAAAAATAAGTACAAAGTAATTTGTTTTATCGCTGGAGCGCTCAACAGCTCGCAGTTTACATTTTTTCTACGAATTTACTTTTCTATAAGTGCAAGCTATCATTATCTTTTATGTATAAAATATTTATTATACAGCTGTGCTTGTCGTCTTTCCATAGTTAGTACGCGGATTTGTTGTATTTTATAGTTTTTAGTTTTTTAGTTGACTGAATATCGGTTTTAACAGTTTTTTTTTTACCAAGTGACCTCCCACTGCCGAAGTGAGAGATGTTCCCGTCATAATATAATATATTTTCCAGGGTTTTCATCAATGCGTCGTGGCTTCACATCCCTAGTGACTTCAATAGACAGTGCTTTGACCCGTGACGACACTCGCAGTGACGCAGCCTCTACAGCCAGCTCCGACAGTGACAGATACGTGGTAGTGGGACTCGCTGCTGAATCTCCCGATGACGCTGATATGGCATTCAGGTCGGTAAGCTTTCCATGAAACGAACAGAGTTAACAACAGGGTAATTTTTTCGAGTAATTCGTATCAAGACAAAAATACCCGTCGCGTATTATTTTTATAATTATAATATTTTTAAATATTTTTTTTTAACATACATATATATATTTAAAAATGTAATTTAAAAGTAAAAAAAATAATAAAGTGAATAATAATAATATCTTGGGATAACTCACACAACGCTATCTGATCCCAAACTAAGCAGAACTTGTACTATGACAACCAGACAACTGATAAACATGCTTATATATTTCTAAATACATAAACCACCGTGCTCATCACACAAAGTTTTATCCTGGGTGGGGATCGAACCCACGACCTCCCCACTACTCCCACTGCGCCACAGAGGCAGTCCATTTGTAAACAGATCTTATGAAACTACAATATAGACATAACTTATTTCGAATCATCGTCCGGGATGATCGGTCGGTTGGTTTGTAGCTCAGCTCTTTTGTTGTTGAGTTGGGGGTATAATCTTTTTTTTACCACAGTTATATTATTTGCGCCATGCAGTACATCATACCTATATAACCGAGTCGCGTTCTCAACTCTAGAACTCAGTTCCAGTACCTATACGTGATGTATTAATTACTTTTTCCAGGGAATTCGAACACGGCCGAACTTCGACCGGCGTCGAAGTAGCAGCTGAAGTGATTGAAAGATCTTCCTCACCCAGTGATCATTCTGTAACCAGTTCGTGTAGGAGAAGAGATGTGGTATTTAATATTTTATTTTATAAATTCTGTATAGGTACTTTAAGACGCCTTCAAAAGTATTATGTTGAAGTGGTGCTGGTGTAGGCACCCCAATGTTGAAATAGTATTATTATATGTTTTTAGAATTTATGATTACGAATTGGGGTCCAAGAACTCCGCCCATTGATGCTCCTCTCGATAAGGAGAGAGGAAAATTCCTATTTCACAAATATTAGAAATTTATCGGAGCAATCTATCAGAATAATAGATAAAAATCATGTTTGAGTGAATACTCATAGTAAAAAACAGCATATATATATATATATATATATATATATATATATATATATATATATATATATATATATATATATACATATATATATATATATAATATATATATTATAGACAAATAACACCCAGACACAGAATAAACCATCGTGCTCATCACACAAAGTTTTTATTCTGGGTGGGAATCGTATGCACTCCCACCGCGCCACAGAGGCAGCATAGATTTACTAATCGTCTGGTCAAATATCAATTGTTGTATAATTATCTTTTTAGATAATGCCCTTTTACAAGGTACTATTTCGATTATATAAATTGATTTTGAACTCTAATCCAGTGTTTCAAAGTTTTTAATCAGGTCACACAAATACCACGACTGCCTTATTAGGTTAAGCCTTGTTTATAGCAGTTTATTTCAACACTCAAATAGCCTTCTCAATTGTCAAGATATCTACGAGCACATGGCGTTTGAATAACATACACGTAGTACATCAAAGTGTTGGAGGCAAAAGTGCTTTACGACTTGCAGCCGACGATCTAAAGAGCGACGAATGTACGGCTATACCTTGGGATGAGTTCCAGGTATGTGTTCATGTTTTGTTTATTATAATGAGGGGGGGGGGGTGTTATTTTGAAACAGTTCAAGTTTGAAATTTTATTTTGGTTGTGTTCGAGATTGCAGAAATTCGAAATTTGAGATTTAATGTAAATCGTAAAATCTATTTGAGATTTATTTAATCACATTTTTATTTTAAAACTCATAGGTTAAGATGATTGACATATAAATAGGGTCCAGTCAAATCAGTATATTTTTTATGAAACGTTTTCAACATAGTACGCGCTTTAAAATTTGTATAAAAAACAAAAGTATGGCGTAGTCGTTATTATCTATCTGCCGGTCTCAATAATCTACCTATCGATGGATTTGGCCACTAGAGGTAGAATTTTGACATATTTTGTATAGAGCTTATGTCAAATATATACCTCTAGTAGCCAAATCCATCGATAGTTAGATTATTGAGACCAGGCGTATAACATAATATATCCTAATTTTAGTATTTGTTTTTATGAAAATTCATAAAAAACGTTAATTTGTGAGTGACGTTTTTGTGTCAGAATATTTTGAGGCATTTATAATGAACGTAAATATGCTAAGTCTAATATAATTTTTAAAAAGTAATAATGTTATTCATTTGATTAAATACAAAACAAAATTCTTTTGAACAGTTTCAAAGTCGACGATAGGGTTGTATTGAAAAATTTTTAATCTGATAATTTTATATATTTCTATCTCTTTCATACACATTCGTTTATGCATTTGTTAGCTCAATCTTATTTTTCAATACAATCAATAGATGTGCGAATTTCATACACATTCACCTTTTTTTAGAATATTTTGTTTACACCACCGACTTTAAAAAAAAGTATTTACATATTTTTTTTCTTGAAAGTATTAAATAATTTTCCGAAGACAGTAAGGCGTGTTCTGTTATAATACGAAGCATGTGTCGATATCAATCCTTTTTATTTTTAATTTCTGACCTACATTTTATGATAGTCACCAAAAGTCAATGTCATTGAATTTTTCGTACTTATAATATTTTTTTCCAAATTCCAAGTACCTTATTGATCTAAAAAAACTTTAAACTGCCTTATTATTTACTTTAACAGTACTGTAAGGAATCGTTTCAACGTTCGCGTTACTAAAGTATTATGAGTAGCAACACAATATTTAATCAAAGATTTTGTAAGAATAGACGGTCAATAAAAAAAAAACATTAAGCCCTTATCTCAAATCTTATATCAAATTAACAGACGTTTTATGAGCATTTTAACTAGCGAATGTTTTGTCTTTGTTTTTCATTCTATTTTAAAAATAGAATACCTAGAAAAAGATAAGACATTCCCTAGTTAAAATGCTCTTAAAACGTCTGTTAATTTATTATAAATAAGGAAGTTAGTTTATGATGGTTTATAAACTAACTTCCTTATTTATAATAGATTATATATAATAGACGGGCAATTTTAGCGGGGTTGTAATTACAAAAATAAACCAATCACGTCGTCTATCACCATTGCAGTTTTCCCGTAAGTGTTTTCGTTAGTGATGTCGGTTGCCAAATGTCCACTGAATTGACATTACTGGCCTAATGTTCATTGTCCCGATATACTCGTATAGTTCAGTGGGAAACTCCAAAGGCTAAACACTTAGTACTCTATTTATCGTCTTTATATTTATCTAATAATGCCAAAAATTCAATGACATTGTCCAGCCTTACTCCATAGATTACTTCCACCTTGAGTTTTTAAGAGATATCAGAAATCAAAACACAAGGTGAAATCATACGACAGCGTTAACAGACCAACTGCATCAGAGTTTTCATAATTATAGACTTATATGTTTGGAGTTAAGTTGGGACCACTTTTAACTAAAATAAAAATAACCTGTCTTTACATCAGTATTTTAAAGTGATGAAAGTCTAACTAAGGTAAAGCTAGGTACTGAAAAGCATGATTTCTAAACATTTCTTCAACTGTCGCCAAAATTTAATATGTAGAGCTATAATACATTTATTTTTATCCCATAAAAATCCGGATAAATATTAAAAAATACATCGACTGCTATGAAATTCATCAACCAATGATAACGATCCCAAAATCTAGGCACTATAAGGCACTTATAATAATAATAATAAAAATGATTTATTTACTACACTTGTGAAAAGTCGATTCTACATTTACTTGTAATGCTTGTTCGCAAACATTAGGTAAAGCCGAAGAAAAGAACGAGGCTATAAAAACTCGTGACCTCTCAGGTACAGTACCTATAGGGCGAGTTGTCGCCGGTAGTGTGAATAATCAGCGCGATCAACTATTAATATATGTATCTCTTTTGTTTACACTGGATGTACCATTTCGTGAGCAAGAAATTTGTTTATAGTTATTCGCTTTCTCGCTGTTGCTGGGAACTTGGGTTTTTTTTTAATCGGGACTATTAAAAACTGGTGAAGAAAATCATTACTAAAATAAAAGAATAGTGATACCGGCTTAAGAATAGAACCACCCTATCTCTTCCTGTGGGTGTCGTCAAGGCGACTAAGGGATGCACATCGGAGGACGAGCAGCAGCGTCCTCTGCGTACTTTAAAGCCTTACTGCGATCGCCAACCCGCTCACCAAGCGTGGCGATTATGGCAATTACCCCCAGGACCTACAATACGTAGGTTCCTACTAGGGAGACCTGTGCCGAGCAGTGGGACATCATATGGGTTGTTATGAGAGATCATGAAAATGAAGGCCTCTAATCTCCATGTTGAATATTATTGGTTTGATTTGATGACATTTATTATTTTATATACCCGTAAACTACAAATATATGGTCCATATAAAAACACGAGTGCAGTAGGTTTGTTAACGATGAAAAACGAAGGGTGTGCATGATCGTATCATACCATAACCATCGTATATCGTACCCAGTAAGGTGTATCGCTGTAATAATGAAACAATGTTGATCAGGGCTTCGGGTTTAGAAGCGAATGGCTGTTGAGCAGCTATTGTTCACAAACATAAATTAAAAAACAAATAGATATTTGAAATAAATTAAAACTTTTACTTTTAAATAAAATATAACATACCCTAGGGTATAAGAATAACAATCCTATTCATAATATTTTATTAACAGCATTTTAACTATCAATTGTCTTTGTTTCTCATTCTATTTCCAAAATATAATAGAAGAAAACACAACATTTTATAATTAAAATACTTTTATTAACGTATTATGAATACAATTATTGTTTTTCTTAACTCTTAAACTTGCTAAACAGGAAAGAGCAATTTTGTGGCATGTTTCATTCAAAATTCCGAAAAGATATAAATGTCAATTATAACACTTAATTAACAATTCAAAATGTCAATTATATCTACTCAACCTAAACAAAAAACATCAATAAGTGCGATTTATCTCAAATATTTACAATCACAGTTGTTCACATTATCTTTTACTTACTTCTATTTTTTATATATATTTATGGTCGCATCGCCGCACCTCAGTTGCGCAACAATCGCTCGCTTCTAAACCCTCCCAAAACTGGAATGCATCCATTTTATCTCTAACTATATGTGTCTATGTGTGTTTTTTTCCTCTATGGCAATTCCCGCCCGCTCGGCTATCGTGAAACGAAAGAACCGCCTCAAGGTATTTAACATAGATCTTATAGATCACGGTCTATGGATCATTTGACACGATGTAGTGGTATCATTATGTTGAGTGCCCATAGTTGTAGAAGTTATGTGTCGTAGCCAAGGGGGTTTGTCTGTGTACGAGTGAGTGAGACGAAAGATGTTTCTGTCACTGTTTTATACATCATTAGGATACGCGTTTTTGTTATGATGATATTATAACATTGAAATAAATAAGTCCTAGTATACATAAGCCTCCCACGCTCTCTTCCTGCACATCCCTTTCAATTTCACTTCATCTCCCTATTTCTCTTCTTTTTACTCTGGAGATTAAGAAAGAGTAGAGAAGTGTGGTAAAATGGAGCGAAGTCTTCCCTCCCAACTCTCTACTCCTACTCCTACCTACCTACTCTACTTGCTTCTATACCCCTCTATTTGTTTATTCTTCTCCTATTTACTTTCTTCCACTTTCTAATAAAATTAACAATGAGTTACTCTCAAGTAAATCAACAATGTGACTAGAAACATCTTTGCAACCGCTTCATTGCTATTTGTTACACGTCCGCCATTTTATTCACAGTAACGCCATCTGACGAAGAAGGTAGGAAACATTCCGCTGCAAACACGCAATATATGAAATATCCTAATAATGCCAATCTTGACCCAAATGTGGGCAAACTTTTAACATAATCATTTAAACTTTTTGTCAATGCATGTTTATTAATGATTCGCTTTTTTTACAAGATATTAATAAGGCTTAAAAATTATGCAAAGAATTAGCACTATTAATAATACTTAATAATTTTGTCCTTATTTTGTTTGATATTCGATAACACTTTAAATAAAATAATTACCCATCACAAATAAACAAAACAAAATTAAAAATTGTGTATGAATATTTTTGTAAAACATATTGCGAAAATTTTGACAATCATACTAGACGCCATTGTAATCTTCACAGCTAAATTCAAATATCCCTGAAATATAACAAAAAAACATTTAGCTAAACAAATTTATCACCCACAAAAACTACACTATACATTTTATCGAAATCGTTAAAGCAGTTTTCGAGAACTTACTAAAAGATAAGCTTGCATGAAACACATTTGTCGCATGCATGTCGTCGCATGCCGCACCTCCTTTCATCTTCATCCCGCACTAGTGATACGTTGGTCAAGTGTTTTGTTGTTGTGTTGTCCTTGTCTAAAAGCCTTTACTACCGAACGAATAAGTATTTAAAAAAAAAAAAAATTACAAGACTTTGAAGTACTTGTAAAGATGAACTGAATCCTTTTTTAGAAAAAACTTTTGTTGAGCTATCACTTAATTGCTAAGTGTTAAGTAAATACCAGCCAGTTCTAAGTGCGCTTATAAATTTTAAAAAAAATCGGTCCAAATACCCTTACGCTGTATTTGAAGCGAATTCTTCAAGTCTTAAGTTTTCCATTCTAAGAATTCGTGCGAATTCTCAAGCATTCCATTAGTACAGTACAGTACAGTATTTAAGTTAATGAGGTTAAAACTCTAAGCAACGTTTGAAAAATGCGCTTCGATTCTGCACCAGCGGCAAAGGGTTCATTTTTTGTAAGGGAACTCGATAAAAATATCTGGAAACGATTCTTTATACGTATAATATTTAATAAGTAACCAAAATTCAAAATTGAAGCCGAAAATAATGGTGTTCTAACCACTGTTCTGCATCAAAGTAAATTAAACCTTGAGAAAATGTTGAGCAACGTCATCAACCAAAAAAATATTTAATGCCTATTAAAATTTTTGGTACAAATTGAAGATTTCAGGGAGTAATAATATACAATTGTAACAATAGCATCATATAGTTTTCGCAGTTATTTTTCAGCTTTTGTAAAAGAACTGCAAAATCAGCCTATACAGAAAAGTCTCAGTGGGTAGTTCCTTCTGCAGGAACTTACACGTACAATGGATTATACTGGAAGATTCTATTCAATTTTCAGTTCTATACATATTAAATTAGCCAAAGCATTTTATAATGCACTACTAGCTGTCCCGCGCAACTTCGTCTGCGTAAATTTTCCCCGTTTTTGCAACATTGCTCCGTTCCTATGGGTCGTGGCATGATATTATATAGCCTATAGCCTTCCTCGATAAATGGGCTATCCAACAGTGAAAGATTTTTTTAATACGGACCCTAAGTTCCTGAGATTACCGCGTTCAAATAAACAAACTCTTCAGCTTTATTATATTAGTATAGATTTATTTCTAAGTACAAGTTTATTTTAAAACCAACCAAAGTAAGTCTTTTACACATTACCAGCTAGTAACGTTCGGCAGTACCGGCTAAACAAACCCCCCTTGTTTTCAAACCCCCCTTCCTCCTGTAACTGTGAGTTGTGAACACAGAACAAGTTCTCGATGCGCGCGCGCGCCTGGTCCGAGCCGGTGTTCGAGAGCGACGAGTTGGCAACGCGGGCGACGCCGAATGTCACTGCTAGGCTTGTCAGGACGCAGCTGCCGAGGCAACCTGATGAACAGGTGGGTAATCATTTCTTTACAAATTACAGATGAAATAGTTTTTAAACTATTTGATTTGTAACTTTCGGTAATTTTACAAATCTTAACATACTATTACAAAATTTTTTAATTTTATTTTTTTGCATGTTGGGGCAGGCTCAGTTGGCTACGGCTAACTGCGACCCCAATGGACTAGTTTCCAATTAGTCAAAACAACGACTCTTTATGAAATGTCAAAAAGCAGATTTTATATAGAGATCTCATACAAGTAGCTGTCTATGACGTCACTATTTTTTTCCGTCAAATCACTTCTTTTTATGATATGATTAATAATAAATAATAAAAAATCCAATTTAACACATAATTTAATCGGGACTTATCTGTTGGCAGTTTAAATGTTAGGTTTATTTACTAATTAGTCTTTTGGATTCTTTGGTTTACCTAGGAAACAAGCCTACGAGGGTCAAACTGAAAGTTCTTAGAACTGGCCACTTATAAACTATATAATAAAAAAATAATTCTAAAATTTAAAAGTATAACTCTTTGCCAATATTCATATTTCATTCATTTGTCATTTGTTTTACGATTTGGCGGCAAATTGAAAATTGTCTGTGTCACGTCAACATGAATTTAACACGAGAAAATTTTCGTGCAATGATTTTTTATGACTTTCGATGTCATTTAAGTCAACAAGAAAGTTATGATAGACTACGATTGGCCTTTCACGATGAAGCCCCATCTCGTGCGACTGTTTACAACTGGTTTAATGAGTTTAAACGTGGTCGCACTAATCTCACTGATGATTTACGTGAGGGACGGCCTTCTACGGCGACGACTGAAGATAACATCTGTGTTGTGCGGCGTATGATAGAGACTGACAAAAGAGTGACCTATCAGCAGATTCGGACAAGCTTAGGCATCGGTATGAGTCAAGTGCACAAAATCCTCCACGAACATTTAGCGGTCAGGAAGCTTTGCGCCCGGTGGATACCTCATAATTTGACTGAGGCTCAAAAACTCCATCGTGTGGACTGGTGCCGTAAAATGATTGAAAGATTTAACGGAGGTGACTCAAATGCTGTGTTCGACATACTAACAGGTGACGAAAGCTGGATTTACTGTTATGATCCTGAAACCAAAAGACAATCTGCTCAGTGGGTGTTTCCTTTCGAGGAGTTGCCAACTAAAGTGAAAAGAGATCGAAGTGCGGGAAAAAAAATGGTGGCCTCGTTCTTTGGAAGGATAGGTCATTTCGCAACAATTGTGTTAGAGGATCAAAAAACAGTTTCTGCAGAATGGTACACTACCAATTGTTTGCCACTTGTCTTGGAAAAAGTTCGAGAGAAACGACCTCGCAGTAGGATCCTCCTTCACCACGACAATGCCTCGTCGCACACCGCCAAGCGAACGATCGACTATTTGGCGACATCAAACGTTGAATTACTGGGTCACCCGCCGTATAGCCCCGACCTCGCGCCTTGTGATTTTTATTTATTTCCAAAAATTAAAGAAAAACTTAAAGGAAAGCGGTTTATGAATGCTGAAGAAGCGGTGTCTGCGTATCGCGATGCCATTGAAGAGACCCCTAAGAACGAGTGGGCAAAGTGCTTTTCCCAGTGGTTCCATCGCATGCAGCGGTGTATTGACGTGAATGGACAATATTTTGAAAAGATATAATAAAACTAATAACTGGCTAATGTAATCAGTTTTTGATTTTCTAAGAACTTTCAGTTTGACCCTCGTATTGTACTCTGTCTCGGGTTAGATACCCGATCTAAGTTTCAATTGATTTTCTGTCATATATTTTGTTGATTGTTTAACTACACACATCAAAAGTGTCTAGGGATCAACATATATTTTTGCAATAACTTTTTTCCTGATTGATTTTTTTTTTTTTATTTCTTTAAGGATTCATCAAATAAAGTGTTTTCGTTTGTCACAGTAACGATAAACCAAGTCACCTTTGCATTAATAAAGAAATTTGCCATTTTCCTAATAAAGGGATTTTTGACATTTGAACCACTAACATTAAAGTTCGAAAAAAAGACTGAAATATGTAACAGTTTTCTTTAAAATTTTATTGGGTAACTTAAACAATTAATAATCCGTGTTTCTACCGCGAACACTAACAACACAAGAACATCGGTTTGGCATACTCAAAATGAGTTCATCCAAATCACGCTGTGGAATGGCCGCCCATGTTCGTTGCAACAACAAAAAAAGGTCTTCTTGCGACTGGATACCCTCCATATTCGGCAGAGCTCTTCTCTGTAGCATATCCCATGCATGCTCAATCGGGTTCAAGTCTGGCGACTGAGCAGGCCAGGGCAGGACATTGATGTTAGCTGCGGCGAGAGTCTGTCTTACAACTCTTGCGGTGTGCGGTCGTGCATTATCATGCATTAACTGAAATAAGGGACCGATTTGCACTTGTAGAGGAACGATGACGTCTGATACAATCGTCTCAGCATAAATTTGAGCGTTGAGGTTGCCTCTGATCCAAATCAACTCAGTTCTTCCGCCGATCCAAATACCCGCCCATACCATGATGGTTCCACCACTATAAGGATGGACTTCCTGGCAGGATTTTAATCGCTGTTGGCGTCCAGGGGTTCTCCAGTGTCGTATACGTCTTGTATCCGGTCTCATACCAAAACGAGACTCATCAGAAAAGCACACGAAACGCCATTGTTCTTCTGCCCAATTTCTGTGTTCAAGAGCCCATTGATATCGAATCCTACGATTGTGCATTGCTATAGGTGGTACCCGTAGCGGTCTTCGGGAATGAAGGTTCACTTCATGCAAGCGGTTTCTGACTGTTTGGTCGCTAATTAAGTTCCCTGAAGAGTGATGAAGCCTCACGGCTAACATCATGGCGGTTATTGTTGGACCTCTTCGAGTTAAGATTTGAATGTATCGGTCTTGTCTCCGTGTGGTGCAGCGATACCGTCCTCCATGGCGCTCAGCCACGGTACCAGTGCTTCGGTAACGTGTCCAAAGTCGACTGATAACACTCTGACTTGTATTCAGAGCTAAAGCCACAGTACGTTGCCGGGAACCAGCTTCTATCATTCCCACGGCTCTGAGCATTTCTTCCCTGCTTAAATGACGTCGCCGCTCCATAATAACGTTGGTTTTAATCAGTAGTAGGGAAACAGTAGCACTAATAATGTCTTCAATGCGTTGTATGTTTTTATAGGGAAAATATTGACAGCTGATTTTCATCTTTTACTCGAATTTGATTCACAGTTCCTGATTCAAAAAGGATCCATATAAATTTATAAAATCATAAATTTATTACAAAGCCACATCTCAATCTCAAGAAATCCGCATAAAAATGCTTGATCCCTAGACACTTTTGATGTGTGTATGTGCAACACCCAATTAAAAATGTTTAAAAATGTTGTAGTTTTTTATCTATATCTGTAATCTGTAAAAAGTAAAATTTGGGTATCTCCTAAATAGATACGAATTGATTAATATTGGACCTCAGAACTATTTTGTTTTAATTACTGTTTTCATACTTCCTAAATTATTCAGGTTACACCACATCGTACAGATATAATTCTACTTTAGTAGCAATGTAGCGAGTTTCACACAGGTTAACATAGTCCAGACACAATTCTTAATTATATATGTTTGTTTTCGAGTACTACTTGTGTTCTTAAACCGTATTCCCACGAATGTTTTTTTATATCGTCTCTAGGGTGAAGTATCAGGGCTGGCGCCATTCGAGGAGCTATTAGAAGCGCACGTACGAGACTTGAAGCTCGCTCTCAACATGAGCACTGCGCTCGCACTCGCTGAACTTATAGAAGATGAGGTGGTTGCGCCTCCTATGCCTTTAGAGGTGAGAAAATTACTTTATAACATACTAATTAGCCTGGGCTTTTTAAATCATAACACTTTTAAAATTCACAATTCATCAACGGCATTTAATCGTATGGAGATTAACTATTTTATTTTTAGAGTCAAACGCCCTACTCTATTGATCTCCTAAAAAATAATCGTGGGTACATCGAATGTTTGTCGCCACAACACTCAAAAATTATCTCAAGGATTGACTTGAAATTTGTTCCCAACATAGCTTCTGAAGAGGAGAGTGTTATTATATACTTTTTAAACTGAAATTCCAACGGAAACGGAAAAATTTTAAATATTTTTGGTCACCCATAATTTATGTTTGTGTAGGTTTAAGTACATATGTCGTACTTAATTGTTAACTTTAATTATTAATTCACAGGTCCTAATAGAAAACGTGAAACTACACTTAATAGAAGACCGTCAAACCCGCTCAATATCATCCCCACCACCCCAACCTCTGGACGTCGACTTGACCACTCTTCGTATGACCCGCGACACGGCCGGAGTCGTCCGACTCGGACCACCTGTTTCCACGCCTTCGACCATAGCCTCGCCTGCCACTCCTCAACCAATGCCAGAGTTAGACGAAGCGAAAGAACAGATAGATAGGCTTTATAGAGAGAATGAAGAGTTGAGGAAAAGATTAGTCACGTTAGCAAGGATAGCAGAGGATAATAGGGAGTTGAGAGCGTAAGTTCATTTTGCAAACTATTTTGTAAACTTGACTTACTTAAGTAAAAAGGTATAGATAGGTTTACAAGCGCTCAGAAAGCGGCACCTTAAAATTTATACAATTGACTTAGTTCTTATATGTCATTGTCGCATTACCGGCGTCAACAGATAAAAGCAGCGAATTACATTTCTCTCTTTTTCACTCGTGATTATTAAATCATGCTTTCCTACTTTTACGACTTTTTTATAATAGTGTGACATTGCAATATGTATATAGGTTATCTATGTGTGCATTAGTTTGCCGTTTTTAAAGATCAAATGTTTATGCAACTTTTCTACACCTTTTTACTTAAAACATAATTGCTAGATAGGTTACAGCCGACAACAATAAGACTTCTCATTGATAAGCTCCATTTGCTCCACGCCTCAAAATTGAATGTCGTGTGATAATTCCGACGTACACGAACAAAAGCCGTTTAGTCTAAAATGTAAAAAACGGGTTACTTTCTGTTGTTGTTCTTCTGATCATACTTTTTGAAAAATGGATTTAGAATCCCAGACCATACTTTTAGTTATAAAAATGATATGTATTAATCGTGCGAATGTTTGGAGGTTTTTTTATTATTATATGTACATTTATTGACCTACCCGTGACCACAGCCGTTGCAATACGGTCGAAACGCCGAGCAAAAAATATGATATTTACCTTAAAATATTCACGCGATTAAGACCCATAGTATACCTATACAGGATGTAACAGAAAGGTGTGGTCATAATCAATGGTTGGTATGTGCCCATGATACTGAGTGCACATACCTACTTTTATCAAAATCGAAGTACCCTAAGAAAATATTTATTATTTCTTTATTCGTTCATTTAAGAATGAAAAAGTTATTAATTTAAAAAAGTATGACTTAAAAAGTTCAATGCCATAATTATCCAATCGAATTTTATACCAGGGAAGGTATAATTCTTATGTCATACGCCTTTCACTACTGAATTTTGACAATAAGAAAATGTTATAACTATGTAATAATAATGCAACCAGCTATAGCACCATGTTAGGTGCAATACTCTGTGGCGCGGTGGGAGTGTTGCGTAGCAGTCGGATGACTGCTACGCAAGAGGTCGTGGTTTCGATCCCCACCCAGGATAAAACTTTGTGTGATGAGCACGATGGTTTATTCTGTGTCTGGGTGTTATTTATCTATAATATGTATGTATTTAGAAATATATATGTATGTTTATCAGTTGTCTGGTTTCCATAGTACAAGCTCTGCTTAGTTTGGGATCAGATAGCGTTGTGCGAGTTGTCCCAAGATATTATATTATACTGATAGCTTACCCTATCCGCTGCTGAAATTTGACCACACCTTTCTGTTACATCCTGTATAATTTTAATAATGTGTTCATATCGCGAAAATTTATCAATATTTTCATACTTTTAGTTGTTGTTACTATTTTATTCTAAGCCAAAATGGATAAAATAATGAACCGACAAAGTCAAATTACATGAAGTTTAATTGTTACTGTAATATGTTACAGTAAAGTGGAGGAGGCATCAGTACTTCGTCAATGTGTTCACGCGGCGCAACAGGAGGCCGCCACATTGTTAGCTGACAAACAGGAATTGTTGGAAGGCATGCGTATATTACAGGTATGTATACTGACCCAATTTTCTATTTTTTTAATTTATTTATAAAGTTAAGGCGAGATTTTGACTCGGAAAATATTAAAGGAATTTCATTAGAATCGCTTGTATGGTAATACAAGCGATTATAGTGAAATATATGACTGCCTCAGTGGGGCGGTGGGAATGTCTCGATGTTCGACCCGATGTCGATGGTCGAGGGTTCGATTCCCACACGCGACTCCAATTTGTGTGATTCACAAATTGTTGGTCCTAGTCTGGGTGTTCTTTTTGTCTGTGAATTGTATGTTTGTATAGTCCCCCGCGACACAGTATCTTTCAAAAAAAAAAAATACAATTGATTATAGTCAAAACTGTTTATTAACTTATTTCTTCCATTTTTATAGTATTCCTTTAACGTCATTATACTTGCAGGAATGCAACATACAAATTGTTCATTCGTTTCATCGGGAAAAACCCCCACTGTCACCCCGTCCCCCCCTTGCATAAAAAAACATTTGAATGTAGAACCCTTAACCTTGAAATCCATCCATACATACGTGTCCACAGACACACATTTTGTTTTAATCCCGTATATTTATAATAATCTTGAACTATTCTAGGAGCAAATATCAGGTGGATGTCGCGGAAAGAGATAGCGGTCGCGAGGCGGTCCGCCGCAGGGCTGCCTCGACTGCACGGCGTGCTGCGGAGACCAGCACACGTAGACGCGCACCTTTGACAACCCTAGCTCCCTTGTACATTATACATATTACACCACACATTGTGGTATTGTTGTTAAACACGATCTGCCTGTTTGAAATTGTCTTTGAAAATTAAATTTGAGGCTTGAAGGCAGTATTTGAAATTGATAAACAATACCAAAGAAGATAGTTATACTACTCGTGTACTTTTCCTATAGTCGAAAGTCGTGTAATAATAGTTTAAAATACTAGTAATATAATTAAAACACCAAATTCGTTTGAAAATTTGATCCCGCTTATTCATTATATGTTACTAATAGCATTCTAACTAGTGAATGTGCTGTCTCGGTTTTTACCTGACTACTCTAGAAGGTAGGTAATGTTTTGTTTGGCACGCTCTATGGCCTAAATGGCTTTACTGATTATATCATATGAGGTGTCGTTTCGTTTTAATCGTGTTAGATACATAGGCTGTATCTAATCTTCTTATAATAAACTAGCTGTCCCGCGCAACTTCGTATGCGTAAATTTTCCCCGTTTTTGCAACATTTCTCGTCGCTACTCCGCTCCTATTAGTCGTAACGCGATGTTATATAGCCTATAGCCTTCCTCGATAAATGGGCTATCCAACAAAAAAATTTCAAATCGGACCAGTAGTTCCTGAGATTAGCGCGTTTAAGCAAACAAACAAACTCTTCCGCTTTATAATATTAGTATAGATAATAATCTCGTGTTACGGTGTTGGTGGTCGCAATCCTCCGAAACAGCACGAGCAATTTTAATGTTTTTTTTGTATATTGTAGGTATGGGAATAGGTCGTAAAGTATATTTTTTTAATCATGGTTTTAGGATTTTTGTATAAATTGCAAAAACGAGGAAAATTTACGCAGTTGAAGTTGCGAGAGTCGGCTAATGGTTTATAAGTGTTGTTTTATATTTCATTTTATTTTCAAAATAGAATTGGTGGAGACAAAACATTCACTAGTTAAAATAGTGTTATTGACGTAATATGAATGGTTAATACTAATTATTTATTTAGATAACATGATTTTTACAGATTTTATATGTCATATTGATTTTTTTCAAATACTGCATCAAATTCAAAGACATTTTCTTATGAGATTATAAGTACCTACTTGTATTAAAATATGATGCCAATGAATTGTCGAATATATAGATATGAAATAATATTTGAATAGGAGTGTTATTATATTCGCAGATATACTTGTCACCTTTATGAGTAAATTGTGACTGCTGAAGAGCTTTTTGGCTTAAGCGGCATTCGGCTGAATACTTAAATGCAATGTCAAAATTACTACAACAAATTTTGGAATGTTTACGCTATTTAAATACCTATATTACCAACAATACATCATGTCAATATTATATCAAGATTTGAGGTAAGCGTTACTTTCATTCAGAAATCAGTTTCAACAAGCAGGCGACCTAATTCATCTGTACATAATTGATAAGGTGACTACAGTGAAAATAATTGTAATTTTGAATAAATCGGGCAGTAGTTAGAGCTTTGAATAACAGCGTGCGTCCACAATTGAACGTGCTAAATTTATATTCATCAAAACAAATATGTATTAAAAGTAAATGATACGGCATAACTATATTCCAAAAAAATATATACGTCACGTATCGTTTTGACGTTCCTAAAAATATACTGATCCGTAATTTATAAATGTAGTCGCAACAAGTGCGACAATACACGTAGAATTGACGTAAAGTACGTAAGAAAGGTTCAAATGTCATTTTTGGTACAATTAAAATATTACATAAGTATATACTACAATACCAATCGTAATTGTTACGTATTGGACATGTTTTTATCACAAGTAACTTGCTACGCTTAATGCTTGGTATTAGAAAAAATACCTCCTTGTTCAAAGCGAAAAATTGGCTTTACAATTGATTCAAAAATGTACCTCGGAGCTAGTCAGCCTAGATCTTCAACAGAGAGAGTCGTATTTGGTTTTACGACCAAACCTCCAAGCCGATTATAATAAAGTTTGATACAGAAATGACTTAAAGGATAGGCCACTACTACTATGCGTTTCAAATGAGTTGATAACTGTCATGATGACATTTTGATTCGCAATACGTGTGCAACTTTATTGTATGATGTAAGGTCAGCAATAAAATGATTTGTAAAAAGATGTCATTAGGATTACACTGAAGTACCTACCTACTCTAATGAACTATCTGTATTTTAGTATTTATTATTCTAGAAATGTTTTCCTTAAAAAAACATATCACGTCTGACTGAAAGACCACAAAAGTGTAGAATATTCTTATATTTTGCTTATTTACTTATTTCTGTTTGGTGTTTATTAAATAATAAAGAATACTAATAATAGTATAATAAAGAAAAATGTTAGGTACATAGTTCAAAGAAAACAAATATTACGTCCGTTCCATTACTATACACATACGTAAATTTACCCGACTTAGGAGTTTTTGTTGCTAGCGGTACAATTTGACAAGTACAGAGTGAAGTTGTCGCGATCGCGATTATCTTCTCATTTCAAACGCATAGTACTAATGCCACTATTCATCGCAATAACAGACATCTAACCCTGTTAAGCCGCGAACTACTATAAAAGCGTTAAATCCATACATTTTGTACACGAGGCTACTATAAGTACTTACTACGTGTGAGCATTTATAATTAGTATTAAGGAAACAAGTCACTAGTGTTCGACACTTGGCACGTTTGGTTAACCCTCTCACGGCTATGCCGATTTCAAGGCAATTCGGATTCGGTCGGCAAATTTTTGAGCATATTTGATGAGAGCAAATAGTTGAATATTCCATTTGTAAGTTGGTAAGAAGACTTTAATTCTTTTTGAGCTTATTTAATACCGGCTTTAAATAATACCAATTATATTTGTACGGCTCGCACATTCGCTTAACTGCAATCAAAAATTTAGAAAACCGCCTATAATTTCAAATAGGATGCTAGTCGACAGTTCAAGATGTGTCAAAATTCAAATTCAACGTTCTTTATTTACTTATAAAGGAAATGTAACGGTTGTAGCATCAATTAGTAATATGTATATACTAATGTAATATTGAATTAGCAAAGCTATAGCTTTGCTAATTCAATATTACAGGTAGTACTGGTAAAGCCGGAGAAAATAACTAGGCAATAAAAACTTGTCTACAGTTAGATCAACGTAATTTGGCCGGATTGAAGTTAGGTTCATATCATTTTCGCGCATGTCATAGAGATGTGACCATAAAATGACTTATGAAAACGATTATTATGTTTAATCTATTAAAAATACTAACAACATTTTAATTTAACAATATAAAAATACTATTTATACGAGTTCATAAAAGCTTAAATTTATAACAGTTACAGTAAATACCTTATTATTTAAAAAAAAAATGTTCTTTTAAAACAACGAGAGGGTTGAAAAACGTCAAAGTGCTCGTTAAACGATACGCACGTAAGTAGGCGGACTCGACGTCCGAAGGGCGCATCGACGCCGATGTATCGTCGTGGTTAAATAACCACGACGATACATCGGCGCGAATTACGAAATATCACAAAAAAAACATGAGTTAGTAATACTAATTATGATAATGTAATGCGTAATCGCATCTCTAATTTTCTTGGTTTAGTTACCGCCCCAAAAAATGCATCTGCGCAACCGCTTGTCGCCAACTTCAATCCGGCCGAGTTATGTTGACCCAACTGTAAGTATAAACTGAATAGTGAGAAAATTCGCCGAGAGTCACGAAGCCACATCCTAGTAGTGTGAGGGTTAACAATAGTCTTCCTTTGGCATATCATTTACCTACATAGAAAAATATTCCTAATGTTTACACAATGCCAAAATTGTTTCAAATTGCAATATTTTTTTACAAATTGTTTTTTTTTATATTTTTTTAATAATTTTTGTTTTCTACGTAATTTTTTGTATATCCAAAAGTAAATCAAATGATAAAGTGATCTTATAAGTATAGATACGTATACATATTATTATTAGGTCGGTACACACTGCAATGTTTAGATATAGTTGAATTATGGCGTTTTACTTTAATCAAATTTATATTGTAGACTAGGTCTTGGAAATCTTGAGGAAAATAAATAAAACAGTCAAAACGTGTTCTGACTATATTGAAGTCGTTTGTATGATTGAAGTCATATGTATAGTAAAACATAATTATTGTAATCACAGGAATTGGCCATATAAATGTATATTTTTTGGTATATCATAAATTATTTAAATATATATCGTATAGAACCCCAGTCCATTGTATTATTGTCCTACTGTATTCAACATAATATTAGAAAATAAAATATATATGTATATAATATATACATATATATTTTATTTTCTAATATTATTTATTTTAATTTTATTATTCAATGAGGTAATTATATATTATATAATTACCTCATTGAATAATAAAATTAAAATAAATAATATTATTATTTTCAATAGAATTCTGTAGAATAAAACATATATGAATATAATTTTCGCTGTTCACCTTTGAATTGAAATATAAATAATTGATTAGCCTACATAATTTCTGGATAGAAGTGTATTTATCATATAGCAATAATTTTACTGGATAAAAACAATGGGGCTATTTTTTAATAATTATTCTTTAACAAGCAGCAGTAAGAGGCTTTTGATGTACATTCTCATAATATCATTATAATAAATTATGTAATTAATGTGATCGTTCAATATTATTTTGGTGCCAAAAGTGCAAATTGTATTAACGTAAAATACTAACAGACCTTTGCATAACATGTATTTATGTGTATAGTATATTTTTTATTATGAACGAGTGTTTTATGGTCAAAGACTTCGTTCAAAAATACATAAAACGGAAAGTATTTGCGATAGGTTTAAACTTTCGCGTTGCGTAATGATAAATATGAATAATAAAAACAAGTGATTGTGACCACTGCATAAGCAACTTGGTTAGAACGTCAAGCAATCTACAGCCAAAATAATGCATAATCGTTTATCCTTGTTTATAATCTATAACCTAATCTTTTGTACTTGCTACAGAATTGATGAATGGAGTCTTTGCTAAACTGTATGTGGTTGTATATAAAAGTTTCAAGACGTAGCTATTTTTATTTTAATAATAATTTCAGTGAATTGTGTATAATTTATTGGAGATTAATGTAGCTATTTTTTCAAACAATTTACTGTTTGTACTTTAAATTGGTAACTCAAATCGTATAGTTTTGTGATGGCGTGTTTGAAATAAAATCATTGTTTAGGTGCCGACTACAACATACGTACCAACAATCTTGGAATTATGAATTATTTCTAAACATGCCCAATTTATAAATTGAAAAATGTATATCTCTCCAAAATTAAGTGAGAAAATTTTAGAAGTAAACTTTTGATAGTTCAATAGGTATTTACATAAATAGTGTAATTAGAGTAAAGTTAACCCAATTCAAATGATCATAGAAGGGGGAATTATAACTTGATTATTATGAGCATTTGCAGTGTCTTGAATGAATATAATGCAGGTTGTGTTAGTGCAATAGTGTCTTTTATTCGAAATAATCAAATACATAATCAAATTGGGATAAAAACCATGTCTAAAGACAGTCTTTCACCGAGAAGGGAATAGAAATTAACCCCATACGGAGGTAATTTACCTTGTAATTTCATAATGATATCTGTTGTAAAATAAATAAAATTCCAAAAACTGACTTCATACATAGTACATATAACTCTCAAAGTCGCGAGACAATTGGACTACTCTCCTCTCGAAACGAAATTGTGTTTTATTCCGAAGTTCAATAAGTACATTCGAATCTGTAAGCAATATTGGATTGAACTGACCTCTCGATTTTACCACCTCATTTATTTATCAATGGAAGTCTGATCACAAAACAATTATGTTGCTAGCAACACAATTGGTCTGCAAATTTTTTGTTTTTTTTTTTCGAAACTATAGCTCAGACTTAGCTTAATTCGCTAAAACACTAACACAATCGCGAATAATATATGACTTGTTAAAATACAATGTATTACTTTCGAAGTGGCTCTATATCTTACAATACATTTATCTCTTTTACTATGTGTTAGGATTTTAAAAAATGTGCCTGTATTAATTAGGTACATAATATATATCCGCTTTATGGTTGTCGCTGCCTTTTTATACTCTCATCTACTTAATCAATTTAACTATATATATAAGAGAGAAAAATGTCCTTAATTGTCTGTATCTTGTACACTATGGTTTAAAAAGACATTTAGTCTTACAATTATTTTTTTTCGATAGTATGTAATTTATTATGAAGTAAAATGGGAGGTGTAATTTTTATTTTTGTTTTGTATATCTAAATGTCATTTTAAATCTCTATTTTCTATGTTTTTTGTAAATGTTAATTGGAGCTATCTGTCCATTAGTACGTTGTTTCTTCGACGAATTTTAGTGTTTCGAACAGAACATTCAGAAACATGTACCATAATGTTGTTGCGGTTTGTTTAGTTACGAAGAAATTGTTAAAATTAAATTCAATATTCTATATGTTTGACTTTCATTCTAAAACACCTTTTCCTAGACAATGTCAGTGTCCGCACTACTAAAAAAATCCTACCGATTATTCCCCAATCGTGAACACATGAAATCCATGAAATCATATTGATGTTGGGACGCGAATTGAAATTCGTGCTTGCGTGAATGCGTGAAAATAAAAGCCGCGGTCCAGTGCGTGCCTTGGCCTTAGCTGGGCCCCTCTACTATAGGATACGGCCATATTCACCGAATCAAATTACCTGAACCCAGGCGCGGTTCCAGAACTTTGTTCAAGGTTGGAGAGGAGATAAAATTTAACCTAACCAGCCATATGTAAGTAGATTGGCGAGGGGGTTGATTTGATTCAACACCGGTACACCAACCACCACTACCGAGGAGTCAAAATTCTCAGAAAAGTGTTTTAGGGGGCAATTGCCCCTGCCCTACCTTGGATTCGCGCCTGCCTGTACCAAAACCAAAATAAAACATTCTAATCCATTAAGTGTTTTAATTGTAAATCAAGTACTCGTTGGTACAATTCACGCCACCTATGTTTGCGTTCGTGAAATTGTATCCTATCGTTCCCCGCCCGTTTCCTTCATCGCCTCCGACACCTAAATTAGCAGTTGAAGTTGTGAGCTTACTTTAATCCGTGTGTATGAATACAAGTGTCACTACTCCTTCCCATCCCGTGGGTGTCATAAAAGACGACTAAGGGATAATGGAGTGCTCAGCTGGTGGCAGGGTATAAGCGCCCGTCTGATTAGTAACCACCGTACGCCTGGAGTAAATACCGCAAAGTGGTCGCGTTTCGGGATTAGCTGTCGTATAGGCCAGTGCTCGAGAAAACTTTGTTACGACATGTACTGGTCCTGTGAAGACATCAGTTAAACCAATCCCGGAAAATCGTATTGACCCGCCGGCCGGGGAGACCCATTGAAACGGCTGTTCAGCTGGCCACCTGTGGCACAGTACAGGGGCCCAAGCATGCTTAACCAGCTCGCGAGGCTGCCCTTTCATGCTACTCATAATCTCGGGGTGGACTGTCGTGCCGGTTGGTGACCGGAAGGGTCCCGGCGGCCACTTCCGGGGTGTTCGGGAGCCCTTCCGTCCGGCGGATCAGAAGATCTCTTCTTTAGGCAGTCCCTTGGGGAAACATGTTCCACACTTTGACTAGCCCAGTTGTGGCAGGGTTCTCTCGTTATTTCACGTCCCAATCTCATCATATATATGACAACGAATAAAACAAGTTTTGATCGAACAGCGGCGCACACCCCGACCACTGCGCTTTTTAACATGGAGTGCTGTAACATCACGACACGACGACACGGCACGACCAGCACTGTTGTTACTGACGGAGACACAAATGGGCGACACAAGCTACATACCTTCTCGCTGTTTTAATAAACAGGCTGCGTATCGGATTAGAGGACGCGCTAGTAGGGATCCTACAGTGGACTCCCTGAAGGCAGTCTACAACAGGGCCTCCAAGTCCTGCAAGAGGGCTTACATAAGAGCGGATGCTCAGCGCATCTGTCGTGTTGGCCACCAACTAGTATCGCATCTTACAAGTTACCGTGGTTTCTGGCGTTTAGCCAAGGCCAGCCAAACTTCTGCCAATCTTTGCTGCCTCCATTCAGAGGTTCAGGTTGCTCACTGGCCCAGTAGCCACAAGAGAAAGCCGATCTCCTGGTTAAACTCTTTGATGTGGTTTATAAAGCGACGCATTGGCGGGCTAGTGGCCTAGATATTCAAGCAATGGGCTCTTTTTCTTCGCACCAATCATTCTTTGTAGTTTGCTATTACACCTATACTCGACATTGTACTTTGTGGGTACGTACCTACATATTTACGTACGACTGTTATGCAGTAGGTACAGTAGAATCTAAGGGCGAGCTCACGGTAAAGGACCACCAAATGCTATGTATATAAATATTTTAGACAGGGCCGGACTTAGCCACACCGACGCCCCGGGCGGGTCTTTAGGGGAGAGGGGTAGGGGTATTTTTTATTTATTGGACTCAATACCGGCCAGAATCGCTCGCTCTTTGTGGGTGCCCTTTTGCTCTGGCTGGATTTTGTTAGGATAGGCCGCATAAATCGTTTCAACTACACTTTCGTTACATTAGCTTCCTATAGCGTTCAAAGGGTCCTTCTGCTTGGTCATAATTAGTCTAGGGCAACTAGAGCTGAGTAAGGATCGTGAATTTAGTGTTCCTGCAATTCTAGTAGCAATGAGCAGCTTGTTTGCTTTGCTGTTCATGTTTAAGTATGTTAAAGGAATTATCTTAACGCAAAAAAATGTCTCATCTGGTTATCAGATGTTTTACGTCTTTTAAGCTACATGTATTAGCTAGTTTCTCTTTAGATTTAATAAGAAAAATCTTTAGATAGCAAAGTGATTAATAAGAATAATTAAAACGCCTTATAATACTTTTTAGTACTTAGTTGTAGGATGTAACAACTAGTTACTTTTATCACAGCTATTGTCAAGTATTAAAAATTGTAAAAAATAATGGTGGCTAACTAACTTTTTTAGCATTACAGTCTTATTCATGTTATACCTTTTTGAAATGCATTTAATATGAGCCCTTTAATTTGATACCCAATGCAGTATTCAAAACAACTTTTTTTTTCACACCTCTTTAATTTGACATCTCAGAGCCGCCATGTTTGTTTTTTTTTTTTCAAACGTCACATAGACACTTGGGCTATCAAGACGAATCTAACGACGTCCGATTTGTATAAATCTGTTCAGTGGATTGTGAGATATCAGGTAATAAAGAATATTACATACGTACAAGATACGCACAAAAAACATAACCCTTCCTTACAGTCGGGTAAAAACACATCTCCCACAATTTCTATTAGAAGAAACTATTTTTCTAATAGAGATACATTTTTAGGATTTATTTTTCTGATGAATATCCAAACGTAATATTTGACAGCTTAATGTTATAGTTGCCATTATAATGAACTTTACCCTAACATAATGTAAAAAAGGGTTATAAGTGAAACGTTATGTAAAATGACACTTTAGTGTCTTTATCAAAATACTCATTTAAATTTGTTGTTAGCCTTTTTTATTTTCATGTAAAGTACTATAAAATTATTCAGATAGTTAGTGTCTGATAGTAGTCACTTATTAATAACCGGCCATCAACTATCATCGTCACAGCAACAATCACGTAGTAGTGTCCGATGTCCTAAAAAGACTTACGAATTGTTTTATTAATTAATTATTGCATAAATTCCACCTGATTGTAATCCGTTACTGACAGTCCATACACTTTACCTACCAGTACCAATAAGATGTATTCCTACTTCACTAGGCTTCTCAACCATAAAATAATACGTATACTTGAATTGTGCCTGCGAGACGCTAATCTAATTGTCTCACTTTAAAGTAAATGTAGCTCAGATTAGGAAAAATCCTATTTGAATCAGGGGTAGCGTGGCACACGTGATACAGTCGGTCGATTGCACAAATGTGTCAGATCGCTAGTTGAGTAGGTTCTACTTCAAAAAGAGCAAAACTTGTGATTGGACTTGATGCTACTGATTTGTGTTCATCGATGTTCGATTTATTGTGATGATTAATAGTTTTATGAGTTTTGGTAATTTTAAAAATTGAAATAAAACTGATAAAATTATACATATCAACCCATATGATGGCCCACTGCTGGGCACGGGTCTCCCCAGCAGAACCTACTATGTCCATCCTGGAGGTAATTGCCATAATCGCCGCGCTTGGCGAGCTGGTTGGGGATCGCAGTAAGGCTAAGTACGCAGAGGACGCTCCTACCCATCCTCCGGTGTGAAATCCCTTAGTCGCCTTGACGACACCCACGGAAATAAATGGGGTGGTACTATTCTTAAACCACACGGCCTTTTTAATATAACAACTTGTTTTTCTCTCATTTGTGTACGTTTGTGCACAGGTTTCACTTTTTTGGTCTAGTCCCGTATATACTGGTTTCCCACATATCAATGTATAATCTTTGGAAACCAGGTATGACTAATGTTTTTCGACCAAAATAACAATTTAGCCAGTACAAGAAAATTAACAGTGTTGCTAAGATTTATTTGTTTAATAAATCCTAGCGTTTTTTTTTGTAATGTTCATAAATTGTATCCTTTGTTCATTTTGGAATTATATCACAGGTGAATAGACGCGACTGTTTTAAATATTCTTGTAGACTTTATTCACCCACTCTTAATCTGATGAGGCACCAGTACCAATGATAAATTACCAAAATGGACCAAAACTTTTCACGTCCTATTTACACTAAACTTAAACTTACTGAAATTAGATACTCAAATTAATGAAATGATACATGTTTCACTACCTAGAACGTGGATGAATAAAGTTGTCCAAAATATTTATAAAAGTCGCATCTGTTTATTCTGTAGGAATATGTGAACAAAAAATACCACTTAATTTTTCAATTCACCTGGGTGCAATGATTCCAAGGTAAATTAAATACACTTAGTTAATAGTTATATTCACTTTGTTTACTCAGGTGATATCACCCAGGTGAACAAAGTAGAATTAACCATTTTACATTTCATTTTTGTGAACGGAAGATTTTCCTACAATCTTAGAACAAAAAATGTATCTCTAAATTAATAAAACAAAGAAATTACAAAAACCGTTGGGGTAAAACAATAATATGCATTGGCAATATCTATACACGTGAGTCAAGAAGTGGGAATAACGTGACTTTCATATTATGGCAACATTTTTAGTGATGGCTGATATTTCAAGTTGAACAGAATGCCAACGACCGTTGCCGAATATTAGTGTTGAAATTAATCAAGTTTCATAAAATTCGGTGTTTTTATGTGAATTTTATATATTCTTTTAACATTTGTGTGTTATTGTGTGTTTATTAGTGACTAAATTATCAGTGTTGTTCGGTAAAGAATGTTTGTTGTGCCCTCGGTGTAACAGGATCACTGGTTAATAAAATATTGGATTACGGTTTTCTGTTTACCTAATTGTTGTGGACAAACGGTGAGTAATAGATCCTTGAATTTTACGTTACCCTTATTTTTGAAGTCTCTTTTAATAGTTAATTTATGCCACGATAGCTGTACGCGTGATAGCGACAAGCGTTCGCCCGGGCTCGAGATAACGGAAGATTATAGTAGATTGCAAAGATTCTGATAAGATTCCTTAGCTCACGACGTTGCAGAGTCATAAGCATACACCATAAAGCCATCTTAAAACATTGAACAAGATCATTATACACAGAAACTTGTTTGAACGTAACAAACACAAAATTGAACATGCTTCATGCTCTATTTCCCCCTGAAAAACTTTGATATAAATTGAGAAATCGTAGTGAGAGGTATTTACATACTCGTAAGTCATTTCTCGAAAACATTCCACATAGTTGTACACCATAAACGAGTTTAAAGTTATTTTTACTGTTACAAAACTATTGATGAACATTCAAATTGTTCTAAAACTTCCTGTGAAAACAACACTTCAGTGATGTTTGTTTGAACTTTTTCAATAACTTGAACCAATGAAGATTAACATTATTAAGATGCAGCTGTTCACAAATGATTATGTAATAAGTTAGCATGTATTACTAATTTAAGCTTACCTAAGCATACATAATTATTTTTAGATATTTGTCATTGAAATAATTTATAATTATTCAAAACTATTTTCCTGAAGTAAACAATATTAGATACCTTTTACCTTGTAATAGAAAATTTAGGTGGGTAAAACTATGTAAGTAGTAAATAAATAAAAGGTTAGTGCCCGAAATTAATTAACTTTCAAATTAAATTTTGGTCCAAATTTGTAATTGCGCTTGTCACACAAAGATTTGTCACTGGGCTCATCAAACACATAACCTCTGGATTAGGACTAGAGTTAAGTAACCACTGGACCATAATGACTATCATATTATATGTATTGAAATAAATTTTAAGGCTGCAGTTTTGTTAAAGGAAAAAATACTGAATTCAATGGAAATATCAGCTAAAATAATATTTCATAATTATTATTTGTACTTACCTAATTATGTAATGCCAAAGTGGCTTATAAAAATTATAGGTTAATCCAAAATTTTATTATGCATAATTTACCTGTTCCCAGTAACCACAAACATACTGTTAATTGCCTGAAATTAATCACTAGTTCGTAAATTAGTCAATCATGTAACACATAAGTTACAAATATTATAGGTATTAGATTCCAATATGCATATTAAATAAGTATCCTTCATTCACCGCAAAACAACAAAATACTGAGAGTACATAATGTAATTTTTATTTTATAAATGAAATTTTGGACCACATTATTCAATTTTTTTTTTATACTAAGAAATGAAGAGACAAACAGGTTGTGTGCCTGATGATAAGGGTCACTCTAGCCCTTAGCAAAAGTGTCACCCAAATCCTTGTTTGGCCAATACCTATATGGCGCTGTACCACGCTCCTTATTTTATAATATATGTTCACACACAATATATAATTTTATAAGCTATGGGTCTTAACCGAGTAAATATTTTATTTTAAGGCTAAATACCTTTGTTTTATTGCCCGTGGTTTGAACAAAGGTATTTAGCGTCATTTTATGAGTCTGTTTTTTGCCTAGTAATTTCACTCGCTACAATGCCCTTCAACCGAAACACAGTGATCTGTTAATATTTCTATTTCACTGAAGAAAGACTGCCACTATTGTGGTACCCATCAGTATTATTATCTCTGTGTGTGCATTTCTTGTGTGAAATATGTTTGAAGCTCACCATCTCTACTCTATTTAACTAGCAATGTGGGATTATGGGTCCCACATTACTAGCAATCCTGTTAACCCCTCCGGGTTTTGTTAGGAGTGGGATCACGTTAGTAGTATAATGGCTAGGATTTGAGCCTGCAACCTCACAATTTTAGGACCAATACTTTAGCCGTTATGCTACCACTGCTTTGATTATGTACATTGCTAAGCATCAAATTCACATAGCTATTTTAATATTGATAATACATTATGCATGTTAGTCTGTTCTATGATATCATTCACATATAGCACCTCTGCAAGGCCACTACATGTTAATTGTTTGTGTAATAAGAGTATTGATTATGTATTTATTTAATTACTATGTTTTGCTCTGTGACTTAGTGTATTGTTGGCTCAGCTTTAAAACTACCTACAACCAAGCAGGACTATGTCTGAGTACAATAAAATAATAGTTTGGAAAATTTAAGTAGCCTAAGAGTTACTCTTAAAACCATCAGCAATCTGCTACTGTACACCCCCCTAAAGTCAGTTCAACCAGTTCAAAGATTATGCAAAAAGAACAGATGGACAAAAAATCATTGGATGAAATCTGACCCAGTCAATGAAACATTCCATACAATACACAAACTAAATTGTAATTGTTAAGTGGTAGCCAGCTTTCATTAACAATACATTTTTTAAAATGGTGTTGTGTAAAATATAACCATTAATAGACAATTCATATTTTTGTTCATGATATATGCCTTTTCTTTATTCAGTAATTATTATTGAGCTGTTATTCTACCCTGACAACAGATCTGTGACGTTAAGCAATGTTAGCAGTGTCGGTCCATATATGGTTAAAATGTCTTTCTTACCGGGTACAGGGTACAGGGTTTTAAAAGGCTGAGTCCGACTGGCTGGGCTGGGAGTAATGGCTACAAAGGATTTGTGTGGCACTGATACTGTAATGGGCGACATACCATCATGGCCACAACATGCTTGTTCTTCATTGCATAGTTTAAAAAGAACACCCTGACCAGACTGCTGTGTGCGTCAATATTATGGACTTCAATCTAAACTAATAAACTGTCTCATGACAAAAAGGATAGCAAATTTTTTTTTTTTTCTAAGTAAGTAAATCAAATATAGTTGTAAATACCCCTTTCTAGCCATGCCTAATAAGATAAAATACCTATTTAATGTTTATTAATACAAACAAGAACCTACGAATAGGAAAATACATAACTGGAATGTCATCTAATATCCTCATTTTATATTATAACATGTTAAAAATAATTGTAATTGCCATGATGTATTGATGATCAAGGTCTGGCCATTTTTGTCACATAATGATTCACAATTTACTGGAGACAAGTAAATTGTGAATAAATTGCTAAAATTATATAAAAATGACATGGTTCTGATAGGTAATTTAACAGTAAAACCATATCATGGCCAACCAGACTGGCCAAGCACAGTTGTATATCTTCTGCTGGCGAATAAGACCCAATGTTGGTAGATTATCTGCAGGCCCTGGTGATTTGTGACTTGTACCTAATACAGGTTGTGCACTTGTACAAACCTACTTCAGGCACCAGTCTCTAACAAAACTTAGCTGTAAAATTGGCATTATTATTACTAATACCTAAATTGTTTAGCAAACTATTGTAAAAGGAAATAAAACATTTGTTATTATTATTATTATTAAAATGTTTCAAGCAGTTTGAATAATGATAATATTAAACTTATTCTGGAATAAATAACGTCCCCTACCTGTGACAGGGATCTAGTATCTCGTCACATGAATTCTTAATGAACAGAAAAGCACAAAAATTTTAAATCTAGTGTCTTTTATCTGTTTTGCCAACTCACCAGTCACCTATTTGGCTAAGATCCAAGTTTATAATCATAATTTTACGACGGTATTAGTTTTTACGCTAACCTAGTTAGAACTTTAGACTAGGATCATTATAATCATGTTTATTATCTCTTCAAATATTATTAAACTGCTCTAAATTAAGGTAAAGACATACTGAAGGTATGTTGAAGTCTGTTATTATTTACGACGTTAATAAAATTTACTTTTAGTTCCAATAAATAATGTTATTGTATTGATAAAGATGTTAAAACCACAATTTTAATATGTTTACAATGATGAAAGTTAAAAAGATAATATCATTAATACAATAAACCTTATTCATCTACTCTCCTACTTAATTTTCGCCACAACATTTGGTTCTCTGCTTTCCGCATCAGTTCATCCCAACGACCTTCTTTAGGTCGTCGGTCCACCTGGCTGGGGGCCGTACTACCTTACGTTTACCAAGTCGCGGTCTCCACTTTAGGACTCTTGTGCTCCAGCGACCTCTGGGCTGATATGGCCAGCCCATTGCCACTAGGCGTGCTTAACCTGTGAGCTATGTCAGTAACTTTAGTTCTTTGTCGGATGACCTCATTGCTAATTTTATCTTTTAAAGAAACCCCAACCGCAGCGGGCTATGCAGCGAGCTATTCGCTACATAGCCCGCTGCGCGACTTTAAATCTTGTGGACCAGCCCAACCGTAAGTATCACGTGTCGGCACCGTAGATCGTAACAGGTAGGACGCACTGGTTTAATACCTTGATCTTCAGGAATTGCGGTAGAGGCGAAGTGAAAACTCGAAGAGTTTGCTAAACGCTGCCCAATCCAGTTGGAACCTATTGTCGACTTCTTGGTCGAAATTGTTTTACCTAGCTGGATTATCTGCCCAAGGTAGATATTTTTGGATATCTTCGAGTATCGACCTACGACATGTATCGGTCTCGGCATGACATGTTCATTTAACATGACTTTGGTTTTTTCCAAATTCATGCCGAGACCCACACGTCTAGAGGCTCCATTTAGGCTGTGCAGCATTTCGCTAAGCTACTCCAGCGACTCCGCTACTATGATGATATCGTCGGCAAACCGAAGGACCCTGAATCTGGGCGGCCAGGTTGGCGGTGTCATACAAGCATCTGAGCACCTCGATGTATCGCCAGTCAATGCGACATCGTTGCAGAGCGTCCAGAACCGCCCAAGTTTCGATGGAGTCGAAAAATTTCTCATAGTTCGCAAAAGCCATACACAGCGGCTGATTATATTCTTCGATTTTTTGAATAATCTACCGAGCAGTATGGATGTGGTCCACGGTGCTGAAGCCTTTTCGAAACCCGGCTTGTTCAGGGGCTGAAACACGTCGAGTGTCGCTCCCACTCCACGTTTATGGTGTTTTAAGCCTTGGTGGAGGACGCAGTTGAAGATATTTGTAGATTTTTCAGGAGTGGGGTAACGCCTGCTCTCAGAAGCTCTGTAGTGATTCCGTCATCACCGGGCGCTTTATTATTCTTAAGTTGCTCGAGAGCTGCCCCAACCTCGCCCTTACTCCTACCATTAAGAACAACCCAACAACACATAACATGATGAAATTCGTCAAGCAACTTAGTTTGTAGAGCGTGCCAGAGAAATGGACACAACATACATAAATATGCTCGAAACCATAACCCTCCTACTGAACCAGTTGGGAAAAAAATAACATGGTATACCTACCAAAATAAATGACAATTTATTAAGTCTTCATACCATTATCAGATAAAAAAAGTAATTACTTTCTATTTATTTCGCGCTGTTAAACTATTTACTGTGCTCACTTTAGTTCCAATAAGAAAAAAACATTAGTAGGTAAGAATAATTAAACACCGACATACCTACCTACATAAAATAAGAATCATATCAAATAGTAATTAATACAAACATTGAGGTCGTGTGATGATAACGGTATACGAAATTAGATACCACTGGTTTTTTAACCTGTTTGCGTTGATAACATTTGAATATGTAGGCGGCTATTTACATTTGCAGAACATATGACCTTTTTTGTACCGCTAAGGCCAAGTTGGTCTTCTATAAACTTCATAGACCGCTTACAGCGTCATGCCGTATGCCGCGTCACGTCGTACGTTGCCTACGTTCATACGCCGATATATGTGTAGAAGAAACTACAAAAATATTTCTTTAGTTGTATAGTGATGTGGCCGTGTGGTGCCGGCTTAAGAATAGTACCACTCCATCTCTTCCCGTGGGTGTCGTCAAGGCGACTAAGGGATTTCACACCGGAGGACGGGCAGCAGCGTCCTCTGCATACTTAAAGCCTTACTGCGATCACCAACCCGCTCACCAAGCGTGGTGATTATGGCAATTACCCCCAGGATCTACATACTAGTAGGTTCTACTGGGGAGACCCGTGCCCAGTAGTGGGCCATCATATGGGTTGATATGTATGTATGTATATGTATAGTGATGTGGAACACGAAGACATTTTTATGAGACCATAATCAGAGGCAAGCAAGAATACGACCCTTATCGTCTGATGTTAGGTAAGGAGCTACAACATCTCAGAATCTCTCGTAGAAATGTATAAAACAGACTTCTTATTAACTCAAGAATGCTATGCAAATGTTCCTGCTAGTGAACAGGAAGGCGGTACCATACTTGTGTGACTGGGATAAGGCAACCCATGCATACTTTTACCTGTTTGCTGGTAACTTGGTTCCAAGTGAATCTAGTATAAGAAGCGGCGTAGCCTAATGGCTAAGGCATCGGAGTCGCAATCGTGAGGTCGCGGATTCGAATCCTACCCATTATACTACCGACCAGTGGCGGAGGGTCTATAGAATACCATTCTTTTCGGTTTCCCTTTCAATTATATTTAACTAGCTGACCCGCGCAACTTCGTCTGCGTAAATTTTCCCCGTTTTTGCAACATTTCTTATTGCTGCTCCGCTCCTTATTTCTCCACTATTTATTGGATGTTATTATACATATAAACCTTCCTCTTCAATCACTCTACCTATTAAAAAAACTGCATCAAAATCCGTTGCGTATTTTTAAAGATTTAAGCATACAAAGGGATATAGGGACAGAGAAAGCGACTTTGTTTTATACTATGTAGTGATTAATATGTATGTACAAAAACCGTCTCTAACGAGATACACTTTCGTATCGGGGTACCTCAGGAAAATTTTGACCATTCGCCTCTGAACCGCTTCTAACATAAGCCATCGAGTTTAGCTGGAGGGGTAGCTGATAATGTGGGACCCAATCATAAAATTGATATGACTAATGTGCTGACCATAACTCGATGTAACATCTATTTGTACCACATTATGGCAAATAAATTATTTGTATTTGTAAATAGGTACAATTCAGGATTCAAGAAGTCAAGTTTTAAGCAGTCAACTTAAGGAAACTCTTGTTTTCCCCCAGGTGAAGATTTTGCCGAATTACAGTCTGAAGCCGACACGATCGATTACGAATAATTATACGGTTCAATTCCCATCCCATTTAGTAGGGATGCTTGGTTCATTGCGTAAACTTAAGTCGGACGGCTTGCCACCCAGTGGTATCGAAATAACTCACTTAAATTCGAACTTGCTTACGTAATGTGTCAATTTCAAGATCTCATCTCATCCTTATTACTTAATACATAGGTTCTATTCACCTTAAAATGACTTGTTATAGCATGATTCATGACTTAATTTTTTTAATTGACAGTTTTAGTTATACTATTTGACAGGAATACAGATGTTATCATCGGAACGATAGTCAACATCAAATGAAATTCAAACCTTGGTCCTATTCGAGACATCTCACCTTTATATCTTATCCGGCTGGTTATCGAGATTAATTACATGTAAAATGTCAACACGATAATCTCAAAGGCTTTAAACGAACTGATTTCTCTTATTGTGACATTTGTGGAGTAGTGGAAGATGTACACCATGTATTGATGGAATATGCCCGAAGATAGAGAGAGGCATTGATACAGGCACTGAAAATCAATATTTATGATGTAGGAATGGTACAATCCATTCTCTCACTACCAACATCAGAGGCAGCAAGATATTTATGCCGGATGATCACGGCGCCCCGCAATGACTCTTCCTCTAATATAGATTAGATCGTAAGAAGGCCACAATGGGGTTAACATATCCTACTAAGGATAAAAACCTCAAAACAACTATAGAATAAAAAAAAGGCTTTAAATATTAAAGGAATTCTATCATTTATAAAGGAATTTCACCACCTAAATAAAGTACAATATCGAATATTGCGATAAAAATGTAGCCTATAATATGTTACTGACTCATCTATTTTTAGGCCATGTAACTGTTAAAATTCCTTCAGTAGTTTTTGCGTGAAAGAAAAACAAACATCATATCGTAGTTAGGTATAATATTAGTTACATTACGATTTAGAACAGCAAACTGACCGAGAAGCCTCCTATATCACCAATGCAATCATAAACAACTATGAACTAAAATATGTCCTCGACAGGCTTATCACATCGATTGACAAAACCGCCAAATATTTGTCCACTTAGCAGTTATTCCGTAGATGAAAGGCCTCAATGGAATTTAGGAATTGGATAACGGGCGATTTGCTGCGAGCGTGGACGAGAGGCAAGGTCGGCGCGCCGCCAGACCTGTTCTTACAACAACCACTTTGCTAGCAAAATGAACAAATATCAATATAGACAGACATTGCTTTTTTAGAATGGTGTGTTTGAACTGGGCACTGGTGAAGGGCATCTCTTATTGTATTTATTTTACAGATGGGCTCTTTTCATTTGAGATTTTTGAAGATTCTTAATGTTCAGTAAGTTTTTTTACCCGATAGCAAGGAAAGGTTATGTTTTTCGCGCGTATCTTGTATGTATGTATGTAAATATACTTTATTTATTCAAACCACTAGACGGATTTATACAATTAGGACGTCGTTAGATTCGCCTTAACCGCCCAAGTGTTCTTAGATATAAACGTCACACGTTTGGAAAATACAAACATGGCAGCGGTGATATGTCAAAATAAAGAGGCTTGAAAAAAAAGTTGTTTTGAATACTGCAATATGGGTACCAAATTTAAGGCTTATAGTAAGAATTTCAAATAGGTAGGTATGACATGATTATTATTATGTATACCTACTACTTTAAATAGGAAATTTCGAAAACCAAAAAACCTGCCTTGTCAAAAATGATGGAAACAAGATCCCCTACGTATATAAATATCATGCAGTCGGAGGTACTTTAGTTAGTACATCGAGACTTCATGATATTATATACGTAGGGGATCTTGTTGCTATCTTTTTTTAATTCAGAATCTCGATCTTCTTCATGTACATTCTGATTTATATACCTATATAACAGATTTAGATTAAATACGCAATTTGTCGTCTAGAGATATATTCCGCAATAATTGACTACAAGTCGTTAGTTCTGGCTACTACACACTTACACCATTCTAACTGAAGCAGTTACTTTTGAAACCTATACTCCGCACTAATAAATCTATTCATATAATACCTACTAATATTACAAAACAATCAATTGTAGAATGTTTTCATTAAACAGAAACAGAGTTTCTTCCGAACTCTATCGCCCGAGTATTGATACTGTAGTTGTAGGCACTTAAATACCAAGTATTGGAACAGAAGTATTGTGCAACAGAAGCCACACAACAAGTAATATTGCAGTTTTATTGTCACCAAGCAACGAGTGACTCATTCGATGACAACTCGGACATAACTGACATAGTTTATGTAATACCTAATATTGTTTATTATCGTTATTTTCTGTTGCTGCAATGCATTTTGCAATTGTCAATTTTACAATGTGAAACTTTGTAACGAACATACATGCATAACATTATTCTTTTCGATTATGTCCGATCAAGCACAATTACTTATTATTGCTTACATGATATTTAATATGATTTTATAAAAGTGCAAGTCTTTTATGCAATTAAAAATTACATAGATAAGTTTAGTACTTATATCTAATACGGGTGTTCGTAATAGGTAATTTAAAAACCGGGCCACGTACGGTTCCGTAGTCCCCCCCCCCCCCATTTGAATAATGAGGCTTAAGAAGTGGGTTTTCTGTTGTTTTGCTTCATACTTACAACGTTATACCTACTTAATATTAATTTTCAATGAAAATTGCACGAAAATGTTATTACTTCTCATTTGATCAGCTGTTACTCGTGAACTTATAAAGCTTACGTAGCTGTGATAGTTTTCTTTCCTTTTAGCACTAACAGTCTCTGAACTAAGCTGCGGACGGACATGCCGAAACTATAACAGTTCTGTTTTGCCATTTTGGCTACGGAACCCTAAAAACAGACCTTTTTATCAACATACTAAATATGACTGAATTACGGAAATTTAAAAAAGACGCTGGATAAGTATAATGTCAATTGTTGTTTCGATTGTTGTTGTTGTTGTATTAAACTAAAAATTAATATTAATTACTTAAACTAAATTTAATAATTAATTTGAATAATACTTCCTTTTTTTTAAATTTATCTTAATTTGTCATTAAAACGATTTACTCAAAACATAATACCTTTAAATAGGGTCACTTTGGTGTGCCTACCACATCGTACCCTCCTGGAGTATATGACAGGACAGTACAATTTTACCTCAAATAAGGAAACATCCTGAGGCTGCATGACACATTTGAGGTCGTTACTCTATATAACAGGGGACATCCTCACGGCATTCGTTTACACAATGCTGGCCTTGATACAAGAACGATGAACTTTGCTAAAGTGAATAATATCGATCGCCAAAAATGCTTTGTTACCGTCATGCTGTTTTTGCTGCCCTAGTACTTCGTCATGCCATTAAATAAAGCAGACTACCGCACCTTCACATCTACTTATTAAAACAATAACCTCAGGTCATTAGAAGGCAACAGGCAACATTTTCGACATTATAAAACAATAAAACCACATAAAAATATGTACAAAGAAAAACAATTAGAAACTTGCTTCGCTGTGCAGTAAAATGGAAATATTGTAAGTCACAATTTTGCCAGCAAGACAAAAGAGTATCCGAACGAAAAGAGTGACCCAATTTCACTGTAATATTTTTAGAGGAACCTCTTTTAAAATGCAATTTCCGTGCCAAAAACAATTTAGCAAAACATCTTGTAGAATATTTTAAGATTGCTCACCTTCAACGTGGCTTAGATTCTAAAGCTAAGAGAAACGTTCAAGCTCAAGGCGTTGTTTCTCGAGGATCGTTTATCAAAAGCAACATGTCAACGACACGGAATGCTCAGAATAGAACTTCCTAATTACTTGGTTGTCTGAAATGCTGGTTACGACCGCTACTCACTCAATAAGGCAAAAAACCTTGTCTGACTCATTTTGCATTGCTAATATGAGAACTGGTTATGGTTATACATTTAGGGAGTTCCACAAGTCATACGTGTATTATGGTAATATGTATTCCTTTTGAATCGATCTGACGTCGTCTTGATGTTAAATTCCATTAGTAAGCTTGAATCGAATATAATTTCGCTGCCGGCGCAGAGAAATTATATTAGATCTGTAGAACAGCAATCTTATTATTGCGAAATTCTTTGCGTAGTCACATTGAAGGTCGTCGCGCGTACACATTGTTATTGAATTTTTATTCCTGCTTTTTGTCCAATTTTTCAAGTTCTACGTTTCTGACGCGAGATTCTGAAAAGGTGATGAATTGTATCATTTACCTGCTTGAGTTAATCGTTCATTCTCATGATTATCACAATGAGTCTCGGGTCCAAACCAGGCCAGTTCATTTATTATGTGTGCACATAAACAGTGACTGTCAAAAGTGTGCACGCCATTGTCATATTAAATAACGGAAAAACAGAAACTATCGGTCAGTGCGTGTGATGTTACGTCGGAACCTTGGTGAAATTGTTTAATTTCGAAACTGCAATGATTCTATGGCCGTCGAATAACTAATGATAGTGGAAGCACGCTCCAACGCGCAAACGTTGCAACATCACCAGCATCCAGGTTATTTCCGGAAGCGCTTAGAAATTGGACCGCGTGAGGTAAACCCGACCGTCCGACAGTTTCTGCAATAGTCCTTGAATTGCGATTTCGGAATATTTTTTTAAAGTTTCGTTTCCTGGATTGCTACTATTCCCGATTGTATCGGAAACCGTTATTAATTAAACTGTTCAAGAACAATTTGTTTAGAGATTATCTAATCCTTTAATTAGGGATGCAAAAGTGAGCGGATTTAAACTAAACTCGTCCATTAGAGCTGTAAAACTTTTGGGCTTGATCTTGGCGTCCTTTAATCTATAATTTGCATAGTAATAACTTTGGGAAGTTTGAATTCAATGGAGTCAATTAGTCTGTATCGATAGTAGGTACCTACCAATACATTCATAGTTATGAAGGAGCCCATGTCGTGATTAGATTTTTATGGTGCTATTCAAACCACGGCCACACCTTGCGGCTTAGTATACGTGTAGTTGGCAAGATTAGAATAGCCCAATTTGTGGTGGAAGCCCACTTATTTTAATTTGACCTAGATGCTTTAGCGAGCTTTTCTTTTGAACTTTTTATTTGCATACGAGATTGTTGTGGTTATTTTTCTGCTGTTTACGGTTTTCCATTGTCGTTGATATACTTTCGTACGGCACAGATAAGTTGTCATTGTTTTTTAAAGCTTGGTGATAAGGTTTTAAATATTTTAAAATCAAATTCCCTTTATTATGCGCTTTTGTAATCCATGAAATAAAGATTATTATTATTATTATATTATAGCAATTTCAACGGTATTATCACACAGCGATTCGTTTACTGATATTGAATAGAATCGCTGCATGTACAGCACTTGTGGCCCGACATGCGCCAATCTTCACGCTGCTATCAGTACCAGACATATAGACTAATATACTAGACAAATATCGGATCTACCTCATCACCACGTTAATCTACGTTTAGGCGAAGCTGTCAAACCTTCCGGCGTCCGTCCGGTCCGGTCGCTATACATTCGCCGCCGGGTAGCTGGCGACCGGATTCAAATCGAAACGTGTGAAAATGACCTTACTGCGGTCACATTTCGGACATTCGACAAAATCTTCTTCCGTGCCGTATTTGGGGTCGGGCCTTCTCGTTTTACAGCGCCAAGACAGTCGGTCTTGGCTTGTCTGCTCGTCTACTTGATCCTTTCCTAGATCCTTAACAACGATTATCCACCACGTGGCCTGTGGTCGCCCTCTACCTCTCTCTCTGTCCGGTATAGCTATCGCAAAATGTTTTGCTCTAGTAATACCGGACAGAAAACATAAAACAAAAACAGTCTCCATAAAATGTACAAAAGAAACTTATTCTAATCAGGGGTGTTGCGGATGCAGATTTTTACGCATCCGTGGACGCAAATGCGAATATTCGCAACTAGGTATACCACAGCTTCCTCACACTGTCTACGGATATCAATCCAAATTGAGATTTTTCTGCGTGCATCAGCTAGTATTAAGTATTCAATACAAAGACTTAATATTGTTATTGACTGCTTTTAGGTATTTGTACATTATCAAAGGGCTAACAGACGATCGTATCTTATAAACAGAAAATGTGAAGCTTCATCTAGCTACGTTACTCTTCGGTGTAATATTAACTAAGAAACCTGACTATTTGTACAACAGATTAAGCTGGTCCAGTGATCTCAACAAGCATAATACACGAGCTTCAACATTTCAATTGGAGCACGTTCAAATGGAAAGTACCTATGGTCAATGGTGACATAATTATTATATACTAGCTGTCCCGCGCAACTTCGTATGCGTAAATTTTCCCCGTTTTTGCAACATTTCTCGTCGCTGCTCCGCTCCTATTAGTCGTAGCGCAATGTTATATAGCCTATAGCCTTTCTCGATAAATGGGCTATCCAACAAAAAAAGAATTATTAAAATCGGTCCAGTACTTTTTGAGTTTATTCTTTACATACAAAAATACAAATCTTTCCTCTTTATAATATTAGTGTAGATTACATCCATTCAGTATACGTCCGTGCGTGGCCACCTTTACGAGAGTGATTAGAATAGTCCAATATTGTTAAATATTATACACTAGCTGTCCCGCGCAACTTCGTCAACGTAAATTTTACCCATTTTTGCAACATTTTTCATTGCTGCTCCGCTCCTGTAGGTCTTAGCGTGATGTTATATAGCCTTACGCATACGCATACCCACATTTTATTTATCTCTTTTTTTTTGTTTGTTCTTACCTTACCAAGAAACAGAAACGCCCAGTGGTTATAACAAAATCTTGTAATAGATTATAAGTATTTAAGTGAACTATGTTCTTATGAGAAATAAATGTCTTTAAACCTAACCTTCCTCGATTAATAGGCTATCCAACTGTAAAATAAATAATCAATTCGCACCAGTAGTTCATGAGACCATCGCATTCAAACAAACAAACTCTTCAGCTTTATAATATTAGTATAGATTGTCTAACTTTAACGTTAAAAAATAACAATACGCGAACGCCTTTAGTCTATTTTTTTCCGGTCGCTTTTAAACAACCTCCATTCAACAACAAAGTAATTTAAAACGTAATTAAAAGTGAAATAATCTAGTGCGTAGATAAAGATTAATCGATGCACTAACCTACTTAGCTGTCTGTAGCCGTTACGTTATCGCGCACAATGCTAATTGCTAAAAAATATATTGCGATTGCGTAACAGCACAAAATAGCGAGAGAACATAAAAACAGAAGCTAATCTCCATAGAATGCGCACATACAAATCAAAACTGTAGCCTAATGGGTAAGACGTTGGATTCGCAATCGTGAGGTCGCTGGTTTGAATCCTACCCATTATACTACCGACGTGAACCCAATCCTAAAACAAGCCTTTGAGCTTAGCTGAAAGGGTTAACAGGATCGCTAGTAATGTTGGACCTAATTCCACATTGCTAGTTATCTTTTTAAAACAAAAAAACAATTCTTTTATATTGTCAAAACGGTTTTTTGAGATGGCTAGTGTAATATGCAAAGAGGCTCGTTAATGTTTGGATCATTTATAACATTTATTTAATGTATAAAACATACTTTAAAAGGTAGAGAAGCTGAACGATGACAAGGTATTAAAAAAAAACGCAAAATTACACAAAAAATAGTAAGTATACATTTCTCTGGAATCTATACTAATATTATAAAGCGGAAGAGTTTGTTTGTTTGTTTGTTTAAACGCGCTAATCTCAGGACGACGACGACCTACCAGTTTTAACATATTCACGAGAACTCGTTTTTTTTTTTTTTTTTTTTTTTTGAAAAAAGACAACTCCTGCATTAGGGTACAAGCCCTGTGTCGCGGGGGACTTTACAAACATACAAATCACGGACACAAAGTACAACCAGACTCGGAACATCAATTTGTGGATCACACAAAGTGGTGTCTCGTGTGGGAATCGAACCCACGACAGTCCAGAGGCAGTTTAGACTACAGTTTTAGAGTTTATCAACAAAATTCCAAACTCAGGTCCGCAGTGTCGTTTACCTCCTAAAAGGAAGACCCAAGGTCTTTAATACAATCAAAACAGCAATAAAATTTAAAACATCTTCCTTTATCGATAAAATTCATACTTGTTAATGGTATATCTTATGATCTATGAACGGACCTGCTTCTTTAAACTCTTAACAACCAATATTAAACCCTTTAACCTTGCAATTTAAGATTTCTTTTTGCTTGCATCTATGGCAACTCTGAAGAGTTTGCTAGGAAAATGGAACTTTTGGGAATGGTTTTTAGGTTTATTTTTCTGTTTCAATGAATGGTAGGCTGTAAGTGCGTGGGTCGACGGTATTTTAATGGTACCGCGGCCAGTCAGACATGTTATTTTAGTTACATTTCGCTTTTCGTTACTGAGTTACAGGAAAGAGATTATGTATAAGCAAATTGAATAATTGGAGACAACTCGACATCGAATTAAGATGTATTTGGGGTCTTGAGAAAGGAATTAAAGAGTTGTTACAATCGAAAGTTTTATAATAATGATTTCTTGCTTGCCTTTGGCGTTTAAATAAATGTAATATATGTTTGAAACATGTTTAAAATCATTAGCTTTCGCCTGCCTGTTATTGCGGTAAAAACTATCTTAGGGTAAACCACCCAATCGTTGGCACTCGTCCAATTGTTGGTACTTTAGATTTTACGAGGGTGGATCGAAATATTCGCGGCCTACCACATAAATACTTGACTTATTTTAATGTAACTGACCTCATTCGATTTGTTTACTCTCTGGTTGTCACATTGTAAAATTCTGTCACAATAGCATTATCTGTTTTTAAATTAGACTGAATTTTGTGAGCCTAAGTGCAGCGTTTTTAAAGAATGGAGAAAATTGAGCAACGTGCGGTCATCAAATACCTGTTTAAAAAAAAACTGACTCCAAAAGAGATTCACGAAGATATGTCAACAACATTGGGGGAATCTGCTCCATCGTATACGACTGTGAAAAAGTGGGTTGCAGAATTTAAACGCGGACGAGAGAGTATTGAAGATGACCCTCGCTCCGGCCGGCCTACGACGTCTACGACTGAAGAAAACATTGGGAAAATCTGTGATCTGATATTGGCAGATCGGAGATTGACCATCAGGGAGATTGCTGACACTATTGGCATCTCATATGAACGAACACAAAACATCATAGTCAATGAACTTGGATTTTCTAAGGTTTCTGCGCGGTGGGTCCCCAGATTGCTTTCAGTTGAACAAAAACGAATACGGCTCACGATTTCTCGCGACAGTTTGGAAATGTTTGAGACTGATCCACAAGATTTTTTGGACAGATTTGTTACAATGGATGAAACCTGGGTACACCACTACACCCCAGAGTCAAAACAGCAATCCAAGCAGTGGAAAAAACCTGATGAACCGACTCCAAAAAAAGCCAAAACAATTTTGTCAGCTGGCAAGGTGATGGCGTCAGTTTTTTGGGATGCTAAGGGTGTCATCATGGTGGACTACCTTGCAAAAGGTGAGACTATAAACTCTGCTTATTACTGCACCCTTTAACGTCATTTGCGTGAAACGATCAAAGAGAAAAGGCCAGGACTACTCAGCAAGAAAGTGTTGTTCCATCAGGATAATGCACGCGTTCACACGTCTGTTGAATCAATGGCTCAAATTCGTGATTGTGGCTTTGAATTACTGCCCCATCCCGCCTATTCCCCTGATTTGGCACCTTCGGACTTTCATTTATTCCCAAACCTTAAAAAACACCTTGGAGGTCAAAAATTTTCATCAAATGAGGAGGTTGAAACCGCGGTGGGTGACTTTTTTGAAGGCCTTGAAGAAACTTTTTTTATGACCGGCATACAGGCGTTGGAAACCAGATGGAAGAAGTGCATTGAGTTAAGTGGAGATTACGTGGAAAAATAAAATTACTTTTGTTTATATTTTATATTGTTTTCTTGCTGAGGCCGCGAACTTTTCAATCCACCCTCGTAGTTTGAAAAAAAAACAAGGAAAACATTGCTTTTTCAAGTTCGGGATGCATTTAAAAGTAAAATAGTGTTATTTTTCTATTTAAAATTAGCAACACTATACCAATAACAAATTTAGAAATTTAGAGGCAATTAGTTCTTAAAGTGCCAATAATTAAGTGATTTACCCTATATCCTTTCCCTGGAGTCAAACTATCTTCATATTAAATGTCATCTAAATCAGTTCAGCAGCTTAAGGATCAAAACGATCTCTTTCACATTTTTTTTAATAATATAAGCTATATATTTTTTTTAATCATCATCATCATCAGCCTATCGCAGTCCACTGCTGGACATAGGCCTCTCCAATTGCACGCCACTTTGTTCTATCTTCGGCTTCTCGCATCCAGCTCCTGCCAGCCGTTTTGCGTATATCATCACTCCACCTGGCTTGAGGGCGTCCTACACTACGTTTGCCAAGCCGCGGTCTCCACTCAAGAACTCGTTTACCCCAACGGTTGTCGGTTCTTCGGCTAATATGGCCAGCCCACTGCCACTTCAACTTGCTAATCCGGTGGGCTATGTCGATAACTTTGGTTCTCTGCCGGATCACCTCATTTCTGATTTTGTCCCTAAGAGAAACTCCGAGCATAGCCCGTTCCATAGCCCGCTGAGCGACTTTGAACTTGTGGACCAGCCGTACCGTCAGTGTCCACGTTTCGGCTCCGTATGTCATGACGGGTAGGACGCACTGATTAAAGACTTTAGTCTTTAGACATTGTGGGATCGACGATGAGAAGACTTGACGTAGCTTACCAAACGCTGCCCAACCCAACCGAATTCTCCTGTTCACCTCGTCCTCGAAGTTGTTTCTACCTAACTGCAATGACTGCCCGAGGTACACATATTTTTGAACAACTTCGAGAATTCTTGTATTTTTTTTAATAATACTAGCAATGTGGGGTTGTGAGCCCCACATCACTTATTAGTTGCTAAGCAACGCGAATGGCGAAATATCATCAATGTTTTCTTATGACGTTATCACGTCAAATTATCGTCCGTAAACCGACTTTGCAGACCATTTTTTACTTGTATCTATCAGCTTCTCAAAGACGATACCCATAGACTATGTACCAATAGTAAGAAGGCTAAAAAATAGTGAGAAAACACATTATAGAAACTAGGCATTTTAAAAACATGTGAAACTAATCTGTTGGCAACTTTTCAAGGACGAGCCAACATCAAACTTGAGGTAAATTAAACCAATTATATTGTTCTTATGCCTAGCTTTAAGTAATCCAATTGATAGCCTCAACGTATTGGTTTACCTTGGAGAGGAAACATAAAACTATAAACCTATGCGGCACAATTAGCCGTTCTAATCAATGTTTTGTGTCAACGTCAATATTCTGATTAAATTTCACTTTTTTGATTGACTTGATTTGACAACCACCTATAATATATTTTTCATAAAGCAAGACGTGGTTCCAACAGTATAGACGGCTGTTGCAAACCAAGTACCAAGTAATTTGAGTAATTTGGTTTACAACAGTCGTTTAAACTGTTGGAAACAAGCAAGGTCACCTTGGCGGGAACGCTTGTTTCCAACCTTCTGGAAGACGCTTTACTTTATAAAGCGCAATACATGTAGAAGAGAGAAAGAGAGAGTTATGTATGGTGCACAACTCAAATAATTGATGCATCATGAGAATAAATGGTGGAGCCAATCGTAAAATATGAAATGCCCACATACTACAATAGATAAGTTTCGTTGGGTCTTACAATCAGTATGAAGGTGTATGCAAGAGAAACTACAGCCACAATAAAGAAAGAAAAAAAAAATATTTTGTCCTCAATAAAATACAGTAATTAGGACATAATCAAAAATTAGACAATAAGCATATCAGTGAGAGACAAAAATGGTCCTAGCTCAACTAGATTGCACCTCCGCATGATGAGGAGCTGCGCTGGTATTCTGCTAAGACCTAAGTGACGACACGAACATTAACCGTAGTAGGTAAAAGAAAAGGTTTATTTACACAAGATTTTATTATATATATATATATAGATTTACATTAAATAAATATTCATTCAAAATCAAACAAATATAAAGGTAATAACTAATAATAATTGTTAAGTAAAAAGGTAGTAAATAATAATTTTTGAACGCAGCCAAATCGCGTGGGGAAACGTTTGAAAGATTTGACATTACAGCTAAGAAAATTTTTAATATCATCTGTATTGAGTTTTCGATTTCGACTAAAGTTCATAAATTTTTTACCAACTACCCATTTTCGGCAAAATTATAAGACAAAGTCCCTGAAAAAGCCTAAATCATAATAAATTGTGTGTACCTATGCAACTGCAGATGAGCAATAACATATATAAAAGCATATGAGTCATTAGACTGTGCTATAACGATTTGATATCTGCCTTAAATAAGTTTAATGGAATACTTAACTGCGTTCAAACTGCGCACTCATAACCCAACGGTTTAGTTGCACCAGTGTGCGCGTTAACAAACCCGGTTGGTTTGTTGACCAGTCGCCTGATAGAAAGTCTATGCTACGTAGGAACTTACATTATCGACAGGATTTTATGCCTAGGCATTGTGACGACGTGTACCTGTTACGAAAGTATGTCGGAATTAATCTGAAGGTACAAGGGACACATAAATAGCCCAACGACTCTATTTATTGCACAAATTGATTTTTTAGATAGCACGCAAGACGATTGTAATATCACGACACGGAGGGCTGCGGCTCTCAGATGACGGAGCCCTATGATAGTTAGTTAAAAACTACCTAAGGCATCGATCTCGCAATCGTGAGGTCCGCGGACCCATTATACTACTGACGTGAACCCATTCCTGACACAAGGCATTGAACTTAGCTGGAGGGGTTAACAGGATTGCTAGTAATGTGGGACTCAAACCCACATTGCTAGTTAACTTTTCATAAAAAAAAAAAATTGTACGGAACCCTCAGTGGGCGAATCCGACTCGCACTTGGCCAGTTTTTATATGTTTATTTTCAGACAACTCAAAGCATTTGAATATTAAAAAGCGAAATTGGAATACCATCAACGAAAGAAGGTTGCTGCACTCCCAAAAAAAAGCATAATGTGCATAACATAGTACTTTATACATCTCCTCGCCGTGGGTTACGGCAGAAACCTACCACAGTTACGTAGTTAATATCTGTGATTATGGTAGGTAATCTTGCCTACATTATCAGGCCTATTTGAGCCCAGCAGTAATCTCTTCGTTTACGGTGGCCTATGCGATTAATACTAAACCTAATCTGCCGTAAGATGTTTGCCCTAGTTAGCCGGGCATATCGAATTTCAAGGTAAATGTGAGCCTACGCGTATTTAGGAACCCTCTTTATGTGTTAGAGATTAAAGGACCATCCCTAAAGTTTTAAAGCTGATGACTGAGTAAAAATATATGGGAAAATAACCTTTGTTACGTTTGGGATTAGGTGTATATATAAAATAGTGCATATGGGAGTTATTGGTTGCGTAAATCAGTTGAGGATTATGAGGATTTTAGAGTACCTTATGTAGGTACTATAATTTTGCCTTGCAATGCGGCAGAGAACCACTAACAGTATGTATTCTATTATGTATACTATTAGTGTTGCCCTATTGCTAGGCAAAAGTTCCCTTCTTCCAGATTAACTCAGCCAAAAGATATAATTGAATAAAGTTTGAATTTGGTTAAAGAATAGCCCGTAAGTTTCCACCATCGCCCTGCCTAGGGTTGCCAACCGTACTCAAAATAGAGTATTGTACTCTATATCGTGAAGGCGTACTTTATAATCTATAACACTAATAGAGTACGCTAAAATACTCTTTTTTATACAATGTTTACTATACTAGTCCTGATCGATGTAAACTTAGATTTAGAATGTTGAGTGTCGTAAAATTCTTTTAAAAACATTGTTATGTGCTGCAAAAAGCCCCAAAAAATACTTTTTTTTAATTAAAAAAAATGATACTTTTTTTTATCAGTCCGTACTCTTTATTGACCCCTTTTGAAATTAGATATACCTACTCTATTTCTTCTAATAAAAGTTGGCAACCCTAGCCCCGCCACGAGGTCTTATTGATATTTTCAAGATTGTTATGTGCTGCAAAAAGCCCCAAAAAATACTTTTTTTTAATTAAAAAAAATGATACTTTTTTTTATCAGTCCGTACTCTTTATTGACCCCTTTTGAAATTAGATATACCTACTCTATTTCTTCTAATAAAAGTTGGCAACCCTAGCCCCGCCACGAGGTCTTATTGATATTTTCAAGATTTTGTAGTAAGAGAATAACTGTGCTTCTGTTTGCGTACCTACATTCTTGTGCACTATAATCCTACTAATATTATGTATGTTTGTTGTTCTTGCACGCAAAAACTACTGAACAGATTTTGATGAAACTTCACAGTAATGTCAATAAAATAGTACATAGGCTATAAAAATCAAATATAACGCAGCTGAAACCCCTGGAAAAAGCTAGTATCTAGTCGGCAATTCGTTGTGAATTCTATCGAAAATTGAATGGCGTGATCGAAAACGGTCAGGTGAATATTACACTATTTTAATTGAAGACTTTTGAAAATTGAATAAGTACCTAATTAATTTTAGAAATTAGCTTATTTCCGCTTTAATATTAATTATAAACTTCGCGTTATTTATTTAATTAATATTTGTTAATAGCTTAAGCCATAATCAAAATATTAATTATTTTGGAATGATATGTCTCGGTGATAATGTTTGAAAAGTATATAATGAAATAATATGTTACAATATTTTGTTAAACATATTATTATCGCAGAGGGGCAAGATTTCGAATACATAGTATATTTTAATATTTCCATAACGAGTTGCGTTTAATACGGGCATTTTTATCTTATCAATTGATTAGAAAGTTGTTATTAGTATTATATAGTACTAACTATTAATTAGTCTTAATTTGAAGCACATTTAAATACGAAAAACTAAACATAAAACAATTAAATGGTAACTATTACAATCAAGTATTTCATAGAAACATCGCATAGCAAAGTCTTGATCAAATTCCAAGCATTCTAAGACCTAAACCAAGATAAGCTTTCGCTTGATCATACCGTACATTCCAATTACGCAAATGAACTAGAAACAACGAACTATCGACATTCCGTTCTCAATGTTCCTCTTATGCTCAAAATAATTAAGGTAGTCTAAACAGATTACCTACTTAAGTTAACTATTTCAAGATAACTAGTACCTACGTCAGACTCATGTTTTGGGTTTTTTTTTTAGAGATAACTAGCAATGTGAAATTGAGTCCCACATTACTATTAAACTTGTTAACCCCTCCAGCTAAGCTCAAAGACTTGTGTTAGGAGTGGGTTTACGTCGGTAGTATAATGAGTAGGATTCGAACCCGCGATCTCACGATTGCGAGACCCATGCCTTAGCCAATAGGCTACCGTAGCTTCAAATTAAAGCAGGTTTGTCAAACAAGGCGTTGCTGCAGGGCTAGTTTCATATGGCGATTTAAAAGTCTTTATTCGAGCCACTCTCCTCAAGGGTCATCAAGGTGATAGGGAAAGGAGATCTTTGTCATGACCTGCTACAGCGACTACACGAGATTAAATAATAGGTACCATAAAATAAAAACAGGTCAAGCGTCCACAATGCTCTTTTTGATTACGAATAGGATATTGCAATGGACTCTAATGTATTGTAATAAATCAAATGCTCTGCGTTAGTCGTGCCATAACTTAAAATGGCTTGACCGATTAGATAATTTTAAACTGCTGGTTTAGCAAAATATTCGATTCGGTCGTTTTAGGAAAAAAAAACAAAAATCAGCTTCGGGAACTATCAATAATAAAATGAGAAGGCAGTAAAAATGGTTGATACATCACACTTTTTACACTCTTAAAGAATTTCTCGAAAATAAGAATTAATTATTACAACTCCGTATTTTCTAGATAGGTACTTTTTATTCATAACCTAATATTAGTCCATGCTCAAGTTAGCCAAATATGTGGAACTCAGACATTGCTTTTAAGATCTATGTATGTACCATATTTGATGCAATAGGATTTATTATTATTATCATAAATCAAAGTTATTTTTTGTATGGGAATTGCGACTTGGTTACATTTAGGTGGTTCGTGATCTACCATACCAGTTAGTTTATTGATAAAATACCTTTCTATGCAGTTTGAAGGTACAGGTCAATGAAACTGGCGTCCTGCTGTGAATGACCACAGAATACTCGTACTGTAAATCTATAACAAGGTTCTTGTATAACCTTCCGTATTTGATAAATATTTAATTAAAATCCAAGGCTGGACACCTGCATTGTGAAAATAACGCTAAGTAATTAATTAATGTTTGGAAAATTTGGTAATAATTTGATTGGGAGAAAACGTTATTGGAATAATAGTACCTTAACTTAATTTTCATATTTGACATTAAAATAAGCCAGTTAAAGTTGTATATTATGTTGCATATAATATGAGTAATAGCGTTATATCTCTTACTCTTTATATATCATCTCAACAATAGAGATCAAGCGACCTTATATATTTTATTTATCAGAATTCTTAACACTCACGTGCGAGATAAGCTTCAACCAGTATTCGTCATCTAAACGAATGGGACTGTTAAGTACTCAAACAGATAGTCAGAAGAAGAAGAAAGTATAACTCTTTAGACCCCTCAGAAAGCTCAAAAACTACAATATTATACATAGTTTTTTCAAACTCGAAATCGATAATTAATCGACAAACGCACTTAGCGTATTATCGATTAATTATCGATTTATTATCTGACAGCAATAATTATAACATTTCAAAAAGAAGATTGTTTAATATCGAGTCAGTCTAATTACTTAATTGATTTTAGGTAAGGTATATGTAGACACTTGATGTAATGATGAGTGACATGTTCTTCCGTCCAACACCAGTCATCTTGCCAATTTGAAGATCTCTCAAAATGACTAACCTCGATCCACATCTGTCTTTCAATCTACATCGAAGATAAACGTGAAATACTCGTTTATCTCGAGTGCCTACATTTTAGATACGTATAATACATTATAGGTATTATTAAAGAATATAGGTAAAAAAAATATTAATAACATTTGTAACATTCATTTGGATACAGTAGGCCACTCTCTTTCTTTAAAAAAAGGAAATTCATAAGTTTTTATTTACTTAAAAACTTTACTTAAACATTAATTATTTACGCTAAGTAATTAATTAATGTTTGGAAAAATTGGTAATAATTTGATTGGGAGAAAACGGTATTGGAATAATAGTAGAGACAGATTTTCTGTAACATTTGTAACATTCGTTTGGATACAGTAGGCCTACTCTTTCTTTAAAAGGAAATTCATGAGTTTTCTTTTACTTAAATTTCCTAAGTTTACTATGTGGACTATTCTAATTATTTTTTGGATAAGCACAAAAAGTTCGAACACATGGAGGATTTTCTGCAACGAGTGGATTAAATAGATGTTACTGGCGCTGTATATCACCACCTCATTTTTGATCAAAACTTCGTTTTCATTTAATTAGAGTAGGCTTCCAGGGGCTCAATTCACGTATTGAAAGCAGTGCAGTTGCAGTTAAGTTTCGATTAAAACGGCCATTTATGTATTCTTGTAACTTTGGGATCGATCTCAAATACGCTTGCGTCAAGTATGCGTCTTGAGAGCGCAATAACGACATTCTAGTACGATGCGCAAGCGTTTTTAAGATCGATCCCAACGTTACAAGAATACGAAAATGGTCATTTTAATGTAAACTTAACTGCAACTGCACTGCTTTAAATACGTGAATTGATCCACTGGTAGTAAACCAATTATACTATTAAACATGTCATGTATTTGTAACTCTAAAACAGTTTTAAATGACATAATAATTACTCGAGTGTCATAACGTTTGTAAGATACAATTCATTGTTCCAAAGCACGCTACGGACATTGCCATCGCCATTGAAGCAGTTTATCACTCTTGAACTTTGATTTACCTACAACGCTTTGAATTAAACGAGCGGCCTTTTATGTTTAGAATTTCCCTTTACAAGTTATGGGATCCGAACATGTTACTATACTTAATCATTTTGCTAAAAATTTCTTATAAAAAGTCTACATTTTTGTTGCCAAATACAATTTCCGAAAACTATACTAGTGTTAATTACTTAAAGCTTCTTAAAATCTAATTATTTTAGTAGTAGATGATTCATTGCGGGGTTGGCAGTACTGGACACTAAACATTTTTTTGAATAGAGCTGGATTAGTGTTGGATGAAAAAGTTCATTAAAAATGTACGGTTCCCGGGTTTACAAAGTCTTTTTGTACTATCGTTTTATTTTCAGAGTACTTTGTATTTCTTTTAGCATAAAAACTCTGTAGTAGGTGAGTATTATATTTTAAGAAACAAAATTTGTGTTTGTATTTTATAATTTTAAAGATCCCCAAGGTACCTTTCTCTGGTGGTTTTTAGCAGTAGTATTTCTTCTTCTTCTATACATTAGTTTTCTTCTCTTGCACCAATCCGCTGTATAATTTGCCCATAGCAACGTTCTCTATATACCCAGTCAGCTCTAATACAATTTAGAGGATTGCGGCCGACACCGACTTAGCACTTCTGGCCTCGGCTCACTGATCCGTCCGAGTTTGCCTATAATTCAGGTCGCGTTAAATTTTCCACTAGTTTTTCCTTGTGACGATATGGCGAAGAAATCATAGACTCATTTTGTAGTACTTGATCTTATACAACCGGAGTAAAATTTCAGGGTCACATTGATAAGCGCAATATCCTTGCATATCATTTTATCACTAGTGTGTACTTTCAGAAAGATAGGAAAATACGCAGCGACACAATTTGCTAAACTAATGGTAATACGAATTCGTATAAAATAAACCTTTATCAGGTCATTTGGCCATCGAGGAGGTTTTGGTACTATTAAATTTAATAATTATAATAAAATTGTCTACCGACATGCTGGTTTTGAAAGCCCTTAACTTCATTGCACTTCATATTTGACATTCACACGAATGTCGTCTAAAAATTGCGTGGTGACCTTTAATATGTACCTAATCTTTACTTTACTCTGTGATGTCATGACATTAGAAGCCTTTTAAATACTAGAAAATATTTGGATTGCAATCAAACGTTAAAAGTTGAAGGTTGTGATGAGCGGAATGACATTTTGGAACATTGTGCGAAAGTTCAAGTTTTATTATCTAGTTTGGATGGACATTTCGCTGGACATAGTCTCTCCAATATTTTGGTTGCCATAATCCGTTAAGATAACATCTATGTGAATACTAGCTGTCCCGCGCAACTTCGTCTGTGTAAATTTTCCCCGTTTTTGCAACATTTCTCATTTCTGCTCCGCTCCTATTGGTCGTAGCGTAATATTATATAGCCTATAGCCTTCCTCGATAAATGGGCTATCCAACAATAAAATATTTTTTCAATTCGGATCAGTAGTTCCTGAGATTACCGCGTTCAAACAAACTCTTTAGCTTCATAATATTAGTCTAGATATGCAAGTCAAAAAATGCCTTCTGTGTAAAGCGTATTAACTTTACCCAGAGAGGAAGTTGTAAAACGTTGACTTAACTTTACTCAGAGGGGAAGTTACTGGATAATCTGGTTACTGGTTAAAAGCTCATTCTTTTGAACGAGCTTGATAAAACGTTGCAATTTAAAAAGCTAACACCTGTGCCCTGAATTATTCCCACCCTTTCTAAAGTTATAGCAAATACGGCGCAGTACATTATGGTAACAACACTGCGGGCATTCTAAACGAAGTGCCTATTTCACGTCCCCTAATCATTAAAACCACGACAACTTAAACGACCTAACTGCTTAAAGAAGCCATTACAAATTGTACGCTGTTTTATGCACGATAAAGTCCTATTTGCTATGATAAAGTGATGTTATGTAAGGTATGATGAATCGTTGACGAGACGAGGGTTGGCCAAGGCCGCCTATTGTCGAGATCTGGCCCTGTTTGCGGGATGAACTGGCACCCAGAATTTAAATAATTAAAGTTTCTGTTGTAAATAGAGGTCAACTTGGTTTTGGACTAAAACTCATTATGTGGATCAGATTCAGATAGTAAAGATGTCGTCTGTAGTTTTTTTTTTAAAGTCACAAGTATCACCTATCCTCAAAATCCCAAAAACACATACAGTGTTTAGTTTTAGGAATTTTGAGGATCAAATAGCGAAATTAACTAGTAAGGTAGTTTTAGTAAAAATAGAACTATTTTATCATCTATACTATTATTAATTATTAATATTATAAAGCTGAAGAGTTTGTTTGTTTGAACGCAATAATCTCAGGAACTACTGGTCTGAATTGAACGTTATATTACTGTTTGATAGCACATTTATCGAGGAAGGCTATGATTATAACACACGTTACGACTAAAAGGAACGGGGCAGCAATCAAAAATGTTGCAAAAACGTTGAAAATTTACGCAAACGAAGATGCGCGGGTCAGCTAGTTAAAAATATATAGAATTTACTTTGCTAAAGTGTTTTTAAAACAAGAAACAAAATGTAGGTAGGTATTAGCAGTATTAGTACCTACTGCCAATGTAACCGGCCTTAATCGGTAAATAAGTATTTCTAAATTTCAAATCTTAAGTGCTAAACGGTAACGTTTTAAATTATATTTTTAATTTAGGCTACCCAAACTAATTGAAATACAGCTTAAAGTTACATTACTGCGCGGCTTAACGTATTTTAAATATTCGTCATTTAAGTATCTAGTTGTCCCAATTATGCTAATTTACTTTACCAGTCAGTTGGTCTGTCACTATTTTGACTTTTGATTTTTCACTGACCCTAGACGGTTTCAAAACTCAATATTTTGATGAAAAAAAATTCAGAGGCAACCGAGCAGTTGAGATATCTGTGAGGTTAAGCAAAGTTACCACCGTCGGTCAATGGGTGACCGTGTCACACCTCTTCGTGCTTCGGATAGACGTCGTTAAGCCGTCGGTTCTGCGCCCAGTCTCTCCCCGGTCGTGTCGGATCTCCGTCCCATCGGGCAATGAGAGTGAGGAAATAGAGAGTGCACTTGTGTCTGCGCATACACTTGTGCACTATAATATCTCCTGTGTAGTCGACTAGCCTCTGATGAGATTGGCTGCCGTAACCGACATCAGTTAGAGGACTATTATTTATGAACCTGGTGTTCTCAATTATTATACAAAACTCTGAAACACTTAGAAATCGTTGTCTTTGGGTTGTGAAGATTACAGTACTTCAGTCATGTGTTAGTAGTCATTATTCTATGTTGCTGCACATTGGCCTTCACTTCATTAAATCGTGATCGCCATTGCCCTTATTACTTTTTAACCTAGTCAAAACTTGATTGGATATAAATTAATTCGATACTCTCTTAGCACTTAGGCAAATCATATTGGTCTACCTAGTAGTTAGTGACTCTGACTGCTAAGCCGGGACAAAATTTTGTCATGGGTGGGAATCGAACACTTGTGGGTTATAACTAGGATAAAATTTTGTATGATGAACACGATGGTTTATTCTGTGTCTTTAACATGTATACATATATATTTAGAATTAAAGTATGTTTATCAGTTGTTGGTCGCCATAGTACAGGCTCTGCCTAGTTTGGGATCAGATATTATTATACCATCTTCAGTCTGGATCGTACAAAATTCTCATCATTATCATAATCCTTCAAAGAAAAAAAAGGACTTGCCGTGTTGTATTGTAGATGTGCGATGTACGTAGGTACATATAAGATACCTGCGTATTTTCTATGCCGTATATTCTTAGTACGCTTAAGACGTTTCAAAAGGGAAGGAAAGGTCTATCTTTTGTTCAAAAATACATGATGAGAATTTTTTAATAATATATCTTGAAATCCCTTTCTTTATTTAAAATACTTGAAACTTTGTCCATTCCTTGGGTTGGTAACACTTACCTACTTATGTCATCCTTGTAACTTGAGATTATCACGATTTTCCAGTCAGTTGCATTCCTCAAGGACAAAGGAAACTATTGTTCTCACGCATAATTATAAAATGAAAACCATTTTTTTGGTGTACAGAATAATGTACTGTAATACACGGATTCACGGGCGACAGAAACCCTTTTAAATCTCCTGCTATTCAAAATGTGCTATTGAAAAAAATCAGGTTATGAGCCAACAGATGGACCGTCGTGGCAGGCTTAATATTTGGCTTTCCTTAGTAGTTATTAATTCAAGCAAAAAAAACCAGGTGGTGTAATATACCTAGTTAGTTTTTCAGGTGCCACTCATCATACAGGAACATGGTCGATTTCTTCGATAGCCTTGCAAACTAATAGTAGTTGTGAAATACAAAACCTAACAATGTTTGGTTATAGGAAGCTGTAGATCCTCCAATTAACGTAGGAAGAATAAAAAATACATATACGAACTCTTTTGCAAGGAATACTGTACATTTCCGGTGACCTGTCGGTTCATAGATCCTGTATGTTATCGTCAGTTGCTATAAATCAGTGTTTACAAACGAACGTGTGGTTTCTGTGCTAATTTCAATAATAATGGAATAACATTTTTTTAAAAATTTAAAATTTTCTCGTATTCCTGGACTATTTTGGTGATACGTGGTGTTTTTCGGAAAACGTGAGTTGATAACTTATTATAACCGTTGTATTCCCTGTTAACTTGTTAGCTTAGGATCGCAAAGAATCTTTGACATTACAATGATAGCTATTATCTCTCTTTTTCTTATAGGAATAAATAAAGATAGCACAAAATTGGATATTAAACCGATGGCATATTTGTTACTGTGTTGATAGATAGTGTAGATTTATTAAATGTCTTTCTCATTCTCACATAACTTGGGATCAACGTCTTGTTGATGTAGATATTCATATAGGACTCACGTCGCGTCGCGTTGCTAACAAAACTGGCTGAATCAAAATTGTCAATTGAGACAGGTCATCTTTACGATTGCGCTTTTCTGCTGGCTGCTAGCCAGAATTGAAATACAGTTGTGATTACTACTCCTACGCTTTCTTCTAAACGTATTAACATGTTTGTAAACCACAAGCTGATATTCTTGAGTGGGAAAAATGAATCGAGGAGTAGATTCTCTTTGCTTAAATGGATCACTCTGAGTAAAGTAAAAGAAACTTTAGGAAACGATTTAGATATTGTTATTTTCTGTCTAGTGAGCTTAGTGTCACAGCCCAGCCAAGACAGCGAAAGCAAAAAGCAAAGCAGATATCAACAGCGAATCAAATTTGACTGCCTTTGTGGCGCGGTGGGAGTGTGTCCGACTGCTACGCAAGAGGTCGTGGGTTCGATCCCCACCCAGAATAAAACTTTGTGTGATGAACACGATGGTTTATTCTGTGTCTGAGTGTAATTTATCTATAATATGTATGTATTTAGAAATATATGAGTATATTTATCAGTTGTCTGGTTAGCATAGAACAAGCTCTGCTTAGTTTGGAATCAGATGACGTTGTGTGAGTTGTCCCGAGATATTATTATTATCTCAAATCGATACGTACTATCCACCTAGTAATTTTTTCTCACAAAGTATCCATCAACCTTGGTAACGGATTACCTTTAGTTGAGGCGTAAGCCCAGCTTAGTAACAGAAAAACCTTTAACAATATCACACTGTGTTTTTATATTTACTTACGTACTTACATAAAAGAGACATGGTAGTTCTATGTTAGATATTAAAGTATGTTTTCTTTTGCCCACAGATCTAGTGCACAAAGTGAAGTGATTATCGATGAGACTTGACTAAGTCTTAGAAGAAAGTAAACGTCGCCACGCTGCACGCTATACTAAAATGTAAGTGTGACCTTTTATATATTTGTGATCTTTTAAAAATATTGTTTAAAACAATATTTTTAAAAGATCTATCCAACGACACTCCACACGATGGGGTACAAGAAAATACATGCCCCCGCTTTACATGTAGGGGAGGTACACCAAAAAGTTTTTTTCTTAAGATTTTATTTTACCACTTTGTCGGCGTAACTAATAAATATATTCTTGCCAAACTACAGCTTTCTAGTACTAAGGGTCCCTAAAAAGTTCTTATGCATTATGTTCAAAGGTTTAATCTTCTTCAGCCGTTATTGTGTGCTGGCTGCCCCGTATAGATGGAGCTACCGTACAAAGATCTAAACAAAAATCATCTATGAGCTACTCCATCTACTCGTTCTTGTAAATAATGAGAAAATTTTAAAATAGTGTAGGATGCTTATTCTTGATGCATGAGTTTTTTTTTTAAAGACGACTCCCGCATTAGGTTTCAAGCCCTGTGTCGCGGGGGACGGAACAAAGTACACCCAGACTCGGAACAACAATTTATGGACCATTTTTCAAAAAAAAATCTATTACCTACTGTTATTTCAGCTCTTCCGATTTCTCTTATTATCTCAAATTTGGCACGTTCCTAGCCCAAAGCGGTTTGAAATGGCCCGTTAAACAAATAATTCCCCCTCTATACATCTTAGCTGTCTTATCATCGAGACCTGGTAAAGCTAATAGTGGTGCCGTCGTACGATATGTTACGGGAATATCAAATTCCAAATCAAGTTTGGCAGAATGTCGCAAATATAAAATCTGAACTTGATCTTCACCTTTGACTTGGTCTCTAAAATTATTCAGTTTAAATCTAGCTTAACAATAACTGTTATCTAAAAAAGTCACGTCGACGTCGACTTGGAATTTAAATTTTATGTTTATTAAGGTATTATTTATGGTGATTATTACAACGTCGTCGTATCTTTGTAAGATAGATAAAACATTAATTAATCTATGAGATACAACTTACTCAGGAAACACCCAAAACTTACTTCACTGCTTAGCCTCGATAGATGATGGACCTGCATGTTAAAGGCCTCTCCAAAGGCTCTCCGAAGCGTTAGCTTAACACTAAAGGTTTTTTATCTCGATCGTTATTAAAGACGAATACCGAAACAAGAAACAACGGATTCAAAATACAATAAAAACCTACGCAAAAACTTGAATGAAACAGTCACATATTTCGGTAACGGTAGATCCACTTGAACGAGGCTAACGCCACTTAGTACTACCAAATTGGGCGTCCTACCCATAATTTGTGCTGTACCAATTGTAGGCACCCCCAATCATGTAATAAAGCACGGTCGTTGCACCCGGCATCAGTTGCGCCCGCGCCGCTCTGTGCGACAATTTACGACGGCTCGTTTCGTTTGTCTGCTCGTCTCGGATGGACGGAGATGCATTCAACGGATATGCTCACGCGCAGGGTTGATGGAATTCGATTTTAGGATTTTTTATACAAATCAATGATTAATTACTACCTTTTTAAATAAATATCGATATTAATTGGAATTCTCAATTCTTTTATATTAAGTACTAGCTGTCCCGCGCAACTTCGTATGCGTAATTTTTCCCCGTTTTTGAAACATTTCTCGTCGCTTCTCCGCTCCTTTTAGTCGTAGCGCGATGTTATATAGCCTATAGCCTTCCTCGATAAATGGGCTATCCAACAAAAAAAGAATTTTTCAAATCGGACCAGTAGTTTCTGAGATTAGCGCGTTTAAACAAACAAACAAACTCTTCCGCTTTATAATATTAGTATAGATTTACACAAATTGTAAGGCTGTTTAAGTGTGTAGTCATATATCTTATCTATTGTACGAACGTCTTAATAGACGAAGGACACGCTTGCCACTTCATAAATGAAGGTATACTTATGATAATGAAACCTAGTAGCTCATATTAACTTGTGTTTGTTCTATGATTAATAGAAGTAGTACTTCAAAGTGAATAATTTCCTATATTGAATCGTTAACTGTCGTACAAAATGGAATTTGCCTATCCCTGTTAACGCAAGCGCTGTAGCCAAACAGAGTTTCTAAGTAAAGAATTTAGACCGCGTATAACATTTTGCAATTTGCCGTGATTACCAACAACACAATTTTAGTGTTGTGAGTAATTGCCAATCATATTTTATAACCAACGTTAAATACTAAACAGTTCACTTGGAAGTCGTTTGTTGCATTTTGGCTTGTAAATAAGTCTAGTAGGTACTTACAAAATAAATTAAAACAATATTGTTAACATATTTATACTTATTCTAGCTGACCCGCGCAACTTCGTCTGCATAAATTTTCCCCGTTTTTGCAACATTTCTCATTGCTTCTTTGCTCCTATTGGCCGTACCGTGATGTTATATAGCCTATACAGCGTTCTTCGATAATTGGGCTATCCAACAGTATTTTATTTTTTTCAATTCGGATAAGTAGTTTCTGAGATTATCGCGTTCAAACAAACAAACTCATAAGCTTTATAATATTAGTATAGATTTAATAGTTCGATCTCTCTGTTTTTTAATCAAAGGATTTTTTTATGCCCCATGCACTATTGTGATCTATGAACTACATTAAAGTTTCATAAATACCCGTAAATTTTCGTCAAAGAACAACAAACATCAATTTATCCTTCCTAAATAATAATCGTTTTTTTTTTAATTGTAGATTACTAGTTTAAACTGCAAAAGGTTAACTCGCTGTAGCTTCTTGTGTATCAAATTGGGTCGTAAAAATATTAATGCAGCGTGAAAGCAAAATGTGTAAACTAACCCAACCATGCTAAAAGTAAAGATAAACTGGGTTTAGAAACATTTCTCCAGTCAACTTTTAGTCTCTATTTTTAATAATAATAATAATATCGTGGGACAACTCACACAACGCTATCTGATCCCAAACTAAGCAGAGTTTGTACTATGGAAACCAGACAACTGATAAACATACTTATGTATTTCTAAATACATACATATTAAAGATAAATAACACCCAGACACAGAATAAACCATCGAGCTCATCACACAAAGTTTTATCCTGGGTGGGGATCGAACCCACGACCTCTTGCGTAGCAGTCGGATACACTCCCACCCCGCCACAGAGGCAGTCAAATGTTTTAATGTTGACTGGCATTATCTCATGTATCACTCTATTCACACTCTCTACTCACATTATACCTACAATACTTGAAGTTGGACACACCCTGGAACCAAACCTGAGGCTTCCACTCGCCATACCGGGGCGCGTGTTACTTTATGCGTTTTCAGGCTACGGCAAATGTTTACCAACAAGCAGGCTGTATGCTTAATACAATCGCCACCTTCCTTATGTAAAGAAAATCATCAAACAATTACTATGCACAGTCATCCGATTGACATCTTGACACGTCATTAAATGGTGGACCAACGATGTGTTGTACAATTTTCTAGTTTAATAGTCGCGTTGATAAACGTCTCGTATTGGTGCGCTGTTACGTATGCGCAATTGTTACGTCAACGGCGCCCGCGCAAGTACGCGGGTGAATTGGTTGAGTGTCGGGCCTGCTGCCTTTTTTTTCGGTTGTGTGAGGCTGTGGGAAAATGTTATTACTGTGGTATATTGATGCTTAGTTTTAGAGGTTAGTAATCTTGATTGATAATGGAAACTAAAAATAAATGGTAATCGTCATCGTCAATGGCACATGTATAACAACTTCTTTTAGCAGCTTGGCGACGACAATTTTTTGTAAACAATGCTGATAGAATGCAGCAATGGATAGAATATTAAAAAAAAAGTCTATCCTCTCCTTGACGAAAAAGAGGACTTATATACCTAAGACTAGCTGTCCCGCGCAACTTCGTTTGCGTAAATTTCCACGTTTTTGCATCATTTCTCATTGCTGCTCCGCTCCTACGGGTCGTAGCGTGATGTTAGGTATATAGCCTTCCTAGATAAATGGGCTATCTAACAGTACAGTAATTTTTCAATTTGGATCAGTAGTTCCTGAAATTACCGCCTTCAAACGAACAAACAAACTCTTCAGCTTTATAATATTAGTATAGACTTATGAGGTTATGTTTTGTCAAAATTCACTTGGCCATTTTGAAGATAATCAGTTATTTATCTCACTTGGCCCATATTTCTGGCTAGCGTCAGAGTCACTTGATCAGTTTCCGCATCCATCCTCACCTTTTTTTATTATCATAATCACGAGAGAAACCGGTGTTCATTAACTGTTACGGTGCTGTTAACATAATGATATAACATTATAACCACTATACTAATTCACAAATATAATGGCATGCCCTTTAAATACTTGAGTTACCACACACTATTGTTACGTGCGCAAGTAGAAATCTATGTACGGTCTTATCACAATACACCGAAAGTATAGAAGGGTAACCGTCATACGTACCTCGTTTGAGCCATGCACACATAAACATCGTTCACGAAGACGCACGGTATAGGGTATTTGACTAAAGTCAAATCAGCCTCTTTTTAAGAAACGTCAAAAACGAGCCGCTCTGTACAAATTTGTATGGAATGCTAGCATATGACGTCACGTTTTCTATGGTCAAATTATTTACTTTCAGTGTTTCTCTTTATGAATATAAATTAAGTAACACATTAAATTAATATATGAACATATTTTTTAGAACACTTAATGACATATTTTTACCTGGTTATTTTAAAATATTTTATTTTGATAGTAGTCAAATACCCAATTGACGACCACTCCAACTTTGCTTGGAAGGGGTCGTCCATTAATCTCATGAAGTCATGAGGCTCGAAAGGAGTGTTGTGAGATATCACGTGCTTCTTTTCAGCTCGTGACTTCTCAGACTTGACCATCTTTGAATCATCCCTCGCGTGTGACAATTATTAGGTTATTTTTGTAGCAAAAAAATACGTGATAATAATAATAATAATATTTTGGGACAACTCACACAAAGCTATCTGATCCCAAACTAAGCAGAGCTTGTACTATGGAAACCAGACTACCGACAAACATACTTATATATTTCTAAATACATACATATTATAGATAAATAACACCCAGACACAATAAACCATCGTGATCATCACACAAAGTTTTATCCTGGGTGGGGATCGAACCCACGACCTCTTGCGTAGCAGTCGGATACACTCCCACCGCGCCACAAATGTTGGGTAAGGGGCGAGGGAATCATGACCTCGAAGGCGGTGGTATTGTTATTGCGCACGTTGTACGTTACCTTCTGTAGTCTCTTCATTTTGCGCTCTTATCTAACAGGTGGCAATGAAAAATAACCCATTGTCTATTGCAATTGATGTGTGTCCATAACGTATACAATAAGAGAAATATTACGACTCTGCTATTCAATTTAAAATAAGCATCTGTTTAAGCCATTTGTCAAAGAGGTGCTAACTGATTGAGTGTTTTCTCGCTTTAATATGTACAGTGTTGGGATAAATGAGTGAGATAGGCGCTTTTTATTAAGGTATATCTGCAGTAAGTACGTAAGACGCGGATATAAGTTGTACTGAGGATGGAGAATCGTAGGAATAGGAATATCGACTTCTTTAATTTCCCAAATAAAAGAAGTGAAGATATTTCTAAACTTGAAGCGGCGCGGTAGCTTTATGGCTAAGGCATCGGACTCGCAATCGTGAGGTCGTGGGTTCGAATCCTACCCATTATACTACCTTACTCCTAACACAAGCCATTGAGCTTAGCAGAAGGAGTTAATAGAATTGCTAGTAATGTAAGACCCACGAACAAACATAGCTAGTTATCTTTAAAAAAAAACTTGCCTGTTTTATTTTATTTAAAAAACGAGAGTATATATATTATTATCTGCCCTTCTCATAAACTAATTAGTGGGTAATACCTATTTGCCATGAATATTTTTATATCTTACTAGCTGTCCCGCGCAACTTCGTCTGCGTAAATTTTCCACTTTTTTTTTTTATAATCGTATGTATCCTTCTAATACCTCCAAGAATATGTGTACACAGTTTCATGATGATCGGTTGAGTAGTTTTCGCGTGAAAGCGTAACAAACAAACTTACATTCACATTTATAATATTAGTAGGGATTGTATAACTAGTAGGTACCTATTGAGAGATATTCCAATAAAATTAATGTCTCATTATAATAATGTATTGTAATGACCGCTTTCTAATAAAGCTATAATGAAACAGGTCGTAAAATCACAATATAATGTCATTAATATCAAGTTCTTTGGCCTGCATTAACATTCATTTCACAAGATTTCATTGATCCGTATTTTATTACTTCCAAACGCCTACTATTATTAGCTATTGCATAGCTTTTATCGCGGGCTTTGAGCGCGACCGAATCAAGAAATTCCGTAACGAATATAAAACCTAACACCCCCCACCTCGCCTACCATGTAGCTCGGCCGAGCGTTCGCTTAACGTATATGTATGGTACGACTGTACGAAGCTCACACGGATCGAGACGAGCTGCTCCGAAATGTAATGAAAAGAAAAAAAAATACTATAAATAAATAATTATAATTGCATAAGTTGATAAAAAATGCTATGCAATAGCTTTACCGCGGCAGTCCCCGAGTGCCACACATTTTTTTTCTAATTAACTTACTACCTATGTGAGCAGGAACAAAAATTCAGACAAAGTCGAGAGAATACCGTACTCCTACTTAAGAAATATCCCTAAACTTCCGTTTCTATAATAATAAATTCCATTACAACAGAGAAAGTTCTTTATACAATATCAAAGCTGACGTTTACGACATCACAAGTACAACAGTAACTGTTTCCTTCCTTAATAAAATGCTAAAATTCGGAAACCAACAATATATTTCGAAAATATTTTAACAATGTTATGGCTTCCTAAACCGCGTGTGTGGTTCCCACGTCGAATTATTATTTGACACGCCAATACCTAGTAACTTGCTGGTAAATATTACTTTACAACTTTCGCTCTCGCTGTTTCCAGTAGTCTTTTCTATTCAATTCATTTATTTGCAAATATGGGTACAATAGTAAGGTCTTACATAGTTATTGTAAGCTGCCATATTTCACCTGCTGGCATGCAAAAAAAAATACGTTTCCAAATTTAATTATTAAAATTAGGTATTTACGAGTATATCTGTATAACAAATGAATCAGGTCCATAATTAAAAACATTTTCAATTTATTCTAGTAGTAACGTCTGACTCTGCCCGTTTTTTTCCCGGCTATTCGTTGTACCATAACTCTCAATAATTTTGAAACCGAACAAGAAATCGAGCCCGTCACTCACATCTGTCACATATTTATTTGTAAACACATACGGTAAATTACAATAATTGCATTTGAAAGTAAAATTTGAAGTTCAGACCTAGGAATCGAACCCGAGACTTCCGATTGCTTTACCGGAGAGCGAAAGCCGAACCATCTAGCCAGAACTATGTCACTTGAAATTTTTCTTCCTTTGATGCAAACGAGTTGGGCCCAATTAGCAAGAAATGCCTATAAAAATTACTATAAATTCTCTTCTAAAAATTACTATAAAATCTTTTGGGATCGATCTCAAATACGCTTGCGTCAAGTATGCGTCTCGAGAGCGCAATAACGACATTCTAGTACAGCGCGCAAGCGTTTTTGAGATCGATCCCAAATTTACAAGAACATGAAAAAGGCCGTTTTAAACGAAACTGCACTGCTTTAAATACGTGAATTTGGCCTCCAGAAGTCCGAATAATATAAAAGTTAAGTTTTTTTTAAATTAATGATGGATTTCATTATTCATCATTTCATAACAATATACTATATTTCTTTTTTAATTTTCATTTGATAAAAAGGCTTTGTGGCGATTCTTTAGTTTCTTTAAGTGACACACCTAATCCATAAAAGCGTGCTAAAATAGTGCATTAAAACTAAAATGTATTAATTTAATCGAAAACAATAGATGTCAGACCGTGATACTTAGTTACTTTTTTCTAAATTTACATACTTTTAATTATTAAAAATCGATTACAATAAGCTGCACGCTGCCAATCCGTGAGAACTAATCGTAATCAAATCTCTCTTCTACATCAGATTACGATTTTTAAATGACTTCTGCATTCCCATTCACACCAATGGCGTCCTCAATACTTGATTTTACTATCAAATTAATATTTTATGTTCTATTTGAGTGATAGTCGATGGATTGTTGCGCAATGGCACTTTTGTGAATATTTAGCAGACGAAGCTTTTTCTGAGAGGGACGGTTGTAAAAACAATAATCATTGGTTATTGCGTCGTAAAACATAACAGTTTTTCTTTATAATGGCCAAATTACTTAATGTGGCGCAATGCGGCAAGTTTCTCAGAATGCTATTTGGCACAATTTTTATTTTGCATAGGTATTAATTTCATAACTACGTCAGGTCATTGCGAATTTATAAATTCTTATACCTAGTGGCTTAAATGATAGCTTAGAACAATTTTTTTCTGTGTTGGCATCACAAAACAAAGTACTATTTTTATTGAAAAGGCTAAGGCATCGGTCTCGCTATCGTGAGGTCGTGGGTTCGAATCCTGGCGGCCATTATACTACCGACGTGGACCCACTTCTAACACAAGCCATAGAGCTTAGCTGGAGGGGTTAACAGGTTGTGATCCCACATTTGTGGTCCCACATTCCTAGTAATGTGGGACCACAATCCCACATTGTTAATTATCTTTTTTAAAAAATAAAAACATTAAAAGAACCTAGGCTTTCTTAGTAAACAATACCTCGCTGTACCTTCGTTTGTTTAAGACGCAGTTCGGCTGGTAGTCGTAACCCGACGCCTGTGCCTAATAATACAGTCCATAAACCACTTATGGGCTTTTATATTAATTGTCAATAATATCTGCCAGATACACCTCCGAATTCTGATTCGATACTTAACTTGTAAGACGTACTAGAAGTGTTTCTGTTGCACCTATTTACCCTAAAATTACAGTTACAGCAGTCAACGACTTATTTATAAATATTGATAAACTTTCGCGATTTGTACACATTATTAAAATATATATATTACGGGTCTTAATCGCGTGAATAATGTAGGTAAAATACCTTGTTTATTGCCCGACGTTTCGACCGTATTGCAACGGCCGTGGTCACGGGAAGAGTGACAGTCTTCCCGTGACCACGGCCGTTGCATTTATTCACGCGATTAAGACCCGTAATATATATATTTTAATAAGACTTATTGATAGTTTAGTTGCGTTTAAGTATACGGGTGATATACCTACCTGAAGATCCAATTCTGTGAAACATAATGTTTGAGTTCCACAAACCTAATCAGGCATATTCTTCATTACAAGTTGTACCAGTAAGGTAAACAACCATATAAAAATAATCCTTGATCTTTTACAAGAAAGAATCCACTGCGCACATACTGGTACAAGTCATACAACTCCGTTATTTATTTAAAACTAATCGAATTTGCCACTATCGATATAGACTAATAAATTATAGTAAACAGTGTTTTATTGTCGACATTAGTAAATTTTTTTGTTTCAATTTTATTAACCTTTGCACCTTGCATTTAAAATCTAGGACATTGATAGGTAAGCAAAAAATTGCAATGACTTGTCTTCGTGTTGTAAAAATAAGCAAATTTAATTTTATCAGAAATTATAAAATTTCGTTATCAGCCGGAAACAACTATCTTGCCGAATATTTTCAAAGCTACTGTGAAAAATAAAGTATTCACGGCCGAATGTTTAAACGCCACAGTTTTAAGACCCCGTTTACTCTCATGCTATCACTGTCACTAAAATATGAATAGTAGCGACAGAAATACTTTTAAGCAGGACTCAAAGTTAAGTAGTCTTAATAACGCAATTTAATTCAAGAGTTTCATCATCATTATCATCATCAGCCTATCGCAGTCTACTGCTGGACATAGGCCTCTCCAATTGCACGCCACTTTGTTCTATCTTCGGCTTCTCGCATCCAGCTCCTGCCAGCCGTTTTGCGTTTCATGGCATTTGCGAATTGTACGTAAAAAAATTAAAGTGCGCAAGAGACGCGTGTTCACAATCGTATTCGCTACTTCTCGACACGCCTTAATGAATCAACAGTACTCGTCTTAAAAACATATCATTATCACGAAACATCGCATTCTATAATAACAATTTATAATCACAGGTTATGTCAACAAGTTTGTGTCGTGATTCATCTATAATCGTTATATTTGATACGATACCTCGTCAAGGTAAAAGTGGGTGCCGATATACGAATGAGTAATCGATGTTTGGTATTGTAGGTTTATTTAACCATATGTTACTGTATCTATTGTAATCGCAATAAATGCTTTATATTCTATGACACGAGGCTTGTAATTATCATTATCATATGCGTTAATAGGTATACTATACAGTCACCACGTCTGTATAGCAATAACACAGACGTGGCAGGTGACTGTAGTGCACAGGAATGCATTTAGTTTATCTACGCAACTGATGATATACTGTTTTCATGATTTCTTCTGGAAGGTTATAGTGTATAGTTATATTATAGGTACTAGCTTTAGCCCGTGTTGACTTGGTTTACCACCTAAGAACTCAAAATTTTTGAGTTCCTTTTTTTTGTCTCATGTCACAAAAGTAACCCTCGCAAAATTTTGGGCTGGGCTTTGATAACTGAATTTTGAATACGGACTCTCATTTTCATATTACGCGTTGAAATGAGACAATTCGAAATCACACTATCACACTAATCACACTATTACATTATTAAAGGCGAAAGTTTGTGAGTATGTGAGTGTGTATGTTTGTTACTTCTTCCCGTCTAAACGGCTGGAGCGATTTTAATAAAATTTGGTATGAAGTTAGCTGACACCCTGGATTACCACATCGGCTAATAAACCGCGGGTAACACCGCGAGGCACAGCTAGTCATTTATATTTTGGTGTTGCCGCTAAATACTTCTATCCTTATGAGTTTATGTCGAATACGTAGACTGTCACATTTTTTTTATTAATCTCTTTGCTTTACAAAAAAAAATGTTTTCTTTTCTTCTACAATAATTACATTAAGGATGTGTATATTCCTTTACTATTATCTTGTTACTGTCTCTTCGAATTTACACGTTGTCGCTTACTACCCAGCTAACATTCTAACCTGCCATCGTTTACACCCACAACTAAGTCTAGTTAATATCTTTAACCGACCAAGATAAACGTAAAACATGTCATAAGAGACATGAATGTAATAATGAAGTACCAAACGGCATTGCACTTTCACGTATAATATGGACCGGCTATGCGCAAGAGCACTTATCAAGCATTTGTCTCAGTAACTGACAAGCTATTAAATAGATTCTTGTTTACGTCTTGTGATGCTGCCGTAGCGCTTGTTTTTATTGAGGTTTAGTTTATTTTTATCTAAATTATGATTATGGACATACTGTTTTATTCAGATGACAGTCGCTTAACGCGCGTTTTGCTAAACAATCTTGAAATGCGTAACGCGTAAAATGTTGCAATTATAATAAAAAATCTATTATCTGTCTATTATCTGTCTCCGAATTACATTATCAGATCTGTACGAAATTTAAATGGGGCCATTTCGGAATAAACCTCTTTCGAACATAAAAATAATTTAAGTAATCTGTCTATACCTTTTATAACGGAGTTATGCCCGAATATACATAAAAAATATAAACATCAAAATTGACAACATTTGAAGTGGTAAAAAATACACTGCTGAATTTTAAAATAACTCCATTTATCGCTAGTTTCATCTTTCTATGGAAAATTAATCTAACGATTGTATCTATTATTTCAGTTTTAACTTTAATAATAAATAAATAAGCGAACACTATTTTCGCGATAGAAATTCTATTTATCCGCTAGTTGCACCGATCGTGCAGCGGAAACAGGCGAATGTTGTCGAATCGGGCTACGATGCGCGTGAGGAACGCGACCTATACTCTTGTACCGTTAGAAACGTCACAGCCAGCATGCTGCAATGTCCAGTAATGTCGCTGCAGCTTTGTGTTTGAAGGATACTTGTTATTCACATTGCTTTAGGATATATTCAGAAACTGATTAAGGCCAATTTTTAATTGCGGAATTACAAAAGTTAAAACCCTACCTTTATATATCACTTTCTCTAACTCGTTTAAATATGTCAGCCAAGACCTCCTTTAAAAATAAGTTGACGTCCCAAATTGGAATTAAATCCTAATTTTATGATCAGTGATCCTCTGGAACTGAGAAAAAGTCAAGATTATAAGTCAATACATAAATAAACTCTTTTTAAATTTATGAAATGAAACCCTCACTGCACAATTCGTATATTCCGAATCAGATTAGATCGGTTTTATCCTTGGAGTTCCCCTATATTAAATATTTTAACTGTGCATAATATAACTAATTTATATGAAAGGAACGGGCATCAGTTATGATTCGTATATGAATGAATGACGGATATGTGCGTATTAAATGGCATAAACTGTGGAACATTATGCCATGGTGTCGCATATCGCCGTATGGGAACAGTGAAAGTGCACGTTTAAGAAATTGATCATAAGCTCTGCAGTTTACACTTTGATGAAATTGATTATCAAATCTTAGAAATTGTGCGTGATGGGAAATAGGATAAAATTACTTTCGAAACTGGCTGCCTCGATGGCACATTGGAAGTCTTTGCAACTGTTATGCAAGAACAGACTGACAGAACTGTTATTAAGAAACTGGACTAATTGGTGTGATCCACAAATTGTTGTTCTGAGTCTAGGTGTACTTTGTGTACGTGACTTACTTTGTGTATGTTTGTAAAGTCCCTGCGGTACAGACACGTACTTTGTGTATGTTTGTAAAGTCCCTGCGGTACAGAGATTGTGTTGTATCGTACGTACCTACAACATCTATGAATTTTGAAAAAAAAATGCTTAAAGCGCCTGTGATTTTGTTCATGTGGAATGAAGTACTAATTTCCCACCCGAGATCTTTCTTCTGAATTAGATCGTATTTCAATAGATCGGGGTGAGTTCATCATAGTGACGTAACGCGATGAATAATGTTAGAAAAGTTACTTGATGAATTTCAATTAAGTTAGGCTGCCCGTGATATCGTCTGTGTGTATTGTTATATCATATAATTCACGCAATATTTTTGTATATTGCCTAGGTGTTGTACTAATTTGTAAGCTAAATTACTGGAACTTTTATTATTATACTATTAAACCCGTTCAATAGATTTTGCGTGAAGAAGTTAAATAAATCCATCAATCCTCAGAAACGTTCACATTTGTAATATTCGTAGGGTCTTTACTCTAACAAAACTTGCTATTTCGAGGTAGTTAAGATGCTCCTTAGAATTAAAGATATTTAAAATAAAGTAGGTACATATTTATGCTTCAATCACGTCCTTTATCAAATTCAAAGTCAGACAGATGAGTCATCAACTTGTATCACGATGGACGGTAGTTTCCATCGACCTTGTGTCCACTTTACAAAATTCTCGCCCGTGAAATCGGATATTGGGCCTACGCCCTTGGATGATCGATGGCCCGTGACGTGACACAATGCCTTCCTATAATACCTTCCACTTTGACGAAACGGTCAATGAGCTTTACCGGCAGGGAATTTTTACATTATTTAATTGAATTACATCATTTTTATAGGAGACTAGCTGACCCGCGCAACTTCGTCTGCGTAAATTTTCCCCGTTTTTGTAACATTTATCGATGCTGCTCCGCTCCTATTGGTCATAGCGTGATGTTATATACCCTATAGCCTTCCTCGATAAATGGACTATGCAACAGTAAAACTATTTTTTTAATTCGGACCCGTAGTTCCTGAGATTACCGCGTTTAAACAAACAAACAAACTCTTCAACTTTATAATATTAGTATAGATATATAGAAGGGCATAGTGACCAGGTCGAACCACTGAATGCAGTAGGAGTTTACAAGTATTTTTAACTACTCTTTTTTACATTTCTGTGTTAAGTAATTAAACTACGGATCTGTCAGTCACTATCTTTATTATGGTTTGCGTAATAATATCAACGGTTTCCTTGGACGTTCTGAAGGAAAAGACCACAAGTCACAAAGTTTTCCGATATCCTCCTCTTATATCATTCTCAGTAATACTCACATCATTCTCAGTAATCCTCTTCCCAATCTTTGGAACTTGATCTTGACGGCATTCCTTTTTACAACGCAAACGAAGCGCCAGATATTTCTATATTTTAAAGTTGCAGTCGAAACTGCGAGCAAAACATGTCACGAGTATTGTACGCTGTGAAAGATCATTGCCCAGCTGTGAACAGCCATAGTCTACTTGACTGAATAAGACATTGATTAAAACGAAGCTAATAGGTTCAATAAAAAGTTATACGCTGACCCACATCGAAGCAATTTCCGTCGCGGGCTCTAACAATAACGATTCTATTTGTAGTGAGATACAGATCGGTTTATTGTGATTCCATTCATAATGCAGAACGAATACAAACAATGTTTTTGATAATACCTACCATTTCATTAAAGTCCGGACTTTCATACTAATCCTATTGTCTTATCGATACTAATATTATAAAGCTGAAGAGTTTGTTTGTTTGAACGCGGTAATCTCAGGAACTACTGGTCTGAATTGAAAAATTATTTCACTGTTAGATAGCCCATTTATCGATCACGCATTCATATATAACATCACGCAACGACTAATAGGAGCGGAGCAGCAATGAAAAATGCTGCAAAAATATGAAAAATTTACGTATACGAAGTTGCGTGGATTAGCTAGTACTAAATAAAATAAACTAACTTTTGCTGACTAAAATCGTACGTACCTACATAGTACGATTTTTTGGCTTTTGGAAATGCCTATGTTTTCTCTTTCACCAATTTTGAGCACAGGCAATGAAGATAATCTGATCGATGGCGCTTTTGAAACCGCCACTGCTCTTCAGCTTTGAGTACCTACATGCTTATTTATGAGATTATCAAGATATTAAACATGTGCATGTTGCTCTATCCTGTTTATTCCGTCGGGTTAATATGACATTTACCAGATTATACTGTTTACACGGCACTTCAACCATCTCACATTCCCGAGAGCACTTGAGTTGCAAAACCATGAAAACAAACGTCTCAAACCCGTTGCTGGCACATTATATTACCAGTATTTACCTGTTTTACCGCAAATATGAAAGCCTGTGCTAACCGTGGCTCGTGAGCCTTGGAGAAAGGTGTATAATCACATTATAGGGTGAAGGTAATTCTTTTAGCGACGTCGGCCCTTGTTAGAACTGTCATGGTCTAATTATATAAGAGAGGCGGTGTTTAATTGAATATAGATACCTAGTACTGGTAAGCATAGCTAGCTAGCTGAATACTAACGGTCGTTATACTAACCGGTTCGGTTATATGTATTCTGAAGCACTGAATTGCAGTGGTGGATCCATGATTTTGCTTTGAGGGGACTTGAACCCTCAGGTTTTTTCTCAAGGAAAATCACACATACATGATACATGGCAGTAGATACTTTGGAGAACGGAGGGAGTAACCCCTTAGCTCTCTGCCCTTTTGGATTCGCCACTGCAGAATTGCTAATATACTAGGTACCGAAATCATAACCTGATTGAAATAAATGTACACAGTTTGTCTGACACAATCTTTTTAATATTTCGATATTTTTAAAAATGTAACAGAATGGTATGTGAATGAATAAATGGTGAATTTTGCTTTTTTCTTGTATAGCCAACAAGCATGGACAAGGAACAAGGATGGAAGGGTCGGGGTGTAGCAAAGGGGGGGGGGTGGTGTAGCAAAGGGGGTGCACATAAAAAAACAATTTTCTTTTTCTTTAAATATCGATAAACATAGGTTTCAAAAACAAGATGACAATAAAAAAAAATGCCGTGGTAGAGGCCGCCAAAAGCCAGAAACATTTCCATACAAATTTGATAATTTTTTTTAAATGAAACAAAAGTCCAAAATGTTTTTTGTTTGTTTGTACCTGAAACCTAATTTTTTTCGATATTTTGAGTTAAAAAAAAAAAACATTTTTTTAGTGCACCCCCTATGGTACACCTTGACCGATGTAAGCACAAGCATATAAAGTTACACCAAATGTGTAACTTGCGTGTTAAACTTAAATACCTCGAAAGCTATTACCTAATACATATAAATAAACTGTCCATTTATCAATAACGTTATTTATTGTGATTAGCTTACTTATACGTGAAATAATACTTACTTTTTATCAATTTCTAAGAATGTAAAGATCCACATTACTCATTAAACACGATGTTCGTGTTTAGTCATCGACTTATCACAGACAACGGACATGTCATCACAGATATGTTGCCGTTAAATAGTTACTTACATAAAATTTATATAAACTTCGCGTGTTTATGTGTTATTAAGTATGGTTTAATGACATTGTGTAATGTACATATTTTGAATGGTAATTAACCACATTCTTTGTTGTCGACCTGTAAATCAATTAGTAGTACCTATTTTTTTTCTTGTTTGACTGCGTAACAAGTTAGTAACATTAATAGGTTACTATATTTGGGACCTCTTTTTTTTTTAATTGGCTTACCGTAGTTCTGACCCTTACCTATTATAATTACCTATTATGATTACGACGTTTGCTGACGAAACCCTAATAGAAGTAGGACCGTACTTCTTCTTAATATCTTTGCAAAGTAATAAAAAAACAGTGGTTACAGCGTTAATGTAAAAAGTAAAAACCGGTAAAAAATGCGAGTCGCCAAAGGTTCCGTACCATTATCTGCAAAATCATGTCTGTTGTATGGGAGCCCCTTAAATATCTATTTTATTATGTTTCTAGTTGTGTAGGGGCAATATAAATACACCATCTGTGAAAATTTCAACGGTCCAGCTATCACAGTTTATGAGATATAGCCTGAGCAAAACATGCAAAAAAAAACATGTTTTTTGTATGGGAGCCCTCTTAAATATGTATTTTATTTGTTGTTATGGCGCCAACAGAAATACATTATCTGTGAAAATTTCAACTGTCTTACTATCACGGTTCATGAGATACAGCCAGACAGACGGACGGACAGCGTAGTCTTAGAAATAGGGTCCCGATTTACCCCTTGGGTACGGAATCCTAAAAAGCGAGATTATTATCTTCAAATGTTTTTTCATATGACGTTTTATTTACACTTATGTAAATATTAATTTATAAGCATTTTTAAACGCCATGACTCTTGGCACACCTTCGACTGTCTCGACCGCGACTACCTCCCCTTGATTTTTCCTATTAGCGACCTACTCTATTATAGTCGCAGCCTTTTATACCTTAGCCCGTGGTCATCAATACACGAACAATATACCGCAGCGCGGCTGTGCGCAAGCACATTGTTGCTCGATCCACACAAAACAAATGTGTTGAGTTGTTGACAGTGAGTGATTCTATGCCGAGTTACGCATGGTTACCGCTTCGGTTGTTCAGTTACGACTGCCATTGTTCTTTAACTCTATGGGATTGTTATTAATTGGTTCTACGTGAAATGTTGCTCACGTATGGAGTTTTAGACTGTGGAGCATTACGTATTAAAGATGGACGGACATTGCCAGCAGACCAGATACCGTATGGAGATTGTTTTACTCGCAAATTCAAAAATAGCGACATAAATTCTTATTAGCACGTCTCTTAGAAACAGTTTTAGTATTTGAAGATTTAGAATCTATACTAATATTATAAAGCTGAAGAGTTTGTTTGTTTGTTTGCTTGTTAGAACGCGGTAATCTGAGGAACTACTGGTCCGAATTGAAAAATTCTTTCACTGTTGGATAGCCCATTTATCGAGGAAGGCTATAGGCTAGATATAGAGCGGAGCAGCAATGAGAAATGTTGCAAAAACGGGGAAAATATACGCAGACGAAGTTGCGCGGGACAGCTAGTCGAATATAAAACCGTATTCTACGGTGCCCCGTTGATCTACTATGGCTTTAGAGCCGAACCACAAAAATTCTATGGCGTGTCACACGGAACAAGACGAGGCGGGGAGGAGTGTAAGCAAAGCGGCACCGCAGTTATTTGCGCGGCAGAAGGAAGGGCATATTTTATTAACAGACTGTACGTCCAACAACCCGCTGCGGTGCCGCGACGCCGCCGTACCGCCAGTGTGTACGCCTGTGCGGCGAAGGATCAGCGGTGCAGTGCCGGAGCAGTGCCTTACCGCGCCGTGTGATTTGGCTCTTACAGTAGAAATCAATCTGTATTGACTTCTTGAAAAAAAAATATAACCTGGAAAATGGCCAATATTAATGAAAATCAGCCAACTTCTCAGTCGTTATACCTAGTGGTAGTAGAAGGTTTCATTTCATTTCATTTATTCAGGAACAATATTACATTGTATTTGAATCTATTACCTACAACTTTATACCTAATATACACAAATTTAAGCAAGTCACAAAATAATAATTAAGATACATGTCATTTAAGCACTACAATAAAGAAAAGACTAGAATAACACAAAAATAATAATACATGAAGGTGCAATAATGCTCTATCTATTCCATCATTCACATAGTCCATTAGTCCATTCCGACTTAACTGGAGAAAATTCGCTGCAGGGCTAACGGTTTAATGTATATTTGTCTCTATAAAATTCCACTTAGAGGATAATATTATTATTATCACCGGCATACCATACCTACTAAATGAATGTCACTATCAAGTACAAATAGGGACTTTCGAATGGTCAACATTAGCACAAAACACTGAATGTACAGAAGGAAAGAGTCTTACAAGGCGTGCTCGAACAATGCACACGAACATCGCTCATGGATATGAATCTCGGATCAATTCGCCTTCGCTCCGAAGGTACTTCAAGATATGTCGAGATTTCGTTAGCGTTTCCTACTCGCAGCTAATCTCCACAACCCGCGTGCGATAAGTGCTATGATGCTTCTCATAAATCCTTAAAAATTGCGCCAACGTGTCGACACGCCCGCGTTCCTTCGTTCATGTTTTTGCGTTAATTGTGTGCAATTTTATTATTAGACTAGCTGTCCCGCACAACTTCGTCTGCGTAAATTTTCCCCGTTTTTGCAACATTTCTCATTGCTGCTCCGCTTCTATTGGTCGTAGCGTGATGTTATATAGCCTATAGCCTTCCTCAATAATTGGGCTATCCAACAGTAAAATAATTTTCAAATCGGATAAGTAGTTCCTGAGATTACCGCGTTCAAACAAACAAACTCTTTAGCTTTATAATATTAGTATAGGTTATCTAACTAAATAAATTTGTCTTCTGTACTGCTGGTGTTTCGTGAAACTAATATTACCCAGATTTCTCCCTGTTATACAAGTACTCAGATCAGTGGATAACAAAGTTGCACCTTGTAATATGTAAATTTACAATCCCATCTTCCTAATAGTGATTGTTATCTTATTAACTTTTACGATATCCACATCATTAGCCATGTTGTGGGTGCTGCTGTACCATTTTATGTTAATGTTATCTTAGAAATGTAACATATTGGTCGTTAAAACTTAGACCTTCTCTGGTCTGTTGGATTGGATTGGTAAGCAACAGCACTATTTAATATATAAAATTCTCGTGTCACAGTTTTCGTTGCCATACTCCTCCGAAACGGCTTGACCGATTTTGATGAAATTTTGTGTGCATATTGGGTAGGTCTGAGAATCGGACAACATCTATCTTTCATCCCCCTAAGAGTTTGTTTGTTTGTTTGAACGTAATAATCTCAGGAACTACTGGGCCGCATTGAAAAAAAATTTTATTGTTGGATAGCCCATTTATCGAGGAAGGCTATAGGTTATAACATCACGCTACGACCAATAGGAGCGGAGCGGCAATGAAAAATGTTGTAAAAAAAAAAGGAAGAAAAAAGAAAAAAGGGAAAATTTACGCAGACGAAGTTGCGCGGGTCAGCTAGTTAATGTTATAAATAGGTCCGTGTACCCAATAAACGTTTTTGAACGAGAAAATGGTTGATAGTTGCTCGCTACTCGCCGGCGTTGAGACCAGTGCCTTAGGGGGTTCAATTCGAAATCGCCCCAAAAGCCATATCTGGAACGTGTGAGTGACGTTCTACGCCATTTTATTGGTAACTGTAAATACATTTACGAAAATGAAAGCTGTTCTATCAAAATATTTTAATTGCATATCTATGATCACCAATGCTTGTTAATTGCAGTCCGTTCGAACTATGATTATAGTGAGGGTACATTAATGGTCTGTAGTCATGGCGAAGTAGTGGTTATGTGAATCGAAGCTATTGGTGTAATGCTAGTTATTTTAGAATTGAGCCAAGTTTATCGGGGCCATAACAGGCGTTGGCTACCCTGAAAAAGCCTTATAAGTCACAAGGCTTTTATAAAGGTCCCTATGTTATTTCTCCATCAAAACTTTCTTGAGAAATCTTTAGTTACGATCGATTTATATTTTATATTCAATCAAAAACATAACATTCCAAAATAATACCAATTAAGTAAAGTTATCTTAAATTTCTTCTCTAATTGTTCGGCATCAGCTGCGCAAGGAAAACAAATGTTTAATTCTAAGCATTAGGAAGTTTTGAAAAATTGTTTATTACTTTCTATATAATTTATTTTTAACTGTTTTCCATGGCTCCATTTGCGTGAAATCGTGTACCCACAGACCTATGCACCGGTATTAAAGTTATGGATGAGATCTAATGTTCAATCAAAGAACATTATACTACAATCATATAAACAAGCGACGGTAGCCTAATGGCTAGGCATCGGGCTCGCAAGCCATTAAGCTTAGCTGGAGGAGTTAACAGGCCTGCTAGTAATGTGTAATCACATTTCATTTGATTTTTTTTTATCGATTCGGCCGTTAATAAATATTCTAACATAATAATAATATTTTTTGGGTTATTAATACATATGTATTAAGAACCCAAAAAATATTTTGACTTCCTCTGTGGCGCGGTGGAAGTGTATCTGACTGCTACGCAAGAGGTTGTGGGTTCGATCCCCACCCAGGATAAAACTTTGTGTGATGATCACGATGGTTTATTCTGCGTCTGGGTGTTATTTATCTATAATATGTATGTATTTAGAAATATATAAGTATGTTTATCAGTTGTCTGGTTTCCATAGTACAAACTCTGCTTAGTTTGGGATCAGATAGCTTTGTGTGAGTTGTCCCAAGATATTTATTTTAATATCTGTGATACTTATCTACAGGTTGAGAGGTGCGCGAAATGAGCTACTGGGATAAAGTTGTACGATATTATGCTAAAATCTTACGCGCATGTACTCATACATTCATAAATTTCTCTACAACAAACCATGAAACATTCGAATAACTATTAAAACAGGTTCGCACTGAGAAACCCACGATATTAAATATTGTTAGAAAGTGTTCATTTTAATTATTTATCTGTTAGATGATTAAACCCTGGGCCACACTAGAGTGACTGTTGGGGTCAAGTATTACTATTACTACTTAAGGAATATAATTGACTGAATGACATTCACTTTCAGGCAGTGACTGACTGAATCTTCGTTTCCGTTTCTGTTGGAAACTTGTTATCGGCTATAAACCGTACAAAACTTAGGCCCTTTGTAATTCTTGGCATTGTGACGAGGGCAAAACCGAGGGAGTAACTATATCACTCTTTCTCTCCCTCAAATATAAGCAAACAAGACTTCATAAATACCGAACCGGTGCCGGAATCGAACCACCTATCTGGAGTTACTATACCTCAAGTTTTTCTATCCTTTCATGCTCACGAGTTGGGCCTGTGACATCATAATTTGTTAAAATGCTCTCTGTAACGAAGCAATAACAAAAGTCGTGATTTAACTACCGGCTAGATGGCGCATGCGAGACCCCAACTCGCAAGCATGACAGGATAGAAAAATTTGAAGTCCAGATCCAGGAATCGAACCCGAGACTTCCGTATGCCAAAAATGTTACTAGACTTAAAATTTTTCTATCTGTCAAAAATGCAATTAATAAATACAAATTTCTAAAGTAATGGGCAAGAAAAGCCTATAAAAATGACTATAAACAAGACTTCATTGTTCATCGGATTTTTTTTTATGCCCATTGCATTTTCGGTCGGATACTACTTTCGGACCTAAACATAGTTTCAGTTCGATTTAATTATACCGTTAAACTGTCACAGCTGCCATAATTAAGTTCGTAACGTATTTATTCCTAGTAAATAAGGCCTTATTTGTAAGTCTATAAATGGGACAAATTAGATCTTAATTTAGTTAAAACGAAATCGTTTAATTAAGGTATGTATATTTACTTAATCTCAATTCTCCTTGACATTACAAATGCTATTTTTATTACATGTAAATTATAATAGCATATAATGTTTTAGGAGACTGATATGTAGTGTGGCTTAGGCTTTAGACTATACTCTGGTAATTTAGTGCACATTCATAATTAGTGCAGTTCTAAATTATGCTTTTAGCTTCGTTTATTTATACTAATATTATAAAGCGGAAGAGTTTGTTTGTTTGTTTGTTTAAACGCGCTAATCTCAGGAACTACTGGTCCGATTAGAAAAAATCTTTTTTCGTTGGATAGCCCATTTATCGAGGAAGGCTATAGGCTATATAACATCGCGCTACTACTAATAGGAGCGGAGTAGCGACGAAAAATGTTGCAAAAACGGGGAAAATTTACGCATACGAAGTTGCGCGGGACAGATAGTAATGAATATAATTGATTACCCTTGCTAAGATAAATACGATAACTTGCGGAGACATTAATTAAGCTATAGTTTCTAATTTTCTATTAAAACGAACAACCGGGATAGAGAAATTGGAATCAGTAGAGGACATAGAAGCGACTTGAATAAACGTTTTTTTAACGACCTAAGAGCTGGTGCTGGCCTACCAGGTATATTCCTGATTATAAATGTTGATAAACTTTCGCGATTTGTACACATTATGAAAATATATATTTACTTAAAATACCTTGTTTATTCGTGACCGTATTGCAACGGCCGTGGTCACAGGTAGACCACGGCCGTTGCAATACGGTCGAAACGTCGGGCAATAAACAAGGTATTTTACCTTAAATTATTCACGTGATTAAGACCCGTAATATATATTTTTTCATAATATTCCTGAATAGTTATCAAATGAAAAGGCTCATTGTTTTAAAAATATACATTGCAATTTGTCAGTTTTTGGTTACTGATTGATTTTCAAATAGCAGTTTTAAAGAGACCGTTTTGTCGTAGTCGGGTATAAGTTTTACCTTAAACTTCTGCTTGTTAGAACATTTGAATCACGTATCATTTAGAAATATCAACGAAGAAGTAACATAAATGTCAAGTTTAGATGCCAGAACGTAACAGGTTGCTTAATAACGTCCAACATTATGACCAACGTGAAGATACAAATAAAAAAAAAACTAAAATAATAAGAAAAAACTTATACATTTAAGTATCGAGATCGAATAAGGCGATGTATACGGCAGGCGGTCTCGTAATAAGTAAAGTGTGGTCTCGTCGCGCATCGCCATAAATCGGCCGTTACGTATAAGCGTCCGTGTCCCTTCCTTGAGGCAGGTCCGAACGACATTCCGGTGATAGCAAAGAGTAAGTTTCATTGGCAGATGGCTTAAAAAAGAAAGAATAGTTTCTATACTGTCACGAATATGACGTGCAAGTCATAAACATAGGTTTCTTTGAAGAAAATAAAAATAGGTTTTAGTAAATCTTAATTGCACTGTTAGTCTATACTAATATTATAAAGCTGATAAGTTTGTTTGTTTGAACGCGGTAATCTCAGGAACTACTGATCCGAATTGAAAAATTCTTCCACTGTTGAATAGCCCATTTGTCGAGGAAGGCTATTGGCTATATTATATCACGCTACGATCAATAGAAGCGGAGCAGCAATGAGAATTGTTGCAAAAGCGGCAAAATTCACGCAGACGAAGTTGCGCGGGTCAGCTAGTGTTTTAATAAAAAGCAACTGTGATGTTGTCTCTCTTTGATAATTTGTGGCCGAGTACTTAAAGGCAATTTTAACACGTCGTCATTTTAATGTGAATAGGTGCGACAGGAATACTTTGAAGAATGTCTTAAACTGACTTTGAGTTGCATAGTAATAAATAAAACGTCAGACGTAAATCTGAATCGTCTAAAAGCACAACAAATAATGTTATTTCCTTTTGATAACTTAATCTAGATTCTAGAATAAACTAATTATATCGATAAATATTGCAAGCGAATAATTTTCTCTTCTGTACAGAAGAAAAACTCTAATTACTATAACAGTTTCATGATAAATTTATCGTAATTATATTATCATTTAATATGATCAACAACGATTAAGTACAACATAATTAACCTGGAGAAACCGCTTAGCAGATAGAGCCATTAACCTAGGCAGAATATTAATCATGAACCTTCTACATATTTATCTAATCTTTGCCGACTCTAGAGGTTGTATAATAGTTCAGGTACAAGTCCAGTGCATTAATTAGACGATACGGGATACAGCAATTTGTTGTTATAATACGCTTAAGTTTAAAAGGTCTTGGCTTGTATACGTCACGGTTGCTGCCACAGAAGCTTCTAGCACGGTTGCTATATAGTTTGCTCGAAGCTTCTGTAGCGGGCCAAATACTTGTTTACGACACATTTGTACATATAAAAATACTTAGATAATCATATTAAACAAGCAATAAAGCGTTACTTTAGATTAGACCCTTACTGTGATCGCCAAACCGCTCGCCAAACGTGGCGATTATGGCAATTATCCCTAGGAGATATATAGGTAGGTTCTACTGAGGAGACTCATGCCCACCAGTGGGACATCATATGGGGTGATATGATAAAAGCGTTACCTAATCCGTAATAATAACTTTAAGGAACATTCTTGTTATCCGAAAAAATGTATAATAATAATAATATCTTGGGACAACTCACACAACGCCATCTGATCCCAAAACAAGCAGAGCTTGTACTTTGACAACCAAACAACTGATAAACATACTTAATATATTTCTAAATACATACATATCATAGATAAATGACACTTAGACACAATAAACCATCGTACTCATCACACAAAGTTTAATCCTGGCTGGGGATCAATCCACGACCTACGGCTTAGCAGTCATGGTCACTAACCCCTAGGCCGACAGGCCTATGACGTAGCAACATAGATTTTGGGTTGGCACCCGTATTTTATTATAAAGTATTATACGTTATTTTCGGTAGTTGTACTTTGTATTTTATGAATTTATTTATTTATTTTATTTATAGTTAATTAAAACGGTACATCACCAATTACATCAATTAACTTAAAATTAAACACATTATACAAAAACAAAAAACATTAAACTATATCAAACAATACATAAAATTTATAAAATATTCAAATACATTAATAATTTTAACAATACATAAACATTTACAAATTAATATGAAATAGTAGACTCTCTCATATATCTTTTCTCGCAATACATTAAAGCTACTTGCATGATCTTTGCCCACTCGTCGGCAAACACATCAGTCTCAGGGTTGGCAGACAGTAGGGCGTTGAGCACCTCTAGAGTGCGGCATATGGGGGACTTTGCTCTGGCGACAGTTCTACATGCCGGCCTCGCAAACAGATTAGGTCGGTGGCTCTCACGGTGTCGGAGGTATCTGTCAGGTACGTATAGTCTACAGAATAGAGAGTGGAGCTCTGGGCTTTCGATTCGTCCATGTAGAACTTTACAGGCTATGATGAGCTGATTCAGGCCTCGTCTTACCTCTAAAGAGTTAAAGCCTAATATCCCCAGGAGGTAGTTAGTAGGGTACATGTAGGGAAAGAAATAATAAACTCTTTTATGAAGGTATCTGAGAAATGTCTTTTGTACCTTTTCAAGTACTAGAGCCTGGGACGCTGTATGAGGATTCCAGACACATGAGCTAGTCTCGAGTTTACTTCTTACAAGGCAGGTATATAGAACTCTTATGGCATGTGGGTCCTGAAAATCGTTAGAGTTCCGCAAAACAAAGCGTTTAAATGATTCTTTAGCAAGAGCGGAAATATGATCATTAAATGTCGAACTACGGTCAAAGGTTACTCCCAAGTCTTTAATAGTGTGAACACGCGTTATATCATTACCGTCAAGTGTGTACTTGTAATGAATTGGTCGCAGACCACGACCGTAGGTCATGACATAGCATTTTTTTGTGTTAAAAAGTAACTTGTTCCTGGTGCTCCATTGATAGAGAGCGTCAACATCCCTCTGTAAGTTTAGGCAGTCTTCAGTGGTATGGACTTCCAAGGCAATCTTTATGTCATCGGCGTATAAAAGGCAGTTTGCAAATTTGACTCCGGTTGGGAGATCGTTAATCATGATCAGGAATAAAAGTGGGCCTAATACAGATCCCTGACTTACACCCGAATGAGTGGAATACGGCTTAGACTCAAAGCAACCATGCCTGACAAACTGCTTACGGTCTCTTAGGTAGTCAGCAAAGAACTCAAGAAGGCTCGGTGTGAACCCAATATTTGCCAACTTAGTCAAAAGAATGTCATTATCTACCCTGTCAAAGGCTTTGCAAAAATCAAAGTAAAGAACGTCAACTTGCCGGCCCTTGTCCAAGCTTCTAGATATAAAATCCGTGTGAACCATAAGGTTCGAGTCAACGGAGCGACCAGGTCGAAAGCCATGCTGAGCATCAGATAAATGCGTGTTAATCTGTCTATAAAGGATGGCATGGAGTACGTGTTCGAAAAGCCCAGCAATAGCCGGAAGGATGGCAATTGGTCTATGTTCTTCGACGGATGTTTTGTTACTGGTTTTGGGGATCGGAGTTACTCGTGATATCTTCCATTGTTTGGGGTACACACCTGACTGAAGGGCCAAGTTAAAAACGTGACAGAGGGGGCCAGCTAAAATATCTTTGCACCCTTTAAGTATGTAGGCGGGAAAGTTGTCAGGGCCAATCGAGTGAATTGATTTCACCTTGTCGATCGCCTTTATTACGTCCTGTTCAGTTACAACGGGAAGCGGAACATAACCTCTCCCGGTAAGGCTTATATTTTTTGGGTCTAATTTAGGTATATCAGGCTGGAAAACAGAGGCGAAATACTGGATAAACGATAAAGTACGCGAAAATACTTTATTTCGCATTAATTTTACTAGGTGTGTCCATAATGTAGGTTCTAAAAGTTTTGCACACTTTTTAACTTAACTGTAGACTGTAAACTGTGCATCTGTTTATTTGCTAAAAGATGAAAAATATGTAAATAGGCAAAATAATAAAATCAAATAAATTGTGGGTACTTTGTACTTTTTTCTACTTTTGAGCTTTAACCAATGTACTTTATTTACATCAGAGAAAGGTGGCAACCCTAGTATGTAATACTATATGATAGTGCACAAGTGTATGCGCAGGTACAAGTGCACTCTCTATTTCTTCACTCTCATAGTCAGATGGGACGGAAATGCGACACAACAGGAGAGAGATTAGGCTCAGGACCGAAGTTTTAACATGCTCTTCGACTTCGAGGCACTGAAGAGTGTGACAATGTTCGAAAAGGGTCACCCATTTATGGACTGACTGTGGTAACGTTACTTAACCTCGCAGGTATCTCGATGTACTAAGCTTGAAGAGCTTAACCTCCTCCCTACCTCGTGGATCCATCCACTGCTCGAGCCCATATTTATAACTTATATAAACAATACATTAAACATTATATTTCTATTTGGCACATAATGTGATCATCAAACTGTTCCTTATTGGTCGTACACCAGCCATTATGAATACAAATGTATGACCTACACAATTTACGAGCATGTTTTTAAATAGGTGACGTAAGTACGAACAAATTGATTACTAATACCACCACAGAATACAGCGAGTACAGAAGACAACCTACATAGAAAAGGCTCTTGACTCACGCACACATATCTAGACATCGCATACGGACGCGGAAAGCGGCACGCCTTCCGAACAAAGTGCACCGATGTGGTATTCGATACTTGTCCGTGAACGATGTCCATCAGACATGTTCCGGAGCTTCGACTATATATTATATAAACTAGCTGTGCCCCACGGTGTTACCCGCGGTTTATTAGCCTATGTGTTAATCCAGGGTGTCAGCTACTCCAAACCAAATTTTATTAAAATCGCTCCAGCTGTTTAGACGTGAAGAAGTAACAAACATACACACTCACAAAGTTTCGCCTTTATAATATTAGTGTGATAAACGAATGAAAAAATAATAAATATTTTTTAGGTTACTCCGATTTTGATGAAATGAAATGGTATTTGCACTCAGTATCATGGGCATATACCAACCCTTGAATATAACCACGTCTTTCTGTTACACCTATAATAAAAGTATGAAGGAAAAATTGGAACGGATTCTCCATGAACGCGGGCCCGGGCCGACCGACTGAGTGAATTTTTCCGTCACACATTTAATATGAATAACTGAATAATGTTTATTTTTTTTATCTTATTCTCTTTAAGACTAATCTCAACATATTTGTCTTCGCCCACCATCTCCGACTCCGCTTCCGACTCCGACAAACCAAATTTAAAAACTCCGACTCCGACTTCAGTTCCGATAAAACCACCTCTGTAACATCCCTTAGACATAGTATATTATGTGTGCGTTGCTCGAGTGAAGTACATGAAAGTTGCCTTCTGTACTCTGTATTTTGTGCTAATACCACCATCATTGTCTTGCGTTGTTTGTACAGCTTCATTTGATAACAACCTATGGAATTTATAAGGCTAATGTATAGACGAGACGAGCAATTGATTTATTAGCAAGGTTGAGCAATATTGACGAGGTCACATTCTTGGGTGGGTGACCATTTACATAAATTTACACAGTTACATGTGTAATAGTCAATATGTTGTATAACGTATTTAAACCACTATTTACAACCTACTATATTACAACCAATATTATCCCTTTCCATTTTTTCCCTAAATGTAATGTAATTATTTAATCTCGTGTGTCATTTATTACATATTGACTAAGGAAAATGCCAAGCGACGTTATGTGAATGTTTGATACTCTTTGCAAATAGAAACTTTACAGGCTTACAGTGAATCACTCATTTCACAGTCTACATTTTTTCGCGACATCTACATTCACGCGATCAGAGTTGCAGGCCAAAGCTAGGCATTCATAAGGAAATATACTGCTGAAACTGTAATACAACCTACGTTCCAAAGACTTCGTCCGCGTGAAGTCACAGTGGTGCAAAGCGCTAGACGTTAGCGTGATGGTATAAATAGCCTAAGTTACTTCTTCCAACATCAGCCACCTGACAGTAAAAGTCCTGTCAAAATCCATCCAACCATTTCTTCAAAACATCTTTATTTCGAAACAAACAGACACAAGGACACACAGATAGACAAAAAAAAGTACCGTGTATACTTTCATTTTCATATTAAAGAAGCTGTTATTTCGACGTTACAAACAGACTTCAATTTTATTTATTTGCATAGATTATGATCAATATCTTGTTAGTTAACAGTTAACTCGCAAGCTATAATATGGCAACTTGAATGAACTTCTTTTATTCAATCATTAATTTAACCCTATTCAGTTCCGTACGAAACTTTCGTTTTGAGCTACGAACCGACGACTAAACTCGCTAACCCAATTAGTTTTCCACGTGAACAGTCAAAGGAAATACAGAAGTGACAAACATTGGAAGGGTAAAGAGCAATCTCAAACATCAACCAAAGATGGTATGATACAGAACAACGCTTTATTGGGCAAATAACTTTCTTTTGGGGCACTTCTACAAAGGCAATATGGCCGACTTTTTTATACTCTAGAGGGATATAAAAATATTGGGAAGATTTGTAGAAGTGCCCCAAAAGGAAGTCTATAGTAAGAATTCATGAGACATTTATGGTAAATATTCGGAGAAATGAATCTCTGTTTTACAAAAAATGCCCTGTAAGCTAATCTCGAATACGGTGAATCCAAAAGAAAAAGTCATGTTTCTCATTTGCTTTATAGTAGCTGTGTAAGCCACTCTATAATGATTCAAGCAAGCACCCTGACATCCGCCGGCGGCGGTTTGAACAAGCCGTTAACAAACAGCCAAGCAGCAAATTCACACACAATCGGGCATTAAAGGAGGCAACACGCATTCTTGTACAAAAGCAATTCTACGCTAAAAACTAAAACGCTAAAACCTCAGGCTAAGGGAAGTCGCAAAAAAGATCAAGTCGTCAAACATATCAGTCAATCCAATCCAGATGGGATGACATGTGATTACAAAAAGTCCTCATCAAATCCTATAGCAACAAATGATGGGAGTATAATGAATGCTGTGCGCGTGTGTTATATTTAATTACCGAGTGGTACGTGTGTCAGTTAACAGGATTAGTGCGCGCGTTAATTGCGCGCTTACGATAATTGAATTGTGGAGCGCAATGGTTACGTTGAGCTTATTTTTAGAACGATTCGACGTGAGTTGGGTTTGGAATAAGTTCGCTGGACGCTTAAGGTTATATTTAAGACTACATGCAGTAGAAAATAGGCTTAGGGAGAATATGTAATTACAAAGAAACCAATTCATAACGCGATGCAGTATTTCTCATCAGTAGATCCATAAATATCTGCACTGCTGCTAGACGTATGCTGTGAGATTCCATTCTCAATATTGAAACTAGTTCAGAATACTTCAAAACTTTCGCGTACGACCACTACTCCTTTCCAATTTCAGGTATCATAAGTTACTTTGATCGAGTGGCCATTTTCGTTTGGTGAACATTCGTTTCAGGATATCAGTTAACTAAAAAGCCCCCGACCATTAATTCTCTTGCCAACTGCAAATAAGTTTCTTAATCGACTCGGTGGAGTGCGTAGGCGTGTATTAGTTCCGTATCGAACGAGTTCCACAGGGAAAATCGTATTAGTGAACCCACATTGCCGTGACCGTTCCGATCTCTAGCTTTACTATTGAACTCCAACCTTGGGTCTATTAATCGCTTGTCAATTTGGATGTTAAGCTACGAGGGTCTAAGGTAGGTTGGTTGTTTTTCTGGAAATTTCGCCTATTGTGTTCTTTTTCATCCACTTAAGTGAACAATACATTAATTTACTATAAATTGATTCCCTACAACGTAGTTTTAATTGAAAAAATTGGATTGGCTTGGATTTCCAGACACATTCGGTCATCCCAATATTCTCAGCAATTGCCCATTTGGTTGGAACTGCACGTTCAGAACTAAGTTATCCGGTTCGAATAATTTAGACACATTTCTTATCAAGGAATGGTCGGTTACGCTCGTTGAACGCGGGTTGACAGACTATCTCCAAAAACTTTATGGACAAACGCAGAATTCATTAGCGATTCTCCAGAGAAGTAGAAGTTTCAATTAGAGTCTGCAATTTTGTAACACTTGTGGAACGTAACAGTTTCTTATGGTAGCAATACGTAACTACGTATATTTAAATTTGGTAATGTGTATTTTCCCTTTTGATGTTACGTCTTCTTATCAATTTTCTGTTAAGAAATTGTAGACTGGTTAGTGCTTGCCGAGTAACCGGCAATAAACTTAGCTAATAAGAACTGACGAAGAGTAAGTACAACCGTCGCTTCTACATTTATTGTATGACTAAATTCGTTTTTAGTACAATTTAAATTAAATTTAAAAAAATGATAATCTAAACGCAAAGACTTGAACCCTGAACATTTTACATCTTGATGTAAAATTTTGAACAAATCGACTCAATTCATTTCGAACGAGGCAGCAGCTATCTGGTATGAACATTAATAGCTTAATAACGTTGACTGAATATTTTTTTAATGTTTATCTGATTATCATAAAGATTCTGAACAATAGACGCAAGATAATAATGATAGAGGTACAGGTCCCTCTTGTTAAAGCGCGTCTTTTATATTTTACGAGACTTTGAATTTTGTGGTTGGATTATGAAGATTAGCGCCTTTTGTTACCAAGCTTTGCAGATTAGAGATTTTCCGTAATATTACCTAAGTAACTAGGCTTACATTCTAAGCGTGTTATTAGGTATATTACTTATTATAATCAACGTAAAGTTATTCGATACTGTAATACTGTGTATTGATAAAAGATGTTTTAAGTCCTGTACAACTGCGATACAGTAACGAGTTTTTAAAGAGGGCTGTCATTTGCAGTTTTCTGTACAATTGTCTATTGGAAAAAATGAACTTCTGCTTGATTAATAATTGATTTTTGTTGTGATGAAGAACCACGTGAATAATGACTGTTATGACCAAGTTCATCTATCTATGTAATTGTTTTTTCATTTTAACATGTAACTTCATCTATGATAGCAGCAAAAATCACCCACCAAAAACTATATCTAAATCCATCAGTCAGGATTCTGACAAGTTCATTCTTGGCGTGGCTTATCTTTCGGACACAGTTGGTTTGTCCGGGTCTCCCAGCTGGCCTCTGGCTTCATAATTGTGTAACTATCTACAATGTTGTCATACAGTCTAAGCTAGCACGTGCTTATTTGTTTTATAACGGATTTTGGATTATGGCAAATATGTGTGTTCACTTCACGTAATCGGGAAGTAGTTTTAGTTGTTACTAGGTGCTGTTACAAAGGTTGATTGGTTTAATCTTTCGTTCAGATTTCAAGCTTTTGAATTTATATTTGGAAAATGAAGTCTTGATAGATTCTCAATCTTATTCTTGATGTCAGATTTTAGACTTTGGTCTATCTTTTACTTTATTAAAGACACTCAACACAGCCGCTCAATATTTCAGCGTTGATTGGATATTCAACCGAATTTGACTGCCTCTGTGGCGCGGTGGGAGTGTATCCGACTGCTACGCAAGAGGTCGTGGGTTCGATCCCCACCCAGGATAAAACTTTGTGTGATGAGCTCGATGGTTTATTCTGTGTCTGGGTGTTATTTATCTATAATATGTATGTATTTAGAAATATTTAAGTATGTTTATCAGTTGTCTGGTTTCCATAGTACAAGCTCTGTTTAGTTTGGGATCAGATAGTGTTGTGTGAGTTGTCCCAAGATATTATTATTATTATTTAATAAGACTTATGCCAAAAATCTTTGTAGACATAACATGTTTATTCAGACAATAAAGAGAAAAATAACCAGATTCCCTATCTGTTACAAACACGATCGTGCCGATGACGTCTGTCGGTTATCTTATTTGGACACAGTTCGACTCCCTGTTACCACCCCATCTACCCCATCCCATGTGTGGTATTGTCGTCACGCAGTCTGCTATTTCTATCAATGTGTCTCCTATTTTATATATTTCTAAACTTATGTGTGTGATGTAGTTACAGTAAAAGAGCCTATGATTCTGGCATTGAAGGTCGTTTAGTTAGGATAACAGAGATACTTGTTTTGGTGAATTTGATTCGAAAGTAAAAATTCTGAGGGCTGAAAATTGTACTACTTTCTCAAATCGGCGATATTTCCTTAAGCACCTCCAGAAAACCAAGTAATTACTTAACCAATAGGTACGTAATAAAATTACTAACAATGTTTCAACAAGATTTGTTTTGTGTTGTTTGAAGTATACGCATAATTATTTCTACAGCCGAGCAGAAATATTTTGCACCTCTTAGAAAGTGTGAAAAAGACATAAACTCAATACATTGAACCGCGCGTACTTCTCATGGGAAATAGTTTTATGAGTTTTAACTCATGTGCTATTTTATGGGTTCAGTGCTAGAATGCAGCTGGGCAAACATTAGCGGTAATGGCGCCTTGTTCACTATTGAGGTGGCCTATGTCTTCCGCGTTGTGAATTTAGATCGGAATTCTGTGAAACTACACTGTTTAGGCGTATTTTGTATGAAATTTATTGTAAATGTGGATGCTAGTAAAGCGAAAGGGAGACTGACGAAGTAATCAACAACCTGGAAAATTGAAATAATAAATAACATAGTAACAATTTCGAAGCGGGGCGGTAGCCTTAATGGCTGAAGCATTGGACTCGCAATCATGAGGTCGCGGGTTCGAATCCTACCCCTCATTATATTACCGACTTGAACCCACTCCTAACACAATCCATTAAGCTTAGCTGGAGAGGTTAACAGGAGAGGAGAGTAATGTGGAACCAACAATTCCACATAGCTGCAAAAAATAGTAAATAAACTATTTTTATAAAATAGTATATAACTTTCGCGTATTGTACCTACATACACATTATAAAATTATATATTACTACGGGTCTTAATCGTGTGAATAATTTAAGGTGAATACCTTGTTTATTGCCCGACGTTTCGACCGTATTGCAACCCGTAGTATATATAATTTTATAATATCTCATAGTTCTTGGTACTAAATAGCGTGTAGTGATGATGTTGAAAAATTGAGTTGGTTTATAGTTCAACGTATCTTCTTAAATGTAATTAATTGACTGACGAAACCATCCTCCACAGATGTTATTCATATGGTTCATAACGGCTTTAGAATCATATCATCCATATGTTTCTAAAAAAGTATAATTTTAATTATTATATTTTGTTGTAAGGGTAGACCATTACGACATATCGATATACAATAAATGTTCTGAGGGTTCCTGGCATATTTTAATGATAAACAGACCCGCAGAATTCAACTTGGTCATACCCCAGTAAAACGCAAAATTTTCCGCCACCATAACTAAAAAAATGTAGGTGTAGATCGGTACTTAAAAAAATAAATAAAGTGGGAAATATTTTACGTAACTTATTATCATCGTAAAAATGTTTTCAACGTAGTATCCTGTTTTTAATTACCGTACATCATCTCCATACAAGTGACTATAAAAAGTAGCAGTAATCTATACACATCGCCGACATAATACCAAGATTGTAAGACTATTCTTGTTGGAAAATCACAAATTAACTAATACAATAGGTACTGTGTGAAACGCAACGACATGCTAACTTGTATGAATCAAGTCTAACATTCAAGGCCGTTTACTTACAAATTGATTCTTTCACACGGAAAAATGAGTATTACACCATATTGTTAAAGACACAGAATTCAGTTTTGTATGAATTTTTGATCGATAAATGATATAGTTTGTGGTTTTTGACGGTTCTAGCGTTTTAAGATACCATTCGGAGTTTGCGCGTTCGATAGACACGTCTGCGAATGAAGCCTTGAAACGTTTTATTAAATTGTGTGTGTGTGAAGTTTTGTTTTGTAGTGTCTTGTTTGTTTACAGAAGGTTCACACCAATTAAATCGACTGGAGCCATGCCAAGCTAAAGTGTACTCAGTTTGTTTATATTTTGTGTCAACTATCACCTTCAAATTCTCCGCATCTTCGACAGTTCCGTTAAAATTCGATCGTGTAGTCTACAACGGTAGTTTTTTATTGCTGTGAAATATGTATCTGTAAAACACATTAATGTTACAGTGTTGCAAGAAAGATACATTACAAGTAATTGAGAAAATCACTATGAGACAATTTGTTGCAACCAAACCATGTTACTTAAGTGGTATGCCGTGTTATGTTGTAATAATTACATACGGAAAATGATAAGTTTTTAAATTAGAAATTACGGGTTCTCTTGCATTCTGCAATCGTACAATATTTTACTGTAAACATTTCACTGTAAATGTTACTTACTTTTTGCGTTACACTTTTTACTGCCTTGTTAAACCAACCAAAGTGAACCTGTGTTCAAGATTTTTATTTTAAGTAATTGTAACGAATTTTAGCAACACGCAAGTAACTGTGGATGTGTTGATGGAAATGTTACAGTTAGGTTCACAAACAATTATAACTAAACTAATCGAATGAATGATGTAAATTGAAAATGTTAGCTTTATCTCTAGTTTAATCCATCAAGTATCCGTGTAGTACTGTAATCAACTTAGTACCTACTTAAAACATCTACATGCCCTAGGAAATAGATTCCCGCCGTTTCGCAGATTAGCCTTAACAAACTGACAGAGAGACAGACAGACAAAAAAAAATAAAAACTTTCATAAGCATTTATTAAAAAACTGTTACTTTTAACCTTACAAACCGAAACTTTAATTTTATTTATTTGAATAGATTTCATATGCATTTAGTAATAAAACTGTTATTTTGACATTACAAACAGACACTTCAATTTTATTTATTTGTATCATGCCGATTTCATTTCCGCCCTTGTTCCAGTAACCTTACAAAAAACACCAAAGGTTTTTTCTTACTTATTGGTACGTAGGCGTTACAATTGATTTCTAAAGGAAAGGCACGTGGACGTGAAATTATCTTAAACGTGATATTGAAATAAACTGCGGTGATGTTTATTTTACTTTGGTAACTAGTATCTAAACAAATGTTGTAATTAAGGGGGCATTACACTGAGAGAATTATTTACCACCATCGCCGGCCTCGCTTTTCCGCACACAACCATTACTTCACAGTGCGCAGGAGCTCAGATCAAAATAAAGTAGAATATTCGTTTGTACTTGGTTCGTACATTTGTTAGATTACTAACGCCATGAATATGACAATACGAAAATGCTCGTTTTTGCATTTTTCCGCAACTTCAAGATTTATTTGCGGGATCTTATTAAGACGAATCCTTTAATTTCTTTATATATTCTACTAGAAAAACTCTTTGACTAGTGACACAATTTTTTTCGTGTCCTAATATTTAGCTTTTCTATATAAATTTTTGATAGAGCCGAACCCTGTTTCCTGTAATCTACCCTTAATTGATTGTGATATCATTTTGTACTAAATTCAGTAATTAGAGGCATTTTTAATGTTATGTGGTAAATTCAGGTTTATTTTTGGAAAATATGAAAATAAATCTATAGTTTTTTCTTTGTTATCGATTTCTTTCGGACCCGGATTCGCCATTGAAAATTTGTAAATTATAAAACTCAATCCGTACTTGCCACAATAAATAATTTTGTAATCAGATATCGTTAAATAGCTTTTTTAATCTTCTTGCCAACAAACGAACTTCATTCACCATTTTTTGTTGTTGTTATTAAAGATGTTTTGGCCTTTGGATTCTCGAATGGAATCTCATTATTTTTATAATTTGATGTTTAACTCTACCTTTATTTATAGTAACCTGAGAAAAAAAAAAACTAATGGAAAAACTGTATTTTTTATCACTAAGGTGGCAAACATGATACAGTCCGCCTCATGGTATAGCAGTTACCATATCAGAATTAAAATTTTGTTACATTTTTTGATTATGTAAACAAATTGAAGCCGTTCCTACCTACCTATCATAACTCTCACCAGATTTGGTGTATGTCAAACGTTAAAGTCTTCTCTAACGTAGTGGCTTCATTCTTTTGATAGGCTTACTGAGGGAACGCTCCACCTAGACAATATTTATAAAAAAATAACTCTCCTTCTTGCGCAGTCGGGTAATAAGTCAAGGTTACATTGTCAACAATACAATTGAACAGAAACTACTACGCATAAAAAATACTTAATAACGTAAACATTATTACAAAGTATAAAAAAAAACTGACCAAACCGCTATTCACAAAACATAAACAAACTTGACAATTAAATTTTCGAAGAAGTTTTGAAGTAAAAAGAAAACAAACACAATACGCATTACCATTATCGTGAAGTGAACTTGTATGGGCGTTTGTTTGCCATTGACGTGTGTGTGAAGTCAGTGCGCGACTCGTGCGCAGCCCGCCATGACAAGAGCGAGGAACAGACGACGATGTAAGGGAAAACTGCACCATGTTCTACAGTATTGTAGGTAATAAGTGTTGTTTTTTTGCTATTTAAAGTGTTATATTTATGAGTGAAGTGCTTTTATTTAATTTAAAAAAAATATGTTCATCTGGAGTTACGATTGTTCTTTATTCTAGGGTGTTCTTTATTCTTATAAGACGGCCAAACTAATTTATTTTTTGATGTCTGCTATGCATATGCGCTCGCGCAAATTGTGTAAATTGTTCTCGGATGAAAGCGAATTAATTGGACCAGTGACACTTGAAGTGCGTTTTAAGATAGCCGAAACAGATGTTGTAGGTACATCTAATATATAAAATTCTCGTGTCACAGTTTTCGTTGCCATACTCCTCCGAAACGGCTTGACCGATTTTGATGAAATTTTTTGTGCTTATCCGGTCTCTATGAGAATCGGCCAACATCTATTTTTCATACCCCTAAGAGTTTGTTTGTTTGTTTGAATGCGATAATCTCAGGAACTACTGGGCTGCAATGAAAAAATATTTTATTGTTGGATAGTCCATTTATCGAGGAAGGCTATAGGTTAAAACATCACGCTACGACCAATAGGAGTGGAGCAGTAATGAAAAATGTTGTAAAAAAAAAAGGAAGAAAAAAGAAAAAAGGGAAAATTTACGCAGACGAAGTTGCGCGTGTCAGCTAGTATTTTATATAATAAAGTGGATTAATTATGGAAGGGATATATAAACGTTACGACGATATTCTGTAGTTTAAAATTGGTTAGAATCTTATACGTATAGTTGGATGAATTCGAGTGTTGTCAAGTCGTATTAATAGCTATGATATCATTTCTTAAATACTCATGTTTATTTTTGTTATTACTACAGTTGTGAATCGCGCTTTCAATGAAAAACTTGTGATTCGATCGCGGACGTGGCGTAATGACATAAATTGTCACACCAGAGCTACGAGTGTAGTGACAATCACACACTATTGGCTGTAAGCCCAGTATTGCCTAAATAAACGTATGGTTCACTTATGTGCCACTCAATATAAATGTCTTTTTAAAATATAACTCTTCCAAAAACTCTGCTAACATTCACACTTAGACTTGAACAACAATTTGTGAACCACAAAAAGTGGGGTCCCTTTTGAGAATGGAACCCACGATCTCTTGTGTAGCAGTTGTACACATTCCGACTGAGCCACAGAGGCACTCCTATTTATTATATTTAGCGAAGATATGTCATCATAACATGTTATTTAGACCCAAGACCGTAAGCTATTCACAACCTTGCACTTGACATTCACAATTAAGTCATCGCGACTAATACGTCTTGCCAGCGCACGTATGCAGCTGTATATGGATGTCATGCCTCTAATTATGTTAGTCGACTCGCGTTTATGATAATTATAGTGTTTTTGTAATAACTACAACTTATGTAACTTAGGATTTTATACACGCAAACGTTTTTTGTCCTGCACGCAAAAATATGCGTGTTATAGTATGAAGATAGTTTTTATATGCGTGTTCTTTTCTTATCTATCAATCGAATGAGGCGCTTCTTGGATTTAATTGGAATGATTCTAAACCATAGAGTAGGTGTAGTATTAATAGTAGTAACTTTTTTGTTTATGAAAAGTGTACGTCGAAATGCGTTGAATAAAGGTGGCGCTACATTAGCAACAGGGTAACATTCATACCGATCGCTTCCAACTTCAGCCACACTTCAATCCGTCTACAACTGCTTCACAAATACAATAATTGCATTTTTGAAAGATATAAAAATAAAAACTAAAAAAGTCCAGACCCAGGAATCGAACCCGAGACTTCCGTAGCCAAACCGGGACCGGAATCGAACTACCTATCTGGACTATGTTACTAGACCTCAAATTTTTCTATCCTTTCTAAAACTGCTTCATTAATACCATACCTTTTCATCTACGCTAGCACCACTTTGGCTTTTTAAACTGTTATATACAGCTTAAATAATATAAGAAGTTACTTCTTATGTTTTTAGTTGTCGTTCTAATGTTGTCAACATCAGTTACCGCGAGTGCCTCAGAAATATAGTCCCATTTCCTTCTACCTACTACAATATGCGGTTGGACAAAATTGTAAACACATGGGACATGATTTTCGTACTATTACTTGAATAAGTGGTACTTCCGAATCTGTGGTTTATAGCTCATAAAGTATAATGGGGAGGAGAGATATGTAAGTCAAACGGTTTATCCCTTAATGGCATAAAGTAAATTCGCTGTTTACGTCTGTTCATTTCTTCGCTAACTTTTTCTAAACCACACAAAGGAATTTGATGCGGTTTTCATTATTTTTCTGAAGGTTTATATCTATACTAATATTATTAAGCTGAAGAGTTTGTTTGAACGCGGTAATCTCAGGAACTAGTCCGAATTGAAACAATATTTTTCTGTTGGGTAGCCCATTTATCGAGGAAGGCTATAGGCTATATAACATCACGCTACGACTAGAGGATTCGATCCCGGGATCCCGAAGACTGGGATCCCGGGATCCCGATCATATTTTAGACCCGAAATTTTCGGGATTAAATTCAATGAATCCCGGGATTTTCGGGACTTATATATTTTTTATATAAGTCAATAAAAATGCGCGTGAAACTTGTTTACACAGCTGATTGCGTTTGTTTCTGCTAACGACCGGTGTCAGAATAAGTACCAGTGTATGTAAAATAGTGTAAAAATTACGCTTCAGATCGTGTAAGTATTGATATTTATATTGTTAATTGGTGATAAACAATTAATTTATTAAAAAAACAACAATGCTTTAATGTGTATGAGTAAATATAGATGAAAAACAGCGAATGTTTATATTGTAAAATTCAACACGAGGTTATAATTTGAAGAAGCCTTATAAAATTTTTTTGACGATTCCTCCAACTTCCATCGAGCCTGAACGCGTGTTTTCCGCTGCTTCATATTTGTGCAACAAATTAAGAAGTATGCTTTCGGATGAGACGTTGGATGCGTTGTTATTTCTTAGATTTTATTTTCGTGGCTTAAATAAGTAAATTATAGTTTTTAGTCTATTTGATTTAAAATATATGTCATATTAACATTGATCCCTTTTGACAAATTTTAAGAATTGTTTTTTTTAAGTTTATTGTAAATTAAAATAAACAAACTAAGCAATAATTCATTAAACTATTTTATAAGGGCCTAGTTATAAGAAATTATAATTTTGTTTTGTTTTTGAAGATTTAAGTAAAGATTTAAAATAAAAGGTTGATTTTGATATGTTTTACTATCTTTTTGCTACTACTTTCTATTACCAATACAACCCCGGGACTATCCCGGGATCCCGGTATTAACTTTTGATAATCCCGAATCCCGGGACTAGAAAAATCGACCGGGATCGAATCCTCTAGCTACGACCAATAGGAGCACAGCAGTAATTAAAAATGTTGTAAAAACGGGGAAAATTGACGCATACGAAGTTGCGGGGGTCAGCTCGTGTATAATGCAGTGGCGAAGGGTTCTTAGAACACCATTACTTTCGGTTTCCCTTTGGCTTGTAGTTACTTAGTATTATAGGTACAAAGAACCATGTCCAGCAAGATATATTTTTGTATCGGGTTACCTCAGAAAAAAAATCACACTTCGCTTCTAGTATAATCTGTATAAATGTAAATAAAATGTCTGTGTGGAATTAGCTAGTCCACTAGTTATAGGTAAAATGAAAATCCACCATTATCTATAGTATAGTCCAGCAAAGCCATTAGGTAGTTGGATGATGACACTGTATCTTTGAACCAACATTTATCTTAGACATAAACCCAGTTTACATTAAGATGTGAATCAGCTGATTACTTAAGTTTACATTTACGCTAGTGACCACCGCAATTCAACAGATAACATCTAAGTGGCTAACTCTCTGGATTGCTGGCTGGAATCTGAGCAGCTTAGTACGAATTTAAACGTGTTAATACGCCCACGGCATACCTACGGCGATGTTTTAACTAGAATGTACTATGCTAATAACAAATAAATAAAATTACGGTTTGGTATTTCCAGAAAAGCCATTAACAGGGTCAGCAAATCACCGCATGATGAATGCTTACCTTTTTTTTTTTTTTTTTACGTGTGCAAAAATCCCCACGGATCCCACTCCTACGTGGGCACGTAGAAGAGGGTATGTCGGAGTCGAACCGACTAAAAATCACACGGTGTTCCTTCATAACAGCCTATGTCCGAGGGTGAGGGTGTCCCTTGCGGATTTGATGCCTCTACCATCAGCAGGCTCGGTCATCGTAGAACGACGACATTGGTGTTGCTTACGTTGGCAGCTTTACTACCACTTCGAGTAAGGAGGCGCACGTAATACGTCGCGACACCGTCTAGGCATTTCTTCTGTAAGGACGACAGGTTGCCCTCCCTGTCGCCCTCAAGGCCAACACTTACGGAGGTCGAAGGTCGTTTAACGCTCTTCGGCGCCCCGTTCGTCTGCTGCGGGATGGGAATGAGCTGGACCTCTCCCGTTCTCTCTCTGCCGCCTCTTTGGCACTCATAACTTCGTGGCAGAAGGTATCCACAGATTCCCTCGACCACACGTACTTCTCTGTCTTGGAGAGCATGTAAGTCGCCGGTTCTACTCCTGACCTCTCATCCAATGTTCTCTTTCTGTTTCATACAGGAGCACCACGAGAAACCAAGGCGGCTCCTTAATTTTAAAGCATAGTTTTTATAATAAAGCTAATTTACACAATGTATTATTTTATTATCTTTTAATCTTAGCGCTTCATCCGTTACCTTGGATGCGTATGCGCACAAACATGTCCACGTCTTTAATGTAAATCGTTATATTGTGTGCGTTACTTAGATCATCACTAAATGAGGCATTTATCCTTGATTTTGATTACATAGATTTAAGAAAAATAATTGTGATATGCGACAGATATATTCTATAATATATGGTTATTATATTATACTCACATTTCTTCCAGACTTATATATCTGAGGATGATAAATATCGATAAGTCATCACAGTTTATTATAGTATTTATTAGTCTGCCTCTTGTATCTGAACCCTGCACGAGGGTCGCATTCTATATGGTCACATCAAGCCATAAAGATTGCTGCGCACTACCCAAAAATAACTCACTCTGATATGAAAAGAAGGGGATATACTTACAGTGCATTTTCATTTTCAAAAACGAGACCCGTGGATATTAATGTACCTACCTACTACAATTTTTGTTCCTTTGCTTTTAGTTGGTGACATAGAGTTGTTACTTTGTGAATCATGAGAATCCTCCAAAATAAAATTTGAAGACATCGCATCATGCTCTTTATTTAATAGCTTACGGGAACTCAAAATGTGAGGCGTCACGAGAACTAACATTAAACATAAATATACAGCTCACGTTAATGTTAGAAACAAACATTAACACGGACTTAATATCAGCATCAGCGGTTTGGAGAGATTATACTAGTTCTAGGTATGTAACGGCACATGATACAGATAAATCGAGTATGACCAGTTTGAAACTGTCATTTTAAATACTAATCATTAGTTATACAGTTTTAAAAAGAGCATTTTAGCTAAGTATTACTTAAATGTTTAGAGGTAGGATCGCCAAATCTACCGGGTAGTTACCTATAGTAAAGTTTACCAAAACTAGATCGACATCGTACCAGTATTCACGTATTTAAAGCAGTACAGTGGCTATGCAGTTGCAGTTAAGTTTCGATTAAAACGGCCATTTTCATATTCTTGTAACTTTAACCGTACTAGAATGTCGTTATTGCGCTCTCGAGACGCATACTTGACGCAAGCGTGTTTGAGATCGATCCCAAAGTTACAAGAATACAAAAATGCCCGTTGTAATCGAAACTTAACTGCAACTGAACTGCAACTGCACCGCTTTATATACGTGAATTGAGCCCCAGGTATTATAAATTTAATGAAAATCAATAACAAGCAAAATTAAATGGCAATTTTATAAAATCAAAACGAAAAGATACCTATTCAGCCGTATCTGATTTATTGGAAATGTGTACATATTATTAGCGCTAATTCATCCACATTTTATCCTCATATCGCGAAACATTAAAGCTATATATCAAATAATAATTCATTTACCATAAATAATATCATTTAAAATGCACATAGCTATGGGATGAGGCAATGTCTGACATCAGTGTTGCTGTTTAGAATATGATTTTACTGTTTAATATGGAAGATACAACATGGAGGTTAATTATGCTGTCATTATGACAGGTGCTAACCGTGATGTGTTTGTTGTGCCACGTTAGAGGTCAGGGCCACAAAGGTTACCTGTTCAGGTAGACAATATGTTTACGTATAAAGGCACTAGGGATATATAATTGTTCACATAAACTGAAGGTTCTTTCATCAAGAAAAAAATCTCAAACTTACCAGACATAAGACCTGTTACTGACGTAACAGCGAAATGATTCCAAAAGTGTTTCGTTTTACCAATTATCGTAATGATAATTATGAAAAAAAAAACAATGTCATATAAAAAGGTAGTACGTAAGCTCTTGTTGTATTTGTACCTATATTGAATATATTCCCAGAAGTATCTGTTGTAGCTAACGTTCTTCCCGTCCAATATCTCGAGATTAAGTAACGCACCTTGGCATAATGGCAGTGATGGATATCCCTCGGGAACTGTCCCTGTTTGTTCTTTAGACGGGCGGCGTTTAATATTTATTACAAATCTTATATAAATAACATACTCATAGCTACGGCTAGTAATTACGACGAACAGTAATTTAGAATACTGGTTGAAAAGACTGGCATCTATTTATAACAAGCTTTTATTTAACTATGTGTGATCGGCACAAATCTTGGAAGCTAAATTAGAACCATTTTCCACGTCTGTAAAGCCAGAATGGTCAAATTGGCAGAATCACTCAAATTTTTGCTAAAAATTGGGTGCTTTTTAAGCGCTAATTTAGTGCTGCAAAATCAAATATTACGCTCAAATAGCACGATTAGAAATTATAAAACTGCTAGCTTATACGTAAGCTAGCATTGTACTGCCGGATATAACGCTAGTACTGCTAACCAGAACTAAGTGTTAGCATTGATAATTTAGTGCTCAATGAGTGCTGACAATACAGATGAAAGAAGTGCAAAAAAATTTTTTATTTTTTATTTTGAGAATTATTTCAGAAAACTGCTTGCTTAAAATTAAGCTAGCATTGTACTGCTGGTTATTACGCTTATATTGCTAACCAGAACTAAGTGTTAGCATCAGTAATTTAGTGCTAAATAAGTGCTGACAATATAGATGAAAGAATTGCAAAAAAAAAAAAAAAATATTTTGAGAACTATTTCAGAAAACTGCTTGCTTATAATTAAGCTAGCATTGTACTGCTGGTTATTTCGATTATACTGCTCACCAGAACTAAGTGTTAGCATTGATAATTTAGTGCTCAATGAGTGCTGACAATACAGATGAAAGAATTGCAAAAAAATAATTTTTTGTTTTATTTTGAGAATTATTTCAGAAAACTGCTTGCTTATAATTAAGCTAGCATTGTACTGTCGGATATAACGCTAGTACTGCTAACCAGAACTAAGTGTGAGCATTAGTAATTTAGTGCTAAATAAGTGCTGACAATATAGATATTAAAAAAATATATAATTAATATTAAAAAAAAAATTTAACTTCCCGCTAAGAAAATTAAAAATTTTCAAAAGTTGGAATTTATTGGTTTCACCCCGTTTTTTTGAAAATCGAGTTTTTATCAGATGTCGACGTTTTGAGGTCTTAGAAAGCTTCCGTGACTATTCCCGCGATGGTGTCATCATGTCTATATGTGTGTGTGTGTGTGTGTGTGTGTGTGTGTGTGTGTGTGTGTGTGTGTGTGTGTGTGTGCCTCTCATAACTTTTGAACGGCTCAACCGATTAGATCCTACCCAACAGCGTTCCAAAGAGGTCCACCAAACTTAGATTTTCTGAAAATTTGAACCGATTCGGACCGATAAATTCCGAGAAATTTCAAAAATAAAAATTTTGAAAAACTTTTTTTTTAGAATAACTTATAAACGGCTGTACCGATCGATCCCAAAAACTAATCAGCTCTGGAGCTTGACAAACCTCGTCGATCACCGCCGGGCCGGTCAAAATCGGTTGATCCGTTCGAGAGATATCGAAAACGAAAAATTCCAAAAAAAGTGTTTTTTTAGAATAATTTTGAAAATTTTCGTCTGAATGATTTTTGATCTAGAATTCTTCATAGGACTCAATAAGCTGCTTCGAATGCCGCCAACCACGTGAAAATCGCATGAGTCGTTCAAAAGTTATAGCAATTAGAGAATTAAAAAAATAGTGTTTTACGAAACTTCTATCAGACTTTTGAGCTCGAAGAGCTCAAAAGCATAGAAAAGCTATCGCTTTGAGCTCGGAGAGCTCAAAATGACACGAAAATTATATTTTTGAGCTCGAAGAGCTCAAAAACGTAATGCGCAGTACTAGCGTTATATCCGGCAGTACAATGCTAGCTTAATTATAAGCAAGCAGTTTTCTGAAATAATTTTCAAAATGAAAAAATTTTTTTTTTTTTGCAATTCTTTCATCTATATTGTCAGCACTTATTTAGCACTAAATTACTAATGCTAACACTTAGTTCTGGTTAGCAGTACTAGCGTTATATCCGACAGTACAATGCTAGCTTAATTATAAGCAAGCAGTTTTCTGAAATAGTTCTCAAAATAAAAATAAAAAATGTTTTTTGCAATTCTTTCATCTATATTGTCAGCACTCATTGAGCACTAAATTATCAATGCTAACACTTAGTGGTGGTCCGCAGTACTAGCGTTATATCCGGCAGTACAATGCTAGCTTAATTATAAGCAAGCAGTTTTCTGAAATAATTTTCAAAATGAAAAAAAAAAAAATATTTTTGCAATTCTTTCATCTTTATTGTCAGCACTTATTTAGCACTAAATTACTAATGCTAACACTTAGTTCTGGTTAGCAGTACTAGCGTTATATCCGACAGTACAATGCTAGCTTAATTATAAGCAAGCAGTTTTCTGAAATAATTCTCAGAATAAAAAAAAAAAATATTTTTTTGCAATTCTTTCATCTATATTGTCAGCACTCATTGAGCACTAAATTATCAATGCTAACACTTAGTTCTGGTTAGCAGTACTAGCGTTATATCCGGCAGTACAATGCTAGCTTACGTATAAGCTAGCAGTTTTATAATTTCTAATCGTGCTATTTGAGCGTAATATTTGATTTTGCAGCACTAAATTAGCGCTTAAAAAGCACCCAATTTTTAGCAAAAATTTGAGTGATTCTGCCAATTTGACCATTCTGGCTTTACAGACGTCCGATTGGGCTTAAATTTGGTGTGCATATGAATCTTTGGTGACAGTAGAATAATATGGACCGGAAGACGGCCACAATAATGTTTTAACTAAATAAGATAACCCATCGAGTTTGTGCTCATTTGTTTACTTGTGAGTACTTTAGTGCTGCATGATATCTAGGGTCTGATGTAAACTTCATGCTTATGTTTTTCTTTCTCTTGTTTACAGAGGGGCGGTGTGTGAGTGTCGCACCGCCATGTCCCACCACAGCGATGAGCAGGCGCTCCTCACAGTCGCCTCCGACTCCTTCTGGGAACCTGGCAACTATAAGCGCACCACCAAACGAGTGGACGATGGACACAAACTCTGCACAGACCTACAGAACCTGATACAAGAGAGAGCCGACATAGAAAAGACATACGCGAAAGGCTTGCGAGGGTGGGCGAAGAAATGGAATGACTTTATGGAAAAAGGTAAGTTGATATAATTCAGGTTCCTGTCACATTCGGCCAAATGCGTTGCTAAGTTTTGAAATGCCGTTAACTCTCATGCTGTCATTGTAATTTGAAGGTGAATAGAAGCGACAGATATACTTGTGATGACGACGGACGAGTATTCAGGGGATAGTGACATATATTTATCAGTAAGAGTACATACCTTGGTTAAATTGTTACATCCAGAAAAGAGACTAAGGTAAAAACCTACTGACGAAAATCGGAAGAATGGTGTCAGTACTCCATAATATCCTTTTCGGGTTCTGTTGGTTCCTTTAGACGGCGCGGCGTTTGTTTAAGGGAAAAGTCTGCATAATGCATCTGAACGTAATTAGCCCAATAGAAAAGGGAGAAATAACCACCACTCCAAAACACAATAAACAAAATTTTGTCCGCGCGTTCAAAATGTTCCCTTCTATATCATTATTCAGATGACAGAAACATGAATGAATACAACCTTTGTCATTGTCGCGATAAGCCTAACGATGCACAATCAATCTCATTGTGTCGTCCCAATAATTCGGAATCCAACCATTGTGTTTTTGCTCGATAGAAAATAACAGGATTGCGGTATCAATGGCGAGCTATTGTTGGAACGGGTATTTATAATATCGGTGTTTATTATCGTATGGCAATGACCTGCATTTACTCGTGTATTTATATCTGTAGATCCTGTTTGGTAATCAGATTCGTTTGGAGATAGAGTTACTTGGTATCACAATATGTATTCTAGTAACTAGACACAGACCGTTTTTCGATAGGAATGGGTTGGCCTCTATCACTACTCTACTATCTATTTACTGTATAGTAACGGTTTTGTGATGATTTTGTTTAGAGTTTGACCTTGCTAAGGGTTAGTTTTATTAAGAAAAAGTCCCCATGCCTTAGGGAGACAGGGCTTGAGTCCTTTAGCTGCCCTTCAGAAATAGCCACTGTTCGTCACATAATAACAATAGTCTTTTAAGTGCGTCATTGATAGGGCTCAGCCCTCCTCTCTACGCAATGGTTTAAGCGGTAGTCCACTATAGGAGCCACATGCGGTTTTTTCTTATCACTGTATTTACTTCATCGAAAATATAGATAGAGAAAGAGAGTTAGGTACTTTCGCTTTATACTTGTCATGCTAGTTGTTTCACCAGCAGATGTCGCAAAAAGCAACCTTCATACCAAATTTGGCTTAGTAAACGGAGAGAACAACACTCAAACATAATACAAACGTTACTCCTACTAGATGGGGAGCCCAATTAGCTAACTAGGATTTACTCGAGCGCGGCAGATTAATATAAGGATACCTCAAGGGATACCTTGTATCCTGTTGAGTACCCCTACTGAATATTCGCTCTTTTTGGGCAGAGATCAAAATATTTAGTAAAACAAAATTATCAATAGAGATACTCGATCGATATCCTAGACACGTTGATCAACAAAAAAATCCGCCACTAACTTACGGCTTGTCCGAATAGTGAGTCATTTGAATGGGAGCGTCTTGTGGATTTACTTGACATCCCCGTTTCATGCGAAAGAGTTTTTTTTTAAGATCTGGAGCCGCCGACTATTAGCTCTGAGCCCCACCATTGAACGGATATAATATCCTTTCAATGGTGGGGAAGGGAGATGTTCCCCTACATCTCCCTAAACCACGAAGGATATATAGAAAATGTTCGGCTCCAAAACGACTACAAATTGTACCTATACAAGCTCAAAAGTAATCAAGAACCGCATACTCACAACAGGTATGAATAGGTACTTCTAACCCCAGCTGAGCTAATTAAGTTCTGGCTGTATTTGAGTCAGGCTCAGGCATACAATCAACGAACGAGGTCGATAAGTTCTCGTGTCTTAACGTTGGCGCCGGGAACACACACTTACTATTATTATAGGCCGACCGCGTAACTCGTATATCGCCTGCGCGGTGAGAAGGGAGCGCGGGGTGATGTTAACGGGTGGGTGAGCGGGGTGCGCGGGACAGAGAACTTCCCGCGCACCCCGCTCACCCACCCGTTAACATCACCCCGCGCTCCCTTCTCACCGCGCAGGCGATATACGAGTTAAGCGGTCGGCCTATAGTTTAATTATAACCAAGGTAATAAGGGCTGCTTAAACTTAAATGTAATATTGAGTGGAAATTGAATTAAAACATTTAGTAGATTCCTTGTGTAAGCTTTTATCGACGTTTTGAACAGCACACGAATTAGGAGAAGTGTAATTCCAGGATAAATGGTTTTGCAACTTTCCCAATGTTTATTTACATGTTTGTATATGATAATGAAAACTCTTCTGCTTATTTTGGGCAATTGGCGATGTAGCCAATTTTTCAGTTGTCATTTATTGTACTTGCCTACACTTTATTTCTACACGTTGACTAATGTCAAAAATGAAAAAAAATATTACAGTTGAGATTGCCGGGATTTTTGTAAATCGGTTATTTATTTTTTATTTAACTACCTATCACTATCAGAATCATTCTTTTAAACTTTCCCATGCTGGGACTTAAAGATTCTCAAAGAGGTGCATGCCCTATACTATCACGTAGGTCTAATGCATATTGATAGATGCCTTCAATTTTTCTTTAGGCTTTCCCGCCATGGTATGAATTGAACACATCAACACATTAACTACCAGTAGTAATGATATCAAACATATCCAATAAATTGAATGTGTTCAATTCATACCTACCATAACAAGTAGTCCATACAATTATGTATTGCACAGTGACACATTCACAATGCCGTGGGAATATTCTCTCTTTATGAGAAATACAACCAATACATTCATACCAATGTATTTGAGCTGAACGTCATTTTAATAAAAAGACTAAATGTAAAGGAATTTTTACTGCAGGAATTGAATCTGTTAGGTGACGGTTCTGCATAGAAAATTAACAGGTTGGAATCTTAGTGATTAGATTTTGACCTATATTTACGACTAGGATAAAACGTGGTAGACTGTTGTAAGACAATAGAGTTGTTTTAAACTTCACCTTTATTATTCCTTCAATTGTCAGACTGCGTCTGTGGCGCGGTGGGAGTGTATCCGACTGCTACGCAAGACGTCGTGGGTTCGATCCCCACTCAGGATAAAACTTTGTGTGATGAGCACTATGGTTTATTCTGTGTCTGGGTGTTATTTTTCTATAATATGTATGTATTTAGAAATACGTATGTTTATTAGTTGTCTGGTTTCCATAGTACAAGCTCTGCTTAGTTTGGGATCAGATAGCGTTGTGTGAGTTGTCCCAAGATATTATTATTAATTATTTAAGGTCGGCGCATCGTGTAGTTTGCCTCCACACACTTGCACGCCTCGTCTTTCACACAGTCCATATATATTTTCATAAGAATTTCTTCACTTTTGAAGCACTTCATAATTTTGGCTATTCTGCATGCTATTTTAGGCTTTAAAAAAACCAAATCAAAGACAATGGTAGATACAATATTCATTGCAAACTATGTAATTCAAAACCCTACGTCTTATGGGCAGAAGAATTATAAAGTTACATAATGTTGTCATGTAGTTGGAATTTTAAAATGTTACTTCATCATACATAGCGATACCATTACACGCAAATACTCCAAACCCTTGTATCTAACGGTGTAACAATTACATTTAGAATGGGAGATAGGATCTCCATGAAATCCCCCTGTCCCACACCTGGCTAGTTCTATTGTGACGACCTTTCAACACTTACTACACAGTAATCCTTTAGTGGACCCTCTAGGATTAGATTAAACACGTGAAATGTTCAACGGTTCCATTATACGGAACCCTACTCTTCACAGTAATATGAGACGCATCTTAAAACCGGATATTCATTCATATATATTCTCCATTGATTAATCAAAGGAACCAACATGTTGGAATTATGAAATGAATTCGTAATGGACGCATCAAAAGCTGAGAACGCTGTCTATATGTTTATGAATGTTCTTTATACTATTATATATATTGGACTATCTGTCTGAAAGAAGAAGTTATTATTATTAATTATGTAGGGATTTAACTATAATAAGACCCATATGTTTTAGTGTCCTAGGTTTGTTTTATGTAAAAGTCTTTTTAACCTCCGTCGCAAACAGAGGGTAGTTAGTTAGTTTTTACCTGGGTGAACCAGAAAACCGCACTTAGCCTCCTAATTGGGCCATTGTGCGTGTTCTACTTATCCTTTCTGCCACTCCAGCCAATCGATGCACTCCCAAAACGCCAGCAGCTTCCCCAAGTTGCTGCAGGCTTCCCGAAGGGATGTTGGTGATGCTAGGAGTCGTGCCCGTTGTTCTGTCACACTGCCACACTCCGTGAGCACGTGTATTTGTGTTTCTTTTGCCTCCATACATCCTCTGCAAAGGGGGCTACACGTCACCCCTATCCTGAAAAGATGCTTGTTTTGATGATGGCATTATCACAGGTCACTGTCCCCAGTGGCCTGTGATAATGCCTATTGTTTTGCGCAAATTGTCCCTGGTCAGCCTGATGAGATTGCGAGTGAGTCTTTTGGACATCATTGGGATCGCCTCTTTCGGGTGTCTGCAGTCATCGGTGTTGTTCCATTCTGCAAACAGAGGGTAATTATAGGTACGTATCTTAATACACAGGGGGGGTTGTTCAGCCCTCTCCCTCTCCCTTGGAATTCTAATTGACCTAGAAAAAAGAAAACATTAGTTTCATTATTTATTTGTATTAGAGTTAAGAGTACCTTGACTACAAAGGTATGAAAGGTATACTGTTAAATTCAGATTGTTGTCATCGCTATTATCAGAGAAGGTTTTTTTTTAATCCTGTTAACCCCTTCAGCTAATAAATAGCTTGTATTAAGAGTGGGTTCATGTCGGTAGTGTAATGTGTAGGATTCGAACCCGTGACCGGACTCGCTGATCCGATGCATTAGCCATTAGGTTGCCGCCGCTTAAGTTCCAGTTGCTAGCTAAGTTTAATCTTCGAGTTCAAAGAACCCGCATGGATCCAAATCACATGTTCAGTTCTTTAAAAGAACTTTGTCATTTCTTTATCGTGTTCTTAAAGCTATTGATGAAGAGAGGCTACTGTTTTCTTTGTATTCGTAGTCCGGCGAGATGATAAGCTGGCATCCTGCCACTACTACACTGCAGCTTTGTTTACTTCTATAATAACGGAACACTGAACACTTGAACATCGCAACATGCCTGCCAAACATAGTTTTGTTGAATGAAGTTTTGGCATCAAACTTACTAATAATAAACTGTGGGATATATATTTTGACAAGCAAAAGAACAAGAGTTTTGGTATACCTACTACTACTACAGATGCAGTATTGCTCCTGTCAAATATATGTGCAAATATAGTTCAATCCAATCCTTTGACATTGTCTGTAGCGGTTCCAAGATCATTGGCCGACGGAATCAAAGAAATGATAAAACCCCCCGACTAACAGGAGGTGAGAGACCCCGACCGATTTTTTCAGTTACTTAGTAGTTGTTAGTCAGGGGTTTTGACATTTTATTTGATTCTTTTTTACGCCCGCCGTGGGTTTGTTTCAAAAATTTTAAATATTTTTTACAAAATATACTAGGTTTCATTGTAACGAAACTAATATATAATCCGTTTTAATAATAACAAGATGTCAAGACTCTTTTGAAGAAACAAACGCGTGTACCTACTGTAGCACCCCCCTGGCGGTATGTAATATTAAAACTTGACTGAGGATATGCCTAAGAACGAGACTTTGAAAAACCAAAAAACCGTTTCTAAATCGTCCCAGCCATCTCCGAGAAAAAAAACATTTTAGAGTAACATAAGCACTCTAACGTCCCCTAGCAGTCTATAACATTAAAAATGAAAAGTTATTAATTAAGCTACGAACATGCTCGGTAATGAGAATTATACAACGCAAAAAACCGTTTCGAAATCGGCCTAACCATTTCCGAGAAAAATAGTAGGTACTTAATATATACATACAAACATCTCTTATCCCAAACGCATATACCGCCTCCGTGACCATCGCGGGCATAAATATGATAAAATAATTATCTTAATCTTTTTTGGAACTATTTTAACATAAACAACTTACTAACGTTACCCTGTCTCATCAAAAATCTATGTAGGTGCTTATAGAACGTTCAAGAACAGCTGCAGCTTTAATCCTAGAAATCCCAACCGACTCTGCGGGGAGTGATCAGAGCCATTTCTTAAGAGTGGTTGACGCTATTCGCCTGAATTATTAATTTTCAATTCCACCAGGCGAACATGTGTTGCTTAAACTTTGTAAGTACTTAAAAGGTTTACTTAGGAAACTGAAATTATTTATTGAAATAGATATGTATGCAATAAAGACACGAGAAGAAAAAAAAGCAAGTTCAAGTTCGTTTCGTCTTTAAAAACTGCCAGACTCGATTCCTGAAGTATTTATAATATGTACTTACAAATTTGTACGGAACCCTTGGTGGACGAGTCCGACCCGACTCGCACTTGTCCGGGTTTTTTTTTTCGACGATGTGACACAAAGGTGCGACAATAACGTAACTCGATCCTGAATCGTTGTCATTACATATCAGGGCGTCAATTCACGTATTTAAAGCAGTGCAGTTGCAGTTCAGTTGCGATTAAAACGGCCATTTTTGTATTCTTGTAACTTTGGGATTGATCTCAAATACGCTTGCATCAAGTATGCGTCTCGAGAGCGCAATAACGACATTCTAGTTCGGTTCGCAAGCGTTTGTATCGAACCCAAAGTTACAAGAATACGAAAATGGCCGTTTTAATCGAAACTTAACTGCAACTGTACTGCTTTAAATACGTGAATTGACCCGCAGCTCTGTGTAGGCTACTATATCGTTTTGTTTTCGACATAAATCTCGTCATGATCAGCTATGTTTCAATTTTCTTACTCTTGGACTTACAAAATCACTTATTACTTCCTTACTTACTTCGTACAATACCCACAGTTATCTAAAATAATATTATTCACATAAGAAGCTGTTAACTGTAAAGTTTATATAGAGAATTACCTAAGCTATTGATAAAATAGAAACTATGGGCTCATGAAATGCTGCTATTCGTGTGTTTCTGAGGTTGCCCATATGCGGAAACATTCGAACATTACCGTGAAGGCGTGAATGCAGGAAGGCACGTTCCGTATTCCTGTTGAATAGCAGGAAACGTGTTAAGACCTGGACATTGTGACGTAACAAACTTACGGACGAATGGTCAGTGTAAATATAAGGCGGATGGGTGTTAAACATTTTTCCATGTAACTCTTAAAGGTAAACTTTCTGAATTAAATTTATTACTGTTTTGTGAAATAACCAGTGTTTGTCTACTACTGTTTAGTTCATGAAATATACGCGTTTTACTGTTTGAAGTAAAGCGGTGCTCCGGCTTTTATAACCCGCTAAAATTACTTTGTTTCAAGAAAATCTTATACTTTATTCTTCGGCAAATGGAAAGAGCGAACTCATTGTTTCATCATTAATATTTTATAGCCATCGTGACAGTTGTTTGTTATTAAGATAAGAGTAATAAAAAATGTATTCGTTGAAATGAAAACCATTTTTCACCGTTTAAAATTTAATACAAAAATGTGTATTCTTCTATACAAATTTCCACCACTTCCTGCAGGACAAAAGACAACACTAACTCATAAAATTTGCTTTCACTACATTTGAATGCTTCAAACTCTTATATTTCTAAACATGAAATAAACCAAAGATTAAAACACTGATAATATTCATAACATTCTATAACAACATTATCTTGTAATCAGCAAAATATTTCAAATACGATGACATGTTTCATTGGTATTGGTTATGATTAATTATCGATATAACCTACATACCGTATCAAGCTTTATCTATGTATCGATTCATCTAAGCAGTAGCCATTATTAATACAATAGCACTCGTATTACTCAACAAATTACGTATTAAATCGACTAAATAAATAGTTTCACTCGTTTAACAAATTTTTTTCGTTGTGAAATCGAATGAGTCTTGAATAAAGATATTCACAATGAAATGGAAAGTCTATTAGAATTTCAAGGATCGAGAGCGATTTTCGAGTGACAATCGAATATTCGGATCACGGGCAAGAATTGGTCGAAACGCGTGCGCAACGTACGTGCTGAAAGCGTTTTGTTTAAGGCAGGCGCACATTGGAGTAGACCGATTGCATTGCTTTGCCAATAATTTTAAAACATGGGTTGGTGAAAAACCTTTTTCCTAACAGATATTATATATAAAAATATGTTTCTTATATTCTGCCGTGTGTTTGACACACTTGACATATGAGATGACACTCCGTCAGAGGTGTTGAAGTAATAACAATTGGGTAGATGACTATAATAACAATAAATTATTTTACACTATACAGGAAATAGCATTTGCAAAAATATTCTAAAAAACAATGTTTCTCTACAATTTTACGTTGTCGTGAATTTATAAACATCAAAACAAACATTGAAACTACATGATTTGACCATACAAAAGAATGACGTCATTGTTTTGTATTTCATATAAATTAGTAGGGCGTGCATCGTTTTGACGTTTCTTAAAAATATACAGATTTGACTTGACAGTCATCTACCCTATTGTATTATCGCAACTGGAACTATTTTAATATAGTCGTAAATAACTTTGGTCCTAATTCATATTTCGTAATTTTTTAATGTGTCTTAATGAACTATGGATATAGAGCACTATATCTAATTCATACGATGTATTTGTCAATTGTTAAATAAATTCTGCCTTTATTGATTTAAAGGGCGCCTTCATTCCATCAACTAAACCTGACATGTATACTTAGTTAATCAGCACTCCAAATGCGTAGAATTGCGCATACGGCCCACGCTAATGTACGTGAACCCCAACATCTTATTGGCCGATTTAAATATCGAAAGTGTCGCGATTGGCGCTATTGAATTTAGAATGGTATGCGAATGGGTCATCGAGTCGGTGCACCATTACATCACGGTAAATCTTGTTGTTATGAAATGCACTTGCGAAAACGATCAGGCCTTCAGACTGATGAGACTGGTTTGTTTATTGCGATTCAGCCTGCGTGGCATTTTTTAATTTCGGTTTATATTTTTACTACCTAGTCGGGCCATCAATTCTGTTACAAATGAAAATGCATTTTTTTATGAAGTAATGTAATATTACTAAAACTTTTATGTACATATTTATTAAAGTCTCAGCAAAAAAAAACAATATTCTATTCAAAATGGCTTTTATACAGGCCTTTAATCTGTCTGGCCACGAATCTATGGATTTACGCACTGTTTCCATGGGAAATTTCGCCACTGCTTGCTCCAGAGATTTTTAAAGAGACTCGATGTCGCCGTGTCATTTAGAGCAAGCCATGTCCTCTAAAACTGACCATAATTTGTAATCTAAAGGGTTGAGGTCTAGGCTAGATGAGGGCCAGTCTTCAGCTCTTATAAAGTCCGGAACGTTGGTTTCAAGCCAGGCTTTGGTAGTAAGTGCCTTGTGACCGGGTGCAGAGTCCTGCTGGAAAGTCCACGGTACATTTTTAAAAAGCGTATAGCTGAGAGGTTTCACAACACGATCCAAGACTGTCTCTTGATACACTTTGGCAGAAGTTTTCATTCCTTTTTCACAAAAATATAGCTTTGTAACGCCTTGATAAGACACGCCCCACCAAACCATCACTGACGCAGGATGATGACCACGCTGTACCTTTCCGACCACTTGAGCAGCTTTTTTAGAACTATGAGCGTACACTTTATCATTTTGCTTATTGTAGTGCTCTTTAATCGGATATTATTTAATCGGTAAAGAGGATATTTCTGTGCCCTTCACCTGCGTATCGCGACAGAAGGCGTTTTGATCGATCCACTCTCTTTAATTGTAAAGATGATAAAGCACCGAGCTTTAGGTCTTGTTTTATATTTATAATACGCGACAAAGTCCTAGCGGGAATCTTCATTTCTCGCGATAAGATTTTTTGCATCCTAATGGGATTTCGACGAATTCTGGCTTTAACAGCATTAACAGCCTTTGTAGTTCTAACAGCATAAATAATATATTCATAAACCCTGTGGTTTGTGAGATATGAGGTAATAAAGAATATTACAAACATACATGCCCTTCCTTACAGTCGGGTAAAAATAAAAGTTATTATGTAACAGTTTTTATGGCCGGACTAGTTATATGACTAGCCCGAAAAAAAACTTACGGGCTTAAAAAATGCGTTACTTACGTTTAAACTTGATTCTTACCCCGTTCTCAAATAAAACGTCATACTTTCTTGTAAAGTGTTATAATAAAAGCCGGCAAAATATATTAAAAACGTCTAAAGCGTTGTTATGAAGGTAGACAATATTATTTGATGTATTGTAGAGTGAAGTCGTAAAATATTTGTTATCACTTTGTTTACTACGATAGAGACTACATATATGAAAACTATCGTTTGAAAAACACATCGTTTTCCTTATCGCGACATGAACTACGCGAGTAAGGGTCAAATTGAGATACTCTCCTGTAGTACTCAAATTCAAGTTCAAAATTCTTTATTAATCTTGTACAATCAGGGCCCTCTACGATTGACCCTTTTGACGAAATATTACTATGCGCTTGCGATGGCAAGCGCCTCGTCCCGCCTGCGAGATGAGAAATATTTGTCAAGCGATTTACGCCTTTATGGGGGTCAAACACACGAGACCCTGATTGTACATATAATATGAAAAAGTATAATATGTTGTTGCCGGAGAAAAGAACGAGGCAATAAAAACTCGCGGCCACTCCTTTCAGTGTTTACAATGTTAACTCTTGTAGTTAGTACTATAAACTCATTCCATATGAAAAACAATATCTACACACACATGAACACCTTAATCTACCATAAATACTATCAATCTGTAAAGTAGTTATCGATCTGAACTAACAGGTTTCATACGTAACTGCGTCTCGTTTAATACCTCGGCAAGTGCAATGAAAGTTATTATGAGATCGACCAAAAATGGTACCGCAATCTTTTACAGTACCGCATGGGTAGGTTAAGTAATCCTTGCGTGTGTGACATTTTGATCAATCTTAATGGAAAGTATTTCCTCAATGTAATTGTCGACTTGTTTGTGATATGTTATGTAAGTTTGCAGTGAAGGTGCTAAATAATGCTGATAGCCAGGGTGAATACTGCAAAATGCTTTTGAGCTTTTCAGTTCTAATTGCTTGCAGCAATTTATAATAATATCTTGGGACAATTCACACAACGCTATCTGATCCCAAACTAAGCACAGCTTGTATTATGGAAACCAGACAACTGATAAACAATATATACTTAAATATTTTTAAATACATACTTAATATAGATTTAACACCCAGATACAGAGTAAACCATCGTGCTCATCACACAAAGTTTTACCCTGGGTGGGGATCGAACCCACGACCTCTTGTAAACCATGGTTATTATTGAAAAATAAGTGATGATCACATTTCAAATCACATTATGAACAGGATTTGGACAGTTAGAATGATTGATGAATTAATTAATTATTGATAAATTAATTAATTGAAAAATATAACATGGTCCAAAAAGTACCTCAATGGATTGCGTTACTGATTCTGAGCAAACTACTTTCAGGTTTGCACTATACCAAGAAAGACTAACGTTGTATATGTATAGTGACAATGAGAACCTGATCAATTTGACTCTTCTGGTGGCAATAAAACCAGTTGAAATTGGTAGGAATAACTCTTAGGAGATATCAAGCCATATAACATAAACAACCAAGAACATAAACCTACTTGTACTTATGTTTTTAAACCTAACTCCTATTATTGCGTTGCCCTATCTTAATATTATTCCGCAGACATCAAGGCTTTAACCATACAAGTTATACCTTTACGAGTACTTCCGTTTTCAATAATCTATCTACAGATAGTAATTATAATATATATTTATCTCTAGTAGCCAAGTAGTAGCGCAACTTCGTCTGCGTAAATTTTTCCCGTTTTTGCAACATTTCTCATTGCCTCGCTCCTATTGGTCGTAGCGTGATGTTATATAGCCTATAGCCTTGACAAATGGGCTATCCAACAGTAAAATATTTTTTCAATTCGGACCGGCAGTTACTGAAATTATCGCATTCAAACAAACCAACTTTTCAGCTTTATAGTATTAGTATAGATTATAAACGGCCGTTATTCGTTTACATTAAAACGTTTAAAAAAACAACTCTTACAACACCCAAGTCAAAGTTTTGCATGTTCTATAATCTCACTAAAATTACTGCCAGAGTACGGGTCGCGACCGCGAGCTTGTAATAGCAAACTTGTTCTTACATTTGTTGCACTAGTTTAAGATAGGAAAATTTGTATAAAGTTACCAAATTTGGTCTGAGAGAAGCGAGCCCTGTAATATAAAAGAGAAAACTTAGCGAAGTTATATTCAGCGAGATTCTTGCTTCAATGGAAACGACTGTCGAAAGCAGTACCTTTTTTCACCATATAAATAACTAGCTGAGCCCCGCAGTGTTACCCGCATTTTATTAGCCTACGTGTTAATCCAGGGTGTAAGCTAACTCCATACCAAATTTTATTAAAATCGCTCCAGCCGTTTAGACGTGAAGAAGTAACAAACATTTACATACTCACAATCTTTCGCCTTTATAATATTAGTGTGACAAACAGAAAATTCATTTAAATTAATGTTGCGCGTTTGGGAACATCGTTCTCCTCGAAATGTAGGTATTGACCTTCGAGAAGTATCGTGTACACTAGGTAAAAGAGAGGTTCGTACAGTGACTAGAAATCAGGGATTTTGGGCTCCGGGGTTGTCAGCGTCTATACAACGTGTTACAGAAAGGTGTGGTCTAATTTCAGCAGCGAACAGTGTACATAGTTAAAGCGTTATTTTCTATCCAATTTGAGTAGCAAAAGGGGAAATTTTAATACAAAATTTAACATAAGCATAAAACTTTTAAAGTCATACTTTTTAGGGTTCCGTAGCCAAAATGGCAAAACGGAACCCTTTTAGTTTTGCCATGTCCGTCCGTAGCTTAGCTCAGAAACTATTAGTGCTAGAAGGCTGTAATTTTGCATGGATACACATATTACTTACGCCGACAAAATGAAAGAATAAAATCTTGAAAAACTTTTTTATTTGAGTGTACCTCGCCTATATGTAAAGTGGGGATGGAATTTTTTTTTATGGGAAGGTATTTTGTTAACAATGATAATAAAATAAAAAAATAATTATATCTGTTGGTCAAATGGTTAGTGACACTGATTGCTAAGCCGAAGGTCGTGGGTTCAATCCCCACCCAAGCTAAAACTGTGTGATGCGCTCGATGGATTTTCTGGGTCTAGGTGTAATTTACCTATCTATAATATGTATGTATTTAGAAATATATAAATATGTAGGTATATCAGTTCTCTGGTTTCCATAGTAGGTACCTACAAGTACAAGCTCTGCTTAGTTTGGGATCAGATGACGTTGTGTGAGTTGTTCCAAGATATTTATTTATGGCCATGATAACGATATCATGGGCAAATGAACACGTTGTTTATGCTACAGTTACAGGGACTGTATTCCCTCATATGATTGGCTTGTTGGACTAGTGGTTAGTGACCCTGACTGCTAAGCCAGAGGTCGTGGGTTCGATCCCCATCCAGGGAATTATTTATCCATTTAGAAATATATAAGTATGTTTATCAGTTCTCTGGTTACCATAGCTATGCCTAGCTTGGGATCAGATGGTGTTGTATGAGTTGTTACAATATATTAAGATATTATATTGCCTACCTATAAGGCCTTGGACGTATCTTAGAATCGATTTCTGCAGTCTATATTATTCTGATGTCATTATTTTTGTTCCCAGGCCCAGAATATGGCACAATGGAAGCAGCATGGAAAGGCGGCATGGTGGAAGCCGAGCGACTGTCAGACCTACACTTGAGCGTGCGAGACCGACTCGTTAACGATGTTATGGCGCAGATTAAGAATTGGCAGAAAGACACCTACCATAAGGTTAGTAAATAGATGACTATTTAGCTCCGAAAGTTACAAATCTCTCCAGAATACCAGTCTTAAAAAGTATAGTACTTACCTTTGTAGAATTTTATAAGCTACGGGTCTTAATCGCGTAAATATTTTATTTTAAGGCTAAATACCTTTGTTTATTGCACGACGTTTCGACCGTATTGCAACGGTCGTGGTCACGGGAAGAATTATTGTATAATATTTACTGTTTTGACTACTACTAGTTTGACTGCCTCTGTGGCGCGGTGGGAGTGTGTCCGACTGCTACGCAAGAGGTCGTGGGTTCGATTCCCACCCAGGATAAAACTTTGTGTGATGAGCACGATGGTTTATTCTGTGTCTGGGTGTTATTTATCTATTATATGTATGTATTTAGAAATATATATGTATGTTTATCAGTTGTCTGGTTTCCATAGTATATATAGTAATAGCTCTGCTTAGTTTGGGATCAGATAGCGTTGTGTTAGTTGTCCCAAGATATTATTATTATTTATGTAATCTGTAAATGCCCTCAGATGCAACTAAGCTCTAAGAAAATTGATCATAAGAACACGTTTCTTGGGATAACTTATATTTACGTCTCATTTACTATTTCCTGACAACATCAAGCGCCTTATACCGGCATTCTTTGTCATTTCCTCCTGATGATAGAAAATGTATGTTCCATGCTTAAACTATTATTATTCGTATTATTATGATCGATAAGCTTCCTTTACTTGTCTAATATTGGCTATTCGCCGACCGATTTCTTAATGGCAGTGATGTTAAAGACTTTATCTGTTTTATAGATATTACTGCTTAACCGTACATAATATATATTTTTTAAAATATAACTAGCAATCTTGTTAACCACTCCAGCTAAGCCCAAAATCTTGTGTTAGGTGTGGTTCACGTCGGTAGTATAATGGGTAGGATTCGAATCCGCGACCTCACGATTGCAGTCCGATGCCTTAGCCATTAGGCTACCGCCGCTTCTAATTGCTTTCAATATGCATATATCTTTTATGTTTCACGACACGACTAAACCATGTAACCAACCACTAATTTAGTTAAAAAAAAATGACTTGGTTCTTTACTTGTTAAGTGAGACACAGCTTAAGCATACAAACTGTTTATTGCACTGAAGTAACGTAGTAATGAGAGTTTCGGTGCGAGTTCGCACCATGACAGAAACAGGAGCTCGAGACAAGAGACTCAGACGGGAGACTGCGACAAGTGTCTCGGTCTCTTCTGCATATACTGTGGGTCGAGACCGAGACCGCAACCAAAGCTACTATTCATACAACTACTATTTATTGTGGGCGAGATACTACTTGTTCGGGGCAGCGACCGTCTCGCAGTCTCCTGTCTCAGTCTCGCCCGCAAACTGTCTCTCATACAAGTAATAATCTCCTATCTTGATCTCTTGTCTCGGTCTACTGTCTCGGTCTTCTCTTTCTGCCGCGGCGCGAACCACCACCTTTAAAGCTGCGAGTTCGCGTCTCTGTCGCGGTGCAAACTCAGTACCGCGACACTACTAAATTTAGTCCTCGCTTGTACCCGAATGGTACGCCATGCTAATGTCCAACCCAGGTTAATATACATTCCAACGTATTCATTCTTAACTATTGTTGGAACCAATATGGCTCAAGCTTGGCTGCAAACACTTAAGTACCTGGGGCCACAGGGTTTGAATTATGACAAATGTCGGTGGCAAGCTGGCGCAGCGCCAACATGATAAGTTATAGCCAAAGGCGTGCCATGTTATACCCACATCATATTTTAGATTTTAGAGGTTATATAAGTAGATTTTAAGTATTTTATTACTTTTTTTTACCTGGAATATTTTGATACAACTTGTAACATGAATGAAAAAATTAAACGATCGCTTCGAAAATCAAATCATAAATGTTACATTACAGGAGAATGCTCGCGGTGAGGGAGAGCCTTTGGCTTCAACCGACTTCTACCAAATTTTACTAAACAACAAACAAACGTTGTAGGAACAAACTTTAAAGCTGTATTAAAATAGTATAAACTTATCTGCTGCTTCTGTCTATTTGTATAATATCTAATAATATCTTGGAACAACTCACACAACGTCGTCTGATCCCAAACTAAGCAGAGCTTGTACTATGGAAACCAGACAACTGATAAATATACTTATATATTTCTAAATACATACATATTATAGATAAATAACACCCAGACACAGAATAAACCATCGTGCTCATCACACAAAGTTTTATCCTGGGTGGGGATCGAACCCACGACCTCTTGCGTAGCAGTCGGATACACTCCCACCGCGCCACAGAGGCAGTCAAGTATGCTTAGTACATCAAAAGTACACAACGGATTTTATACAAAATAGCTAAACTTCAGGAAAGTTTGTGTGTATAATACATGCCTATTACTTTTCTAGAAAGCCGGGACAAGTCCGTACGAAGTCAGCGGAAGTCTTTAGTGTGGTATAAATTAAGTCTACACATTAATTCCAACTAACAATTGAAAGGCAACACTTAGCTTAGAAAGGCGTTTACATCCAGATTTGTATTCTGTATAGACACGCATTATTTATTGTAGAGAGTAATCGTATTTACTTACTGTTATAAATAAATTATGAGCTAAAATTTCTCAGAAAGGAAATTTGAAATCTGTCTTCATAATATTAATAGGGATAATGATATTCGGCATAGCAACTGGCTCTAGTCGCAAGAATTAGATTGCTTACGAAAATAAATTTATTATACACTAATCTGGCGATAGTAGGTACGATTTAATAAGCTCTGAAAATTATAGATCATCAACACAAAATAAGAGAATGAAATAATTCATAAAAATGTTTTGACATCATTAATATAAATTTATAAAAAGTCGAATAATATTTGATTTATTGTGTTTACATAGATAGCGTGACGTTTTGATATTTCATGAAAATATTGATTTGAATTTTGAAACTTTTGAAAGGGTTATTACCTAGCTTATTGGTAAATGCCATAGGCATACCCAGGATACTTTTTTGGGGATGATAGCGGGTTGAATCCCTCAATACCCCTCCCCCCACCTAGATATGAATTGATATGTAATAGGTATTAGCAATATTGCCAGTAGGTGCTAAACTGTCCCATACAGTTTAGCACCTACTGGCAATATTGCTAATACCTATTACATATCAATTCATATTTTAAGGCATCCTGAAGAAATTACGAAGTTGTGTGTTAGCTGCTTAAGAATAGTACCACCCAATCTCTTTCCCTGCGTGTTGTCAATACGACTAACGGATTTCACAACGGAGGATGGGCAGCAGCGTCCTCTGCGTACTTTAAACTTTACTACGTTCGCCAACCCACTCGCCAAGCGTGGCGATTACCCCCAGGATCTATACTAAGTAGGTTCTACTACATTATGATAATGAAGAAATTACGAAATTGTATCGTTTTATATTATGCTGATGTATCTTAAGACTAGACAATACTTTGGGCCTTGGGTTTTGTATTATGATAATCCCTTCGGTATCCGTTTTATCGCGATAATCCGATGTGATATCAAAACGCGCCGCCCTATAGCGTATGATGTAGGGCCCGTCTTGTAATATTGTGAGGGACATAATCTATACTAATATTATAAAGCTGAAGAGTTTGTTTGTTTGTTTGAACGCGGTAATCTCAGGAACTACTGATCCGAATTGAAAAAAATACTGTTGGATAGATCATTTATCGAGGAAGGCTATAGGCTATATTACATCACGCTATGACTAATAGGAGCGGAACAGCAATGAAAAATGTTGCAGAAACGGGGAAAATGTACGCAGACGAAGTTGTGCGGGACAGCTAGTATAGCATACACGCACTTAAGAAATATTTTAAAAGTACCTACGTAACGTCAAAATGGGATAGAGATATAGAGTCAAAAAGTCAGTCATATGATTGATTAAATAAATGTTGTTACAAAGTTCCACAAGGACCAGTTCGCCAGGAAATTACATACAACTCAAGGATTAAAATGTTCCTGTTGTGATGAATAAAACTATTGATTAAATTAAGGTAATAGGATTCGGTTTGTCTGTTCTTCGTATTGACTGGACCGGACTGTAAATCAAATACAAAATTAGGGATTCCTACTCTCACTTACTATTCGACTGCTTCGGTAGAACAGTTGACTGCTATGCTAGACGTTGTGAGCTCGAATTCCACACGGGACAAAGCTTTGTAACATCCATAAATATTTGGTCCGAGTCTAAATGTATTTTGTGCCCGTTGTTTGTAATGTTCCCCGGGGGACAGGGCCCAGGGCTTGTAACTCTACTGCGGAAGTTGTCTTTAATGAATTCGGTTAAATACAAATCTTCAATTCAACTTAATAAACGCATTAAATGCTTTTATATATTCTTATATTATGTCCGTGACAGCCCTACTCCATACATAGACATCTTATGAATAAACCAGGTAGCAATGTACTCTCTAGTCTGGCGGCGTATGTTCGTGACATACGGATGGACGGAAGCGCGCCTTTATGTAATGTAATGCCTTCATGTAATCGCGCACGCAATTATTTATTGAAAAACCCACTAGAAATTGGTCTGGTGGCTTTCTTTTGAATGAATGTCGATAATTTTAATTAGATCTCTGCGAAATCAGGTGATTATCCTGTCTGCTAAATACACAACCACAAGGTTAAGCAATTTTTACACATTCCAGTTAATGTATGAGTGACCATTTACAGAAAGTCAAAAATTTGAATGTTTTGTAAACAACCTTTTTTTTCGTATTAGCGACTGGTAACTAATCTATAGCCTTCAGTGGCGAAGGGTCCTTAGAACACCATTACTTTCGGTTTCTATAGGTACAAAAAACCATCTCCAGCAAGATATATTTTTGTATCGGGTTTCAGAAAAAAATTAACCCATCGCCTCTGATAGTTTCATTATTTTAAATTTGGCTGCTTCTTGTATTTCTGATAGAATTATTTCTGTATAAACCCTGAGACAGAGATCATAGCATTACGTATGTAGGAGTAGGAATAATCAAATCAATCATGGTGAAGCACCACATCATGATTCAAACCATCAAGTCTTTCATCGTAACTCGTCCGAAATCGTCTGCAACCAACAAAGGAATGTCCTATGCAAATTCGAACATACATTACTACAATGGGACAACAAGGTATAAATACCAGTATTGAATAAATACCTGCTACCATAAAACTGGAGGTCGACGGATGACAGTAACGCAATATCAATATTGAAAGGTACCTACTGCATAATAGGTTGAGGTGTGGACATATTGATTGTGGAACTGAGGGCCTATTGCAAGCTCTTGAGCAATGCTAATCAAGGATTATGTTACGTCTCTCCAAAACAATGGGACGATCCTCCGACCAGGCGAGGTGATCGCTGTTGAAAATGTTGTTGATCGCTGTTGAAAATTTTGTTGATCGATGTTGGAAATTTGTTTAAATAGCAGCAGCTGTGAGAGCTCCACATTCACGATTTAAGATTCGAACTGATCTCGTGTTATTTATTTAAGTACCTCCACCCTAATCATCAATTATAGTCTTCCGTCTCTCCAAAACAATGGGAGCATCCTCCGACCAGGCGAGGTGATCGCTGTTGAAAATTTGGTTGATCGATATTGGAAATTTTGTTGATCTATGTTGGAAATTTGTTTAAATAGCAGCAGCCGTGAGAGCTCCACATTCACGATTTAAGATTCGAACTGATCTCGTGTTATTTATTTAAGGCGCTGACAACAGCCAAATAGGCTTATCCTAAACAATTTTTTAGCCAAATCTACGTAGTTTGTGACGGCAGAAAAAATATATGTTAATCTTGAACATATTTCTAAGAACCCTGTTGTATTCAAAACACGAATTTGAATTTTTTTCTCGATAAAAAAAAAATACAAACTAACCTCTTAAAATGATCTTCTAACAAAAATATCTGTATTACTTAACAACGTACGTTGGTAAAATAATTAACAATAACGTATCATGTTATAATACAGAATCTGGTTGTTTTTTATTTTCGACTACTCGACTTATTTTCAAGTAATTAATTGTTTTATGGTTTATAATTAGTTACGAGCGCTGCGTGATCGCGCTTCTCTTTCTTTTATAAGCAATCTGACAGTGATCGCAGAGACGCGCAGCTAGACGGACGTATGTCGCTTTGCCTCGCCATCCATTCACTTCATATTTTGTTTGTTGTTTGAAAAATTATAGACATTGGTAAAGAATATAAGTTTAATAAATATACTATTAATTTATACTATCTAAGTTGTTAATTTAAATATATTTAGTTCTAAGTTTAAAAATATTTGTTACTACCTATAATTGGGAAACAAACAAAAATGTCGGAGGCCAGCAAAAAGCGCTTCTATACCAACAAACAAAAACATCTCATGGAAGTAGTAAAGTAAGTATTATATTTTTCATATTGATAAAATATTGCACGAACAGAAGTGAAATCGTAACCAAACCAAAAAGCTACACTAAGCTGTTTTGTACAACGTATAGCGAAAATTCATCTGCAACTGTGAAGCTCGTTTGGTCTAGCGGTATCTGCGTTGGTTCAGAATATCAAGATTCGAGTTCGAAACCTAGGTTCGCCTGTTCAATTTTTGTATTTATTTTTAATATTTTCTTTTATCTTTTTAGTAAAAAGAGACGTTTGGCGAATAGTTCAGAAGCAGGTGAAACTTCGGAAAGTTTTTCTTGTATGAAGTTTGTAATAAGTACCTACATACTAATATAGATAATAATTTTATTATTTATATTACATTAACACATTACACAAAAAGAATCGCCACATGGACAAAGAGGATCCCCTTTACATTTTAGAAAGATAGTTACAAACAAGTATAATGATAAACTATCACATTTGCATAGACCTACGACTATCTTAGAACTGGCCTAAAAGGAAAATACTCCTAAAATACTTGTAGCTTTATCCATTGTTTCTTGCCCTTTCCATACAAATAGTTGTGTAGGTTTTAGTATTTTTTACCTATATATGGCGATCTATACATACTGAAGTGTCTGTTCCTAATGTCAAAATAGCAGTTTTTTACTAAATGCTATGAAAGTACGCATAGTACTTAAAACAAAAATACAGTTTTTTTTATCTGGCTGTCTGTCTGTGTGTTTGTTTCGACAAATCTCCAAAACGGCTGTACGGAGATTGACAGGACTCACTGTCAGACAGCTAATGATGTAAGGAGTAACTTAGGCTACGTCCACAGCTAGTCTACAGCTAGTAAGACATAATAGGTAAGATTAGTGCTGAAGAAAGTTTTTCTAAGTTTAAATGTAATAAATATTTTGTACAGATTAGGAAATGTGGCTGTTGCAGTTACATTAGAAAGTGATGTTATAATTCCTCTAGAAAATGTTACCAGGTAAAGATGATGCCCAAGTGATATGAAACTTCCTGATGATCGTTCTTATACTTCTTATGTTATTGTGAGTCATAGTTTTTTTCCATCACTGGGGCAAAGGTATCTGAGACAGTTGAATCCACCGATAATATTCCTAAACTTGAGGTAAATATTATTATTTTGAACAGGTTGTCGAAGATAAAATCTGGCAGTTAGTATTTAGTTACTAACGCATAGGTAAGCTTTAAGTATTATTTTTTTTAGACTGCTACAAGTCACCCTGCACAACAAAAAATCCTTATAAATATTATTATTATTATTACATCGGACGACGAATAAACTTATCGCATTTATTTTTAAATCTTCAGAATATTTCTCGCCCTTACCCCTAAACCCTTGGGTTGTAATTTAAAACACATTAATTTGGTAGGAGAAAACATAAATGGATTCTTGTCGAAGTTCACTCTTTTGTGAAGGATGTGCAATTTAAAATTTATCATTAAAAGTGATTCCAGTGACGAAAATTATTTACCAGTCAATTATTGTGCTGTAGCAGGTATGTTATCAATTTTCGGAGGACTTCAAACTTGGAAGAATTTTCTTCAGCTCTAAATTTACCTTATGTCAAATAAATAATAATATTATTAATAAAAAATAATATAATATATTATTAACTATCTGTGCAAATAAATAAAATTGCAGAGGTTGTTTGTAATATCAAAATAACAGTTTTATGCATATATATTAATTATTATGGATAACGTATATCCATAATAATTACTGATAACAAAAATACAGTTTTTTTTGTCTGTCTCTCTGTCTGTTTATTACGGCAAATATCCGAGAGCAAATAAATTATAATTATGCGAAAATATTTAAAATGTTGCTAATATATTTTCGAGTTTTATTTTTCTTTCTTTTATATTGTTTTGAAGTTCATAGCAAATAAAGTCTCCTGAAATAATTAAAAATACAAACGTATAAAAAATATTTATTGTTTTTTTTAATCGCCCTGTCTAATTTCTTTCTAGTTCTTCATATAGAACAAAAAATAAAGCGCCATCTATTGGTTTATTGTTTATTATTGACCGCGTCCTTGTGTTGGTAGTTCGCTGTTTTTACCGTCCTTTATCAATGGCACTAGGACATCGGAGAAATAGTGGGCGTGGCTAAAATAGTGAAACATCGAAGTTCAGTAGCTGTTGTCAGCGTCTTAAGTACCTCCACCCTAATCATCAAGGATAGTCTTACGTCTCTCCAAAACAATGGGAGCATCCTCCGACCAGGCGAGGTGATCGCTGTTGAAAATTTTGTTGATCGATGTTGGAAATTTGTTTAAATTGCAGCAGCTATGAGAGCTCCACATTCACGATTTAAGATTCGAACTGATCGCGTGTTATTTATTTAGGTACATCCACACTAATCATATGAGTTCAATATATCTACTGTATTGGCTCGGCTGTGCAACTGTAGGCACTAATAGTGCACCAATAAAGACGCGATATGCCATAACATCCATACTTGGTATAGATCTTTAAGTACCACAGTACAACACACAGAACATCAAACTAAAACAAGTTGACGTTGTACCGTTGTACCGTGCAACAATGTGACTACCAATGAAATAACCAATAGTGTGTGTTAACCCTATCTTTATACGAAGATGTTCACGGACGGCCATTGTTCGCTAAACACAATATAATAATCCACTCGACACTTGCACGTAGATATTGTGATGTAACGAATGGAAATATTTTACTATCGTCACAGCCGTGGTGGATGAACTTCATCAATAGGTAGTATTGAACTGAATTAAATTTATATTACTATCAAAATATCTAATTCTAGTTGCTATGCAAACAACTCCTCGTCAAGAATGTTTACCTCATCGCTGCAAAACTAAGGGTTTGTTAAATGTAGTATTTAACAAACCCTAAAAACGCCAAAAAATTTTGGAATTTTTAACCTAACTTTATTTTTCTTATAATAATAATAATATCTTGGGATAACTCGCACAACACTATCTGATCCCAAACCAAGCAGAGCTTGTACTATGGAAACCAGACAACTGATAAACATACTTATATATTTCTTAATACATACCTACATGTCATAGATAAATAACACCCAGACACAGAATAAACCATCGTGCTCATCATATAAAGTTATATATGTATTCTGGGTGGAGATCAAACCCACGACCTCTTGCGTAGCAGTCGGATACACTCCCACCGCGCCACAGAGGCAGTCATATAGTATAAGGCAGTCATAAGGTGCTTTATCCCTGTACGGTATACGGTCTAAGATCGAGAAAAGATTTTATGCAGTAAGTATATACCCACCTACCGGTACATTTTAAACCGGGTCGTACCGTGTCTTACTACGTAATCGTATCTTTATAAGTAACTGTTAAAAGCTTTACTATAGATACGCTATTTAGGTACCATAAGTCCCTAATTATACACGCTAAAGTTCTGAACAACGGTATGACTAAAAACGTCTACCGAACCCTGAAATAACAATAGAGATATATTATAATCCTTCTACCCGATGCTCTGATCCGATATAATAAGACCTCTCGAAACGGAAGCCGCCGGTTTCCTTGATATACGGCTCCTTACATAAGTACCTTCCTACGTGCTTGTTGAAATAAACCCTCTGGAATTTTCTGGAAAATGGCCTTTATTTGTGAGGCTTCTTGTAATCGTTAGGCAATTGGTCAGGGAAATATAAGCGACTGAAAGCGAAACGTGATCAAGTTAGATCGTATCCAGAAGTTATAGAAACAATAAGTTCGATATTTAATTAAGAAAATATTTTAATGTTACAAAATTATGTTTTTTTTTATTATTTTTCAAATCTATACTATATACATACATGCTATTTACAAATAAATAAAATTGATGTATGTTTGCAATTTCAAAATAACAGTTTTTTACTAAAGTAATTTTTATAGGCATTTCTTGCCAAAGACTTTACAAATACAATAATTGCATTTTTGAAAGATAGAAAAATTTGAATCCAGACTCAGGAATCGAACCCGAGACTTCCGTAGCCAAACCGGGGCCAGAAGCGAACCACCTATCTGGACTATGTTACTAGATATCAAATTCTTCTATCTCTTAATGCTTTTACGGGTTAGGCCCCCGTAGCGCCATCTAGTCGGAAGTTAAAGAACTATCACGGCTTTTGTTATTGCTTCGTTACAGAGAGCATTTTAACAAATTATGATGACGCAGGCCGAATATTGAAGTAATTTTTATAGGCATTTCTTGCCAAAGACTTTACAAATACAATAATTGCATTTTTGAAAGATAGAAAAATTTGAATCCAGACTCAGGAATCGAACCCGAGACTTCCGTAGCCACACCGGGGCCAGAAGCGAACCACCTATCTGGACTATGTTACTAGATATCAAATTCTTCTATCTCTTAATGCTTTTACGGGTTAGGCCCCCGTAGCGCCATCTAGTCGGAAGTTAAAGAACTATCACGGCTTTTGTTATTGCTTCGTTACAGAGAGCATTTTAACAAATTATGATGACGCAGGCCGAATATTGAAGTAATTTTTATAGGCATTTCTTGCCAAAGACTTTACAAATACAATAATTGCATTTTTGAAAGATAGAAAATTTTTTCTATCTTTCAAAAATTTTTTTTCTTTAACTTCCGACTAGATGGCGCTACGGGGGCCTAACCCGTAAAAGCATTAAGAGATAGAAGAATTTGATATCTAGTAACATAGTCCAGATAGGTGGTTCGCTTCTGGCCCCGGTTTGGCTACGGAAGTCTCGGGTTCGATTCCTGAGTCTGGATTCAAATTTTTCTATCTTTCAAAAATGCAATTATTGTATTTGTAAAGTCTTTGGCAAGAAATGCCTATAAAAATTACTTCAATATTCGGCCTGCGTCATCATAATTTGTTAAAATGCTCTCTGTAACGAAGCAATAACAAAAGCCGTGATAGTTCTTTAAATTCCGACTAGATGGCGCTACGGGGGCCTAACCCGTAAAAGCATTAAGAGATAGAAGAATTTGATATCTAGTAACATAGTCCAGATAGGTGGTTCGCTTCTGGCCCCGGTTTGGCTACGGAAGTCTCGGGTTCGATTCCTGAGTCTGGATTCAAAAAAAAAAAAAAAATTTTTCTATCTTTCAAAAATGCAATTATTGTATTTGTAAAGTCTTTGGCAAGAAATGCCTATAAAAATTACTTCAATATTCGGCCTGCGTCATCATAATTTGTTAAAATGCTCTCTGTAACGAAGCAATAACAAAAGCCGTGATAGTTCTTTAACTTCCGACTAGATGGCGCTACGGGGGCCTAACCCGTAAAAGCATTAAGAGATAGAAGAATTTGATATCTAGTAACATAGTCCAGATAGGTGGTTCGCTTCTGGCCCCGGTTTGGCTACGGAAGTCTCGGGTTCGATTCCTGAGTCTGGATTCAAATTTTTCTATCTTTCAAAAATGCAATTATTGTATTTGTAAAGTTTTTTACTAAATGCATAATGAAAGTATACATGGTGCTTATAACCATTTTTTTTCTGTCTTTATGTTTGTTCCGGCTAATATCCGGAATGGCTAGACGGATTTTGACGGGTTTTTCACTGTCGGACATCTGAGAATGTAAGGAGTAAGCTCATTTTTACCATCAGGCTAACGTTTGTATAGAAAGCAGCATTGCAATTTCACGTCGTCCGCGTGTCGCGGGCACAGCTAGTATACAATTGAAATTTGCTCCTCTAAGCGTTTCTTGGATGTAAATGCCTATCGACACTTACCTAGGAAAACATGTAAAGCCATAACCCTGGTGTCATGTTCTTTAGAGCTGCGAATCCATAAGTACCTACTCTGGGCCCCTAGACAAATGGCATTCTATTCGATTAGAGTTTACGCTAATCGAATAGAATGACGTCATTACGCGCGCAACTTTGTAAATACGAAAATAGTTAATATGAGATTAGCAGTTGTACGCGCGCAACGACGTCATTCTATTCGATTAGCGTAAACTCTAATCGAAATTAATGCCATTGGTCTAGGTGTACATCAACGTTTCAACATTTACCTACATTTTTTTATAAATCTATATGAAATTATATAACATTTCTTCCGTCTCCTTTATTTCCTATGACGAAGAAAAATGATCTCATCTCAAGACGCGAATTGCGTCCAATATCAGTTACAGATGGAATTTTCCGGGCCGGTTTTACCTAAAAATAAGGCTGTATATTTACAAAGATTTTAAAATCTGGCCCAGCGGGAGTCGCCGTACACAGTTCTTTAATAGGTAAATAGGTATATTTAAAAATAATATAAATCACTAATAGAAAGGTATTTCGTGAATTACACTAATGTGTTTTTTTCGATGCACAAATAGGGGTTGTTCTGTACCTATGTGTTTGTCTATGCCGTCGTAGCGCCCAAACATGGACGGATTTGGATGCATTTTTATTAGAAAGCCAGTTTAATTCTTAGCTTTGTTTCATTAAAATCTGTTCAGCTGTTTTGAAGATATATAAGTTTTAGTGAAACTAATGAGTTTATTTGGTTGAACGCTATAATCTCAGAAAGTACTAGTAGAGTTGAAAAATTATTTTAGTGTTGGTTAGCTCATTTATCGAGAAAGGCTATAGATGTGTAACATCACGCTACTACCAGTAGGAGCGGAGCATCAATGAAAAAGTTTGCAAAAACGGGGCATAATGACGCAGACGAAGTTGCGCAGGTCAGCTACTCTTACGTAAGACGTTTCGGAGTTTTTCTAATATTATGATCCAGAGTTTCACAGGCTAATAACAGTTGCGCCATTTACTAAATGTTGTATATTCTCATAATAGCACGGTAAATCTTGTAATCCTTGGAACGTACAAGTAAATTCCGTGCCCGATCCTAATTCCCGGCCACTTTCAGCTATCTAACAGTATACAACTTTATTAATAAGGAGACTATAATGACATTAACGTGTCGGGTTAATGTGGCCTCACGCTTAGTAATGAACTCGTAAGAAATAATTGTATTGTTCTCAAACATATTATGTATACTAGCTGTCCCGCGCAACTTCGTATGCGTAAATTTTCCCCGTTTTTGCAACATTTCTCGTTGCTGCTCTGCTCCTATTGGTCGTAGCGTGATGTTATATAGCCTGTTGTGTTGTTATAAAGCTGAAGAATTTGTTTGTTTGTTCGTTTGTTTGAATGCGGTAATCTCAGGAAATACTGGTCCGAATTTAAAAAGTCTTTCACTGTTGGATAGCCCATTTATCGAAGAAGGCTATAGGCTATATAACATCACGGAGCAGCAATGAGAAATGATGCAAAAACTGGGAAAATGTACGCAGACGAAGTTCCGCGGGACAGCTAGTAATATTATAAATCCGAAAGTAAGTGAGGATGGATGGATATTTGTTGCTTTTTCACGCATAAACTACTGAATGAGGTTTGATGAAACTTTACAGTAATTTAGTTTATACATGAGAATAGCACACAGGCTTTGAAAATCAAACATAAAGAGGGCGAAGCCTTGGCGAAAATGTATCTATACTATACTAATAATATAAAGCTGAAGAATTGGTTTGTTTTCTTGAATGCGATAATGGCAGGAACTACTGATTCGAATTACAAAAATGAAAAATTCTTTCACTGTTGGATTGCCCATTTATCGAGGTAGGCTATAGGCTACGACCAATCGGAGCGGAGTAGCAATGAGAAATGTTGCATAAACTGGAAAAATTGACGCAAACGAAATTAAGCGGATCAGATAAGAAATAAACATAACTTTTAAAAATATAAATGCTTGAAGCCTTTTAGTCCCCGAGTCCCTTAACATAAAAGTTCAAAAGAAATACTATGTTTATATGTGACAGTGAGAGTTTCTGTCGCCGTTATGAAAACAATTCTCTCTTGAGGTTGTACCTGAAACTTTCGTGACTAACGACGCAATCATAACTTTGGTAGTACATGTTGAATTTAATATCTTCTAGTATCTCTTGCTTTAAGATAAAACAGTTATCTGTAGACATCACAAATCATTATTACACGATAGTATAAAACGCTGATGATCTTCAAAACGGCTCAGTAAATGTCATAAAAAACAAGATTTTTTCCCAATGAATTTGTTTCTAAAAAAAAAAAAGTTGATTTACGAACGATAATTTTACGTGATAACGTCATAAGAAAACATTGATGACATTTGTAATAAACAACCATGTCTGTGACAGCTTTTTTTTTGTTATTTTTTTTTTATTGTATCGCATGTCGCTGCAATCGCCAAAACATTGATGACATTGTAATGAACAACCATGCCTGTGACAGCTTTAGTAGATAATACTTCAGCCTATCAGCATGATGATGCGTCATTCGCGTTGCTTAGCAACCAGTCAATAACATGACTGTTTAGCAACCAATCAACAACGTGACCCTTTTTCGTGCGCGCACGCCGTCATCGATATATAAGACGTTATCACGTCAAAACTCATTGAAATATTCGTCCTTGTGAAATTTAATACCTTGGTGCCTTTACGACGGAACCCTTTAAGCTGAAGGTGCTATAGTTTGGAACTACTCGTCATTTAGGTATAACACAACTCATTTTCTGATCCTTTCAATTTGAGACCTGTCTAAGAATTACATTTTAATTGTAGAGTAATTTTAAAACGAAATGAATTTATGAATTGAAGCATAAGACGTGATTCCTTTCAAATAGCTGCAAAGATTATGTACCTCTTTACTATATTTCACATATTTATGATAAGACAGAGACGTCAAAAACCGCTCACAGCCACTACGGCTCTTAGGGCTTAAGGCACCTGTCCGACCAACAGCGAAAAAAAGAGTAGCTAGTAGCGATTTATCGCTCAAGAAACGTACATACTTATGTAGATCCCGTGTAAACAAAAGAGATACCGATATTATGTCCCACTGCCGTCGAGTACTCGCTCTATACTGCATTTCTTTTGTTTACACGGACGGGATCTACAAAATACATCTGCTGTACGTTTTTGAGCGATAAATCGCTAGTCGCTTCTAGCCTCATCGTTGTTGGTGGGACAGGTGTCTAAAAGTAGTAGGTATCATTTCGCAAATATATTACGGAGAAATTTGAAACAAGTTTTTTATTACCTACAGGGTTCTTGAATCGTAAAACTTGGTCCGCTTAGAGCTCCTACACTAGAACTAGATCACGTACGGACCAACCATTTTGGTAAATATATGAGTAACACGGGCACCGACATCGTAGCTAGAATATACAACGAGTAACAAAAAGGTCTGGTCAAATTTTAGTAGCGGATAGTCTAAGTTGTCAGTATTGCACCTACCAACCTACCATGGTGCCATATCCGATTGCATTCTTATTATATAGATATAGTATTTTCTCTTTGCCAAATTTTTGTGGCACAAGTATTATATACTAGTTGTCCCGCGCAACTTCGTCTGCGTAAATTTTCCCATTTTTTTATAATCCTATGTTACTTCTAATACCTCCAAAAATATGTGTACAAATATTCATGATGATCGGTTGAGCAGTTTTCGCATGAAAGCGTAACAAACAAACTTACATTTACATTTATATATTAGTAGGGATAGTGTACAATTCGATAGGATTATTATGGGACAGAACTTTCTGAGTCATACTATTTAAAGTAATAACTTAATCTATACTGACATTATAAACAGGAAAGATTTGTATTTTTGTAACTTACGAATAAACTTAAAAACTACTGGACCGATTACAAAAAATCTTTCATCATTAGAAAGCTACAATAACGGGGAGTAACATAGGTTATATTTTATTGTTAAAAAAATAGAGATCTCTACTAAAATTACAATTGTGTTAGTCAAGGTATAAAAACCTACGATATGACACCCGTGCAAAGCCGGGCAGGCAGCTAGTCATTGATAATTTATTTATTAATGACTAGCTGCCCGCCCCGGCTTCGAAAAAGTGATAAATTTAATTTTAGGGTAGGTACTTCTATTTACATAAAATTTGGTACGAGAACTCAGTATCATGAATATAACAACCCTTGAATTTGATCACATCTTTCTGTTACACGTTGTAGAACACTTTGTCGTACTCTCAGATCACAATATGTTTATGTTATGTTATTGGATGATTAAAGAATATAAAATATATTAATATTTAAACATTCGCGTTGCCTGATTAAGGTAAATAATGCGCGTTAATTCCCGTATAATAAATAGTTATAAAATATATTGATGAATAATAAATTTACAAACGAAGACTAACTTATATCCATGATGATATTTAGATTATGATTTAGAAAAAAATATCCAATGTCATTTTATGTCACAATCTTTTCACAATTTCAAAAAAAATTAATAATATTTTCAAATCAATAATTTGTCCTCTTTGTCCTATACATTATTTCTATAAAATTCAATAATAATTAATGATTTTTAAACCCCGGAATTAAAAATTATTATTATGTATTTTAGAGGTGGTATTATCCACTCTATGTTAGCGGACTTCCTCGAACTTAAGGTAAATATGCACTTGAATATCGATCCGACCGATCTCTACTCATATAACATAACAGAGTCATAATACAAGACCTGTGTCTGACTTAAAACAACTCATACTCAACAAGATTTTTAAACCGCTAGTAAAATTAACTTTGTTGACATAATGTGCGAAAAATAACATGTTTACACGCAGGGAATAATAACCCTTATTGTTATAGATTTAAGTGTGTGTATGTTATCTTTGATTGAGTTTGGAGTGGAGCCAAGTGACATTGATACTTGTAATGGGTCGATCATCGTAAAGTTGTGTGTATAATATATATTTATTTAATGGTATTTGCATGAATGAGATGTGATCTATACTTGTATTATAAAGCTGAAGAGTTTGTTTGTTTGAACGCGATAATCTCAGGAACTACTGGTCCGAATTGAAAAATTCTATTACTATTCGATAGCCTATTTATCGAAGAATGCTATGGACTATATAACATTACGCTGCGACCAATAGGAGCGGAGCAGCAATGAGAAATGTTGCAAAAACGGGGAAAATTTACGCATACGAAGTTGCGCGAGTCAGCTAGTTACATGCTATATTCCGTGTTTTTTTTACTATCTTACTTTATAAAAGTAACTAACAGGTGTCTTACATTGGGACTGCAGGCTTGTTATTACAGCTTTGATATTATTGTCTTGATAAAAGGTCCCTAAGTAAAGTCATGTGGCTGTCATAGTGCAAAAAATGTACACAGCTCAACACAGGCTTTAAGGGTTTAAATTTTCTTAAGGTAACTCCTCATACAATCGTTTCTGTTTTTATACCAATAATGTTAGCTACAATTCAAAGGAAAGCCGAAAAGAATGCTGTTCTAAGGATTTTTCGCCACTATAGCTCAACCTACATCGAAATTTTTTGGCTTCGTCGTAGTCGGGTAAAAATGACGTGTCGATCCGATCAATAACGATATTTGAGACATTATCCTTCAATTTTGTATGATATTTACCCATTAACTACAATTTAAACTCTATTACAAGTTAAATAACAGGTTTACAAATTTAATTATTAATTAATGGTTCCATAACGTACATTTTGTAACAGGTTCTGTGTTTATTTAAACTTCTTAAACACCTGTTACAGCTATATTTAATGTCAATTGAATTAATTTAGGTTGACTTCATGGTGGTCTGTTATTAATCGTATATTATTCTGATTATATCGAATGACGTCTAAACCTTACAATAACAAATCAAAATAACAAAATAACAAGTACAAAAGAAAAGTTGCCTTTAATTAAACAGATCGCTTTTAATTATGGGCACCTTAACCGATGATTCCACCATACAAACGCGCATAAGTGATAACTCTTCTGTATGAGGTCGTAAGTCAAAGCTTAAAATTAATATCAATTCGTTTTATCATAAACTAGGCCTGTAGCCAGCGATAATTGTAAATAAATTAATATTTTGAAAGTTATAAGCCTTAAAACATTTAAGAATGTTAACAATTTTGAAAACCATTTTTGGCGAAATGCCAATGTTTTAAGGCTTCTAAGTAACTTTCCAAAATATTAATTTAGTTTATGATAAAACCAATTGGTATTAATTTTAAGCTTTAACTTACGACCTTAAACAGTGGAGTAATTACTTGTGCGCGTTTGTATGGTAAAATCATCGACTAAGATGCCCTTAAATATTTAACATAATTACAAATGTAATCAATCACGTTTAATTTTATCTTTCATTGTTTTCTGCACTGTTTAGACCTAAGTACATGCAATTGTCTTATCTATAGCGAATGCTGTGTACATTTGTTATTTATATACATATAAGTATAAATACAAACGCAATAATATGAACGCTATGTATGTATATTGTAGATACCATTTTTTTTGCGGCTCTGATTACGTGAATACTGCGATAAAATTGAGCCTTTCTTCAACGGACTTCAAAAAAGAAGTAGGTTTTCACTACGACTATATGTTTTTTTTGTTATATAAATCAATCAGCCTGTATCGGTCCACTGCTGGACATAGGCCTCTCCTAATATACGCCACAACTAGGTCCTCCGCCTTCCACATCCTATTCATCCCAGCGGTCTGCCGTCATATTGGCCCTAAACATTACTTATTCTGTACCTTAACCAGTAGTGAGGGTGTCCCTTGCGGAAAAAAAACAATAAGCATTAAAAACTTTACTATAATATAGCTTGGTAAAATGTATCTACTACAAGCTTAGATTACATTGATTTTTCTACAAAATCCTTTCAGTAGCTTTACTACTCTGAAGGAGTAACAAACAACTATTAGTTCAATCACACAAAACGTCTCGTTTATAATATAATCACACAACTTCAATAACCGTTGTATTCTGTAAGATCTTAAAACGTGATCTAAGTAGTATAAGTTAGGCACAAAATAATTAACATGTTCTCTTACTTATACCAACTTCAGATGTCTTTTATCATAATCTAATAAAATTTCTATTTCATAAAACAATACTTATACTTTTATTAACTAAGATTGTGTTTTAACTAAAGATGCTGTAAGCTATAATTTTCACACGAAATGTGCAAACTCATAGCCGTTTGTTTTGTTAAAAGTGAATATGCAATTTTTGGTTTCAACAAATTGTCGAGCGATACTATCATGTCGTTGTTTTAAATTTAAACAGTAAAAGTTTCCTGTCAGCAATTTAATAAATAATAATAATATCTTGGGACAACTCACACAACATCATCTGATTCCAAACTAAGCAGAGCTTGTATTATGGTAACCAGACAACTGATAAATATACATAAATATTTCAAAATACATACATATTATAGATAAATTACACCCAGACACAGAACAAACTATTGTGCTCATCACACAAAGTTTTATCCTGGGTGGGGATCGAACCCACGACCTCTTGCGTAGCAGTCGGACACACTCCCACCGCGCCACAGAGGCAGTCAGACAAATATAATATCACATGCAATTTGTTGGAGAATAAGCCGATATTACCAAAACAAGGTACTTATGGATCGTGACAGGTCCACATGGTAATCGGTTTGAGGTTAGACGAGAAAGACTGATGTAGGTGTCCTATGTCCATGAAACGCTCGTGCCACATTTTTTTTTTTAAAAAGACTACTCCCGCACTAGTTTACAAACCCTGTGTCGCGGGGGACTTTACAAACATACAAGTAACGGACACAAAGTACACCCAGACTCGGAACAACAATTTGTGGATCGCAGAAAGTGGTGTCCCGTGTGGGAATCGAACCCACGACCTCTTGCGTAGCAGTCGGGCACACTCCCACCGCGCTACAGAGGCAGCCAAGATTTTGCACCAGTTCTCATCAGATGTTATCTATTACACAATTTTAGTGATACGTTTTTGTCTACATTAAAAATTTAATCGTCGTAATCGCGGACTATAGTTTGTTTGTTCTTCAACAAATTTTATAGTGATAGTAGTTCTGTTACTATGGCACGGAAAAGGGGAACTGAAATAGATCAAATCACAATTGCGCCTATGGCACATGGAGTTGTAACAGTGGATGCAAACTTGCCAGTTTCGTAGCTCCACGTTTAACGTAAGATTTTTTTTTAAAAGATGTTAAATTTATATAAGCAAAACTGTGTGCAAGTGAATATGCACAACATTGTTCAATAGGCTTGTTTCCTAGATAAACAAAAAATCCAGACTAATTAGTTAATGACATTTTGACTGAAAACAGTTAAGACCCAATTAAATTTGGTGTTAAATTGTTTTTTTTTATCATTGATCATATCATAAAAAAATGTGACGTCATAGACCGCTATTTGGATGAGATCTCCATATAAAATCTACATTTTGACATTTCATAAAGAGTTGTTGTTTTGACTAGTTGGAAACTAGCCCATTGGCACCAATTTAAAAAAGCAGGTGTGCCATTTGTTGCATCTCATACAATCTTTACAATGAATATTATTACACAATTACTACCTAAAACACTTATGTAGGTAAACAAAACAAATCAAAGTTAAAACAACAACAGACTCAGTTAATAAATCATTTGAAACTTGAAATAACAATCCGGACAATGTAGAGTTGCCGCGATTTAGTTCAGCGGAGGACGTAAATCAGATGAATTTAGAACACCCACTTGACCAGTGTTCTACTAACAGAAATGCCTAGTGCTTGATTAGACAATTGCTATATTAGAAACGCGGATTTATTTGTTAATTTAACTCACTTCACAACGCGCTTCTACTATAGTAAGATCGCATCTTTACTTCTTCGTTTAAAAAGTATCGTTAAGAGTGAATCCTTTCCACAAACCTACTGCCATCTAACTTCCACATCACAAAGATATAACGATATTGTGTAGTTGTCGTGATATAAATGTTATTATCCTTCGTTCCTTGTGAACTGTTTACATCTTTACTGAACAGTTCGCTATTTAACTGGTTTCCCGAGAAAGCTGACCCGAGCAACTTAGTTTGCGTCAAATTTTCCCGTTTTTGCAACATTTTTCATTGCTGCTCCGCTGCTATTGATCTTAGCGTGATGTTAAATAACCGATAGCCTTCATCGATAAATGGGCTATCCAACAGTAAAGTATTTTTTTAATTCGACCCTATAGTTCCTGAGATAATCGCGGTCAAACAAACAAGCAACCAAACTCTACAGCTTTATATTATTAGTATAGATAATTATGTGGTGTTCATTGAGTACTTTTTAAATCCTTAGACTATTTTTAAATATATATTTTATGATCTATTTTTAAATGAGATACCAATAATATCATACAGTGTGAAATAATAACCTAATTAAAATCATCTACACAGGTATGATTTACGGCCGGTTTCAATAATCTACTTATCGATGGATTTGGCTACTAGAGGTAGAATTTTGACATATTTTGTATGGAGCTTATGTCAAATATATAACTCCAGTAGGCAAATCCATCGATAGTTAGAGTATTGAGACCGGTCGTTAAAGACGACAGGTATAATCCAGACAAAAATAGGTTTAACTGCTTAAATTTATAACGAAGTACCTACCTTCACTCTTCTGTCGTTGAAGTGCAACACGATAACTCTTTTCTTTGATGACCTATGCGGAAGATATTAAATAAATAAAGTTTCACATTGTCAGATAGCTTATTGGTTTCCTATCTACCATGAAAACTAGACACAACCTGAAAAACTAACCGTCGATTTCAACATCCAAATTCTTTTACCAGTTAACTACACTCCAGTTACACATCTATCTTACTTGGGCGTCTATTAGATAGGTATCGGTAAATGTTTATCTTCACGCTTGCGTCTCTAGGCACGTTCCTTACCTTACATTATTCAACAGCTCGATCGTCCATTCTTAGCGTGTAGAAACACGAACATCTAACGAAAGTGTGGAATTTGTAAATGACTATCTTCGTATAGTACTGCTCATTTCTATTAATATTATAGTTATACTAGTAACTGGTATCATTGCACGCGATTTCGCTAATGTGACTGAACTCGGCCTGAGTTCAGTCTAAGTCTCCAGGCTAGGGTTTATGCTATTATTCCCATAGGCGCATTTCTTTGTTGCATTTAGTTATGGCGCAAGATTGCGTGATGATTACGTTTTCCATCCAATTACCTAATCTTATTTCATGTCTTCTATAAGCACATGTATTTTCTTTAGCGGGAAATAATGTGCGTTTCTTCTCTGCAAAAAAGCTCAAAACTCTTTATTTTTGGATCTCATAAACTACCACTTTATACTACTACTAACAACTTTATTTGCGGTTATAATGCGGATAATACTTTTCCAACGGCAAAGTTAAGTTTGTCATATTTACACCTGTTTTTTTCACTAACGTACCACAATATAAAGTTGTCGTATACATAAAGTTGGGCGTCTCGACAAAACGAAGCTACCATGGCAATTCCAGCTTGATATGTATCATTTTAAAATTTGTTCTAGGGAACCCGTACTATAAGTCATGTCAGTTTCTGTATTTCCTAATATTTCGGCGCATTAGGAAAACGGGAATAGGACCCAACGATCAGAATGATGATCATAATCGGGTAAAATGACTTAAATCACTTTTGTACTGAACACTGCATACGAACATTTCTGTTCAATGAACTGCATCTAAACAAAACTGTTTTCTACTTATATTTTTGAATTATTTATCGCGACGCCTCTTCAAAGTTAGCGCTGGCACTCGGCCAGGAAACGGGGGAAAGAGTGAAAATAACGCCGGTGACCTTTGCACAGCGGGCCTGCCTCACCTTGTTGGAACAAAAGATATGTGTACATAGATTGTACGTGGCTGTAGTAAGGAGCTATATCTTCTAAACTTGAGAGATGTATTAGGTATGTCTTCTACCAAAGCATACAGGTTTAAGCTTCGTGTCGTATTTAGAAAGGTATTTAGGCTATTAGGTATGTTAATTGTAATCCCCGAACCAGATTGTACTTGTCTGCATGGGCGGATCCAGGATTTCATTCTGGGGGGGGGGGGGGGGGGGCACGATAGAGACAAATGACAGTGCCAAGTCTAACATGCTTACGACGGGGGGTGGTGCATATTTCACGCATGGTTAAAAACATTAAAACTGCTTTGCTTGTCTGTATTTTTTAAGGCTGCTCCCGCAGGAATGCATTTATCGTAAACTAAACGTTATATGTGGATCACACAAAGTGGAGTCCCGTATGGGGATCGAACTCACAACTTCTTGTAACGAGTCAGCTGAGTTATTTCAGTACGCCTATAGTCAGTGGCAGGCAGAATTGTGGCGGCTATATAACATCACGCTACGACCAATACGAGCGGAGCAGCAATGAAAAATATTACAAAAACGGAAAAATTTACGCAGACAAACTTACGCGGGACAGCTAGTACATAATACTACGGGAGTAAAAAATCTGGAATGACCAAATTACATGTAGCCTGAACACATACTCAGATCCATTACGCTTATCTTTGACCCTTCCTAAAATTGCGTACATGAACGATGTAAATAACATATTTTTTCTCAAATTAAAGTATAATTAACACATGAACTTGATTATAAAGCCCCATGTACACATTGCGATGTGTAATCTAAGCGTAATGCGTGATAACTGGGCGCAAACGCGCAAATATGCGGAACTTTGCTCTGAACGCTAATCGCTCATCAAATATGACGCACGCGTAAGGCTTACCTATGTTAGGCAGTTTGCGCACGCATTCGTAGATTTAGTCGCTAGGTAATATTGTAGATAAATTTCTGTACAATATTAGTGCAGATATGTAGTTATTTATAAATTTGTACGGAACCCTCGGCAAGTCCGGACCAATTTTTTTTTTTTCTTATATATACCCTGCAAAACTGAATACAATTCTAAGAAAAATAAATGAAACATGTGTTAATTAAATATGATTAATTGTACTCTATAATATGCAAACACACCATGCTTTTTTAACAAGGTGTCGAATAACTTTTATAATTTAAAATGTGTCAACTGCTACTACTGATAAAGAGGAACATTTTTATACAGTTTTAACCTATAATCATGGAAATATATCTATGGAGTCAGCTTGTGACCACGGTCGGTGTAACCCGATCGAAACGTCAAGCATAAGGTAAATAACTTTACCTAGATTAAACGCGTTTATTCCCGTGTCAAATTGTATTTATAGTTTTAACCTATTTTTAACGGAGGCGATAGAACCATTGAAAGTCAACATCGTTTCGGACAGCGTTACAAGAACTCATCATGCGATAGACAGGGCAATGTTGCCCGATGTTAATTCTGCAAGTGAGAAGTTCACATGTTTTCCTCCTGCACTTGTTTTGGACTACGAAATAGGAGACGAGCAGGGGGTCAATTCACGTATTTAAAGCAGTTGCTGTTAAGTTTCGATTAAAACGGCCATTGTTGTATTTTTGTAACTTTTGAATCGATCTCAAACACGCTTGCGTCAAGTATGCGTCTCGAAAGCGCAATAACGACATTCTAGTACGGTGCACAACGTTTTTAAGATCGATCCCAAAGATACGAAAATGACCGTTTTAATTTAAACCCAACTGCAACTGAACTGCAACTGCACTGCTTTAAATACGTGAATAGACCCGCAGGTCGTGCGCCATAACAGTATCAGTGCCACCCAAATCCCTGTTTGGCAAAGATCTCTTTGGAATGTCACCGCACCGCGCTCTTTATTAGAGACATTAGTTCAAGTCTCTTTTGCCCAGTCATTTTACTTGCTACAGTGCCCTTCAACCGAAACACAGTGATGTGTGAACATCACTATTTCATGGAGGAATAACTGACACTCACTGTGGTGGTACCCGCCAACACGGCATATGGCTTAGACTAAGATATCCTGACGACTAACTTAACTTTATAGTAGTATGCATTTCTATCTTTAAATCTATGTCGCAACCTCGATGACTTGGCCGTGGTTATTCATTAGCCAAAAATAGAATAGATAGGTACCTACCTAAGTATTTTTTTACATTATCACTGATACTAGATGATTGATGTTAGAATATATATATATAGATCTGATCTATGTGTTTGTATATGTAGTGTCAAAATTTGCAGGCAGATGCTATAAAAATACTTCATGAGATACGACATTGACTATCCGTAATAAAAGTTGATATAACGTAATTGGAAATATATCTATGGTTATAATTATATAGGTAGCACACTTGCAGCCCGCGCAACTTCGTCGGAAATAATTTTTCAATTTTCAAACAAACAAACTCTTCAGCTTTATAATATTAGTATAGATTAATAAATTTAATTCCGCACTGATTCTCCTGCGACTGAATAATATAGCGAAATTGAATTGGAGAACCTAATGAAATACGAAATAGATTTCATATGACATTCATACGGATCTATAGTTCTTAATTGCAAAATCCAATCACGTCTATTGATGTTGAATCAAGTTACCGAATTGGGTTTAGGGTGATGTGAAACATACAAAATTATATGGTATATAGGTACATAGTGAGTTTATTCCATGTTATGTGACTCTGTATGGTTCAACCTTCTACCTTAGTTATTAATAAAGGCTTTTTGGTGGGAACAGTTCTAGCTGCCTCAGCGACGTTGAGCATTAAACCCTGAACACCTTGCGCAGCGTCGTGTGCGTAGTGCATACCACTGCTGTGCAAGGGGTTCAGGGTTTGATTGCCTCACGGGAATGAGCTCTATAAGATCCACATATGTTGGTGCCAAGTCTGGGATATACGTAAGTTAAGGGAGGGGGTTATTTTCTAGACTAGTGCGGGTGTTATGTAAAGGATTTATTAGAAATGTTGCAGAATCTGAACCGGGTGTCTAGGCTTTAGAAATTAAAAAAAAATTTAAAACATTGAGCTTAATCCGCAACTAGAATTACACAGCTTACCTTACCTAGTCATAAAGTTTTCATTAGACCGTTATTTATATTTTATTTTCATTCACTTGGATAACGGTACGGCACTGTCATCGCCCTTGAGTCGTCCGCTGTTAATGTACATAATTATCACAACATAATTACCTAATGATTATGAAGTATTGTCGAGATAATGGAGATAATCCTATCAGGGTAATATTATATCGTTCAATCTACACCTGTTTGTTTGTAATCGTAATGGTTATCAACATTCTGACTAATTGAACAGGTTGAAGTTCATCGTGGTCACCAGCCCACCTTTTTATGCTTAGGTAAACTAGTTTTCAATCGTGGCTCTCCACGTGTAGATGTCGGTTACCGCAGTGAAAACCATCCTATGTCCTTTTCCGGGACTCAAACTATCTCCATGCCATATTTTATCTGAATTGGTTCAGGGGTTTTAGCGTGAAAATGCAACAGACAGACAGTTACATTCCCATTTATAATATGATCGTATAATGGATGATCAGGTTAATCCCAGTGTTTTAATATTTTTGTCTTAATTCTTACGGATGTGTGTAGTAGGTACCTATTCGGAATCTGGCTGTTTTAAAGTTTAACAAACGATATGCAACAACATCAGACGAAAATCCTTAATTCTAATTAAAATTAAATAGGTACGTCATTATATTTTTTGTGTTATCGTAAGTACATTAAAAAATAACTGTTATATAGAACACATAATATTATTTTAATATCAGCAGCTATTGCAATCATTACTATCCATGCATTGAAATTTGATATGGACAAATATTCGATTAGTATTCATGAATACGACCTCGGCCAAAACAAAATTGCGATATGAATTATCAGTGGACAGAACGTGTGGACAAACATGTCACATCACATTTGTGCAGTGCCATGATTTAAATTACACATTACAATACAAATATCGTAATAATGGTGACGGTAAATACTCCCTCACGACTTGTACAAGGTTGTAGAATAATACAAGCAATTGATGTTCAACACGAAACACTCATGATCTTTACCTCATTAGAAGTATATTGTCTAGAAATAGTTCGGAATTGCTCACTTATTGATAGATACAGGATTATAGCAAATAAGATAATATTCATTAAGTATCATTATGGCTTGCAAACCTTAGCCGGAGTTTACATTCCACTGCTCTGTATGCTGACTGGAGTCGGAATAGAGAAGTTTTATGCAATTGTACTCACTTCGGCGTTGTTTCTACTGAAAAAATGTAGGTGCGGTCTAAAATAATTTATTCAAATAATGTAATCTATACTAATATTATAAAGCTGAAGAGTTTGTTTGAACGCGATAATCTCAGGAAGTACTGGCCCAAATTGAAAAATTATTTTACTGTTGGGTAGCCCATGTATCGAGGAAGGCTATAAGCTATATAACATCACGCTACGACCAATAGGAGCGGAGCAGCAATCAAAAATGTAACATAAACGAGGAAAATTTACGCAGACGAACTTGCGCGGGCAGCTAGTCATAAAATAAACAAAACAATAAAGATAGAATGATTTTAAAATAGAGAAAAAGAAAGAATGACACAAGATGACTACCATTTAACATTTGAATGAAAAGTAAACATTTCTGAGTTACCAGCTTTTAAAGGCACGTTTATTTTGGAGACGATATTTTTGGAGATCTGAGAGTCTGGGGCAATGTCGCTACGAACTATTAATGAACCAAAGCGGCCTGTTTATTTATACTACAATAACAGGAAGTATACAGTCTTGTAAGATAACTAATAAGAGTGGAATACTGACACAATCTTTTTAACTCAAGTATGTGTATTCCTTCTGGTTGTGATCCATTTCTAGTATTTCAGTTGTCTTCCGTAATTCGCTGAAATTCAAAAAAAGCAATTTCAGTTGCTCTATTAAAGTGGAAAAGAAAACATGGGAGTGTAATAATACCTAGTTTAGTTTGTAGTTATTCCTAACAAGACTGAAATACTATTATGTATTTAGCGTTAATGCTTGCGTTTTATCTAATTACTAGCTCTCCCGCGCAACTTCGTATGCGTAAATTTTCCCCGTTTTTGCAACATTTCTCATTGCTACTACGCTCCTAATGGTCGTAGCGTGATGTTGTATAGCCTATAGCCTTCCTCAATAAATAGGCTATCCAACACTGAAAGAATTTTTCAATTCGGATCAGTAGTTCCTGAGATTACCGCGTTCAAACAAACAAACAAACTCTTCAGCTTTATATAGATGAATTTAATCAGCCGCTCTTTCCAATGCCCACTTATCAAATTCGTTCAATTCAAATTTCATCAAATTCGGCCCAATATTTTCACAGATTTACCTTGGCCATAGATTTAGTCGTCGCTGTGAAAGGTTACCTCGCGGTTTTCATTTTCGGTAAACGGCAGTTCACAAAATCGCGAGTTTTGAATCGCAAATACATCTACATTTCCCGTTTTACTTCAATAAACATTAAAAAAGGTTTTTTTTTCGCTATGCGAGCTTGTTCTTATGAAAATAAACAACTTATCTTATAAAGAAACAAATCCACACAAGTAAAGGCTCAAGTTACTCTGCTATGTGCCCAAGTCATTGATGACTTGGATGCAAGTGCGTGATGCGTCACTTCTGTAAACAGCATTGCATGTACGTATACAGTCATATTAATTGGATGTCATCGTTATGTAGTAATACAATAATTGGGTTAGGTACCTGTTATTAACGTACTTGATTGAATATAATTATATTGTATACTAGCTGTCCCGCGCAACTTTGTATGCGTAAATTTTCCCCGTTTTTGCAACATTTCACGTCGCTACTCCGCTCCTATTAGTCGTAGTGCGATGTTATATAGCCTATAGCCTTCCTCGATAAATGGGCTATCCAACAAAAAATATGATTTTTTCAAATCGGACCAGTAGTTCCTGAGATTAGCGCGTTTAAACAAACAAACAAACAAAACAAACAAACTCTTCCGCTTTATAATATTAGTATAGATTACGTATTTGTTTAAAGCCGAAGGAGAATGGTCGTAATAAGCAGTAATATCCTTTAGTATCAGTGGCGCGGTGGGATTGTGTCCGACTGCTACGCAAGAATACGTGGGTTCGATCCCCACCCAGGATAAAACTTTGTGGGATGAGCACGATGGTTTATTCTGTGTCTGGGTGTTATTTATCTATAATATGTATTAGAAATATATAAGTATGTTTATCAGTTATCTGGTTTCCATAGTACAAGCTCTTCTTGGTTTGGGATCAGATAGCGTTGTGTGAGTTTTATCAAAATATTATTATTGTTATCCACTTGCAAACCTACCATAGTATGGAGAAGATTCCGTGCAGTATGGTATGGTCCGTATATAAAAATGTAAAAGCTTACAGAGTATAAGCACTCCATTACCTATCTAAAGTAAAATAAACTTTAAAATAACATAAAACCGCCGACAACGTTTAACACGCAGTAGCACATTGTATGTCCCAAAAGTTTTATGTTCAACACCACTCCACACATTTCGCAAAACGCTTCAAACTTCACCTAAAGTTATGTTTACAGCAAAGGTTTTTTATTTATTGTGTAGGTACATGAAGCGCCGTGTTTTCGTATTTTTATTGCAATTCTAACGTACTAGCAGGTGCTCATGTTGATCCGAAAATGAAAAACGTAGAGTCGTGTGGTCGTTTATTTTCTTGTGCAAACTGTTGCGCTTTATCTTTCAAAGCTTGTTCATTACAGGCTAATTTTTGGCCTTCTATTGTTATGCTTTGACAGATTTTCAGTGACCTGCCGTCCCTGCAGAATTATTCAATACTAGCTGTCCCGCGCAACTTCGTATGCGTAAATTTTCCCCGTTTTTGCAACATTTCTCGTCGCTACTCCGCTCCTATTAGTCGTAGCGTGATGTTATATAGCCTATAGTCTTCCTCGATAAATGGGCTATCCAACAAAAAAAGATTTTTTTAAATCGGACCAGTAGTTCCTGAGATTATCGCGTTTAAACAAACAAACTCTTCCGCTTTATAATATTAGTATAGATTTAGAACTCACATTTGTTGCCGTTTTAGGAAAAATGGCAAAAACGGAACCCTTATATTTACGTCATGTCCGCCCGTATGTCATAGACATTTTACTCAATGACTACTTAATAAAATTTAGTGGAAAGGTGTCTTGTAGTAGCCGCTACTTAGTTTGATAGATAAGTAATAAAAATAAATACTTTTAGGGGGAGGGGGACTCCATACATGTAACAGAAGCTAAAATATTTCGGTAAACATCAACGTGTGGCACATCATTCGACAGGTCTTTTAAAAACATTTTAAGGTTTCTAATTAACTTTTTTGTTTAAGAGAATATTTTCGGAAATAATCGCTCCGAAAGTTGCATAAATTGTGTCCCGTCCCTTATATCCCCCTTATTTTTTTAACCGTATGACCAAAAAATAAGAAAAAAATCACAAAACTTAATAAATACTTTAAACTTAAATTATTTTGGGCATGATCGGATAAACCGTCATTGAGTTATTGCCGAAAAACTACGTTTCTCAACAAAAAGGCGTAAGTGTCATGAAAATACGCTCTTTTGCTGATGCAATTATTCAAGTCCGTGGAACCCTACACTGAGCGTGGTCCGACATGCTCTTGCCCGGTTTTTTAATAATTTATTCCAAGAAGCAAGAGCTACCTGCAAGATCACGCTATTGTAATATGCTGAAGGTACTTGACCAGACTGGCATGAGAATTTATATTTTATGCATGTACAGAAGCGTGTATAGTCTATACCTTTTTCGATGGTTTATTAATGTTTACGTGGTTTTGAACCACCGGACTGTACTAGCGTAAACCTTATATATTGTCTGTATTGGCTCTATTATAGATAGATACAGGGTCATTGTAAAGCTTGCGTGGGACCTCCATATATCACATTTCCTAACGAGAGCATATTAGAAAAGTATTTTTAAAATAACTCTGTAGAACATGTACCAGCAAAAAGTACCATATCATGAGTTAACTAATTCCATCAATTTCTCCCACAACATATTCACGATACCTCCATGTAATTCAATTATGTAAAGCGTGAACAAGCGTGCCTCCGCATACGCTTCGCACTTAAGGCTTTGCACTAGAAAGTTATTGTCTCTACACGTTCAGTTGACATGGACAGCATTGTAAGAAAGCGTCTGCTTCCTGATTAGTGATACGCTTTCAACATGTGTAGAGTTCTGAAATGGATGTAGCGATTGCATTTATCGATCGTTTCGTGTCGTGAAAAAAAAAAATAACTGACACACTATCGATTCGTAAAGAAGTTTGTATGTCAATAAAGTGATAGATATTATTTTGATAAAAATAAAATTATATAGGTATATAAAATTTTCCAGGACCGCGCCATAAAGTCACAAAATTGACCACTCTCTAGAAAGAGACAACGCTACTTTGTGGACAATACCTGTCAAAAGCCGCAGGAGTTTTTTCTCTTTTTCACGCTTTGCAGACAGTATTTACTCTTTAATTGAAAGGTATGGCACGATCCAGATCTATACGTCAATGGTCATAACCTATTTTGACAGATAATGCACCTTTAAAAGGTCGTGGCCTTAGGTAACAGTGAAAAAAGAACGCAGGTATACGCGTGTCGTTGACGTATTCGAGAAAGCGTTCGATACCTTCGACGAAAAATAAAATTTGATTGATGACAAAAACAGTTTTTCCAGGGCATCTGGATACCTAAGGATTACTACGAAAAAAAAAAATGTATTACCCATCTATCAATCTTGTCATGAATTATTACCGCAACTTACTTATTTTATATATCTCTTGTCCACAGTCAATGATCCAACTAAAAGAACGCAAGGAGATGGACGAGGCGTTCAAAAAAGCGCAGAAACCATGGGCAAAACTACTACAGAAGGTGGAAAGGACCAGGCTGGAGTACCACACGGCGTGCAAGCAGGAGCGGACTGCGCAGAACCAGGAGAGGAATGCCAGCGGGGACAGCTCGCTTAGTCCTGACCAGGTAAGACCGCGAAAATAACAGTCTCTTCCCATGTTTCTATTGCAAAAAGGTATTGGATGGAAAATAACCGACTGGCCCAAAGTAAAATTTATAAAACTGATTTCATCTTCCACTAAGTTAATGCTCCGAAATTCCGAATAGAAGTCCGTTTTCTGGAAAGGGCTTATTAAAAACAGTTTCTCGTGGAACCGTCATTAACTTTTGAACGTTACTCGCAACGTTAAATCTCATACGGATTACACTTTGCGAGTAACGTTAAAAGCCAGCTCAGGGTAGTGCTGAAACAGCATCTTAGATTTTTATCCCGTCCTTGGTCAGAATAGAGATACGACACTTTAAAGTTATCTTACAATGTTGAATTAAACATATGAATGTCAATATGCTTTGTGTTTGTAATATGAAAACGTGGTGGCATATGTTTCCGCTACAACATATAAATTCTCGCGCATTCGATAAAACATTCGTCACATTTCACGGGGCCTTGAAAGCCGGTTGATATTTTCATAACGGAATTGCATCTGAATCTACGTGTTCGTTAATACAATATGTTGTGTCACTTGTTTCGTGAATCTTGGGTGGACTTTACTAAAGTTTGTATTTGAAATGTTGATTGTCAACAGCCTATTTACCTATTCATTGCACTCGAACTCCGGAGCTTCAAGTTAAATATATATTTACTTTATTTCAAAATTCCAATTAAAATTCTTAAGCGTGTTTCAGACGGTTGGAAAGAAGCAAGGTCACCTTGGTTTGTATGTTTGTTTCCAACCGTCTGGGACACGCTTTAATTTTGTACCCCTCCCCGCTATAAATATTATTTCATTTCAAAATTCTTATTATCATTTGGCCTAATTACGTTTAAATATAATTATATTCTAAAAAGAAAACACAAACATATTGGTTTAGAGATTGCTCCACTGACAGAGACGTAGCTCAGCTCATAAATTTAAAAAAAATATGCATAATTAGAATTATCATAATGTATTTCGCAAAACTCGTATTTAAATATGTGCTGTTTAAAATTATTAAATATTTATTATTTCATTTAATATCTGTATCAGATAATGTCATCAAACGTTTGAGATGTAATATTTCAAATATTTGGTTTCTGTTATCAATAATTTATCGTGTGTTATCAGATGATTGACATATCATTTATCATAATAACAGGTACGTATGTAATATACTGGAAAAAAAGTTTTGAAAATAAGACTACTTTTATATCTCAGCTCAGAATATTATTTAGAATTTTAATTAGACACAAACTTATTTTCCACAAGAATCGCGCATTTTCAACATAAAAGTTATACGATACGAAAGAGTAAAACTGTCTATTACAGAGAATCAGGACGATCCGTTGCATCATATCTGCGCAAAAACAAAGATGACATTACGCACTTTCATATACATAATATAGAAAGTATTGATGACTTAAAAGATGAGTAATAAAACCCACACTACAGTTAACAGTTTCACGTAAATTTCATATACGAGAATATGACGTGTTTGCTCCCCATTCCGTTCGGTTCCGTGTATCGTTTCGGGCTAGCGGATACTCGTGAATCATTCGTTCATTCGCTCTCGACTCTGCAATATTGCCTGTATTACAACGATGGAATGTCGGTGCGATGACCTGTTTTGTACATTTTCTAATGAATACCGATTCGAAATAGGTCAGAACTGGTTTTGATGTACATTTTAGGATACTAGGAAGCTTAGTATGTATTACAGTATTGGCTGTTACGTCTGTGGATTAGTTCATCTTAGCCGGTTGCTGTTTGTTTCGAAGTGTATTGGGGAATTGAGGCCGACTTTTATGTTAATCAGATTCTGGTGAATATCTGCTCTTTTACAAAGTGAGTGCTAATGATATTTCAACATTAGACTAGTTTTCAGAAAGTTAGTGATTCACGCTATCGACTAATTTGATATTACCCGTCCATTATATCTAGTAACATACCTAGCTTTCAACGTGTAAAAAAAGAAGGAAATTTAGATTTTAGTCACGGTAAATCTATTTTGAGAAAACATATAGTGATACTACAACAATAACACTCACTATTTCCGTAACTATTAAAGGGCTACTATAAATCCGTCTACGAATCCCTTTTAGTAACCTACAAAATACTAATAAGTCTTTGTGTGGATGTTACTACTAATAACATACACAAAAATAGCCACCCCATTATAGCTCTATACTATTTAAAAGCAGTCAGTGTATGGTGGATAGCGGCCACTTCCTGAAATTATTGCAATTAAAAAAAAAGGGCCCGCGTTCGTGTGTTAGTAATTCGTACGACATTAATCTCAAAACGAGACTGTTACCCTATTTAGAGACTTGACATATTTTAAACGCAAGCCACACTTTCTAAACGAAAATAAGTTTATTAAGCTTCGCTTAAGTAACCAGCTTTTTTGATTCCGTATTTAAAAATCCACACAGTTACCACCTCATTGAGGGCATGACGAAGGTAGACTTAAGTCCACGCGGTGTGCACTCATTTTGGTTTATGTCTGCGTTCGTTGCGTCACTTCAGCGGACGCTTAATCGCCGATTAAAATTGCTGAACCAACTCTACATTTCGTATTTAAAGTAGATATTAAAAGACTCGAATACTACTTATGCGAGTCTAAACGAACTCGCTTATTTTCGCTTTGTTCTTCCAAGCATTGTCTGCGTCTAATGCGGAAACTATAATAGTATGTCTATCCCCCGAATAATCAAACGGTACTAAACTTTGAGTGGTACTCAAAAGTATTTCTGTCTTTACTATTCAGCTTTAAGTGACAGTGACAATATGAGAATAAACGGGCGTCTCAAAACTGAGTGATGTTTGAGTATTCGGTCGAAATTCGACTTAGACAAGCATTCTGTTATTTTATAAAACTTTTATTCGAAGCTTTCAAAAGGAAAGTTAGACTTCATTAGGAGGGAAATTCACAAAGGTGGAAGACAAATTGGAAAAGTGTTAGCTTTTTAACTTGTCCAAATAAGTTTTTGAGATGGGTCGAGTCGGCCGAAAAGGTTGAAAGGAGGAGGTCAATACTTTTCGCTTGTCTATTAACAGCTCTTCTGTTAAACGGCAAAGAAATTACGTTAATGCAGCTGCTGTCCTAATCGATAGAAACAGATAGGGAAGATGTTGTACCACTTACGCGAATCGAAGGGGTGAATGGTGAATGATTTTAGGGGGGGCTGAGCCCCCATAGCCCTCCCTTGGATCCGCCACTGAAAACATAGGTGCTGTTGTCATGTACAGTTCAGTAATATATAGTTTTTTTTTTAAGACAACTCCCGCTATAGTGTACAAGCCCTGTGTCGCGGGGGACTTTACAAACATACAAGTCACGGACACAAAGTACACACAGACTCGGGACAACAATGTGGACAATATGTAGTTGTATCTAGGTATTATGAATAAGTTGTGTCACTGATTTTCTGGAACGTGGAAATACTTCCCCCAGTAGAACAGCAATTAGAGCGAGAATATTTAATAGGTATTATGACAACATTCCTAACCATTAACCAAATCATAAGCCATCCGTAAAGCAATCGTGTGCCGAGCTCATTACACTGCATAAACATTATAACACCTAAAACTTGTTCACATAATTGGATTCGCTTCACGAAAGACTACCTTACTTTGTAACGAGCATAAATATTGAAATTGCTTGCCTTAGGAAAGGATACTTCCGTTCGTATGCGACTCACTGTTTGTTGCAAACTGTTACTGACATTCAGTTTGCTTACGCTCCAACCGGAGCTAAGCAAGAGTTTTAAAACTATTAATTGTAAAGGATTTAGGCTGAGATCTATGGAGCGTACTTTAGCCTAGCTCAAGCTTTACTTAGGTTAAACATTACAAAAAACTTGACAAAGCACGTGCTGACCGTTGACTTTGTAGATATAATCTTCTAAAATTATGCTAAGCTTGCGTTATGACCAATAATTTCAACGGTCAGCAAATGCTTTGTTTAGATTTTCTTCAATTTTGACTTATGCTAAGCTTGAGCTAAGCCAAAGTACGCTCTATAGATTTCAGTCTTAGTGTGTAAAAACCCTGACCGGTCTCAAAGTGGCGTTTAGGTATCCTAGCCGCCTGTATTGCCATGTGAAATTCCCTAAAAAAAAAATATTTTCAGTATAAGTAACGTAAATTGAATTTGTTAATGACGGCAAACCCCCCTGGTTTGCCGTCATTACATTACATAACAGACATTAAAGGCGTTATAAGGCGAACAAACAAAATATAGAAACCGTTTAGTAAAATTCCAGGGGAGTGCATTCCATATAGGCCGACCAGCTTACTGCGTTGTAGCAAACTGTCAGCCACAAAACGTTAGGCTACTGCGTATAAGTCGTATTAGTAAGTTAATAGTATGTTTATGTAAATAGGGCAAAGTTAGATGGTCCCAGGTCGTTATCGATTCTTGCCCGGCTGAAGTTCTTTGACTTGATGGGTTAGCAACTTCGTTTATATCTTCTTGAATCTATAATATGAAGGGTTTGTTAACTATCCTTTTTATACCAACTTGGAACAATTATGGGTAAATATCTATATTTAGAGTTACTTAAATAAAATGATGTAAGTAAGTACATACTTTAAGCAATAATCGTTTGACATAGGCCGGTTCTATTTTCGGCATACATTATTACATCACAATTTATTGTTTGTTCAGATTTATTATGTGTACATTTTGTATTGTCTGCCGAAATTATTTACCACTAGCGGACGTCTCGCGGTTTCACCCGCGTATATCCCGGTCCCGTGGGAATACAGGGATAAAAAGTAACCTGTGTCACCTGGGGATAGTGAAGCTTCCCAACGGTTAAAGAATTTTTTAAGAGTTTCTTAATTTATTTGTACCAAAATACAAATCTTTCCTCTTTATAATATTAGTATAGATATAGATACAGCTTTCAAGTAGATAGGTGACAGTATTTTTAGAATGTCCCACTGATCCGTGCCCCAGAGAGCACGTTAAGCCCTCGGTCCTGCGTCTAATTATCTCCGCTCGTGATTTTTTTTTAGTAAGATAACTAGCAATGTGGGATTATGGTCCCATATTACTAGCAATCGTGTCAACCCCTCCAGTTAAGCTCAAAGGCTTGTGTTAGGAGTGGGTTCACGTCGGTAGTACTCGTATAATGGGTAGGATTCGAACCCGCGACCTCACCAATGCGAGACCGATTTCAAGCCATTAAGCTACAGCCGCTTCAATTACCATCCCATCAGACTGGTGAGGGGAATAGCCTGCGAAGAAGAATATCGTGGTTGACTAGTCTCCTTTGAGCTTGGTCGCCGTGACCGACTGAATGACCGAAATCAACTAGATCATTGTTAGTGTCGTTAGCATTGTAGCTTGTAGCGCATCGAAGTCATATACAACTGCGTGTGACAAATGATTGGATAGTCGTAAATCATAACTAGACATTTATATTGTACAGCGATCATTACTTTCGACCATAAATCAGTTACTATAATGGTCCTTTAGTTTCCAACAAAATTATAACTGTCCAACCACGGTTAATTGCAATATTATCTATATGATACTTGCTGTCCCGCGCAACTTCGTATGCGTAAATTTTCCCCGTTTTTGCAACATTTCTCGTCGCTGCTCCGCTCCTTTTAGTCGTAGCGCGATGTTATATAGCCTATAGCCTTCCTCGATAAATGGGCTATTCAACAAAAAAAGAATTATTAAAATCGGTCCAGTACTTTTTGAGTTTATTCGTTACATACAAAAATACAAATCTTTCCGCTTTATAATATTAGTGTAGATAACTTTTCCAAACATTTCTACCGCGACAACCCACTTATAAAAGATACGTCTATTTTTAAAACTATTTCTCAGTGAAGTAAATAAATGAAACCAATGATATCGAAACCAAGAAACACACTTTCCTGTTAGTAGGTAGATAATGATAATAATTACATAATGAAAATTGCCTCGGTTGACATACTGACCCTAAAAAATCAGGAGGCATACTCCAATTTAATCTAAGTTCCGATTGAGCCCTCAATTCAGTCTATTAGATATTTATCGGAACTTAATCGGAACTTAATCTTGACTGCCTCTGTGGCCGCGGTGGGAGTGTTTCCGACTGCTACGCAAGAGGTCGTGGGTTCGATCCCCACCCAGGATAAAACTTTGTGTGATGAGCACGATGGTTTTTTCTGTGTCTGGGTGTTATATAAGTATGTTCATCAGTTGTCTGGTTTCCATAGTACAAGCTCTGCTTAGTTTGGGATCAGATAGCGTTGTGTGAGTTGTCCGAAGATATTAAAAAAAACCTCTGCTTTTATAAAAATGGACTAGAATAGATATCACGATTGGCGCCGTTCCTTTTAATATTTCTCTCGATTAAGTACTTACCGATATAGTACCTAATATAACTAGATAGTCTTCGTAAAATAATAAAAAATCAATATTGTTTTTACATTCCTATGAGCATTTTCTTTTACAACTTTCGAATGTTAACGAAGCTTCGTTTCAGGGAATGATAGTAGGCATAAAGAGCTAGGGGAGACATTACAGTGCCATCGATCGCCAGGGTTCTTTGACCACTATCCTAATGGGGACAGTGGCCACAATCTCACACATTATGTATTTAACTTAGCAAGTATTGATTCACTCGGAGCTTCTTTGTTCTTTGAATTATTAACGTTGTGAATGCTATGAGGTGCGGCATATCAATTATTGTTCCAATAACACACAATGTAAAATATGTTAATCGATCCATGACACAAAAGGCAAATCTATACTAATATTATAAAGCGGAAGAGTTTGTTTGTTTGTTTAAACGCGCTAGTCTCAGGAACTACTGGTCCGATTTGAAAAAATATTTTTTTGTTGGATAGCCCATTTATCGAGGAAGGCTATAAGCTATATAACATTGCGCTACGACTAATAGGAGCGGAGCAGCGACGAGAAATGTTGCAAAAACGGGGAAAATTTACGCATACGAAGTTGCGCGGGACAGCTAGTCAGTCATAATATTCTTCCATTCGCCTTCCAGGCGTCAATATTGTACCTAAGTTTTCAAACGTCTCCTTTTTGACCCCTGTAAAAAAAAAATGAATAGTAGAATTAGTCTGTGCCTCTGTCCCTAGGGTTTTAATAGCTTTATCGAGTTAGCATGACTTTTGATCTTTTTTTAAATGTAAATAGAAGTAAGACAGACAATAGGATAGGTAAGCTACCTACTCATTGTCGTGAGCGTCTTCGTAGCCTCGGGTAAAAACTAATGCATAATAACTCACTGAAGTAATGAGATTAATTCAAGTAATTCTTATGATTGATTTGTTAAACGAATCTAATATATGACATAGAATAATAGGTAAATGTCTGCGGTTGTAAACGGGACTCCCCTTTACAATACATACAAACAATTTGATTAATCAGTCGGAAAGGCCAATTACATTACCAAATGAAAACGGTAGAAGTGATTTGCAGCTGAATATCCAAACTGAATTTATTAGACACCGCCCGTTTAGTATCGTGCTGTCACTGTCACTTTAGTGTGTCTACTAGCGACGGTAATACTTTTAAGTACGTCTTAAAGTTAATTATCGTTTCAGAATTCAATAGATAGACCGTTTCTTTTTTGTTTAATTTGTTATAACGGTTGTTCATATTTATCAATGGTTAATGCAGATCAAGGAGGTTAAGTAATTTTGGTACTGTCAAATCCATAGAAAGGTGACCGTTTTCGATTAATTTCCCGATTAGATTGTTTGTTGTTAATTTGTTCTTTTTTTCTGTCTGCCGTCTCATAACAATATTGAGAGTGCATGCATTGCATTTTTTTATGTTGTACCTACAAGTTGACTATTCTTTAGTGTTGCCCAAATGCAAGAACAAGACGAGACTTAGCCAGTCTTGGTCTTGGTCTTGCGCCAATACACCTGGTCTTGGTCTTGGTCTTGGTCTTGCGCTCCCAGTCTTGGTCTTGGTCTTGCAGCAAGAGTCTTGCAAGTCTTGCAATTACCTATTAGTCTATTACTATTTATTAAAGTTTACTTTAAATCTTAGAAAAACGTATTAGAATTGGAACATTGTGAGCTTGAATTAACATAGCCATAGTAAAGATCAAGCAGATTAATAAGTAACTGAAGATTTGATAAGAAATTCGAAAAATCAACTGACCTATATGTCGTTTTCCATGGAAGTAACTGTTTCTTAATAAACATTTATGATTTATAAGCTTACATTTGCTAAAACATGTAAAAAAACAAATTAATTACAATAACTTGACTGTATTTTAAAGAACAATACTTATCTGTCTAGAAAGAGATTGAACCCTCAACTTATAAGAAATTTAATAAAAGAGTTTACGATTTATCATTTATTTGAATAAAAAATAAAATACAACACAAATCAACAGCTTTATCATTAGGTTATGATACTTTATATAATTTTTTTTGACCAAGAATTAATACAAAGTAACCATCTGGCTGACTCATCACTTAACCTATTTCTATGTTTTCTAATTACTAATGATGCTTTAGAAAATAACCTCTCAGCAGGTACTGAAGTTGCAGGTATTGAGAGAAAATCACGGGCCATTTTCGATAAAATCGGATACTCTGTCTCATGCGTCCTCCACCAATCTAAAATGTCTTCCGAGCTGGCAGTTCTTGGTTTTCTCAGGTACTCCTCCAACTCGTCTATCACTAAGCCTTGAAGACAAGATCCAGATGACGTCGAGGGACATTCATAGAGTTTATCAAAGTCTATTACGTCTTCATCTTCATCACATACTTTATTTTCTTTTTCTGGTAATTCCAGAGATTTGTTCAGTGAGTGTAGACTTTTATATTCTTCATAAAGTTCATTGAACTTGCGCAGACTTTCTGTTTTAAGTTGCTTCCCCCACATTGTCAGGTCAAAAGTCTGAGCCTTATGCCTTGGGTCTAAAATTAAAGAAGTACAATAAATCCAGTTGCTCTTCTTGTAATGTTTAAGCATTTTGTCTCGAGCTGCTTGGAAAGCTAGAATGAGCCTTTCATCCACTTCAGATCGATTAGGTTTCTCATCTAACTGTTTTACCATGGATTCAATTTTATCTAGCAAGAGATTGAATGATACAATGACTAGCGGTAATGTAACATATTTGTCTCCACCAAGTTTTGTACTTAAAAGTTTAAAGTTTATTAGAAATTTATGTAATTTTTCGAGTACCTGCCATTCATTAGCTGTGATTTGAAAATCATTTAATTCGGTGACAGAACTGCACAATATGTCAATGCCCGCTCTCACTTTTAAACCAAATCCAATCATATCATGTGTGGAATTCCATCTCGTTGGACAGTCAAGAATGGCATTTAGATTTGATGGCACGCCAGCTGCTTCACAAGCAGACTGAAACTTCTTCTTCACTATCTCACTTCTTTTTATTTTACTGGAAATACTGCGTAACTTTGTTACAGATGTACGCGAGTCAGCAATATTTGGTGCAGATTCTTCATCTTCCTCATCCTCAGTTTCGTCTGCATAGTCTTCGTACTGCTGATCTTGCGCGTTAGTGTCAGACTCACAGTGTAATGCTAAGGTCTTTAATAAATCTTGTACACCAAGGTTTAAAATGTGAGCAAAGCACCGGAAATGTTGATTGTCTGAATCAAAGTGTGGCGGCAGCTGTTTGCCCAGTTCATACATGAATTTGGTATTTGCAGTTGCGTTGTCGACCGTGATACCTTGTATTTTATCAATTATGCCATATTCCAATAAACATTCATGGAAAATCGTTGCAATATCTTCCCCAGTATGTCGACCGCGTGATGGTATAAAATCAAGAACTACAGATTGATACTTCCATGCGTTGTCTATATAATGAATAGTAACCCCGTAGTAACTCCTACCAGCAATTGACGTCCACCCATCAATGGTAAAAGACATTTTAGATGATAATTGTTGAAGTCGTTCCTTGAGATTCAATTGGAGCTCTTCAAATCGCTCTTTGACTTTCCTTCTAAGTGTAGACCTTTTAGGAAACACCATATTAGGGCAAATACGTCGAAAATATACTTGTGTAGCTTCGTCATCGAAAAATGAGAAGGGAAGATATTTTTTCACCACCCAATCAACTGTAGCTGTCGTGATGTTGTCACTGCTGTTTTCCGACTGAAACAAAACAATAAATCTTGTGTTATTAGGTTTGAGCGTATAAGAGGAGGAGGTTTGTTGTTGTTAAATCGAGAAAATCGTTAAATTGATATTTGTTATATTAAGGTTGCACTGTACTGTAATTTACCAAAATAAAGTACTTAGTTGTTACTGGCCGATTAACTGAAAATATGGGTGTTTATAAAAAATATTTAAGACGATAATTACATACTTAATATGTCGCACCCCTAGATGAAAACTGTGAAAACACCACTAACTCAAAAATACTTACGTAAGTTAATGGCGTTTTTGAAAGTATCGCATGAATAGCTACGCGGAGTTAAAATTCTTTTAACTGTTAAAAAAATATTCTTACCTGTCCACTTCCAGCGGTTACTAAAAAGCTTGTGATATCTCCACTTAATTTTGGTTTAACAGGAAGAAATATTTCTGATTCCTTTTTGTGGAAAGATATTAGATGTTTCCTTAAGCCTGAAGTGTTTCTGTTTTTCATTTTTATTTCAATCTTTTTATGTTGGCACAATTTACAGAAGGCAGTTTGGGATGCATGAATTATTTCGAAAAACTCCTCAAATTTGCTTTTGGGTCTTTTAGATCTGTGACTCAAACTCTCGTTACTCGGACTAGAATAATTTGAATCTTCGTCACTCATATTAAATTGTACACGTGATACGTTTTTAGAAAACAACGAGAATTAGTAAAAACAATTATCAAGTTAGACTCGAAGCACAGCTCAATTGGAAATGACTGGAATTAAAATAATTCCTTTATTTATAGTACGTTTCCTTGCTTTACCGCGCCGCCTCGCCACGTGCCGGCTCTATGAAAAGGATGCCGCCGCAAATCAAACAATGCCGCGTGCGGCGTACAAACACACACTAAATATTACCTACTTGTACAGACGCGACGCGTGAATAAAATAGAATTAGTGCCAATCACTATTCTTTACATATAAGTGAATGTTTTGGCGTACATCTATACTAATATTATAAAGCTGAAGAGTTCGTTTGTATGTTTGATGACAGAAGTTTTAAAATAAATAAATAAGTCCTGAACGTCACTATACCTCCAAAGTTACTATTCCTCGTGGACGAAGTCGCGGGCACAGCTAGTAAATACTTACTCTCATCATCTCTCTCAGAGATATTCGGGCTGGTAAGTAATACAAAACTCTTATCGCAGGCTTTTTATTTTATTAGTAGGTAAGTACCTACGCTTTTTATATTATTTTATTAGTTTGTAGAATTTTTTTACACGTTTCAAGTATATTTAAAAGTGGCTACAATATTTATTAAACGGGTGATATTTGAACACTTTTTTGCTATTTTTTCTTGTAAAAACTTAAGAAATATAATGACTAAATGTACAATAATAGTACCTAAGTAATTAGTTTAAAACCATATAAGTAATCAATATTATAATATATACTTACTAGAATGAATTAATATGACATCTACTACCTATCCTTACCATTTTATCCTAATCATAATACTACTTGCGTGATCAGTATAATGTATTCATTTTCATTCTAAGCACTCTGAAACTTATTTATTCTTTGGAACACCTGTAGGTACTCTACTAGGAAATTATTTTGCATGAGTATACCTTCGCCCTATGGCGGCAATCAAATAGTGTCAAATGTTATGATTTCGGCGTGGCGGCAACGATTGTTTTAGATTTCAAAAGAAGCCGCCGGCGCGTGTATCATAACCATGTACTTCCGAAAAGCGGCAAATTTCTTTGAGAAGTAAGTACAAAACCTTTGATGCCGCATTATCAAAGTGCCGATGGTTAAAACATAACTATGCATGCACTCAGTTTGATTTTAATAGATATTTTTTTATTCGCTATGTTTATGGTATTAGTCGTAATGCGCATAGGTCCAGTTTTTCATATTCTTTGATACAGTTTTTTGCGTCTCATAGAATTCCTAAGCGTACCTACCTATACACCGAACTGTTACACCTAACTACTCAGTGAAATAGCGCTAAGTCCTAGCTGCAAGACGCAAGAGTCTTGCAGGCTATGTCTTGTTCTTGCTCAAGTCTTGCACGGTCAGTCTTGGTCTTGGTCTTGCTAAAAATACGCGGTCTTGTTCTTGGTCTTGGTCTTGCAAAAACGCAAGAACAAGACCAAGACTGCAAGACCAAGACTGAATTTGGGCAACACTACTATTCTTTCTTGTGATACACCGGCATGATTGCACAACCTCGTCTCAAGATACGATAATTTAATCGGTGTTTAAGGAACCATTTCTGTATTCGCTTGTAATTTTAACGAAAGTAACTTACTGTCTGTCCATTTAGTGTTAGCAGTCAATCCTTTGGGTCGATTTATATAAAATTAGTAGGTACCTAAGTAAAGGCAGGTCAAGCTTAGTAAGGGTGATATATATCTCTATCTCTCTTTAATTAGTCTAGGGTTGTGATCTCTGACACTCTTGAGACTAAAAATCTGTCTATCGATTCCGGTCCGAAGTACCCCTTTTCACCAGGCACAGTTTAGATGCTTTTTTTTTTGGTTTATTTCACTGGTAAGACAAGCACGTGTTCTCTTGCTTTAGGCATTGCCAACAATGACCAGTTTTTACCGTTGCCATCCTCTCTTTCGCTTATCTCGTATGGCTGAAATAAGAGAGTATGCATTGCAAACACGTGATGGACAATCAAGTCCTAAAGCCTAGTTGGGAAAGAATAGATGCTTTTGTGCAAATGCTATGTACTTCTTAGACGTACAATCCTGGTGAAGCGGTCGTTGTCGTGGATCGTCTGGTGAGTTGCTAGCTGTATTTGTGCATCACAAAATGCTACATGTACATAGGCTCCCTACTTCTAATCGCAATAACCATATTGCAGAAATGAAATTTGGGAAATCAAATACTAGTAACAAGAGATTAAATAGCAGCATTCATCAGACAGTGTTAATACAACTATCATCACCAACCGGTGTAAATAAATAATTCGCATCTGGTTATCTCCCGAAATAAAACACTTGCCTATGAGTGCTGACGTCACACGCCCACTGCGCCTGTTTATAAATTTATATACCTTACTGATATTAGTTACTACGAGAGAAGAAAGTTTAGAGTCACGAAAGTCGTACTAGAAAGAAATCATACAGCTCACTTTACAGTACTGCCTTACCGTATTTGCAGTTTACGCCAGGACAAAACTTATTTTTGCTATGACGCCCTTGGGAGTTTGTCATTTTTATGCGATACCCCCCGCCTCTTTAGCCAAAAACTAGTTACAGTGGGTAATTCTAGCCAAATCTATACTAATATTATAAAGCTGAAGACTTTGTTTGCTTGTTTGAACGCGGTAATCTCAAGATCTACTGATCCGAATTGAAAAATTCTTTCACTTTTGAATAGTCCATTCAATCAATCAGTATCAATCTCAGGAACTACGGGACCGAATTGAAAAAATATTTTTCCGTTGGGTAGCCCATTTATCGAGAAGGCTATAGGCTATATAACATCACGTTACGACCAATAGGAGCGGAGCGGCTATGAGAAATGTTGCAAAAACAGGGAAAATTTACGCAGACGAAGTTGCACGGGACAGCTAGTTATCAATAAAAACTCTAAATGACATTTAATTTTTATGAAAAACTACGGGCAAAAACAAAATAAATAAGTACCTAAACAAAAATAGAGACATTGGTTGGCTATTAATGAGAAGAATGTGCTTGCTTTTCTAACCATAACTCTCAAACCGTTTTGAGAAGTTATGGTCAGAAAAGCAAGCACAGTCTCATGTTTTAATAGTCAAGTTACATTACTCGATCACGTTGGTACAGACAGGCAATCTAAATGTATCGCTTTGCGATTCCTCCGTAATAAATGTTGATAAACTTTCGCGATTTGTACACATTATTAAAATATATATATTACGGGTCTTAATCGCGTGAATAATTTAAGGTAAAATACCTCCGTAATAATTCCGCGATGCCCTAGGGCGACTCACACTTTGGGAAACCCTGGTTTAGGCTATAGTAGTCTCAATCAAATTTTACCCTTGTGACAATTCATCGTCGATGTTTCTAAGATGGCCATTACACGTTCAATCCAGATCGTGATCTGATCAAGGTTGCGGATCGCAATAGATTGATATATGTATTTTAATTTGGCTAGTTGAAAATTAGGCTGTCAATTCAAATCATGTCAGTCCAATGTTCGCAACTATCAGATAAAAACGTGTTCTCTGCTTTAGGGATTTCGATTTGGGATGATAGCTTAAACGTAAACTGACAATATTTCACATTAGACGTTCAATCTGGACGGTAATCATGGATCGAGATCATTGATTTTAAAAATCTAATCAAATGTCGGATCAAGATCACTGATATCACGATCATGGGATCTCACACTACGTTGAACGTGTAATAGGCGCTTATGGATGTAACTACCATTCCATTGAGTGTAGTTGTCAGAAGTATAAGCTTAGATTGTGAGGACTACAGCAACATAACTCTTTTTCTCACTTTCCCCTAAACTAAACTTCCTGAATACGAACGACCTTTTATAATACTAGGCTAGTACATTTGCTTCACTATTAGTTCTGAATTTTACCAACTCGTACCTATTTATTTTCGATCGCACTCAAGCGTGATCCTAACTACTGTGTTTTAGTGGCGGAGGGAGTTTAGGACACTATTATTTTCGGTTTCCCTATAAATTTTACTTACTAAATATTAGTTACAAAGAATCCGTATCCAATATGGAGCAAGATTTTACAATTTTTGTATCGTGACAGAAGAATTACTAACCCTTTGCCGCTAATGTTTGAACAAACTACACAATGAACTGTGTAACATACAATCTTACATCGTATTTTATAATTCACTAGCTGACCCGCGCAGCTTCATATGCGCCAATTTTCCACGTTTTCGTAACATTTTTAATTGTTGGTCCGCTCCTATTGATCTTAGCGTGATGTTATATAGCCTATAGCCTTCCTCGATAAATGGGCTACCCAACGGAAAAAGATTTTTTCAATTCGGACCCGTAGTTCCTGAGATTGCCGCGTTCAAACAAACAAACTCTTCAGCTTTATAATATTAGTATAGATAGGTACAGAGTAGGACTAAAACTCTGAAACTAAGTTTAGACCGGCCCTAAACATTCATAGATATTTAATCTTTAGAGAAAACACGCTTAGATTAGTAGCAATCCGTGTAATCATCTCTGGGCCCTCTGGGCACTGTATAAGGCGATTATGAGATAATGTCGAGTAAACGACTTATATTTTGTCGCTTGTTGAGTATTAGACATTGTTCAGCTATTTGCAGTTTCCCACTAAATGTGGCGATGAGAAGAGTTCTCTGGACTCAATACAAAATTGTCAGATCAATACAGGGTTAATTAAAATAGTAAGCAGAACAATTTGGTTGATGCATTTGTACCCAGGATTTAGGGAGGGGTTCTCGTAGTTTCGGGGGTTTTAGGTAGTACAATGAACTAAACACCAGCCTAATATGTACGCCCCCCGGGTACGACCATGTAATGGGTTAATGGATCAGTACTACGACCAAATATTTAAAAAAAAGACAAGATAACTAGCAATGTGGGATTTTAGTCCCACATTACTAGCAATCCTGTTAACCCTTCCAGCTTAGCCCAATAGCTTGTGCTAGGAGTGGGTTCACGTCGGTAGTATAATGGGTAGGATTCGAACCCGCGATCTTACGATTACGAGACCGATGCCTTAGCCATTAGGCTACCGCCGGTTTTTGAAAAATAAAAACCATATGTGTGACCAAAACAAAACGCACAACCGAGATCGATGAAGACTCGAACTGTCTGTATCAATTTTGACTCCTAAATACTTACAAGAATGATATAATAATAATAATAATAAGTGAAGTTATGTCTCTATTTTAACAAGAGTATGCGTTTAATAAGATCTTACTTAAATTCAATTTGAATATGAATAGGGACACCATTTCAGAAACAACCACCTAATGCATTCTGAATCCGATCTTTATAAAAATATGCGATCCTTTTTGCTCCATAATGAGAAAACCATTTTTTTCTTATTCATTTGTGAGTATACTCTTTTATTTGTAATAAAAACTGTATTTTTTTAAATGTAAGGGATAAAATAACAGAACTTAATTGAAGCTACAAATATAAGACTATTTTACAACTACGGCCGAATATTAAACTAAAAGGCACCGATGTCTCAACCACTAAACTACCGCCGGGTCCAACCGAACTCGTAATCAAGAGGTCACGGGTTCGAATCCCAACTATGATACTACCGACGAGAACCCACCCCTAACACAAGCAGTTTTATTTAACGATATTGCTATTTGATAGTAATGTGCGACACACATTGCTAGTTATTTAAAAAAAAACAAATCTGAGGACAGTTATCAACGCAATACCAATGTAGGTACTCGTACCTGATGCTGAATATACTCGTAAAACTTAGAAACTAGTATCATTACAAAACTTACCTATAAACATTCAAATGTACTTATAACTTGTTTCTCTGCAATATGTTCTAGTTTCGAAATGCCTTGATATTCTAATTAAAATCATATGTTTCCACAATGTGCAGAAATCAAAGGTAATTATGAAACTGTGATCATGGTAAATAACTGTAATAACGTAATATACACAGGGTTTATACACATGGTGCAGCGTTGATGCCAATTCGTGGATCAATCTCTGCAAAACCACAAAACTTATAGATCGCTCACAGACACCGAACTTTGCTCCGAAGGCGTATAGGGCCACTAAACGCCCCCGTCGGTTGTTTTGTGTCCTGAATTTCTAGTGTTGTGATGAGTTTCTTTGCCCATTTGTGTCTTGTGCTGCCCCCTCCCAGAATTATTTTGTTGTCCATTTGCTTCTAGAATAAAATCCTGCATCCCCCCATGAAGCTTTTAATCTGTAGGTACCCTCGGTGTTTTGTAAAAAAACCTTTGTTATTTTCGTTATGTTCTTTGTGTCCGTGATTTGACCGTTTATAAGCATGTTCGATTCTTGGAGTAGCCGTACTAGTAGAAGAAAAACAGTAAAAATAAATTAACAGATAACTCTTGTTCTTAGTAAAACAATTTGCTTGTACGTTTCACGTAAGTAATTGTAGTGTAAGTAATATAACAACTCCATTGAACCTAACATTAGTTTAGAATTACAATCACTCATCGTTACTTAGAAGTTATAAATTATAATCAACTATTCAACCGAATGACTCGACTAACGGACACCTTAAATTACAGTGATTATAACGAACTAACTTGTAACATGGTCTACAATCTACATAATCAATACAAAAGAAAAATTCTATAGGCGCTTTTTCATCTATGAAATTTGAGGAGTGGCTATATCTCGCCAAACACGCACGGCATTAGCTCGCATGATTATACTAATAATGTTCTCCTAACTGATTTTTACCGCGGTAGCTATTCTCTTTAGATACTAGCCAAAAGCCAACTGCTAAGTGTATACAGAGACAAGTCCACTCTAGTCTTTCACTCTCATAGTTCGATGGGACTAAAATCCGGAATAATCGAAGAGAAATCAGGCTCAGGGCCATCGGCTTAAAGCACTCTACAAGGCACGGTGAAGTCGGACGTAACGTTGGTAATCTAGAGGATCTCTCAATTTGTTCGGTAGTCAAGTCGGTAGAGTCACAGGCACTCTTAGTAGATAGCTCGAACGATGACGCTGATATCTATTATTATTTATTTCTTGCCTCTCAACAAATCGCAGGTACACGAAGATGCGATCACGCAGCTCATGTCAGCCCTGACATAGTAATAAATCTACATTATCACGGCATCTGATAATATAGTACATTGTCTTATCGTAGTTTTTATGTCATTCATGGACAAAAGGAATGTGTTAATGTTTCGCCGCGTTTCGTTTGATTTTTATAGTATATGTGCTGTTCTGACTGATGTATAAAGTACATTACTGCATAGTTACATCAGTAGTGCAAATATTTACTTGTTAAAAATCACTCCACTTTGTGTGATCCACAAATTGTTGTTCCGAGTCTGGGTGTACTTTGTGTCCGTGACTTGTATGTTTGTAAAGTCCCCCGCGACACAGGGCTTGTATCCTATGCGGGAGTTGTCTTTAAAAAAATAAATCACGCAATCTATAGTTTTTTTCTTAGGCATTGGTGTTCTATTTAGTAGTTTACCCCCATTTTCGACAAATTTAAATCACCTGTCTGACAAAATGTCACTAAGAATGAAAGAAGTGAAGCCTGATTTCAGATGTTCTTTCCCAAGAAAAATCCCTTCGAATAATAATTGTGCCTATTCTTTTTCTTCTTAACTAATTTAAACGTTACTTATTTCGGAAGCATGTCAAAATTTGACAAGTCTGAAATGAATAAGCGAGTAACGTTATTCAAAGTTGCTTGCGCTTGAGCTCCAAATTTCCAATTCTGTCAAAACCTGTCGATATTATAATTGAGTAATTTTCTTCTTAATCGACTTGAGAAGGTAATCAATTTCGTTGCAGGTCTGTTTGAAGAATTTATTATATAGTATACTAACTTTATGACGCTTTTCGAAATATCCTGTACCAACTTTTACACGATTTGAAGTCTATATTATCCTGTCTAGCCCTTTCTAAGGTTTAAAATCAAAGTTGAGAATCGATTTAGTAGTTTGGTTCAAGCAAACAAACTCTTCAACCATTATAATATTGGTATAGGTTAGTGTTACCTAGGAAATTCCCACTGAAGATTTGATATCTTGAGTGGGAATTTCCTAGGTAACAGCACTTAAATGTTACCTAACAATTTCGACTGTCGCTTCTTCAGTAAACATTGGGTTTCTCTTTTCATAGTATTTCAATTTTCCTTATTTAAATTATTTTATCCTACATGCTTGCTCTATCGCTTCCTTCCACTTTCATCATTACACGACCTAATTACCTTGTTAACATCTATTACATTTACAATTGATGCTATTTTCCTGTGCGGATGAAATCGATCTTCGCTTGCTATTGTACGGTTGGGACTAACGCAATATCACAGGAAAATCGTCATTAGGTTTTAAGGGCAGTACAAGCAGTGTGAGATTGCTAAATTGCTGAACTTGGCCCATCGTTCTGCGCACATACATACATATACTGTAGAACATCGTTGATGAGTCAAGATGAATTTCTAATTATCTACCATTAAGTTGGAATCTAAAGAGTCAATTTCTTATCTTCCTACCTACTAGGGTTTAACGATTAAATGTTGAAATCATTTCTAGTACTATGATTTATTGATTAGGGGTTGCAGTTGCAAAATCATATTGTTATTTATTATGATTTATTGCCTTCTCAAAAATCCAAGACCTATAAGGGTATCAAGCCTAATCCTCCCGTAACTCTGTCTGTCTGTTACCTGTTCACGCTTAAACCGCTTTACTGTTTTAGATGAAATTTGGTTTAGAGATTGTTTAAGTTTCAAGGAAGGAGATAGGATAGTTTTTTTATCGCGATTACCGATTATCACCATTCACGCGGGCGGATCCGCGAGCCATAGCTACATTTGTCACCACTAATTAACACTACAAATAATAAACAGTGACAGCATGAAACTTAATAATGTCGTTTGTGTCTAAATTCACGGTAAATAATCATAAAATAAAAGCCATTTAGGTACTATTACTCCCTGTGTGTCTAAATAAATATGTTAAAACAAGTAAAACCCACCTTTCATTTGACTAACAATTTACCTAGAAATCAATAAGTGACAAGAAAACTGGATCGGCCAGGTCATCCTATAATTACCGACCGGTTATTAAACACAGTTGTCACGAACACAACAATTATCGACCAACAAGTTGGACTCACGGATCGCTACTAGAACAGAAATTTAATTACCATGGTGGGTGATATTGCGAGAAATATTCTGTAGTATTACGTTTTGTTTGTTTCATTTTTGCCTTTACTCCAGCCTTGGAAGGCCACTATTCTCCGTGTCTTCATTCTCCACTATTATTAACATATTGACCAATCGATGCAGGGAGGTTCTGCTGACTGCCTCTGTGGCGCGGTGAGAGTTTATCCGACTGCTACGCAAGAGGTCGTGGATTCGATTCCCACACGGGACACCACTTTGTGTGATCCACAAATTGTTGTTCCAAATCTTTGTGTCCGTGACTTGTATGTTTGTAAAATCCCTCGCGACGCAGAGATTGTCGGGAACTGCGGGAGTCGTCTTTAAAAAAAAATGTCCTTCAGCAAGATGTCACCATGTCCTTGATAAATTACCTTCTGATCTGTTCACCCGTTTCGGTGTGAAATGCTAAAAACCATGGGCACTATTGCATATACACTATTATATACAACTTTATAATTTAGACTTCAAACAAACGGTTAGGTATATTGTGCGAAGTATAAGTTGACAAACAAAGCGGGGTCTGAATAGTTTCGCAGCTTTGATTTGCTTGTGACGCGACCGACCATGAAACTCTTTGAGCGTCCCCTTTTAATATTTGTATGTGCACATGGAAAAATACGTAATACGAATTAGGTGCTAAACACGGCGGATAGCGTGACGGAAGCGCGGGCAATTTATTATATATTTATATGAAAATGCAATATGTATCGTCGCGTGATAGATTCTTTATTTATAATTTAGTAAATTGTCCGATTTACTGCAATACTCAACGATGCGCGGTGTTATAAAGTGCAATAAAACTTATGTTTTTTTGTCAAATTTTACTGAAGGATACTCGACCTCGAGTATCAAACAACCCTATAATTTGACCACACCTTTCTATTACACATTGTATAAGAAATCTATGGTCGCTACTGTCATTTAACGTGAACTGTTTCTAAAAGGCAACATATAATTTTAAAATAAATTGCTCCCAATGATTTGAAAGTAGGTACGAAGCCGCTAATTTATAATGAAACTTCAAATACCAACGCAAGGTATCAACTTACGTGATTGGTGAAAAAAAACTTACGCGATTAGCTCTCGGGTACCAATTACTGACACTTATACAGCTAGGTCCCACTGCGAGCGAATTTACATTACGAAATAATTCGTATCTAAATTGATATGAAACTATGTCGCAATCTACATATTGATGTGAAAAATAAATTTGTTACGTCTAAATTCGTTATTCTTTCAGCTTCAGACAGCTCAGAAGTACTAAGCAGACATACCTACAAAAAGACGACTTTAATCTATAATCGCAAGGATTGAAAGTGTTATTAATCTTATTACTCCTATTTATCTTCTGCCACTTGTCATCAAATTTATGTGCAAATACTTCAAGGAGATAAGGAAAATACAGCTATATCTTAATAAAAAACTGCCTGACCTGCTTATATTTTTTAAAAAGAGAATACTATACTATATACTGTTTTACTTCAGTACCTACTTGTTAACCAAGTCGCCCATCTCGTGCCCCGCTATCAATGCGACACAAGCTCACATGCGCGGGCGCAGACGCATCGCATTCACATCTATTAACATGTATATTCCCGCGTTCCTCACCTAGCATTACCTGCTAAGATTTACGAGCCAATTATCATTTTACTCGACTAAGGTATTTAAGCGAAGCATTGATACATGCTTCTCTGCTGCGGTAATAAGCGAAATTATAAGTTCATTATAAACTTGTACATAATCTCTCCTTTTGTTTTCGAAATTTAAGTAAAAGTTGGCGTAACAAGAATGTTTTAAGATGCCTGTCGGAAAACAATGTAAACGCAAAAAGTTCTTTTGGTTCTTACCAAAAGATAGGTTGTCTTTGTTTTGTAGATGTATGCGTTTATACATGTCATTCAGTTGATAATTAAATCAGATGCATATACAAGTTTATAGCACTCTTGGGGTTCCTGGCTCTTAGATATCCGCGAGGTTAAGCAACGTAACCACTGTCTGTTCATAGATCATCCATCTATGAACAGACAGTGGTTTCACCCTTTTCAAAAATGTCACACCCTTCCGTGCCTCAGAGAGCACGTTAAGTCGTCGGTCCTTTCGCCCAATCTCTCTGGTCGTGGGGGATCTCCGTTTGATCGGGCTGAGAGGTAGGGAATAGAGAGTGCACTTGTGTCTACGCACACACTTGTGCACTATAAGTAATATCTCCTTCGTAGTTAACTAGTCTGGTCTGATATCGGTTCGAAGAGCTCTCCTAATGAAAGTTTGAAGATAAATACCTAGGCTAGGATTTTTAAATTCCCGTATTTGATCTAAATTTACTTTTTGGAGCATACCTATCCTTTTTTACGAAGTTGGACGTATGTCCACGTACGTTCAGGGGTAAAGTCACCAAACGAAAATGTTCGTCAGTTTTCAAATACACTCATTTAACGCTATGCAAGCATGTCTTACCTTTTCAAAGTTGTATATCCGTATGTTGTTTTTTTTTATTATTTGGTTCACAAAAATAACGTTCACATTTTGTTCACATTGTCATCTACTTGATGTGAACACTTGTTGTAAATTAATATGCTTAACTGTTTGACAACAGAGTTAAAATTAATTCAGACCAATATACCAGGATTTGACACTACACACAGATTTGAACTAAAACCTTTTTATTAGTTTTACAATATTGACATGTTAACGATAAGTACTGCTCTTTGATCGGGTTCAAGAAAAGTGGACTTTAAAGCGATGAACATTTTCATTTCGCGACTATCCATAATAATAATCAACGCGTAATAAATAAATTGTCTTCAAGTCCAAGTGTACCTAGATATTCCACTCCATTCAGAAGCATCCAGTCATAAACTCAAGTATGTAAATAACACCGGTACAAATAGCTATTGTAGTGATCATCGCCGGTACTTAATTAAACCGGGTCGAGGTCTAATGACGCCAACTTTAAACAATACTTGTACATAATTAATCTTTTTATCGGTAGTAAAACGATGACACCCATTATAAATGATTCCTACCGATTTAGAAGTATGAGACACGGTTTTAAGATTTCATTATATTTGTAGCTTTACTAGTTATACTGGCGGCCCTGACCGCGTGCACATTTTATAGCTTTTTTTTTTAGTCTTGAAGAGATCATATATATTTCTATATATGTAGAATGCCAAGTTCACAATCCAATAAGTAAATCCAAAGCAACGATAATAAAATTTGACAGTAAAACCTTATGGCCGCTCTTTTTAATTAATTTTTGCATTAGTTTGTATCTACTTTTTTATATTATAAAGCTGAAGAGTTTGTTTGTTTGAACGCGATAATCTCAAAACCTACAGGTCCAAATTGAAAAAATCTTTTACTGTTGAATAGACCATTTATCGAGGAAGGTATAACATCACGCTACGACCAATAGGAGTGGAGCAGCAATAAAAAATGTTGCAAAAACGGGGAAAATTTAAGCATACGAAGTTGCGCGGGTCGAGGATAATTAATCGGATGTAGGTATACATAATCGTTTATGTTAGCAAGGAAAGTGCTACAACGGCACCAGGTAGTCTGATTTAATAAAAAAATGGTGTTCGGGTATCATTCTTCAAAAGATGCGTGAATATCGGTTGTCGCTTCGATCGAACACAAAAAATTGGTTCGTTTTCGACAGTATTATACATAACCGAAGACGAAGATATTTTTACCTGAATAGGTACTCTTAAGTTCGCCGTAACTTCGCCCACGTATTGATAAACACTTCGTTTCTGACACAATCTTCTCTGATAAATGATAACGTTTATCGAATGGCAAATAAAACTGTCTTTAAGAAGAGTTTCGAGTAGGTAACGTAACTGGAAATGTTTTACATTATAAAAATAAAAGGTAGTGCCTCCTACGTATTATCATGTATGTCAATATTATACCAAAAAATACTGAATCGCTGTACTTACTTGTGACTCAACAGACAACGATTATTTCCCTAGTTTTTCTATTCAAAAATCTTTCCAAAATACACAGATAGTTTTCTAAAAACAGCTTCTTGCATCTACAACGTTTATGATCTAAGGTTAAATATCTTTCACTATGTATATTTCTTTTTAAATGGATGCGTGCATCTGACTACGCCAAGTGGCAGCCATTTCAGTATTTTATATTGAGACCCCTTGACCATGACGTCTGAGAGACCCTATTCCTATAAAATGAGTTATTGTTGAGAGTTGCACATCTTGATATTGTTGGCTTCCTGGAGAAGTTGCAATAAACCATAAAAAACGAGTTGGAAAATGGAATGATAACTAAATAAGCTATTTCAGACGTTTAAATCTTTACGTCAATAGCTCGAATGATTACTAGTTATTAGATTTACAAATATAATAATCTAGCTGACCGCGCAACTCCGTCTGCGTAAATTTTAACGTATTATAAACATTTTTCATTGCTGCTCAGCTCCTATTAGTCATAGCGTGATGTTATATAGCCTATAGCCTTCCTCGATAAATGGGCTACCTACCAGTAAAATATTTTTTCAATTCGGACCAGTAGTTCCTGAGATTATCGGGTTCAAACAAAGAAACTCTTTAGCTTTATAATATTAGTATAGATAGATACAATCATCTTACTAATTGCCTATGCTCTATAATTATTATAGAAAAAGTAATACAATAGTTAATTAAATAATATTGTTTCTTTACGGTCCTTCACAAGAAGTCCCTATTGTGTTCAATTGAACTTAATACTTTTACAAAATACTTAATACAACAATGAAGCACATTCCCAAAATCTCAGTCCAAAATATTTAATTACGGAGGCACAGTGAAACTTGTATCTTTAGTAAATTTACGCTATCGCCTAAACAAACACGCTTTTAATAACAATCTTAAACATTTGTACAACCTTCACAACTTTAATGAAATTTAGAGGAAAATATAGTACGGCCTCTTTGTTTCCAGATATCAGATTCAATCAGAAATATAACTATTTATTATACGGGAATTAACGCGCATTGTTTACCTTAAAATTGCTTGACGTTTCGACCAGGTTGCACCGGCCGTGGTCACAAGCGGACTGTCGCAGCGATGTTAAGACTCCGTCAGGCCGATGAATCTTCATCCACCCTCACTTTTTTACTTCTCGAAAAGTTTGGGTCACTGCACAGTACACTGATTTTGTCCATGTTAACCGACTGCGAAACAATACGAGGTTGTGTTTTACGGTAAACAATGAAGGTAAACAATGCGCGTTAATTCCCGTATAATAAATAGTTATAATCATGCAACGCGAAAGTTTAAATGTTAGTATGTCAATCAGAAATGTTCTCCTAACAGTTTTTCGGTCATGGTGACCAATCTCCTCAGAGAGCTCTAGGCATAAACGGGTGTAAAATTTCTCTAAAACTATCCCCTACCTATGGAACGAAAGTAGTAACGTTGCTCAACCTATTATAGTTAAGTTGATCTCTTGATCTGGTCGGTCGCTACTGAGTCACGGACCTCTCTTAATCGATTATAAACCATAGATAGCATAATACAAGAAGTTAACACAATCTAGATAGCGTTACGTAAATGGTACGATGAATATAGTTTCCGATATGGTCACGCACCGCTCACCGACTCGTGTAATTGTCCAAATTATCGACACTCCACTTCCACATGCAAGCTGGATAGAATGTAGATAAATGACCAGTAATACAGCTGAGTATGGTTGAAAACATGTAAAAACTAACTATGTATTTTGGGGTATTACTATCTGGCTTCCAAGTTTTGTCTCTAACAAAACATGGTATACAAACAATTCGACACGGTAATAAATGATCATTCTGGATTAATATTAACCTTATGGATTGCTTGACGTTTTCCCAGGTAGCTTGTGAACATGGTCGATGCAAACTGGTCCAAAAAATCATGTAATAAAATAAAGCAAGCGGCAGATAAACGTGCATACTGAATAAGTTTATGCAAAAAATAAATGAATGCATTTGTACTACTGTAACTCATCTGCCCTCTATTCACGTTTGCTCCGTATTGGAACGATTATGCAATGAGAATTATGCCCCACATCTATTCGTAACTAGGTTTTGTAAACGTATATCGTACGTATACTGATTGGTACAGATTTCTATCTTTGTACCACAGTCCTATTATAAAAAAAACTAGAGAGATTTGTCATCTCTATTGACAATAATAAGCCAAAAGACGAAGAAAAAGCTTCAAAATTTTATTTATTTATGAATTCCCTGAAAGTGTAATTCTTATATTTGTTGTTTAATTGGCTTAAGATGTTACTCTACCTGTTTTTCACTCTATTTTCCCTTCCAGGGTGAAAACTCCAAGCGAGGACATGAGGTACGTTTGTAGTGTGAAGCCTTACGCGGTCGTACTATTTTAATTACGCACTTTGGCAATCTTCGTAGACCTTCGGCAGCTTGATGATTCGTCAAATTTAAAAATGGAAGGTAGTATTAAATTTTGAAGGTTTCCGAGGATTCCCGAAGTGTATTGTTAAGATTGTACGGCTGTGAAATGTTGTGGGCTTAAAAGCGATGCTGCATGAATAGAGTATTGGTTGCAAATCGTTCAAATCATATGCGCTGCATGATAAGCGTTATCACAGAATCTTGCCTTCATCAAGGACATTCCCATCACATCTGTTACCTCTTAGGTATATCAATAAAGACAGACAGAAACGTACATTTTACCAATTTATCATAATATACTAAATTCACTTCACTGTTACTTATCTACTAAAATTACTACAAATTACCCTAAATTCGATTCAACATGCACAACCACTTAGCGACTACACAAAATGGTAGTTTACAAAATCGTTTTGTTCTCGTATCTTTGTGTTGTTCATGACACTTGTCTTTCCAAATTCGGGTCTCGTTTCAGATTTCATAGTTGCGAAAACTGAACAATAGGTATCTTTAATATCCTGAATTAATTCCAATTTAATCTTTGTCCCAACGTTTGATTACAAACGAAATAGAGAGATTTTGTATGCCAACATTTGATCCTGGAACTACAACCCAAAATTACATTATCCAGAAGTATCCTTACAATTTGAAATTGAATTCAATCAAACAAAAAGGCTGAAGAGACTATTCTTTACATTTTCTATCTATATAACAATGTGACTATCATGTGCCACCCACAAGAGCCAGCGACTGTTTCACAGAATAGCTTCCCATGGTCGCGCCAATAACATAGTTTCGAGACATCGCGGCTTTCATTCGCCGCCTCTGTCGGGTCTGCGGTTTGACAAATCATTCTTATACAGTGGAAATCGTCTAGTCTAGCTTTTCGTTTAACTAAAGTCTGAAGAATGAGAAGCTTTTATTGTATAGAAACCACTGAATGTTGTATGTTGTAGAAATTTCATTGTGATGTTGACTGAATTCGAAATTTTTATGGCATTACCAGATTTTCAATCGGAAATTTCGCTGTTTTATTATAATGTAGTCTGAAAATAAGAACTGCTGATTATGTTATTATACTAGTCAGCGGCCTGTTGGTGTGAACCCCATCAAACTTAGTCTAGCCACAGCAAACAGACAGTCAAAAAAAACTGTCAATCTATTATTTGGGCATTGGTACCATGCCAACAAACCCATTCTACATGCATTGAATTATATATACATATATGTATTGATTCTACAATATTTGTGGTATGTCAACTACGAATTTTGGTGGCAAAAGCTAAGCTCGCGTTATGATTTGATGGATTTCCACCTGTCACATACACGTCTATATAATCTATATAAAAATTATAGTGTGTTCCGTTGAGGCATTAGCTGGAGATTACTTTAACTGTATGTAATGCGACGTCAATGTTAGAGTTGAGCGGAAATTGAATCATAACTGTCTGTCTGTATGTGGTATGTACACGCTTTAAGTAGTTTAACACTACGTATCGTCACTAAAAAGTTATCTGTCGCAACGGAACGGGAATATTGTCAAAACTGGTAGATCGTTTAGTCAGGAATCTATGCCACTTGTGTGTACACATTAATATAAAAATGTTTCTCTTTCTACGTATTTCTTTTTATGCTTTGCTGTTACGTACAAACCTATTGTTCCATCTTTTCTAAATCTCATCTCTATATCGTTGTTCTCGACCATTTTTTTGGGATTTTCAGCCCGCATTCTCAAACGTAACCCAATTTTAAGATGTATCTCATGCTGCCTCTGTTATGTTAAGGTGAATTGAAGTGACAGAAATAATTTTGAGCAGATCTTAAAGTTAATTATCGCCCCTCTTCTCATATCTATTTAGTCCACCTTATTCTATCTATTCCGTTATACACGTATATGAAATTAATGTAACCCAAATACATTTGCGGTAGCTCCCAGGCTCATACTATGTTTGTGTAGGACCTTCAATAGCAGACGATGTTAATATCCCCCGCCTTAGCCAATATTGTTTAGTTGTTACCAATGTTTGGGCACCATCCTTTGTCCTTCTGCTGGAGTTTAAAGCCTAAGATTATTCTACTTAAATGGTTTAATTGCTTGTTTTCGACAAGCCTCTGAACTTGTTGTAACCAATCATCATAACGCCAAGCATTGTGAATGGTTGTGAAGGTTTTTAAAACATCAAGTTATTATTACTATATCTATGTTAGAATTGATTCCGATACCTACTCTATATAAGCCTAACCCTTAAAGCAAAATTGTAACAAAGAAATTCTCCAGAGAACAATGTCCTATTTGAAGATAAATAGTATTTTGTATTTATCTTTTTCTCTCAGACTTACAATAAATTAGATACTGTTCGTTTAGAATTGTAAAGAAACAATACGATTTCTATTAGTTAAAAGTCCCAAAGGAAATTGTTTGAATAGGTTTTCTGATCAAAGTATCCTTGTTGTAAAGGCGCACTTATTAAATCACTAGCGGACGCCTCGCGTTTTCGGCCGCGTAGTTCCCGTTCCCATGGGCATACAGGGATAAAAAATAACCTATGTCACCTGGGGTTAGTGTAGCTTCACAACGATGAAAGAATTTTTCAAATCCGTCCAGTAGTTTCGGAGCCTATTCAATAAAACAAACAATCAAATCTTTCCTCTTTATAATATTAGAATAGATAACCAATGATATTACCAATTAGGATATTTTCTCAATAGGAATATTTGAGAAGAAAGTATATTTAAACATACGACTACCTTTATTAGACAGAAATCAAGGTGAGTTTCAGAATGCAACCTACTACTGTGCTTTCATATGCTTTATACTGCCTAAAACTTGTAACTGAACATTTACTGATAAGCATTACACTGCCTGCTGCTGCATATCAAACAATATCGTTTAATATGTATATTACATGTGTTGCTAACGTAATTGTTAACTCCCCGCGACGTAACTGTGACCACAGCGGCAGGCTAGCCGTGATGGACATTTGATTGCCACAATTACTGCTAATCCCATTAAAAGCGAACACAATCTAGCTCTGATTCTTTCATTTATTCGTTCCGAATCGTTTGTGATTGTTTTTTAATTGAAACTCGATTGGTGGCTTTGTATAGGACTATAAGAATTAACTTTTAAATTGAATAGATGAATCGGTATTTGTTGGTTTTACAAAAGGTTTTCCCGAATGTTGAAGAAATTTGTTGGTGGGCGTTGTGTTGTGTAACAAAACTCTTCAATGTTTCAAAAGGTATCAATCCGCACAACGTGATTGACCAAGTCTTGTCCTGTTTCATTTGTAAGTATATCTAGAAAAAAAAGTCATCTTTATTCATTAGAAGATGCTCTTAGACTAATACGAAAGTTTTTGGACTGTAAAGTTCTGGAATAAAAACATGTATAATCCTGCAGTTTAAAACGAACTCTTTGTTTTTATCGGACAGTGGATTATCGAAGTTTGCCGACGAGCTCGCTGTAGCGATAAAGAGCTGCACGTTTTAGTGACAGCTTATTCTGTAGTTTTAAACTCTTCTGCTGGAAAATTTCGGTGGGAAAATGGATCAAGGAAAACCTGTAATTTTAACTTATAATTTAGATTTTAGACACAAATGGTCTGGAACTATTAAAATATTTTAATTAAATTAGCAACCATGAATTTGTGAGGATAGATTTATGTTTGCTACTGACGCAATGCTGAAAGAATTTTGAATAGAAGAATAATTTTATTTGCAAGAAAAGTGGTACAAAATTGTTGTTATGAAAGAGAATTAGATCATCACATTTCACCAGTTTAGGCATTGATGAAACTTTAATTTACATCAGAATAAGACGACGCTGCGTTTTTTCGTGATAGGTACCTGACATTCAACAACAAAACCTCTGCCTGAAGATAGTAGAAAATACATATCGACAAAACGAATAAAATTTCGACATCCTCACAGAGGTTTCTTATGTGACATGTATTGCTATTGTCGGTTACAATCACGGTATTGACAGCCACTGACCTAGAAAGAGTCGGAGTGGTCGCCAGGAAATTAAATGTCGTTGTTGGCTTCTCTGCTCCACCCTGCTATTTATTTTTAACTGTAGGTACTTGTGTATACGGGACCTATTTGTTGTAATTAAACTTGTTTTAACAGATTAATGGGGTAATTGTTTAATAGATGGTGTTGTTAAACAATTTTCAAGATGAAATGGGGCCTTTTTATGTGGACCACTCGGGTCGCGGGTTTCGCGAGCCTACACTCACGAAGAGCAGATTTTCACTTTTGTATTCGTTGTCTATCATAATGATTCAGAAACTGAAGTGATGAAACTTCAGTATTCAAATAGAATAATTAACTCCATTACTTTGAATTAAATCGTGTTGTAATGTTTATATCCTCCATGAGCTCCGAAACCATTATTTTTTTAAAGACGAGTCTCGCAGTAGTTTTCATGCCCTGTCTCGCGGGGGACTTTACAGACATACAATTCACGGAGTGATTCAAGTTTCAGTAAAAAATCAAAACATGATCGTAAATTTTTATTATTTGGTTAGGTTACATTAGGACTTTCAAAGAGAAGATCGAATATCTTGCGAATAACCCGAGTCGTCTTTTAAAATCTTAAATGATTACATGACTTCTCGGTTACAAAAATGCTCTCAGCAATATAATATTTTCCAATATTGCAGCATAGGTCGTCCGGTCATAAGGGCCCGAGGCGTAACACGTAATCCGGTTCGCAGGTAATAGGGGAACAGTTTTGTCACATCATTGATTCTCTCCCCTGGGACTAAAGAGCTTAGGGCTGTTCCACCCGACACGCAAATATGTTTATATGTTAATATCATTTTGACATTATATATGATAGTAAGACATCCTGCATAGGCAAAAATTGGAATAAACGCGAAAGCGGTTCTATTTGGTTATCACGTCATAGCTACAAATTCTATTTCGCTTACATTTAAACGAAAATGAGCATTGTTTCTAATTTGCACGAAAGTAGTGCATAACATGTTTCTATATTGTTGCTTATTAATCGTAGATGTATACATGGATTCAATTAAAAGTTTTTTTGATATTGAAAATAACATACAAGAGCTACATTCAATTAACTTATTTTTATGCCACGTTTATTACTGTTTTATTAACCGTACGTTAGTGTAAATATCATTAAATATAGAACTTTTAGAAAAGAAACCTTAAGGCACCTGTCCCACCGACGACGGCGAGAAAGCGAGTAGCGATTTTATCGCTCAAGAAACGTACATACTTATGCAGATCCCGTGTAAACAACAGAGATACAGATATTAATAGTTGATCGCTGACCGTTCCCACTGCCGGCGAGTACTCGCTCTATACTGCATCTCTTTTGTTTACACGAATGGAATCAACAAAATACTCTATTGTACTTTTTTTTAGCGATAAATCGCTACTCCCTCCCCCGTATCGTTGTTGGTGGGCAGATGCTTTAAGCGAGTTAACCCAAAAATATCCAAATAAGATTTTTGAAACCTTCGCGTAACTAGATTTGCAGATATGCAAGCCCCTTGTTATTGCTGAGGTAGTCATGATGGATGACCCTCGATGAGGCTCGATAGCGAGATACCGATGTCTCGTCGACTTCCGATACAGACCTCTTGTCTACGTAGAGGGTAGAGCCGCTGATTTGGTGAAGGATTTCGGTTATTGATTTACAAGAGAGAGAAGGAATAATGTTTTAAAAAAATATGTTTTAATATACTTACTCGTTGTTACTTTTTGTTTACTGTTTTATATAAAATCTAGACATTTAAAATTCTAGTATCTATTTACTGTGATTAAGGCCATTGCACGAACTCCATTTTTGCAATATGGGAGATAAATTTTGATTCGGGTGTATATTTCCCCCTTGCTATATGAATGATTTTGGTTAAAATTTGAAGATTGACGAGAATTTGCGATAAAATTGGAAATTCTTCAGCGGATGATAGCACACGCTCCGAAATCTGATTATCATATTGGAAAGAATAAATTCAAGTTGTTATTGCTATATCATCATAAATAGGACGAAGTATCGCGTCCGCTGGTAGAGAGCATTTTTACTTCTTTCGTTATTGTTTTTTTTTCTTAGTACTAGTCAAAGATATGACAAATAAGTCCATTACATAATTCTCGATAAAATTTAGACGCATTTTCTCAGATTAAGTTTTTTTTTTCAGCTACTTACATTGTTTGACTTGAGACGTTTAATTTGTTTATTTTTTCTTTTTTTTTCTTTTACGCAACCAGCGGGTGTTACTGGTAAGGTTACGTGTCTAATTAGCTAGTGTAGTGCTAGTCGATAACGATATAATTGGTCATTATGCCATTATGCGCCGCCGTGTGCGTTGTGCGTGAAGACAATGTCCGCCGGCCAGTCGTTCATGGTCACCCTTCATTTGATTATAGAGGTGTTTATTTGTAAAAGCTATGTTTTTGGATTTAAAATGTATGGCATGTTGGGATATTTTTAATACTAGCTGTGCCCGGCGGTGTCACCCGCGTTTTATTAGCCTATGTGTTAATCCAGAGTGTCAGCTAACTCCATACGAAATTTTATTAAAATCGCTCCAGCCGTTTAGACGTGAAGAAGTAACAAACATACACACTCACATACTCACAAACTTTTGCCTTTATAATATTAGTGTGATTGTTAATGTGAGCTTAAAGAGTTGAATGTGTATAGACCTCAGAACACGTAGACCGACAATAAGAATAAAAATGTTGCTAAAATCGCTTAAAAGTGAGTGTCGGTGTAATGGCTATGTTAACGCGAATGATGCAGAATGTTTTGCAGAAATATACTTATCTATTTTGTCACAATCACGAAGTCAAAATGATGGCTAAATTCTGCATAAGGGGACATTTTTAAAAACGTCAATATTTCAAAAATACCTCATTAAAGCTAAAAATAAATTGTCTTACGCCTTACACATTGCTAACAAGACATGTTTATTATAAGATATGCTTGCTAACGCTAATCACGTCCACTTAATCTGTTTAACCGCATCTTTCGATATCATTTAATATATCTGTATTAAGTGCTGTGTGTAATGATCGCGGGATTTAAATTAACTCGGCGAACGCTGCGGCGGCTTCGCGCGATTTTATCCAATTAGTGGCAACCCTACTTCCATAGTGCAGTGACGAGTATATTTACGAGAATATTAAGTATGTACTTTTGAAATACTTGCGAGAATTACTTTGCGCGAATCATAATTACCTATAGAGAAGTCTCAAAATGATTCACTTTACGGTTGACCGCAGTAAAGCTATTTGTTGTTGTGTGTCTGTGAGTGACTAATATAGAAAGAACTCAACCTGAAGCCGCTGTGTAAATTAACAAACGGGAACCCAGTACATCATATTTTAATGCCTTTAGTATATCTTTAATTTATTTGCATGCCCTATCTGAATACTATAACGTCGATTAGCGAGATCCCTTGCCGTAGTAGGATCACCAAATGATTCCAATACTTTTATTTTGAACTATATTTTTATAATATACTCGATTTAATTCCCAATAACTTTATTTTGTTACCAAAAATTATTAATCTTTTAAGTAATTGTAATAGGAAAGTTTGAAAAAAAACTCGTAATGATGGTCACAGTAGTTTCGGGGTGGTGTGCGCCTATACATGCACATAGACGTACATAGACGTCCCAGTCGCCGGCGGACGCGGCAATTTGCGACGGTACCCTCTCCCCTCTTTCCTCTCCGTCCCGCTCTCCTCTCGCAATTTTGTAATGTTTATACTGACGCTACCGCACACACCCTGTATATGTATGTTGTATTGTGTTTATGTCACGCTTTTGTTGTGTAAGAGACGATTTTAGGACACACTGTAGGTTCGTTGGGGACACCTCTATTATACATCGTTGAAGTTTTTGTTAGGAATCGATCCTAGTTATCTGTTTATGACATTTACCTCAAGACGCACATGTAAACTGAACATTGAATTCGTTACGTAGGTATAAATGATTATTTCGACACTTCACAAGACTAATTTTCTTATTAGGATTTAAAGAAACACACATTTCTTAATATTAGTTAGGTACTTTGTAGTTCTGAAGATTAGCGTTAAGTTTTCATACTTCATTGCCATTTACCATGTGAAAATAAAGAAATTGTAAGCGTCAACTGAACCTGGCTTCAATAGTTTTCAACTGTAATTGCAATTTATGTCCGATAGAAGAATTGGTCTTTTTATCAATCGTCGTAGTTGATCAGAAAGGATCCGATGAGCTATGTTTAGGCCCTTTTTTGATTAAAATGACCAATTTAGCGTAGTAACAGTAGTCACTAGTGATATTTGACCTCAAAAATACTTGTATCTTCAAGATTAGATAATCTAACAGAATTTCTTCGTTTCAGGTGAAGAAAATGGCGGAACGCGTAGCCAAATGTCGTGACGAAGTAAGCAAAAGCAGAGAGAAGTATCAAGCGGCTCTGGCCGAGATCACGGCATACAATCCTCGGTACATCGAAGACATGACGGGCGTCTTCGAGCGCTGCCAACAGATGGAGGCACAGCGGCTCAAGTTCTTCAAGGACGTACTCTTCAGTTTCCACAAGTGCCTCAATATTAGTCAGGAACCGACGTGAGTTCCCTTACTTTAGGTTTTCACATTGACTACAATATTGGTCTCCTAACCAATGTCGATTACGGCGATCAATCTAATTAGTGACTAGCGAACAACGCAGCAGATATTATAGTTCACAAGTGTATGCGCTCACTCTCATATTCCGATGAGGCGGAAATCCAACACAACCGGAGAGAGATTAGGCGCGGGACCGACGGCTTACCGTGCTCTCTGAGGTCAGTACCTCAGAGAGTGGTGGCGAGGAGTGTGACAATGTTCGAAAACGGTCACTCATCTATGGATTGACAGTGGTAACGTTGCTTAACCTCTCAGATATCTGGATCTGCTCAGTCGCCACTCAGTCAGGGACCCCTCTCATTCCATTGATTCAGACATGCAATTATTTCAATTGATAATTCAATTTTTAAATATAACTACACTAGCTGTCCCGCGCAACTTCGTCTGCGTAAATTTTCCCCGTTTTTGCAACATTTCTTATTACTGCTCCGCTCCTATTGGTCATAGCGTGATGTTATATAGCCTATAGCCTTCCTCGATAAATGGGCTATCCAACAGTAAATTTTTTTTTCAATTCGGATCAGTAGATTACCGCGTTCAAACAAACAAACTCTCAAACAGCTTCATAATATCTACTAGTATAGATTACAAAAAAAAAATCCCGTTGATTCTTATATATTGTACTTATAAAATATGTATACGTGGATGACAGTATATTGATGTCACACCTTACAGTGCTCCAGTGCATATGGGAACATGCCCAAAGGTGGTGCAACCTTGATTGAAACGTCAAGCATGTCAGGCCGAAGTCTTAAGCAAACTTTAATATTTTCTAGCGCGTTCCAACGGACTCTTCCGATCGTTATCACACCATTCCCGGGTGAAGGTGTACCAAAGGGGGTGCACTAATTTTTTTTTTGTTGTTTTTTCTCAAAATATGGAATAACATGGGTTTCAAAACCAAACTAGCAAAAAAAAAGTTGTGGACCCCCTTTGCTACACCCCGACCCGACCCATTCCCGGTGCACATGAAATGGGCACTTCAATAAGAAGATCATTTAGATTAAAGTAGCACATACTCAAAAAAATTACAAAGACCATTTCCACCGACAAAAAGATACCTAAATAGATATTTAGGCATTCACATTACATCTGATTGCTGGAAATGGGTGCGTTTACTAGTGCCACCAGTACCAGTTATTGTTTTTTTAAATTTTAATGTGTAATTCTTCCAAAATATCCCTTATCACCTACCAATATGGAACATTCCAGATTACCGCAAATATACGAAGAATTCCACCACACGATAAACAACGCTGACCATCAGAAGGACTTGAAATGGTGGGCGAACAACCACGGCATCAACATGGCTATGGCATGGCCACAATTCGAGGTAACACACCATACATTGCTGGCTACACTCCCCGCCTGTCGTAACGCCACTCTACTTCTCCCACTGAGCAAGCAATGTATACTATTCTATGCGATTCAGTACTCTGCATCTTATTAACTTATGCTTTAGGCAGGTCTAGTTGCATTCAGTTCTTAGGTATGCATTTGTTTTACAGATTTTTAAACCATGTGTGAAAATACTACAAAATAATAAATACACATCTATTTATAAACAAACTAAATAGCTAAACAAAATCTGATAAAGCAACTTTAACTAAATAATAATATTTGTCCTGATTCAATATAAGGTAAACCATGGTTTATCTGTCTGTAGATGCCTTATGCGATAGTGTTACTATGGGCATAGTTATAAATTTAGTATGAAATACTAAGCATGCCTAAATAGTTGACTATTCTAAATTTTCCTTACAATATTATTTAGTACCACTATTATTATATTACGTTATTTCTAAATTTAGTTTTAGACCCTTAAATAATGATCTTTCTAGGTGGCCACATACTGTAAAATGCTATATGAAATAATTTGAAAGTATACTTCTAAGTCGTTTTTAAAACAATATAATTCCACCTTTCTGTTATTTAAATATATAAAAGACTGCGATAGAATGAAGACTGACTTTTGAGTTAGGTGGACTAAAAACTGTATTGTAAAAACTACTAAGTATATAAATATACTTGATTGAGTGAGACAAAGTATATTTCTATCACTCTTCCTGTAGACAAAATGATTATTACATGAAATTCATACTTCACATTAAGCGACTGAAAACTGTAGAATTACAAGCAACAGTATGCAGCCACCTCGCTTGTAGCAACCGGCCTTCGAACCCCCGGCCCCAGCTATCACAAGGCCCTCTAATACCTCAACAAACATATTTGATCCAGATACCAGATAGTCACGTCTCGGCAACCGACACTTACCTCACAAAACTTACTTATTGCAACTAAACTACGGATATCCTTTAAACAGGCAATCATTATAAAATATACCCGTACTCTTACGTAAACTATTTTTATAACTACAGGTCAAGTTCGACACGATTGCTTTATTTAAAATTCTAATTAATGTTGCAATAATTCTCCAGTTATACTTTTTAGACCGCATCAATCTATTTATAATATTCTAATTAAAATAAAATTATTGCGTTTCTTCCACGGTTTATGGTAGGTTAAAATTCAAATTAATTTAATAATTCATGTCAAGTGTAAACTTAGCAGTCGTACCGAATTAGGTCAAGTAAAATTAGCTACTGAACAAAAATACACAAGAATTAATTACTGTTGTTTTAAATTTCGAACTAAATATAACGTTATAACAAGGACGATGACCCATCGACGGATCCGATACCTAACAAATACTTGGTGGAAGCGAGCGAACTGGTCGCAAGAGTAATAGCGACCGCCCGGGTGCCGCTGCAGCGACCGGTGACTATCCACTGGTCGGAAACAACCGCGGGCTGGTCGCAGTCGTGGTCGGACGCGATCCACCGCTTGAGGCTCGCCCTACCACTGATGTGCTTCGGTGTGGATGAGCGAGGGTCGTGCCGGGTCGCCCCTTCGGTCGCCAGTAGCCAGTGCTATGGAGGCAGCAAGTTTTACAACAACCCGCTGATGGTACGATCACGGTGTAGGTTCGGTGGAGATGAGCACAATCTGCGGTGAAACACGTGATCAATACAACGTACTTGTGTTGGCAAAACTGTTGTATTGGTCATAAATATTCTTCGTGTGAACAGATATTTGGAAGCACGGCTTTTTTTGTTAGGCGATGAACAGGTTTCATAGGATGGAGTGAAAAAATGTTAACTCTGGAAATAAAATTAATTGATACATTCGACCAGCTAATACTATTACTATTAAAAATAGTGTCATCAGCATGTCAGTAGTTTTATGTGGTTTCATTTATGTAAGTATATTTAAAAAAATACTCACTTTTCCACAAAGTGCACTGTACATCGCCTATCAAAAAGCTAGCACTGATACCAATCGACATTTGTCACGATACTATTTGCAATTGCACCGGAGGATCATTGATGGAGTCCCACGAATATACACCGTGATACATGAAGTTACGGAACAGTTTTGTTCATAGATGATCACTGCACCACTCATGGAGCAATCACACTTGTACGACGACCGACCTGAAGAGAGCACTAAAATTAAAAAAAAATTAAAAAAAAATTAAAAGACAATCGAGAATCGACTGGTGCAATTTGTTCTTTATTTGAATTAGTTGTCAAAATCAAACATTTGAATTTGACAGATGATGTTGCAACGTTAAAAAAATTGGACATGAATGAGACATTCACTCATAGTCACACTCATCCACACTGAAGTACGGTATGGTAGCAATGAATCAACAAAATACTCAAATTAGAAACGCACGCAATATCACGGGCCAACGATAATTGGATTAAATAGTTTAGGATTAAATCAACACAAATATGAATTATTTTGATTATAATGTAATAAAGAATAATTCCAATGTCATTCAAAAACTGAAAAAAAAATATTGAGCTTAAGCTTTTAATGCAACTACGTAATTTTTTTTGACAGTGATCCTAATACTTAGGAAAAAAAAGCAAATGATGTGAGAAATGTCGGATAACCCTTCACTGAGGAAGAGCCGATGTGATCCCTTTTATTTTAGTTTTTTTTTATTTAAATAATAGCATGTATTTTTCTTTTATTTCTTTCCTCCAACTAGAACCTCCTTGCAGATAGCTTTACCTTCTAACGTTCACCAGCTTTCTATGAACGTGTTATTTGTTTATCTAATTTTTTAATTACTTTTTACTTTGAGTTTGCATTGCGTAGCCACACGTTGGGAATAATAAATCAGAAAACTATTGATTTTGAAATCGTACCGTAAAATAATATTAAAGTTTATTTATTATTTTTATTCTTAAAAAAATAGAATAAAAAATAAAGTTGTATTAACAATACAATTTAAAATTTAATTGTATCTATTAAAATTTATAAATATTTTTTGGATTATACGCAAAAAATGCGTGTACGTACATATAAGTATACGCTCTGGTTATGTATACGTTATTCCCAACGTGTGTGTACGCTCGCCATGCCCGCTTGTGACCGTGTGTCGGTGACCCAGGAGTACACGGAGGAGTTCCGGGACATCGCGAAGGGCAAGTCCAAGGAGAGCCTGCCCACCGGGCCCATCACATTGCTCAACCAGCGGCCAGTCAGCGAGGATGTACGTTACACCACCATTTTGTTAACGACCACGTTTTACGGACCACAGCGATGGAATTATGATTACTTTGTTTCAAGATAAAAAAATATTAAGAATAAATTATAAATAATGAAGAAATAAACAGTTCAGTTTTCTAATTCCAAGTTAATGAAATGTTAATAAATAGAAGAATATCTGATATACATTGGTTGGAATTTTGGACTTTTGATTTAAATGACCGATATTTGAAGCTTATGGCTGGTGTCTAGAACGATCAAAAAAAGAAATCAATGCTGAAGAGTTAAATCATAAAACCAATAACAAGATAATATGTAATAGATATGCTGATACAATAAATATAATTTTTAAATGTTTTTTATGAGTCTTAATAAAAATATTTTATTTTAACAATTTATCTGCAATATTTTCTTTGGTAGCCTATAGCCTTTTTGTAGTTAAATTAATTTAATAGATTTTATTTTATCCAACCCATTTTTTCGTGTAAAATGTATTGATAGATATCAAAACTTCATTAGAATATTTTTATTTGATTGTTCTAGAATTCAGCAGATAAATTCATAAATTATAATTATACAAAGTAGCCGTCATGTACGTAATCACCATCGCTGTATACATAAGCCGTGGGCACTCGCCTCGCCGCGACCTCCGTGCGCGAGCATGAACACATCCTGCTCGTGAACGCGTCATGCCGTCATGTTCACCTCAGTATATGTTCACTAAGGACCTCTCCCAATTACGTATCTACCGATAACTGGCTGTTGAATAGCTAACTCAAGTATCGAAACTAACATTTTTGCGTTAATGTCAGTTCCGCTGTTGGAGTTAGGTATTTTAACAGACAGTTAACGATAGATAAGTTATTGAGGCCGGCCGTAAACGATTCAAATGAGAATGAAGATAAACCGCTGGTTTGGACTACCGTACAAGCTTTTTATTTATATTTTTTGTTATTTAGTTTCAAGCATGACTCGGGTCTAAAAGTAGTTTGTTTTGAAAGGGATGAGGACATTCTCATTTTAATCTATATTAGTTGTAAGCGCTTTATTTTTATGTATTTTTATTTGTTGTTCTTTGATATCGATGTTGCATGATGGATGTCGCTTCGATCTACAGTTTATGCATATTGGCATGAATTAACAATATAACACACGATATCGTAGTGAATATTTATGTGATATATATTTTTTGAACGTTATATAAGTAAAGTATATGTTTTAAAATATTGATGAAATAATATTGAATTAAATTGTCTCTATATTTATTTTTAAATTTAACGAGTGGGATGACCAACATTCTTATATCAAAAATATAGTTTAAAAAAATAACCTGGTGGTCTACTCTAATTCAATAAAAACTAAGTTTTGACCAAAAATGAGGTGGTAATATACAAAGCCTATTCAATGTACTCGTTCCTGAAAATTGTCTATGGGTTCAGACTTCTCGTGCTTTTCCAAAAATTAGTTAGAACAGTCACCGTAAACTTAAAAAAACGAAGTAAAGGAAAATTCATGAATTTCGTTTTAAAGAAATAGAGTAGGCCACTGGTTGTCCCACTCGACAATATGAATTTGAACCTTAATGTGATGGGAATACGGATGGTATTACAGGAGCTGCCACCGATCAACTCTAACAACAAAGTGGTGAAGACTGCCAACCACACGGACGCAGCGCCGCCCCCAACAACAACAATTCCCAACAACACCGCGAACTCCAACAACGCTACAGCTAACAACACTATCGATAAAAAGACCATCAGCGCACCTATTGCAGTCACGTAAGTATTATCAACAATCTAGCCATATCTTCTAATTATATCCTTTTATGATCCAATTAAAGAAAATAGATCATTATTGCGTTTCACCTCAAGAACTTCCCCTTGAATATTGGGCAGTAACCGTTAGCAATGATAGTCTAGTTTGCATTTCAATTCAATTGGGTAGTTGACTACAATAAAAGTATATTATTTTTTACTAATCAGGTAATAGTAGATCTTAAAATGCTCTAAAAATAACTGTTCTTTTACATTTTAACATGTTTTTGAATTTCAAAACATGAAAATAAATACTAAAAGTAATGATTTGACGATTGGAACTTATTACGTCATAGATTTCTATTCCATACACATTTCTACAGAGCTTGTCGTTTCGACATTTCATAAAAAGAGACTGATTTGAATTGACAGTCAACATCCCTATTATAGACATAAGACAATTTATTGAGATGCCTTTGGCGATAAAGCAGCGATGATGAAAAGTCACTTGATTGGTTTATTTGTAGATTTTTTTTCCTTGACTGTTTTCGTTTTTTAAGTTTCTTATTGGCCGTGTATATATATTTTTAATGTTTAGATCGTCTTAGTTATTTTAATGTCACGGTGATTGATTAGTGTGACTCGATTCGTGAAACTAACATAATAATTTGTCATTTTTGTTTGCGTAAGTCGGTCAGAAATCCAATGAAGATTCTATGAAATGTAAACTTAAAAAATACCTACTTTAATCTTAAAGATATAAAGACTGAATTCGCTTACCAAGTAAAATATCATTAAAACTGATTTTAATGCTATTTTTCTAAAGATAAAACGTTTATGGCTATCGGAATACACCTAACAGTATAATCCTTTCACTATCCCTACCTATCCCATTCCCACCCAGTATCGAACACTTGGAGATATTCGGTTGCGCCCCGGGCCAGATCCCCACCGTGGTGGGCCCTTCGTTCGGCGAGCGGCTGGTCCGACTGGCGGTCCGACCCGACAGGTGCAACGGGTCTATGTTCACCATCACTGATATGACCGATCGGGCCATTGGAACGTTAGTTTTTTTGACAAATGTGTTGAAATAAACATAAAATACCGAAAGTATCTAGGTTCATGAATCATGAGGTAACCTTTAAGCTAGAACAACATACTCAAATATCGTTCACGGACAGAAATATCAAACTCTTCAGCAGTGGCGGATCCAGTGGGGGGGTGGGGGAGCTATAGGGCTCAAGCAAAATCTTTCACCATTCACCCATTCGATTCGTGTAAGTGGTGCAACAACGGCCCTATCTGAATCCGCCACTGCTCTTCAGATTTGTTCGTAGGCCGTTCCGAGATTCAGGCTTCAGACAGATCTATAGAGCGTACTTTGGCTTAGGTCAAGCTTAGCTGTTTACCGTTGACTTTGTTGACATAATGTTCTGACATTATGCTAAGCTTGCACTATGACCAACAATTTCAACGGTCAGGTCTGCTTTGTCAAGATTTTCTTCAAGTTTGACTGACAGTTGAGCACCAAAGTACGCTCTGTAGAGTTCAGCCTCAGTGTCCGCGAGCGATTGCTGGCTATCAAGGTGAGCGCGCATTGTATGGAGGTTATAATCTTTATTTTCGGTATTTTCTGGTAATTATTAGTAGTAATAGATACATTGTGTAATGTAGTTAACTATTTTATAAATGAAATATATTTTTGCCGCCTGATTCGCTATACCGTCATCTTGCAGGATGTTTTCATTTCTATATGGGTTTATGTGAATAATTAGTTTACTATTAGGATCCGATTCATTGTATTTTAAATCTTACAATGTCAGTAGGTGAGGTCTCACAAGAATTCTCATTCTGCGACTTCATCATGTCCCTCCTTATTCATAAAAAAGTACTTTATTTAAACCTTTGTTTTTTATTATATTTTCAAAATAGAATATAGAACAAAACATTAGCTAGTTAAAATACTGTTATAAATTATGAAAAACAGTATTTTAGCTGCGTTCCCCTGGATTATACGATATACAATAAGCCTCTTCATCTTGAACTTTTTACCTGACTTTAAAATTTATAATAGGTATATCTCTAAGTTCAGTGTGCCTGCGGATCCGACTGATAAAGAATTTCTTAAAAGATATAATTTTAGCCATAATTAACATTAATTTATATCACCAACAGCAACGGCACGGCCCCAGCTCCCAAGTCCAACAAGACCTCCCCGGCCAAGGACAGCACGAAGGGCCAAGACAACCCGTTCGATGAAGACGAGTGGGACGAGGAGTCCGGCGGCGCGCTCACGGACACGGGCGAGCCCGGCGTGCCCGTGCGCGCGCTCTACGACTACACCGGCGCTGAGAGCGATGAACTCAGCTTTAGACAAGGTATGTTTTATATAAGCACGACCAGATAAATAAATAACTAGGTTTTCTACCTGGTAGGGGCGCTACATTGCCAATTTTACTTGCAACACCGTCACAACTTGTGACCGACATTTTCAAAGATTTCAAAATTATAGATTTAAAGGTGCACAGTTTAGACGAATACCTAAAAAAAGGTTAAGTAGCAGTTGATTTAATGTGACGATGATTTATTTCCAGGAGACCTATTTGAAAAATTAGAAGACGAAGACGAACAAGGTTGGTGCAAGGGACGGAAGGACGGGCGAGTGGGGCTGTACCCGGCCAACTACGTGGAGCCCGTGGGACACTAGCCCAGCGCCGGACACACTACACACGCGTCTGACATCCCGACGTCATAGCGCTACGAGTGGATAGACCTGACTGAACAACCGCTAACTTGTATCAAAAAGTTCACACATAAATCACTAGATGGCGTTGTTATTTTCTTGTGGCAACACCGGTTGCAAATAAATAAACTCGAGATATCAAAGAAAATTACGAAGTAAAACAGAATGGGTACTATGTATTATGAAGTGATAAATATAATGTTTAAATAGTAGATTATAGTCGACTGATGTTTAGCTGGCATACCCGTACATACAATGTATGTATCGCTCACGCTTTCGCCTAGATATTAATTCGTATTGGTACATTCTTGGAAGCTCTAAGCGGTACCAATGTGACACCTAAAGCTTAGATGAAATTGCACCTTGTAGAATATATAATTATAGCATTTTTAGATCAACTTCGATGTAAATAAAGTACAGTTAGTGGTGTTCGTTCATTTCTACGTCCAACGTATTAATCATGTATTAGACACTAGTCCCACCGCTAGCGATTAGCGAGAAGCGAGTAGCGATTTTATCCCTCAAGAAATGTACAATAGATGTATATTGTAGATCTCGTACGTGTAAACAAAAGAGATGTAGTTTAGAGCGAGCACTCGCCGGCAGTGTGAACGGTCAGCGATCAACTATTAATATCTGTATCTCTTTTGTTTACAAGTGATCTACATAAATATGTACGTTTCTTGGGCGATATAATAGCTACTCGCTTTCTCGCTGTTGGTGGGACAGGTGCCTTAAGTTATGAAATTTTAATCATATTGTGACGTGACAGCCTATAAAATTGATTTGTTTTATATTAGCGAGTCACGATGTTAGTCATTATAATAGTAACAGGTTTTAAGTACATTCAGCTATAACATATATACGTGTTAAAATAAATAGATAGCTATAGACGTTAATTTCACATTGTGAGGGGTAGCCGTCAGCTTTAATACGTCTTATGAATGTCACCCGCGCGACATCGAACCCCGACCTTCGCAGTACGAAGCACTTTTTGATGTATTTAATGAGACGCTTTTCTAAAAACTTTTGGACCTAAATTTTTGTACATTTCTATGTGAAAAATTAATTTCAAATATTTTGAGTTTAAAAAGTGAGACGGTTTTGAATATTTTTGGATGGAACTCTTTGTAGGTACAATATGAAAACCAAAAATTGTTTACTTGTATGTTGTAGTGACACTGCGTGTCCGCTGTCGCAGAGCTGTTCCCTAATAGCGCGTAGTGGGCTGTAGGGACCCTGGTGACGTCATCAGGGTCCCAGGTGTACCGACTATCGAACTAGCAATAATGTGACTGCTACTGTCGACTATATATATCGCTTGTATATAATTAATGTAAAGAACAATGTTTTGACTTAAGCAAGATCGAACTATTATGTTACAAGTTTTGAAACGATTAGTTGAACATAGTCGGTGCATCTTCAATATATCTATGAGGAATTTAGCTAAGCCAAAAAAAGGACGCCAATTTAAATAATTAGGTAACAAATGCGTTTAGCCGGCAATGGGATATATTTGTTGTGATATTACGGTTGGTACACGCCGGTGACACTGCACCGTAGTTGTGTTTATGTATATACACGATTATTATGTATTTCGTCGTGCTTATAGTATATTTATTTCCCATTGTACATAATGTAAAATGCATTACAGTGTATGTAAGTGGCGAGGGGCGCGTCGGACTGAACGAAGGCCTAATTTTGCGTAGCGGCCCGTTTTCTAACTTCCAGTTTACATTGCACGCGTGCCCCCCGTTTAGGTTAATATTACTATAATGATTAATAATATATTACGAGAAATGTGTAATCTTTTATTTTTCCCTTTTATACCTCGTTTTAAATATTGTTGTATTGTGTAATTATTGTGTGGGGAGTGGTCACGTCATTGTCGTGTCGTGTCGTGTCGTGTCGTGTCGTGTCGTGTCCGGCTCGGTGCGGCCGTCGCTCTTAGTCCGTAGCTGTTTTGTTTTCATTGTTATAGGTTCAGCGACCATTGTGAGAAATTCTTTGTATTATATAATTATCAAAGAGGGTGGTTTTGGACCACATATGTTAATATATTATGAATATTGGTAAAATAAAATTGTTACATATGGTATTTTTGTGTTTTATTTATGTTACCATACCATTTTGAACATTGTTAGTTTTATTTCTAAAAATATAACTAGTAATGTGGGCCTTATAAAAATCTCACATTACTAGCAATCCTGTTAACCCCTCCAGCTAAGCTCAATAGCTTGTTTTAGGTTAGGTTTGGGTTCACGTAGTATAATGGGCAGGATTCGAACCCACGACCTCACGATTTCGAGTCCGAAGTATCTAAATCTTTTGGCATATTTTGATTCCGTTATTGCAGTTTTCGAGCTAATATTCTAACTAAAATACTGCTAAAGTTTTATTTTAAATTGGTTAAATATAACTGTAGATACAGTTTAATCTCCGTATTATTAGCCGCGCCATACGGGCGTTAATGACATTGACGAATACGGAAACCGACCAGTGGTACGCTAACCCAGCCATACATATTATTATTAAACGTTCACAATCATCCCTTATAGTTGATAGTGGAGTAAGAAGGGGAATGGCTCTCAACGGGTAATGGCGCTCACCTCTAAAACTCGGTTAAAATTGTGTTTAGCAACAAGCCACATCACTTGAAGTAGAAGATAAATAGCTCTAATGGGTTGCAACGCGTAGTAAAACCAGTCAGCTCGCGACACGTGACCATAAAGTGCGTTTATTTTTATGCGGCTGTGCTGATCATATTTCGGGTCTAATACACAGATCCGAAAATTAGATCAACGCAGCTGCATGTATCCGTAAGTCTAGAATTTCAATGCCTGATATTATTGTTGATATCACTTTTCTAAGTACTGAACCATTCTATTTTGTGGTAACATAATCATTTTTAACGATAGTATCTAAATGTTTTTAAATTTTAAGCTAAATTTAAAATAACCGTTTGGGGTTATAACCCTCATCTCAGCGCCATTACCTCCTTTACTTCTTTTTCTTATAGAAATACCCAGGTATCGCCAAAAGTGGCCTGGAGCGTCCTCTCTTCTATGTTGTAAAACTGAGGTTGAAGAAGGAATGTCCATAAGGCAAGCCAGTTCCAGTGTAGTTCTAACCAGGAACTTCTTGGCCGATAAAGACGATCTGCTGAGCTTTTCGCGTGTGCTTTTGTGGTATCGCTGTGCACCTGCGGCATTAGTATGAGCGGCATTACCTAGAATCAAGAGCAATGACGCTCAAGGCTGTTTTTTTTATATTTTTTTCCTACTGCCAATAAGTCAAGCATATTGTGTTAAAATGTATGGTTACTATTAGTTTAAGTTATTATTTTAAAATTTGAAATAAACCCGATATTTTTTTTAAATACAGCTTGTTTTCCTTAAGTGATCATCTAGGAACTAGGCTTCCTGGTGGTCAATAGTGGAACAAATTAGTAGGACTAATAAGAACAAATTAGTCCTACCAATTTGTTCGAGGAAACACCCCTCCACCACCCCCGGCTTAACCTAAAGCTCAGAAAATAAAAAAATAATGCATCTTCAATATATCTATCAGGAATTTAGCTAAGCCAAAAAAGGGACGCCAATTTAAATAATTAGGTAACAAATGCGTTTAGCCGGCAATGGTATATATTTGTTGTGATATTACGGTTGGTACACGCCGGTGACACTGCACTGTAGTTGTGTAAAACTCTAACCTAATTCATAATAAACAAATAGATTAGCAGACGTTTGATGAGCATTTTATTTCATTCCATTTTCAAAATCCAACAGAAACTCGATAGTTTGAATGCTCATAAAACGTCTGCATGTCTATATTATGATTATGGGGGTTAATGTATGGGGAGTAGAACCATGTTGGGTTTATTTGCACGTAAATGCGTTTGTGCAAAAGTACTCGATAAATTTTGTTTGGTTTTCTAGCTATTACAGATATTGATAAACTTTCGCGATTTGTTCACATTATGAAAATATATATATTACGGGTCTTAATCGCGTGAATAATTTAAGGTAAAATACCTTGTTTATTGCCCGACGTTTCGACCGTATTGGCGTATACGGCCGTGGTCACGGGTAGACTGCAAACAAGGTATTTTACCTTAAATTATTCACGCGATTAAGACCCGTAATATATATATATTTTCATAATAATAGAGATATTTAAAGTTATATAACTTCGCATTAAATAATACAGTTTGTAGTATTTTAATAAGTTTAAATAATCTTTAAGAAATTAACATGTTTTGCATAAATTTAACAAAGACGCCTATGATCAAAAGTGAGTATACAGAAATCCCCTGGTTGATCTTATTTTTTTAATTATTCAGATTCAGACAACAGAATGAAAAAAAAAACCCATATTGTAGGCATAATGTATGAAGCTGTGTGAGTGGCGCCGAAATTGAAAATTCAAAGGACCTACCACTTAGACCCTTTACAATTTTAAACTATCCAGGTAAAATATATAAAACCAGGAGAATTTGATTATGATGATAATAATAATATTTTGGGACAACTCACACAACGCCATCTAATCCCAAACTAAGCAGAGCTTGTACTATGGAAACCAGACAACTGATAAACATACTTGTATATTTCTAAATAAATACATATATTATAGATAAATTACACCCAGACACAGAACCAAACCATCGTGCTCATTACACTAAGTTTTGTCCTGGGTGGGGATCGAACCGACGACCTCCGGTTCCGGCATAGCAGTCAGGGACACTAACCACCAGACCATTGATAGATTTTAATCTATCGCAAAATAATGCGTTTAATTGTAAAAAGCTTTAAGTTTAAAATTTTTCGACACTTCGATATCCCTAATAATAATCTTAGGGATTAGTGGCTCGAAAGAAGTGGAATGCTCCTTAAGGAGTATCCCACTTCGAGCCACCGAACAGAACGAACGATCGTTTGGAATTGACCTTTGTAGGTGTTAACCAATTCTCCACGGAACGAATGTACCTTATCTAAGCCTCGACATATAATATCTAGGGACAACTCACACAACGCTATCTGATCCCGAACTAAGCAGAGCTTGTACTATGGAAACCAGACAACTGATAAACATACTTATATATTTCTAAATACATACATATTAGAGATAAATAACACCCAGACACAGAGTAAACCATCGTTCTTATCACACAAAGCCCACTTTTCCACTTTTAATTCTACTCCGCAAAAAAATATTTTCCACTCCGTTTTTTATTCCACTCTGATCCACTTCTGTAATGGATTAACATTTGTTTTTACCACTCCTTTTTATGGTTCACTATGGTATACTTTTTCGAATATTTTGTAGCATTCACTTGTTTCTATATCTGATATTTTATTTGTTTTTACCGATTTTCATTTGTTTTTGTCGATAATAATTTGTTTAATATTCATTTGTTTTTACCAATGTTAATTTGTTTTTACAAATTTTTCATTTGTTTGAACATAGAGGTGCATTAAAATTATTGGTACTCCAATTTTTTTATTCTACTTTCACCGTAATGGGTAAAAGTAGAATCAAATCCATCAAGGGATCAAAGTGTAACAAAAAGTAGAAGTCAATCCAACGATGTGTAAGAGTCACTGACCTCTATAGTGTGGAAACATCCATCAATGGCCATCCATTGATGGAACAGATGTTCAATGGATCGAAATTAAATACTATAAGCTAGATATCAAGAATTATACGAAGCCATTTTCGTATCATCATAGATAGCGTCATCCCTTAAGAGAAAGTCATGGGGATAAGGAAACATCCAAAAATAATAACAAATGTCAATTTTAAAAATCTCTTTATTTGATGGAACGCAAGTGCACTGTGACAGGCTGTCCGCAGCCTACTGCCGTACATTGTGAACAAACTTAACATAACACAGAAACTTCAACATCTAAGGATATATCCTCACTAATATATAAAATAATAATTGTGATTTTCTGTGACAAGTTATTTATTAGCTATTAATAATAATTTCAGTCATAAATACAATAATGCCGCGCTAAATAATGGTTAACACGTATTGCACGGACGACGATGAACGTACAGCAATAGGCTTGTGTTCACATCTTGAGGTTACATAACGGTTTAAGCCAAGCTAAACACTACATTAGGTACTGTGTTTAGGGCAACTGCTCTGACGTGGTTTACCAACATTAAATCCTTAGAAAAGGTATATTTACTATAATATAGGATCAAAGCATTAATACAAGATCTAAAAGGAAGTCATGGAATTTTCTAAATAAGCCTAACTTAGAAACAAACCACGTCACAGCGTCCCTATACTCTCAAGATACACTTCTTGCAAAATATAAGGCGAAATTATATAATTATGTTTAGTAGACAGTGTAGCGGGCGACATCAGGCGACAACGCGACTTGTCGCACAGACACGCGACTTGTCGCAACATGAGCAACGTTATGTGCACTTTGTGCATATTTGGCACAAGTAATCTCTGCGCGATTTCCATAGTCCTATATGTGGTCATGAGTTTATGATTGTAACGATATGAAGAGATATTAAATACTTAGCAGTAAAAGTGTTTTATATGTCAGTATTTCAGTTAGCAAAGAAAAACGGGCATCTGAGCCTAACGACCAATAAAGACAAGTGATATGTCATCAGAAACAATTTTAAGGCAAGGAGTTACTTTGAATAAGACTGGAAGTTTGAAATATCTGTGAAAAACATACAAACTTTCAATAGAAGTTTATTTCAAACATAAATAGGTAAAATTGCAAGATGTAAAAACTTGGTAGAAAGAAAAGTTAATATACTGCAATTCAATTTTTTTTTTATAGACGTTTAGATGTCAAATTGGTTTTCAAAGTGTTTTTTATTTAATTTTGAACCTATAATACAAAAAAACAGTTATGAAATAAGTGTATCATTTTATTCTTATTTTTTTCCAAAATTTCCAAATAACCATTTCAGCCAAATATCGCATATAGTTATTGCTTACTTGGCCGCAGTCTTGCCCTTTTAAATATATGTATATGTAATTTAAATAGTACGTAAACTTACAAAATATCGCTACAAGCACGAACCAAACCGAGACCCGCGCACACAAACATATCTCGCCCGTGATAAATGCATTACAGAAAATAACAAAAGTTCATATTTACAGCAACTACACATATGTACATAAATAAAGGGGTCGCCCCCACCCTGATATGTGAAACATAAACGTGTACTTATTTACAAATCATACAAAAATGAGTATGTAACAATCCTGTGGCTCGATTCAAATGAGATTCGCGTACAAATAATTTTCTACTAATATTATAAATGTAAAAGTTTCAATTTAATATAATTGAGTGTTTGAATGTCAAGTCAATCAATAAACACGTATTTTATAGTAGTTATTTAAAACTAAATGATTTGACACCAGAAGATAATGACATCATAATTTTAAATTGGGATGATGACTACAATTAAATACATTTATTTTCAAAAGTACGTCATACTGAGATCTGAATAAATGTGTTATTTTATCATTTAACGTCTGTAAGAATTTACAATCATCAAAACAAATACTAGAAAATCCTATTCCATATCCTGAGTTGTGACGTCACGCCTCAGTATTCCATACTATTTTCTAAAAAATGTCGGTTTGACATTTCATAAAAATACGAATTATTTAACTTGATATTCAAATACCCAATTTTTACTTGACCACGCCCTATTTTCTGATCGCATTTGGATGAAATTAAGCACACAGAATGCGTGCTGGAGTAACATAGGCGCGGGGAACTGATATCCCTCTGGCTAAGGTCAGTATATAATGTCATATACTTTTATATTATGTCGCATATATATAATTGCGGGTGAAACTTCACGTATGTCATTGTCATGGCGCTTGATTCAGTTTATTAATCAGATGTACAATCAGCAACATAAGTTACACAAAAAATTGCATTAGACAAAAATTGAATAGTAATTTTCTTGTTCAACCATATTATGAGTTGCTTTAAAGACCATATAGTTCAGCTACTTCTATTGCTGACTGTATTTGTTAAAGATGTTATATAACACACTGTAAAGTTCCACCGCACATATTACAAGTAACACTAGGTCTAACAACATAATAATACACGAATGAACCGAGGACTTACAACAACACGTAACACAGCATATTTACAATTTCATATACGTAACATAACGTATACACTAAATAATATAAATATCATCGCGTCTTGCGTCTAGCGAGCTAACGAGGTACCGGCAGATAAATGCGTGGACTTACGACATTTCAACTTACACTTCGAAACAAATGTCAACAACATAAATGTAGATTGTTTTTTATATGTTGATCATAATCATAATATCATCAAATATATGACTATGTGTATGATAATCATCAATTCATCACAAAATGGATACATGTAGAACTTTAATATGACACCATGAAAAGTAATATTTTTATTTTTATAAATATTTCTGGACATATCTGCCGAAGAACTGATGATGGCCGCGCAGTTTAAAAGTAAATTGACGAGTTATGACAATATATATATTACGGGTCTTAATCGTGAATAATTTAAGGTAAAATACCTTGTTTATTGCCCGACGTTTCGACCGTATTGCAACGGCTCATATGGGTTTTCATAATGTGTATAAATCGCGAAGGTTTATCAACATTAAAATTGACAAGTTTAATGAGTTTGTTGTTGAAGTTATTAAAAGCTTTAAGTAAATAGATAATAGCCTCATTAGTCGTAGTCATTCAGCCAGCTACAGTCTACAAGTCACACATTTATCTAACGGGCCCATATCCACCTTAACCACCGAGATCATGGCATACAATCAATGAAAACATCATCAAAGCTTATAATCTCGCGAGTGCCAAGATACGAACAATTTACAAGCTTGTATCAACTCCATTATATCTAATTATAATAAATAGAAACGTTGGAACAATTTGTCTATAGCATTTGTCAGAACTTTTGTTTCGACTAGACTGTCGTTGGCATCTAGCCGGTCATTGACAGGGTTAACACGGGCTTATATAGCAGGATAGCACTTAATAAAATTTTCCGGAAAATATAGAGATATACGGTCATCCGAATATAAAAGAAACCAGATATTTGGTCTATTTCATTTACGGGTTAAATATTCTAGTAAAGAAAATAGGTTCGAAAAATGAAGATGAAAATGAAGGGATTTTTTTTGAGTTTGGCATTCTTTCTCATCGATGTTATCGAAAAAGTTAGAATCTTTCTTGTCTCATCCGTCATGGTATAGTTAAAAAAAGCAAATATTTTTGTCATTGATTTAGATATTCTTTGATAATTCAACGTAGTTTAATAGCTCTTAATTTATATAACCCTGTCGAGTTGTATGTTGAGTATTCGGCTGTAAGATTTTTATAAAAATAACATCGATCTTGTCCCATAGACCCGAGCCAAGTCTGTAGCACTTAGACATGAGTACTATGAAATTAATGTCATAATGATCGTCATGTGACACAAATTTTATTATATTTCATCAAAGAAATTATGACTCACTTCGGTATTCTGACCACGTCTTACCACTACATCCCGATATCGATATATTCAGCATCGATATTTCTATTAAATCGATTAATCGAGTCGTCCAAAGACTGTCGTTATATCTAAAGGCAGATATTCCTCAGTGCTTCCGATCGTTCTAAAGTTCGTTCAATTTTTGCTTTTGCAAGCCGTTTCTTTTAACACCGAGTCAACTTGTCAATAGGTATTTAAATAATATGTATAATTATATACTATTTAATGAGTACGTTCATTGTAGACACGCCTGTAGCTTCTCGATCCACTCCTGCGCAGCGTTCGCGTCGCTCGCGCAGAAGTTGTACGTGCGACGACTCGTGCGCAACTGTCAACGTATATTATGTAAATTATGTATATGTCGATTTACCCGAAGAATAAAATTACATCTTTTTTTTATAATAAAAAACGACTCCCGCAGTAAGGTACAAGCCCTGTGTCGCGGGGGACTTCACATACAAGTCATGGACACAAATTACACTCAAGACTCGGAATAACAATTTGTGGGTCATACAAAGTGTTGTCCCGTGTGGGGATCGAACCCACGATCTCTTGCGTAGCAGTCAGATACACTCACACCGCGACACCGAGAGGAAAATATCTACTCCACAGGTGAGAGATTTTAAGTCGGATTTCCAAAAACATTGTAGCTATTTTCTACACGCGTTTAACACACTTCTACAAACAAAGACTTGTTAATAATACTGTGTTAAGTGCACGTAAAAAAATAGACAAATTTTGGCAAAATCCAACTTAAGTCGCTCTCCTCTGAAGTAGAGATTTTGCAGTTATAACTTTGTTCTTAGTAGATCATAAAAAATATGTAAGAAAATATTAATCTAATTTTATCATTTTATATTATGTTGGAAGTCTCCCATGGTACAAGACTTGCATAATAATGCGGGAGCTGTCCTTAAAAAATAGTTGTCATCGTCTATGCTACTAATTTATGGAATAAAGTATATAACTTACATCAAAGAACGATCTATCATCACACTTCTTGGGCGGTCCCGGCGCGGCCGCAGCTTGCGTCACTGTTATCACTTCCGCTAAGTCTGAAAATAAAGAAATTATTTCGTTAAAATCATAATAAATAATCTAATTGCGGGACAATTTTTGTTTCAATATTTCTATATACACATGTAGGAAGGTGTAATCAAAGACCCATATTCATTTGTCAGTAACAGCCACGCTCATAGTTTACACATTTGACAATAGGAAATATTTATGTACTTTTTTTTATTCTTCAACAAAACTTAACAAAAAATATAAAAACAGTTCGAGGCATCCTAATAAATTTAAAAAAAAAAAACATTGGAAACATCAAATTTTCCAAGATATGCGAAAATACTTAAGCAATTAAGAAAAGATGAAGTATCTTTAACATATTTTGTTTTGTATTGTTGTGAAGATCACTTTAATAAATGTATATTATAATTATAATCGTCGAGGTTTCACGTAAATTCTTCGAGAAAGATACAGTTATTTAATTCAATACCATAGAACATTGTGAAAGAACAGGAGGAAAAGGTTATACTAAAGTTAAAGAAATGTTTTGTGTCTCATATATTCAGTTTCAATAAAAAACGTACCGACTAAAAACTAAACGTACCGCCACTACTATAGAGAAGTAGTGATATTATTTTCTAATACGGGTAGGTAGAAATATCACTACTTCTCTAAATTCTAGAATTCTAAAATTAATTTATCTGCAGGAAAAAACATAGAAACACAAATAAAAACTAATGTTCTCTGTTAAAATTGTAGCACAGTACAAATATCGACATCGATAAACGACTGAACGTGTCATGTGACGTCATGTTTCGTTTCGACCAATAGTGTTGCGTTTTGCAAATTTGAATTTCCGTCCATCATTTTCCACATTTTAAATATGATTTGCAATTAATGAATAACTAAATAAGTAAATTATTATTTAGGAATATTGTCTGTTTTATTGTCAATAAAGATTCATTCATTCATCATCGATGTACTGTATACTCGAATTTCAGATGGATTGTTTATTCATTGTCAACGCGAATTTGTCAAATGTGTACACTTAGATTGTGAGTATTTAATTTATTTAACAAAATATGACTATTGCAATATAGGTATACTCACCAATAAAACCTTTGCAGTGCGAGTCCTCCATTGCATCGTAATACCGCAGTTGATGCTTGATCGAGTCTAATACGAACCATCTGAAAAACACGGAACAATTGTTTATTTTTACAGCCAGTGGCGGAATGCAGGTTGTATGTTTTTTTTTAATTCGATCGGACAGCTAGTACAATTTAGAAGCTATTTAAAAAAACATAACAATTGAAAGTAATTATAAAAGAAAGTGAGAGTATAATAATAATAATAATATCTTGGGACAACTCACACAACGCTATCTGATCCCAAACCAAGCAGAGCTTGTACTATGGAAACCAGACAACTGATAAATACCTATACTTATATATTTCTAAATACATACATATTATAGATAAATAACACTCAGACACAGAATAAACCATCGTGCTCATCACACAAAGTTTTATCCTGGGTGGGTATCGAACTAAAAACATGGAGTTGTGAGTAGTTGGCCACATTTTTACAACTTCCTGCCAGGAAGTTGTTGGAAGTTCCTGGTCAATACTGAGGCCACTGTGGCGCGGTGGGAGTGTATCCGACTGCTATGCAAGAATTCTAGCAGTTGTAAAAATGTGGGCAAACTACTCACAACTCCAGTAGTATTGACCAGGAAGTTCCTGGTCAATACTGAGGCCTCTGTGGCGCGGTGGGAGTGTATCCGACTGCTATGCAAGAATTCTAGCAGTTGTAAAAATGTGGGCAAACTACTCACAACTCCAGTAGTATTGACCAGGAAGTTCCTGGTCAATACTGAGGCCTCTGTGGCGCGGTGGGAGTGTATCCGACTGCTATGCAAGAATTCTAGCAGTTGTAAAAATGTGGGCAAACTACTCACAACTCCAGTAGTATTGACCAGGAAGTTCCTGGTCAATACTGAGGCCTCTGTGGCGCGGTGGGAGTGTATCCGACTGCTATGCAAGAATTCTAGCAGTTGTAAAAATGTGGGCAAACTACTCGCAACTCCATGTTTAACGTCAAAATACATTAAATATGAGTTAAAGTTTCATAAGGCCACGTTTTTGTAAATCTAACATTAATTGACATTGCCAGAATTTAGCTGAAAAATCGCAATTGGATGAATATTGACCTTTGTTTCCATCCCTTGAGCAGTGCACCTCGCTTGTAGAGATGACCCTCATGTGTTCTGTTTTCAGCTACGTTGGATGAAAACTGTTCATAGTACTGCTGCGATGATGATTGTAGGGTTGAGTGACCTACAAATTACAAATTAATCGGTATTAATATGTCATATTGCCTTAATGTATTGATATACTGAGACCTTTAGAGTAATCGAGCTATTGGGTGTAAAGTAATTGATGACGCGCTGAATTGAATATTTGAATGTCAAACAAATACCTAATTTTGTTTAAATACATATTCTTTATTACTGTGAACACTACCATGGAGACTATGCATTTATAAAAATCATCATCATCATCATCATCAACCTATCGCAGTCCACTGCTGGACATAGGCCTCTCCAATTGCACGCCACTTTGTTCTATAATTATAAAATTGTTTCTATCAAATTACTGGGTTTCTGGTGAATTCCTTATAAATAAAGGTTTGAATGGTTGAATAGTGGTGGGCCATTTTCATATCATAACACAAATTTATATATTTGTACATATATACCGCAGCGTATGACAACCAGGGCCCCGGGCCCCATGTTGTCCTCGAGCTAGATTACAGTTTGTAGTTTTGTGTGTGTTTTAAACTAGCAATGTAAGATTGGGTCCCACATTACTAGCAATCATGTTAATTCCGCTAAGTGGCTTCACAGTAGTATAATGGGTAGGATTCGAATCTGCGAGTCCGACGCCAGACATTAGGCTACCGGCGCTTAAGAGCGCAATGTTAGTGTGTGTGTGTGGCGTGGCGTGGTATGGTGTGGTGTAGTGTGCGTTACCGGCGGAGAGCGGCGGACACAGCGCGTCGGCGTCGGGCGGCGGCGGCGCCTTGTACTTGGTGCAGGGCGGCGCCCACGCGTCGGCGCAGCGCTCGTGGCACGCCGCGCCGCAGTCCACGCAGCGGACGCCCGTCTGCAATACAACAACATACATACATTACACCCTTATAACGAACTTTACACGGTTAATGAGCTCAACTATGAAAACTTTATAAAAACGTTACAGGCGACTTCGCAAATAGGTTTTGATAATGATCCATTGCTGGATATAGTTCTCCTAATTTACGCCACAAAACTCGGCCCCACAGCAGGTTCTGGCAGTGGTCGCAGCGCGCGGGCGCGGCGGTGTGTGTGTGTGTGTGTGCAGTACAGTACCTTGAGCGGGCCCCACAGCAGGTCCTGGCAGTGGTCGCAGCGCGCGGGCGCGGCGGTGTGTGTGTGTGTGTGTGCAGTACAGTACCTTGAGCGGGCCCCACAGCAGGTCCTGGCAGTGGTCGCAGCGCGCGGGCGCGGCGGCGGGCGCGGGCGCCCAGCGGTGCGCGGGCGCGGCGGTGTGTGTGTGTGTGTGCAGTACAGTACCTTGAGCGGGCCCCACAGCAGGTCCTGGCAGTGGTCGCAGCGCGCGGGCGCGGCGGTGTGTGTGTGTGTGTGTGCAGTACAGTACCTTGAGCGGGCCCCACAGCAGGTCCTGGCAGTGGTCGCAGCGCGCGGGCGCGGCGGTGTGTGTGTGTGTGTGTGCAGTACAGTACCTTGAGCGGGCCCCACAGCAGGTCCTGGCAGTGGTCGCAGCACGCGGGCGCGGCGGTGTGTGTGTGTGTGTGCAGTACAGTACCTTGAGCGGGCCCCACAGCAGGTCCTGACAGTGGTCGCAGCACGCGGGCGCGGCGGTGTGTGTGTGTGTGTGCAGTACAGTACCTTGAGCGGGCCCCACAGCAGGTCCTGGCAGTGGTCGCAGCGCGCGGGCGCGGCGGCGGGCGCGGGCGCCCAGCGGTGCGCGGGCGCGGCGGTGTGTGTGTGTGTGTGCAGTACAGTACCTTGAGCGGGCCCCACAGCAGGTCCTGGCAGTGGTCGCAGCGCGCGGGCGCGGCGGCGGGCGCGGGCGCCCAGCGGTGCGCGGGCGCGGCGGTGTGTGTGTGTGTGTGCAGTACAGTACCTTGAGCGGGCCCCACAGCAGGTCCTGGCAGTGGTCGCAGCGCGCGGGCGCGGCGGCGGGCGCGGGCGCCCAGCGGTGCGCGGGCGCGGCGGTGTGTGTGTGTGTGTGCAGTACAGTACCTTGAGCGGGCCCCACAGCAGGTCCTGGCAGTGGTCGCAGCGCGCGGGCGCGGCGGCGGGCGCGGGCACCCAGCGGTGCGCGGGCGCGGCGGTGTGTGTGTGTGTGTGCAGTACAGTACCTTGAGCGGGCCCCACAGCAGGTCCTGGCAGTGGTCGCAGCGCGCGGGCGCGGCGGCGGGCGCGGGCGCCCAGCGGTGCGCGGGCGCGGCGGTGTGTGTGTGTGTGTGCAGTACAGTACCTTGAGCGGGCCCCACAGCAGGTCCTGGCAGTGGTCGCAGCGCGCGGGCGCGGCGGCGGGCGCGGGCGCCCAGCGGTGCGCGGGCGCGGCGGTGTGTGTGTGTGTGTGCAGTACAGTACCTTGAGCGGGCCCCACAGCAGGTCCTGGCAGTGGTCGCAGCGCGCGGGCGCGGCGGCGGGCGCGGGCGCCCAGCGGTGCGCGGGCGCGGCGGTGTGTGTGTGTGTGTGCAGTACAGTACCTTGAGCGGGCCCCACAGCAGGTCCTGGCAGTGGTCGCAGCGCGCGGGCGCGGCGGCGGGCGCGGGCGCCCAGCGGTGCGCGGGCGCGGGCGGCGGCGGCGCGGCGGCCAGGCGGCCGCGCACCAGCACCTCCAGCGTGCCGCGCTTGTGCCACGCCAGCGTCGCGCGACGGACCACGCCCGACGACATCGACGAGTTGCGCTACGCGTTACCAAACAACAACAAACATATGTCAAACTAAAAATTAAGGTGGCCACTGACGATACGTCCATTTAAAGGACGTATTCCGAATGGATGTACGCAAAATTATAGCACCATTGACGAAACTTCCATTTGAATGTACGCAAGAAAATTATACTAAAGAACAAATTTGTTCTTTTTACTTAAATACTCTCTACTAAATTCAAAAGAGAAAGATGGTTAGTTGAGTTACCATAGTAACAGAAGGGAGGTCTCTTTCTAAACGAGACGACATGATAAACCCTAGGCCCAAAACTTTTCTTGTTCAAATGAAGTACGTTTTTGATATTCACGATAAAATTTTGACAGACGTCCACCCCATTTAATGTAATAGTACTACGTACACAAGGTTCACTCCCTAACAAAAGTCAGGTTTAAGTATAAAAATATACCTAGACTCGCCAGAGCTACCCGCCAAGCTAAATTGAAACTTATAACAGCGCGCGAACCGTGAATTTTCTTTGCGCGTCCCCAGTTTTAATAAATAATAAATATTTATTTAGGTACTTAAATGAGATTGTAGGTTGATATAATGTTCTTAATTATGTTAGGCTTATGGTACTTTTTTAAAATCTACAATAGTCATGTGGTTGAGTACTGTTCTCCCAGATAGGCTACAGGATAGCATGTGGTAGGGATAAACAGTCCCGTCCCTCGGAATGGTTTGGTTTACAATAGCACGTGGTGTGAATTGGACGATTGTGAGATTTGGGTTTAAGTGTATAGTTTTTATTAACTTAAGGTTATTGTAAGATACTAGTGTGTGTCATGTGTTATGTGTAAATGTATGAGTAATGGATGTATGTTTGGTTGTGTGAGTAGTGCGTGTATGTGAAGAGTAAAGTTTTATGACCGAGCTGCGAAGTCTTCGAGAGACTTCTTGTCACTTGAGAAGATTTTGTACCTAGTTAATTTATTAGTTTTAAGATAATTAAGTAGATTACGCATTACAAACATACAATTAGCATTTAAAACATAAAAAGTCCAATTGTCGTGTATTCGATTCCCACGGGTGTAGATATTCATTTGTAAAATCCTATCCGGTTCCTAATATTATTTCTGGGTAACTAAGGATTTTTATTTTAACTATTAAAATAATACCTAAACCGCGGAGTGATACTCCCTGTTAATGGATCCAGTATGCACATACGTTAAAAAAAAATCTTAAATAGTACATACTGTTCACATATTTTAATTAAAAAAATCGAGGCTTAGACTCCGCCTCGCTGCTGCAAGGCTTGTAACAAAGGGGTCCAAATCGCTTGTTTTAAATTTTATTGAAATTACGACTTACTCGCACAAGGAAACAATTTTGTCTGTAGTTAGTGGAAACCTTAGGTATATTAATAGGAGGGTTGAAACTTATAGATTTAGATGGAACGTTTAGGCTATTTTTTTCCAAGAGGTTAGGACAATCAATTTCACCTGATAAAGTTTTTATAATGGTACAATCTGCTATTTGTTTAGCAAGAGGTAAAAGATGAAGTTTTTTGCACATTTCCAAGTAGTTCGCGAAATAATATGGAATCTTTTGATGGTAGCAAACATACTTGATAAACCGTCTTTGTATAGCTTCTATTCGATCTATGTAAATATTGTACACCGGGTTCCAAATGTGAGAAGCATATTCAAGATGGCTTCTAACGAATGTACAGTACAATATTTTAATGGTTTTAATTTTTTTTAAACAATTAGATATTCTCATTATGAAGCACTGAGATTTAGATGCCTTGGTAATAATTGAGGTAATATGGTGGTCAAATATTAATTTGCTGTCGTGGTGAACTCCAAGATCTCGAATGTGAGTAGTCTTAGGCAGCGTTACGCCACCTAGGTTATAACTATAGTATGACCATTAGTGCTGTGCACTCCCTGAGGTATGCGCGCGGTGAGACGGGGGGGTTAGAATCGGCTGCTGCGCTGTCAGTGCGCCGTCAACGCTTGTGACGGCAGGTAGTGTTATTTGTATCGGACTGTCTATGTCAGACGCACACGAGATAAATATTCAAAGATGGGTCGTGCGTTATCTCGTGATATGAAGACTGTCATTTTTAAGGTGGCTGAATATTTTAAGAAAAGAAAAGCAGACAAAGAAAGCTTTGAATTTAAAAATGACGTGAATATTGCTAAAATCGTTGCGGAGGCTACGGGATACAGCAAAAGAACCGTACATAATGTGATTTCTGCGGGCTATTTATCAATTGAAAATTCAAGCCAATTAAAATTTCAATCGCCAAAAAAACCAAAAGTTCTAAAGAAAAAACACGTTGTGGATGATTTTGACCTTGGAGTTATCAGAAGAAAAATTCATCAGTTTTACGAAGTTGAAAAAAAAATACCAAGTGTCCGTAAGTTACTATCAAGTTTGAGACAGGATGGCATATTGAATTGTGGACGGGAATATTTAAGACAGCTTTTACACAAAATGGGCTACCGTTACAAAAAATGCAAATCAAAGAGACATCTCCTTATAGAGCAGCCTAATATTACAGTGTGGCGGAAATAATATCTTACACAAATCAGAAATTACAGAACGGAAAACCGAAACATATATTTTCTTGATGAAACATACATCAACGCCAGTCACCATGCCAGCAAATGTTGGCAATCATCGTCAGAACCCGGTATTCATGCTGATATTGGGAAAGGACGGCGACTAGTAATACTCCACGCTGGGTGTCGAAATGGCTTAGTGGATGATACATTGACTATATTCAAATCCGATGCTAGAACCGGTGACTATCATGGAGATATGAGCGGACCTACTTTTTATAAGTGGGTAGATGAAAAGTTAAAAGATAAGTTGCTGCCGAATTCTGTGGTTGTAATGGACAACGCGTCTTACCACAGCGTTCAGATTGAGAAGAAACCAACTATATCAAGCCTCAAAAGTGAAATGCAGAACTGGTTGCTACGCCATAATGTAGAATTTTCAGGAACCATGTCAAAGGCTCAACTGCTACTTCTTATCAAAAATACACAAAAAGAACCCGTGTATAGAATTGACGAACTCCTGAAAGCCAGTGGACACACTGTTCTGCGTTTACCTCCGTACCATCCAGATTTAAATCCAATCGAGTTGGTCTGGGCTGATATTAAAAACAACATAGCCCAAAACTATATTAATTCTTCTCTAGACGAAAAGATAATCTTATTGGATAAATTGTTTTCGGAATTCACGGCGGAAAAATGGCAGAAATGCGACGATCATGTCCAGAAAAATGAAAATGATTACTGGAGTCGCGATAGTAGGTTCGATAATGTTATCGATTCATTCATAATAAATTTGCAAGACTCTGATTCAAGTTCCGGTGGCGAAGAGGAAGATGAAGATGATGACGAAATGGAAGATGAAGTTGAAACAGAATCTATGTCAGAATAACTTTCGTTAGAATATATAATTGTTTGTAAATATAAAAAATGTTTAATAAAACAAGTCCTGTTGTGAATTATAACTTTCAATTCTTATTTATCACCTGCATATTTTTAATAAAATATGAGTATATTTGGGTTACATTTTAATCAACAAAGTAAGTATATATTACAGATAGATAGCCTCCGACCAACGCAACGTCCCGCCACAAGTCTTGCCTTAGAAATGCAAACTGATATCGTAAGATCTGTCCGACATGTATCGACCTCATGTGAACTCATGCACTTTTTTCTTCGCCCCCCACCTCGCCGTGCATACCTCAGGGAGTGCACAGCACTAATGGCCACACTATAGTAGGTATGATGCTACGTTTTCGAGTGTAGCTTACCACAGAGCATTTAAGAGGGTTTAGGTCGAGTTTATAAATTTTGCAATAATTTTCTAGACGCTGTAGATCGTCCTGCAATCCAGTCATATCGGCATTAGATGAGATGGAGCGAAAGATCTTCATGTCGTGAGCAAAGCATAGCAATTTAGATAATTGAAGACTCAGGCTGATGTCGTTTACATAGACTATAAAAAGTAGGGGGCCCAGCAAAGACCCTTGTGGGACACCACTAGGGATATAAACCTAGCTAGAAATAAAATTGTTTAGTACAACTGCTTGGGACCTATTGCCAACGTAAGACTTAAACCATCTCAAGTCTCCTCGTATTCCTATTCCGTATAGCTTGGATATTAGGATGCTATGATCGATTCGGTCAAATGCCTTAGAATAGTTTGTGTACACGACATCAACCTGACTACCCTTATCCATCTCAACTGAGATATACTCATTAAGAAGAATGAGGTTAGAGACAGTTGGCCGACCTTTAATAAAACCGTGTTGAAGAGGGCTAAGAGAGACTTTCAGAGCCGAATAAACTCGATTGTAAACAATGCGTTCAAATATCTTAGCTACAATGCAAAGCTTAGAGATAGGCCGGTAATTGGTTACATCCATTTTAGACCCTTTTTTGTGGATTGCCGTGACGAATGCTGGCTTCCATATCCGAGGAAATCGTTCCTCGGATATGAATCAATCTCTGATATGGAAAATCGCTCTCATCATGCCAATGCATGATGAGAGCGATTTTTCATAGAGAAGTGTTAATGGTACCGCGATAGAAAATTTTCATGAAACAACTAAAAAAAAATCTGAAAGCTAAAAACCATCTTGATTAAAATCAATTTTGATAAAATCTGAGTTAGAAGCGATATACGTAATCATCATAAACACACCTATTTTGCGAAGACTATGCGATTGTGCTTTATTAAAAATAGGTTTCAGTTATTGTATTAAACCTTTCTTCACAAGGATTTTATTCTTTAACACAGAAAACCAATAACTTATTTTTATTTTTTTTATTGGTTCACAAACCAGACAATACATTTATTACATACAATAGTTTTGATACTTATAAATAAAATATACACATATACAATTATGTATGTCCTAAAAGAGTGAACACAACATTCTTTGTACTACATACATATTACTTCTCAAAAGCTATAAAGTAAAAAAAATAATTTATAATAATAAAATAAGTTACATAAAAACCAAATTTACATACTTAGAGCTCTGAAAATATTTGTTTTTGCCGTGTGTAGAGTGCCTGAGAAAATGTTAAATTGCTGTCTTATGCCATTGTATCCCGAGAACATGCGATAGAGGGGAGAATGTTGCCCTATGTTAGTTCGGCAATGAGACGTAGCAAATGTTCGTCTATTGCATAAACGACTACTCTGACGCGGAGCAACAATTTTTACTCTCTCTAGCAACTCTTCGCAGTCAATGAAGCTATTAACAACTTTATACAAGTACATAATATCAATAGCTTTTCTTCTACAACTTAAAGTAGATATATTATAGTGCTTTAGTCGCAACTTGTATTTATTAAGAGCTTTACTCTTGCCATCAACATAAGACAAATGATACATGAAACGCTTTTGTACTCTTTCAATCTTGCTTGTATATACTTCGTATGTTGGGTTCCATACAGGACTCGCGTACTCTAAGATACTTCGTATAATGCAATTGTAAACGGGTATTATGATATTGGAGTCTTTAAATGATCTGAGCTGCCTCGAAATAAAACCAGATCAGCGAGATGCCTTTTGTACCATATCATCTATAAAGAATCGGTAATTGAGTTGTTGGTCTAAGATTACTCCCAAGTCACGAATAGTTTCTACCTCTCCTAGTGGTACATTCTGTATATAATAGATGGCCTGGAAAGTATTTCGTTTTCTTGTAAATTTTATATGTTTACATTTATTTAAATTTAACACCATCTTGTTTCTCTTGCACCATTCAGATACTGCCTCTATTTGTTTCTGCAAATGACTTATATACTGGGTACTTTCAATCGTTCTATACAACTTTAAATCGTCTGCATACATTAAAAATTTGCACTGAATTAGATTTGCCAAATCATTTACAAATATAAGGAAAAACAGCGGTCCTATATGGGAGCCTTGCGGTATCCCCGAAGGAATAACATTTGTTTGTGATTTAAACCCCTGGACGACAACGATCTGAGAACGGTTACGCAGGTATGATTCACACCAACGCAATAGCGATCCATGAATACCCATATGGTTTATTTTGTCGACTAAGATGTCATGATTAATGAGGTCAAATGCCTTGCTAAAATCAGTGTATAAAGCATGTACCTCCTTACCACTATCCAAGGCTTCCGAAATATCACTGACAAAACATAAAAGGTTCGAGGTTGTAGATTTATTTGGCAAGAACCCTTGTTGGGCAGAATTTAGCTGCTGCTTAATGTGGCCGTATATCTTTTTTACTACCAGTGATTCGAACACCTTTCCAAATGACGAGAGAATAGATACAGGGCGATAGTTTGAGATATTTGCTGAATCGCCCGTTTTATGTATAGGTGTAACACGAGCCTTTTTCCATTGACTTGGAAAAATGCCAAATTTTAAAGAGTCATTGTATATTAGTGACAGTGGCTTAGCCAGGGCAATAGCGCACCTTCCCACAAGAATGGGAGGAATGCCATCCAAACCACTACCTTTATTGACATTGACGTCGCAAAGAGCTTTCTAGACCACTGTCTCGCTAAGGGTGAGTTGAGAAAAAGATGGAACATTGTTTACATCTGTTATGTCACTAATAAAGGGAGTGGAGTTAATAATGCTGTAAACCGCATTAAAATGGTCCGCAAAAAGCTCATTTATTTGCTGACCACCATAAGCATGTCTCTGTTCAAGGTACATGTGGTTGGGTAAAGAATTGCTATTACTTTTTAAATTGTTTATGTAAGTCCAGATGTATTTAGGATTAGAGCGAAGAGTATTGGCAGCCTTATCTTTAAAGCGTTTATGACATTCCTTAATCATAATTTCACATCTTTCTCTTAGTCTTTGATAAGTTAATTTGTCCATCAGGTTATTATATTTCTTATAGCGATTATGAAATTTTGGTTTCTCCTTAAGGCATTTTATTAGAGATCTATTGTACCAAATCGGAAACCTAGAACTAGCTCTTCTAGAAAAAGGGGTGTGATTTTTAATGATTTGATTAAGTGTTGCATAGAAAGTATCTAGTTTGGCATTAACGTCATGATCTGGTATATTTTGCCAGAATTCGGTCCACTGTATTGCTTCTAAGTCATTGATTATGGCTTCAAAATTGCATCTGTGAAAATTTAACAACGGGCTGTGATCCGGCCTAAGGCAATCATTGACCTTAGGAGTTTGAATTTGTATGTCAATGGCAGGATGATGAATATCAGGTTTAGTGAGTGGGGCAACGGATTGGGTGACCTTAATGTATGTAGCAAAATTTGAGAAAACTAAGTCCAAAATACGGTTATTCTGATTGAATATATGATTACTCTGTTCTAAGCCTTGAAATGCCATTTCTTCTAGGAGCTTATTTTCAAGTACGTTACTACTTGGCAACTTAATATGAAACAACCGCGAAACAATGCAAATAATCACTCTAAACCATACAAACAACTTGCTGACTGAAGTATTCGTGACATCGAGTGTAAATTGACATCAAGTTTTGTTCCATCAATAGCGATGCGTTTTGGAAATTTGTGAGGAAATTTAAAATCACCCACTTTTTAATGATAAAATTTCACTATTGAATTACGTTAATTTTAAAAATAATTATATAACTTATGTAACAATAAAAATTACAACATAAAATTTTTGTTCATTTTGGAGTCACCTATTCTATAAAATTTTACTTATGATGACTGAACCGTGTCAAAGTCTAGGAATCTATACTAATATTACTATAGATTCCTAGTTTTTTGTTTGTTTGAACGCGATAATATCAGGAACTACTGGTCCAAATTGAAAAAATATTTTACTGTTGAATAGCCCATTTATCGAGGAAGGATATAGACTATATAACATCACGCTACGACCAATAGGAGCGGAGCAGCAATGAAAAATGTTGCATAAACGGGGAAAATTTACGCAGACGAAGTTGCGCGGGTCAGCAGGGTAAATTACAATATAATTTAGTTACTTATTTGGCGCATAAATACTTTGATCGACTTTTCGTTGACTGTTTGTTCGTCTGTCCATATGTACTCTATATGTATTTTACTCAAAAACTACACAATGTATATGGATGAAATTTGGAGTATCGGTGTTGTATAAAGCCGCTACTTAGTACGATTAAGTTTTGTTTATATTCCAATTGCAAGTAATATTCTGTTAATTTGATTTCAATTTGTTCAGAATGTCACTATAATTTATTATTCTTCACTAGTAATCTAATTAAGCTGTCAAAAAGGACTTCGTATTTGAAAGGGCGTATAGCATAAATACAAGAGTTACTATGACAACGAGTGATAGATGTATTTTAAAGATTCAAATTGTCTGCGAAAATGCGTGCATTACAAACATAGATTATTACTACAGAAATGAACTCCATAACAATGGTCTAAAAACTACCCCATTGGATTGTGTTACTGATTCTGAGCAAACTACTTTCAGGTTTGCACTATACGTATAAATCACGGCAAGTCACTCGTTCTTTTGGCACCGTTATTGTGTATTGCGGGACAAATAAATGGGTACATAAGCATCAAGTTGTAATCCAGAAGGTTTTTTTATCAACTGTTTTTTTTTATCTTATTTTTCAACATGATATTTAAGAGAGATTTAATAACAGTGTTAGAATGAATCGGCGATTTTCTTGAATGTGTGAATATTTTATATGTAGTAATCAATATTTTATTTACAGGTAATTATCAATGGCGAGGGGTACAACGCACTGACGAATCCCGTTGGTATCGATTCTAGTGTCGATTGCCCTCCGAGATACAATTACACGACTTAAATCCCAATGAAATGCTTGGAATTTTATTTTTTATTGCTGATCATGAAATTGACTCTGAATAAATTAGTCATTGTTTTCTTAGTATAAACGATTAAATGTTAGGCATCCCTAGGTTGTTAAATAAGAATTTATTTTATAAATTATTTAGTTTATGTGATTTTAAAATATTATCTATATGTAAGTACAATGTCGTCTATCGAAATGCAAGTTAATGGGTGTTTTTCGCTAGTTAGCGTTTTACTAGTTATATGTATAAAAACTATTTTTTCATTTAATAGTTACATGTTCACAAATTCATTCACGGCCAATATCGAATATAATAAACGATATCTTCGTCCGCGTAGATATCGCTTATTATCACAATATATATTATGTGTCCTACTCGTATGTTCTTCCCCATGATACCATATCTCTTCCTTGCCAATTCCATCCGTCATTAGTCGTGAATAGAGAACAGACAAATAAACGCTTATGATTATTATTTTCTTCTTTTTGTATTAGGTATATAATGCGATAAAATCCAAATCGACGAGGCAGAGCTTTTGTACCTTCTCGATGTTGAAATTTGGCCTCAATATTTTTAATTTTTATTTTAGGCCATTTGCCAAGATTCTTTACATCATTCGTCATTCTGTGTCAAGAATCAAAATTAACACGTCACATTTTTTATAGTCTTACTCACCTGTAGTTCGAGAGTGTTAGGCAGTTCGAGCTGATCCCATCTAACTCGCCACTTTTGCGGCAAGTGACCCAATTCCAGCTCCAACTGGCGAATCCGTTCTAGTAGACCGGTGAACGCGTCTGGCATACTACGTGCTATACTGTCGTACCTATTATATATGAAAAGACAGAAATCAAATTAAAATACAGCCTTTGTGTATAGCCCCGCAAAAATCAAATACATATCAGCAAAAATCTAAAACTTTCACTCAGATTCACGCCTGCACAATGCAAAAATATTCCAAAAAGTATTCTACCATAGTTAAAGTGCAGGATTGAGTATTATTAATAGTAATATTGAGTGTAGTAACAAACCCTTGTGCCACGACCCTGCGCTGCGAGCAGTTGGCGAGCACGTCGGGCTCGGCGCCCAGCACCTCCAGGTCGTAGGGCGCCCCGTGGGACAGCTCCTCGCTCGTGTAGTACTGCCACACCTCTAGCGCGCTCACACACGACACTGGCCGGAGCACCTACAGTACGTATATGTTGACCAGGTTAACAAAAAATAGAGAAAACAAATAAAATAGGTAGATAAATTTTTTCGGTGTAGGATTTTGTTGCTTTTGTAGCCCAAATAAAAGTATTTACTTTCGTTTTTTTTTTAAATGTTTGGTATCATAAATGTACGCGATTATTTACATTAAAAAATATATTTAAAAAAAAATTATTGTTCTATTTTCAAATACCAGTGATTTTGAAAATGCATGGCCTACAGCCTAAACGGCTCAAACGATTTTATTAGGTATGCGAGTTCTCATTGAATACGTCTAAAAACACAAGTAAAATCAGCCTCTTATGTCAAAACGGCACGCATTGTTGGAATAACGCACTATGACGTCATAAGTTCCCTCCGACAAATTTAAATGAAATTGAATATAATATATATTTTTCTTTTATAGCTAATTTAAATCTGTCAAGTCAATTCTATAATATGATATTCAAACTTACCGGGTTGTCCAAATCAGGTGTGTATAGAAAGTTATAGAAGACGGGCGACTTCTGGTGGTGCCTGTCGATGTAGTCGAACAGCGAGTGTCCCAGCGGCGGGCAGCGCGGCCCCGCGCCCAGGGCGGCGCCCCCTCCGCACTCCTCCTCTGACCCGCCCGCTTCTGACGGCTGCTCGCATAGGTATACCTGTATATGGCGCTGAATTTTTGTACTTTTTTTCAAATAGTTTTTTTTACCTCTGTTTTTTTAAGACGGGTTATGTTTTTCGAGTATGTATATTTCTTTGCCGCGCTCTAGAGCCTAAATGGCTTAATAAATGTTAGCTAGAGAGATATAGTTAAATTCGTCTCAGCTATTACAGTGACACTGGGTACATCAAAATTAGAAAAAAAAAAACATTTTCAATTTCAGTAGCTACAATATTTCAGTTATTAATTTTAATTAACTTCTAAATTATAACATTCTCCTCTACAACTCAAAGGTTAGTTGAGAGAAAACTTAATTTTGAGCTAAACTCGCCTTTATACATATTATTGCTTGTAGATGATATATTATTCTTTGTATTTTTTTGTGTGTACAATAAAGAATATAAATTTGAATTTATAAAGTCGGTTTTTTTTGTTTTGTAATAAGTAATCAACTTGAAGTGAACAACTGAGAAGTAAAAATTGCATTGATACAGAAGGAAAGAAAAGGGAGAATGATGGGCAGAAAGATGTCTTAAATATACAAGAATCTATAAAATCGACACCGTGTGGTACGTCACTAGACGTAAGTAGCACACATATAGTATACAGACCATCCGGTTGGTGTCGGTCCTCTTGTCGTCGGCGGCGGTGATGCCGAGCTCGGCCCGCTGCGCCTCGCTGTCGAGCAGGAACGTGCGGAAGCGGCACGACACCGTGTGGTACGTCACTAGACGTAAGTAGCACACATATAGTATACAGACCATCCGGTTGGTGTCGGTCCTCTTGTCGTCGGCGGCGGTGATGCCGAGCTCGGCCCGCTGCGCCTCGCTGTCGAGCAGGAACGTGCGGAAGCGGCACGACACCGTGTGGTACGCCACGAAGCGTAGGTAGTACTCGTTGAACTCGAACGCTAGAGGAAACTGTTTTTGGAGCTGAAACAATATGGTTTATTGTTATTTACAATATAATGATTAAATTAAACGACAGAGATATAACGAACGATAAACGAGTGAGCGAAATTGGAACAAAATTAAATGTGAACTCGATAGAGAATCACGAGGGCGGAGATGGTGCAGAATTCGAAAACTTGCCTAGAAACCCACATCCAAAAATGAAAATGTCACTATTTTCACAGCTCTGCGATCAACGTGTAAAATATACTTAAAATACGTGATAACTGGATAATGTTATAATGACACTTTTGCAGTTAAAGTGAACAATGAATACTTAACACTGGCAGAAATTTTCAGGTTGCCAAAGATTAAAAAAAAAAATCTAGAAAAAAAACTAGAATGTGACGGATTCACGGAGCAACGAGAGAAAAAACCCACATACCGATCAAACATGAGATATTACTTATCATGTGGTTGCCATTAATTTTTGCATTTTATTTTTTGTATATTAAACTACTTGGATAAAAAATGCGCGAGGACTTCGAACCGCGATTAGATGGCGTATCGGTATAACATAACACAATAACATTCTGTTCACAGAATGAATTATCTTTTTTGTTTGTACAATTTTTTAATAAATTGTTAACAATAAGTAATTAATCAAAAGTTTGGGTCTTCTAAGTAGGTCACATAGCTTGCATTACAATCACGCTAACACATCCTGTACTCCATTTATATTATTTTAGACACAAACGTCCTTTGGCTCCTTATGCCATTTTTTGAAGCTTTAGCTCATTATCGAGATTCGCAGACGCACTTATTATGCGTTTTATAAACATAAGGTCCATAGAAGCCCGGGAAACAATATCGTAAGCGACCTGCCGTCGGTATTTTTTCTAGAAAAAATTGATCTCTTGCAGAATCGACGCGTTTCGTAACTATAATCTCTAACAGAACGACTTAAAAGATTAAGTTCTTCTCTTGTGGTAGGTATTTTCGAGCACCATATATTTGATACTAGCCATGTTTTCGTCGCCCTGAACGAGGCGGATCGACTAATTCTTTTCAGCCGCTTTTGAATATTTGATGCCATTTATATAGTTGAGTTTTTGACATACACAATACCTTAGGTATTTTGCAATATTTACAGCGATTACGAATATGAAATTCCGTTTCACACATTAAAGTGAACGCAAAGAGTTTGTCAATATTTTTGTCAGTTGTAAAAATAGCAGGGACTTACGAGTAACATTTTGACGATAGATAGAAGTGACGGATCCTGCTCAAATTTCGCGGAGATAGTAAATACACTACAACTTGCGTTGAGTTATAAAACTAATACGATATTTTGTACACGTCTTTTAAATAACTTATTCCGGATACTTTTTATACATTTATTTGGTACAAATAAAGGAGACAAACAGAACGAACCTATGAAATTTAAGATGATGTGTCCTGCAAATTATAACAATACTATTGACCTGCGCAACTTAGAATGCGTAGATTTTCCCGTTTTTGCAACATTTTTTATTGCTGCTTCGCTCCTATCGGTCGTAGCGTGATGTTATATAGCCTATAGCCTCCCTCGATAAATGGGCTATCCAACAGTGATTGAAGATTTTTTAAATTAGGATCAGTAGTTCCTGAGATTACCGCGTTCACACAAACAAACTCTTTAGCTTTATATTATTAGTATAGATTAATCGACAACATCAGGTTCTCACCTGATGTACAGCGTCCAGGAACATCAAGAATGTTGGCGTGAAGCCTTGCTGCGGCGTGGCTCCAATGTTGGACCTCTGTTGGAACTTGTGACCCAACGCTAGCCACTCCTTCTCCACCAGAATTCGGAAACCTTCAAGTGTTCTGTAGTATGGCTCTAAGCAGATTTGGGCTAGAGATGATATCTGAAATAAGATTACATTATTGTTTTTAAACATTACATTGATTCAAAACACCAGTGGAATAGATGACTGTTAAGTCAAACCAGTCTCTTATTACGATTATATACTATGTAGAAATGTGTATGAATTATGACAGAATGATTATTGTTTTGATTTTAAATATTAAAACAATGTTAGTCTGTGAATTAGGATTTTTTTTTAAACCGGTGGCGGTGGTCGAAAAATGTATGGATTGAAAATTTTAAACTTAATAAAAAGCTTTAACAATTTATATCGCGTTTTATTTTCTAAGTTGAAAAAATTAAAACTCAGACTCTCGTCATGAGACGAGTCGAGATGACGCATCTCGACTCGTCTCATGAAGACGTTTATAACTTTTATCAAAATCAGTTCCGGTACCCCTATATGTACCCTTTTATTTTCACTATTCACTATAGAGTGATATTTTGCTATCCACACTATGCACAGCATAAAGTGAGTATATCTCTCTATCTCCCAAAGCGACTCCACCCCCAATCAGGTGAAACCTAGTTGCCGACTGACAAGAATTGACGTATTGCCGGTTCATTCTCCCCTAAATGCACTGCTATAAAGGCAAAATTGCATAAACCCTAGGATGTCATTCACCTGCAGGAACTTAAGCCTGTTTGCGTAATATGATATTAAGATGAATGTGTCTGATTGTTCGAATTATAAAAGGTTAGTAAAACAGCATACAAACCTGTGTAGTAGCATCCCAGCCATCTTCCAAAGATAACAACACAGATGAACCCTGGAGATCCAACAAGTCAACCACGGCTCCCGACAGTTGGAATAACTGCCGTAGTTGCCATAGCCAACCAGACTCTTCTATTAGCCTATGAGAACACATAGAGTAAGAGTTAATAGAGTAGCACTTACGGCCGGTCTCAATAATCTAACTATCGATGGATTTGGCTACTAGAGGTAGAATTTTGCCATATTTTGTATGGAGCTTATGTCAAATATATAGCTCAAGTAGCCAAATCCGTCGATAGTTAGATTATTGAGACCGGCCGTTAGTAAGAGATTTCATTCCATTACTCGCATGGCCTACGACTTCAAAATTTTACTACAAAAGGTCTATTACCTTGAAAATGTTTTTTTTACCATCAAAATGGTTTTTTTTTTAAATGCTATAGGTTTCAATTAAAGTGCTTTAATTGAAACCTTTACATAAGATCAAAGTGTTATCAATCAAACAGACTCTAAGAAAATGCCATAGACATTACTCTTAGTGATAAAATTAGTGTTAACTTCTAAAATTAAGTTAAATTGCTTACAGGCCTTAAAGGCTAGATTAATTGTAAAGAATTTTCTTCTTTATACCCAAGAGTTTAAAAAAAAAATACAGGTTGTCGTTGGACCTGCGAGACAAATAGAATATAAGACAAGGTGTCTTTTAAATAGACTTTCATACAGAAGGCAAAAAAGCGTCACGATACTAACGACGAAGGAAAGGACCCTTCGATGTCGTTGTCCTTTCAAAACATAGAAAGACGACGAGACACATACATGGGATAGTCAGGACACAGAGGTGCGGACAATGAGTGAGGAACGTGAGGAGTATGGATGATTCTGACAATGCCAACGTCTCGTATAATTTAAAATTTCGCGACCGTCGCTGTTCGCGGCGTACAGTACGATCAACGTAACTAGGCCGGACTGAAGTAGGCGACAAGTGGTTGCGCAGATGCATTTTTTGGAAGTAAATAGTGACAGGAAGCGGGGGGCGGGGGCGGTAACTAAACCAAGAGGATTAGAGATGCGATTACGCATTACATTGTCATAATTAGTATTACTAATTCATGGTTTTTTGTGATTAGTTTGGTAAAGAAATTGTTTTTCAAAGTTTCTTTAATAATTACTGTAACTGTTCTAAATTTAAACTTTTATGAACTCATTTAAATAGTGTTATATTGTTGAATTAAAATGTTGTTAGTATTATTATTCGATTTATCGTTTTCGTAAGTAATTTTAGGGTCGCATCTCTATGACATGCGCGAAAGTGATAAAAACCTAACTTCAATCCGGTCAAGATACGTTGATCGTACTGTATTTTTGGTTGTTCTGAGTCTGCGAAAGACATCGGTCACTTCGCTTGGCACTCGTAGACGTGTGTGACGTGTGCAGTGCGTGTAGTACCTGAGGAAGCCGGGGTGGTCGGGCGCGGCGGCGGAGGGCACGGCGGCGCGCATGAGCTTCTTGAAGGCGTGCTTGGTGCTGCGCGCGTCGGGGTACTCCACCGGCACGGGCTCGGCGCCCGCCAGCCCCGCGACCCCCGCCCCGCCGCCGCCCTTCTCGCACACCACGTACAGCGCGGCGCGCCGCCCGGCGGCCCCGCCCGCGCCACAGCCCGCGCCCGTGTCTCCGCACACTGATGCACACGGAAAATTAAGTGTTTCATTGGCGTTGGCTTGACTTACCCACATAGAATATGTCACTGTAGCATACTATGGAAACCACTGTTTATTACATTAATGCATAAAAATACCAATACCTAAATTAAACAGATCTATTTATTAAATGAGCTAGGGAGGACGGAGTACAGTTGCGTGTTGCACTTTACTCCGCTCTCGATGGCACATTAAGCCTTTTCCAACACGGTTTTTTAAAAGGCATTTTTATTTTTAAACGACTCCCGTAGTAGTATACAAGCCCTGTGTCACGGGAGACTTTACAAACATACAAGTCACGGACACGAAGTACACCCAGTCTCGGAACGTCAACTTGTGGATCACACAAAGTGATGTCCCGTGTGGGAATCGAATTCTTGGATAGCAGTCGTACACACTCCTACCGCGCCATCGAAATAGTCAAAATTTTATTATCCATGCTCTATAGCATGGTGTATACCAGGGGTTCCAAAACTTTTAACATAATAGAACACCCACCAAATACCTTTTATTTTATGAAACCCCAAGTTCGTGACGGGGGCCCACCCCTGTCAGGAACTTGGGGTTGTAATTAATCTAAATAAAATAAGTGGACATATTTCATTTAAATTACCAAATGAAATGAGAACTATCATAACTGGACACATTGGAATTATCCAACATGTTCTTGTTTTGTCCTTGTTCTTTCTACGTAAAATAATCACATTTATTTTTCTAAATTAAAAAAATATATACCTATATTGGAACCCTGGTAACTATTCTACGGAACCCAGTTTGGGAGACTCTGTTATAGACATTAATAGACAAGGATAGACAAGTTGATATAATTTTCATTTAGGATCTGGCTACAAGTAGCAACTTGTATGCGCAAACAGTTTATGTAATAATTGGCACAAACGTTTTGCATATGCAAGTCGTTGCATGTAGTCAGACCCCTAGATAGAGGTTTCTATATTGTTTTTTTTTTTTTTTTTTTTAAGACGACTCCTGCATTAGGGTACAAGCCCTGTGTCGCAGGAAACTTTACAAACATACAAGTCACGGACACAAAGTACACCCAGACTCGGAACAACAATTTGTGGATCACACAAAGTGGTGTCCCGTGTGGGAATCGAACCCACGACCTCTTGCGTAGCAGTCGGACACATTCCCACCGCGCCACAGAGGCAGTCAATTGTATAAGAATTTCTTAAATAATAAATAGGCAGATTAGGTAAATGCTTCAAAACACTAGTTTCTTTTACGTATATTTTCTGTTGACATTTGCATGCCCGATTTAGGCAGAACATGATGTACACATTTAATTTTAAGACGACCTTCCATCTTTGTAACAATGTTCTTGCAAATAAGGATTATTATTATTATTATTATTATTATTATTATTGTATATATTATAACTATATCTATCCCTCGCGGTGTTCCGCAAGGTGCTACTGCCGACTAACACGAAGATACGCTAGCACTTATTACAATTTTGTCAGTGACATTCATTTAAGAACGCTACACTCTATATCAGAGGTTAAGGATTAAAGGGTTAAGTCAACTGCAAAAGAACTTACCGGAGTCGGCGTCGGCGGTGGAGAGCCTCGTCCTGGGCGCGTACAGGTCGAGGTGGCTGGGCTGGCGCCGGTCCTTGAGCGAGCCCCAGCGCCCGAAGTGGCGCGCCGTGCCGCCCTTGCCGCCGCTATTACGACCCAATACACTGGCGTATAAAGTTTACTGTTATAATACAGTACGCGAATGTCCCATACACTCACTAAATAGCTTCAAAAAGGGTGAAAACATAAAAAAAATCAGGTTTCCGGTACAGACAAGCCTCGTACGAGTCGGTACCGACAGGTCAAATAGTCCCAAACTATCTCATGCGCCCGATTATAAAGACACCTCTATACGGCCGGCGGCCTTTGTACGGAGTTTGTACTCAAATTATACTTAAAACTGTTCCGTGGTTAAAGCGCAAGCTATACCGCCCACAAGCTGGACGTTGGAGCTAACGAGCGAAGCGAGACACTGGAAACTATACCAACTAAACGGAATTTTACCAAGCTACACTATGTGAATTCACACCGAAAATTACAGACGGGCAAGCAAGCGAGAGAGCACTATAAGACTATTCCTAGAAGATCACCAAAGCAGGAGCGGGCGAGCGGGCGAGCAGTGCGAGCTTCCTTTTCCCTCTTCTCTAAGTTTACACCACGAAGTATAGTACCTTGAGTGCGAGTTGTTTTTACGTTAACGCACGTTTACCGCGTATAGCTCTCGCGATTGGTTAAGAGCTTGGAGCGGGACAATCAGAGCGCCAATCGCTTTAAACACGTCACGTAAAACAAACACGTTTAACGTAAAACAAACCAGCACTAGCACAATGAGCTAAGCAACGTGAACGAATAGCTTTATTGACATCGTTGGATATTTCGTTCGCATCGTTTGAATCGCTGATGTAGCTTGTCTCTGTCCGTGTATACCAAAATATGAGAAGAGGTGAAACGCTGCTCGCTCGTCAGCTGACGGTGTAGCTTTCGCTTTAGCCCGTTTCTTTATAACTGAGCGCATAAGATAGCATTGAACTTTTCTTTCTCAGGCTTGTTTTCTTTATGTTTTCACCCTAAGGACTATATAAATAAATTCATAATTACATTTTTTTTTCAAAATGTTGGTAAATATGACATTTTATTAGTATACCATAACATTTTTTTAAATCTTAATCGATGATTTTTAAAGTTAAATAAGTAATTATGTAAAAAAAAATTCTTTAGCTTTACGTAACAGATTGTTTTCAAGTAGGTCTGCTTGTAACTAAACTAAGTTTTTTGTCTTATCTTTTGTTTTAAAAAGAGGTCAAAATATATTACTATAGCCGAATATGATTGATAAAATAGGAAATTTAGGTACTAATATTTTTATTATTCAATATACATAATAATATCAATATTCTCGAGAATAAGTAGTAATAAGAGTCTGAACACTAAATCTAGCTACTGTATTTTATAATTAGCTGACCCGCGCAACTTCGTATGCGTCAATTTTCCCCGTTTTTGCAACAATTTTCATTATTGCTCTGCTCCTGTTTCTCATAGCGTGATGGTATATAGCCTACAGCCTTCCTCAATAAATGGGCTATCCAACAAAAAATATTTTTTCAATTCGAACCAGTAGTTTCTGAGATTATCGCGTTCAAACAAACAAACTCTTAAGCATTATATGCATAGATTCAAAAAGTCTTACCCAAGCGTGCCAGCTGCTTTCGTCAACAACGGTGTATGCGTAGTCTGTTGGTCTTCACAACATAGAAGTAACGAGTCTAAGCTTAGACTTGAGTCTTCGAGGTCACCTCGCGATGCTGGAGTGCAAGCTACTAATGTTGCGAGGTATCGCTCCTACGACAAATACGGTTTATATTGAATGTTGTCGTTTTTTATGAAGAGTTACTAGAGATAGCATGCATATGATATATAGAAAAAAGTTTAACAATCTAGTCTTATGTCTAGATTGTTAAACTTATTTCTATATTTCATATGCGTATCTATGTTTATACATGGGAGAGCTCGGCGGGTAAACGAAGTACTAACAACCGATATCAGTAACTTATCTACCGTTCCGAAAACTAACATTCGTGTCAATAGAAAACCCGAAAGATTTTCTATCTATTGACGGTTATCGAAACGCACAACAGTCAGTTTTGTTACTAGAGTTATCTATTTTAACATACAGTAAACGGTAGATTAGTTATTGAGATTGATCGTAAAACAAATAAGCATAAAGCAAAAAAGAGATAGATAGTATGCATTATTATCAAGAGTTACATAGGGTTACAGATTACTATCACATCAGACGCATAGTCGACTTCACTAAACCTTGGAAATATCCTTTAAGGAAGAAAGAGACTCACTTTAGATCCAGATACGATACTATATATCTTGAACTTGATCAACACAAGGGTTGAACTACATCTGGACGCGCCGACCGTCTTTTACTAGAGCGAGAAAGAGAGCAGGTGGCCAAGAGCCTTCTCGATTCCGCCGCGTGCGGTCGCACTCTTACGCAGAAAAGAGTTTCAGTGCGGCCAGATGTAGTTCAACCCTAAGGTGTCGTCTATTATTGTAGTACAACCCTACCCAGTTTAACACATCAGGTCAATCGTCTATTGACTAATTGGCTTCGCAGATATTATAAATTTTATGAAGTTACTAATTATAATTCTTAATTATATACGTACTTGTTCTAAACTGGAGGTAGTTTCAGTTCCACTTTGTGTAGTTCCTTGTGTTTGATGACTTGATTTTAACATACCAATTACACCTTTATGGTGGGGAGCTGCCGATCTGTAAATATATACATCGATAAAATGATTTTAAGTACTATTATCCTTTGGATTAGGACGGACATAACAGAGGATTTTGTCAAAAAAAAAATGTAGCCCCTAAGTTCAAATTATTTTTTATTGACTTATACTATTGTACTATTAAGTTTACTGCATTATGCAGAGCAGATGCGTGAGCGAGATAGATAGAGAGAGAAAAAGAGATAGAGAGATGTGTTTGAATGCGTATGAAAATCGAACCCACAGCTTAGAGTTATATGTTGTCATGTTCGTTGATAACAAATGATGAGTACAGGAATCATTATTAGCAATATCGACAAGTACCTGGACAGAGTGGCATGCGTCCTAGGATGCCTCCAGGTGATGACGGGCAGTCGTCCCTGGCGGTAGCACCGCGCGATGCGACGGAGCGAGTCGTCGCCGAAACTCTCCGGGACGGGGATCACTGCTGGGTAACTGGAACGATAAATACTGACATTATTCTTTTATTCACATACTTGAATGCCCAATCGTGTAATAATATACACGTATGTACATGTATTTGACTTCACAAAAAGTATATTTCGCATATATTTGTAAGGATGTGATATCAACGGCTTTGATTTTTTACCCACGTCGGAACCGGGATACCTTCTCCGGTTAAGTTGAAAAATTGTGTATGTGTGTGCGTGCGCGTGCGGGAACGTGTGTGTCTGTGCATGCCAATGTCGCCATATATCTCGATAACGGGTTGACTGATTCGGATGCGGTTTTCTGTACAAGGCTTGTAATTCACTAGTGGTGGATCTTAGATGCTGTAAAGTATTGTTGGTAGTGTTGTGTAGTACATACCTGCGACAGATGGTGTAGGGCGCGTTGGCGTGCGCCAGTCTGAAGGGCGCATGCGCGAGTCCCAGACGCGCCCAGTCGCGCGCGTACACGCGCTCGCGCACACGTTCCAACGTGCGCGCGGCAGGACTCTCTCCACCTTCGCTACCTCCTAAAGCGCCCAACTCCAACTCCTCCACTATGGACAACGGGGAGACCAACTATTAACATTCTGTATTTATTTATTACATCTTAGGGTCTTCACAGCTGACCATATCTTAATAGTTACACAATAGACAAGAACACATTAAAAATTATAAATTAACTAAAAACGCTGTAATTATTGTTGTGGTTGTCGTGTACTATGGTATAATTTGAGATCGTCTGCAAAAATACCAGATCTGCGTGTTATAGGAGAACATAAGTCATTCGCTCGATTAAAAAGATAACGGTCCTAAGTGAAAGCCCTGTGGTACGCCGGAAGGTTTTGTTCGGGCTACGTAATTATAACCGCTATTTTTTACGAGCCGTGATCTATTTGCGAGGTAGAATTGACACTATCTAAATAATGAATGAGCCTTTGACAGCTTTTATATTAGAAGATTGTGGTCAACAACATCAAACGCCTTTGAGAAGTCAGTTTAAACAGCATGAACTTCTGGTTTAATCCGAATAACTTAATTTGTTTTTTTTTTAACATTCTTTCTTTTGAATAATCCTCGTGAGTCATTATAAATAGCACTTATTCAGGTACAAACATATTTTCTTTTATACTTACGCGATAATGTATCAGCAGAGAGCGAAGACATGAGCGGTGGCGAGGTGAGCGAGCGAGCGTCAGCTGACGGTAACACGTACTTCTGACGTTTGGACGGCTTCGGCTTCAGTCCGGCCTTGCGGGCTGTTTTCAGTAGCGTCTTCTTGGCAAAACCCCTGATGATGAAAAGGCAAATATTTTTATACTCTTCTTTTTAATTCTTGATTATAAATCAGCTGTTGTGAGGCAAGTTTTAATTTTAATTCTAATTGTGAATCTTAGATGCAATGGAAGGAACAAGGGATGTGAAATTTCAAGTTTAGTGACATAGTTTAGGTTAGATGGTTCGGTTTTCGCGCTCCGGTAAAGCGATCGGAAATTTCGGGTCCCGGGTCTGAACTTCAAATTTTTCTTTTAAATGCAATTATTGTATTTGCAATTCATAAGAGTTTTGTTGTACAACCATAGCTTTAACACACCACTTATCTGTGGTCATTTATAGGAAGAATTACTTTATTAATACCATCAATGCATTTTTTAAATTCGGACTCCCAGGATTCGGACTCAAGACATCTGTATGCCAAACCGGCGCCGGAATCGAACCATCTTACCGGGGCTATGTTACAAAACTTCTATCATGACGCTAAAGTCTAAGTTGAGGCGGGCGAAGTGGGCACAGCTAGTATGCAACATGCACGTACTTGAGCGTGTGATGCTTGGGCTGCGCGTGTTTGGGCGGCGGCTGCGAGCGCGGCGCGAGCGCGAAGTGCAGCAGCGGGTGCTCCGGGTGCCGCAGCCGCGCCACCTGCTTGCGGAACGACTCCACCGCCTCGCTGCTCACCTCCTCGTCCAGGGCCACCTACAGGCAGCACCATACAATTATACGGAGACCATCAACCGAGAATACCTACAAAACCTCGTCTAGAGGCAATTGGGGGACCATCAACCATATAATCCTTACAAAACGTCTTCGTCTAAAGGAACCTAGATAGGTGCCTCTTTCTAGAGACACCTATCTTAGAAACGAAGACGAACAAGTGGTTGAAAGTTCTGTATCAAGTCAAGTGTATCAAGTGATGTATCACCACATCACCAACACTTGATACAGTTGCAAAAACGGGTAAAATTTACGCATACGAAGTTGCGCGGGACAGCTAGTAATATTATAAAGCTGAAGAGTTTGTTTGTTTGCTTAAACGCGGTGATCTCAGGAACTACTGATCCGAATTGAAAAACTATTACTATATTTCTGTTGGGTAGCCCATTTATCGATGAAGGCTATACGTTATATAACATCACGCTACGACCAATAGGAGCGGAGCAGCAATTAAAAATGGTGCAAAAACGGGGAAAATTAGTAGTTTCATAAAGCATCCTATCATATAAAACGTTTAATTTCGAAGCCTACAAAACCTCCAATAATTAATTTCAAACTACTCTCTAATACTGCCACAGTGCGACACGGATTGTGCGCGAGTGGACAAGTGGATGAAATCTAGTTGATTGATAGTGGTAGCTCTTCACGTAACACGCTACACACTGGTTATACGTTATACATTTTGACCACTTTGCGACGATATCCGCGTCGCACTGTAAATGTTAGAGAAGAAGTTACTTCAATACTCACCTTTATAAGCTGGAAGGTAGCGGATCTGAGCTGCAAGCCCTCCTGCAGCGATTGTTCTAAGTGCGGCAAATAGTGTGTGCGTACTGCCTTCTCGCGCGTTAACGAACACAACGGGAACGAACGGACCACTGTCTGTTCGCATGCTATACGAAAAAGAAACATCAATATAAAAACAATCGTATTAGAAACAAGCAAATGTGTACATGTGACTACTCCAACAAGTGAAATAAAAAAGCTGATGTTTTTTTCATAGCAGAACCAATTTAGTTGAACCATTTCTAAGAAGTATCTTATAGAAATCCTTTCAATTAAATCAAACCACAATCGAATTAATCGATCACCGATTTTAAAGGCACAATGTTAAAATAGACATATTCAAACTCCTACGCTTTTAACGTTACGAGATTAAAATCAGTTTTCTAGCTTGAAATATAAACGCCTGCGGAAAGGAAAATATATGTAGATTTGACATAATTTCCTTTTATAATTTCTTTTTCGAAGGCGTTAACGCTTATCCACACGAGAAACGTCAATATCTATTTTTGGCCTAAAATTGGCGTTAATGTTCCTTGTAACATTGTTTTTAGTCTCTGATCCCACAAACATGGCTCTGTTTGCAGAATCTCGAGAAACGTTTATATTACTACCTCGTAGCCATAGTAAGTAAAACGTAGACAAATACGTGCGATTCCGTTGCACTCACGGTGCACACGTAGAGAGTACTATATTCTTTGGTGCACAGTGACATACGTAGTGCGGCCGCTTCAACACATTAATTCTTGCGTTAATCTCTTTCATGCACCGCCAATTGAGCTTTGGCCTTACACCAAATGGTAATGTGAATGTCATTGTCAAATTATCGTGTTAAGTCGTGGCTACACCTACGTTAAACGTCCATCATCGCAATAATTAACGACATTTTCCGTTGGTGTGAAAGATGTCTAACTCCCTGACATCTTCACTAGACCTCGTGCTAGCCTTAGGATCTGTTTATGCACAGTTTTTTTTATGTTCTACACTAATGGCACCCTATTACTTCACCGGTATCTAAGCTCACCCTATCTTAATTGTTGTTGTGTCAAATCCATCAATAGAATGTCTATGTTTTGAAAATAAAAGAACCTTATTTTGGTGGACTTCATTGATTGCACATGACACACATTGCACATCCCTGGTAAGACATCGTCCAGTTGCCTTGCATCCCCAGAGCTTATTCTATCTTTACCTCATTCCATGAACGTGCCTAGGATTTTATATTAGTCCAGAATAAATTTATTCAATGCCAGCCAAGCGTAATGTGTACCTACCATTAGGGATATGCCTCATTCCACTTTTAAAATATAGTCTTACCGTATGGATCCGTAGGCGTGCCCTTGAACACAATTCTGTAGTTGGTGAGGAAGAGTGCGCCCTCAGCCGGTAGCAACGGAGTGTGTCGTCCGTCGGACACTAGGTACGCTCTCAGTGCGGGCACGGACACTGTCTCGCCAGGGACCAGCGCTGGGGCCACTATGCGAGGCTGTAGGACAAACACATACCCCCTGTTCATAATACTTTAGTAACAGCATTTTAACTATCCAATATTTTGTCTCTGTTTTCCATATACAACGTGTAACAGAAAGTTGTGGTCAAATTTCATTAGTGGACACTATAGAATTAAATTAGTGGTGCCATATCTGATTGCATTGTTATGATATCGTAATAGTTTATTTTTGTTATTTCTGTAAAAACGAAGTGTGGCATAAGTTGTGTTCATAGCATGTTCATCATAAAAAAAAGGTTTTTATTTTTATATAAAGGTACGTACAGTCAGCGAAAATAATGCCCGTTTCACAGTATTTTTTATGCCAATTGTCCAACTGAACGCTGGGATGAGAGATGTGAGAAATTGCAAAATAGACAGAGTTTTTGTTAATTTAATAATAGGGTACAAAAACTATATCATTAATATTTTTAAAGATGCATGCTCGCATTGTTTTGTTTACTACCAGTACAAAACATTTGAAATAAATAGTTCAGCCTTTGAAAAATATAAATAGCAAAATCACCGACTTCTTCATTCTGAAATATTTGCAAAATATTTCTATACATCAATAACATTTTTGCTACATCTAGTATCTGTTCGCTATGGTTTTTTGCATTATCTAAGTTAGGATACTCAGATTTTGATAAAATTAAGCTTAAACACTCAGCATCACGGGTACATAACAACCCTTGGTTTTTGGAAAACCACACCTTTCTCATATACGTTGTATAATAAAATACAAAACATTCGCTAATTAACATGTAGTTATTAACAGGGGTTAGAGTACACTTTGTATTCCCTTTTCAATGCTACGCTAGACATTGTTACATTTTTTTAAAATTCTACTACTATCTGATATCAATCACTCTTTATTAAAATCTAAAATGTAAATCTTCAATCTAATTTGAAATTTCTTTAAGAATGGTCATTCAATTTTAACCAATTATTATTGAAATGTCAACTAACAGTACACTATTTACGTATATAGTTATTCACCATCAAATAATCTTCTTCTTAGGTTAACTTACCCAATAAGTCAGTACAACCGTGCTGACCGTCCCAGAAGTGAGATGAAACTTTATATTCAAATGTTAGTTTTCATAACTATGAGTCACACTTTATAAAATGTGCCAATTTGGGCCACTCAACAAATTCAAAAGTTAGAATATTAGTACATAATACTAGAAGTATAAAGAAGGTAAGCAGTAATTAAAAATCGATTTTCCTTTCACATATCAGAAACTACTAATAATATATTAGTATTTTATCCTTTAAAACTAATAATAATAATAATGTGAAAACTAAGAATTGTGTGAATGCAATTACATACCAATATTTCAACTACGAGTAATGTGACAAGAATTAAAGGAAAATAAATATTCATAAATATAATACCTAATGGAAGATTTAATGTAGCCAAAGTTAATTATGTGGTTTATTATAAGAAAGTAAATCATACTCGTGAATCTGTCAAGGCCGTGTTTCCTGGGGACTTCATCGTGCTACCATTTCGCATAGTTGAATAATTACTTGCTAATTTTAATCCCTTGCTAATATCACTTCATTGCTTATTATTAACCATACGATACAAATAATCCTATGCATTTGAACGTGATTGAAGATAACAATATAAACAGACCCACCGCCTCGTAATAAAGTTCCAAATACCCTCTCTCTGAGAGATGATAAGGACCAAAGGCGAGAAAGCGAGTAGCGAGTAGTCATGAAACGTACATACTTATGTAGATCCAGTGTAAACAAAAGAGATACAGATATTATTAGTTGATAGCTGACCGTTCAGAGTGCCGGCGAGTGCTCGCTCTATACTGCATCTCTTTTGTTCACACGGACGAGATCTACAAAATACATCTGTTGTACGTTTCTTGAGCGATAAATCTCTCGCTCATCGTTGTTGGTTTGACAGGTACCTATGGCCCATAAACGTTATGAAATAAAATAAAATATTACATTCACAATGGTCCCAGGAAACACAACCTCATATGATGTTTAGGTTTATAGGATAGAAAAATGTGCAAATTAAAAGAAACATAAAAGCTTTTGATAACAAATGTATTTTATTGCTAAAATATGGTCAAAACAAATTATATAATACAGATATCATCATATAGAAGATTGCATGCATTTTGTGAAATAGGAAAACAAAAAATGATTCATTCTAAAAATGAAAGTTAATACAAATAAAACCATTACAGAAAAAAAAACAAACATAAAATCTAATATAAATACTAAAACTTTGTTAATTTTTTCGACTAGAACTTGTCGCGAACATTAGTCAATGAAACATTCAAACATTTAACAGTAAGCTGCACTTGCAATATGACCGTAAACATGTGTGAAAGAGAAAACTAATTATTTTCACATTCGTCAGTTGTAGTACGAAAGAGATGCAAAATTAAAACCGCACTTGTCTCTTCATAAAACATTCACGTTGGTAAAGACACACGTACATGCGCACACTGGAACTGTCAAATGTTATCGTAGCTGATAACAAGGATTTTTATAATTTAAGTGAAGGTACTTCTTGGATTTCTCATAAGTCAGTTGTCCCACCAACGCACAATAGGACACACCACAGAAAATTTTGGACATCATTTTTTTTTTATGAGATACTAGCAATGAGGGATTTTGGTCCTACATTACTAGCAATCCTGTTAACCCCTCCAGCTAAGCTCAATAGCTTGTGTTTGGAGTGGGTTCACGTCGGTAGTTTAATGGGTAGGATTCGAACCCGCGACCTCACGATTGCGAGATCGATGCCTTAGCCATTAGGGTACCGCCGCTTTAATAAGAATATGGTAGTAATGAATTTGTATATTTGTCTTAACATGTAGAATAATTAATGTAAGAGACACTTTCAGTTAAAATTTGAATTTGTAGGTATGAAAACAAACATTAATAGCTTTATAACTTGTGAATCCCTCTTTTTCTCTAATTCTCGTGTTAAATATCTCATAGAATAAGTAATTTGAGATATTTTTTCCAAACAGTGTTATGCCACCCAGATCCACCAGTCCGTAGATATGATTTTTTTTTCAGCATGACAGTTTCTATGACCTTGTTTTCATGAGAACATGAAAATAGTTATTTTTTAATGAAAATAGATAATAAAATAAAAGTACATCATGTTCTATTAAAAAACTAACAGATCTAAAAAATAAAATAATATGTTTTTTTTATAAAGCATTCATTTTTAAAATTTATTTTCTTGATTTCTCTAAAATGCTGGAATATACTGACAATTTACATAAACGAGAAACTAGTGACAATTACCTAACAATGATTGTATAGTTAGGGTTAACTGGGGTTTCTTATAAAAGTCTTTGTTTATAAAATTTTCAACTAAGCTTGGGTAAATAGCATTTCAATATTTGCTTACGTTTTATGCTTTTGTAATATATAAATATGTTTTAATAAATAGTGTAAAACAAATAAAACTTAGGTACTTTACTTATATTTTAAAATATTTAGACTTGAAATGTCATTTTTACACAACTTCTTTTATGCTGATTTTCCAGTATTATTATTTATTTGAAAGTAAAGATTTTAAAGAAATATAATGAACGGTATGTAATAGATGAATTAGTGTTCTTTTAAAATAAAATAAATGTAGGCAATAATGTCCATTTTATATTTTGAGGGCATGTCCAACCGTTAGTTCTACGGTGGACTTCTGTGCAACGGCGGGAAAAGCACCTATCAACTATTTTATCGCTCAAGAAACGTACAGTACTCCCAAATTAATAATGCACATGCAGATCTTCGCTAATTGTCGTATTCCCGGAAACACTCGAATCATGGAATCGTAAGAGCCCTAAACAAGGCATTTGCATTTTGCACCTTGTTTAAAAGAGATAGGAGTCAATATCATGTGTGCACAATCGAAAACAAATCGGGCGTTCGGCAGCTGTCGCCGGTCAGCGAAATGTCTGTCAGTCGTCTTTATATATTGGTAGTGACTGCACGTGTTCTCTATTTGTGGAAATATATAGAGCTGCTATTACACACCCTTCTTGGTAAATATAATTTCAACATTAATTAGCTTATTCAGATTTAAATAGTATATTTTGAAAAAAGGAAAATAAATAACATATTTCACGTTTTTTTAATATTAAAAAAATAAAATACCTACATTAAATACATATTAAGTACTAGAAAAACATTTAAAAAATGAGATTTATTTAAATTAAATAAATAGATAAACATGCATAAAAAATATATACCTAACTCTGCCCATGCCATTTTCTTTCAGACGAATTCTTCCAAAATGGATAAATTTAAACGTGGAAAACCGCTTAATTCACAAGCACGGCAAATGGTATTTAATGTGTACCTTTATTTCTTAAATGAAGCCAATGTTTTCAACAGAGACCATGATGGTTATTTTAAAAAAATTCAAGACCGTGTTACAAAAGCTACAGGAATTTCGCGACGAACTTTGAGTAATATCTTAAACGAAAAAAAACATAATCAATCAAAGAAATTTTCTACACCGAAAAAAGGAAGACCTAAAAGTAGATTTCGGCTGGTACTTGATGATTTCGACTACTGTGTTATTCGTAATATGATATACAATTTTCAATTGACGCTGAAAGAACTCCCAACTGTAAATAATTTAAGAATAAAGTTGATCGAAGCTATTAATTTCAAAGGCTGTGCCGAGACTTTAAGGTTGATCTTGAAAGACATGGGGTTTAGGTTTCTGAAAACTGATAATAACAGACAATTACTTATGGAAAAACATGATATACGCCTAAAAAGGATCAAATATCTCAGAGAAATACAACAGCTGAGGAGTTCTGGTAGAAACATAGTATTTATGGACGAGTCGTATGTGCACACATCACATACTAAGGGTAAAACTTGGCAAGATAGCAACAAAAAAGGTATCAAACAACCCATTTCCAAAGGAGAGCGAATAATTATTGTACACGCAGGCAATGAAAAAGGCTTCGTCCCAGGGGCTCTAATGTTACATAAATGTGTCGACTCAGAAGGTGACTATCATAAAGAAATAAACGCGGAACGTTATCAAACTTGGCTACGCAATCAATTGATTCCCAACTTGCCTCCTAATAGTGTGTTGGTAATAGACAACGCCCCATATCATAATAAGCTGTCTGTGAAACCACCAAACTCAAACACATCTAAACCACAAATGACAGCTTGGTTACAACAACACAACATTCCGCATGACCCAAAGAAACTGAAACCCGATTTGTATAAAATTATACAAAGATACAAAGAAAATTACACAGAATTTGCCATTGACCGTATAATGGAGGAACATGGGCATAAAATTATACGATTGCCACCATATCATCCCGATTTTAACCCTATTGAAAATATTTGGTCCCAAATAAAGCAACACGTGGCCAAGAGAAATATTGCAATGACTGTGACGTCAGTTAAAGATGCTATATTAGAAAAAATCAATAAAATAGGACCAGAAGAATGGAAAAAAGTTTCTGATCATGCGGTTCAATGCGAAGATGAATATAGAAAATTTGAGCCAAGAATCGATAGTTATTCCGATAAACTGATTATTTACACAGGTGATAGCAGTGAGGAAAGTGTAAATGAACAAGAGCATAATGAAACTTCTGATGAATCTGCGATGTCGGGAATAGAGGTCTTCCTCGATTCTGATTAATTTTTTTATAATTGTATTATTTTTCTGGAATGATTAGTGCTGTAAACAAATTTGAACTGAGATTTTGATTATATTTTATGTAAACCTCTATTTGAAAACGTTTTTTTCTCCTTCTAATAAAACCTTATGTTATTTAAACCTTTTCCTCCATAATTACACCAACTTCGGTAAGACACTTGAAAACTAATCACTCCAACAATGATTGTAGCGTTTTCGCTATTTACTTACATGGAATTATCGAATCAAATTTCGTTACAGGTAAATCAAATCTGTTTTAGCACAAAACACATAATATATAAAATTAGGCATAGAGAAATTGCTCTTAACCACTCTATATAAATATCGTCTTTCGACGCTCGGGTAATACGACCGTTGCCGAACAATGACGAAGATTTCCGAAGATTTCTATGCGCATTATTACTTTTGGAGTACTGTACATACGTATGTATATCCCGTGTAAACAAAAGAGATACAGATATTAAGTTGATCGCTGACCGTTCACACTGCCGGCGAGTACTCGCTTTATACTGTCTTTTGTTTATATGAACGGATCTACGTTACATTTTTTTTTAAAGGACGACTCCCTGCAGTAGGGTACAAGCCCTGTGTCTCGGGGAACTTTACAAACATACAAGTCACCGATTTAAAGTACACCCAGACTCGGAACAACAATTTGTGGATCACACAAAGTGGTGTCCCGTGTGGGAATCGAACCCACGACCTCTTGCGTAGCAGTCGGACACACTCCAAAATATACATCAATTGTACGTTTCATGAGTGATAAAATGTTTGATAGTTGCTCGCTTCGCCGGTGGTGGGACAAGTGCCTTATACTATATTAAAATTAGTTTCCACCCGCGTGAGTATTGGTTATGACGATAAATATAATATTACTGTTAATCCAAAATATTACTGTTTACTATGCGTTTCAAATGAGTTGATAACTGTCATGATGACGTTTTAATTCGCATAACAACTGCAACTTTATTCTATGACGTAAGGTCAGCAATAAAATGATTCGTTAAAAGGTGTCATTAGTATTACACAGAAGTACCTACCTACACTAATGAACTCTACGTATTTAACTATTTATTATTACAGAAATGTTTCTGACTGAAAGACCACAAAAGTGTAGAATATTCTTATATTTTGCCTATTTACTTATTTATGTTTGGTGTTTATTAAATAATAAAGAACACTAACAATATTATAATAAAGAAAAATGCTAGGTACATAGTTTAAAGAAAATAAATATTACGTCCGTTCCATTACCAAACACATACATACTTTACCAGACTTGGGAGTTTTTGTTGCTAGCGGTACAATTTTGACAAGTACATAGTGAAGTTGTCGCGATCGCGATTATCTTCTTATTTGAAACGCATAGTACCAAATATCACAAAGTCTAATCAGTTCCTTTCATGCATTGATGGCGTCACTCTTGGGCAATATGAAGTAATTCTATTGAAGTATTTTTGACTAAAATAAATCAACTGCGTTTTAAGACACATTATTGGCTGACTATGAATAGCAACGTTTGACAGCTCAAGTATACCTTCATAACACAATGTTCTAATATATTACTAACCTACGAGTATATAATACTAGTACGCTAGACTGGCTACCTCGTGCAAAGTGACACCAAATTTTGTGTGCCGAATCGAATGAGCGTCCTATGAGCTTTATTGTACGTTCATCATTATGTGTCTCTTGACTTGTCAATGTAGACGCCACTGCTCGCCTAGTTCAAAATATGAAATGTATACAAACTTCAGACATTATGCCCATATTATGTAGAAATTACATTTGTCCAAATCTATTATCTGAATAACTAAACAATTAATGTCAACTGAGGGAATTGCGTCACATTTTTATCTCACTCACGTTTAATCACACGCGTCTTTATTAAAGTAGTTTTCAACATAATAATATATTTATACAATAGATAATTTTGTGTATATATAATGGCAAAATACTACAAACAGGGTTGTTTAATGCAAGTTGTTAGCAAACTTTAATAGCTAAAGAAACAAACAATATTTATTAACACCGAGGAAAATGCGGTTACTTTTTCACAGACGTATTTTCGAGTAAATAAACGGAACATGATATTCAAGATTCCACACATTTAGAGTTTTTTAAAATCTTTGTCTAAAGAGGTTAAGTTTTAAGTAAGCGATTGGTAACATTATATCCAGGGCTATCAATATTTAGGCCAGGAGCCAAATGATTGTGAACGAACAATATACACGAGTATAGATTTTCATACATTTGAAAATACACTGACGGACTTATAAACTGCATCAAAGTAATAGACGACTTTGAAATAAATATTTTAACCAAGTATGCAAACTTTCTATACAGATTTAAATTGAAACCTCTAGATTGGTTCGTGAACTTTAAAACAGCGTAGGATCATATCTTTAAGTTTAAGTTTATGTACTGGAAAGGACCTTAAGACCTTTTTTGAAGAAAAAACAGAAGTTTAAGGAAAAATTGTTTAATTAAAAAATTGGTTTTAACAATAGACACAAACTTTATGCAAGGGTTTATTTGTGTTTTAATAAGGTGTATTACCCCCACGTGCCCTTATTACGGATTCTAATCGGTTCCGCATAGATTTTATAAGGGTTTTTAAAAGATCTTGCGGAATATTGTCCCATTCTTCTGAAAGTGCTGTTCTTAGTGCTGCCACTGTCGTAGGCGAAGGGTTTCTCGCATATACAGCTCTTTTTAAATTGTCCCAAACATGCTCGATGGGATTAAGATCCGGGCTGCGTGCTGGCCAATTCATTGTACGTATCCCAACCTCTTCGCAATAATGTTGAACTTGTGCAGCTGCATGCGGCCGGGCATTATCCTGCATTAAAGTAAAATTTTCGCCTATGAATCCCATGTAAGGCACCACGTGATCTTCTAATATCTCTGTTATGTAGCGATGTGCTGTCAAACCCCCTCTATTACCGTTTTGACGGACCATGTCTATGAACACAAGTTCTGTTCGCCCGTTCATCGATATGCCACCCCAGACCATACATGAACCGCCTCCAAAAGGAACACGCTCCTCAATGCAACTTTGAGCATATCGCTCCCCACGTCGACGATAGACTCTTCTGCGACCATCTGCACCATATAAACATGTCCTACACTCGTCCGTGAACAATACAGAGGCCCACTGCTCTTCTGTCCAATTCAGGTGATGACGCGCAAATCTTAAGCGAGCTTGTCTGTGAGCTGCAGACAACTTTGGACCATTTGCTGGTCTAAAAGGGGTGATAGCCGCTTCCTTTAACCTTCTTCTTATTGTTCGTGCACACACGTTTTTTCCACGCACTTCATTAAGCTCGGTTTTGATGTTAACTGACGTGAGGAAACGATTTCGCAGGGAAGTTGTAACAATAAATCGGTCATCACGACCTGTGGTTGCTCGAGTTCTGCCTGTACCACGTCTCCTCCTGTAAGAACCTGTCTCTACAAACCTTCTGTATATTCTACAAACCGTAGACTGGTTTAAATTTAAATTTCTACCAATCGTTCGTTGATCCAAGCCCTCCCGCACCAATGCTACAATTTGTGCCGCTTGTTCGGACGAAGTATCCATATTATGGTTCAAAAACTCTCGATGTGTTAAAAAACTAACCCAACAATTATGCTGGTAACAATAATTCAATTGACCAAACAAAAAAAATCAATGAGAATTAATTTAAAACTTTGCTATAAATAACACGCAAATCTGATACTACGAGTAAATTTTCTTTTCCCGGCTATATTCATTTGTTTTACCGCAGTTCTATTTTTAAATTTAATTTTTTTTTAAGATTAAGAGCCAGTCTTTCCATATTTATATAATTTAATCTAAAAAGTTTGCATACTTATTATAAAAAAATCCTTTTAGAGTAAACCTGAACTTTGATGCAGTTTATGAGTCCGTCAGTGTATATATAAATATATAAAATGAAATGGAAGTCTCAGTTTTTGTCAAACCTGTCCAGCGTACTAGAATATTATAGGTCAGTGACTTATATACACATCACTAACTACTAAAAAACAACGTCATCAGTCAACTCCAGCGGTTCTTCACTAGTGTATATAACAAGGGTATTTCTCCCTACCTTCTGTACGGGCGGCAGTCTCCTGCTCTCCCTGGCCACGGCGTCCAAGGTCTCGAGGTGCATGTGGACGACCCCTGGGATCATCTGGTGCAGCGAGCGGACGTGGTCGGCTGTCACACCACCCTCGGTGCACACCTGGGGTGATGGTACAATGTTGTAATACGATAAATGGGAAAATGGTAACTGTTATCATTTTCATAGCGCCATGTAAAATGTTCAAGATCGAGTGATTGTGCAATTTTGAAATGGTTTTTAATAACACAACTCTCGCAGTATAAGCCCTGTGACGCGGGGGACTTTTCAAGCATAAAATTCAGGATACCCAATGTATACCCAGACTCTAAACAACAGTTTGTGGATCACACAAAGGGAGTTCCGTGTGGGAATCGAACCCAATACCTTTTGCACAGCAGTCGTACATACTTGGGATGTTACGGATGTGGATTTATCGGAACCGAAGTAAGAGTAGGAGTTTTAAAATTTTGTTTGACGGATTCGGAGTCGGAGGTGGTGGGAGAAGACAAATATGTTGAGATAAGGCTTAAGAAAATAAGATATGAAAAAAACATTAAATGTAGAAGGAAAAAGATCGCTCGGGCGGGACTGGAACCCGCGATCATAGGGAAATTCGTGAGATATTTATATTTCATTTATACATTTATTATTTAGATATTTCATATATGCAATTATTAATAGATATTTCATATATGCATTTTTATAACCGACTTTTGTAGTGAACAGACGTGCGTTTTAATATTAGCATTATTTATACTTGTTTATTAAAATCAGTGACCTAGATTACCACACACTTGCAATTTATTGTGAATAAGTAAATTTTAGTATGACAATCGAGTAAATCAAACTATGGCTACTATGGAAAGTAGCCCTCGCAGCCCTCCCAGCACACCTCAATCTCAACAGACAAAAAACCTCACCGTTGAAGCCTTGAGGACCAGCGATATCAAGCACTGGATGACATCAATTGAACAATGTCTGAATGAGGTATGTCAGATTGCTGCAGATGGGAAACTGAACTCAGAGCAAAAGCTAAGGATAAATACTATTGCGCGAAAGGTGGGAAATGGAGTCTCTCAAATGGCTGTGCACTATCAATCATTAAAGGAAAAAGCTATTTTAATTCATACTTCACTAGAAGTCTTGAAGGAAAACCAGGACCTAGCTGAATGCCTTAATGATTTCAAAAAATCTATCAAGCAGACCATGGAAGAAACCTGCAATAAACCAGTAAGTCAAGACAAGCTCTCCTTTGCCGAAATGGTCAAGACCCGTAATAATAATATTCTGCGGCCTAAAAGTTTCAGCTCAATAGCAATATACCCAAAAGATGGACAAAAATCCAGTGACGACACTAAATCTCTAGTCCAAAAAATTATCTGCCCAGAGCAACTAAAACTGCATGTAAGAGGACTACGTAGGACCAAGAACGGCGGTGTAATTATCAGCACTGAAACAAAGGACGATATAGAGAAACTTCGTAAGTCGACCCAGCTAACCAGTTCCGGGCTGAAGGTGGAGGAGCCGCATAAAAGAAGACCTAGAATCACAGTCATCGGAGTTCCAGCTACTCTATGTGACCAGGAAGTGTTTGACTGCATATTTGAGCAAAACCTAACTGACAAGATACCAAACCTAACGCGTGAATCGTACATGTCCTCTATGAAGTTAAGTCACAAATCGGGAAGAAAAGACGCACCAACATGCAATTTTGTACTGGAAGTGTCGGCTAGCATAAGAAAGGCACTTATAAATCAAGATCGTGTATTTATCAATTGGACGTCCTGCCCAGTTCGGGACTTCACGTTAGTGACCAGATGCTTCAAATGCCAACAATATGGACACGCAGCTCGAACTTGTCGCGAAGCAACATACACGTGCGGACAGTGCGGTGAACTAGGTCACCAGGTAAATGAGTGCCCTAAGAAAAATGACTCGCCAAAATGTGCAACTTGCGTACGTTTTAAAAAACCAAGCGGTCACAAAACAGGTGACTCAGAATGTCCGGCGAAAAAGATTGCTGAATCTAATTATATTAATAGCATAGACTATAATGAGGACACTTAAACGCGTCATAATATATTATTTATATTTTATTTGTTACCTATAAGTATGTACCTACATGTTTTATTTATAGATATATATTTAAATAGGTTCTAATAGTTTACTACAAGTGCCCCTAACGTCTGTGGCACAGGTTTACCCTAGTACAGGCACCCTGTTGTTATCCCTATATTAGTTATTTTTTATGAACTATATACATTTTTAGTTAATAAAATGTAGGTATGTTTATCAGTTGTCTGGTTGCCATAGTACAGGCTCTGCCTAGTTTGGGATCAGATGACCGTGTGTGTTGTTCTAAGATATTATTAATAGACGTTATTATGTATTTGTTACCTAATTTTATGTATATGTTTTTGTAAAAAATATTTTTGTAATAATAAATTTATCTTATCTTAAAATTTATTATATATAAATTAGCTTTAAGAAGAGGGAGAGTCCAATTTATAATTGTCGGAGCCGAAGTCAGAGTTGAAGGTGTAAAATCAACTGGAAGTTCCGACCTTTCGGAGTCGGAATCGAAGCTCAGTAACATCCCTGATACATACTCCCACTGTGCCATCAAGGCAGGTGCTAATCATGAAATATGAATTTGGCGCCCAAAACTTTTTTTTTATACAAAATAATGTGTGTGTGTGTGTGTGTGTGTGTAATTTTTGATGTGATAACGTCTTATAAATCGATGACGGAGTGTCACGCACGAAAAAGTGTCACGTAGCAACGATCACGTTATTGATTGGTAGCTAAGCAGTTATATAGCATACAATGTCATCAACGTTTTGGCAATTGCAGCGACATGCGATACAATTTGAAAAAGAAATACAAAAAAAAACCGTCACAGGAATGGTTGTTTATTACAATGTCATCAATGTTTTCCAATGACGTTATCACGTAAAATTATTGTCTGTAAATACACTCTACCGACAACCATTTTTTTTTGTCATATTATTTCTAATTGTGTTACAGGGTGTAACAGAAAGGTGTGGTCATATTTAAGGGTTGGTATGTGCCCATGATACTAAGTACACATACCTAATTTTAGTAAAATCGGAGTACCCTAAATTCTTTCTTCTTTTCTTTCGTTTATTTATGCAAGAAAAAGTTAATAATTAAGAAAAGTATGACTTAAAAAGTTCTATGCCATAATGCTCCAATCGAATTTTGTACCAGATGAGGTATAATTCTTATGCCATACGCCTTTAACTACTGAATTTTGACAAAAAGAATATGCTATAACTATGTAATAATAATGCAACCAGCTATGGCACCATGGTAGGTGCAATACTGATAACATACCCTATCCGCTGCTGAAATTTGACCACACCTTTACGTTACACCCTGTATAAGAAAATACTAATAGTGAACATTACGCTTTATACATGTATATGAAGCGTAATGCTCTTTATACGTTATGAAGGGGTCAAAAATGGCTCCAAATGGTTCAACGCACACCCGTTGAATTTGGCTTGACACAATTGAAAATATAGCAAGTAAAAGTGATTACTGTTCATTTCTTACTTTGTCAATAAATCTGGACACCATTTTAATAACGTTATTTCCAGCTTCCCCTGGATCTGCCTCTTCAAATCCTGACTCAGCATCCACACTGTCTGATTCCGCGACACTATACAGATAAAAATAAAGTTTGTTATTTAAAAAAATATACAACGTTATTCTTGGTATAGTGCAAACCTAAAAATAGTTTACTCAGAATCAGTAACGCAATCCATTGAGGTAGTTCTTGGACCATGTGATCGTTAATTAATTAATTAATCATTTTAACAGTCCAATTCCTGTTCACCGTGGATAACGTACTACGGGACGCAATGCGCACTATAGTATAAAAGTTGCGCGGGTCAGCTAGTATACTTATATAATACACTAGCTGTGCCGCGCAACTTCGTCTGCGTAAACTTTCCCCGTTTTTGCAACATTTCTCATTGCTGCTCCGCTCCTATTGGTCGTAGCGTGATGTTATATAGCCTATAGCCTTTCTCGATAAATAGGCTAACCAACAGTGAAATAACCTTTCAATTCAGATCAGTAGTTCCTGAGATTACCGCGTTCAAGCAAACAAACCAACTCTTCAGCTTTATAATATTAGTATAGATTAAGACCGTGGCAGTAAAACACGAGACAGTAAATATGCGCAAGTTGGGCTTTTAAACAGTGACATACGTTGACCCGTTATTAATATTTGCCATAATTCATATTGCAAAATATTCATTCATCCACGAACTTTGAAATATGACATTTTGGAAACTCTACACTAGCCCCTCTAGCGGTGAATTTACACACGATGTCGTCATTGCAGTCGCATTTCAAATATAGTTTGACTCTGAACCTCTACAATTATAAAAATAAATCGGTGGCCTGTATCACTATCGCTCACGCAAGAGTAACCAATGTGTAATTAGGCTTAAATTCTAATGTTTTTTAGTTCTTCATACCTATTAGTAATACTATTGCTAGCTCTGTCAGCATCGTCCCCTCTCACATCGGCCCGTCTACCAGCGCCCTCTAGCGGCAACAGTAGGTAAACCATTCTGTTCGCGTAGTGGATCGCTTGACTGTACAACGTTGATTCTTCGCTTTGTATTATCTCACGTTGTTTTTCTGTAAAAAATACACCGATAATAAGATTTTGACAAGATGATTGAAAAGGAACTGTTTAACAATACAAATAAGGTTCAAATCAGCTTACCTTGTGGTAAACTGGGCCATAGCCTCATTTGCTCAGCGGCTATCTCTAACGCGCTTGGCTCTTGAGCTTTCAGCAATGAAATGTACTCCTCGTCTTCTCTGAAATGAGAATAGAACGAACTAAATCAGATTAATTGCAGGTTGATGACTTGTATCCATAGACTGAGGACGTATATGAGAAAGGAAGAAAAGAAACCGTAGTCTGAAAAACAAAATATTTTTTATTATAAAACCCCCTCGAATAACAGGAGGTAAGTAACTGAAGAAAAATAGTGGGGGCTGCCATTTACTGTCCTAAATTTACCTCAAATGTTTTTGTTCATATAACAGGGCAGCAAATGGGTGACCAATTGGATAGTTAAATTATTTTATACGAATCAGGTAATAGTAGATCTTAAAATGCTCTTAAAATAAGTGTTATTTTACAATTTAACATGTTTTTGAATATAAAAGCATGAAAACGAATACTAAAAGTAATGATTTGACGATAGGAACTTATGACGTCACAGGTTGTTATTCCATACACATTTCTATAGAGCTTGTCGTTTTGATATTTCATAAAAAGAGATTGTTTTGACTTGTCAGTCAATATCCCTATTATGACCCCAACGGTATTTCTTTGGACCCTATCCGTGGCCATCGCGGTTAAAAAAGCAACAAAGACAGGATATATAGGTCCAATCTATATAGTGGTTAAATATCAACCTTGTAATAAAAATAGGGCATATAATTTTCATCCTAGGTATTGTTATTAGAATCATGGCGGTGACCAGTGGTATATGTAAAGTGTCATATGGTACGTTGTCGTCTGTTGATTATATAATATACATATCGCTGTCAATACGTATATTATATATATACATATCGGCTCATGTACGATATTAAAATACAAAGTTTATTTAGAGAGGGAAAGTATACGCGAGAACCGACATCTAAGCAATGGAGTCCTAGAGCGCTGTGCAGATTTAAAACTTTATTTAGAACTTTACTTGAGACAACAATCAATTTTTTTTAAGTTTCCCTTAAAAGTTGCCAGTTATTACAACCAAATTATTTACGGTTGTCGCAATGTTATGGCAATCTGTGAAAGTCAGACGTGTAGTCGCAGCGATAGGTTGAGCAATACTGGCGCTACAGGGAACAGGGAAAGTGAGGGAGAGTGTGAAATCGCCTGACGCGTTACGATTGCCGGTTGGGGAAACCAGCAACTTTACACAACCGGTACAAACTCGTAAGTTTCTAGTTGCTGCAATTAGAAACTGTCATAGCCATCGATTGCAGTAACTGAAATCGCTTCATCTATCTGTCTACAAAACGCCTAAAGAATTAATGTATCACAGTATCATTTTTGTAGTTACCTTGGGCTGGGTACCCTCTGATGTGTAGGACTAGGTAGGTACAGTGCTTTGATGTCCCTTTGGACGTCTTGGTAGAACGCTGCCTCCCAGAACTGCTGGCTGGTCCATACCGGATGCTCCTGTGCAAAACATTTACATACATTATGTAATTGCTATACGACGGGTCCATTATTCACTCCAGTCATGATTTAATTATGATCAGAAGTATAATTCTTTAAGGGAGAAAGATGTATCAAGTAAGATCTTTAAGATCGCAGCGACTACAAGGCATTTAGACCTGATCTCTATCCAGATACAACAAAGGTTCATATTGAGATATCACTAAGGTTTTTATTGTTTTGTTGATCGCGTCCAGCCGTCGATTCAACGCCTAATATCTAACATATCATGTCGGATTGCCTTCTCACACCATGAGAGAAAAAGAAGATGACAAAAAGACCAAGAAGAGAGGCACAATGTGTGTGGGGCAAATACATTTGTGCCTCTCTTCTTGGTCTTGGACACATGTGTGTGGGGCAAATAAGTCTCTCTAAGTTGTTAAATCTCATTGAGAATGGTTGCTATGACTAACATCCTATTGAAATAGATAGGACATACATTTTTAGATAGGTTTTAAGTTATTATTTATGGTACGAACCTGTATACACATGTAAGCATACTGGATGACGCCGGTGCACAGCTTGCGGCAGTAAGCAGTGGCAAGCGGCAACATCGCCGCTGCTATGGAATGCTCATCGAGTGCTGTCGCCGATTGTAATGCACAGTTCATTAGCCTGAAACAATTATATGTTTAATTTATATTATTTGTTTTTCTTAGGGGAGCTTACGGCTACAACGAAATAGATAGGCACAGTCAATTACGTGCCAATTACAAACTTGGCTTAACAAGAGCTAGGGAAAATCTTTACTGGTATTAGGAAGCAGAAGACTTCTGTTTTTCCTGAGCTAGTGGTGAATGCAGAATTTTGTATTAGGCAGCCAGAGGGCCTGACCAAGCTCATGAACCACACATTTTTTTTTTAATTTTACGCGTTGGGCCGGCCAACCAACCGACATTTTGTTTTGCTTTCAGGGAAGGAGGTCTTCACCCTGCTGAGAGTAGTAGTTTTAGATAATTACAGTCACGTGGAAGGCCCCAATCATCAACGTCCAGTCCAAACCTTTGGACACAGACAGTTGAAATTTTGCAGAAAGGTTTATTTTGTGATATAGGAAAGGGATGTGATGGGGTGACATGGACGAATCCGTGTTACTAAAGTTATAATTACAACTGAACCGGACTTTACAAATTTAATATTTTTTATATTCGCTCAATAATTTTAACTGGCGAGCTATAGTATTGTCTGCAATCACAGCCGGAAATACATGTGAGGGTCAGTTGAACTGACACGAACGTGACACTTCCGCATCCGTTATGCGGAAGTGTCATGTTCGTGTCAAGTTTTAGAAATTATCGTCAGTTTTAGAGCAAAACTTTTAGGAATTATCGAATAATGACGTCTTTGAAACGATTATGCAGTAAGAAATTATAGTATTGTATATTTGGTCATAATTTATAATACTTTAATCATTTTAGAGCATTTGCATGGATAATTTATGACAACTAACATGTATATCAATGCAGTCACCATCATCACGCCATTGGATAAAATCAAATGACCAGTGAACATGCAAATTTGGTTTGGATTTATCCTATTAATATAGTAAATTGCAAACAAACATATTTGCAAACAAATCTAATAAAAACTTGGTCATATGAGTGTAAGATCTCATTTACTTAAGTATCTTTTTAAGTGATTGATCGAGATCCCACCAGCTACCAAAATTTCACAACCAGTTTCAGACATATAGCGTATTTGTGCACAAATTAAATTATTAAAATTGCTGAGCAAAATGGAGGTTTTCAAATGTCCCTTGACCATAGATATTAGGCATCCGATCTTAAAATATTAAGATACATAAAATAAAAAATATAGTTTTTTATCAATTCTCATAGATAAAGCCGCAGGTGAAAACTAGTAACACATTATATATAAAGGGCATCCGAGTGAATACAATCATTGTACAAACAGGATATCAAGTAAAATGACGACACTGCTAATATTGTGTGGAGTCCTGTGTTGCGGTATCGCAATAGTGGAGTCTATGGATGACATGGTAAGTTTAATTACAAATCGTTAAGCTCGTTTCCAGCGGTAGACGAGGCAGAAATTTTTCTTTTATTCCTGGAGCATACTGGACCTAAGCGACCAGGATAGTCGCCTCCATTCGTCTCTAGTCTGGATTTTTAAATCAGTGTCCATTGTACGTTGGGCGGCAATAATTGGAAAGCAGTTCAACAGGATTATTATAATTGCCTTAGCCCTAAAAGCGTAGTTACAAGATAGACCTCCTGCGCCAAAATCAAAACTTTGGCGCGCGAAAACCCTTCATGGTGGAACGTTTTGGGTTTGCGTGACGGCGGATTGTACCTTATTTCAGGCTATTTTAGCATTTCCGGTATACCCAGAAAACAGGTCTAATTTATAAATAAAATATTTGATGTGTTCATTCCCTTCATACCCAGGGTCCCGGCATTTGGTACGTGGACTACATAAATAAATGTGAAGAGGAAAACCACGTGTTCAAGTTCGATGTTGCCAAAAACATGATCAATCGTACACACGACGGATATGACGCGTGCTTTAATTTGGAAGAAGATTTTACTGATACTTTTGCCGTAAGTAATCTTTTTTCAACAGACTACAAAAAGAGAACGAGTTGTTGATGCGAATGTATATTAATTCCAAGCGAATCCTATTCACACAGTATTGTTTTAGCTTTCGTTCGTAAGTGACAATGAAAACGAAATACTTCTGACTTTTCTTTCAGGTTCGCGTAGTGATGTTTAAGAAAGTTGACGGCGGGTATAAGGAGTACCAGGTGCTTACAGACGAAAGCTTCATAAATTTCGTCAAAAAATTTGCTGAAGGCAATGTCAGGAAGTGCCTCGAAATGGCTGGGGTTGAAGGAGCTGACTTCCCTATAAAAGCGGTGGGTAAATTTACAATGACAGTAGATACAGTGTAGATATTAGCAAGAATATAATGACAATGTAAAACAAAATACATTAGGATGGCAAAACACAGCCATCTCATGTTTCCGATTAGGTTTTTTTAGGAGAAGACAACAACAACATTCGCATTTTCTGCTTTAGTCAGTATAGTACCCATAGTCACTATCTGATGAACTATGGCAACGTTTTAGATGTTACAGCCTCTGTCTAGTTTGGGATCAGGTGACTGTGTGTGAGTTATCCAAAGATATTTTATATTTTTTATTTCTATTATTTCCAGGGAAAATACTGCTTAAATGATTTCATATTTGATTACAATGAGCTGCCGCGTAATGGTCCTTACGGCGAGTACTCCGCTAGATGTTACTTGTTGAGAGGTACCCAAGTTGTGGGCTGTGTCGAGGCCTTCGTGGAGTTCATAGAGGAAGATAAATAGTTTTAAACAGGGGGGGCAAAGTGGGGAAGATGCAGTGGTTAAGTTAAAATGTAATGTGTAATAAGGCAACTTCTTAGAATTTTGAATTGAATTGAACTTTTTAGAAATTAGATGTGCGGAACATCTGAATATACGCCAGGTTATTGGTACTTTAATAAAATCATGTAAGTACATAAAAATTAGGAGAAGTAAAATATAATAAAAATAATATAAACGCGGTATGTCTTTGTATTTGCCCTTATCCATACTAATATTATAAATGTGAAAGTAACTCTGTCTGTCTGTCTGTGTCTGTCTGTCTGTCTGTCTGTCTGTTACGCTTTCACGCTCAAACTACTGAACCGATTTAGATGAAATTTGGTATGGAGATAGTTTGAGTCTAGGGGAAGGACATAGGATAGTTTTTATCGCGATAACCGACATCCACGCGGGCGGAGCCGCGGGCGAAAGCTAGTACATCATAAAACGCAGTGCTAATAAAGCAGATTACTTATTTTCATGTAGGTATACCCTGACTGATCCAAGATTACACGTCAGTATTATACAATAAGAGAATATACGACTACGAATAGACCGTTTCAAAGCTTAAACAATAACAGAACAGAGGTCAGATTTTTTGGATGAGTTATTTATTTATTGTCATATAAATTTTACTGTCAACCAAATACGTCAAAATTATTTTACGTCTCTACTATTTCATTGTTATTATCTATATCAAGAGATACGGAGATACTACGCTACTATAAGTTAATGCAAACAAAAGTAGCAATGTGTTTGGTATCAAATAAATGTGCTAATTAAGCCTATCATTTGATATCAAACACAGCATATCTATTTATAAACAAGAGTAAAAATACCCTATTCACATGCAATCCGCTACTTTCATCTGTTGACGCCGGTGATGCGACACTGACATATTAAAATTTGGTCAATTGTCTAGATTATAAGGTGCCGCTTGCTGAGCGCTTGTAACCCATCTACACCTTTTTACTTAAAACATCATTGATTACCACTCGCACCATAACAACGAATCGATTGAAACCTTACGCATCGAATTCGGATGAGTAGTTTAGGCGCTACGGTGGAAAATACGTAAACACAAACATACATACCAATATAGACTGCTAAAAAATAAGTCTTCCTTTTTGGCTTCGCCATAGTGAGTTAAAAAATATATAGGTACATTGTCAGTCATAGTCTATCTATAATACTGTCCTGATAATCTCTTGTGATACGTCGGGATTCTAAATGTACATGTAATGCCTAGTTCGCAAACAATAGGTAAAGCCGGAGAAAAGAACCTGGCAATAAAAACTCGCGGCCACTCTTTTCAAATTGCCAATTTTACAATGTTTGAATGTTTATAAACTTGATGTGGGGGTAAGGTGCTGCGACTAATATACTATACACCATGTTAAAGGACTGATGCAAATTGTATTATCAAAAAGTTGAAACATGAGATAAAGCAAAATTAGCCTTAGTGGGTACAATATAGTATAGTATAGAGGCCAATACAATATAGTATAGCATAGTCATAGAGGAGGCATCGGCCTAGCAGTGAATGGTAAAACCTGAAGTAGGCCCTAAACGCCGTGAGAGTCATGACTCCAACGCATTTGACCATGGTCCCCGGTCCATACCTATTATGTACTTCAGAGGCGAAGGGTTAAAAACATTCGGAGGTAAACCGATACAAAAATATACGTTGCTGAACATGGTTGTTTGCACCTATAATACTAAGTAACTATAATCCAAAGGGAAACCGAAAGTAATGGTGTTCTAAGAGCCCTCCGGCACTGATGTACTTAACAGAATCTTTTAAGCCTAACCTGATAAGAGTTTATGACATTTGCCTAGGGGCAAATGTCATAAACTCTTATCGAATAGAATGACGTAGTTGCGCGCAATAAAATACGATTTTTTAATATGAGATTCGCAGTTTTGCGCGTGCAAATGTCATTCTATTTGATTAGAGGTTATGCTTGTCAGGGGGCTGGATCTCGACTCGTGAGAGATGGAACCAAATAATACCATATGTTACGATTGCGGTAAAATCGTAATAGGACTCGTACTTAGACAAACAAGACCAGTCGTCAAAGCCAGCATTGAGCACTGATCAAGATGTCATCAAAGCGGTTCAACCCTATTTCCAAAATGACCCAATCAAGATACTAACGACCGAATACTTAAACGTCACTCAGTTTTAAAACGCCTTTATTCCACATGCTGTCACTCACATATAATATTCCCATTGCAGGGACACCAGGCCTCTCTGAAAGGATACTAGCCATAATCCACCACACGGGTTCAGTACGAATAGGTGGATGTCACATATGTTAGGTTGTTTTTATCTTCTGGAACTTACACATCTCCACGGCGATGTGCTTCTCCTATTCCTTTACTTTAAATTTAAAATCCCACTCTACCTAATCATTTACGACCTATCTTTATTCTTCCTTTTTTATCAAAACTGCTGGAGGCCTTTGTGCATAAATAAATGATAATGAGTCAAGTTCAATCAGGCTTCAGGCCAGCAAGTCAATTCACGTATTTAAAGCAGTGCAGTTCAGTTGCAGTTAGGTTTCGATTAAAACGGGCATTTTTGTATTCTTGTAACTTTGGGATATAGCACCACCTGTGCTCTTCTGTACCGTGACATTGGCACGTGTGATGTGCGGTATCGTATTAGCTATCAACGATCTATGATACGGATGAGAGAACACTGAAGGGAAAAACCGCGATGATTGTACCAAATCATAGTAGAACAATACTGTTAAGGTTACGTTAAACAGACCACTATAGAAAGAGCTTCACGCTATAATAAAAATTTATAAGTTATTAAACTAAGTAGCGGCTACTACAAGACACCTTTTCGCCTAATTTCATCAAAATTCATTGAGTAGTCTTTGAGTAAATACCTGTGACATACGGACGGATGTACAGACAGACAGACGGACATGACGAAACTATAAGGGTTCAGTTTTTGCTATTTTGGCTACGGAACCCTAAAAATATAAGGTTTCGCCTCTTTGCCAGCCTCAACGGCGACGTTCAACAGTTCAGAAGCATGTCCTTAAAATATGGCAATTACGGCTGAATATTGGCCTGTTGTTCTAGTGGTTAGTACCTTGACTGCTGAGCTAGAGGTCGAGAGATAGTTCAACAGTGATTTGTCCGGTGGCGTGTCTCGCTTTTTAGTAGTTCCGACTTATCTGGGCGCGCAACTATATGTGGGTAAACCTTGTATAGATACAGTAATATGATTCTTATATGTGTTTGATTGATATACGTGTTGCTCGGACGACTGTCACATCACTGCCACACAAATGAACGCACACAGCACCGCGCACACAGATGAGTTGAACTAGCTATAGCAAAAAGCGCAACACGCTACCGTACAAATAATTGTTATCAAACATCTACGTTTTCTATATATTTATTATATAGGAAACGTGAACGATGACTTCTATATTATTATAATAATGTGATAGATATATAATATCACTTTTACACGCAACGAAATGGTATTTAAGTACTCACAATACAATCCGCTATTCATTGCAGTGAAGCGAATGTAAAATGCATACTTTTTTGTTGTTGTTTACTTTTATTTTCGTATTTGAACAATGCTTTGGCGACGATGATTTTGTAAGTGTAACCTTTGGGAATTGAGTTAGATAATATTTAGCTTCAATTTAATATTAAACTGAGTAGTGGTAATGGTTTAAGTGTGGGCTTACGAGCGGGTTCCCGCATTGGTAGATAAGTACGGGTTACGCGGGCATTGGGAACGTGGCATGCGCTATCTCCATTCCATTAGGCAAGTTACTTGGTTAGAAGTTGCAAATTGCATACAACTTGTATGAAGTATTGGAACTTGTTCAAAAGATTGAAATCAATAGTGGTTTGTTGTGACGTCATACTTGTATTCAAGACTTGCGTAATGGAATAGCAAATAATAGAAATTATGTTAAATGTAGTATGAAAGAAAAAAACACCTAAATTTTAATATTTTTGTATAATTATATTGTTTTACGTGCAGAGAAAATTCCGTCGAATGCCACCCCATCGAAGGCACAACGAGGTGGGTACATATGTTAGGATTGACCCGACTAAGAACTAATTGTCTTTCGTTGTGTTAGCGTGGCTCTGAATATGTTGAGGTTTCGTGTCAAGTACATAAATTAGTCCGGAGGAAGAGAGAACCGACTACATAGTCCACAAACCTTAACAGAGCAATACGTAGTGAATTATATCAACACGTAGAACGGTGTGTTTGTATTTTATATTGTGTCCAGTAAAAATATGTCAGGATACGATCTATCTCGTTCCCAAACATTAAAATCCGGTTACCCATTTTGTTGCCCAAACAAACTTACAACCCCAATTATAAAATTTGCTAGTATTACGAGGTTTTAAGCCATTGTTTTTGTCTTTTCAGGGTGCGGGCAAATGGGTGATAGACAGCATAACGGCGTGTGACGATGGCAATGATTACGAGATCGCAGTGGACGTGACATGTGAGGAGCTCAACAGTACACACAACTGCTACACTATACGATCGACCTATGACAAGGAAATAAACGAAAACTATGGTGTAAGTCCTCCTTTACAAGGATCAGTCATACAAAACATATCGGAAATTGAAACGCATGATCAACGTTTAGTTTAAGCAAATGTAATCTTTTAAACTTATCCAGGTTGGGCGGAGTCCTTAAGCATTTTATGATGCCAGTGTGGTTGATTGCAAGCGCGGAGGGATGAAACTAAACAGCGCGGGGGAAAGCGGGTAGATCAGTTTTCACTAAGAGGGGAGATGGACACCGCAGTATATATGATCTAAAGTTTGGTTCTGGCCCTATAATTAGAGTGGCCTGTTGGTCTAGTCGTTAGTGACCCTGACTGCTAAGTCAGAGGTCCTGGGCTCAATTACCAAAAGGGACAACATTTTATGTGATTTATAAATTGTTGTTATTTAATGAGGTAGTTGTCATGAAATAAAAAATCTAAAATCCTAAATAGTACTATACAACCATCCATTCTAACAGACTTTCGGATTTTCAATAATATTTAAAAAGTTATAAGTTAAATAATAGTACCTGGATGACAGAGCTTAACTCGGTAATTTTTTTAAAACAATGTTTTCTTAAAATAAAACCAGGCTAGATCGATTTATCGCCCCCCAAACCACTATATACATACTACAATATGCATACAAAATTTCATGAAAATCGTAGGAGCCGTTTCCGAGATTCAGATTATATATATACATACATGCAAAAATTGCATATTTAAAGGTATTAGATAATAGACACGTTGTGCATTTACAGTCGGAGGTACAAATATCAACAAAAGAGGAGGGCGAGTGGAAGCTAATGCATACTGTTACAAAGGACAATGTGTGTAATTGCTTGAAGAGATTCGCTAAAGAAAAGGCAGAAAAGCCAGAAAAGTTTACCGGAATTGAAGTGCCCGAGTGTCCCATTCCAGCGGTTAGTGTTCCACTCTTTTTTTCATATAATAATTAAATGTGACAGTGGCAGCAAGAGTATTCTAATTTCGAAGATAAATTCTCGAATACTTAAACAATAATTGAATGTACAGTACGATCAACGTAACTAGGCCGGACTGAAGTAGGCGACAAGTGGTTGCGCAGATGCATTTTTTGGAAGTAAATAGTGACAGGAAGCGGGGGGCGGGGGCGGTAACTAAACCAAGAGAATTAGAGATGCGATTACGCATCACATTGTCATAATTAGTATTATTAACTCTGTCTTTTTGTGATTATTTTCATAAAGAAATTGTTTTTCAAAGTTTCTTTAGTATTTTCTGTAACTGTTCTAAATTTAAACTTTTATGAACTCATTTAAATAGTGTTTTTATATTTTTGAATTAAAATGCTGTTAGTATTTTTTATCGATTAATCGTTTTCGTTAGTAATTTTAGGGTCGCATCTCTATGACATGCGCGAAAGTGATAAAAACCTAACTTCAATCCGGTCAAGCTACGTTGATCGTACCGTAGGACGTCTTCAAATGCATTTCTGTCGTTACTATTGACCTAAATGTGACAATTGAGTATTTTAAGGTAAATACTTCAAGATGTCGCTACTGTTCACCTTAAAAATACAAGTGCAGCATGAATCTTTAATGACTTTTTCGAATAGAAAAGAATGCGACCGTTTTAATCGTTTTAGAGTTACATAAAAATAATATAATAATAATAATTGATTGTGCCACAAAATGTACATAGTTTTACAACAATTTCTACAGAATTATGCATAAAATAATTGTGAAATACATAGCTTGATAGAAGTAAGACATTTTAAGGCTGCAACTCGGATTTGTTTAATAAAATGTTAAACCCTGTCTCTTAAACTAGGGTAACCTGTTTCTTAAGAGACAGTGTTCGGCTATAAGACGACTCACAAGTTGTAGACTGTGTTGTTCTACTACTATATTTTATAAGTGTGTGTGTGTGTGTGTGTGTGTGTGTGAGTGTGAGTGTGTGTGAGTGGGTGAGTGGGTGAGTGTGAGTGGGTGAGTGAGTGTGAGTGGGTGAGTGTGTGTGGGTGAGTGTGTGTGTGTGAGTGTGTGAGTGTGTGTGTGTGTGTGTGTGTGTGTGTGTGTGTGTGTGTGTGTGTGTGTGTGTGTGTGTGTGTGTGTGGGTGGGTGTGTGGGTGAGTGTGTGTGTGGGTGTGTGGGTGAGTGTGTGTGTGTGGGTGTGTGGGTAAGTGTGTGTGGGTGTGTGGGTGTGTGGGTGAGTGTGTGTGTGGGTGTGTGGGTGTGTGGGTGAGTGTGTGTGTGGGTGTGTGGGTGAGTGTGTGTGTGTGTGTGTGAAAACGAAATTATTTTTGTCGGTGGTTTCGCAGTTGCCCCAGACATAATAAATGCAGGTTCAATGTTGAGTACTATATTATTATAGATATTTATATTTCCAGGGCGAGCACACGATGAGTCATGAGGTGAAGAAAGAAGTGGAGTCCGTTGGCCCGTACGGGTCCTACGAGATTCGTACCTATTTAGTTTCGGAAGGCAAGAAGCTCTCGTGCCTCAAATCGTGCTTCACATTTGTACAATGAAATACATGAACATTTTATTTGGGAATAAAATGCCTGGGAATAACGTTGTTTCTTTTTTTTAAAGTTTGTCGAAATTACGTCATTATTTACATGAATATGAAAAGATTATCGACAGTCTGGTCTCCAATAAAAGTGGTGTACAGCAACAGCTAACAAGCATAGTGAGCATCTTGATGCTGCACAAATATATTATAGACAGTTCAACTCATCTGTGCGCGCGCTAACTGTGCGTGTGCTTGTACGGTTGTCTCAATGTAACTCGGACGGATCGAAGTTAGGTTCATAACACTTTCGCGCATTTCATAGAGATGCGACTCTAAAATTACGTACGTAAACGATTAATTATGTTTAATCGATTAAAAATACTAACCTAAATTTTATAAACGTTATGTAAAGTTTGTGCTAAAAAAAAGTAAATACTAAAAAAGTTTGAAAAACAATTTCTTTACGAAAATAATCCCAAAAAAACATTACATAATAAGGAGTACGAGTGGTTTGCCAACTAGCTCGTTTTGCGAACTGGCGCTATTCGCCAACTTGCGCCTTTGACCAACTAGAGCCATTCGCCTACTGCGCTATTTAGATACTGTCATTGTGTAGGTACAGTTCAGAGGAGTACGAGTCGTATGCCAATGAGCAGTTTTAGTTTTCCATGGCAGACTATGATTAGTATATACAAGATATAAAATACTCCTTGGTATCAATCTCTATTTATAGTACTGACAGGAAAAAAGAAAAATAAAAACATATTCTTGTTATTGTCATTCATTATTGTCCTTGTATATTTTCCTAGATTTTCCTATTGAATTATAATATAATAATTAGAATATAATGTATTCTGCTGCTGGGTCTACTGACTCTGCCCCAGATTTGACATTTGTTAAAAGTAAAAGAGGCGGAGATGTTCTGTTACGAGCTGGTTATCGTTATCTTTTTTCTAAACGAAATTTGAATGAATCTACAATATGGCGATGTACAAATCGCACATGTTCCGGGAGCCTAACTTTAAGCAGTGACAAAAAAAATATACGTCGTGAATTGGGCCATACTTGTATACCAGATTTTAAGAAAAACGAAGTAGAGAAGATCATGGATACAGTTAGACAAAGAGTATCCAATGAGTTTATTGGTCTTAAGGCAATTTTTGATGAAGAGACATTGCATTTAAAAAAGAAAGGGGATAATTACGTGGAATGTTTGCCAACTTTTTATGAAAAAAAGGATTCACTTCGCCGGGCTAGAAATAAAGCCTTCGATGTTACTAAAACAAAATTTGATGTATTAAAAGATATTAAGCTTCCCGAAATTCTTACGAAAGATTTTTTGTTAATTGACGATAGCGGAGAGGAAGACAGGATTTTAGTTTTCATGCTGAGGGAAATGGAAGCTGAACTTGAAAATATGACTGTATTTTTTAGTGACGGTACATTTAAATCTGTACCAAATCCATTCGTACAGCTATATACGATACATGCGGATTTTAATAGTACAGAGGCGTCGACGTATATTCTACCAGTTTTTTTTGCTCTCCTGTCTAACAAATCAAAGAAGGTGCCTATGTTTAATCCTGTGACATTTAAAACTGATTTCGAAGTTGGTGCAATCAACGGCATCCGTGAAGTATTCCCAAATGTTTTAGTTACAGGCTGTTTTTTTCATTTTCGCCAAGCCCTTTGGAAAAAGGCTCGAGTTTTAAAAATACATGAGATTCCCGAAGTTGCTAATCATATTGCAAGATGCGCTGCACTAGCACATTTACCAGCGCAATATATATCTGTAGCGTGGCCTCTCATTTACGAAGATGCACCAAGTGATACTAAAAACTTTAACGAATATTTCAATAAACAATGGATGCGTGAAAATTATATAGGTATTATAAGCTGCTATGAAGAGCGCCATCGAACCATCAATAGTTTAGAAGGTTGGCATTTCAAAGTTAATAATAAATGTCACAGAAAAAAAACAACGCTTATTGAGCTAATTAATGTACTCCGCGACGAAGCAATTGATAGCATATTTCAATTAAATAGAGCCGGTGCTTATCAAGAAAATAATAACCGTGCAAAGAAGTCGGCCCTTAAAGACAAACGCATAAAATATATATTAACAGACTTTTTAGAAAAGAAAATAGATCTTAAAAAGTGTGTCCTACGCTTATCAAATATAAAATAAGCCATAAAACATTTTGATCAGGTTACTGATAGCCAGTATACATTCGGCTTTACAATAAATAATAAATAAATGTTTTTGTTATTAGCATTTACTTGTTTCACTTTTGTAATTATGTGTACAACATAGTGTCTAAATAGCGCAGTAGGCGAATGGCTCTAGTTGGTCAAAGGCGCAATTTGGCGAATAGCGCCAGTTCGCAAAACGAGCTAGTTGGCAAACCACTCGTACTCCCATAATAATATTAATTATGATAATGTAATGCTTAATGGTATCTCTAATTCTCTTGGTTTAGTTACAGCCCCCGCTCCCCACCTTTGACTTCCAAAAATGCATCTGCGCAACCACTTGTCGCCAAATTCTATCCGAGCAACTAATTATACAGATACAATTTGCGGCAGTCGTCGTCCGAACAATACGTATTACAATCACGTACGCACGCAGTGTACCTAAACAAGGTTTACCCACACATAGCGCCGTGCACACAGATGAGTTGAACTATTGATACTGTTGTATTAATTTGTCCTTTTCCTTTACCGCGGTCTGCCCCTGTCAAGCCCTTAAGCCGATGCCGTTCGCAGTTTGTTTGTAGCAGACCGTATTTTTTTATTATTAACAAAATAAAGGATTATTTAAGAGGGAAACCATCACTTACTCTCGATCTGTGAATCACAACGATTTGAAGTAGTAAGGACCACCCTCAATACAATATGCAACGAGTTCGCGCGAATCTGCGTAACGACATTATACAATGTTACCTGACTACAAGCTCGAACTGGTGGTGATGCAGTAGATGCTTGTTGCTGGGAAGGCGCGCGGCCAGGTCGCGCACGAGGGCAGCGCGCGCGGCGGGCGCACGCAACGCGCGCAGAACGCCTGGGAACGACTTGCGCGCGTCTGCGTAACGACATTCGAAGATGGCCGCGATGCATGACCGCAGAACCTGAAAAACACGAATAATATAAAACATGCTAACGTAGTATTATGCCAAATAGGGATTTTAGATATCAAGACAAATGTATCTCTTTATAAAATCTTAAAGAATACGCTCTGTAAAAAAATATACAGAGTAACATTATGACCACATATTACGTTCTTATCATCGATTTTCATGATTATAAATTCAATCCAATTTCAAAACATTTTAAGATATATTAAGAACTGAATAACATAAAATAATATATATTTGACTGTAGTGAAGTACTGTAGAAGTAAGTAATGTTTAGTACGCATACCTCAAGTCGCCTAGCGGAGTTAGTAAGAAGTAGACAGTTGTACTCCGTAGCGCCGCTGGGAGCCGCGGCGGGCGGCACGATGCGAGCTTGCGGCGGCCGAAGCGCTACTAATCTGCGGGCAAGCATACTGTCACTTAAGTCATTGTCCACGGCATGTTATCGAAGAGTTATAATCTATCAAATCTCTACTAATTTTTCCCGTTTTTGCAACATTTTTCATTTATGCTCCGCTCCTGTTGGTTGTAGCCAAATCTCAAGATATCACATCAGAGGGAGGGAAGTGGTCCAAAATTCAAAATCACCTTACGTCATATAAGGATGCCTACTTATTGCGATAAAAACTACAGGGGAAGGGAGGGGGTCCAAAATTCGCCAAAATCATCTCACGTAATTTATGGACATTATCGCGATACAAACTATCCTATGGCCTTCTCTCGCGATATCTCACCAGAGGGAGGGCGGGGATCCGAAATTCGCCAAAATGATCTCACGTAATTTAGAAACGCCCCCTTATCGCGATAAAAACTATCCTATGCCCTTCTCTCGTGATATCTCACCAGAGGGAGGAAGGGTGCTAAAAATTCGCCAAAATCATCTCACATAATTTATGGACGCCCCCCCTCCCATCGCGATAAAAATATCCTATGTCCTTCTCTCGCGATATCTCAGAGGAAGGTAGCGGTTGGAAAATTCGCCAAAATCACCTCACGTAATTTATGGACACCTCATATCAATATAATCATAACAATCAATAGAAAAAGTTCCTGAGATTATCACGTTCAAACAAAGAAACAAACTTTTAGTAATAGTATAGATTAACAAACAGACACTTCAACTTTATTTATTAATATAGAGGTATAGAGCACATACTTGGTCTGACTGGTCCTGGCGCGCACCTCGGCCATGACGTCGCGCACGCGCGCGGCGTCGAGCGGCGGCAGCGGCGGCTGGTGGATGCGCGCCGACGCGCCCTCGGGCGGCCGCAGGATGCGCTGCTGGAACGCCTGCAGAACACTCGCATCTTACTACGTCACTACTACTGCTGACCTCTTACAGCCGGACTCCTGTAAGAGCTCAGCTCTTCAACCGCAGTTTAGATATATACGGGCAGCGCGCCTCTCGAAGGGGCGTATGGCAGTGGGCTGTCTCTCGGCTCGCACGACAGTCGCGATCACGTCGTGCTCGCGAATACTTGAAAACATTTTTATTCTTTTCGACACCCGCAATGTCCTCTAAGCCTAAACGTCAATTTAATCCGTATAAAAGATATTACTGTGTTTAAGAATGTCTGAATAAAATTAATAGTGAATCAGAACTAACATTTTTTACAATTCCACTGCGTCATCGAAGTACGTGTAAAAGCAGCGGCGGTAACCGGTCGATCTTTTTTAATTCATATTACTTAGTACTTAGTAATAGTTGAAATAAAAATCCTTAATTAGTTGCCCAGAAATAATATTAGGAACAGGATAGGATAGTAGATGTTTACAAAGGAATATTTATACCAGTGGGAATCGAACACACGACAATTGGTAACAACGTTTGTAATGCTTAATCTACTTATTTATCTTAAAACTAATAAATTAACTAGCTTACAGCGGGGGGGTTTTGGTGTATTCATGGTATGATATGAACCTTCACTATCTTCTGGTTTGTAGGTAGGGAACATATTATTTCTTTGGTGTCATAACACCCGTCTACGAGCTTGGGTAAGTGGTTTTGGCCGTAATTTTAGTTTTAGTCTATAAGTATTTCAATAAAGCTTTGTAACGAAGTTAAGTAACCGCTACCCTTTGGAATTCATTCTGGCGAGACTAACTCTGCCTTTACCCTTTGCCAGGGTGAATCCGTAGCTTACAACATTTATTATTAGAAAAGTTGTCTGCAATAAATCAATACGAAAATAGATTTTAAAACCAAAAACTTAAAGTAAGTATATTTTAATTGAAAACATACTACTTTTTATGAATAATGAAATAAATTTTGCATCAATGTGATTTTTGAGCCCGTGCACGCGTTAATTAAAATCGTTCCCAAACCACTTGCGGTCCACGGACCACTGGTTGTGAACCCCTGATCCAGAGTCTAGTAACGAAACTGACATCAGTGCCGTCGTAAGTGTCAACTAGCTGACGGCATAAATATCAGCTTCGTTACTAGAGTTAGCTATTTATAGGACATCTAACAAAAGAAGAATTTGAGATTTAAAGTTTTAGGTTCGATAACGAACTTTTTCAAGAATGCAATTATTGTATTCATAAGAACAGATAGCGGTAGATAAGTTATTCAGACCCGCTGTTAGGGCGTTTGTCCACCACAGCCCATCAACGGGACGCGCCATAAACGAGATTATTTTACTTCGGCTCGCGGGGTTGGTTGGTCACATGCGGTGGACAAACGCCCTTAAAGCACAAAAACTAACGACAGTTTTCGATAGTCAAGCAAAAATCGTCTTTGTTGTTGCGCGATTTATGGCAGTGAGCTCAAATGATTTGGCAACCACTTACGGCTTTAGTCGAATTAAATAAGTTATTGTGTTGATTTTTTACGTAATATCAACACAAAAAATTATTTTTAATTCGACTAAAGCATAGCATAAGCTATCAAACAAGAAAATTTGGAAAGGCAAATAAAAAAATGTAAAATATCTAAAGGATGCATTTATCCAGTAATGAAAAAGCATATATAGGTAAAGAAAAAACCTAGCTTATTTTGATTGCACTTAAAAATTAAAATAAATTTGGAGGTACAATCAAAGGTAAAAATACTTCGCTTACCTGTGGGTTAGGGTTTTCATTGAGATGTAACTGCATAGCCAATTCTTGTAAATGCTGCAACTCTAACTCCGGATTCAAAGATTCTAGCCGTTGCTGTTCTGGTAAATTTCTGAAATAATTAATACATTTGAAGTTAAATACACAATTGTATCATTCAATAATGGCGAAATTTGCAGCTAGTTCAGGTAGATGTCTGACGCTGGTTTTAGCTTTTTTTACGCAAACCGTTCCATTTTTTAAGAAAACAGTAATTATTCCTATTTATTGATGTCCCTAATTGTAAATAAAATCCTTTTGGGATCATTACATTGACGAAATAGGGCACAAAATCAAATCCTAATCCTAACTAATATTATAAATGCGAAAGTGCGTTTATTTGTTACGTTTTCGCGCCAAAACCGCTAAACCGATTTCAAAAATTCTTCTATCAATAGAATGATATTATTTTAAATTATAGATCCTTAATAAAATACAAAAGGTTCACCCAAAGAATTCAAAATTTGCTTATGAAATTCATTATTTGATGTGCGCTGCCATTTTGTTATTTGTTAGAAAATTAGAAGGTTACTATGGAAATCCCTGTAACATAAATGCAAAAACATAGGATAGTTTTTATCGCTATAACCGACATAAACGCGGACAGAGCCGCGGGCGAAAGCTACTACTTAATAAGACTATATGGTAATAATGAGTAGGTATGTATACTAACTGCACCAGCTCGTCCCATATGTCCGTGGCCCTCCAAGGCGGTCCGCGCTCAGCGACCAGCCCGTTAAAGAACATGGAGTCCAGCAGCCGCACCGCGAACTGACACGCGGACAGCCCGCGCGCGCCCAGGAAGCCCATCTTGTGGAATGTAAGCACCGGCGACGGGTGGATGCGGATTATTGTGAGGCAGTGTCTGAAAATATTATACACATTTTATCTTATAGCAGCTAGAAGTATGACCCGCCTAAAGTCCGCCATAGTAACCATACAGCAGGAGTGTCATGTCGTGTGCAAAAATGACTAGCAACTATGACGCCAAGGCATCAGAATATCAGCGTCAATTTAAAGATCTGAGAAAGTCTTGTGTTGAATTAGATACTCGTAATGACAGTTCGCTTAAAGATACGAGTATCTGTGAGGCTGTTTACCTCTCACGCTGGTCGTCGGCGCTAACTAGCTGACGCTGTATCCAATTAAATGTAACGTTTCTGAGTGACGCTGATCGGTCAGCGCCGAAGGTTAGGGTTACTGTAAAACCTGCCTGAGAGTATTATATGAAATATCTCGAAAACTACATTAAACAATTTATATATCACTAGCTGTCCCGCGCAACTTCGTCTGCGTAAATTTTCCCTTTTTTTTTTACAACATTTTTCATAGCTGCTCCGCTCCTATTGGTCGTAGCGTGATATTATAACCTATAGCCTTCCCCGATAAATGGGCTATCCAACAATAAAATATTTTTTCAGTGCAGCCCAGTAGTTCCTGAGATTATCGCATTCAAACAAACAAACAAACTCTTAGGGGTATGAAAAATAGATGTTGGCCAATTATCATAGATACCGGATAAGCTGACCCGCGCAACTTCGTCTGCGTAAATTTTACCCGTTTTTGCAACATTTATCATTGCTGCTCAGCTCCTATAGGTCTTAGCGTGATGTTATATAGCCTATAGCCTTTCTCAATAAATCGGCTATCCAACAGTAAAATATTTTTTTAGTGCAGCCCAGTAGTTCCTGAGATCATCGCGTACAAACAAACAAACAAACTCTTAGGGGGATGAAAAATAGATGTTGTCCGATTCTCAGACCTACCGAATATGCACACAAAATTTCATCAAAATCGGTCGAGCCGTTTCGGAGGAGTTCGATTACGCACCCCGTGACAGGAGAATTTTATATATTAGACTAGCTGTCCCGCGCAACTTCGTCTGCGTAAATTTTCCCTTTTTTCTTTTTCTTTTCTTTTTTTACAACATTTTTCATTGCTGCTCCGCTCCTATTGGTCGTAGCGTGATATTATAACCTATAGCCTTCCCCGATAAATGGGCTATCCAACAATAAAATATTTTTTCAGTGCAGCCCAGTAGTTCCTGAGATTATCGCATTCAAACAAACAAACAAACTCTTAGGGGTATGAAAAATAGATGTTGGCCGATTATCATAGATACCGGATAAGCTGACCCGCGCAACTTCGTCTGTGTAATTTTTCCCTTTTTTCTTTTTTCTTCCTTATTTTTACAACATTTTTCATTCCTGCTCGTATCCTATTGGTCGTAGCGTGATGTTATAACCTATAGGTTATAAAATCCTTCCTCGATAAATGGGCTATCCAACAATATTTTTTTTTTATATGCGGCCCAGTAGTTCCTGAGATTATCGCGTTCAAACAAACAAACAAACTCTTAGGGGTATGAAAAATAGATGTTGTCCGATTCTCAGACCTACCCAATATGCACACAAAATTTCATGAGAATCGGTCGAGCCGTTTCGGAGGAGTTTAACCACAAACACCGCGACACGAGAATTTTATATATTAGATTAGGTAGAATAAAAACGTGTAAAAAAGGGATTCACTTATTAGGCGTTACTTTTATTATACTATTATTTATTAGTCACCATTGTAGGTCAAAATGAAACTTCACATTGCTCTCCTGTACAGCATGCTATTAGCAGATACGATACTGTACGTTGCGGCAATCGTATGGACATTATTTAAGTTTACAAAGACCTCTCAGATAACATATTGAATGCCTCCTGCTAAACCTACGTGAGTTATCAAATCTTGGATATTTTTTTTATATAAAACCTTTCCAGCAGGATCAAAGGACGACGGATGGAGATTTCCCAATGACTTCCTGCTAGCTTAATCAGGTCATGGGTTCCCCACTTCATCGGAAGGAGAGGGAGGCTGAGGAGGTCCTATGATCCTAATGGGAAGGCTTTTATTTTCTCCTAATCTCACCTATATCCCTGTAGAAGCTTCCCCAAAGTCCTCATAAACACGGCCCTGATCTCTTTATCCAGCATATGCGGCAACGAAGACGCTGGTGGCGGCGGCGCGAAGGCAGAGTCCGCAGACCGAAGCTCCGGCTGTAATACCAGTGCTAGGGCTTCTTGCAGCGAGGACAGGAGCTTGCCTTCTGGTTGGGGGATGTTCACGCCGGCTGGAATGTGCAGGGAGCCCACGTCCAGGTCTGCTACTATCACGTCCAACTGAAACAATTAATTTGATAGTTGTGATACTTTAAAGTGGATAGAATTTTGTGATGATATGGGAAAAAAATCGCCTGGAATATTGTGTTGATGCTTAGAATATTCGTTCAAATTTAGAACATCACACTCCTATAATTCCAAGTGGTTTCAATTAGATCTTTTCCAGGAATGCTTCCCCATAATATTCAATTCCCAGAATGTCCTTACCTCGAAAATTCTAAAAGAATTTTATAAAATTTTAAATTCTATCGATTTCTGTTATGAGAAAGATTACTGGAAACCCTTCAACTACAAGATCCGGCAAAACACGGAAGGGGGACCGCGATTGACCAGCACAAGCTTCATCGCACTACACCGTTAACAATGCAAAATTTATTATTTTCTTATATGCAAAATGGCCCAAAAGCAGTAAATCCGCTTTTGGGCACATTGCTTATAAATTCATGTATTTTATCTGTTTCAGCGAATAGTGTTAAGAATCAATGTACAAAATAAAACCTTTGTTTTCCTCAAACTTCTTCTTAACTCTTTGTTTTTACGTGAGAACGAAGATGTTTAACCCCATAAGCGATACACGGGGTCTAATAACAAAAAAGCTCACCAATTCCGAAACCTCCTCTTTCAAGCTGGAATGCACTCCAATGAGGAAAGGCGTCGGGGTAGCGAGGACCTCAGCCAGCCCAGCGGGCAACAGCGGTATGTACACATGAGCGTATCTGAACGGGAACATGAGGGCGGCTAATGCCCGGCAAGCGGCAGCTAATCGGGCTGCTGCCAAAGATACTAGGAGTACTTTGTGCTCGCTCATCACTGCGCACCAGAGGGTTACTGAGTTGTGAATACCTGGAAATTACAATATTTTTGTCATTAAAACACTATCAGCCACATTGCCATAAATAGCCATCTTATTGTGACTGCACTATAGTGCAGATAAGTACCATGGGAGCATTTTTAAAATTTCAAAACAACACGTGTGTGTCCTGTGTAATAAACATTTTATCTACCGTACTATGGTACGGTATAAAGCCCTGTGTCGCGGGGTACTTACCAAACATACAAATCATATATATATGGATACATACACTTCGAGTAGGAAAAACCATTTATCGAACCCACAAAGTCTTGTACAACAGTCGTATATATTCGTGGGAATACCGTGCACCACTAAAGACGTCAAAAACCATTCAAGCCACACTTTCCTCATAGCTTTGTTACGCATATCACAAAAAAACAGGCATTTCACGGTCTAAATCTTTATTAAATGTGATCCTCTACATCCAGTCTATTACATATTCTAAAAGAAAAAAGATAAGGAGAATTATCTCACCAAGTAACCTAAGCAGCATATAGACAGCTGTGTGCGTGACCGGCATGGGTGGCGCGGCGGGCGGCTGCAGCGCCTGCCGGTCGCCGGCGCCGATGCTGAACCGGACCTGAGGCCCGCCGGCGTCAGGCACCAGCACGCCGCCCACTAGGTTACCGACCAACGTCTCTAGAGGCACTCCAAGGTTCTCCACCCACACTGTGTAGATGATGCCTAGGCAATTCTGGAACGTGGACATAAATTAAATACATGTCAGACCAGTCTCTTGGTACATTGAGGTGTTACAAATTTATATGGGGCGGCCGGCTTTCACATGGGACAGGCATCCAGACCCACTAAAAGTCATTACTTACTGTCCGTGACTCCCGCAAAAGAATCGCTTCCCTGTCTTAAAGATACAATGGTCTCTGGCTCGGATAAGCTTTTAGGGACACACAACAGCTACTGTTTAGTCCTTGTTTTGAGAGCTGTAACTCTCAACGGCAGATCCAACCTTCACCTTAGGACTCACATTCTAGAGATAATCCAGCTAGCTTAGACTACAAAATGTATATCCAATTATCCATATGGACAGGGCAGCGTCATAACCTCTCCAGCATGCCCTACGTGTCCAGTGGAAGCCTCATTCTAGATCTATCTTTATTAACTTAGTGTCATGGGCGTGTTACTTACTCTGAAGGTATCTATATAGTCCTGCCGTGAGACGATGACGAGACATTTGGGCGCGTACATTATGCTGTGGTGTGTGATGTTGGACGCCGGCCGAGAGGACTCCAGCGACTCCTCGTCCTGTCAACAATAAATATGAACTGCTGTAGTTTTCTATCCTATAGACACATTATTACCGTTATAGTTTTGTATCAGAAAGAGACAAGCCTTGTCTATGTGTGTGTCTACTTAACTATTACTTTTTCGTAGTAATACCTTCCCACGCTATGTAAATTATTAAGTTAACAAATTTTAGAATATCAATACTCTTGAGCTAATCAACTAATGACATAAAGTTAATACATATCTATATAATTATTGTTATATTACATATCGACTTAATTCCCAGCATTTCCGGTAACATGGTAAATAGGTACCTACATTATATTCCAAAACTTTCAAGCAAATTTCCTAGTACAAACAAATATTCTTGTCATAAATATATAATATCTTGTAATATAAACCGGATTACATAAAAACGGCTGATTTAAACGAAAATGACGTCGTATTTAAAAGTAAAATGAGATTTTTGATAGCCTCCACCCTTATAATAATAATGGGGGTAGCGGGTACAGCCCTAATTTCATTTCGTCGTGTGATCGTTTATGAAGGCAAATAAACATTTTTTATTGCGATTTTCAAAATATTCTTTTTATAGCAGAGTTTTGTTTTATTTTTACAAGAGTCCACCTGCGATGTGGGCCAGAAGCGTCGAGGCATAAAAAGAAAATTAAAAACATTAAAATCCTACAGCACAAAAAGCAGATTTAAACAAAAATATGCTCTTCTGATGCAGTGCAAAACATCGCGTAGTTGTGAGCTTTAATTATTTCATCAAGCCTGATTGATATCGTTTACCTAGAATACTTGAAATACCTAAAAAATCGTGAGGTCGCGGGTTCGAATCCTAAGCCATTATACTACCGACGTGAACCAGACTAACTACCACTCCTAATACAAGCCTTTGAGTTTAGCTGGAGGGGTTAACAAGATTGCTAGTAATATGGAACTCGATCCCACATTACTAGTTATCTTTAAAAAAAAAATAGGTACCTAATACCTAATTCAATCATCCGTATGTATCAGAGATTATTTTCAAGGACATTACAGGGTACTTATCGATAATAGTGGAATCATAACGCTACTTCAATGCTTATCGAATATTTACGATACAGAGTACTTCAGCAAATCGAATACATTAGTTCAATAGAAAGATTTTGAGATAGCAACTAGTTCCTTTCTAGGATTTATTATACCAATGTATATGCTCGTGATTTTGTTCGTGATAAAAATTGCCTATGGATGATGATATCCTTTAGAGAAGAGCCTTAGAGAGAGCAAATGATATCATTTAACTTTACTTGTTGAGAATACACCTACTCGTAGAGAGTAAACACGACAGTATTAGCTAAAGACTTTTAATTTGTAGCTTAATCAATTGGAGGAACCCTTAGGGAAGAAAATAGCAGTGCCTTTTTTCTAAAGTCAATATAAAAAAACCCAGCGATGTCTCAAAATCACAGCAAAACAATTTATTAATTAATCATCGCCAAAATGATACCGTTATGAATCCTATAGTATGTACCTACCTACTTATGTGATGTAAAAGCCACAAGGTTAGAAACAAGTTGGCAGTAAGCTAATCGCTCAGAGCCGGTGCCGCTTCCGCCGGCGACGCGGAAGCTACGCAATCACAATAATGATGAGTTCGACAGACCGCCATTGAGCTATGCTTTTATTGTCCAACTTTACAGTACACTCTATGTTAAACCTTTTACAGAGTACAGGTGGAAGCTTATACGGAATACCCTTAATGAAGTAGTTTTATTCCTGACTTAGAATAACAGACCTAATATTTCTCATAGACTGATTTGCTACTACAAAAGCTTGCGATTGTTACCTACATAAGACATGATTTTTCGAAGAATACTCTATAACCTCACAAAATTAACCACTCTCTAGAAAGAGACAACGCTGCTTTGTGGATAATACCTGTCAAAGAGACAGGGCCGCACGAGTTTTGTCTATATGTCAATGGAATACTCGAAACAACAGATCATGGTAAGGGGAGATCACAGAAAAGCTCAAAGTAAACAGGTAAAACATTCTGAAGAACCATAATCCTTTCCCCATCAGAAGGGTTACGAGGTAAAACTTATTATCCGGGTAAAATCCACGGTTCTTATGTGGTATCGACACGGGCTGAGTAGCGGAAAAAAGTTAGTAAAACCATAAACAAGGAGATCACACATGTCAAGCTAATGTGAACTTGTTTGAACACATGCAGTTGGTAAATATTAGCTCAGCTACTTAGTTGCGTCATTTTTAACGTAAGTGCACTTTACATAATATATTAGGTTTATTATGTGGTTTTTAAACATTAAGGCTGTCCCTCATCGCGACCATTCGCCTGTAATGTAATATTTATGATTCGATCGAGCATTATGTTGCAATACGGCCTCCCTGACTGACGAGCATTCGCCAGTAACAAAAACATTTATGATTTGATTTTCGAAGCCTTCGTTCAATTTTTCATTGATGTTACAACTTGTATCGAAATATTACAGATTAGATCATTACATTTCGCGCACTGAATTGCTTACGTTTTTCCTATCGATGTAATGCTTGAATCTGTAACATTGCAGGTTGCGCAAGAATGCTCGGTTCTCCTCCTTCACTGATGTAATGCTCGGATCTGTAACGTTACATTGGAGGCTCGCGGTGAGGGACCACCCTTATAAGATAACGTTATATGTGTAAAAACAAACATAAACATGTATTTATATCTAACAGCTTGAGGTCATGTTAAAAATAGGCTTTCGTACTTTTGTGCTTGGCAACCCTATCCAGAGACAAAATCCGGGTCAAAAAGGAGACAATGTCGTGTAAAACAAAGACTATGAGAGTATTCCTTGCCAAATATCACGGCAAACAAATGGTATCAATGACATTTGAACTTAATGTACACAGGTCAATAAACTTTAAGTTATCGTTAAAATTACGTTACTGGCATGATAAACTCGTCAAGTAGTCCTCATATTGTTGTTTTTTTACGTGACTACGATCGATGATATTTACAATGATATTCGGCGAAATTGCCCAGATAAATCTATTTAATACCTTAGGCACCTGTCCGACCAACGGCGAGAAAAAGAGTAGCGAGTAGCGATTTTATCGCTAAGACACATACATCTTATGTAGATCCCGTGTAAACAAAAGTGATCGCTGTACGTTCACACTGCCGGCGAGTACTTACACGCTCTATACTGCATCTCTTTTGTTTACACGGACGGGATCTACAAAGTACATCTGTTGTACGTTTCTTGAGCAATAAATCGCTACTCGCTTCTCGCTCATCGTCGTTGGTGGGACAGGTGCCTTAATATATCTAAGCAATCGAGTGCCGTAGTCAACAAAATTGTATTAACCATTCGGAATTGTCTATAACTGCACTACATAATGCCCTGTGATTTAGGACCTAGGTATATATAAGTTATTACATGTAACACTTATTTTTTAATATTTTAAGCCGAGAGATAAATTCTACCATAAATAAGATGATATCTCTTTACATCAATTTACGTAGTAATTTCACCTTATCTAATTACTCCTCTTACTCTCCTCTAACAAGTCATCTTACTATTAAATAATACTTTAAATTGCAATTAAGAGTACGTAAGCTTATCAAAGTATGTTTTTTTTAGAAATGTATAAGGGAGGGTCGGAAAATTTTCTTTAACATTTTTTATTATTTAATAAAAGGTTTCCGTAGAATCGTTTTTCAGTGGCTTAGAGGGGATGATGGTATCACACTAGGATTGCACGTGCATGCATTATTAACGAGGTAGTACAAATTTCGCAAAAAAATACTGCAAATATAAGTCCATTCATTTATGCGTGAAATAAATATAAAATTAAAATAATATCATGTAAATAAATATAAAAATTTCCTCAAGTCCACGGATTAACAGTAGGTATCTACATACTTACAAGTAACCACAGTTATTTTCTCATTTATAATATTGTTCATCATTTATATTATAATATGTAGTTCATTAATGTTAGCGTACCTAAGTATTCATTAAGAATTATGAATGAATTGAACGTAAAATCTCGTGCACGGTCGCTACATAATTTAAGTGCAATAAATTATAGACTTGTTTTTAACACCACAATGTTAATTGATATACATACTTGCATCAAACTCGCGAAACTAACTAATTAGTAGGTAGTGTGACTTATTGACGACTAGCTGTCCCGCGCAACTTCGTCTGCGTTAATTTTCCCGGTTTTGCAACATTTCTCACTGCTGCTCCGCTCCTATTGGCCGTAGCGTAATGTTATATAGCCTATAGCCTTCCTCGATAAATGGGCTATCCAACGGTGAAAGAATATTTCAATTCGGACCAGAAGTTCCTGAGATTACCGCCTTCAAACAAACAAACAAACTCTTCAGCTTTATAATTATTTGTATAGATTAGCCTCTTTAAAGGAAATTCTATAATATAATCAATCTTTGTGCCAAATTTCATTCAGATGTTCAGCAATTCTAGCGTGATTAAATAACAAACATCCTTCCGACCATCAAAATTTTCGCATTAATAATATTAGAAGGATAGATTGAAGCTTAAGAAGTTTAGTGCTAAAAAGAACCGACCAACCAATTGAGACGAAATATAGAACAAGGATATCCTGAATCCTGGTGTCCAGGATTTATACAGGGTCAAGGAAACTGTAGGCAAAAACTTCTGCTTCAGTTACTACACGCAAAATTGTACTCTTGTCTTGAAGATATACTACTACTATTTAAAGAATGGACTTATATTATCACTGGAAGTGAAAAAAGATAAGACACTTCACGTTATTCGAGTTATTCCGAGTATAAGACTAATAATAATAATCACTAATTGTAAATGTCAAAGACTCTAATAAATTCAAAAGAAAGTTACTATCAAAAATAAATAAATCTTATCATTCCCACCCAGGATAAAACTTTGTGTGATGAGAACGATGATTTATTCTGTGACTGGGTGTAATTTATTTATAAATAGCTGTCCCGCGCAACTTCGTCTGCGTAAATTTCCCCCTTTTTTATAATCCTATGTTACTTCTAATATCTCCAAGAATATGTGTACAAAGTTTCATGATGATCGGTTGAGTAATTTTCGCGTGAAAGCGTAACAAACAAACTTACATTCACATTTATATATTAGTAGGGATGTATTTATAAATATATAAGTATGTTTATCAGTTGTCTGGTTGCCATAGTACAAGCTCTGCTGAGTTTGGGATTAAATGACGTTGTGTGAGTTGTCCCAATACTATATAGAATGTTTACAGAGGAAGACATACTCGAATAGACATATTACCTACAAAAGTTAATCGCCTTGAATACGCTTTAAGCAAACGCTATCCAATCGCAACGAGATAGGAGACGTTCAAACACATTTCAATCACAAAACCAATCTCGGATCGTGTTAACATACTAAACGAGTAAACGCCGATTGTAGTCCGTACCGTACGTCATAAAGCAAACTGATATAAACCCTATATCATTTGTGTTAAAGTTAGAAATACCAAGAGAAACCGACGTGTTGATTTCTATACCATTTTGAGCTTCAGTTTTCTAAGATTATAGTCTAAAATTGATTGTGAAGCATGGTATACAAAACTACAGTCATTAGCGTTTCCTGTTTAGTTTATGCGGTTTGGCATGTAAACAAACTTTTCTAGATAATTATACAGCTTCGGGATGCGGGTAATTATAAATATTTAGCAGCCGGCAAATTGGCCAAGACTAGGTATATGTTAATCGGATAGAACACGAGTCTTATCTTGTACCATCCGATTAACTATATTAAATTAAGCTAACCCTAAGCAATTTGATAGGAATATTGCAGTGATAAGCGATCGTAAGAAATACAGACTTTCCATGAACAATTATATTTTTAATATAAATGTCTATTTTTGCCATCTCTCCCCACAAATTTTTAAATGGCGCCAAAAAAAACTAATAATGTTCAAAAATCGTCTAGCTATTCAAAGAAACATTTCTCACAATCCAAGGGTGACACATTCATTAGTGACATCTATATCGAGTTTCCTTCGAAATCGTAAAAGCGTAATAAAAAATACAGACACGCGATATATAGAACAATGAACATTTTTACGTCTGGTCTAGAAAACTGGGTCGAATGTGACAGTGATGGCGGGCTAATTATTTTAATAGCTACTGTTAGTCACTTGTAGTTACATATGTGACGATCTTTGATTATTATACTGTCACAAATATAATTAATCGACTCTCTTTTTTGATAGAAAAGCCTTGTAAACCGGCTCCATAAAAATTGGTTCTGTGCCCACTATGTAATAATTATGTTCACGGTTTTCCCAAAAACCGATTTAATTCCATTTTATACTTAACTAGCTATCCCGCGCAACTTCGTATGCGTACATTTTTTCCGTTTTTGCAATATTTCTCGTTGCTGCTCCGCTCCTATTGGTCGTAGCGTGATGTTTTATAGCCTATAGCCTTCCTCGATAAATGGGCTATCCAACAAAAAAATAATTTGTCAAATCGGACCCGTAGTTCTTGAGATTAGCGCGTTTAAACAAACAAACAAACTCTTCCGCTTTATGATATTAGTATAGATGTTATCCTTGTAGAAAAATCGGGTAAAATAGAGCAGGGTTTCCCAAACTTTTAACATAGTGGAACACCCACTAACTTGGTGGCACCGTACCTTTTATTTTATAGAACACCAATAGGGTTCATGCCGGGGGCTAGGTGGGTGCAATTAACCAAATGTCCAGTTATGAAAGTTATTCTTTTTTATTACGAAATGAAACGAGTACCCAACGCGTTCTCGTATTGTCTTTGTCGTTTTTTCTACGCATGAAATCACATTTTTCTCTAGATTTCTAATAAAAAATTCGCGGAACTCTGGTAACTATTCTACGAAGGTTCCGTGGAACCCAGTTTAGGAAACCCTGAAATAGAGAACCATGAAAAGGCGGGTCAGTATCTGGTAGTTTTATACATAATTATACTAAAAATGTACTTGTATGTATCACGACTTTTCTACGAAATTTAAACAGACTCAAAGCGCAAAGGTTACTGCGAAGCCAAAGTTTATTGCATAAATATCTTCTAATGTAAACTCGAAACTCTATAATAATCTTTTAATCAATCAAAGACGTGATAACCCCAATCGCTGGCTGTTACAAATGTCTTGATATGCAAATATGCACACCTGTGTGGGATCAATACCGACATTTTTATACCAAAAATGGCTAACTATCATACCAACTTCCTGTTAATAGGCATTTTATAAGCGGGGCTAAATAGTTTACCTACTTTAGCTTAGAGATTTCAAAATTGTAAAATAGATGTTTAAAATTATAGTACTTATAACATGTATTTTTTTAATGAATAAGTGTGTAATTTAAATAAATGATTCTACACTAATTGGGCAAGAATAATTACACTGAAAAATACAAATTTTATGATTTATTTAGTCATAACGTAGTATTTCAAACTTTCTTCAAAGCGCCTGTTTCCCAGGCGCCACTTGTTTCCGGATATCCAACATTGACAGCAATAAATAGTAAAATAGAGAAGGCTAGTTCTATGCAGTAAAGATATAATTGCTGCGAATTTGAATGATAATGAAAATCATGAGATAAACAAACTTCTATAAATTTATGTTATACTTATTACTTAGTACAAGGTACGTTTCTTATATCCATTACACAGATGGCCTCTTAGATCCGTTCAATTATATCTACATTAAAAATCTATGAACTATTACTACCTACATAGTATGTATGTGTATGTAGTACATACAGTATTGTATGTAAGTAATTTGAGGTGGCATAGATACTGTATTAATTATAGCTGACCCGCGCAACTCCGTCTGCGTCAATTTTACCTGTTTTTGCAACATTTTTCATTGTTGTTCAGCTCCATATTGTCGTAACGTGATGTTATTTAGCCTACAGCTCTCCCTGATAAATGGGCTTCCCAACAATAAAATATTTTTTCAATTCGAACCAGTAGTTCCTGGAATTATCGCTTTTAAACAAACGCACTCGAACTCTTCAGCTATATTATATTAGTATAGATGTAATACATTTGAATGCTTTATTACAATGGGCAATGTTTCATTTACGATTTAAGTTAAGACAACTTGTAACCTATTGCAAAATACAAAGTAACTAAATCAGCCTATATACCTATTGAGAATTATTGACCGGAATGAATCTGCTTAAGTTAAAAAAAACATCAAATTTGGTAGGTGTGATCTATCAATAAAAATATTGGGATGTGTATAACTATAATCAAGTCTGTATTTTTTTTTATATTTTACCAGATGAAACCCTTCTTCTCGTTTCTCATTGGTTAAATCCACTGTGCGTTAACAGAATCCAAATAATTGAAACTGATTATGTGAACACTAAAAAGCTTCACAACATGCGAAGATTCGAATCGTGAAATAGGTTCATCCGTTTGAGTGCTACACCATACCAGATAAACAGACAGAAAAAGCACACACTCTATTAGTAACTAATAACTTTGAAATAGGAAACTCCTATTAATGGAATTAATAGAACATAATCTTAATTTGTCTGTATTCAATTCTACAACAAAACCACAAACTATTTCACCGATTAAAGTGTACCGGTACCCAATTACAAAGTTTTATTAAACAATTATCCACATGATTAACAGGCGGTCGCACGCAACCTGGCAGGGCTCATAGGGACTCATCTCGGGGGAGGATATGACATGATTAACACGCATGACAGACTAATTAATTGCATAATACATACGTAGGGAACATAGGTGTAAGCTGTTCTATCCTACATCTAAGGTCCTATATCTATTGATTGGACTTGGATTATTTGAAAGCCCAGAGTGCCAAATCCTGCTGTTCTTCAGAAAATTTAAAATAAGCTGTGGACAGACAGGAGGAGGAAATGACGAAATTATAAAAGTTTCTTGTTGAATATGGAAGCCTATAATTGCCCACTATAAGTTACAATATCGATCTATAAGCACGCTGAAGGTCCATTTAGCTCTTCAGCAAAATTTGATAAAACAACCGCTGAAAGCAGCGGTTGTTTTATTAAGTTTTCAAAATAAAATATTAGGTACATCATCATAAAAAACACATGTACACAAGCATGACAAAATAATATTAACCAAAACAAGTGTTGTCAATACACAAATTGCTAACTTTTCCACAGCTAATAAGTAAACACTGCAAAAAGTAATCATCCATACTAATATTATAAAGCTGAAGAGTTTGTTGTTGAGAGATTGTTTGGTTGAATGCGATAATCTCAGGAACTACTAGTTCGAATTGAAAAATTATTTTAGTGTTGTATAGCTCATTTATCGAGGAAGGCTATAGGTTACATAACATCACGCTACGACCAATAGGAGCAGAGCATCAATAAAAAATGTCGCAAAAACGGGGAATATTGACGCAAACGAAGTTGCGCTGGTCAGCTAGTAATCAAATATTTATTGTCATCACTTCCGAAACGAATGATATTTGTCTAGAATGCGACGACGTGCGACCTAGATACCGCATCCACACGTTATACGCAATTGACGAACAATTCCGTCTTAGGCAAGGCCGTTGACCTCATCGACGTACATAACATCAGTACAGATGCGTCCATTTTATCATGATACACATGATACACATATTGAGACAGGGTTGTTAGATTATACTTTAGATTTTTAATTCAGTTTCTCAATACTTTTATCTATCATAGTATTTGTTATTGGGAAATTTATAAAAATTAACATACATTTTATTCGATTTATACCTAACCAATCATATTATTTATATTCTTATAGCAGTATGAATGGACTGTGTAACAAAATAAACTTGACCCTGGCTTGGCTATCTTTAAGTTTTCTCCAAACATTTGATTCCGAATAACCGGTTTTTACTTAAAATTCCGACATAACATTTCATACTGGCAACCCTACATCGAAAGTTCTGCAAGCGATCGGCAAATTCCGGATGTTAAAGCAAGAGTTGAATGTGTAACAACTTATTTATATAGAACATCCGCCTAAAATAAACACCAACTTAAAACCGAATCGGTGGAATCGACCGATTTGGCTCATTCATGTCAAGATATATATATTTTTTTACTAGATTTTGGTTTTTGGCTCACTCTGATCTTCAAGCTATCTGTACACCAAAATTTCTATCAATACAAGAATTCATCAAAGTCGGTCCTGACAGAGTTACTTTCCCATTTACAATATAAGTACAAATTAAAAATTAATCTATACTAATAAAATAAAGCTGAAGAGTTTGTTTGTTTGTTTGAACGCAGTAATCTCAGGAACTACTGATCCGAATTAAAAACTTATTTCACTGTTGGATAGCCCATTTATCGAGGAAGGCTATAGGCTATATAACATCACGCTACGACCAATAGGAGCGGAGCAGCAATAAGAAATGTTGCAAAAACGTATAAATAAACCTACAACTTACTATACACATTCACACTGCATTTTACTTATAATTGTATCATATAATATTAAAAGCAGGGTCGTATTCACCCACAAGCATGGTGAGCAATTACTCAGAGCATCCTGTCTCTGGGGGCACCAAAAACCGCAGCATATAAATGAGACTGGCGTTCCTTCCCTATCCTTTCATACTACGAGTATCTACTATCTACCCGCACAGTTTCGGCAATGTATAATGTAATACTTATGTTGATATATTACATGTTGTCTATAATGATTATAGCCAATGGTAACCCTGCTCTTTTTGTGTATGTTGATTAACGCGACAAAAAGCCATTAATTATATACCTTTTCCATGACCCAAAATTGTATTATTTCAAAGTTCACCCCTATAAGTAACCCATAAAAGGTCATTTTATGGGTTACTTATAGGGGTGAACTTTGAAAAAAAAATTCGTTCTTAGCCAAAGTCTGCCTACCTGCCGTATACCATCACTACATAGTATAAAACAAAGTCGCTTTCTCTGTCCCTATATCACTATATATGCTTAAATCTTTAAAACTACGCAACGGATTTTGATGCGGTTTTTTTTAATAGATAGAGTGATTAAAGAGGAAGGTTTATATGTATAATAACATCCATTAAATAGTGGGGAAATACGGAGCGGTAAACAATAAGAAATGTTGCAAAAACGGGGAATATTTACTCAGACGAAGTTGCGCGGGTCAGCTAGTAATACATAAGATGTTAAATTTCAACATCTTATATATTATGGTTTGAAATATCTACTTTATTTCTTAGATGGTAAAAACGTTTGGAAGACCGGCCAATTTCAGTAGGTGCAATACAACGAATGGGGCACTCTACTGACATTTCGGACAACTCAATCATGTCATAACAATCAATAGTTTTAATTATAAAATAGACAGATCAACAGGATAAGGATAACTAGATATGTACTTATTTCGAAACAGAATACGTAATTATAACAAAATTATTTAAATGCTGTATTTACCTGTAATTGTTTGATGCGGTGATATTATAGAAATGTTAACTGTGACAAATTACAACTTTTAAACAGTAACTCAATTATTCAAACAATACATAGGTACAGACAAGTGCAACCTACAAGGTCACAGTATGTCACGACTTGCATTATAATCTGTCACTTAGGTGCTAAGCAACTTATCATAAAATTAAGGCGAACGTTATGTTAATATTCTGTTAACAATCAACCATAACCACAGATTAGATGATAGTTTCAAAGTCAACATCTAGATAATATATCCATTTAAAGAAAGCACCACTCGCGTTTTCGGGAGTGAGGGAGCAGACTAGTTGTAAGAGAGGGGGGGCTTGACCCTCACAATAAAATCAACGCTATTCCTCGGAAGTGTGAAGGTCCGAACCTCCAAATGCGTGTGTTGTGGGTGCCAGACCCAATCGCCTCCGTTCGATCTTAATGCGATATGACACCAACCTACAATTTATCGTTTTACCTTTTGCCTGCGCGGCTTCGACCGCATGTTTGTTAGATATTGTGATAAAATATAGCCTATAAATATATGTTTTTTTTTTGTATTAATTAATACAATTATTACTTTTTTTTATTTTTTATACTTTTATTAATTAGCTAACTAACTAGCTATCCCGTGCAACTTCGTCTGCGTGAATTTTTCCCGTTTCTGCAACATTTTTCATTGCTGCTCCGCTCCTATTGTGTGAGCGTGCAACCAATAGGAGTCATACAGTCTTCCTCGATAAATGGGCTAAAAATATATATTTTTTTATTTCGGCCCAGTAGTTCCTGAGATTACCGCGTTCAAATATTTATAGATTATAGATTTTCTTTTCTCCAAAAATTTCAGCTCTATTTCTAAGTAGATGTTACAGGAGATGTCATAGACCGGACCTCCTCCTACTGCCTGTAGCATGTGATATGGACATAACTAGGTTCCAGACGCTAGTAATACGGTTTGACATTTTATTAAACAATTCGCTGGTTAGTGAGCATTGAGAATTCGTCGGACATTTATGTAAATCGTCGTCTGGTGCGGTGGGGAGCGACGCGTATCTCCGTTGTCGCGTCTATTATGCAAATGTGACGGACTATGATGTCATCTATGTAATCTTTTATTACAATATAGGTTTATGTGGCCTAGTTATTTGTTTGATATCATTAACAGACAACATTTGACATGATTATTATGTGCCAAAACTTTGTACGGCCCGATTTTCCGGATGAGATCTTTATGAACTTAGTGTTTTTAAAAGCTAAATTTCAAACTTCCAAACTTTAATTTATTCACAATACTAGCTTTTGGTCTAGTGGTTAGTGACCCTCATTGCTAAGCCAGAGGTCGTGCGTTCGATCCCCACCCAGGATAAAACTTTGTGTGATGAGCACGATGGTTTATTTTGTAGCTGGGTGTAATTTATCTATAATATGTATGTTTAGAAATATATTAGTATGTTTATCAGTTGTCTGGTTCTTAGTTTACGATCAGATGACGTTGTGTGAGTTGTCCCAAGATATTATTATTATTTTGCCTGGCGTTACTTCGGTTTAATCACGATGAAAAGCTTCCTCAGCATTCCTCAAAGTTCACGCTTCTTTCATACCAAATTTCATCGATGATCCGAAGATAAGCGAGGTCAGACAAACTAACAAATTTGTCGACATTACTACCAGTAGCGAAGGGTTAAAAAAATCTACAGTATCTTGGTGGACACGGTTCTTTGTACCTAAAATATTTCGTAACTACTAATTCAAAGGGAAACCGAAAAGAATGGCGTTTTAAGGACCCTCTGCCACTGATTACTACATTATAAGTATTGAATTAAAGGAACATTTTCATACGAGGCGACAAGAATGCAAAACACTATTTTCTAACACAATCCCGTCCCTATATCTAGATTCCTGTTACTGAATACCAAATGAAACTTTATGCGAACTATGCTCAATACGTAGTACGCAGCTACAAAGTGAATCAGTATTCCGAGCTAGTCACGTAATATCACAGTTATACGTCGTTTGGGGGTAAATCACGTTTATCTGCCCAAATATCACGAATATTCAATACAGATTCTGGCTATTTTTGCTACTGATTTATTATTGAATTGTAGATACAGGATAGATAACCGTAAATAGTGTAGATATGAAAAGATCAAGCTGAACTATCTTTAGGCTATAGGTATATGTATACTGAATGCCGATTTAATTAATCAAATTCCCGCGGGAGAGGTATCACGACGATACTCTACCGAAATCAATAAAAAAAATTAGTTAAAATTATGATTTTTACTGATTTCGGTACAGTAGTATTGTGTGATACTGTACCGAAATCCCCCATAATCCCCTACTGTGGGGATTCGACTAACTAAATCGGCATCCAGTATAAGCGTAAGGTTAGCAGAAGTACTAGTATAGTATTATATTATCTGTGGCAGAAGTAAGATGGCCTGGGTCCGAAACATCAGAAAGTGGGCAGGGATTAAGACTGTAGAACGTTGGACAAAGAAAAACTTAAGAAGTTGACTGCCAACCTTCAGACAGAAGCTCAGAACAAAAGATTGATATAAGCACCTGCCATCAGAGATATTCTGTTCTGATAGCACGAGCTGTATGTTGCTGGTCTGCCAACGAAGGCATATCAAGTCAATATTACCCATTTAGCTCGTTGATGTTTAAGCATTTAGATTGTATACAATTAAGTAGGTACTAGGAACTCGCGTTTGTACCGCGTCAATGGAGCGTGTAAGAATCGGTGTGTATACGTTCTTGTGACTGAAATTGTTAATGGAATACTTCAGAAATATTCTCGTGTTTGCAACTCAAAAAAATTAATGATTGTTTGAAAACGTCAAATTAATATAGGTATATTAATTTGACGTTTTCAAACAATCATTAATTTTTTTTACGAAATAAATTTTAATAAATTATAATTTTATTATTCTTTTTTTGAGTACCTATAGGTATAGGTACAAAAAAAAAGAATAATAAAATTATAATTTATTTAAAAAAATCAAAATAAAGTTAGGCGGCAGTTCCAAGTGTAAAACTTATATGAAGAAGTTGCCAAGAAACTCATGGGCCACTCTTTTAAAATCATCAAGTTTTTCTTAATTTCCTTACAGTACCTAATCATTTTATTGAACGAACCAATGTGTTTGGTAAATATATTAATAATACCTTAAATCGTATAAATAAATAAATAATAATTACCTTAAATCGGTTGATACTAATAAGGGCGCAGGACCAGACGGTATTCCTCCATTGTTGATTAAACAGTGTGCAGCTACTTTAACAACACCTCTAAAATTACTTTTTGAGAAATCTCTTAAGGAGGGCTGCGTCCCTAGCATTTGGAAGCGCGCACTCGTAACCCCAATACCAAAGGGACAAGTTAGTCAAGATATTGTAAAATACCGTCCTATATCTAAGCTTTGCCAATTTGGTAAAATATTGGAAAAAATTGTCACCATTCAAATTTCTAACACTGTTAATCGTCATATTATACCTAACCAGCACGGTTTCTTTAAGGGTCGTAGTGTTGATACAAATCTTTTATCTTTTACTGAAATTGTTTTGGAAGCCATGAATAGTAATGCACAAGTAGATGCTGTTTACACAGATTTTGCCAAAGCTTTTGACAAAATTTGTCACAGTACGTTACTGTTAAAGCTCTGGCGGTTGGGAATACGTGGTGATCTACTCCGATGGATAAAATCTTATGTAGAAAATCGATCTCAAGCTGTAGCTTCAGGAGGTTACATCTCACATTATAAATATATAAGTTCTGGGGTCCCACAGGGGTCCCATTTAGGGCCCCTGTTATTTATTTTGTACATTAACGATATTAGTAAAAATATGTTAAACTCTAATCAATTATTATACGCTGACGACACAAAAATCTTTCGAATAGTAAGAAACATAGATGATTGTGAATTATTGCAAAAGGATCTTTTGGTTTTTGAATCCTTTTGTAATTCCAACAGTTTAATTTTGAATTCTGAGAAATGTTCTGTTATAAGTTTTTCCAGAAAAACATCTTTAGTAAATTTTAACTATAGACTCTGTAATAAGGACTTAAAGCGAGTTACTGAAATTCGTGACTTGGGTGTTATATTGGACTCTAAACTTTCTTTTGTTCCACACATAGATGCAATGATAAATAAGTCGTATAGGCAACTGGGATTTATATTGCGTATCTGTAACCCATTTCGTAACTTATTAACTTATAAAATATTATATAACTGTTATGTAAGAAGCCACTTAGAGTTTGCAAGCTCAGTTTGGCATCCTTTCTTTAAAAAACATATTGATAAGATAGAGGGAGTTCAGAAAAAGTTTGTAAGGGCTCTCTGCTACCGTGCTGGTCATTGGTATTCGGATTATGAGACTTCCTCTGTAGAACATAACATTACTCAATTGTGTCACCGTCGCGAATTGGCTGATGTTGCATGCCTTTATAAAATAATTAATAACAAAATAGATGCCCCTGCATTGCTTCAGGAAATATTATTTAGAGTGCCACATCGACGTGAACGAGCTTGCCGTAAAAAGCATTTATTTGTTATCCGTAATTGTAGAACGTGTTACGCTAATAATAGTTTTATCAGAAGATCTTGCAGACTGTATAATGATAAACTCATAGATGTTGACATTTTTAGTGAAAGTTTAAATTGTTTTAAGAAAAATTCGTTGCAATTACTTGCATCGTCTTAACTGTAGTGTGTATGTTTGTAATAATTAAGTATAATGTATTATTATTATAAGTTATTATTATTGATAATATAGATGCTGTTAACAATTAATAGATATACATATGGATATAAGTAGGTATGTATAAATATTGTATTGGTATGTATAATATGTGTGTATGTATGTATACGGAAGTATAATATATAAGTATATGTATATGTGTATGTATGTGTGTATGCACCTGTATGTAATGTTATCTAGTTTTATATAATTTTGAGAAAACTCATTATGTTTCCATTTAAGTGCCTTATATATGAAACTGTAGGTCTAAAACTATATTTAATTTTAGTATTAAGCTCTTTTTGTATTATGACTGTTTGTTTCTTCTAAATAAATAAATAAATAAATAAATATATGTTGCAAATTTTCGCGGTTTGTACACATTATAGAATTTTATAAGGTACGGGTCTTAATCGCGTAAACATTTTATTTTAACGCTAAATACCTTTGTTTTATTGCTCGACGTTTCGACCGTATAAACAAGGATAAACTTGGAACGAAATTTGAACGAATCATGTCGGTTTCACTGCTTATCAATATTTTGTGTTGTCATTCTAAAGCTTTGTACTTCCATACGATATTACTAGATATTTTTACTTTTAATGATTCGTGTAGACCTCAAACACAGCTCTCAAGAGGACAACTCGTTGATTTTTCGAGTAAAACCATCGAGTAATGCCGTATCAGATACGGCATTACTCGATGGTTTTACTCGAAAAATCGTACGAAGCTTTAAAGCTTATTATCATAAACGTCTCAAAATCTATTATTTTACAAACAAAAACGCGTGAGCACCACTCGAAACTTTCTAAGTCAAGTCTCCCCAACACGGCACGCACCTGCCTCACTTGATTGTTCCCTTCCGCCCTTTGCAACGTATGGGTAGATAAAAAATATTCTCCCTACAACATAGTGTATGCAGGCGTGCGTGACCGGTAATAAGAAACAGCACAGTGATATATAGTGACGTAGAACTTAGAAGCAAGGTGTAGTGGGATTGCGATCACTATCTGTTGAATCGATTTTAATTTTGTTTGTAAGCCTACAGCTTACTACAAAAGAAAGCTTACTATAAAAAGGCTGGGGTAAATGGTTTGGCCGTAGTTTTATTTTAGTATGTAAGTATTTCATTATAGCTTTGAAAACAAAGCTGGTCGGCTATCATTTGTGGTTCACTCTGGTGAGATGAACTCTGTCTAATTCCTGACTAGGGCGAACCCTGTAGCTGACAGTAACGTTCAAAGTTGTGGACTGATTTTTCAAACAAATTGTACCACTTAATCGGTATAGTTTTAAAACAAATCCTATGAGATTACATGGTAGCTTGACATGGCGTATATTAAATTCTAACACGATGTTTGGGATGTTACGTTCATGGTGCAATTATTAAACCTACATCTGTAATTAGTTTACAATACTCCAGTTCCCGTTCCGTGTTGTGTCAAAGTCGGTTTCTAATTAGTTTTGCCACGACTTTCATTTCATATCCCCAACGACATTCATACACATTCATATCCCCAACATTATAGGGTTACAATGTTCAGAAGGTAAATCAGTTACCGTTCTACTGCAATTCTCTTGTCCAAAACTCCTAACCAGTGATCGATTCTTTCAACTCTCCTTGTGCGAAATCATCTTTCCCGCAACGGGATTGAACCCCGTTTACTTCTCAAAACTATTAACAATATATTATCTGTATAGTGTATCGCATAGTTCTATCTAAGTTATTAATAACTTATAAGATCGTGAATGGTATCCGCAGCGGCGAATTATTTATAGTTCATTTTTATGATCCAGAGGCGGATGGAACGCGCTCCGGGTGTTTCTCTATAGGTACATTTATACTTGATACGGTGTTAAATATGACGGCTACCATTTTTGGTTACGAACAAATGTTTAAAGGGTACTAAATCATAGTAATGTGAGCGTAAAATAGAAACATCCGTGTAATATATTTGGGAGTCTTTAGATGAAAGATGACATCATATCTATGAACTCAAGTGGATTAGTTTTCAAACGTTACAAATTTAGTTTAAATATGTTTTAATACGCCCCCGTTAAATCTATATTTTGTACACAAAAACCAGCAAAAAGTAATAGACCAATAAAACGTCAATTTCATCTAATTTATTATCCTATTTGTCGCAACCGAAAACAGTACTTCAAAATTCTTCCCTAGTTCACCGCAAACATGATGAATAAATAATAAGTATTTTGCTTTACCCAACTTTGACATCTAATTACTTCTCCACAAAACTTTGAATAAATAAGTTAAAACCAACAACATTGTATAACAAAAAACAGTTAGAAATGTATACTAATATTATAATAAAGATGAAGCAAAAAAATATTTTTTTGTTGGGTAGCTTATTTATTGAGGAAGGCTATAGGCTATATAACATCACACTACGACCAATAGAAGCGGAGCAGCAATGAAAAATTTAGCCAATACGGAGAAAATTTCCGCATACGAAGTTGCGCGGGTCAGCTAGGTATATCTGTATAGTCGATCTGATTTATACATATGTATAAATCAGATCTTATATATTTAATTTATCAACTTTACTAAAAAGTTTTCTTTCTTTCACGAATCTTCTTTCAAAAGAAACATTATGAAACTCCTCACAATCATATTACTCATGCGTCGTATTTTATTAAATTGTGTGCAACATTTTGACTTGCAGAATAAATTGGCACTTAGGCCGTCATTGTTTTAATAATGTACAATAATAATAAACATGTGTCGACGAATACATTTCATTATAAAAGACGATTATGGTTACTAAATCTTTAGATTTTTGGGTGCTTCATATTACGGTTCAGTAGAACTTTTTTTGCGTCGCGTATTTCCCGGAACTATGGACTACAGACTACACACAAACTATACCATTTTTAGGGTTTCGTATTTTCTCATAACTTGGTGTATTTTTGTCCCTTTCTTTTAATATACCGTATAGTGCTTCTACACATATTTAGGTAAGTTATATACCGTGTACCAGTGCAAGGGTCTCAGCAGTCTTTATGATTGTCTACAAATTGGATATAATCACGACAATGTTCCGACGGTTTTCTTCTATTGCATATTATAAAAAAAACATTAAAGTAATGTTTATTCTTCTCGATTTGGACAATGTTTTGAAAAAATACAATGCATAAATACAAGCATTTAGATATAGGTATCTCGTACCACAATACGCCAAGAGTGCTGAATGAAAGCTTTCTATAACGCGCGCTCTAGCAGCTCTCAGCTTGTTCGAGCGCGCGTCGAATGTTATTGTTTAGTGGCTGTAAACCGTTTAATTTTAAAGTAGCAACACAAAATATACACTTTTTCACTCATCATACCATGGCACTAAAAAGGCATAATTATATAATAATATTAAACGGTATGACAGATTTCTAAAACTCACTCAAACACCGTACCTAACATTGATAGACAAATCCAATTTCAGTTCGGAAATGAAACTGTCGATATTTCATATCTCACGTTGTGTGAATCTCCCGAGACGTTTTACTACCCAATAAGGAAGCAATATGAAGAACTTGGTCGTCCGTAAAAACACTGTCAAAAATATATACGTCCCATCACGAAATTGATGTTAAAATATTAGATAGACAGGGCTCCAATCAAACTTCTACTATAATAAAATTTAGTAGTTACATGGGAACATGATGATGATATAACTACTCGTATTTTTATGCGTAAATATGAAATTAACTGCAACTGTGCTGGATTTTTCTTTGTTCTCTGCCTGGCTTTTCATTCTTGGTCATGCAGGATGATGGATTATGGTCCCTCGTACCGTAACCCTCACATAAAAACGAAACCTAAGTCTGTCTGGCTGTAAGTTACGTTTTTACGCTTAAACCGATTTCAATGAAATTTGATGGACATAGGATAGTTTTTATCGCAATCAAAAGCTACATTCGCGCGGACCGCGGGTGGAAGCTAGTGGAAAATAAAAACTAAAACAGAGCGTCCTACGTACTGATTTACCATCCATCACACCTCCCAGCAGTAAGGTTGGTTAACCTCAACAAAAATAAGTTTAGGGATCCGTTTGTAAAATATTAAGTTTAAAGTGCAAATTTTTGTTACAGTCTTGACCCACTTCTTAAGCCGCATTATTCGGTAGGGGGGGGGGTGTCTACGGAACCCTACATTGTGCGTGGCCCGACATGCACTTGCCCGGTTTTTATGACAATGGTTGTAAATAAGGCCCGCTGGTTGACTGTTGGTTGTGTTTATCGCCAAATATTTGTCAGCTAATTCTCAGAATCATTATATAGATTAGACACAAGTATATTGTGATTTTGGAAACTAACAAACAGTAGTAGACAGAAAGAAAAGTGAATCAGTTCAAATTCTTGTTTATCAGTACCAATGAACCTATTTAAAAGATTATTTGGCAGATGATATCGCAGAGTAAATAAAATACTGGCAAGCAACATGCGTAAACCAGTAAGTAAAACTTGAGCAAAGAATGATTTTAGAACAGTTCCTAATCATATAAATCTTTATGAAATGTCTTCAGTCTCATATCGTACAATATCGTAGATCTCTGCGACAATTTTGTCACTGAAATCACTCGGTCAATCGGTCTATTAGTTGAAATGTCTATCAGTTCTAGCGAAGTGTAAAAATTACAGGGTGTACATGAATAGTGGCATTCTATAAATAACCACAGTCATCGTACGTTTCTAATTTATTCAAATTCAAATTCAAATTCTTTATTGTACACAGAAAAAAAAATATACAAACAATAAATACAAAATAAAAGTAAATATGTACAAAGGCGAGCTTAACTCAAAATTGAGTTTTCTACCAGCAAACCTTTGAGCTCTAGAGTAGAAAGTTAAACTTATAAAAGTAGTCGGAAGTGTAACAATAAAAGAAAAAAAAAAGAAAAAATAGAAATTAAACCATAGGTATAAATAAACAATTTATAGTTATATATAGTCATACTCAACCCGAAGGCCTGGGGCTCATGGCCCAGCTAAGTCTGTGTAGAGGTTTACCGCTGAAAGAGTAAGAGAAAGACTATTCTTGTTTGACGAGATTTTACGAGTATCCTCAAGAAGGAAAAAAAAAACAATGTTGAGTATTGCTACCTAAATATGACCATTAATTTTAACACCTCGCCAAAGCACGGGTCACGCCAGTTTGGCATAATATGTCACAGAGAACCAACTATAACGGACTCCTAGATGAAAGGGGAAATCACTAAACCACAGTATTTCCTTCCCATCAATGCTTACATAGACATATATAAAGGTGATTCACGAAACTACCAAGCCCATTTACTAGGAGATTGCGAGCCGTGACGAGAATGGGATCCACGCCGTTGTCATTAACAACATCAAGGTCAATTTTCGTCTTTATTACCAGAACACCAAGGTCGATATTGTTTTGTTTGATACAGAGAAGCAATTAGGGTAGTTATCGCGATGAGTAAGATTATTGGCGGATTCTTGTGTGACGCCTTTTGAAAGCAAGATTGTTTTGGTCGTTGAAGACAATTATACATATTTTGAATACAATACTATGTTTTTTATTTGGAATTCACATTGTAGTAGGTAAGTAATAAAGTTAATTAATATGCGTCATATCTGTAAGTAATGGAGTATCGCCGGTTTTCAAAACATGTAAAGAACTAGCCTTGTCTATTCGCTAATGGTGTTAATGTTGTGTTTGCGATTGTAAAAATTGTTAATCCTACGTGTGTAGTTCTAGTGAGGTTAGGCAACGTTAACACTTAAGTCATTTGCTGAAGTTGTCACATTCCTTCGCACCCCGAAGAGCACAAAAACCGTTGGAAATGTGCCTAGTCTCTCTGTCCGGTTTTGACGAAGTTAGCCAATCAGCTTCAGTCATTTGTTCTGGCTATTAAGCGGGATAAGTTGTCTAAACACATTCCAGTCTTAGTTGAGATGGGCCGATTTGACATACATTATACTTTTTTTTTTAAAGACGACTCCCGCAGTAGTTTACGAGCCCTGTGTCGCGGGGAACTTTACAAACATACAAGTCACGGACATAAAGTATACCCAGACAGAACAACAATTTGTGGATTACACAAAGTGGTGTCCTGTGTGGGAATCGAACCCACGACCTCTTGCGTAGCAGTCGGACACACTCCCACCGCGCCACAGAAGCAGTCAAACTATATCTTCATTTCTTATTTTCTTTTAACAGAAGTTACTCCCGCCATACACGAAAATTCCAGTTTAGTATATAATTTTCTTATATAATGTATTTCAAAGTCCACCAAGACCATGAGTATTAAGTCTAGTACCTACTGTACTGACCGCCCAACCCACGGCCTAGAATTGAAACGAACTTAATATGCACCTGTCAGTTAACCTGCGCCGGCGCATTCACATTAAAACACCAACTAACTTCAAGAGAAATATTAACGATATTAACGAGTATTACTGTAAATAATCCTTTGTAGCCGGAGGTCATAATAACGGAAAACGTCTTCTCTATATCGATACAAACATACCTATGAAGAAAAGTATGTTTGGTTGTTAATACTGTTGTGGACAATCACTGCAATCACGATAATTTAATAGCAGTTTAAAGCTTTGGAAAAGACATGGGCTACATTTTATCGTCATAACCGACATGTGAATTATGGAATTGCTACTTTACTATAAAAGATTAAAACTTGACGGTTAATCGAACCCGTGACCTCTAGGGTGGTGGGTTTCATTCCCATTCATCATCCCATCAACAATCCTGTCTCTGGACGTAATTTATATGTATTTAGAAATATATAAGTATGTTTATCAGTTGTTTGGTTGCCATGGTTTAGGCGCTGCCTAGTTTGGGATCACATGGGCGATGTGAGTTGTTGTCGTCCTAAGATATTCATTTAAACCATTACAGGTTTTCTTGTTTCTAAATTAAAATGTGTAGCTACAAACAACTTTACAATATGACCCTAAGAAGCAGGGCATAGTCTGTTACATAAAATGCTGCAAAATGACGCGTCAAGTGCGAACGGTGTCGTGTTACTTGGACGCGTTGCGGTTAACCAAGCACTGGTGTAATGTCATGTTTCTGCTTTGTACCTTAACTGCGCCTCTGTTACACGAGAACAAGGAAATAATACAACGCGTTTTATTCTTTCCATTTAATTCTATCCTTTGTCATGGACCTTTTAGAACCATGTTCATCTCCATCACATATTATTAAGTCACATTTCCAAGATCACACTACCACCTTAAGTTAACACAGTTAACTTTAAGTCAGTAAGTCCAGTGCAATGGAGTAATTAACAAAACCGCAGGGCAGTAAAGCTGTCAGTATTTAAGTTACGGCTTCAGCCAGAGCACAACAAACGCCGGAAACGGACCATAAAAATAAACAGACTACATTCAACGAAAGCAAACCCATAAATCGTATGTACTGTATACACATCAATGTGGAACTAAACGTTTCTATCGGTAGAAGTTTAATGAAGAAATTCTAGCTTATTCGCTAGGGATAATAAAGCTGGAGAAAAAAAACACCAGGTATTTTCTTAGGCTATGAGCCTACACAAGGAAACGTTACCGATATTTTCTTGACAAGTCGAAACTCCCCCAAATAAAGTACCAATGTCTTCATAACACAATGTATGTAAAGTTTTAACAGACTAACAATAATCTGTCAGGTTATTAGTAGGTATTAGGGTTTAAAGAAGCAATGTAGATATTCTGCCTAATCCAATCAATATCCAATCTTCTGCATTGATTTCAAATGAGCCATCTTGGAAAAATTGGGTGTATCTTCTCAATTCTTTTATATTTTTAACCCTTGATCGATTCGTTTCCGAAACTTTCCTAGTCTAGATTTCATTTTTGAGATATCGGAGTCGAGCGAATATTAACTTCAATCGGTTTATTAATAAATATAATTCAAAGCTGTTATCAGTACATTTTACAGTAGATATCGTAATAGGTATTCTAGTCCAGAATCGGGACGGAAGTGCCAGCGTTGGCGTGGAGTAATGTCAATGAGAATTAACGTAGGCCGGTGGAGGCGCAGATTGGGTCAATGCCAATTATACAGACGAGGGATATCCCTAAATCTATTACCATTTATCCCACCTAACATACCTCCAGACAGTCGTACTCAATATTCTTTTGATCTGAATGGAAATTGTAATTGAGTTTGTGCTGAACTGCTGAATACTTGAATATCGTACTTAATCGACTATTCAATACGCGTAAAATATTTCCAGCCACCGATAAGAGGAATACATTAGCAATTCTGATTTAGTTACCACAAATTGAATAAAATTACATTTACATCTTGGTACCAAAAAAGGGACTGCGAATACATTAGCTGTTTGGTATTTTGGTGATCATAAATTCTACCAAATATTTTGAAACGATATAATTTATAGTAAGTACCTACATAAAAGGACTAAACATTATAATCATAAAAAAATAAAATAATAGCAAAAAATACAACTAGTGCTTTCACGTCAACAGTTGTCGGTTTCGTTTCCACCATCAATTCCAGCTTAGGCATACTTTAGACTTTGTCTGGAAATCAAACGGCCCAATAGCTTTACTACGAAATGAATTACAAAACAAGACTTATATTTTAACAGTATGACCATTTGAACTTACCTCGTCGGCCGGCTTGGTAGGCGTGATGGCAACAGTCTCGTTGAAGCACAGGCAGGCACAATAATGCCTGTTGGCGTCCACATCCGTCAGCACGGACACGTAGAACCGTGGCTCTATCCGCTCCGTAGACAACGCCCATCCTTGCGGCTGGCAGAACTGGTGAAGAAGTATACAGTTAATGTCTGGAAAATACATGGTAATAGCCTGGGGAGTGGTGATGGTTAGGTAGTCAACGGTAGGGTTAAAGAAGACATTTTCCTATTTGTTGCACACATATTGAAATGGCGCTCAATCGGTTTATCTTTGTAGTACCCTATGGCAGTTGTGGACAGGATACCGTCGAAACGACTAGATTTAGAAGCTTGGAGTTTAACCTTGATATTCCTTTGAAGTTACCAGAAAGTTATTACATTCACTCTTGATCATCACTTACGTACCATACGCGAGTGATCAATACAAAAGACGGGGACAAAGCCAGTTCTGTGATAACTTTCTGGTAACTTAAAATCTAAACTACAAACAAAAGCCTGTCTAAATTCGCATAGAACCCAGAACATACAGTGGTTTACATTAGTTGATACCCTTGAGACCTTTCGTACACAACCGCTTGGAAGTATCAATGTATTCGACGTGACTCTATTTATTCGAGGCCTCGACACTTATTGAAATAGTTTTGATCCTTTCACAGCCAATTGCGATTCCCTAGACCTAGCTCAAATTATAGAAGAGATGAATGGACCGCCATTGAAAGATATTAGTTAGATTGACCGTGGGTTTTCTATTGTAGTTCACTCTCAAATACACGATAGCTGTTATTTGGGTGTAACTATTACATACTAGATATTGTCCACGACTTCGCTGCGGAATTATAAAAGTAGCTTGTATCTCCCACAGTGAATCTAACTCAAAAACTTCATAAAATCAGTTATAATTTCAGCCGTTTTTGCATTAAAGAGTAACAAACATTCATAACCCATCTTCACAGTCATCAGTTTACATTTTAGTTATGATCACAAACGCAGAATATTTATAAATATGATAAAGACTGATAACACAAATTGAACAGTTAAATAAATGAAACAAACCAGCGGGAATGAAGGATAAATGGCAGCGTTGCTAAATCGATCAGTGTGGTCATCACTGCGTCACAAACCCTTTGACGTCAGTCTGAAGGCAACTATTGTTGAACGGAAAAACTGACAATATATTTTGACTATACAACTTTTATTGTTTGTTCGACATTTACACAGAGCCCGATACAGGTAGAGTTCTAGTTGCTAGTCAACACCCTTTACTTGACTACAGAAACCATGTAACTCCCGGCTGTTATAGGTTGCATGAGCCGCGAGGTTTAGGAGTCAGGAGTCACTATGGGAAGGCCCTTCTCAGTCTTTGCCTAGATTTCCTCTAATAAGCATATAGAATTTGTATTGTATGGTAAGCATTATCCATACTCCATACTAATATTATAAATGTGAAAGTAACTCTGTCTGTCTGTTACGCTTTCACACTCAAACAGCTAAACTGATTTAGATGAAATTTGGTATGTAGATAGTTTCTATCGCGATAACCGACATCCACGCGGGTGGAGCCGCAAGCGAAAGCTAGTGGAATATAATGGTATGTCAGGATCTGCATTTGCTATAGTTCCATGAATTAATCTCTTTACATAATCAAGAACACGAGCCCTCATTGAATTGGATTCCGATTAACCATGTTTGTTTAATCAATACGTTGATGTTCTTGTAATATAAATTGTGTTGTTTTTCACAATACCAGGATGTAACCGCTAGTTCAGAAATCAGCAGTCGCCTAGAATAGAGCCAAAGCACGCTTGACATATATTTCGAAGTTTGACAAAGTTGCAATTTGGTTATACCTTCCTTATGACGTAACTAGAAGTTGCTACCGACTCTGTTTGCGTAGAAATTTTGAATAACATCTATCCCACGAGAACCTTACATTTTTCCGAGATAAAAGTAGCACTTGTGTTATTCCAGACTATAATCTATCTCTGTACCAAATTTCACCCATATTCAGTTCGCTGTTTTTGCATGAAAGAGTAACAAACATCCATCCATCTACATAAACTTGCACATTCATAATATTAGTAACGATTAAGCCTTGTAACATTTCCACTATTAGGATACAGATCTCTCTGATTGGTGTGTCACCACGCGGGCCCAGTGCTTATTGAGGGTTCAAGTCAAGCATGCGATTGACGCCATGATGAATAAATTACTGTAGTTGCTAACCATATTCAAAATTAATTAACTTTAAGATTACGCTCGCGGCTCTGACCGCGTACATGTCGGTTATCGGGATAAAAGCTATCCTATGTTTTCGCATTTGTATGTTACAGCTCAAACTTCCCTAAAGTCTGTAGGGAACAAAGGGATCTCCATAGTACCTAACCTACATTTTCTAACAAATAACAAAATGGCAGCGCACGTTAAATAATGACTTTCATAGGCAAATTTTTGATACCTTGGGTTACATTATGGTCATTTTCGTAGGGATGTCTAATTTAAAACAAACAGCTTATGTTACTCGCTTATAATGTATTTTTAAATCGGTTTAGTGGTATTGGCGTGAAAGGGTAACATAAAAACAAACAGACTCTCTCACTGGCATTTATAATACTAATAAATTGTTAAGATCTCATCCTAATGTCACTCCCACAGTTGAGTCGAATTCAACGACACCTGTCTTGATGAAATCCGTCTAGCCGTTCGAGGGTGCTAAAGAAATGGGTATACACACGCTCGAAACACATTACCCACTGGCAAAGTCGGGTAAAAATAAACATGTTATCAAAATCAATAGTTTTTTACCCGTCTGTAAGGAAGGGTTATGTTTTTCGCGCGTATCTTGTATGTATGTATGTAATATTCTTCATGACCTTTTTATACAATTAAGACGTCGTTAGATTTGACTTGACTGCCCAAGTGTTCTTAGATAAGTGACGTTTGAAAAAAACAAACATAGCGGCTGTGAGATGTCAAAAAAAAGAGGTGTGAAAAAGAAAGTTTTTTCGAATACCACAATATGGGTATCAAATTCATATATTATCGTAAGCGTTTCAAAAAGGTATAACGTGATTATGTCTCTAATACTAAAAAAGTTAGTTAGCAACCATTCTTTTTTCAATTTTCAATACTTGACAATAGTTGTAATAAAAGTTAGTTGTTACATCCTACAACTACACAAAAGTAATAAATTAATTTTATTTTTTATAAGGTGTCTTTTCGTCTATTATACGCAGATGTCCTTGTATTTCAATAGGTTTTAAATATCAAGTCTTATAGATGCTAATATTAACTCTGGTATTAAAACCATATCGAATAAATAATACCTACATTTTCTAACATAGACTGGCCTTGTGCCACTTGTTATAGTACATATTAGCAGGTTTTAAGCTTAGATTGAATATGGCGACCACTTAACCATTGTAATTGAAATCTTAATTACACTATCTTCTGTGTAATTAAGGTTCAATTAGAAAATGATATTTAAATGGCAATGATTACAGATATGACATTAAACCATTATTAAAACATACTGAACGTCAGACAAAAGTCTTCAACCGATTTGACAAAACATTATCTAAGAACAAATGCGAAGAAATCGGATATGTTTAAGACCTACGATTAGGGTTGCCAACCGTACTCTAAAATAGAGTATTGTACTCTTAATAAAGCGTACTCTTTAATCTATAACACTAATAGAGTACGCTTAAATACTCTTTTTTATACAATGTTTACCATACTAGTCCTGATCTATGTAAACTTAAATTTAAAATGTTTGGAGTCGTATAATTCTTTTAAAGACAATAAAACGTTGTTATTTGCTGCAACCAGCACCAAAAAATACATATAAATATAAAAACTTAAAATTAATTATACTCTTTTTTATCAGTCCGCACTCTTTAATTAATTGTTATATCTTGTTATCTTCAGTATATGGAATAAATAAATTGAAATTGAATTTAAAATCAGATCTCTTTGAAATCAGATATATATACTCTATTTCTTCTAATAAAAGTTAGCAACCCTACTACTACGACACTAAATACAGACACACATACACACCGTCGTCGTCTGTCGCACCGTCCATTTCCATCTTTTAGCGCCGTTGGTTATATTATAAATAATAATATCTTGGGACAACTCAGACAACGTCATAATATGATACCCAAAACGAAGCAGAGCTTGTACTATGGCAACCAGACAGCTGATAAACATACTTATATTGTTCTAAATACATATATATTATAGATAAATTACCCCCAGAAACAGAATAAATCATCGTACTCATCACACAAAGTTTTATTTTGGGTGGGGATTGATCTCACGACCTCCGGCTTAGCAGTCAGAGTCACTAACCACTAGACCAACAGGCCAGTCAAAAATAGTAAAAAGAATGTCTGTTAATAATATAGCAATAGAGTTGTTACCATAAAAGAAAATTAGCATCTAATTCCTAATACCCAGAATTACATTTACTTCAAAGTCAGATCGTTCCACGTTTCGCTACATATAACAATTCAGCCAAACGAAACGTTATCGAGGCAAAGAGCATTTCCCCGTAAAAGCACTAACAATAGCAAGTGGCCGGCAACAGTTTTCTTTTCTTTCCTATTCTACAAAGCGGCCGTTATACTCTCGCACTTACTCCAGACTTGTAACAAGGGACTGATATTTGCTGTAATGGAAAAGTTTCTGATGAAAAAGTATGTTTTATTAGATTTGTGGAAACAAGTAGGAGGTATTGACCGTTTTGTTGAAAAATGCTGAGCAAGTTTAAAACTGCTGGTGTCTAAACGGGCCATTTTTTACGGCAATGCTGTGGCCGGCAACATGGCAGTATTTGCTAATATTGATTTAATGGTTGCCGGACGATCGCTGAGCGATCGATTTTTCGCAATGTTGCCCGGCCAATATTGTTGTTATTTCATTCGCTCTCGATTTTATTGTTGCCGGGTTGTGTAGCCCGTTTAGGAGACTGGATCATGCGCCATATAATTGCAGACATATTGCCATTATTGGCCGAGCAATTAGTTGCCAATAGTGCCGCCACAAATTGCCGTAAAAAATGGCCCGTTTAGACGCCTCCTAACAGATAGTCCAACCCACAGAAGAGTTGAAATCTTTAACTCCTCTGTGGTCCGACCGATGAAATCGATCAATGACATTCTCGTATCTTTCATGTTGTTATAGTGTATGTGAAAATAGGCCGTCTATTTCCAAAGCCCTCTATAGCAAAATTCATGAACATTTGTTTAATGATTTAGGTTAAGGCGTAAACACATATCCAAACAGACACGAAGTGCCACTGGTTCTCGCTGTCTGGTCTGATCTGCTTGCAGTTAGTCTTCGTAGTTTCCAAATGCAATATACATATCTGCACACTCCATGCAGCTGATCACTGACATACGAGTTTATGTATATATATGACTAGCTGTCCCGCGCAACTTCGTCTGCGTAAATTTTCCCCGTTTTTGCAACATTTCTCATTGCTGCTCCGAACCTATTGGTAAGAGCGTGATCTTATATAGCCTATAGCCTTCCTTGATAAATGGGCTATCCAACAGTGAAGAATTTTCCTGAGATTACCGCGTTCAAACAAACAAACTCTTCAGCTTTATAATATTAGTATAGATTTTACTGAAAAGTAGAACAGTAGAGATTTTAATCGTAGTTTTTAGGATCGCATCAGCAGCACTCGTCACGTCGCCGCATTCCATCACACAAGTCACACAACGCAACGACAATACTCAAGGTCATTGACTGTTATCAGGAACTCAAGTTTTTATTAATAAAAAAGTACGTACTTTAAAAATGTTAAATCTTATTATTTCCTCCGTAAGTAAAACGGCTATTTCACTACCCTGAATAAGGGCCTTGAAAATTTGTTAGACAATTAGGGCCCTAACTCTTATTACACCTCTCTTTTTAAGGGTTTAGGGTCCCTGATTCAGTATAGTGTAATAAGCGCATTAGTTTGTTTATCTAAACTAATATTATAAACGTGAATTGCATGCTGTGTTCGCACCTAGAAGGGCGTTCAGCTACGTCTTCTATTGTATATCTTTGTTTTGTGCATCAATTTCGCTATAACGTCCAGTTTGCAATAAAAAAAATAAAAAAAAAGTAACTCTGTTATGTCTTCCAGCAAACCGCTCAACTGATTTAAATGAAATTTCATGAACAGAGAAGATGCTCATATTTACGTATTGGTTATGTAGCTAATAAAAATAATATCTTGGGACAACTCATACAACGCTATCTGATCCCAAACTAAGCAGAGTTTGTACTATGGAAACCAGACAACTGATAAACATACTTATATATTTCTAAATGCATACATATTATAGATAAATAACACCCAGACACAGAATAAACCATCGGGTTCATCACACAAAGATTTATCCTGGGTGGGGATCGAACCCACGACCTCTTGCGTAGCAGTCGGATACACTCCCACCGCGCCACAGACGCAGTCATACACTTCGCGTATAAGACATTCATTGGTGAAATGAGACATTCTGCGTCTAAAGTGAAAAAAGACCATCGAATGTTAGGTACCAGTAACAACAACAATCGCTAGTCCATCCATTGTTAGGACTATAATTCGTTATCGTAATGTCGCTGTAATTTTTTTTTTTTTTTTTTAAAGTTGAACATTAACTTACCCATCCTATGCCGTCGTGGAAAGGAGTATCGTCCCAGTTTGTTTCAGGAAATCGCTGCAGGACTACGCCGCTGTTCAGACCGCTTCCTAGAACAAACAACACGAAAATTAGGATACTGAGGCTATAGACAAATGTATCAGGTCTTTTACAGGCTGAGAAGTGATAAAGGCAGTACCCAGTCCATGTGCTCATAGAATCTGTATTTAAAATACATTTTACACAGGTACAATGGAAGAGAAAACATAATTAGCTAATCAAATATATTGTTTTGTAGTTCCTATTGATATACCAATTGATTATTTTAATTAGAATCATCACGCGCTCATCACGCGCCCTCATCGAACGCCATCATAAGCCTATACAATCATGTCATTAAGGGGGCATTACGCCGAGCGAATTGCTCTACGCTACGCACACAGCTACACGGCCGCCCACCTCGCTCTTTCTCACAACCATTACTTCACAGAGCGCAGGACAAAATTAAGTCGAATATTCGTTCGTACATAATGTTAGATGATGAACGCCATAACTATGGCAACACTAACATCCTCTTTTTGCATTTTCCGGACATCAAGATTTTTTTAAGTATTTATTCTAAGATATATATATCCTTAACTTTCTTTTTTTCATCTACAAAAAGAACTCTTTCGCTACTCACACATATTTTTACGTATCCTAATTTATACTAATATTATAAAGCTGAAGAGTTTTTTTTTTGTTTGTTTGAATGCGATAATCTCAGGAACTACTGGGTCGAATTGAAAAAATATTTTACTGTTGGATAGCCCATTTATCGAGAAAGGCTATAGGCTATATAACATCACGCTACGACCAATAAGAGCGGAGGAGCAATGAAAAAGCTGCAAAAACTGGGAAAATTTAAGCAGACGAAGTTGCGCGGGTTAACTAGTATTTCTATAAAAAAATTTGACAGAGCCGAACACTTCGCGTAATCTAGTAGTAAAGCATCATGTCGACAAACATCAACATATATACACATTCTTTACAAAGCTTATATATATATATATATATATATATATATATATATATATATATATATATATATATATGTACAGTCGGCATTAATGTAATGTAACACCCTACGATTGAATTTCATTTGAACATTATAAAACAACAGGTTGATCTTTGATTGCAATAATATTCTGACAGTTACTCTTACTTATTCTGTGCAGTTACTAGTCTATACCTTAATAATATTTTAGTTAAGCAGGCGGTTTTTTTTTCAAAACTTTCTTAAATGATTTTGTACGTCATTACCAGTATGCGGTCAAATCAACACGGTCAACACGCGATTGTGTATAGTAATAACACAAAGAATGTAGCGCAGTTACTCGGGACAATACACATGAGGTTTCTATGATGAATGTCATTATGCCAAAACATTACTGTACTGTGGAATATAGGTTGTCTCGACTCATCTGCAAGTGAATAACACGCGTGACATACTGCAACAAGTTATCGTTTTGTTCTATAGCTTGTCTTTGCTTTAGAAATGTGCCGCTAGCATATGAATTAATGCTTGCTCTAAAAGGAATGAGAACTGTACATGTATTTACCGAAGACACCTAAAACTATCCTGATAATATGTTTGCAAAATTACCCAAAGGACTTAAATTATTGCGGTACTTAATGTAACTACTCAACATATTAAAGTAAAAAATATTCAGCAGACGGCGATTAATTGTCAGCATTCCACATTTATGCAAGCAAGAACATTTTAAAATTAAACTGGTAACCATGATCTTCATCAGTCATCATGAAGATAATGATTGAAATAAAATACACTTTTATTTTAGAGCTGTCAAGTGTCAAGAACGCACTTTTTTAATCATTAGTAGATTACATAGTCGAAAATAATACATTTAGAACAGGACCAGAAATAAAGAAATGTGATTTTTTTTTAGTGTGCCACTGCAATGAAACCGATAAGTCTAAATTTTAAAAGCCTATTATTTTTAAAGTATCCGAACAGAATCTTATCAAATATAGCTGACTCGTGCCCACTTCGTTACTCTGACACTCAGAAAGTATGTAGCTTTCTATTGTTAAAAGAATTAGCAAAATCGGTTCAGTAAATCAAAAGATTACCCCCTACAACCTCACAAACTTTACCTCTTTATAATATTAATATATTAATATATAAAGAAGAAAGAACCATTCCCACTAAGCAGTCAGCCTTGAGCTAAAAAAAAGGCACATTCAAATGCATCCATAAGCGGCCACAGACAAACATACATATACACACGTTAATTCATAACTATCTATTTGCGTCGTAGATTAACAAGAAGAAAGGGCGCAAACTGAAGCCGCCATTATATCGCATACCAGGTCAACGAGACACCAGAGCATAAATTCAAGTTAACAAGCTCTGCTCAAGCCTTTTGATTTTATGTTTATTTATGCGTGGTCTAAAAATAACGGCATAGCGCTGATGCCGTTTTCATGTGGGTCAAGGCCTGAGTCAATCGAGTGGGCATTCGATCTTAATTAGAACAACTTCCTGGAAATCTCTGGATTAATTTGCTGTTGCTAATTTAAATGTGTGCATCTTTATTGTTTCGTTAAAAATGGTTAATCTGTCACACGAGTTTCTCTGAGACTACAATAGAATAGAATGTAAAACTGAATTTGAAAATGGTCCATTTCTTTGGAGCTGGAAGCGTAAGGGTGACAGACTATCTTTCTTGGCGTCCTTCGAGGTAGCCGGTCCGGAGCAACCGCCTGCCTGGTCACGCCCTACGCATGGCTAGTAGATAGTGTGATCATGCAGGCGATTGTTTGGCCACAGCTTACAAAGAATAAGACCTTAATATACTAACTCAAAACGTCGTCGCTTCATTTTTGGCATAAACAAAGCACAACGGCAGGTTTCCGCATCGCACGTAAAAAAGTATGAAACCAATGTATAATAAACACCGGCATTTAACAGGTCATTGTGAAACTTATGAATAAAACACGATGAAATTACACCGAGCTTTTCCGTCCGCCCGTTCTGGTTCAATTTACATGAAAAATTTAAAACGTCACGATATAGTTTCGTCATTAAATAGTAAAATATGTTCTAGTTGTGTTGTCTCTAAGCAAAAATTACATTTAAGTAGGATAGTTTCTTGTGACACTGAACTTGACTTTAAATGTATTAATAGGTAAATGAACTCTAGACGTTAGCACGCTAACGAGTGTATTGGTAAACACATTTTTTACACTACTTTCCTATTGCTTCGGAAGTGATAAATCTCAGCCTAATGGCGGTTTTTATACATCATGAGGAAAAACTTGATGCCTTAACCATTAGACAACGTTGACTACAAAAGCTTGCTTATATGGATATAATATGAATAATTTGAGATAACTGGGACTGGATACTCGTCTGAACCTGAATATTTTCTGCGGCCGATGTTTGGTGAAACTATTACTTACTGTGATCGTAAAGACGATTAATAGACAGTAGTTCCCATTCGACGCCCCTAGACTATAACTCCGTAATTACTGCTTAATATTTATTTAGGTATTATTTATTACCTACTTTTGATTTGAGCCACCAAAGATGATAATGAGGCTATACAGATTTATGAGTATTAATCTGTTGCCTTCAGACGTGTTAAATAACCAGAACTAAAGAGAGGAAGAAGTCGCCCGCCAATGACCTGGTGGTCAAATATCGAAAGAGAATATAAAAAAAACAAATTGCCTGGCGCGACAAACCAAGACCGTCAGTCTTGGCGTAGAAAAGTGAGGAGACCCGACCCCGAGTAACGAGGTCACGGATGGATGGATGTATGGATTTTGATTTTATTTTGACACATTACACAATACTAACATAAAAATTTTCGCGTTGCATGATCATAACTATTTATTATACGGAAATTAACGCGCAAACCCTCTCCACAGACCGCCATTTTTATTCACGAATTGTGCGTGAAGCGATTGAAATTAAAAAAACATAAAATTTAAATCGGGAAGAAGGCTTCAAACTATCCGTGACGTGGAATCTAGTGATTCGTAAAACACAACCTCGTATTAGTTCGCAGTCGGTTAACATGGACACAATCAGTGTAGTGTGCATTTCGAGAAACAAAAAAGTGAGGGTAGATGAAGATTCATCGGCCTGACGGAGTCTTAACATCGCTGCGACAGTTCGCTTGTGACCACGGCCGGTGCAACCTGGTCGAAACGTCAATCAATTTTAAGGTAAACAATGCGCGTTAATTTCCGTATAATAAATAGTTACATTACACAATTTTGTAAACTGTGGATCGTAATCGCGTAGATATTTAGGTTTAATACCTTAGATTTATTCCCCGTTGTTTAGACCGTCCGACTGATATTGCTGACGTTTACTATCAAATTAGCCGATATGTACAAAAGAAAATTGTGATAAATTCCTTAAACCAGGCCCTCGGCCCACGATTTCGGCATCCATCAAATATTCGACAAGATGACGAAAAAATTTACAAAAAAGTATAGTTGCACGTTGTCTCATTATGTATTCATTACGAGCTGGCGAATTTCGAGGACACGATGCATATTGCTAGTCACGTCTCGCCCGCCGGTTCTCAAAATGTTTAACCATACTACTGACATTTTTTATCATTTATTGTCATGTTTATTCACTTCGCTACCTGTTATACAATAACTTCGAAAATATCCCCTGTTAAAACATTATTCAATGCTATATATTCAAAAGCTTCATTAAGACACCACGAGAGCACATCCTTATGAGAAGGGCTATATCACTTTCATACTATATTTTATTTTCTTATTTAAGTTATTTGGTATGGTGTGATTATGGTAAGACTACCATCATGCATGATTATAATTTGTTTTTCCCAAATTTCCCTTGCTGACAATGTAAATCAGGGACCCTAAAACGGCTATTACACTACCCTGAATCAGGGCCATAAATCGAGGTGGTCTTGAAAATTTGTTAGAGAATTAGGGCCCTAACTCTTATTACACCGCTCTTTTTAAGGGTTTAGGGTCTCTGATTCAGTGTAGTGTAATAAGCGCATAAACCCTTAAAAAGAGAGGTGTAATAAGAGGTAGGGCCCTAATTCTCTAACGAATTTTCAAGGCCACCTTGATTTAAGGCCCTGAAGGGTAGTGTAATAGCCGTTTTATTTCTATCTATCGCGAGATCACGACACTCCCCGTATTAAGGACTAGCTGACCCGCGCAACTTCGTCTGCGTTAAATTGCCCCGTTTTTACAACATTTTCATTGTTGCTCCGCTCCTGTTAGTCGTAGCGTGATGTTATATAGTCTACAGTCTTCCTCGATAAATGGGCTATCCAACAGTAAAAGATTGGTTGGATTGATTTTTCAATTTGGGCCAGTAGTTCCTGAGATTATCGCGGTCAAACAAACAAATTCTTCAGTTTATAATATTAGTATAGATGATTACTATTAGTAGTCATCCTCTTTTGAGGAGGATTTTGGGCCTCCAGTTAACAGCAACTACATAACATTGAAACGTAAACTCGTAACTAACAAACAGTTACAGTACAATGGTTTACACTTGACGTGTTTTTGAAACATCTACTTGACGACTTTGACCATTGTAAAATTGTTTGATCAAAATAAAATATTTTAAAAATAACCAGGTAAAAATATGTCATAAAGTGTTCTAAAAAATATGTTCATTTATTTATTTAATGTGTTACTTAATTTATAATCATAACGTCGACGTCACGTTTTCTATGGTCAAATTATTTACTGAAAGTAAATAATTTGACCATAGAAAACGTGACGTCATATGCTAGCATTCCATACAGATTTGTACAGAGCGGCTCGTTTTCGACGTTTCTTAAAAAGAGGCTGATTTGACTTTAGTCAAATACCCTATTCTATGCACCTAAAATGGTAAACAAATATAGTTCGCTTGCTTGTCGAATTCGTCATAATATCTAAGTTAAAAAACCTAAAAGCAGTCATTTTCATGTACTTTGCTAGTTATAACGGTGGTTTGAAGCCTGGGGAGTTATTAAAAAACTTTTTTATCGCGACAACTGATATTTACGCGGACGGCAACAGCAAATTATGAGTTTGAGTACCCAAATCAATTTGAACATTTTACAATATGGTTTTACTACTGTATTGTACTGTTTTTGTATTAGAACGGCAACTATGCAACTTACATACCTGTATTTTTATTTATATCCTTGCAGGTGTAATAAGCAGAGGTCACTTGGTACTACGCCAAAAGTAGTAGGCAGAGGTACGTGCGTGTGTATTGCTATTTATAACTATTATTATTTTGACTGCCTCTGTGGCGCGGTGGAATTGTGTTCAACTGCTACGCAAGAAGTCGTGGATTCGATTCCACACGGGACACCACTTTGTGTGATCCACAAATTGTTGTTCCGAGTCTGGGTTTACTTTGTGTCCGTGATTTGTATGTTTGTTAAGTCCCCCGCGACACGGGGCTTGTACCCTACTGCGGAAGTCGTCAAAAAAAAAAAACTCAACTAGCTGACCAGCGCAACTTCGTCTGCGTAAATTTTTCCCCGTTTTTGCAACATTTTTCATTGCTGCTCCGCTCCTATTGGTCGTAGCGTGATCGATTTCCTCGGTAAATGGGCTATCCAATAGTAAAATAATTTTCCGATTCGAACCAGTAGTTCCTGAGGTTATCGAGTTCAATCAAACAAACTAACAAACTCTTCAGCTTTATAATATTAGTATAGAGTCAGATTAGCACCTGAATTACAAACTAACCTAATGAATACAATTTGACACGGGAATAAAAGCGTTTAACCTAGGTAAAGTACTTTTGCATTTTTAAAGTGTTAAGTAAAGTATTTACCGGGTTACACCGACTGCAGTCACAAGCTGACTGCAGTCAGCTTGTGACCACGGTCGGTGTAACCCGGTAAATACTTTACCTAGGTTAAACGTATTTATTCTTAGAGGCTGTTATATAGTATTTAGTAATAAATCTCGTGCAAACCGGTGCAAACAGTTACATTTTGGATATTAACACGATTCAGCCCAAAATATAGCCGACAGGAATAATAGGTAATGGCAACAAAACTCAGTTAGTTGGTTACGTCATTAATATAACACAAGACGAATTATATCATTTTATAATGCAACGAGTAAGTTTAAAAGTTATGGCTTAATGAATATTATGTTAGTTAGTCATTCAGGCCATTCAGTCAAAATGTAACATTGTTCCGTAGGTTTTATTGCAAGAATAAGTATTAGCAGATTGTATAAGGAACGTAGGTGCCGTAAGGAAGTACGTTTTTGCAGTACCTTTAACGTATGATTAAAGATTACATATTCACCACTGCTTATGCCAGGAAAAACCCAGAGTAATATGTGATCGACGATAATAATATCTTGGGATAACTCACACAACGCTATCAGATCCCAAACTAAGCAGAGCTTGTACTATGGAAACCAGACAACTGATAAATATACTTATATATTTCTAAATACATACATATTATAGATAAATAACACCCGGACACAGAATAAACCATAGTGCTCATCACACAAAGTTTTATCCTGTGTGGGGATCGAAACCTCTTGCGTAGCGTATTCGGACACACTTATCAATCGATAGGCAGCCATTACACGCTCTATCTAGATCAAGATCCCGTGATCGTGATCAGTGATCTTGATCCAGATTGACTGTACGTGTTGGATAGACGAATCATGTTACTTACAACTAGCCAAATTAAGATGTACCAATCCATTGCGATCCGCGACCTTGATCAGATCATGATCTGGATTAAGCGTGTAATGGCTGCCATAGTCAATCGATCCCTTCAATCGCTGATAGCTTCATATTAAATCGAGATAAATCGACAGTTCTTACATCAGTCCCAGCTGCCATATTAACCGATCGATGTCATCGGTCAATGACATGATCGCCAATAGATCCTTCTTGATTGATAACCACATTTTTTTTGTACATTTATTAATAAACTAGTTTGCAATGATTACCAACAACACAGTATGCACGTTTTTTATGAAAATTATTACAAGGTTATTGACTTGAATTCATGGTCAATTGGTCATCACCCGTTAGTTATTTATAATAGATACGCCGACATTGGTTTCTAAATTGCTCAGTACGATGATGACATAATTCGTCTTGTGTTATACTTATGACGTAACTAACTAACTGAGTTTTGTGGCTATTACCTATCGCCTATATTTTGGGCTGAATCGTGTTAATATCCAAAATGTAACTGTTTGCACCGGTTTGCAAGGGATTTATTACTAAACTAGCTAACCCGCGCAGCTACGTCTGCGTAAATTTCCTCCATTTTTGCAACATTTTTTATTGCTCCTCCGCTCCCATTGGGCCTAGCGTGATTTTATATAGCCTACAGTCTTCCTTGATAAATGGGCTATCCAACAGTAAAAGATTGGTTGGATTGATTTTTTTATTTGGACCAGAAGTTCCTGAGATTGCCGCGTTCAAACAAACAAACAAACAATCTCTTCAGCTTTATAATATTAGTATAGATACTATATATATAACAGCCTCTAAAAATAAATTACCTAAATAAAGTTAAAGAGAGTAAAATTCCCATAAAATAATATCAAGTTATATAATACTAGTTTTAACCCGCGGCTCCTCCCGCGTGGATGTCGGTTATCGCGATAAAAACTATCCTATGTTTTTCCCCGGGACTCAAACTATGTCTATACCATATTTCATCTAAATCGGTTCAGCTGTTTGAGCGTGAAAGCGTAACAGACAGACAGACAGACAGAGTTACTTTCACATTTATAATATTAGTATGGATAGTATGGATAACTAATATTATAAAGAGGAAAGATTTGATTGTTTGTTTGCATCGAATAGGCTCCAAAACTACTGAACAGGTTTGAAAAATTCTTTCATCGTTGTGAAGCTACACTAACCCCGGGTGACATAGGCTATTTTTTATCCCTGTATTCCAACGGAAACGGAAACTACGCGGGTTAAACCGCGAGGCATCCGCTAGTATAGTATATTCAGATGATCTTAATCCACAGACGCGAAAAGCGTAGAAGAAACATATTGTATAATGCGAGAAGATGTTTTTTACTTAAATACCAAACAGATTTCAGATAAAAACTTCGCACACAAGGTTCTTAAGTCAAGATTAACACAGGATTATCTACATTGCAGCAAAAAATCCAATTGTGTGGAGCCATGGACAAAATCTATCACTTATAATGGCTTCAACATAATCAAGGTTAGTATACTCCTGTTATTGTGAGTATTTGTGAGCTATATCTATACTAATATTATAAAACTGAAGAGTTTGTTTGTTTGTTTGTACGCGGTAATCTCAGGAACTACTGATCCGATTTAAAAAAAATCTTTTACTGTTAGATAGCCCATTTATCGAGGAAAGCTATAGGCTAATAACATTACGTTAGACCAATAGGAGCAGAGCAGCAATAAAAAATGTTGCAAAAACGACAAAAATTACGCAGACGTAATTGCGCGGGTCAGCTGGTGTATAATAATATGCGTATAATTTAAGAAAAATTGTTGGATATTGTGAGAAAGGGAGTGAGTACAGAGATGACGTTTGAAAGTTGTTACACAAGTATTCTTCTTTCTAATGCGCTTATTACACTACACTGAATCAGGGACCATAAACCCTTAAAAAGAGAGGTGTAATAAGGGCCCTAATTCTCTAAAAAAAATTCAATGCCATCTCGATTTAGGGCCCTGATTCAGGGTAGTGTGATAGCCGTTTAACAGTAAAACAGGAGACCACGGAAGGAGGTAACATGCAGTCGACCTAAATTACCCAAGAATAAGTATTTCTTAATCAATCTTATACCGTTCCCACTGCAGGACACAGACATACTCTCTAAGAGAGAGTGCGGCTACGGGCCGGAATGCACCACCCACGCCGGTCTACTGCGGATTGATAGATAATAACAATGGGACGTGAGTTGTCCACCCGGCCATCTGATCCCTAACTAATGCGCTTATTACACTACACTGATTCAGGGACACTAAACCCTTAAAAAGAGAGGTGTAATAAGAGTTAGGGCCCTAATTCTCTAACAAATTTTCAAGGCCACCTCGATTTAGGGCCCTGATTCAGGGTAGTATAATAACCGTTTAAATTAGACATAGACCTATGGCAACCTGACAATTGATACGTACATATTGTCAGAAAAATTACATCTAGACTAAACATAAACAATCATGATTATCACCCAAAATATTTATCCTGGGTGGGAATGAACCCACGACCTCGGGCTTAGCAGTCAAGCTCACTAAACACTAGACTAACAGGCCAGTTAGTAAAGATGTTACATGTCTGCGTATTTACTAGAAGCGAGGGGGGCAGCGGAGGTACATTCAACATCGGTCAAGTGTGAGTCGTTCGCCCGACGGGTTTGACCTCTGTTGCCTGGATTCGCGACTGACTGGAGGATATGTCTTGGTTCATCGATTACCGAGAATGACGTATTTAGAATGCTACTATTCAAGACATCCGCTTTCAATGTTGTCGTTTATCCTGTATGTTGCCACTTTCAACTGGTTGTTGTAAATATTAATGAGGCTTATAAATAAATTGAAAGGTAAGTTTGTATCGATAGACACAAACTTTAAACTTTCACTTTTATTTATACTGCTCTTTAGAAATAGTATGGTATTACTTCTTTATAGCGCTTTGATAAACCCGAACCCTATACCACAAAGTACTAAGAGCACAAAAGTAACTTCCATGCAATGCGCGCAATAGCAACGCACACATAGACATTGTTCACGGACACGGAATCTCGCGACGATTTTCAAAACAAAGTACCTAGTCTAAGAGTCAGGGAGCCTACCACCAAAACCTTTCGTGTTGTCGGCCGTAGACGGATCATATTCTTAGCTACCACCAAAGGCTTACGTTTCGACGTTCGGTCCGTCGACGGAGATTTGACATTGTGGCCGTCGGTTTAGCTACTCCCAAAGTACATTTGACGGTTTCGACGTCATCGTTTGACAGGTAGTACATCGAATTAAAACATCAATTTTAACGACAGCCTTGCACCTTTCGTTAGACCATTCGGATTCCTAAATTATTTAAGAAATGACAAAACTGCCTTTTTATGTGCAGTTACTCCTGTGACAACTTATTTAGGTATATTCGAAGCAAGTATGTATGCATAATATTATAATAATAAATAATACAAATTCTTAAATCACTTAGGAAGTAAAATTCTACACTTGTGAAAAGTCGTTTCTACATGTATATGTAATGCCTCCTCGCAAACAATAGGTAAAACCGAGGAAAAGAACGAGGCAATAAAATATTGCGGCCACTCTTTTCAAATTGCCAATGTTTACAATGTTTCTTTGTTTATAAACTGTATATGCAGGTAAGGTGCTGCCACACAATATTAGAGGACTGATGTAATAACAGGAATAAACAATAATAAAAGAAAAATACATGAGATTGAATATATTGTGCAAGGCACACTCTTATAACTACTTACCTATATTGCTATAACTAACATATCTTTGTTGTGGGTTCAATGCCCTATTACATATTATTTTTTAAAGAAAGAAGTGTAGGTTCGAGTTCCTTGCACAAAATAACAACATCTTAGAACAACTCACACATCCCAAACTAAGAAACACTTGACCTACTTTGGAAATGTGTAAATACATATATATTTTAGATAAATTACGCCCATAGTCCCATACACAGATTTAACCATTGTGCTCATCTCACAGACTTTAATCCTGGGTAGGGATCGAACCCATGACAGCAGTCAGGGTCACTAATCACAAGATCAACAGGCCAGTCATTAATATAGTAGTATAATATCATGGCTAAATAGCCACATGGCTGAATCTGTTACAAACTTACAACAATGGCATAATAGAAATAAAACCACACCAAATAAGTTCAATATTTGTTTATTGCAAATTATAGAAATATAAATTTCATAGAAATATATAGGTAACAACATTTCCTTTTTCATTTTCCAAGCAAAGGATGTGATTAGATAGGTCTGGCTGAACCACCAGTCGTTGCCTTCACCATGTTGGCTTCTCGAGTCTGTGAAGTTACAGAGAAAATAAGTTAAGATTTTAATGATCATTTCGAAGGAAATTTACACATATTATAGTTACTATACCTATCCAACAAAATAGACCAGATTTTTTAGAATTTATATAGGTATATAGGAGATCTATTGCAGCTTGAACTATATAATTCTACAAATGTTGCAGCGATGCAGGTAAACAGGCTAAATATCTGTGGTAAAAATCCCTTATTGCCACACTCAGAGTCATTTATTACTTAAATCGTTTTTTGGTATAGATTTTATATGACAAACTTTTAAATGGAATGAGTAAGCATTAAACAGTTATAAGGCAGAGCCTTTGTACATAGGACCCATGATTTCGTAAAAGTTAAAATATTCTTTCAAGAAATGGTTACCGTGTTCTACTGCTGCACTGTTTTATCATCACATCCAAGGCTTTTATGGTGTTTTTTTGGAATATGTTTGTTCCTCCACACTCTTAATTAGGCTCGTTCGTCGCTGGCCATGAACTTTAATAATGCCTCAATTCGTATAGATAAAACTGAAAGATCCATCTGTAACATTCAATAAAAATAATATAAGTAGATCATAATGATTATTTCGACTCTAAAAGAAATATCAAGGTTGTAAACAACAATGATTTGTTTTACTTACATTTTGCAGAAACGTACTTGATTTTCCAGTTATTTTTTTATTAAATTGCTGCTCGAGTGCATACCTAATACACGAAACTTTATTGGTGATATATTTTCTGATTAGTAATTGGAAGATATTATACTATTTGTTCCTTTTACCGCAATAAATATTTTTATCAATCAAAGTAAAAAAACCGCCACCGAACTCAATCAACTTGTCAAATTTGTCAAACATCATACTCATGTCATAAATATGAAAGTAATATGGATCAAAGCCTTTTAAGATCCTTGACACTAAATAAAAATATTTTTTTGGTCGTAATCATTTTGTTTATATATACATAAAGGTATATTTACAGCAGAAAAGCTTACCCTTAAACTTAAAAAGTTTTTCTCGTAAGATTACCAGCATAATTTTGATTTTTGTGTTGGTTATCGGTTTTTCAATGGTAGTAATCCATTGCGCGACACTATTACTCTAGATCCGACCGTTTGGCTATGGATCGACAACTAACGTAATCCGTCCATCATCATCGAACAACTTTGGTGGTAGCTATTGGGTTCCGTGTTCGGCGAGCGTTCGTTTCGCCCGACACGTTCCCGATCAACTTTTGGGAGTAACCGCCCAGGCGCGGATCCAGGATTTTGTTCAGAGGGGGGGGAGCAGCATGTAGCCCAACCGGCAAAGAGTAAGTCGCTCGCATGACAGGGGGTGATTTAATACCGGTAAACTACCAACCAACGCCGAGGGGTAGGGCTATTGCCTGTCAAAAGTCAAAACACACTGGTACAGTTTCAAATACCCCCAAAAAAAGGCCATTCAGTCGAGTCGGGGGGGGGGGGGGGGCAATTGTTACTGTTGCCTCCCCACCCCTGGATCCGCGTCAGTCTTGTGTAGTCTTTAATTTCGTGTGCATTAATGATATATTTGTGCGTTGCTTGAGTAAAGACGTAAGTTATTTAGTAAAGAGTAACATATTTTAAGCTATGTGCTATGAAGAAGATGCTGAATCGGTTTGTATTTTTTTAAATGTTAAACTGATGTACATTGTATCCAACCTACGTAATATTCGCGCTTCGTTTCCGAGTACAGACATTTTTTATCGAGTCACTTCTTTGAACATTGCGTCTCACTTGTACATATTCGGCAAAGGACAAAAACTGTTCTGCCTTTAGGCGATTTTATCGTAGATTACACACAAGTTTAACGCCAAGAAATAATAGTCCAAGAGGGGAACGTCCTCCATTCCGTTCTTTTCGCCTGTCAGCTGGATACCTTAGCGTTTGGCGCAGACAGGTTCATTTTTTCGAATGAAGTAAGTAATTATATCGTGGAACTGCTTCCTAAAACTTAAAAAATAGTTTTCTAGCAGCTTATCAATTGAAAATAAGTTTAACGTTTGTCAGTCATGCAAAATTTTGTAACCAGGCACATCAGGCCTCATTCGCACGAGCGTATTTTTAACGCGCGTAAAAAAATCACTCAAATAATAATATCTTGGGACAACTCACACAACGTCATCTGATTCCAAACTAAGCAGAGCTTGTACTATGGCAACCAGACAACTGATAAACATACTTATATATTTCTAAATACATACATAATATAGATAAATAACACCCAGACACAGAATAAACCATTGTGCTCATCACACAAAGTTTTATCCTGGGTGGGGATCGAACCCACAACCTCTTGTGTAGCAGTCGGACACATTCCCACCGCGCCACAGAGGCAGTCAAATAGAACAAATGCATTCCATAGTACACGTTCACATGGCAACGCGACGTATTTTTATGGCGCAGTGTTGTATTTATAAACCTGGGCGTTAGGAATAGGTCACATAATCATATCGAGGCCTAATTACCGATTTATTAATCTTTTAACGCGTAAAAAAATGCCTAATGCGAATGAGGGCTTAGTCATGTGTTAAAGTGGTATTCATTATTAGTGCTCGATCTGCGCGTACTATAGAATGCGTGGTTGAATTTTAGTAGTAGGTATATCCGGTAAAGAATATTATCAGAATCACATAACAGTTAGTCAGTCAGTATAAGTCATGTCAGTAGCCGATTAAAGTCCTGTACGCCAAACGCTAAGGAATCCGGCTGACTGACGGAAGGGTATCTCTCTTTACTCCACTAATGTGACGCAATATAAAAAAAAATCTGCCGAAAAAAAATATTTGCATTTTTTGGTGCTCTCCTCTCTCGGTCTTTAAGGATTTGGTGTAAAAAGGTTTAAGTATTGGGTAAAGAAATCTAATTGAGACAACTTTTAGAAAGGTTAGCTAAAAAGCTCTTTAAGATACCTACAGGATTCAGATGCGTCGGAAAGCACGTTAAGACGTCGGTTATGCGCCTAATCTCTCTCTAGTCGTGTAGGATTTTCGTCCCATCGGACTATCAAAGTAAGAGACCACGGGGGTCAATTCACATATTTAAAGCAGTGCAGTTGCAGTAAAGTTGCAGTTAAGTTTCGATTAAAACGGCCATTTTTGTATTTATGTAACTTTGGGATCGATCTTAAATACGCTTGCGTCAAGTATGCGTCTCGAGAGCGCAATAATGACATTCTAGTACGGTTCGCAAGCGTTTTTGAGATTGATCCCAAAGTTTTAATCGAAACTCAACTGCAACTGTACTGCTTTAAATACGTGAATTGGCCTCCAGAAAGCCTTGTGTCTGCGGCACACACATTATGTGACTATAACATCTCCAGCAGGTTGTCTAGTCTGATGAAATTGGCCTCTGTGACCGAAATCGGTAGTCGGAGTATTTCGATATTTTTCGTAATGAACTCCTCTAACATCGGAAGGAGAACATTTTACAAGGCCAAACTTTTCACGTAATGAATAAGGAAAATTAATTCTTCCCTCTAGTAGGGTATTTTTAGCGACAGGGAAACTGTATTATTCGTGTCACCTATGTACTACATTTACTATTAAATTACAGGATGCTTTAACAAGTTTATTGAAAATCAAGTATTGTTTTTGCCCTAAACACTGTTAAGTCATCAACTTGGCAGAAAATCATAATAAAATTCAACCAACAAGATTAGCCAGAGCAAACATGCCAAGATTATTACTCATTGCTAGGTATGCACTTACTGAGTTAATAACCGTTTTGGAAAAGCTTTTACTTCATACTATACTAACAGAATTACTTAATACATTTATCTTATGAAATACGGACGTTATTGACACAACAGCTCGAGTAAAACACTGTTTAGAGTACTATGTACTGAATCAGCGTACAGCTATCGAACTACTCAATAAAATACCAGCCGATAACTGCCATTGTAAATTCCCAACACATGAAACGTACTTCAATACTCCCTCGTATCAAAACTAGGTAATAATTTATTATATTACACTATTAAAACAATACAGGGAAAAGCAAATAAAAACCACCAACGCAACACAGTGTTTAATTCAATTATGTTTTTTCCGTATGATACAACAGGGGGCGCTTACAAAATTGGATTCAGAACATGACTAAAAACAATAACAGGTCATTGTGACAGAATTCTACACACATATTAATCATCAGAAAATTTGTACGTTTGGACGCTCACGGGGATTAAAACGGCTATTACACTACCCTGAATTAGGGCCCTAAATCGAGGTGGCCTTGAAAATTTGTTTGAGAATTAGGGCCCTAACTCTTATTACACCGCTCTTTTTAGGGATTTAGGTCCCTGATTTAGTGTAGTGTAATAAGCGCATAAAAACTATCTTAAAGTCCAAAGTTCGTGGTAGACAACGCCCCCAACACGACACAAAAAGAAAGTGACAATAAAACAAAGTGAATCACATAATTCAATTATCTTCTGACAAATTGAACTTGTAACAACGATACAGCTTCGTTGTATGAGTAACACCGTGCGAACGGTGACGTAATAATACCACTGATGTCAGATACTGAATAGGAAATCGACAAAAAATGCACTATTGTGAACGTATTTTGAAGATAAAGGTTATTCGACTTCGTTTGTACAAAATGATCACGATTTTTTTCTTTGTACGAGCTAAAATGGAAGGAAGGTTAACCTAATCATGTTTTACGTATTATTTCCTAGTCGTGTGTTTTGGCAGGGCAACATCGCTTTGAGGCTTCTTATTTTGGGACAACTCTCGCAGTAAAAGTTGGGTACAAGCTCTGTGTCGCAGGAGACTTTACAAACATATAAACCATGGACACAAAGCAAATAAAGACCTGGAAGTGGAACAACAATTTATGGATCACACAGGCCAATTTAAGGTATATTTCGTGTGGCAATCGAACCCTCAACCTCTTGCACTGTCGTATACACTCCCACTGTGCCACTGAGGCAGCTAAAGCCCCTTTGGTGCCTCGTGTGGAAAATTATTTATATTTTGCTGTTGACCGTAGTTTTGTCAAAGAGTTGTAAGGAGATTACGAAGAATTCCGTTTCTAAAGGGAACAGGAAATTAAGTAATATCATGTGTTCATCTAGCAGAAGTATCGGACGCGATACTGGGGTCGTTTTTGTCATAGTAGTAGGGGAGACGCTGTATATTAACCTTCACCCATCGATTAACCTACATATTTTTGTCAAATTTTATTGAATTATAAACATGCCTCTGGTGTATAACCATATGGATGAAGATCGATATTCAGCGTCCTCTTAGACTTGTTTTTGGTCAGAAATATAGTGTTAGCTATTATTGTAATTAGTAGTATTCGCTAACGTTTATGTAGAATAGAACATTGTTAACAATGCATTTATTTGATATTACGATTATTATTAATGACCGTGTTCGCATAATCAGACAGTGTATTGACTCAACTGTCATTCACTTTGACACTTCGTACATCGCGCCATAGCGGCCGTCCATTTCGTGCGAGTTGACTTTAGATCACGGGTCATGCGAACACGGGCATTCGTTCTTAGTTTCTTGTCGGAGTAACATCTCCAAAAATAAATGTGAATAAGTGTGATTCCACATTTTCCGATTCATGATTTACTAGCTGTCCCGCGCAACTTCGTTTGCGTAAATTTTCCCCGTTTTTGCAACATTTCTCATTGCTGCTCCGCTCCTATTCATAGTAGCGTGATGTTATATAGCCTATAGCCTTAAGCCTCGGTAAATAGGCTATCCAACAGTGAAATATTATATATTTTTTAATTCGGATCCGTAGTTCCTGAGATTACTGTGTTCAAACAAACAAACAAACTCTTCAGCTTTATAATATTAGTATAGGTAAAAATCTTGTAATAAAAGTGATTATTTGAACAAATAGTGTGGTGTTATTTCTTGATCTACTAACAATAGTGATTGATGGCAAGGGATCCCCAGCATACGCAAGTTCTTTCTTGGTTTTAAACCAACAAATTCACGGTTTATATTAAAGTTCATAAGATATTCTAAGAATGTTAATAACAACTCTGGCTAGCATGTTTCCCCACAATAACGACACTTCCTTTAACAGTAAAGTGCGTGTATGTACCGATTGATATGTATTATGCATATACAAGTGATTTCTAATACCCACATCGTATCTAAGGGAACTTTTATTATTCATTCATTATGAAAAAGTAAATGTAAGTACATAATATTGATAAACTTTCGCAATTTGTACACATTATGAAAATATATATATTACGGGTCTTAATCGCGTTAATAATTTAAGGTAAAATACCTTGTTAATTGCCCGACCGTATAAAATGCAATAATCATTTATTTCAATAATACCTTATGATAAACGATGTTTCGAATTAAGCCAGTTTTCTTTTAATTACTTGATCCTATACACTTCCACCATTTCGACTATCAGAACTAGAAATAGACTCAAATCCTTACAACACTTTTGAAAGTATCATACTTTTAAACTGCACTTGCCTACGTCGATACTTAATTTTGACACAATCATAATTGATCACACGTCCAGTTTATAATTGGATATTTAATCATATACCGTTATGCAATCTGACCGATACATCGACGTAGATTCAAATCAATCAACAGTGCGTAAACATTCACTGCTATGTCTTGCATTCCTATTGTAGCTGTATCGTACAAATTATTCTGAAAGCACAATCAATCTACACATCATCCACACACATCACTGAACTGTGTCTTTAAATTACTGTATGGCTAGCTGTAGCCTGCATGAAACTAGGTATAAACCTTTCTACCCCTACTTAATACCCTACCATATCAACCCATATGATGTCCTACTGCTGGGCACGGGTCTCCACAGTAGCACCAGATCCTGGGGGTAATTGCCATAATCGCCACGCTTAGCGAGGGGGTTGGCGTTCGTAATAAGGCTTTAAAGTATGCAGAGGACGCTGCTGCCCGTCCTCCGTTGTAAAATGCATTGGTTGCCTTGACGACACCCACGGGAAGAGATAGGGAGACTATTCTTAAGTCGGTACCACACCCCTTAAAATGCCAATCCCCCTAAAATATAAATATAAAAAAAGCTTCCTAAGTGGGTACCAAAATCATAAATGAAACTCATTGTCCAAATTTCATATTTCTGGTTTCAGAGTGGCCTCGGCAAGTTCCATTATCTTTAAACGTTAACGTGCTAGCGGAAAGGAAAAAATATTCCTATTGCATTTGACATTAAGCTGAAAGATGTGAGAGAAAGCATCTTTCAACGTGATGTCAATTCCATATATTTTTCCCTTTTCGCAAGCATTAACGTTTATTTAGATTATTTTTATTATGCCCGACACGATACAAGCCGTTTTTTTTTATTTTAAAAACGGTTAAACGGTAAGCTGCGAAATGAATCAGTCACTTAATTAGTCAGAAGTTCAGGAGATGTCTTTTCACAAAGGACCAATCTACATTAGCTCGAAAAAGTCAATTCACGCAAAAAATAAAGCTCGCTTGATCAAATTTTGATGTAAATAAGATGACAAGCTACCTAATAAGGACGGTTCGATACTTCGTAAACATAATTATATGTTTCGAGGGCGTAGGGCTCCGCTCGTAAAATAGGTCAATCACATCAATTACTGGTTGGCCGATGTTCATTACGCACTATTTTGGGACGCTCCCTTAAACTGTATAGCTTGTCTATAGTCATATATATATATCAGGCAGACATCAGACGCTTATTACCAGCCTTTGTAAAACAGCTTTTAATTAGTGTTGCCCAAATTCAGTCTTGGTCTTGCAGTCTTGGTCTTGTTCTTGCGTTTTTGCAAGACCAAGACCAAGAACAAGACCGCGTATTTTTAGCAAGACCAAGACCAAGACTGACCGTGCAAGACTTGAGCAAGAACAAGACATAGCCTGCAAGACTCTTGCGTCTTGCAGCTAGGACTTAGCGCTATTTCACTGAGTAGTTAGGTGTAACAGTTCGGTGTATAGGTAGGTACGCTTAGGAATTCTATGAGACGCAAAAAACTGTATCAAAGAATATGAAAAACTGGACCTATGCGCATTACGACTAATACCATAAACATAGCGAATAAAAAAATATCTATTAAAATCAAACTGAGTGCATGCATAGTTATGTTTTAACCATCGGCACTTTGATAATGCGGCATCAAAGGTTTTGTACTTACTTCTCAAAGAAATTTGCCGCTTTTCGGAAGTACATGGTTATGATACACGCGCCGGCGGCTTCTTTTGAAATCTAAAACAATCGTTGCCGCCACGCCGAAATCATAACATTTGACACTATTTGATTGCCGCCATAGGGCGAAGGTATACTCATGCAAAATAATTTCCTAGTAGAGTACCTACAGGTGTTCCAAAGAATAAATAAGTTTCAGAGTGCTTAGAATGAAAATGAATACATTATACTGATCACGCAAGTAGTATTATGATTAGGATAAAATGGTAAGGATAGGTAGTAGATGTCATATTAATTCATTCTAGTAAGTATATATTATAATATTGATTACTTATATGGTTTTAAACTAATTACTTAGGTACTATTATTGTACATTTAGTCATTATATTTCTTAAGTTTTTACAAGAAAAAATAGCAAAAAAGTGTTCAAATATCACCCGTTTAATAAATATTGTAGCCACTTTTAAATATACTTGAAACGTGTAAAAAAATTCTACAAAACTAATAAAATAATATAAAAAGCGTAGGTACTTACCTACTAATAAAATAAAAAGCCTGCGATAAGAGTTTTGTATTACTTACCAGCCCGAATATCTCTGAGAGAGATGATGAGAGTAAGTATTTACTAGCTGTGCCCGCGACTTCGTCCACGAGGAATAGTAACTTTGGAGGTATAGTGACGTTCAGGACTTATTTATTTATTTTAAAACTTCTGTCATCAAACATACAAACGAACTCTTCAGCTTTATAATATTAGTATAGATGTACGCCAAAACATTCACTTATATGTAAAGAATAGTGATTGGCACTAATTCTATTTTATTCACGCGTCGCGTCTGTACAAGTAGGTAATATTTAGTGTGTGTTTGTACGCCGCACGCGGCATTGTTTGATTTGCGGCGGCATCCTTTTCATAGAGCCGGCACGTGGCGAGGCGGCGCGGTAAAGCAAGGAAACGTACTATAAATAAAGGAATTATTTTAATTCCAGTCATTTCCAATTGAGCTGTCTAACTTGATAATTGTTTTTACTAATTCTCGTTGTTTTCTAAAAACGTATCACGTGTACAATTTAATATGAGTGACGAAGATTCAAATTATTCTAGTCCGAGTAACGAGAGTTTGAGTCACAGATCTAAAAGACCCAAAAGCAAATTTGAGGAGTTTTTCGAAATAATTCATGCATCCCAAACTGCCTTCTGTAAATTGTGCCAACATAAAAAGATTGAAATAAAAATGAAAAACAGAAACACTTCAGGCTTAAGGAAACATCTAATATCTTTCCACAAAAAGGAATCAGAAATATTTCTTCCTGTTAAACCAAAATTAAGTGGAGATATCACAAGCTTTTTAGTAACCGCTGGAAGTGGACAGGTAAGAATATTTTTTTAACAGTTAAAAGAATTTTAACTCCGCGTAGCTATTCATGCGATACTTTCAAAAACGCCATTAACTTACGTAAGTATTTTTGAGTTAGTGGTGTTTTCACAGTTTTCATCTAGGGGTGCGACATATTAAGTATGTAATTATCGTCTTAAATATTTTTTATAAACACCCATATTTTCAGTTAATCGGCCAGTAACAACTAAGTACTTTATTTTGGTAAATTACAGTACAGTGCAACCTTAATATAACAAATATCAATTTAACGATTTTCTCGATTTAACAACAACAAACCTCCTCCTCTTATACGCTCAAACCTAATAACACAAGATTTATTGTTTTGTTTCAGTCGGAAAACAGCAGTGACAACATCACGACAGCTACAGTTGATTGGGTGGTGAAAAAATATCTTCCCTTCTCATTTTTCGATGACGAAGCTACACAAGTATATTTTCGACGTATTTGCCCTAATATGGTGTTTCCTAAAAGGTCTACACTTAGAAGGAAAGTCAAAGAGCGATTTGAAGAGCTCCAATTGAATCTCAAGGAACGACTTCAACAATTATCATCTAAAATGTCTTTTACCATTGATGGGTGGACGTCAATTGCTGGTAGGAGTTACTACGGGGTTACTATTCATTATATAGACAACGCATGGAAGTATCAATCTGTAGTTCTTGATTTTATACCATCACGCGGTCGACATACTGGGGAAGATATTGCAACGATTTTCCATGAATGTTTATTGGAATATGGCATAATTGATAAAATACAAGGTATCACGGTCGACAACGCAACTGCAAATACCAAATTCATGTATGAACTGGGCAAACAGCTGCCGCCACACTTTGATTCAGACAATCAACATTTCCGGTGCTTTGCTCACATTTTAAACCTTGGTGTACAAGATTTATTAAAGACCTTAGCATTACACTGTGAGTCTGACACTAACGCGCAAGATCAGCAGTACGAAGACTATGCAGACGAAACTGAGGATGAGGAAGATGAAGAATCTGCACCAAATATTGCTGACTCGCGTACATCTGTAACAAAGTTACGCAGTATTTCCAGTAAAATAAAAAGAAGTGAGATAGTGAAGAAGAAGTTTCAGTCTGCTTGTGAAGCAGCTGGCGTGCCATCAAATCTAAATGCCATTCTTGACTGTCCAACGAGATGGAATTCCACACATGATATGATTGGATTTGGTTTAAAAGTGAGAGCGGGCATTGACATATTGTGCAGTTCTGTCACCGAATTAAATGATTTTCAAATCACAGCTAATGAATGGCAGGTACTCGAAAAATTACATAAATTTCTAATAAACTTTAAACTTTTAAGTACAAAACTTGGTGGAGACAAATATGTTACATTACCGCTAGTCATTGTATCATTCAATCTCTTGCTAGATAAAATTGAATCCATGGTAAAACAGTTAGATGAGAAACCTAATCGATCTGAAGTGGATGAAAGGCTCATTCTAGCTTTCCAAGCAGCTCGAGACAAAATGCTTAAACATTACAAGAAGAGCAACTGGATTTATTGTACTTCTTTAATTTTAGACCCAAGGCATAAGGCTCAGACTTTTGACCTGACAATGTGGGGGAAGCAACTTAAAACAGAAAGTCTGCGCAAGTTCAATGAACTTTATGAAGAATATAAAAGTCTACACTCACTGAACAAATCTCTGGAATTACCAGAAAAAGAAAATAAAGTATGTGATGAAGATGAAGACGTAATAGACTTTGATAAACTCTATGAATGTCCCTCGACGTCATCTGGATCTTGTCTTCAAGGCTTAGTGATAGACGAGTTGGAGGAGTACCTGAGAAAACCAAGAACTGCCAGCTCGGAAGACATTTTAGATTGGTGGAGGACGCATGAGACAGAGTATCCGATTTTATCGAAAATGGCCCGTGATTTTCTCTCAATACCTGCAACTTCAGTACCTGCTGAGAGGTTATTTTCTAAAGCATCATTAGTAATTAGAAAACATAGAAATAGGTTAAGTGATGAGTCAGCCAGATGGTTACTTTGTATTAATTCTTAGTCAAAAAAAATTATATAAAGTATCATAACCTAATGATAAAGCTGTTGATTTGTGTTGTATTTTATTTTTTATTCAAATAAATGATAAATCGTAAACTCTTTTATTAAATTTCTTATAAGTTGAGGGTTCAATCTCTTTCTAGACAGATAAGTATTGTTCTTTAAAATACAGTCAAGTTATTGTAATTAATTTGTTTTTTTACATGTTTTAGCAAATGTAAGCTTATAAATCATAAATGTTTATTAAGAAACAGTTACTTCCATGGAAAACGACATATAGGTCAGTTGATTTTTCGAATTTCTTATCAAATCTTCAGTTACTTATTAATCTGCTTGATCTTTACTATGGCTATGTTAATTCAAGCTCACAATGTTCCAATTCTAATACGTTTTTCTAAGATTTAAAGTAAACTTTAATAAATAGTAATAGACTAATAGGTAATTGCAAGACTTGCAAGACTCTTGCTGCAAGACCAAGACCAAGACCAAGACTGGGAGCGCAAGACCAAGACCAAGACCAAGACCAGGTGTATTGGCGCAAGACCAAGACCAAGACTGGCTAAGTCTCGTCTTGTTCTTGCATTTGGGCAACACTACTTTTAATACTTATCTCCAATTTTCAAGTTAAATATGAAATAAGTTTGTGACTTGGCATGTTTGTTACTCAATGACGTAAAAATTTGACCAAATGAGGATGTTGACTCTCAAGTCAAATCAGTCTCTTTTTATGAAATGTCAAAACTACAAGCTCTATAGAAATGTGTATGGGATAACAACCTGTGACGTCATAAGTTCCTATCGTCAAAACATTACTTTTAGTTTTCGTTTTCATGCTTTTAAATTCAAAAACATGTTAAATTGTGAAAAAAACACTTATTTTCAAAGCATAATTCTTGCCTGAATTATGGAGCATAATATAACACGCCTCTTTCGGATAAACCGGTTTTTCTTCACACATTGATTCATCATAGGTTACTTTTATCAATTCCATTCAAAATTATTTATTCACTTAGGATGCAAAACAACTCTTGTGATACGTCGGGATTCTACATGTACATGTAATGCCAAGTTCGCAAACAATAGGTAAAGCCGGAGAAAAGAACCTGGCAATAAAAACTCGCGGCCAGTCTTTTCAAATTGCCAATTTTACAATGTTTGAATGTTTATAAACTAGATATGGGGGTAAGGTGCTGCGACTAATATACTACGAGGGTGGATCGAAATATTCGCGGCCTACCACATAAATACTTGACTTATTTTAATGTAACTGACCTCATTCGATTTGTTTACTCTCTGGTTGTCACATTGTAAAATTCTGTCACAATAGCATTATCTGTTTTTAAATTAGACTGAATTTTGTGAGCCTAAGTGCAGCGTTTTTAAAGAATGGAGAAAATTGAGCAACGTGCGGTCATCAAATACCTGTTTAAAAAAAAACTGACTCCAAAAGAGATTCACGAAGATATGTCAACAGCATTGGGGGAATCTGCTCCATCGTATACGACTGTGAAAAAGTGGGTTGCAGAATTTAAACGCGGACGAGAGAGTATTGAAGATGACCCTCGCTCCGGCCGGCCTACGACGTCTACGACTGAAGAAAACATTGGGAAAATCTGTGATCTGATATTGGCAGATCGGAGATTGACCATCAGGGAGATTGCTGACACTATTGGCATCTCATATGAACGAACACAAAACATCATAGTCAATGAACTTGGATTTTCTAAGGTTTCTGCGCGGTGGGTCCCCAGATTGCTTTCAGTTGAACAAAAACGAATACGGCTCACGATTTCTCGCGACAGTTTGGAAATGTTTGAGACTGATCCACAAGATTTTTTGGACAGATTTGTTACAATGGATGAAACCTGGGTACACCACTACACCCCAGAGTCAAAACAGCAATCCAAGCAGTGGAAAAAACCTGATGAACCGACTCCAAAAAAAGCCAAAACAATTTTGTTAGCTGGCAAGGTGATGGCGTCAGTTTTTTGGGATGCTAAGGGTGTCATCATGGTGGACTACCTTGCAAAAGGTGAGACTATAAACTCTGCTTATTACTGCACCCTTTTACGTCATTTGCGTGAAACGATCAAAGAGAAAAGGCCAGGACTACTCAGCAAGAAAGTGTTGTTCCATCAGGATAATGCACGCGTTCACACGTCTGTTGAATCAATGGCTCAAATTCGTGATTGTGGCTTTGAATTACTGCCCCATCCCGCCTATTCCCCTGATTTGGCACCTTCGGACTTTCATTTATTCCCAAACCTTAAAAAACACCTTGGAGGTCAAAAATTTTCATCAAATGAGGAGGTTGAAACCGCGGTGGGTGACTTTTTTGAAGGCCTTGAAGAAACTTTTTTTATGACCGGCATACAGGCGTTGGAAACCAGATGGAAGAAGTGCATTGAGTTAAGTGGAGATTACGTGGAAAAATAAAATTACTTTTGTTTATATTTTATATTGTTTTCTTGCTGAGGCCGCGAACTTTTCAATCCACCCTCGTATACACAATGTTAAAGGACTGATGCAAATTGTAGTATCAAAAAGTTGAAACATGAGATAAACCAAAATCAGCCTTAGTGGGTACAATAGTAGGAGCATCTACTTACAACAAAGGTAAAAACTATATGTGCTTAAATATTGGCCAGAGTACTTGTAACGAATGATTAAATATAAAATATTAATTCTGATATCTATTATCTAATTCTGATATCTATCCGGTTACCAAAATACCGCCGCAGGTGAAAACTGGCGTATAAAATTATATCTATAACTTGAAAGCACATTAACTCCAAGTTGAATAATAAAGGTGAACAGCATTTCCTAGTAATTCACAACTCAAATAAAGCAGCTAGCTACTGAAAGCTCATGAAATTTTCATTGGCCAAGTTTCACCGAATATTAAAGGAATTCCTGATAGGTTCGAGGCACCCCATTGTGTGCCACGAGAACAATGAGCTAACCACAATGAAGAAGATACAACCTCGCTTTTCATATTAAAAATGAACATTTTATTTCAAATATATTCTGGCTGAAAACAGTCAAACTTATTCCATTATTTCTACTTGAACCATTGATACGTCCTCGTTTCATTGTTCTCTTGTTGATCAAACTCTTTCTAGATTCTCCGTTTACTTTTGTATCTCTGTTGTTTGTCTCAAGAATCTCTGTTATCCAAAATCAAAGAGGACCTTGTATATTTGCCAATGTTTCAAATGGATTTGATAAAGAAGATGACAGCATGCGTCTTTTATGGCATTTAAAAGCTAGATTGATTTCGAAGATTCTTAATCTTCGACGAAAGTTCAATAGCACAGATAATACTATTATAAAGCTGAAGAGTTAGTTTGTTTAAACGCGATCTCAGGAACTATTACTACTATCAGTAGTTAATAAATCCGTGTCCACTTTTCTTAGGATTGCTTCTACTTGTGAAAAGTTTTAGCTTTCACGTATGTCATTCTGTTAGGAAAGTTTTGTATAGGATCAATTATCAGAAACTTTGTGCGGCTACGGCCTTGTATTATCCATATTAGGTAGGTGGAGAAATCTCGCAAGGAAGCTACCACGACCGACTTCATTTATTAACCACGACATACTTATTTCATAACTGTTGAAACAGGACGCTAAGTACAATGATATTTACCAACCGGTATTAGCATTACTTATTTATTTGTTCCCCGACGACGCCAAAATACATAATGAGCCTTTATATGTATACATTTATCGGTCTTAAGCACTAACAATCACAGGTTAAGCTACTGCCCTTTCAATTGGAGGTGTAAACTGGTTAAAATTGACGAGAAAATGCCATTGTTAAGTGCTGAAACTTAGTTGATGAAGAATGTAGTTAGCAGCGCCTGGGGTGATATCCTCTAAGGACACAATAGTCCAGTAATTGACGACAATTTCGTAGTGAACTAAAGGTTTGTGTGGTAGCACTGCGCTTTGTTAAGAGTAGTTATTATAGCACCTTTGATCTACCATACAGAGTAGTTGGCTAAGGACTGCGGTTTTAGAACTGACTAGCAATGTGCGATATTTGTATTTGATCCAATATCTGGGATCGTAATGGATCGTAACGTCTCGATACGATCTGCGCATCTTTAAAATATCGATTCAAAAGATCGATTGAAAGCAATATTTTTAAAATTAATATAATTTGACGTACAATTCAATCATGTGGTTATTTTATACCGACTCTATTTTTTTGTACGAAGTAGGTAAATAATAGATGTTGTGTGGCTTCGTTTGTGTGCATAGTTTAAAATACAGATTTCTCCCACGGGAACTATGCATTTTTCCGGAATAAAGCCTGACTGGCCTGTTGGTCATTAGACCAACAGGTCAGTTGGGTTCATTAGGTAACCACTAGGTTAGTGACCCTGACTGCTAAGCCGGAGGTCGTGGGTTCCCAAATGTTGCATGGATTCACAATAGTGAGGTCGCGGATTCAAATCCTTATAATTATATTACTGATGTGACACATGTTCCACGTTTGCGATATTTTCGATGTTCCACAACTACAAAAATGTATTATGTATGGTATTCCTTATGGTATTATACCTACTCATCGAGCGGTTCTGACACAATCGAAAGTTCGAATCAATTTCTCTTTTATATATATTATCCCGCGCAACTTCGTATGCGTAAATTTTCCCCGTTTTTGCAAAATTTCTCGTCGCTGCTCCGCTCCTGTTGGTCGTAGCGTGATTTTATATAGCCCATAGCCTTCCGTGATGAGTAGGCTATCCAACAGTGAAAGAATTTTTCAATACGGATCAGTAGTTCTTGTGATTACGGCGTTTAAACAAACAAACTCTTCACCTTTATAATATTAGATTATGACATTTTATAAGCAGTTTAGTTTAAATCATGTTTTATTAATAAGATTTCCTCAACAGGCTGTCTTTTGAACACTGGAATAATCACGGTGTGTAAACTTTTCCCTATAATTTAACTCATGTGGTAGCATTGAGTTTGGATGACGGGATTTGCGGTTTTGGCATATGTACCTTATTAGTCTACTAGCTGTCCCGCGCAACTTCGTATGCGTAATTTCTCCCCGTTTTTGAAACATTTCTCGTCGCTTCTCCGCTCCTATTAGTCGTAGCGCGATGTTATATTATTATAGCCTATAGCCTTCCTCGATAAATGGGCTATCCAACAAAAAAAGAACTTTTCAAATCGGACTAGTAGATCCTGAGATTAGCGCGTTTAAACAAACAAACAAACAAACAAACAAACGAACTCTTCCGCTTTATAATATTAGTATAGATTAGTATTAGTCTATTAGCATAAGTCTGTAGCTATGCTCGCGTCATATACAAATTAAGTCGTGTATATCATAAGATCCCTCACCAAGCGAATTAAAAACCGATTATCTTCAAAAAGTTTGAACTTATTTTCATCAAAGAATGCTAAAAACCATTCCGATTAAACTAACTTTCAAAATCGGTCCATTCGTTTAGGAGCTACGATGGCAGAAACAAACAGACCTCTTTTCAGTCGGGGAACAAAAATATGTCACTGTGATGTAATAAAAGTATGCAAATGATGCAAAATGACTGATAAAGTAACAAAATTCGTTCAGTTATACATACACCCCACTTTCAATAGGTATAGGTAAGTACTATACTTTTCACATTAATTACCTAACTCAATATTTAACACAACCAATCAATTTGGTCAACCGCAAACGGACTCAATATGCTTAATTGGCTGGATGCACGTCAACGGTATAAATAAATCGATACAATGAGATCAGTTTCTGCCTACCTATTTAATATGAACTGTTCCAAGGTCTAACGAATTAGGTATGAATTCTAAAAGAGCCCGAGCCTACGTTCTCTACGAATGAGATTCAAAGTAAGCACACAAAATACCGAGTGTATAGAAAGTAAATAGGTGGTCGTGGGTCCGATTCTCACTCACATGGTACACCACTTTGTGTATTTGCAAAACGTCTTTAAATATGGATGTCAGACTCGGAACAAGTTCCGAGTCCTTCACAATTACTCGACTCACGTTTAAAGATAGGTCTCAACGTACCTTGAGCCAAAAGCGAAAAAGTTTCGAGTGGGAGTAGGTGAATGAGATTTTTTGCAACCAAGAATACAGATTTTGTTTGAGTGACGTTGAGTCGAGTTGAGGAAACGTCTTGGAATACGGGTGTGAGGCTGAGATCTATAGAGCGTACTTTGGATTAGCTCAAGCTTAGCATATGTAAAATAATAATAAAAATATGATAAAACGCATGTTGACCGTTGACTTCGTAGATATAATCTTCTAAGCGATGTCTATGTGTGCGTGCACCGAACGCGCATTCCATGAAGATTACCTTTTGTACTCTCGGTATTTTGTGGTGATAGTGGACAATGTTCATGTGTACAAAAAATAAATAGTCGTTTGAATTGTGTTGCCAGGATGTTGTTAAGGTATTGAAACTATTTGACCTATCCTTTGTTAAGGATTAATATATCTAAAACTGAAATGGATGTAAAATGTTTAATAACAAATTTGCTTGGCAACCATTGATAAAAGTATTAAAAATTGAATGTTTGTAAACAACTTTGTTATTTAAACATTTCGCATCGATTTCGGCTTTAGTTTAGAGAGGATACCTCTCTATACTGATCCTTACATAGTATAAAATAAAGTTACTCGCGCTGTTTGTGCGCTTAGCGGGTCAATTCACGTATTTAAAGCAGTGCAGTTGCAGTTGTAGTTAAGTATTAAAACGGCCATTTTCGTATTATTGTAGCTTTGGGATCGATCTTAAAAACGTTTGCGCACCGTACTAGAATGTCGTTATTGCGCTCTCGAGACGCATACTTGACGCAAGCGTATTTGAAATCGATCCCAAAGTTACAAGAAAACAAAAACAGCAACTGCAGTTCTTTAAATACGTGAATTGACCCGCAGATCTTTTGAAATACGCAACGGATTTTAATGCAGTTTTCAGCAATAGATAGTGATTCAAGTAAGGTTCATATGTATAAAACAAAATTCGGCGGGAACGGGATCCTCGCATAGGAAGTCGTGGGTGTCCGCTAATACAATATAAAAGTCAAGTTTCTCTCTGTTAAATATAATTAATATATTTATGCATTTTTCTGTAAGAGCCACTTATCCCATTAATGTTTTATTTTTTCAATTCAAAACTGACTTAATCTGGTCAGGTTCTAGGATATAAGTAAATATTTTGTAACTTAGGTAGCTTATTACACAAGGATTGCGATAGGGGCTTCATTATTGTGAATTACTTATTATTTCTTACAATTAGATACATAAGTAGGTATATCGCAATAATTGGCATTTGGAAAGAGTAGCTATTTATTTTCTTCTTTACTTTTCGCATTAGTAATCATAATCATAATCATTATATTCACATTTATTAATAGTATTCTAAAACAACTAATAATACACAAAACAAGAATGTACTCTATACTATGCTACAAATAAACAAATCCATGAACTTTACATTCAGTTCTAAAATCGACATAAACTGTGAATTCTAATTTTAAACCATGCGAAATATACACAGCATTCCATAGACAAGGAACTATGAGTCTGTGAACTTTTTAAAAACACAGGCATTGGTATGCAATGCAAACAGGCTATAAACTGAAGCCACAGATAACTAATGCTGTCATTGAACTTGATGAGTCATACATTATCTGTATAGTTAATTGCTATAGGGGTTCTGTAATATCTTCTTACCTTTATTAATATCTATTAAGATATGTTCATGGTGATGAATAAGTTATTGAAACATTAAAATAGCCATAGGCAGTGCTTACAGTTGCTTTTTAAATAATGCCTGATGATCAGTACACAGTACTATGAACTTTAGAAGATTGGGCTACTAAACCTTTATGGATAATGCTACAAGCTATACCCAGTAACATAGTTTTATAAAATATATCTTCTATATATAAATTGTGACAATATTTGATGGAACTGGCCTACTTCTTATGTTATATTATAGTTATTTTACAGTTAGTTTAGTAGTTAGTTTTATACTCTTCTTCTATTTTATCCTGTTATGCAATCAAGGCCTTTAGTTTGGGAAGCCTTGACCCTGTTAAGGCTATTTTTTGCCAAGGTAAACACTATAAGGCATATTAGATTATTACTGGGACTTAAGTTTTTTGCTTTACTTACTTATTTTGTGTGCTAAAATAAGTGGTAGTGATTGATTGGTGACAGCTCTCACAGAGCTTAGGCTGTCACCAATTTAACTAACATGATGTCTGCATGTGCATAGACATACTACTTAGCACACTATAAACAAGTGATCACTAATTAGTTAATTACTCAGTTAAAATAACCATTGTTCAGAATAATTTATTATAAGTTCTTTATAGCCTCAATATGTTTTCCACAACTAACTATAAACTAATTTCTATGGTAAATTATATTAATAACAAAAGGATGTTGATACAATACAGAGTAATAATATACTGGGCTTAATTTGAAAAAAAAAATGGTTTAAAGTTAACTTGATTTCTATCCCAAAGGAACCATCCATTTTTGCAGGTTAAAAAGTAGCCTATATGCTATTTTAGACAATACAACAAACAAACAAACCTCAGTGAAGAATTTCATCCAGATCTGTTCAGCTGTTTAGGCATGATTGAATATCAAAAATCCATTGATCCATCTATCCACACATACATTTAAACTTTTACATTTATAATATTATATTCTGTTAAACATTTTGTTTGGCAATACTATTGTGCAATGGACAGCATCTTTTGTTTTAGTAGACAAAAGATGCTCTCCACATGTAAAATGAGGTCAAAATAAAGAATATGCTTTATCTCTATAGATACAGTTTATTAGTTATAGCCTAGTCATGTAAACATACTAGACTAAAATTTGGACTAGTTTGGGATCAGATGGCAAAGTGTGAGTTGTCTTAACATATTTTTTTTTATCTATCCTTTATGTAAATTACAATCTGCTAAGTTGAAAAATTACAAATAGTTTTATTATTGTTCTCCCACACTATATTTTCATTATATTAAGTAAATCATATATCAAATTGATTTCATAGTATTATTAAGAGCTCATAATAGCTAACATAGTCTATGTGAGAGACATAGACTATGACATATACAGATTACCAGTCTCACCAGGAGTTATATTATGTTTGTCTGTGGCAGTGTAACTCTCTAACAAATGCACTGTTAGTGATGCAGATTTCAAAAGTAAGGCTGAGCAACTTGACTCTGGAATATGTAACAGGTCTACTAAAGGAGTGTAAAAATAGTTTATCAAAAAATATATGTGATTAAATTCGATTTATAACACCTAACGTGAAACCAGTAAAAACCACTATAAAAATAAAAGAAGATGAGTTGAACCCTGTAGAGACCACAAAGTTTTTAGGAATTACTTTAGATTCTAAGCTTCAGTGGGGCCCACATATAAGTGAATTGTCTAATAGACTCAGTTCTGCAGCGTACGCAGTTAGAAAAATTCGTCAGCTAACAGACGTTGAAACAGCGCGATTAGTTTATTTTAGTTACTTTCATAGTTTAATGTCGTACGGTATTCTACTGTGGGGGAATGCTGCCGACATTCAAACCATTTTTGTTCTGCAGAAGAGGGCTATTCGATCAATTTACGATCTTAGTAGTAGACACTCACTTAGAGAAAAAATTAAGGAAATCAATATCATGACTGTTGCATGTCAGTATATCTATGAAAACCTTATATATGTTCACAAAAATATTGATAGTTTCTGTAAGAAATGTGATATACATAATATTAACACGCGGAACAAACATAAACTTGTTGTACCAGCGTCAAGGTTACAAAAAGTAAACAAATCATTTCGGGGCCAATGTATACGTTTCTACAATAAAATCCCTAGCGATATTCAAAAATTAAGTCGTAATAAATTTAAGTGTACCATTAAGAAAAAATTGTGTATGAAAAGTTACTACTCAATAATTGATTATATGGAAGACAAAAACGCTTGGGATTGAACTGCTTTCTCTCACAGGCTATTAAAATGTACTTTAAGATTATATGTTTAGATACATATTTACTTTGTAAGAAGTGAAGTATTGTGTTTGCTGAATACGTTTATATATACTCATTTTAGAGTTACAAATAGTATTATTATTTAGTTATCCTTATTTTATAAACGATTACACTCACCAAACACAATGGTTCATTCAGTAAAATTTATTTTTGTAAAGAAAAACTTGATGATTTTAAAAGAGTGGCACATGAGTTTCTTGGCAGCTTCTTCTCATGAGCTTTACACTTGGAACTGCCACCTAACCTCATTTTGTTTTTTTTTTTCAAACATTAAATTTTTATTATAATTTAATTCAACAAATTTTATAAAATTTTTAGTATGTTTTAATTTGACGTTTTCAAATAATCATTAACCTGATTTTACGAAATAAAGATATTTGACTTTGACTTTGACTAACATTCATGGGGACAGTTTAATATGAGTTTAAAAGTATTAAGTGTGTACCCAAGTAGTAGGGATGTAAATACTTTGGTACATTGCTTGAATAAAGTTTGAAGCTTAGATAATATCTAACTTATCTGATATGAATGTGATGATAAAACTTGTATCATGCTAATTTTTTATGGCATTGAAATCACATGTTTAGATAGTGTAAATACTTGCCAATGCCAATTTCTAACAGAAGTTACAATGTATTCAGGTTATTTCTTTATTTCGGTAGTGTGAACTCTGAACATTCATTTTTTCGCGCCACTCTAATCGGAAACAGAACATGCAAAATTTAAGTGCAGTAATAGGGATAATTATGTAAAACTACTTACTCTCCTTCTCGTGGTCGAAACCCACTATGACGAAGTAGTCGACGAGCCTGGACATGGCACTCCTACGGCAACATTCCACCACAAATACAGCAAAAATACTCCGTAATTGGATTACACAAAATCATACACATTTTATACACAAAACTTCTCGTTTACACATTTTCGTAGCACTAATCGGTCACCAATAATTTCGTACACAAAACACCCACTATTTTGCACACCATACACTGCACGAAATGTAAACAACACTTTCATTTATCGCGAACTAAAGAATTTTAGCTTCAATTACAAGAAAGATTACAGATTGTCGTATCGAAGAGGTTATGCACTAATCCTGTTAATTTTAAGATATTTAACAAAATGCATCACTCATTGAAAGTTAACACTTGAATCTAATTGTAAAAGTAACAATTAACACCTAATTTTATATATTTTAGAATACTTTGTGTTATCAAACGTCACAGCAGCCGCAACCCATCGCCCGTCCGTCGGACATTTCTTTAAAAAAACTACTGCTGTTAATGAAATCTACTATTGCCATTTAAAAAATATTTCAAACTACTAAAATTTTCAGCATAATGCGTGCAAACTTCAGTAAAATGTTCGTTCCATTCAGTATTTAAACGATTTGGTTCTAAACATTAATAAGAATTAATTAATTGAACTGACATAAACAAATGTTTGAGTTCAAACCTCAGTGCATGCAAATGGGCCAACTTTTTACATTTGTGCCCATTGCCACTATCGAGCTACGAAAAGTACTTATTTGCTTTTGAATTCATTCTGATGGAATAATTTGGCCAAACAAGAAAGAACTAAGCACAAATGTAAATAGTTGATCACATTCACGATTTAGGGCTCTAAACACGTATTTGTTTCAAATCCTGACAGTAAACATTCTGCTCACTTTTTTGTTACGTGTTTTTTAATGTAACTCTACATTATAATGTAGAGTATATTTTTGTTTCGGGTTGTAATTCCCACGGATCCCAAAACGACGAGGGCGGATTCGAACCGCCTCAAAATCACACGTTGTTATGTCTTGTTTCTTGTCATGGCCAGTGATGAGGGTGTCACTTGCGGAATTGTTTTCATCACCTTCGGCGGACCATGGCCAAGTATATCGCCCCATTCATTGATTTCATTTGCTGCTTACTGCTTTGTTTCGCTGGGCGCCTCTAGTTTGAATACGACAGGCTGCCTCACCCGTCGCTCTCAAACGATCAAGGGGGACGAAGATCGTTTTCTGCCGTTTGTCGAGCGGTGCAGCTTCTGCGATATGGAATAATGGTGGTCAACTCCCTTTCTCTTTCCGTAGTCCTTTTCTTGCTACCACCTCCTCGTAGAAAACCGCAAGGGCATTCCACGCACTCTAGGTATGTACCTGGTTATGATACTAAATTTTCAAGCGAGAGATGATGTGCCAAACAAACGGTTACTGCCAATTCAACATTTTGCTTTCCTGTATTTTTATTCAATATACTTTTTTATTGAGTAGTAATTGTTTTAAGACAACGCTATTCATAAGACCTAAATGCTTATTGCTCTTCAATGACTTATTTTCTTAAGCCTTATTTTTTTTTTGGGCTATATAAACTAACTTCACTGACAAAAAATAGTTGTAAAACGAACATAAAATTATGTTTTATAAATTTCGAAATAGTATTTGGAAAATGCGAAAAAAACTACAGTTCACGAAAGGACCTATAAGCCGACGTCTAAGCTGTTAGACTGACTCCGAAAGTTTGCGCTGCACTCGCCTGTGCGCGCAGTGTGCTGCGCCCCTCTATTTGTAAAACCACGCTGAGTCCCCATTCAAACAGTAATTTTTAAGATTGCGCTGTGCTCGCCAGCTCACGCAGTGACTTTTAAGATTGGGATCATCCTGTTTACGCAGTAACTTTTAAAATGTTTTTGTGGTCATGAACTTATGTAGTGGATTTTAAATACACGCTGCGCTTGTCGTCGTTCGCAGTAACTCGAAGATCGCTCTGCGGCATCCAACTTGTTCTGTTGCTTGTAAGTTCACGCTACGTCCAGAGCTTGTTCGATGTTAATTCATGTTCATGCTGTGCGAATTAGCAAATGCAGCGCAGCGCAACTACTTTTAAACTCGCGATAAACCCTCTGCTCGCGCTGAAAAAAATGTGGTTGCCACTCCTGAGTTAAAAGCTGGGTACGCTCATGCTTCTAAAGTGTACCGAAGTGGGTATCTCGGTCACCGAGGCACTGTTGCATCGGTACATTTATGCCGAAATATGCCGAGCCTTGGTAGCGGCCGTAGCGGTTCAAATCGTTGGGACGGTATTCCCTTGTTCGCGGGTTCGAGTCCCATTCAAGTCAAAAATCTTGAATTTCTACCAAACTTGATAACGTTGTATGATATGGTAACATTTTTAAATGACGTTTTAATTTTTGTTCTATCTGTCTGTACATTTTGTTGACAAGTCTAACAATTTTAAAAGGTTTTTGCTATGCTAGCTATCTCTGTCGCTCTTGAGTAAAATAGTTAAATGCTATAGGAGTTGGTATATTTACTTTTAACCTTTCTAATTTATTAAATTATAACGACTGATAACGCAAACAATGAATCAAAATAATATTGATATTTAGAAATATTTCTAGTATTACTGTAAAATTACTTTGCTGCCCCTAAAACAATGTCGGATGTTTCCAGTCAACAAATACCTGGTTTAAAACAGAGAAAAGTGTTTAAAATTATAGTTTTAGGTGATTCCGGTGTCGGCAAAACATGTTTAACTTACCGTTTTTGCGAAGGTCAGTTTTTGGATAAATCAGAGGCTACCATCGGTGTCGACTTTAGAGAAAGAAATATAAAAATAGGCCATGAAGATATCAAGGTAATAGCATGCGTATTAGATCATTTTAGATTAACAACTTCTCTAACATACTGTAGCTTTATTTGCTATTAGTTGCTTGTAATTAAATATTGTTTTATTTATTATTATAACACCAATTGTAGTCATCATCCCTGTCCCCTGCTTTCTCAAGCCCTTTGACTCCTTTTACCTTGCTTAGTTTTCTTAAACTTCATCTAAATATTATATTTAATTTTTGTTACATAGTAACCAATGCTCCAAAAGAATATTCAAGTCTAATTGATAGTAAACTACAGTCAGTGGAGGATCGAAGTAGGGAAAGTTAAAGGACTCAAGTTCTCTTTTCTTCTTAAAGTATCTGAGTCCTCTTCTATATATAATATGTTACGTTACATACTTTGCCTATGTAGCACTTGTGCCTGTAAAGATGGTACATGCATCACAAGGTATTTCACAACACATTGTACTTAATAAATAAATATACACTTAACATTAATATTATTATGAGTACATAACAAACATCAACTTCGCCAACATTATCGAGGAAAGATTAGTCTAACTATGTTTACATTGTTTATTCTTTTACTTAATATATTCAAAACTTTATTTTGGCTATCTTTTCTTTGTACTCCACTACAACTGCTGCAAGTGTGCTGAGCTAACTGGCACACTATGGTAGGTATAATTGATTGTAATGATTGAAAATTATTAATAATTTTTTAATAAATAAATTTATAAATAAATAAAGTTAATCACACTTACATAACCTATTTACCTATAAAAGATAAAAATTACCCTTGGTGAGCTCACACCTTTTCCAAATTGAAGTCCTCCATTACTCAGTGTTGTTAATCTTCTCTCCCCAACCCTCCAATCACCACTGACTGCAGCTGATAACTCAATGGTGGAGATGGCACTGGTTGGTTACTTACTAAGAGATTCAACTGGTGACAATTAGACAATAAAAATTAGACTATAAAAATTGTCGAATTTGTTGTGTCATAAAGTTTTATACTGACAATTTGTCACGGTGGAAAATCTACAAATATGTTGTCGCGACAATTCAACATATTTCTGTTTCATATTTCTCTTTACAGGTGACAATTTGTCAGGAAAAACTTGTCAAATATTTTTGTGAAATACTAAATTGTCATGACAGATTGACATATTTGTTGAATTGTCATTGATTTTCGACAGACACCCAATGTCATGACAATTCGGCAGTTACATTAATGCCTACAAATAATTTAAAAGATGGTGTCATATCATAGCAGTAGAGTGAAGATGAATGTAATATAGTGCAAATACGATGTTGCACATTTAAAGCAAGAATTAACTTTTATTTCAATGTGATTAACAGAATATTCCTAGAACAAATCCAAGTACATTGTTGTATCTTTTTAAACTTACCATTGGTACAACAAAAGTTAAATTGTTATATCTTTTTAAATTACCCTCATGTTCTTTCTTAAACATGTCTCAATATATGTTGTGACAAATATATCGAAAAAAGTGACAAGTGTCAAATACCATGACAAATAAGTCAGACAATATTTTCTTATAGGTTTGACAGGTAAAATCTGACAATAGGGATGTTGATTGTCAAGTCAAATCAGTCTCTTTTTATGAAACGTCAAATGAAAAGGGTTTCATAAATATGACAAATGCGACAGGTAAATACTGACATAATAGTTAAATTATGTCAGTATTTACCTGTCGCATTTTGACATAATTGTCATCTTTATGAAATAATAGCACTTGTCGCAACAATGTTACATACCTATTTATCAAAAAGTGACAACATTTTCGGATTGTCACATTTATGAAATAGACCCCAGGTTAAACACTGTTACACCATAGTAAATGGTGGGTTGTTTTTAAATGTTACACCCCTTGGTGCTCTGAACCCGCACACCTTACCTTTAATATTTTTGGACATACTTGGCTAGTCTATTGGGATTGGCTTCTCTGACCACAAAAAAAGGCTTAATTAATTTATTTTTTCTTTATTATTACAGCTTCAGCTATGGGATACAGCAGGACAGGAAAGGTTCCGGAAATCCATGGTTCAGCACTACTACAGAAATGTTCATGCAGTAGTCATTGTTTATGATATCACAAAACCTGAAACATTCCATGTGAGTATTTGATATAATTATGGTATATTTTGTAGTTTGTAGTAGCTGTTCATTGTTAAAATTTCTGCCTATCTGCCTGATTAAGTACTGCTATTGACTAAGCAATATGAATATGCATAAGATAAGATAACATACGACTTGTATGTAATCTATAAATAATTGAAAAAATATATAATATACAATGTTGAATATTAAGTGATGTCCTTGAACTAAAAATGTAAGAAGGGTTTGTGACTTTGTGACATCCCACACATTTGAATTGGAACAGCATAGTTGATTGCAGTCATTTAGAGAGGACACCTGTGCTTCAGTGGCCTTATTGCTAACAACAACAATGTGACAAAAGAAGCATGTTAAAAGTACACTTTTAGAAGATGTAAAGGCCCTGGGGAAATTTCAATGGTTGCATGGTTTAATATTCGTGAATGGGATGGAATTCATTTTGATATTCGTGAATGGGAATTGGATTAAACTAGGCCCTGCTTTGTTAACATTTTTGTTTAAGGCGTTTTCGCCGGGCGTAGCTTGCCTTAGGCGGACCCTTTATCAAAATTTAATAGGCGGCCTGGGTAATGTGAGTCTGTGGCGGTACCCACATAATAATAATATAAATAAACTGACACTTGACAGCTCGCGTCAAATCCTGAATCGCGATATAGAAGTTTTCACAGCTGCTACCTATAAATACAAGTTCCCAACGTTAACCGTTGGGCTGTGGCCCGCCAGGCATGATCACCTCGCCTGGTCGGAGGATCCTCCTGGGGTGCAATGTCGGTCGGTTCCTGCAGCCTGGGCTACACCTTTTACAGGCGCGTAGCCTAGCTACGCTCCTGTTAAAGCACCAGAGTTATGCTATGCAGCTATTCTTGAGCGTTTGTGAAAGCTGAGCTACGGAACTATGTGGCCACTTCAGCTTTTTGCTATGAAGATAAACTACTATTTGTCTCGTACTGTGTTTACAATAACTACGCTACTCGTGACCGTCCAGAGCACGCCTCCATAGCACACCTCCATAGCACGCATCCGTATCACGCATCCATAGCGCGCATCCAAAGCACGCGCTAGAACCAATGAATATAATTAGTGGATATCAAACGCATCCATGGCAACGTAGCATAGCACATCTCTGATAGACCTTTGCTTTTTAAAAATGCACCAAGAATTTTTATTAAATTTCCAGTCAATAGCAAGTTGGATGCAAGAGGTGGAATCACATAATCTAATGAGAGCTCCACGAGTACTGGTGGGGAACAAATGTGACTGCGGCACTCCGGAGTCCCGACTCGCGACTACCTATGCACAGCGGCTGGCTGATAAGTATGGAATGCCTGTAAGTGACGTATAATGGTCCACTTTAAGGTCCTTAAAGTGCATAATTTTCAGGCATCTGCCTGTGAGTGCTATGTTATCTTTCCTATTTCTTTCAAAATCGACAGAGGCTGCAAGAAAATGCTCAGTGCATTTCTGACACGCCTGCTGTCCGACATGCCTCAAAAATGCTGTAAAAAAGTACAAGTGCAATGCAGTAAAAATTTGTAGAAATAAACACAGCAATGCAATAGCAACAATCAACCAAAAACAGCAACAGCAATTTATTATTAAATAACAGATTCTAGCAACAAAGCGATAATTGCTAGTTTAAGTAGAATCATTAGTCTAAACCGAAGCTGTAAAAACGTTTTCTGACAGTCTTATCTTTATCAAATAGGTACCTTCGGGTTCTAATATAACGCAGAAACCGGTTTGAATAAGGTATATTTTTGATTCCAGTTGTTTGAAACATCAGCGCTATTAGACTCGGAGTGCGACAATGTAGAATCCATATTCATGACGCTGGCGCACAAACTATATTCCAAGCAGCCTCTGAGGGTTGTTAGTATTGCGGTAAGTTGAAATTATTTAACATCTTGAAATAAATAATCTATGTTGCGGCGGACTTAACAAAGATACAAATCCTACAATAATGACTTCCTCTGTGGCGCGGTGGGAGTGTATCCGACTGCTATGCAAGAGGTCGTGGGTTCGATCCCCACCCAGGATAAAACTTTGTGTGATGAGCATGATGGTTTATTCTGTGTCTGGGTGTAATTTATCTATAATATGTATGTATTTAGAAATATTTTAAGTATGTTTATCAGTTGTCTGGTTTCTATAGTACAAGCTCTGCTTAGTTTGTGATCAGATAGCGTTGTGTGAATTGTCCCAAGATATTATTATTATTATTAAATAAGATACAAAATGCGTCTAGAGTCAGATCCAACATTTTTGAATCTTGCAAAGTTCCTTCCCTTGTAACATAACGCTAATTTTATCGAAAGATATAATACGATTGGAGCAGGATTTTAATTATATTTAAAATTACTATTATCATTTACTATTTACATTTGTCTTTACGCGTATTTTTATAAAATGTGCCAATTTGTCGATTAAAATTATCGTTCGGAATAAAATCTAAATGCATACCGAGCCTTAGGAAGCTACGACCTTTATTCATATAAAAATACATTGCCATTCATATAAAAACATTGCCTCGTAGCTTAAGGTACCCTCACACACGCTCCACGCACAATCTTATTTCGATTTGTGCAAACGTTTACGTACCGTCTTCACATACATGCTCAATTCTGCAAATCAATTTTGTACAGGGTATACCGTTTTGCTGTCTTAACGCACATGTTTATTTGCAATAGAAACAGAAAGGTGTGGTCAAATTTGGTGCCATAGCTGGTTGCATTATTATTACATAGTTATAGCATATTTTTTTTGTCAAAATTCAGTAGTGAAAAGCGTAGGTCATAAGAATTATACCTCCCCAGGTACCAAATTCGATTGGATTATTATGGCATAGAACTTTTTAAGTCATACTTTTTTTAATTAATAACTTTTTCAGTCATAAATAAAAGAATGAAAAAAAAAAAAAATGTTTTTAGGGTACTCCGATTTTGTGAAAATTAGGTATCTGCACTCAGTATCGTGGGTATATATTGGTATGCACCAACCCCTGAACATGACCACACCTTTCTGTTACACGCTGTATATGATTGCGCGTGTAGACGAGACTATACATTATTATATCAATTCTTCTGTCAATATTTCAGGGAGAGCACGGTCCGGGCGTGGTGACCCTTGCTCGTCAGAAACGTGCCGCTTCTTCAAACACCGACAGTTGCCTTTGCAGCTAGGTGAGACAGCAAGACTAACCAGTGTGCTCTCTATTCTATATATGGTGCCTACGCAGCAAGACCAAGCAATGTGCAATGTGCTCTCTACGCTATATGGTACCATAGACAGTTCCGTATACACCCAATTCAAGACCTTACCATAAATTAATAATGTTAACAGAGAATATGAGTACCAGTGAAGCATGTAAATAATTCAACAGCCCAATTAAAGCCAAAGAAATATTCAAATGTATATTTGAATCATAATAGTCTTAAGACCCATTATCTTCGCCTATTTATAGGCGTATCTACCCATACAGGATTATATTGTTAAGAGGTGTCCAAAGCTTGCTTGACAATGGAGACAACAAAAAAAAAACATCATCGGCCAAGTGCGAGTCGGACTCGCACATAAAGTAAAAAAAAATAGTTTTACTTTTTTAAACGTATTTAGCATTTGGGAGTGGTTGAACCTTTAAATTCCTCGGTACGCCTACTACATTATTGTGGGTGGAAGTGTACACAAACATTTGCATAGCAGTTTTCTCTGTCTCCCATGCACTTGTCTGGTAGGCAGAAAAGAGATACCACATTTGAATATCCATTCTGTGCGAAAATAGAACCGATTAATACATTCTATATGCCTTACGTGGTTAACGATTTTAAATACTTTTTAAGACTATGTATTAGGCTGTGTATTGTCCATTGTGAGTTTAATAATATATTACATTATAAAAATCATGGCGGACTAATTTACGTACCGCGAAAGAACATATTTTCCGATGACAAATAAATACCGTCCTTATTCAATTCTAATAAAGTCGTAAATCGTTTCCAAAAGCTTTCTTTTGTAATCTTGCATACTATTTACAACTCTATTTATATTTCATAAAAGCTGTATTTAATTATAAAAGTCATCGGAAAATTTCCCAATCAGTCCTCTGCTTACTCTATACGAATCTGATTCCTACACGGGACAAATCGCAAGCTGGCTTTTATGTTCTGTGTTTTATTTGTTAAGAAAGGCACAGCTTTCTAATTTTAAATTTATTAATGGTCCACGAAACATACAATTTTAGTCCGCCACGATTTCGCCCTGGTATCTACAATATAAGAGATTTTCTTCTATAGTTCCACACTTCTATAGTTCCACACTTCTACAATAACTAAATTTGTCTATAATAATAATTATGGCAGCGTTTTTCATCTATTAAAATATTTGAATAGTCGGATTATTTATGACATTATTTATATCATTAAGTTCAGGACTTTATTCAACAGTAGAGGCCTGAAATAAATATCCTAATATCTCTGACATATACTCAAATAATCGAATATTTATGTCTGTTTTGAGTTAATAGCAATCTTGCTGGTTTTCAGCTGCCATGTGTTGTTTTCACTAAGACCTGTCCTTATCAAATTTACCCTCAAACAAACCAGTATTCCCATTTACACAACTTCTATGACCCACACCAGGAATCGGCCGAGAAAAAATATCGCTACGCCATTACTGGTACCTGAATGAATTATTGACATGATCCATCATGATGACACTCACTCACTTTTTATGAAAGTCCTATTAATATACCTAATGTAGGTTTCATTCAATTATTTAATTATTGTCCATTTATCTGTACAATGGCTTTGCCTAAACTACTTTTGCCTCTATGCCAGTTTTATTAATTACATTTTTTAACTTGTGTCCTAGATTTATGCGTATAAAAGTGTATTCAGTCTGTGTCTAATTATGTAATTGCTTAAAAGTTACTTATATTATAATTTATAATTAGTTTAAGAAAATAGGTTCAGTTTTATCAAATCTTGATCCTCAAATATCTATGAACGAAAAATAACATGGTGAAAACGTACATCGAACACTTTGTTCGTCAAAATCAAAAATGTTCGTGGCTATCCAATTTGGTTGTTCTGTGCGGACGGTGTTCGAAGAAATTTGAGGTATCATCCATACTATATCCAGATTAATATTATAAATGTAAAAGTAACTCTATCTGTCTGTCTGTTACGCTTTCACACTCAAACAGCTAAACCGATTTAGATGAAATTTGGTATGGAGATAGTTTGAGTCCAGGGTAAGAACATACGATAGTTTTTATCGCGATAACCGACGTCCACGCGGGCAGAACCGCGGCCGAAAGCTAGTTGTTTATAATCGCCTTTAAAAAAGGTGGTTCTCGGTTTGACCCGTATGTGTGTGTGTGTGTTCCGATTTTCTTGAAAGCTAGTAATCCGATTTAGATGGGGTTTTCGGTTTTCGACTGCATAATTTTTTGGGTACGTTGTCCTAGCTTATAAAACACCCGAGATATATACTAAAACATAGGAGTGAGTCAGTGAAATTTGCATTCGGTGATGTGCTTGATATTTATTTTTCCATAAAGGCGATTATATTTTCTTAAAAAAGTTATTATTATTATTGTTTATTGGCTACTTCACTGTTGATCACTTCCAACGGTTAATCCATGGTTACTAAGGACCTGAGCGCGAACTAGATCGATATTCGTGTTCACCATGTATTGTTCGTTGCGGATACATACATTTGAAATAATTACCGTAATAAATGTTTTTGTAATTTTTTTTTTTTATATAAGGGTAATTGATTGAGTTTATATAGAGGATTGCCAACGATTTTACCTCCAAAGAATATTTTTATATATTAGAGACGGCAGCTTATATTAATAAGTATAAAATAGCGTTAAATAAAAGTGCCAATTGAAGGCAGTGTCAAAAAGTATTAAAGCAATTAGGTATAATTAAGTTCTTTTAAATGCACTGTATTGTAGTGTAATCCTTTTCCATGTGATTAGTTGGTTGTATTAAAAAATATTTATGCAAATCTAGAAGAGGCTACAAAAATGTAACATTTCAAATTTTGTTTAGACCAAATGAAAGTTTAGAATATGATTAAAATAGTATTAGATGCAATAATAACTTACAGCCAGTCTCAATAACTTATCTACCGTTTACCTGTCTGTTAAAATAGCTAACTGTAGTAGCGATACTGACATTTGCGCGTTTCGTTAACCGTCGATAGATAGAAAATACTAAAGATTTTTCTATCTAACTTATTTACCGTTAACTGTCTGTTAAAATCAACAGACAGTTAACGGTAGATAAGCTATTGAGACCAGCCGTGAATCGAGTGTCCTTTACCTGTTCAAATAACGCTTGATATAAATTTAAATATTACATTTGGTAGTTAAACCACCCATAGTAATGCACTAATAGAAATAACGACTAATTGTAATTTCAATGCTGTAATTTTCATTTGATAAAATTTCAAATTGTAACTATTTTGTATTATGTTATGAGACCACTCGGATAAAAAATATATTTGTATTTTTATTCATATTAGACAATTTATGTATGTACATTTAAATACAAATGGGAAGATTGTGTAAAATATACTTGTAATATTTAATTTATTTTTATATAACATTAGTTTGATACGATGATAATTGTAATATACGTGAAATCATTGAGATTATAAATCAATTTACGCTGTTATCAATTTCTTTTATTTAATAAACTTAGTAGCAAGTAACGCAAGTAATATGATGAGCTATTATAATGTTATTAATAGCTCGAGTGATTGTTATAAGGATAAAAGCAGATGACTATAATCTGCAAACATAAATTTTGATGGACAAAAAGAAACTTTTGACCCCGACGTGATTTGAACACGCAACCTTCTGATCTGGAGTCAGACGCGCTACCGTTGCGCCACGGAGTCGTTAAGAGTTGTTACGAAATTATAAGTCGCTCTTGAAAATTACGTTTATGTAATAAATTGTAATTTATATAACACCACAATCATGAGGAAAGTAATTAATAGAAATTGTTTTTATAATAATGTTATTGGCATAGGTACTGGAAATTGTCTAGCTATGCTTTAAGCAACTACATAGTCTCTTTTTTATTAGACTCATGGAGATTAGAAACATTTTAATAAAAAGATAGTCACCAAACTCTCACCGTATGTATTTACTAATCTATAGATTAGTATGTATGATATTTGTTATTCCAGTGCAGCCCATTCATTAAAAGCAACGACACTGAGTTCGTAAATGCTGCCTTCAGACATTTTAGTTTCGTTTGCTGCTTATCTCTTACATCACTCTTATTTTTTTAAAAGGTAGAATGATATATTGTTATATATTTTTGAAGATAAATAAATATAGGTATATATATACCTCTGACTTCTACAGTTGGTAAGTATAGAGGTAGGTAACTGCATTTTTTAAATTGAAACTTGATAGCGTTGCGATGCCAGTTCTTTCTTAGAGGTTAAATTAAAATCAGTTCAGTGTAGGGAGGTGTTAATGTGCACACATTATCTTGTGTGATTGACCCGATCATCGTTGAAAATGACAATAGATTTTATAGGATAGCTATATATATATAGCTGTCCCGCGAACTTCAAAAAATTTTAAAATTTTCTCAACATTTCTCATTGCTGCTCCGCTCCTATTGGTCGTAGCGTAATGTTATATAGCCTACCTCGATTAATGGGCTATCCAACAGTTAATTTTTCAATTCGGATCAGAAGTTCCTGAGATTACCGCGTTCAAACAAACAAACAAACTCTTCAGCTTTATAATATTAGTATAGATGAGATCATAAAATATAGATATACAGTTGACCGACCTAACTAACTGTACTAGTAAAGACTAATCTTTGGGCTTTAGCCGGCACTGGGTAGGTAATCACGTTAAAATTAGGTAAGAACAAGACATGTGTACTTACACAGAAATACTACTTCACTGTAAATGTACTGAAGAAAATTTGGTAGGTAGGTACAGTTAGTTAGGTCGGTCAAATGTATATCTATTTTATCCTGTCGTACAGTACCTACAAATGACAAAACGTACGAGTTGCTTGTTTGTCCATTATATTAATCGAGGTAGGCTACCCTAAGGTAGGAATTGTTTTTCGCATATTACTTTCCGCTGCCCTTTGCCACCTAGACAGCTCCTTTTACTCTACCTAAGGGTACATATTTCCAGTTGCTGGTCTTGCCCCCCCCCCCCGTCCCGCTCTAGTTCTATTATTTTGTCCTTGTCTGCTAGTTCAGGTCAGTCATCAGCCAATACTGTTTATCGCAGTCCATTTCATTAGGTACCTAGTTGTCGATGATGTCTGTTGGTTTCAGGTCAGGTGCGGCTCCAGGATCATGTTCTGGGGCACTTTGACCCAACACCGGGTAAGTGTACTTTCGCACGTCGACGCGGACCAAATGTATGTCGCACACTTGAAAATTCATGAGTCTTCGAGTCCCCCCTACCATCCCTCCACGCCTATCCCAGGTGAAAGGACATAACGTATAACAGTACCCAATCCTAATATGATGGTTCCCTTGGTACAAAATGCGATTATAGAATAGAAATTGTTCATTGAAAATTGAGGGTATTCAGATTTTGATCAAATTTGGTATAAACACTCACTCAAATTTGACTTCCCTTCTGTTACGACATTAGCCTGTTAAACTGGCAATAGCGTTATAATCGAAGGATATTAAAGATGTGTAGTAAAACTAGACAGTATAAAATAAAACACTGTAAACTTTCATCTCGTTATATTAATTTAATTAATAAGAGAACATAGATAGCGTTCGCCGGTACAACCACGAACACCAGCCATTACACGACTGCTAAATTGTAATACTATTTATAAACGAAATATCATGTGACGTTCACGAATCACAACAAAAAAACGTATCACATTAACAATAGTTCCAAAGACATTAGCAAACATGAAACTCAGCTTTTACCAGTGGCGAAACAAGGGGGGAGGTCTAAAGTCCCGCCCTTCCCTATAAAATATCTGAAATCTCCCGCATGTGTATGCTTTTATTAATAAAAACTACTCTGCGTGGTCAAGTCAAGATCGAAATATAGGGTTCTTCAACATGGTCGATCCTTTTCGAACCATTAATTCTGAATGTGTGTGCCACTGGTTTTTACAAGTGTGCATAGCACTGCCACTAGTAAAACATGCTGAACCAACAGTTATTTAATCAAATTCATAAAAATGTTTGATTGACAATCCATAGTAATCTAGCAGATCCAGGGTCCTGCAGCAGTATTGTGTGCAAAGCGTATCAGTGTTGATTTGTACAGAAGAAAATATAATCATGATTTCTCAAAATCTGTCTAAATAATAGGAAAGCTACAGAAAAAGCTTTTATAGCAGTAAAAATAAATACATACAAATTAACTAAAAAGACCCGATATTTTTGTAAGTAGGTAATTATATGGTAAGCTACAAATCAACACAATTACTTGAGACTAATTAAGGTTTTTAGAAATTATAACTTCGATAATCCATTTATAAATTAGGACATTCGCACATGGCTATTTTTTAAACTCCTTGATATTAATTGAAAGCTATTATGTGACCTCCTTGATGCGATCAAAACTCATATATATTTTCTTCTAGTCTCTATTGTGCTTGGCCTAAAGATCATATATTTTTCACTAATGTCCTAAATTTAAAATTGCATGTTACTTATCACACCTGAATTGCTGAATGGATTTTGACAGACACGCGGGTACCGCAAACGGCGAGGATTAGTAAATATATATATAGAAATTTGCTTTTATATATTAACATCAAATGTCATGTTATTTAATTTTAAAATCAATTAATAGTATACAATTAAGTTAAAAAATATATAATATAATAACTAGTCGGAAATCTCCACAAACTGCAAATTATTGCCATGTGATCATTTTACAAACAATGGTGGCGAAGGGTGTTTAAAGCACAATTCTTTTCGGCTTACTATCAAAGGTACAAAAAACCCTGTTCAATGTTAACAAGATATTAGGTACCTTTATTTTGTATCGAGTTATCTTAAGGTGAGTATAGACTGGAGCATTTACTAGTAACAGAACGTCGAGCATTCGCAACTCGCAACTTCTTGGCATTTGCATGTATTGTGTCATTCGAAAGAACGTTACATTACATTGTATAAAAAAAATGCTCAAGTCTAATACACGCCTAGAGAATTTAAATCTATCACCACTGAATAAACAATATATGAATGTGTGGTATGAATCTCTTAATTGAAACGACTTCATAGTCTATGCCTAAAGGTGCGTTCACACAGGACGCGGCAGACGGCGACGACATTAGTTTGCCGTATTAATTGTATAACGGCATATGACTGGCAAATGCCGCGCGACTTTTACAGTCGTACGTCCGAAACGGTTTTATACAAATTTAATACTTTAAAGTAATGCAATCTGCAGCGTCCTGCGAAAACGCACCTAAATTCAACATTAAATTTAATTCTTCATAAACTATTCTAAAATAATAAACAACACACAATACACGAAAATGTTAACCGATTGCACTAAGATCGTGTTATTAGGAACTAAATTAATAATAGTATTACTATCTAATTTTAATAGTGGATTGAAATGACGGCTCATATATCTTATGTTACTGTTTCGCTCTAATACACGTCTTATAACAATTCTTGTATAGATATTGGCAGAAATCGTGAGTAAAGATGACTATATAGAGAACTTTCGCGATTTTTATACATATTAGATATATTTCGGGACTTAATCGCGTGAATTATTTAAAGGTACGAACCTTTTATTTACCCTGGGGTAAAAAAAAGGTCCGTACCTTTAAATAATTGTTATTTTACCCTAGGGTAAATAAAAGGTACGAACCTTTTATTTACCCTGGGGTGAATAAAAGGTCCGTATCTTTAAATAATTGTTCTTTTACCCTAGGGTAAATAAAAGGTACAAACCTTTTATTTACCCTGGGGTGAATAAAAGGTCCGTACCTTTAAATAATTGTTATTTTACCCTAGGGTAAATAAAAGGTACGAACCTTTTATTTACCCTGGGGTGAATAAAAGGTCCGTACCTTTAAATAATTGTTATTTACCCTAGGATAAATTAAAGGTTCGTACCTTTAAATAATTCACGCGATTAAGTCCCGAAATATATCTAATATAAACAGAGAACGTTTACAAATTATACAGTGTAGTTGTAGCCGAATGACGCCTTAAATTATGTAACGCATCAACATGCCACGTTACATTCATACAACGTTTATGCTCACTCCCTCGGCCGGTATTTATAACTATAAGTCGGAATTCGACTGTATGTCATCGGTAGAAATCACATAAATGCATGAAGACAGTATTCGAATTTGGTCCACGCTATGTGAGCCTATTAAAAATCGAATTAAATGACTTTGATGGTATTCTATCTCTCTTGTTTGAACGGATGTTCAAACGGCGTAGGAAAAGATAGACGAATCTTCCAAAGTAAATATATATGACTTCAAGCAGGTATTCACAATGGGGACCCCATATACAGGGTGACTTTGAAATCAGTAGACAAATTTATAGTAATTACTAAAAAGGTATATTAAAGGTGTCCAACAGAGTTCCGTCTTAGCAATGTTTCTACAATGAGTGCTCAAGCTGTTATGAGTAAATACACCAATATTAATAGACTTATATGTGACAAGTGAAACTATTAATACAACAACTTATTTCATATCAATCTTTAAACATCAATTGAAAATATTCTATAACAATTTTTATTCAATTATAAATAGTTATCAATAATAATTTAATCAAACAGTTATTAATATTACAATCGGAAAAGGTTAGCTTAGTGACGTATCGGAAGTAGGTGGTAGGGTTGGTATATATTTTTAATTATATATATTTTTATAATCTTGTCTACACACGGATTTATCCATCGAAGTTTGTCGACTGAATTCGAAAAGGCATCCTGTATATATAATCTTCATGCATAAAAGTGACAGAACTCTTACGAACACAGACGTATCTAGCAATTTACTTAAATATTTATATGACGACAATCTCGGTATTTCCTAGTGCAATCATCGAATCTTAGTAAAATCTAATTTCAGCGTATAACGAGCTTACCCAATCGCGAAATAAGCAAGTTATCTATTAAAATACGTAACAAATATAGAAAGATTTGCATGAAAAGAAAAGTTTGAAATGTGATAGACAAGTTAATAATAGACTAGTAATGCCACGCGAATTTATCACTGTTTATTCATTTTCGATTCAACGATACGATTACATTTATATGTAATTTTGTTTTATAGTCACTGTTCCGCTCCTACGAGTCACAGCGTGATGTTTTATAGCTCATAACCGCAAATTACCGTAAGTGTGTCCGGCATAAACATAGCTAACGGACTCAAAACGAACAGGTTTGTGTCGAAACGAACATTGTCTATTTGTGTTAAGACTACTTTTTGGACACTGAAACAAAGAAATAAACATAATCTATAACTTTATTACTCAGTATAGATTAGAATCAAGATCTCTTTCCATATTTGTGACGCAATTTCTTTGAGCTTTGCCACCTATTTTATCACCTATTATATATTTAAGTTTACATAGTGTAATGAAAGCTGCCTTTCTAAAACGGTATTACATAAAACACGCAGATGAGAAGGACTATCACTAAAACTGTTATATTGAATCAAAATTATGTATGTAAATATGTATATGCAGAAATATTTATATACATATATAAATATGTCGATATATAAAGATAATTATTAATAATGTTAGATCTATAATTGAAAATTGATTAGTAAACAAACTTGGGTGTAAATCACAGCTGTTTGTAGCTTCAGCCTCTTTGACGAATTTTAAAAAATTTTATGAAACCGTCTCTGAACCATTGTGACTGACGGTATCCGACACAAAGTGATTGTTACCGATCGGTAGTAGTTAAGTTCTATATATTCGATTATTTTTCAATTTAAAATAATAATAATAATAATCAATTATAAATATCTAAAGACCTAAAATTTGTATTCTCATTAAAAGTAATCGATTAACATAAAAATCGATTATTGTATCGAATCTCAACATTTCAACATCATTTGTGCCAATGTTACTACTACCTACTTTTAATAATTTGTAAAAGACCAATAGTATTCAAACAGTCACATATTTGACGCTGATAGGTATAACTTGAATGGCAAAATAATCGATCGTAATATCTTCGAGCCGCACATATAATAACATTAACTACAGTAAGATACTGAGTCAATATTTACATAACTATAGTATCTATATGAGGACGCCATAAACACTTAAAGTCATAACATGTGGCCTTGTCTACAACCATCTTCGCATTATTGCCTTTGACATGAAACTAGTCTATAACGGATATAGGTAGATACATATTTTATGTTTTATATATTAAGATTTACCCAACATAATCGCGTGAATTTATGTGACCTTGTTGGATGGTCCATTTATCTTTGTCTACTATGTTTGATATCCGTGCAGATGAAAGAGATAGATATATCTAGACACTATCAACGTCCAATGTTTTGACTTGAAGTAGCGTCTACTTAGATACTATTAACCAGTAACGTATATGCATTCATTGTGTCGTTTTAAATATCGAACACTTAACCATAAGACCAATTTTTTTTTAATTTCCGAGTTAATGGCAAACTAGACAATTTTTGCGTGTCTTGGTATTTATTTTACACATATTATGTAGGCTTGGTCTTATCGATATTACACGTATATCATACGAGAAGCCGTGAAAATGACGACTGAGGTTTGCAATCATTTTCACAAATCGCTGTGACAATAAAAATGAAAAATGTCCGAGTATCGTGACGTTAGCGAAACATTAGGATATAAACGTCCGCATAGCGGGTACTGTGTGTCTTCGACAGTGTGTTGTATGAAGGCACGATCACAAGTTCTGCCACGTGGTGGTGACCAGTACGTTGGTGTCGAGCGCTCGGGCGATGCGCTCGTGTAAGCCGTGGCTCAGCCAGAGCATGCGGAGTGTCTCGTAGCGGGATGCGCACAGATGTAGCGGGTTGCCGCGACGAAGGCCCTGTAACCAAAAAGGTTTTATTTTATTAACTATTGCCATGCAACTGATGAAGAGAAGGAGTATCCTATCAAATCTAAAGGCTAATCGCGGTAAAGCGCTAGTGTAGAGTCATGTCTCCGAAATGGTTACGTGTTTCTAATTAGTCTATTCTTGCGAGTATTTTGTAATACCTGAGAATGAATTATAAAAGCTCGAAGCTCGCACTCGCGCACCGTACAGTGTCACGTTACCTGGTCGGTCTCCCCGTACGAGTCGAGGTAGGGCGCTGGCAGCTTGGCGCCCCTGGCGGGCGCGGCCAGCAGCAGCAGCTCGCACTCGCGCACCGTACAGTGTCACGTTACCTGGTCGGTCTCCCCGTACGAGTCGAGGTAGGGCGCCGGCAGCTTGGCGCCCCTGGCGGGCGCGGCCAGCAGCAGCAGCTCGCACTCGCGCACCGTACAGTGTCACGTTACCTGGTCGGTCTCCCCGTACGAGTCGAGGTAGGGCGCCGGCAGCTTGGCGCCCCTGGCGGGCGCGGCCAGCAGCAGCAGCTCGCACTCGCGCACCGTACAGTGTCACGTTACCTGGTCGGTCTCCCCGTACGAGTCGAGGTAGGGCGCCGGCAGCTTGGCGCCCCTGGCGGGCGCGGCCAGCAGCAGCAGCTCGCACTCGCGCACCGTACAGTGTCACGTTACCTGGTCGGTCTCCCCGTACGAGTCGAGGTAGGGCGCCGGCAGCTTGGCGCCCCTGGCGGGCGCGGCCAGCAGCAGCAGCTCGCACTCGCGCACCGTACAGTGTCACGTTACCTGGTCGGTCTCCCCGTACGAGTCGAGGTAGGGCGCCGGCAGCTTGGCGCCCCTGGCGGGCGCGGCCAGCAGCAGCAGCTCGCACTCGCGCACCGTACAGTGTCACGTTACCTGGTCGGTCTCCCCGTACGAGTCGAGGTAGGGCGCCGGCAGCTTGGCGCCCCTGGCGGGCGCGGCCAGCAGCAGCAGCTCGCACTCGCGCACCGTACAGTGTCACGTTACCTGGTCGGTCTCCCCGTACGAGTCGAGGTAGGGCGCCGGCAGCTTGGCGCCCCTGGCGGGCGCGGCCAGCAGCAGCAGCTCGCACTCGCGCACCGTACAGTGTCACGTTACCTGGTCGGTCTCCCCGTACGAGTCGAGGTAGGGCGCCGGCAGCTTGGCGCCCCTGGCGGGCGCGGCCAGCAGCAGCAGCTCGCACTCGCGCACCGTACAGTGTCACGTTACCTGGTCGGTCTCCCCGTACGAGTCGAGGTAGGGCGCCGGCAGCTTGGCGCCCCTGGCGGGCGCGGCCAGCAGCAGCAGCTCGCACTCGCGCACCGTACAGTGTCACGTTACCTGGTCGGTCTCCCCGTACGAGTCGAGGTAGGGCGCCGGCAGCTTGGCGCCCCTGGCGGGCGCGGCCAGCAGCAGCAGCTCGCACTCGCGCACCGTACAGTGTCACGTTACCTGGTCGGTCTCCCCGTACGAGTCGAGGTAGGGCGCCGGCAGCTTGGCGCCCCTGGCGGGCGCGGCCAGCAGCAGCAGCTCGCACTCGCGCACCGTACAGTGTCACGTTACCTGGTCGGTCTCCCCGTACGAGTCGAGGTAGGGCGCCGGCAGCTTGGCGCCCCTGGCGGGCGCGGCCAGCAGCAGCAGCTCGCACTCGCGCACCGTACAGTGTCACGTTACCTGGTCGGTCTCCCCGTACGAGTCGAGGTAGGGCGCCGGCAGCTTGGCGCCCCTGGCGGGCGCGGCCAGCAGCAGCAGCTCGCACTCGCGCACCGTACAGTGTCACGTTACCTGGTCGGTCTCCCCGTACGAGTCGAGGTAGGGCGCCGGCAGCTTGGCGCCCCTGGCGGGCGCGGCCAGCAGCAGCAGCTCGCACTCGCGCACCGTACAGTGTCACGTTACCTGGTCGGTCTCCCCGTACGAGTCGAGGTAGGGCGCCGGCAGCTTGGCGCCCCTGGCGGGCGCGGCCAGCAGCAGCAGCTCGCACTCGCGCACCGTACAGTGTCACGTTACCTGGTCGGTCTCCCCGTACGAGTCGAGGTAGGGCGCTGGCAGCTTGGCGCCCCTGGCGGGCGCGGCCAGCAGCAGCAGCTCGCACTCGCGCACCGTACAGTGTCACGTTACCTGGTCGGTCTCCCCGTACGAGTCGAGGTAGGGCGCCGGCAGCTTGGCGCCCCTGGCGGGCGCGGCCAGCAGCAGCAGCTCGCACTCGCGCACCGTACAGTGTCACGTTACCTGGTCGGTCTCCCCGTACGAGTCGAGGTAGGGCGCCGGCAGCTTGGCGCCCCTGGCGGGCGCGGCCAGCAGCAGCAGCTCGCACTCGCGCACCGTACAGTGTCACGTTACCTGGTCGGTCTCCCCGTACGAGTCGAGGTAGGGCGCCGGCAGCTTGGCGCCCCTGGCGGGCGCGGCCAGCAGCAGCAGCTCGCACTCGCGCACCGTACAGTGTCACGTTACCTGGTCGGTCTCCCCGTACGAGTCGAGGTAGGGCGCCGGCAGCTTGGCGCCCCTGGCGGGCGCGGCCAGCAGCAGCAGCTCGCACTCGCGCACCGTACAGTGTCACGTTACCTGGTCGGTCTCCCCGTACGAGTCGAGGTAGGGCGCCGGCAGCTTGGCGCCCCTGGCGGGCGCGGCCAGCAGCAGCAGCTCGCACTCGCGCACGCGCAGGAAGGCGCCCGCGCCGCCGCCGCACTGCACGCAGTGCGCCACCACCGCGCCCACGCGCTGCACCTCGCCGCTGCGGCCCGTCTGGGAATGCACGCGTAATTTACTTTACATATGGCCACATACATACGTCTTAAAAACCCGGCCTCGCGATATGATTATATGATCTATTCCCAACGCCCAACGTTCAAAATACAACACGTCACATTTAAAAAGCGCTGCCGTGTGAACGTGTAGGTAAAGGCGGAGACACATTTGTGACGTAAATTACTTAATAATAAATAAGCTTATTAGGGTATTTGACTGAAGTCAAATCAGGAATCATCTTTTTAAGAAACGGCAAATCAGACCCGTTCCTCACAAATTTGTCTGAAATACTAGAAAGTGACGTCACGTTTTCTATGGTCAAATCATTTACTTTTAAAATTTATTTTTATGATTAAAAATTATTAAACACGTTATATTATAGATGAACATATTTTTTTAGAACACTTTATGGCATATTATTGCAAGGTTAATATAAAATATTTTATTTTGATAGTAGTCAAATACCCAATAGGGTATTTAACTGAACGTCACGTTTTCTAAGGTTCAAATTATTTAGCGCTACGACCAATAGGAGCGGAGCAGCAAAGAGAAATATTGCAAAAATGGGGAAAATTTACGCAGCCGAAGTTGCGCGGGTCAGCTAGTTATATATGGGCTATGTCACTCCCACAATTGAGCACATTATGCAATTAATTAACTTGTTTGGGCGGAAGACAAAAAATCATTAACCTCCTGGTACAGTCTGGTAAAATGCTCCTGGTTCAATCTTCCAGTAAGGAATACGTTAGTGGACACAAGTCAATTTTGTTTACACGTAATGTTATACCTGTTGTAACTACCTATGTTTGTTAAGCGAGATAATAGCCCATACTGGTATTGGTAATTGGACGCTAGTGTCTCATTTTGTGACTGACTGGTTATTGAATCAACGTTTTCTAAGTGGCAATTTTTCATAGTCAATGGGTAGCAGTTCTGGCGACAGATTGGTGCAATGGTTTCATGGAGCACCTGGTTTTGTACCCTTGTGTACCCTTCAACGGCCAAGTCACACAACATTAACTATAATAATTAAGAAATCGCAGTAAGGAACCTTAGACTTGGCACGACTTTGTCTAGATTTCATTACTTTTTAGGGATAAACAAGCAGCTCCATCGATACTTGGCTAGTTTTTCACAGAATGTTTTTGGTGGCATTTCACTTCTTTTTGTAGAAACGTATACGTGTATTGATTTATCTTATTTGACACATTTTTTTTCTTTTTAGGAGTACTATTTTTGTTATCTAGAAAACTAAGTGTACTAAATAACTAACAATTAAATAAAGTAAGACAAGCTCAGGGTTCTTCATCAGATACTTCAGACCTTCGATTTTTGACATCAAATGAAGAGGCAAACAAAGTTGAATATTTTTTGTAAAGGTGGTATGTCGATCTTTAATAGTTTGGTTGGGCTCTTGTATTTTCAAATAAGGGTCACCAGGTACTTCAGATCCTCGATCGGGTTTTAATCGCGTGAATAATTTAAGGTTAAATAACTTGTTTATTGCGCGACGTTTCGAGCGTATTGCAACGGCTGTGGTCACAAGTAGACCTGCTACCCGTGACCACGGCCGTTACAAACGGTCCCCCCCGAGAATAAAATCCTGGAATCCATCCATGAATACCCATATCCATTCTGTCACTTCGACACGCACCAGTTAATCTAAATAAAACAGTCATATCTACTCACCTTTGGTATATCAGCCTGACAGCAATAACTCTGCGAACACAATATCTGCCCGCACACCAGGCACATCGTCGGCTTCTTACTGTCCTCCCTCTCAGAATTAGGACACGAGAACTCAGATACTATATTCATCAACTCTGAGAAATCATCAGGCAAAGGTATCAATCGAGGAGGCTCACTGGGTTCTGTCACCACATGTATAGGGATATCACCGCTAAACCATTCGGTCGATAAACCAACCCATTCCGCTATTTTCTTCTTTATTGAATACGAGTCTATTAAGTCTTTATACGTAGCAGGTAAATCCAAGTATCCACACATGGTATCCCATGTCTCGCCACCAACTACCGTCAATTCAGTAGGAGGATTTATATCACTTAAAAAGTGGAAGAATAGACAACAGCATCTAAGGAAACCGTAGCACTGACTTTTGATTTTCTCCCAAACATCTGTTGCATTTAAATTGTCTTCTAGTATCCCTCTGCGTAGTTCCTTCATGAAAGGCAGTAATGTGTCCAAATCTGTGGTGTTTTTAAAGTCTTCTTGTTCCTCCATTGGTTCGCTTTTGCACTTTGAGACATCGGCGACTAGTAATGCTCTAGCGACGGTAGCTCTAAAGCACTGTAAAGTGATTTGCTTAGCCATGTTGTTAGGTCTCGCCGGTCCGGCGACTTTGCAGAATAACGATGGGCATGTAAGGACTAAGGATACTAAAGTACTGAAAGGTTCGTGGGTCAATGGAGAAGTGCATTCTAATGTGTTGAAACTGCTTAGAGCGTGATGTGCTAAGTGTTTAGGTGTGGACCAGACGGCTGGGATCGTTGCTGCGAGGCGAATTAGGGCTTGTAGTGTGTCTCTATGTCTTGCGGGCAGGTCTCCTAATAATGGTCGGGTTTCCGCTTGCAGTACCGCGTTTGTACTGACTATTGTGTACGATGTGGCGCGGTATAGAGCCGCGCTTGCAGCCATGCCGCCGTATTCTGATATTGGAAGAATCTGCAAGAAATTTGAGAATAATTTAATTATTAAATTATTTTAATTAGGTTTGGCAGTTTAAAGATCGTTTGATACCTACAAAAGGAACAACATATTACCATTTACATTTGAGAACAGAAAGAAAAACCAAATTTAAGACTAAAAACTAATCTAGAATAGTTCTAAAGACACAATTACAAACTATATGGTTTGGCCTGAAGCAGATCTTGTTAGTCTGAATTCGATTATTATGCTGAGTTTAAGTTGTTATCTATACTTCATTTTTAAACACTAATCACTAATCTCCGAAATTACTGGACCGATGTTGAGAAAAAAATTATTTAGTAGTAACTTAAAGCTTGAGGAAGCTTTTCATTGCGATAAACCACATCAAGAGAACAGCTAGAATATTAAAACTAATTTACCATATCATACTCACATTAGCAAAATCTTCAATCAGTGTTTTCGTCATATCATTATACACTGGTATCTCGCCCTCAAAATGTGCCAGAAACTCGCCCGACAACAAATTCTCGGCGTGAGTCGACACGTACACTTCGGACTCATCCGCCGGCTCGTCCTCCATATCGGACGAGTTGGCTCCTACACTCCGGGCCCTCGCTTGACAATGCATCTCTTCACAAAACTCCGTACATATATGTAAAGCTTCGGAGCTAACCTGGTGTTTTAATTTTAATATCATGTTGATAGATTCATTGTACATGTCTTCGGAGAGTGGGGGCGGGTTGCCTACGGGGAGGGAGGGTGCGGGTAGTAGGGGGAGGGCTGTGTTGCAGAGGCGTTCGCAAAGAGGGCAGAGGTATTCTTTCTTCTCCACGTCAAAGGCAGCTGGTTGGCGGCCTCGGTACGGTCTGAAACGAAACATAGATATTTAAAAAAAAGCTCTAAAGAAGTGCTTAAAATTCTATAGTTTCTTGTAATTTTGGAGAATTTTTGCCAACTTAAATTATAGTCACATTCAAAGTGACTAAGAAAATGTTTCTTTTTTTGGGATTCGTGTTTGCTTAGCAGTAACTAACTGAGCTATGGACATTTGAAATGAAAACAAGGATTAAAAAGTGTGTTTGTCTTACAGTTGTGGCACTGTAAGACAAATATATTTTATACTTCCTGTCGTCATCGTCTTGTACCTTATGTTATCCCGTTGACCTTATCGGGTACGCAGTCTCGGAGGCGGTTAGGGAGCTTCGACTCCCGAACTAGGGTACAAGCCCTGTGTCGCGGGGGACTTTACAAACATACAAGTTACAGACACAAAGTACACCCAGACTCGAGACAACAATTTGTGGATCACACAAAGTGGGCAGTACCACAGAGGCAGTAGAGGCGCTACCGTTACCTCCTGTTCTCCTTGTCGAGCACGTTGTCCACGTAGTTCCTCCAGCAGGCGGCGTGCAGCGCGTGGCCGCAGGACGACACGTGCGGCTGCAGGCCGAGGCCGGCGGGCGCCCAGGCGGCGCGCCAGGCGCCCGGCACGCGGCCCAGCTCAAGTAGAGGCGCTACCGTTACCTCCTGTTCTCCTTGTCGAGCACGTTGTCCACGTAGTTCCTCCAGCAGGCGGCGTGCAGCGCGTGGCCGCAGGACGACACGTGCGGCTGCAGGCCGAGGCCGGCGGGCGCCCAGGCGGCGCGCCAGGCGCCCGGCACGCGGCCCAGCTCAAGTAGAGGCGCTACCGTTACCTCCTGTTCTCCTTGTCGAGCACGTTGTCCACGTAGTTCCTCCAGCAGGCGGCGTGCAGCGCGTGGCCGCAGGACGACACGTGCGGCTGCAGGCCGAGGCCGGCGGGCGCCCAGGCGGCGCGCCAGGCGCCCGGCACGCGGCCCAGCTCAAGTAGAGGCGCTACCGTTACCTCCTGTTCTCCTTGTCGAGCACGTTGTCCACGTAGTTCCTCCAGCAGGCGGCGTGCAGCGCGTGGCCGCAGGACGACACGTGCGGCTGCAGGCCGAGGCCGGCGGGCGCCCAGGCGGCGCGCCAGGCGCCCGGCACGCGGCCCAGCTCAAGTAGAGGCGCTACCGTTACCTCCTGTTCTCCTTGTCGAGCACGTTGTCCACGTAGTTCCTCCAGCAGGCGGCGTGCAGCGCGTGGCCGCAGGACGACACGTGCGGCTGCAGGCCGAGGCCGGCGGGCGCCCAGGCGGCGCGCCAGGCGCCCGGCACGCGGCCCAGCTCAAGTAGAGGCGCTACCGTTACCTCCTGTTCTCCTTGTCGAGCACGTTGTCCACGTAGTTCCTCCAGCAGGCGGCGTGCAGCGCGTGGCCGCAGGACGACACGTGCGGCTGCAGGCCGAGGCCGGCGGGCGCCCAGGCGGCGCGCCAGGCGCCCGGCACGCGGCCCAGCTCAAGTAGAGGCGCTACCGTTACCTCCTGTTCTCCTTGTCGAGCACGTTGTCCACGTAGTTCCTCCAGCAGGCGGCGTGCAGCGCGTGGCCGCAGGACGACACGTGCGGCTGCAGGCCGAGGCCGGCGGGCGCCCAGGCGGCGCGCCAGGCGCCCGGCACGCGGCCCAGCTCAAGTAGAGGCGCTACCGTTACCTCCTGTTCTCCTTGTCGAGCACGTTGTCCACGTAGTTCCTCCAGCAGGCGGCGTGCAGCGCGTGGCCGCAGGACGACACGTGCGGCTGCAGGCCGAGGCCGGCGGGCGCCCAGGCGGCGCGCCAGGCGCCCGGCACGCGGCCCAGCTCAAGTAGAGGCGCTACCGTTACCTCCTGTTCTCCTTGTCGAGCACGTTGTCCACGTAGTTCCTCCAGCAGGCGGCGTGCAGCGCGTGGCCGCAGGACGACACGTGCGGCTGCAGGCCGAGGCCGGCGGGCGCCCAGGCGGCGCGCCAGGCGCCCGGCACGCGGCCCAGCTCAAGTAGAGGCGCTACCGTTACCTCCTGTTCTCCTTGTCGAGCACGTTGTCCACGTAGTTCCTCCAGCAGGCGGCGTGCAGCGCGTGGCCGCAGGACGACACGTGCGGCTGCAGGCCGAGGCCGGCGGGCGCCCAGGCGGCGCGCCAGGCGCCCGGCACGCGGCCCAGCCCGCCGCGCCGCAGCCGGTTGAGCACGGCCGACTGCTGCGCGAACGCCACCAGCACCAGCGGCTCCGTCTTTATGTCCACGCGACCCTGCCGACAGAACACGCCTTCGCTAGACAACTGATGTTCAAATGAACGACTTTGTCGAAAACCTATTTGACTATTATAACCCTTATCTACACTAATATTATAAACAGGTAAAGTTTGTGAGTGTGCGAGGATGTAGGGAATAATCTCTAGATCTACTGACCCGACTTTGAAAATTCTTTTACTAATAAAAAGTCACGTTATTAGTGAGTGTCAGAGGCTATATAACATCACGCTGCAACCAATATGAACGGAGCATAAATTAAAAATGTTGCGAAAACGGGGAAAGGTAACGCAAAGTTCGCAAACTAGACGATTGCCATCTTGACATTCTTAACCACAATTTTAAGAGTTTTTTTGGCAAAAGTGGCCTAAATATTCATCTACATTTGATAAAAGCTATTATTCTGACATTACAAAAAGACACTTTTCTAATAATCGGTATAAATGCCTTACCTCCTCCTGGCACAGAATGCAAACACGCGACGGCTCGGGTACTCCGCCGCCCCACACGCCCAGCGCCGTACCACAGTACAGCGGACGAAGTTCTTGCTCCTCAGCTGTTACCTATAATTACCAAAAAAATATTATTTGAATGTAATTTAGTTTCGGCTTGTTATTTTGTTTCCTCTCGGAGATATGATTTTTTTCTTAATAAAAATAAATACAGTACTATACAATAACACTTTCTTGGCTCTTGATATCATGCAGAAATGTGGTGTTTTCATATGGAATGACCCTTCAAGGATATGTCTTAATAATAATCCGTAAAATAATCTAGAAGTTACAGAAAAATGTCAATACGACGATTTTCGAATTGTCATAGGTGGCGTTGGCGTTCATATGTACGAACGAATATTCTACTTTATTTTGTCCTGCGCTCCTGTGCACTGTGAAGCAATGGTTGTGTGCGGGAGAGATAGGCGGACGGTCGTGAGTGTGCTGTGTGCGTAGCGCTAAATGAATAATTCGCTCGGCGTAAAAAAATGAATAACACCAGTCCTCAATAATCATGTTATAACACTAATTTTTGTCAGTACTAACCTCAGTGGTAGTTTCTTTAAAAAGCGTAGCGTTGTTGGATATAAAGTTGTTCATCTGAGTCTGCATTTGTGCCATCAACTTGGCTCGACGTTCTGCCGCCAATTTGGCGCGGCGCGTCTTCTCAGCTTCTGTTCATTCATTATAAGCATATTTTACTCTTGAGAAAACAAATCTATAAATATATTATTGAGATTAGTTTAGGTAAAAAGCAACCCGAAAATGTTAGTATTAGTTCATAAAACAACTAAATAAATTTTAAATTCAACTCAAAGTTTTCAGTTTTTTTTATGTTTTATAACACCATGAAATAATAGCCGCCATGTTATTACGTCATACGGCTGTGTAAACTAAAAAGTGTCAACTGTCAATTGATCGGCGTAATTGTCATTCAAAATGTCAGCACATTTGTTTACCCAGCCAACTGACGTCATGACCACAAAGAAATATGGCGTCCACTGCATCCAGCGTTTTCCTCAAATTACGCGGGAAATTTAAAAATGTAAAATTTAAATGCGATATTATGACACTTATCGATTGAAATTTTTATTTTTTTATTTTAGTGGCTATGTACTACGTACTGTTTTCAAAAATAGGTGTAATACCCTATTTTACAATAAACCAGAATAAAAACCCCTAAAATCAAACCTTTGAGTGATTGATAGAGGTGAATGTAATTAATGACAGTAGTCTAAAGTACAATAAGCAAGTTTAAAATTGTAAACCTATACATATGATAAATAATATATACTTAAATACACGGAACAGAAAAAACAACAACAGCAACAAAATTACTATAGGAACCGTTGTCGCCAAACTCATACAAATAAACCGATATTCATTTATTGAACTACAAATAAACAATTCACTTGATTTGTCGTTTAATTTTACTCATAACTAGCATAACTCACAAATCCTATCCTATCTGGAAATAAACCTTTATTCTCTATTCATAGGATTTATTTTGCTTTATCGCAGAAAGTATTTACAACGTTTTGTTATCTTAACTAAATGCGATTGACGAGTAAAATCCGCTACTCGACCATAGATGGTAGTATTCTTAGTGGAAGCAATTATGAATTTATTACTTTAGCCATATGGTTTACAATCGTGTCATAGGTCTATATATATTGCTACTCGACCAGTGCAGAACACATTTAATTTTGAATTACAACTACTACTATTGCTTGTTTAATTCGAAAAAATATATTTTTTTGGGAGTTCAAGGAAGAAAAAGTGTATTTTGGTATTATGCAATATACTCACCAGCGGCTTCGTCCGAGGCAGGTTTTTCTTCCGTGTCTGTCTCCATATTGTCACCCTCGCCTGTGTGCTCATCGTTTTGTCCGAGAAGAGTCCTAAATTATAAATTAGTTAATTTTATAATGCAATATATATAATACTAACTGACCCGCGCAACTTTGTTTCAGTAAATTTCCCCCGTTTTGACAACATTTTTCATTGCCGCTCCGCTCCTATTAGACGTAGCGTGATGTTATATAGCCTTCCTCGATAAAAGGCTATCCAATAGAAAAATATTTTTTCAATTCGGTCCAGTAGTTCCTGAGATTATCGCGTTTAAACAATCAAACTCTTCAGCTTTATAATATAATAATAATAATAATAATATCTTGGGACAACTCACACAACGCTATCTGATCCCAAACTAAGCAGAGCTTGTACTATGGAAACCAGACAACTGATAAACATATTCATATATTTCTAAATACGAGTACATACATATTATAGATAAATAACACCCAGACACAAAATAAACCATCGTGCTCATCACACAAAGTTTTATCCTGGGTGGGAATCGAACCCACGACCTCTTGTGTAGCAGTCGGATACACTCCCACCGCGCCACAGAGGCAGATTAGTATAGAAGAGACACATTGTAAGTAACCAATAAACATTTATAAAAGTGCCGTTATAAAAAATGACCTGAGTGAATAAAAACGTGAAATATCTCATGCGGCGGGTAAGGTCCACTGAAAGCGTGACGACGCTTTGCTAAGCGTAACATTTTTTTTTTAATTTTGGGGGGTAAGGGGAGAATGGATCTAACAACTTTTCCTGCCCAATTGTCAACCTCACCTGCACGCGCCGAATGGCGACAGCGTCCAAATGGGTGCTGTGGTATTCCCTGCTAGACAACAGACGAGGCCCTGGCGACCGAGCAATGGCGGTATAACCATACACCTGATTAGGCAACTGGTCAGAGGAGGCTGTAGCGAGCCTTAGAGCCTAAATAGCTCTTAAAAGTGTGGAGTTAGAAAGGAGATAGGGAAAAATATACACATGAAGGCAAATTTGAAAGAGAAACTACCCCAGGAGGGTACCGCTAACCCCGGAGAATCCCTCTCTGGGCTTGATTCAGCCCTGCATAGCTCGACTAAAACAAGCTCAGACCGCCCCTCGTATTCTGGGGGGGGCACAACTTTGCTTAATAAAAATTCTAATGTTGAATCCCGTGAGGCTACGGAAACCCGGGCCTCGCCTACGAATATACCCATCATAGATGGCAGCACAAATAAAAAACTAATACAGCAGGCATTTCATCCAAGCCTATTCATCAAAACACCGAGATCACCTCCAGTGGGGAATATAAAGAGCACTGACTCGAATAATTCACCTACTAAATCACCAGCGATAAATGATGGTGCCAACAATGTCCGCCCACCTCCCTGGCAAAGAGTTCCTACAGACCGCTATCCTAAAAGGAAGAGACTATCCGACAGCCCGCCGCATACTCAAACACTCGATCAGAGAACTCAAATAGAAATTGATACCTTTAACAGATATAGCGGACTACCAATAGATTTAACCGAGGAACCAACACAAGATCCACCTACCCATGGCAAAAAAAATAACAAACCGCCACCTATTATATTATATGGCATAGAAGACCTATCTAAATTAACAGAATTATTGCATAAAACTATACCTAGTGATAGCTATTCATATAAAATCATAAATAGAAACCAGCTAAGAATAATGTCACAATCAACTGAAATATATAAAGATCTAATAGAACTTGTACGAGCCAATGGCCTCATTGGTCATACCTTCACACAGAAGCAAAATAAATGTTACAGAATTGTAATAAAAAAATTGCATCACACCACCCCTATATCGGCTATAATAGAAGAAATTGAAAAAACAGGAAACAGTGTACGAGGTGAAATTATCTGTGCAATATCCAGAAAAAACAAAAAACCTCTAAACATGTTTTTTGTAAATATAGAACCTAGCCCCAATAACCCTAAAATAAAGAATATTGAATATGTGGAGGGCAAGGTGTTAAGTCCCTCCAACACAAAGGGAGGATCCTCCGACCAGGCGAGGTGATCGTGCCTGGCGGGCCGCGGCCCAACGGTTAACGTTGGGAACTTGTATTTATAGTTAGCAGCTGTGAAAACTTCTATATCGCGATTCAGGATTTATTTTATATTATTATATGTGGGTACCGCCACATCACTCCCCTCCGAGACCGGAGGTTGATTGTCTTGATGAGTCAGCTGTCGTCGCTTTTGTTGAGGAGCGTGCCAGTGCCAGTGTAGAGTAGTTCCAGTGAGTCGGAACTTGATTCCGCTAGTCCCAGTGAGTCGGAACTGAATGCCGCTAGTTCCAGTGAGTCGGGGAACTGAAGTCCGCTGAACCCAGTGAGTCGGGTAGTAGCTGCGGTGTGCGGTGCTGCGGTGCTGCGTAGTGGCTGGCTGCTGCGTAGACGGGAGAGATGTGCTCTGCTTACGAGTACCGTAGGTGCAGTGTGCTGTGCCTAGACGCTGGAGAGGCCGTAGGGATGACCAGGCTAAAGCGTTCGCTGCAGGCGTGTGGTATCCCAGTAGAGGCCGGATGCTGGCTGGCTGTGACTTGATTACCGCTCATATCTGTGGGAGTGACGGCGAGTGTGGCGATGACCATGCTGCTGCTGCTGGTGATGAAGGCTGCTTCCAATCACGTCGGGGTCACCACTGTGGAGGGCAAGGTGTTAAGTCCCTCCAACACAAAGGGAGGATCCTCCGACCAGGCGAGGTGATCGTGCCTGGCGGGCCGCGGCCCAACGGTTAACGTTGGGAACTTGTATTTATAGTTAGCAGCTGTGAAAACTTCTATATCGCGATTCAGGATTTATTTTATATTATTATATGTGGGTACCGCCACAAATACATATTTCACACAAGAGTTACTATCGAAGACCCAAGGAAATCAAATGAAATTCCTCAGTGTACTAGGTGCCAACAATATGGGCACACCAAGAATAATTGTATGCGCCCATACAGATGTGTCAAATGTGCAAAAGGACATAAAACCACAGATTGCCCCAAAAAAGATAAAAGCACGCCAGCTACCTGCACCCTTTGCCATGGCGACCATCCAGCCAATTACAAAGGCTGCCAAGTATTTAAAGAAATCAGAGCACGAAAAATGGTACAGGCAGGAAACAAAAAAGGCCCACTAGAACAGAAGAAGTCCACTAATATTTATACACCTCCACCTCTAATAGACGATTTTCCTCCGCTAAAACCTAGCAGTTACACCCGACAACCACCCTCAAAAAACCAGTTAAGTAACACTGAAAATATGTCCTACACCGCAAACATTGACTACCGGAATAGAAAAATAGAGAATACACAATCTCAGTCAACAAGCTCTCTAGAGCAAATTATAATAAAACAATCAGAGAAGATAGACATCCTCATACAGCAAATAGGGACCCTAATGGGTCTTCTAACGACGCTAATAGCCAAGCAGACAAAATGAAATTCTTGCGCATTGCCACATGGAATATAAATGGCTTATCCCCGAATAAGCAAGAAGTTGAGCTATTCATAAACCACAACAAAATAGACATTTTATTCATATCTGAAACACATTTGACTGACCAAAGAGTGATCAAAATGAAAGGATATAATATATATGTACTATGCTAATCACCCAGATGGAACATCGCACGCTGGAGCCGCTGTGATAGTCAAGGAAAACATCAGACACCACATGTTACCAAACTTCATACATACACACATACAGGCCGCTATAATATCAATAGATGATTGGCAGGGATCATTAAATGTGGCTGCAGTATACTGTCCCCCTCGACATCGAATAAATGAACAAATGTTCAATGACTTTTTCCACACACTTGGTGGCAGATATATTACAGGGGGAGACTGGAACTCCAAAAACATATGCTGGGGCTCCCGGCTGACGACAACAAGGGGCCGAGAACTAAAAAAGGCAATTGATAGTAATAACCTGAACGTAATTTCAACAGGGGAACCAACTTATTGGCCATCGGACCATAATAAAATCCCGGATCTTATCGATTTCTTCATCACCAAAGGGATGTCAGGACTCTATACAAAGGTGGAATCATGTCTTGATGGCTCCTCAGACCACACACCTGTGATATGCACGTTAAGCTCCACAGTCATAAGGAAAGAACCACGTGAAACCCTATATAATCATAAAACTGACTGGGAGGCCTTTCGAGATTATTTAGAAGAAAATGTTAATTTATGCATACCCCTCAAAACGGAAGTTGACATAGAAGACACTGCATGGAACATCTTAGTACAAAAAGCAGCCTGGCTTGCAACTCCGCATTTAGAACTAATACCAAAAAATCAAGACGTCACCTTAGAAATACAAGAGCTGATAGCTTATAAGAGAAGACTAAGACGCCAGTGGCACACCAGCAGGAATCGCCAAGACAAAAAAGCACTCAACCAGGCACAAAAAGATTTAAAAGAAAAGCTCAGAGAAAATGAAAATAGAACCTTGCAACATAAATTAAAGTCTCTGTCTCCGTACAAAGCGGAAGATTATTCCCTTTGGAAAATGACTAAATTATTAAAAAAGGCAAAAGAACAGATTACTCCACTAAGACAAACTGATGGCAACTGGTCACGAAAACCTCACGACAAAGCTGAGTTATTTGCTAACTTTCTCAAAGACGTATTTAAACCCAACGAACCTGACACTGTCCATGAAGAGGGGAAAGTTGATGAAATACTGAACAGTGACCATCAAATGTCTCTGCCACTAAGACCGTTAACACCGAAAGAAGTCAAAAAAACAATTACTCACTAAAAGCAAAAAAAGGCACCAGGGTTTGGTCTCATAACAGCAGAAGTCCTTAAACAACTGCCAAAAAAAGGCATAGTTCTGCTGACAGTTCTCTTCAATGGAATATTGAGACTACAATATTTTCCAAAGTTGTGGAAAGTATCCACTATAAATATGGTGGTCAAACCAGGGAAGCCTCCTACCGAAGTTACATCGTACAGGCCCATAAATCTTCTCCCTCTACTATCAAAAGTTCTCGAGAAATTGATACTGAGACGCCTTCTTCCAGTGCTAGAAGAGCAAAATCTAATACCAGATCACCAATTCGGGTTCCGTGCACATCACGGATCGACAGAACAGATACACCGAGTAGCTCATACAATACGGCAAGCGCTGGAGAGGAAAGAATACTGCTCAGCCGTATTTCTCGACATACAACAGGCGTTTGATCGTGTGTGGCACAAGGGACTCCTATATAAGCTAAAGCTACACCTGCCACATACTGTGTACATGCTTCTGAGGTCTTACCTACAAAACCGAGTATTTCAGGTTAAATGTGAGGATTCTCTCTCATCCATCTATCAAATAGAATCAGGAGTGCCTCAGGGTTCGGTGCTGGGCCCTGTCCTGTATACTGTATATACCGCGGACCTACCCATCTCAGAAGAAGTGGTGACTGCAACCTACGCAGATGACACTGCAGTCCTATCTTGTAATAAAGATCCAAACATTGCGTCCACAAAACTGCAAGAAAGCCTGGACAAAATTGGATTATGGCTGAAGAAGTGGAGAATTCGAGCAAGCCCAGCAAAATCGGTCCACATAACATTTACGCTTAGGAGAGGGGATTGCTCACCTGTGACACTTAACGGATTGGTCTTACCACAACACACATCAGTGAAATACTTGGGTATACACCTCGACAGGAGACTAGATAAAGGCCAAAAAGGAACAAGCGAATAAAAAGCTTAGAGACATGTACTGGCTACTAGGCAGACAATCTACACTAAGTCTTGAAAACAAAGTACTTGTATACAAATATGTCATACAACCCGTATGGACCTACGGTATACAATTCTGGGGATCAGCGAGTCATTCAAATGTAGAAATCCTCCAGCGCTACCAGAATAAAGTACTGAAGATCTTGAGCAATGCGCCATGGTTCATACGGAACACAGAAGTACACAAGTATCTGGAAATTCCTACAGTCAAGGAGGAAATAGAAAGGTCTTCTATAGCCTATAAACAAAGACTTGAACGACACAAAAATCATTTGGCCACAAAACTCATGAGTACACATGACTGTATATTCCGGCTGAAAAGAACTCGGCTAGCCACCATTTAAAACAAAAGAAGTTTTAAAACAATAAAGTAGAGGTGACACATCAGAGGATGTGCACTCTCAAAACCTTCAAAACGCAATATAAAATCTGATTAAAGCTATGCGGCTGATTGCAGATAGAAAAAGGAAAAAAAAAAAAAAAAAAAAAAAAAATTTTGGGCAAAGGAATTTCAGTTTAGTACATGTGAATACAAGCCAACAGCCGTCGGTCCCAACGTCACTCGTCGAACGTATGGATCTAGAAACGTTGGGACGAGCGTTATTCTAGATCAGCCATACTCAACCTTATTTTTATAGGGGCCGCAAATACGAGTTCCTCTCATGGTATGGCAGGCCGCAAAAGTTATCCCCCCCCCCGATCTACATACTTAAACGGTATTCGGCGAAGTAAAATGCACATCAACATCGACTACCTTTGTGGCGCGGTGGGCCTGTAGCCGACTGCTACGCAAGAGGTCGTGGGTTCGATCCACACCCAGGATAAAACTTTGTGTGATGAGAACGATGGTTTATACTACGTCTGGGTGTTATTTTTCTATAATATATATGTATTTAGAAATATGTAAGCATGTTTATCAGTTGTCTGGTTTCCATAGTACAAGCTCTGCTTAGCTTGGGATCAGAAAGCGTTGTATGAGTTGTCCCAATATATTATTATTTAAAGTCAAAAAAGTAACATGCATTTTCTTTTTAATTTGGGAAAGATATTCTAGTTACACATCTTGCGACTACAAGCCAACAGCCGTCATCTTGTGCTTGTAATTTTTTTTAATTCGGCAAAGGTATCAAGTTATACATCCTGTGAACACAATCCTGCAGTCGGTAGCGCAGACGTATTTTTGTTTATTTCGTATATTATGCTTTTTGGTTTTATTGTGCTAGGTGTGGATAAGTCATGTACATAATATATTTCAATACAATGTGACTTACTTCATCTTGGCGAGCACCCATCTGGCGAGATGCCTGTGCGCATCGACCCTGGGACTGGCGGCCAGCTTCTGTAATAAAGTGAGCAGTCCGCCGCGGGCCGCGCTTTCAGCGAAGGCCAGGAACTCGTAGTGGCCGCTCTCCTCGTCGCGGAGTGCATAGCCCATTAGATGTAGGGCCTGGAAGCAAAAAATCCCAAATGAATACAAAGCCAAACGGGCGGTCTCAGATCTTATCATTGACTTATAGACCAGGACTGCGCCATTTCCTTCAATTAAAAAGTATTGACTGCAAAGCGTGAAAGAGAGAAAAAACTAGTGCGGCCTTTGACAGGTATTGTTCACCAAGTAGCGTTGTCTCTTTCTAAAGATTGGTCAATTTTGTGAGGTTATGGCAAAGTCCTGGTCTCTACGTCAATGGTCTTATGCTCGTTATTTTTTTAATTCGCCAATGGTATCACAAGTATACAGCCTGTGAAGTGTGAATACAAGCCATTAGGCGGTCTCAGGTCTCATAATTGACGTATAGACCTGGACTGTGCCATAATCTCACAAAATTTACCACTCTCTAGAAAGAGAAAACGCTACTTCGTGTTGTCAAAGAGACAGCGTCGTACGAGTGAAAGGGAGAAAAACTCTCTTTCACGCTTGCAGTCAATATCAACTCTTCAATTGAAAGGGATGATGGTGGTTATACAGCCTGTGTTTTTGTGAAAAAGCTCTTCAGCCTCAAAGTCCAGGGGTATTTCTCCTTTTTGACATTTAGTTATTATAATTTATTTTGATGTCTGTAATGAAAACGGCATAAGAATCGTACATTAATAAAATCGATACAAAAGGCGTCGTTCGACATGTGAGCAGTACCTTGTGCACTTGCGTCTCGGAGAAGGAGCGCGCGCGCAGGTCGAGCGCGCGCTCGAGCACGGCGCGCAGCACGTGCAGCGCCGCGTCGCTCTGCAGCAGGTTGGCCAGCAGCCGGAACGGCGCCGACAGCTTGGGCAGGCCGGGCGGCGGGCAGCACTCCGGGTGCCCTGCGGTCGTAGTGTCGAGCCCGTTTAGTACCGTATTCCAAATTATATCACAAGGTAATACTTCTAAATTCTAGTGTACCCTTAAAAACGCAACATCGCAGTATTCCCCTAACGCACAGAGTTACAGTAGACCTCGACGTGCAACCTTATAGTAGTCCCCGACGCGCGACATGAAGTAGTCCTCGACGTGCGACTTGCGGTAGTCCCCGATTCGCGATCTTATAGTAGTCCTCGACATGCGACTTCTTAGATATGCTTACCTCACACTAGTATATTCATACGTCTACGTGTCACCGCCATACAGGAGTCGCAGGTGTAGCCTAAGGGCTCAGTTAAATGAGGCGAAAAAATCTGCCGCGCGGTGGTTGCGTGCCAGCCACTTACTTGCGATCATTCACAAGCAAATTTAACTCTTATTGACTAGGCCATAAAATTCAAATTCTTCGCTATAACCTGAATGCGCGGCGGCCGCGCGACAACTGACTGACTGATCAATCAACACAAACAGTTCAAACGACTAAATGGATTAGGCTAAATTTGGCACGCAGATAGTTATTATGATGTGGGCATCCGCTAAAAAAGGATTTTTCAACAATTTAACCCCAAAGTAGTAAATAATTAAAAACCACACAAGTGCAAGTCGGACTCGCCCACGAGCTTTCTTACAAATTATAAATATATAGTTCAGGAATCGATAGATCAGGCGGATACTATGTATGTATAGGAACACCCTTTAATATTCCTTAATTCGTGCTGTAAGACCTTGCTTTTCGTCCAATTTCCTGATTTTAGAAAACGGGAACTATCGTGTAGGGTACTTAATACTAGCCCAAAACCTATAGGGTACTTTCGCTTGACCTAGAATTGTCAATTGTTTTGGTCAAAAGCAAGGTCTAACAGCACAAAAAAAAAGAAAAATTCCGAAAAATAAAAAAGTTGAAAATGAAGGTAAATTTTGGTACTTACAAGTTTTCGCGAAAATCTAAATTTGCCTATATATTTTTATCGTGGACTCAGGACAGTCTGGACCTTGATTTTTATACACCTAATAGGGACTATAGACCACAGTATCTGGTATAAATATGGAATAGCCAATTTGCTAGGTCCACCTGTTCCTGAGAGTGATCTTAAAAGGGTTCTTTTTTTTACCCGAACGGAACGGAACGGTTTTTAACCAGTGAAAAATACAAAAACTGGTGAAAAATTAAAACACTCATCACTCACCAGCGGCCTTTCTCCTAGTCCTCTGCTCCTCTTCACTCCTAGACAGCTCCTCCCTAGTATAATGATAGAAGAAGGTATCGTATTCATCGTAGAGATGCGGCTTCAGTTTGTACACGCCGCGGTTGTTCCCGCCCGTAGGCTTCGTGAAGTCTGCTACTTCGTGGATTACGGCTTCCAGGCCGGTCTCGTGGAGTTGGTCTTCTGGGAGGGATCTGTAGGACAATGTAAATGTTTTGTTTAGTTAGAAGACTATCTTATTTTTACTTACGTATATCTAGAGGTGAATGCATAGCGACGCATCGGGATACAACGTGGACATGGGGCGAACGACTACGGACGAGTACCTCTGTTATACGCGTAACTATTATTAAAATATATATATTACGGGTCTTAATCGCGTGAATAATTTAAGGTAAAATACCAACGGCCGTGGTCAGTCTTCCCGTGACCACGGCCGTTGCAATACGGTCGAAACGTCGGGCAATAAACAAGGTATTTTACCTTAAATTATTCACGCGATTAAGACCCGTAATATATATATTTTAATAATGTGTACAAATCGCGAAAGTTTATCAACATTTATACGCGTAACTGTTTGTTTGTCCTGTTCATACCCGTGTCTCTAACTGCCTCAATAAGCAAGCGAATGACTTGCTAATTTATCGAACTAAACATATCCATCGTTTCTTAGTTGTATGTGTTCTGAAGGTACCTTTTTATAGTAAGACATTTTAAACAAAATTGTATAACGATCAAAATATTAATCAACAACAAGCTTGAAGGAAATAAAACGGACACTTAAGATTTAAATTAGAGATTTAAAGCAGTATAGTTGCAGTTAAGTTTCGACTAAAACGTCTGTTTTTGTATTCGCTTGCGTCAAGTATGGGTCTCGAGATGGTGCGCAAGCGTTTTTGAGATCGATCCCAAAGTTACAAGAATACGAAAATGGCCGTTTTAATCGAAACTTAACTGCAATTGTACTGCTTTAAATACGTGAATTGACCTCCTGGACTTAAGAACCAACTTAACTAAAAGCACAGGAGAATAATTTGTAAACAAATCATATAAGGCTGGCTTACCGATTAAGTTCAGAATGCGGCATTGGCTTGACACAGAGCATCTGTATGATTTCCTTCATCGTCCTGTCTTCATTGGTCACCTCTCCAACACCCGGCACGTATCGGGAACCGACAACTAAACACAAATATTGTAATTTATGAACAGTTTTTTTTTAATATTATCACTAGTTAAGTAGATGTGGTAACAACAAATCGCACAATAATCACTAAAATGGAAATACCTGTTCTTCTTATTTGTGAATTGATGTCAATCCAGCAATTTTCTGCCGGGGTCTAATAATTATTGTACATTTTATCTGCATGCTCCTACTATGTTGTACCCATTGAGGTTATATCCAAACTCATGTATTTAAATAAAATATAGAAATTACTTTAATATTCGGCATGCGACATCATAATTTGTTATAAAATGCTCTCTGTACCGAAACAATAACAAAAGCCGTGATAGTTCTTTAACTACCGGCTAGATGGCGCATGCGAGGGCCCAACTCGCGAGCACAAAAGGATAGAAAAATTTGAGGTTTAGTAACATAGTCCAGATAGGTGGTTTGATTCCGGCCCCGATTTGGCTACGGAAGTCTCGGGTTCGATTTCTGGGCCTGGACTTAAAATTTTTCTATCTTTCAAAAATGCAATTATTGTACTCATGTATTTATTTCAATATATTTTTATTCCTTGTTTTTGCATCAGTCTTATAATATGGTGTATAATTTAATGCTGGCAGCACCTTACTTACATATACAGTTTATAAATAAAGAAACATAGTACACATTGGCAATTTGAAAAGAGTGGCTGCGAGTTTCTATTGCCCCATTCTTTTCTCCGGTTTTACCTATTGTTTGCGAACAGGCATTACAAGTACATGAAGAATCGACTTTTAACAAGTGTAATATTCTGCTTTTGCTTTTAATAATTATAAAGATTTTTTATAATTATTATTATAAAATTTGATTTTATCTCTTAGTTATATTTACAGACGCTAACGACCCCTCGGCAGCTAGACAAGATGGCCTAAAGAGGGTTGCTGGGACGATTTAGATGCGAAAGCAGAAGAATAGAGATTTAGAGAATAGAGATTGCCGACATTTTCACATCTCACCTGATCACGTTTATGCACAAAACAAAGAATCTGTGAATAGAACTTACTAGTGATGAGTAATCCAAGGAACTCTTCAACCATACTGATGGTATGCCTCAAGGTATCATCCTCAATGCTTCGCTGTTCGAAGTCGGCGGCCGCCCAGTCCAACAGGTTAAACTTGTTTAGTACGTGGATTATAAACTCGTTGCTTTCTATCAGAGACGCGCCCACCTGGTCAATTGTATAGGTATTTTATAAAACTTTGTAGTTACAAGTATTTGAGTCCTCCAATGTGTTTTTTTCTGGGAGCGGAATCAATCCCCTCTCTAAATAAAGTCCCTAACACTGATTAGAGCTGTATAATGTTCTGCATAATTACCTTTTTTGACTAAATTTTTTTATAAAATACCTATACAAAAAGTTAATAGTGTCAAGTCAAACCCATATCTTTTTAAGAAACGTCAAAACGATGCGCCTCATACAAATTTATATGAAATACAAAACAATGACGTCATTCTTTTGTTAGTCAAATCATGTAGTTTCAATGTTTATAAATTCATGACAACGTAAAATTGTAAAGAAACGAAACATTTTTTTTCAGAGTATTTTTGCAAATGCTATTTCCTGTATAGTGTAAAATAATGTATTGCTATTGTAGTCATCTACCCAATTATACAGACTTTATACAGCTCTTATCAGTGTTAGGGACCAATTTAGGTAGGGGATGTACTCCGCTGAGGGCCGCTTTATTTTACCAAGAAAAAACACATAGGACTTAAATACTTGAATATTCTCCTGGTCCTCCACTGACACTAATATCGTATAATCATTGTTTAAAGACTTTAGAAGTGCTTTTCTAGATAAATCTTTAATTTCTTTAAATTACAGATTTCTTTTAATTTTTTCTAGTAGACGTCCTCTTAAACAGCCCATTACGCATGTAACTCATTATTCAGATTAGGTTTGTTATTTACTCCGTCTTTCAATAATGTCTCTTGGAGCCCTCTGTTGTTCTCTCTCTCTTATCTCACAATACCTGTAACATAACGACGTCCCTGTCCAACATCTCTGCGCGGCACTTGACGTTCTGGTAGAAGTAGAGCTGGTTGATGAGCGCGAACCCGTTGCGTCGCCACATGCCCGCGTGCACCTGACCTATCATCGCCATCGTTTGTAGCACAGGCTCTGTGGGCAATGGGGTTTAAGGTATTATATCCTGACATTTAAGTAGTTAGTGTATATCATGAAGGAATAGGGTAGTTGACTCGAAAATGTATTTAGAAATCTCTGTAGGAAGAAAGGAATAACACATACGACGCGTCAAAAGTTGCTATCGTCAAATCATTTACACTTAGACTTACAGCTTAAAAGGCTTACAGACTAATTACAAAATATAGTTACACATTTACATTTAAAACATGCTAAATTACGAACGAACAATAACTATAAAAGAATTTTAAGACCCACTGTTGCCTAATTGGTACGAATAAAAATAAATAATAGTCAACTACACATTTCGTAAAGATATAAATTACGTATTGGGAACGCTTTGGATTACTGTTATTGATTCGACTACTGCATCGACTGTTCAATCTTATTATTCGGTCCGCGACTTCGCCCACGTGCGACTCCTATTTTACCCCCTTAGAGGATGAATTTCTAGAAACACTGATACAGTTGTTTTATTATTTTAAACCAAAAAGCCAAATACGAAATTTCACAGATCTAACATAAAAACTGACGAAGTTTAATAAAAAAACTTGCAACCCCTATACTACCCCATAGGGGTTGATTTTTAAAAAACGCTGAAGTCTATGTTTTGTTATTGTAAACAAAAAAAGTCAAACCCGAAATTTCACAAATCTAACTTTAAAACTGTAATTTGATAATAAACACGAAAAAATATGTGAAATGGCGCGAAATAGAAAGAATTTTTAAAAATAATAAACGAGTTCCAAATTCAAAGTAATTAGGAAGTTAAAAAAAGAAAAGTTTTTATATAACAGTATTTATGACCGGACTAGTTAGATTTAAATGTACAGTGTAAATATTGTCACCGATGAGTTCCTCAGGCGTAGGTTTGGGCTTGTCCTGTCGGTCGAACTCCCTGGAGTGGTAGGACAGGTTGTGCTGGTGCAGCAGCAGGTGCAGGCCCGCGATGTAGCGCGACAGCGGCCGGTGGATGGACACCGGCTCGCTGGACACGTCGTACGGGATCACGGATGCGCTTTGGTTGCCTAGCTCTGGGGACCAAATATACACGTTTTAATTCATTTGTCTTCAAAAACACAATAGTCTGAAATACATACGAGATATCACACTTTGTACATTCTCTAACTATTATTTTTGTGCTAACATTTGACAAATGTTGTCAAACTTTAAAAAATTTTTATATATAATAGCTGACCCGAACTACGTCTGCGTAAAATTTCCCCTTTTTGCAACATTTTTAATTGTTGCTCCGCCTCTATTGGTCGTAGCGTGATGTTATAAAGCCTTCAGCCATCCTCGAAAAATGAGCTATCCAAAAGTGTTTTTTTTTTTATTTGGACTAGTAGTCTCTATATAATGAGATTATCGCGTTCTCAAAAACAAGCAAACTCTTCGGCTTTATAATATTACTATAGATGTATAGATGGGAGTGTACCATTTAAATAGAGTGGAAGAAAATATGAAAGATACAAGAAAATTCTTTGATTTTTACATTTTGTTATCTAAAACAGCATAGAACAGGTAACTCCATTTTCTATTATATAAATTATACTTTCACATAAAGCACGTCGGCCGGCTCACAGGTGCGTTAATCGTAATCTCAGTTGAGATTTGACCAAGATCTGTGTATAGCGAGTTTATGTGTGCATGGACCAGGGTTATAGGGTTCCGACTACTTCCGACCTTCTGTACTATTTATTTTGTGGCTGTAGAGCACAATGTTAAGTCCAACACAAGGGAAAATTCCACAGTGAGAGCTCCAATATCCCGATTCGGGATTTGACGCGAGCTGTTGCCATAGTGGTGAGTAATTGGTTCGTCTTAGGCCCTAATACCACAATGAATTAAAGAATTTTAAACTTTATATGATAAAAAAACAGACGCGCGACGTTACGCGACCTCTTTGAGTTTTTCAAGCGATTACTAATCTTTTTCTCATGTAAATAAAGTTTAAAATAGTTTGACACCTAAAAGTGCGCTTCCTGTTCTTATCTTATAGGCTCTAGCGGCTACGCGCGACCACGAGCGCACGAGCAGCTACGGCTTGCTCTTGCAGCCGCTCGTAGCCGTTGCCATTCCGGTATAAATTGAACCTTATTGCGTACCGCCACAGGTATATATCATCCCTCACCTCTAACGACCTTGGCGGGTGGCGTGTAAGTATCGCTGTGCTTCCTCAGCGCCATGCGGTACACGGCGGCCGCCAGCGGCCTCTCCGCGGCACACCACTCCAGCGACAGCGTGATGCTGTGTGCCAACTTCACGTGCAGGTTGAACGCTGACTCCCATTCGGGCTCGTACTCCATGTGCTGACCGACCTGGGGAACAATATTTATGGTGTACTCTATTCCAATTATGAATTACACACAGACAGCTTGAAGCAGCCATTATCGACTGCTTTCAGCTGCGTCTGCATAGCAAACTACAGTCTTCTAGGCGCGACTGCTAAAACGAGGATTGTCGTATTGTCAGTTATGGTGTTTGTAATGTAATATATGTAGGAACGAATATTCGACTTTATTTTGTCCCGTGCTCCTGCGCACTGTGAAATAATGGTTGTGTTCGTGAGAGCGAGGCGGGCGGCCGTATCGCGCCATGCGTAGCGCGACAATTAATTATATTTTCGGAAGCGCTCGGCGTAATGCCTCCATAAAATTGTGCACATAAAGCTAGTCCAACAACAAAACAAAAATACCAATTACCTGTCTAACAACAGAATCCATCCCCTGCATCATGACGAGCAAGTTGAGCATCAGAGATAGCCCATGCATGAACCCTTTGCGTAAGTCGTCGTCGAAGGTCGCCGGAACTGAGCTCAGTAAGTACTTCACGTCGTATAGGATGAACTGAGCGCGCTTGAATGCTATGGGCACGTGGTTGCGGTCGAATTCTAGACGACCCTGAAAAAAAAACATCATATAAATATATATTTTCGGACATCTCACACACGGCCCAGCGGGCTAATTTACGTATTTCAAGTAGTGCAGTTGCAGTTAAGTTTCGATTAAAAATGAGATTGACACAGAGCCAGCAACATCAATTCAATACATTCGTTCCTTAAAATGGTGTAAGGGTTCGGACTTCTTATGCTTATCCAAAAATTAATTAGACTTAGTTAGGTTATAATTTATGAATTTCGTTTTAAAGAAAGAGAGGAACTGCTGATCACATAAAGATTTTCCTGGGCGGGAATCAAACCCACGATCGAAGAGATCAGGCTTAGTAGGCAAGAGTCACTAACCACAAAGACAGGTGCGTTTTTAGGATTTGTATTTTAATTGTTTTGCTTACCACTAAAATGGCAAGCGCAAACATAAATACATAACCAAAGCATATGAATAATAAAATTAAAGATCGATTTATTTGGAAAAATATAAATGACTAGCTGACCCGCGCAACTTCGTATGCGTGAATTTTCCCCGTTTTTGCAACATTATTAATTGCTGCTCCGCACCTATTGGTCGTAGCGTGATGTTATATACACTATAGCCTCGATAAATGGGCTATCCAACAAGTAAACATTTTTTCAATTCCGACCAGTAGTTCCTGAGAATATCGCGTTCAAAGAATAACAAACTATTCAGCTTTATAATACATATCAACCCATATGATGGCCCACTGCTGGGCACGGGTCTTCCCAGTAGAACCTACTAGTATGTAGATCCTGGGGGTAATTGCCATAATCACCACGCTTGGCGAGCGGGTTGGTGATCGCAGTAAGGCTTTAAGTACGCAGAGGACGCTGCTGCCCGTCCTCCGGTGTGAAATCCCTTAGTCGCCTTGACGACACCCACGGAAAGAGATGGGGTGGTACTATTCTTAAGCCGGCACCACACGGCAAAGCTTTATAATATTAGTATAGATATTCTTGAGTACAAAAGTCACTCACATTATTACACCGTCGGTTACACTCGCTGACGAAGGTATTCATAACGACGAACAGCGCGTCATGCTTGGCAATGAGATGATGCGCCAACGTCGGAGTAGTGTATAGCTGAACGGAGAGAGATGATATCGAGAACGAGTGGTCGTGGTCATCTCGTATGAAGTCTTTGAGGATGGAACCTGAAATAAATATAGTAGAATTGAATAAGGACTTTAATGACTTCGACAAAAGATATGGTTTTGTTTGGTCTAGCTCATGGATAACTATAGAATGTCATAATTCAAAAGTCAGACCTCAAGATCTTTGGTTAGAAATTTCTGCATAAAAAAAAGACCAGAAGTAACAACTTAAAAGAATATCTACTATTTTTAATTTAAGTAAAAGACTTACAGGAAATAACATTTTCTTCATCTCTAATAATTATAAAATTCAATTAATAGGAAATATGCTTTTAGTTCCTATACAATGGCTAACATCCACATACCATTGCAAAAAAATATGCTGCGCCAAAAAACTACTCCTATTAGGAATACGAAACATTAAAATTACAAACTGATAAAGGCATTTTCAAAAGCACGCTATCTTGGCGCGTATAAAGTCATGGACTGTGACGTCACGGCAATCGCGACGAGGCAGAGCATGTCATAACATAATATGAACTGTTACGTCATAATTTGATCTGACCAATAGCATTCGTTAAGGTATATATACCTTGAATATCTCACTCAATTTTTGACCTTTTTAATCATTATTTTCATAATTTTAGATACATTTGATTAAAATATATTGATGTTGACATAATTCTAAAAGTATGTATTCATTATTGTTCATTCAATTGGGTATTCCCGGCCAGAGTTACAGCTTTCCATTTTAGATACATTTGATTTTTTTAGGTAATGTATTTATCTATTAGGTTTAAAAATCTTACCATAATTCTTAGTAAACAAAATAGCCATGCTCCTTTTCGTCGTATAATCCATGAGCGTAGTCGCAATAAGTAGTCGATGCCACGCTGTGCGGGCGGCCTTCCACATGCGCGAGTCGTTCTGCATGACCCCGCACGCGACCCCGCCGCCCCCCACCAGCGATGACCCCGCACCCCACGCCTCCTCGCCCAGAGCCACCTGACTCACGGCCAGGCGGAGACTTGGCTCTTGACTCACGAAGTTTTGTAGCCTGGAGTTATGTTATTAGGAAATCGAAGTATAACTACCTAGTCTGGCCATAAATACTGTTACAATTAAAAATAAGAAAGATATTACATTTGAATTTGGAATCTGTCATTTTTATACGATTGTTCATTGTATTTTCTAATTTTGGCGCCAATACATTGTACAATATTTTGCTATATTAAAATGGAGTGGGGTGATAAAGAAAACCGAATCGCTGTGATTGCATTACACAAAGTTGGTATGGAGCCGAATGTAATTTTTAAAACTCTCCATACGCTTGGTATTAGTCAAATGTTTGTGTACCGGGCTATTAATAGGTACAATGAGACCTTCTCTGTTTGTGACAGAAAAAGATCTGGCCGTCCACGTAGTGTTCGTACGAAAATGGTGGTCAAAGCAGTAAGGGAAAGAATTCGAAGAAATCCTGTCCGAAAGCAAAAGATTTTATCTCGGGAGATGAAGATAGCACCCAGAACCATGTCACGCATTTTAAAAGATGACTTAGGACTTGCAGCCTATAAGAGATGCACTGGTCATTTTTTAACTGATAATTTAAAAAAGAATAGGGTGGTAAAATCGAAGCAACTACTGAAGCGGTACGCAAAGGGAGGTCACAGAAAAATTTTGTTTACGGATGAGAAAATCTTTACAGTTGAGCAACATTTTAACAAACAAAATGACCGTATTTATGCTCAAAGCTCTAAGGAAGCTTCCCAATTAGTCGACAGAGTGCAACGTGGGCATTATCCGACTTCAGTGATGGTTTGGTGGGGTGTTAGCTATGAAGGAGTGACTGAGCCATATTTTTGTGAAAAAGGTATCAAAACATCGGCACAAGTGTATCAAGATACCATTCTTGAGAAGGTAGTTAAACCCCTTAACAACACCATGTTCAATAACCAAGTATGGTCCTTCCAACAAGACTCAGCGCCGGGTCATAAAGCTCGGTCCACGCAGTCTTGGTTGGAAGTGAACGTTTCGGACTTCATCAGAGCTGAAGACTGGCCGTCGTCTAGTCCCGATCTTAATCCGCTGGATTATGATTTATGGTCAGTTTTAGAGAGTATGGCTTGCTCTAAACGCCATGATAATTTGGAGTCCCTAAAACAATCCATACGATTGGCAGTGAAGAATTTTCCCATGGAAAGAGTGCGTGCTTCTATTGATAACTGGCCTCAACGTTTAAAGGACTGTGTTGCAGCCAATGGAGACCACTTCGAATAAGCTTTTTATATTTTGAATTGTTTTTTATTTATGTATTAAACTAACACACTGTAAAAGTAATAAATATTATTTGCAATAAAAAAAAATGTTTTTTCTTCGTAACAATATTTATGGCTAGACTAGGTAAATGAGTTCAAGAAACATTTTATAGTTACTTTGAATTAGTGTAATAGAGTAATAATTGTCATTCTAAACGAACAATGAAATTAATTTAGATATAATTTAGTATAGCATGAAAAGAGAACGAGACGAATAGTACAACAGGCTGCGGTACGAATTGTGGTCAGATCGGTACAAAAAATTGTATGTTTGGTGACTGAAATTTAACGGGTAATACCCTTTTTTTGTTCCTTCTTACGTCTTATTGTTTCTTTTTTTGTAGCAATATTCTACTAATACCCTTTTCAAAGGCGAGTTTTTCAAAACAGCCCCGAATCCAAGGAGGGGCGTTCAGCAAGGGCAATTGCCCCCCCACCCCCCGACTCGTGAATTTTCAAGTGTTCGCCATACATTTGGTCCGCGTTGACGGGCAAAACTACTCACACTTGACCGGTGTTGGGTCAATATGCCCCTATCCTGGATCCGCGCCTGCTTCAAGAGAGGAGTGAATACGTTTTTAAAGGGTTAGCATCGCGCCCGTGACATCTATAATGTTGCAGGCGTCCATATGCTACGGTAACCGCTTACCATCAAGCGTTCCGTATACATGTTTGCCACTATTGTGGATTTAAAAAATACCAGGATAACTTCAATTAAAGGTACTAAATATGTGTAAAATCTCGAAATTGTAATAGTAAAAACGAACTCACCAATGCAGCAGCTTCATCGCGAAGGTCTGATGCGCGATGACGTGCGCGTGCATGACGAGCACCTTGAGGCTCGGCCCGTGGCGGGACGTGAACCTTTCGAACATCGCCGTGCAGCTGAGCCAACAGTCACCCCAACGTCACCCCACACCGACACCAGCGGTAGCGGGCACGTGTTCACAACGCATTTGTACTTTACGCAGGGTCACTTGTATGTACAGGTTGTACAGTGGCGTTGCTAGGGGTTGACGGTGGGGGGCAAGCGCTGGTTCATCAATTTGATCGATGGGTTTGGGGAAGTCAATTTGTGTGTAATTTTAAACTTCACATATATTTTAAAACAAACTGTTTAATTTAAAGAAATAGTTATCCATTTATTAGGTACTATGTACTTAGTGCATAGGTTACAGTGCAAAATTGGACAAGAAGTGTCTCATTAATAATTAAGAGGGTCGCTCTATTGCCACCCTCCTGTATCCGCGTCTGATGAGGGGTCATAAAAGCCCCAAGCCAGCTTTGTATTTAATTGGCATCGATAGAATGGGCAACACATGAGGGGCTAGCGAAACGTCTTTTTGTAGTATATTTTATAGACATTTCTAGCCATTTACCTTATTTATGCAATAATTGTACTAAAAAGAATAAAATGAAGTGGGGCTGAACTTATTTTTTTCCTTCTAAAACCATTTCGTTTTTATTATGTGACTGTTAGAGCTCAATTTATGAATCAGCGCTTGAAAAACCTTTAAAAATTAAAGGTCACTTTTTGAAACGTTAATTGACTCGCTCTCCTAGCGACACCACTGCTTATGTAGGTATTATTTAGTTCGTATTAATTGTTAGGCAAAGCTTTGCTTGTATCCGTCGAGATTAGGCCACAGACCAATTATTAAAATAAACTATCTACATGTATGTCAGAACTAAGTCTCTTACAATATGGTTGAAAGACCAATAGTAAAGACCGGTAAGGTATATAAATGTTGATAAACTTTCGCGATTTGTACACATTATTTTCATAACGGTAAAGTATATATTGAGATATGAAACAGTACAAATTTTCGTAGTAAAAAGGATAAAAATAGTAATATTTAATATACTGAGCATGTGGTGTCTTCTTTTTGCACAGTGAAGAGGCTCTCTTTTAAATTAAACAAAGATTCTGTTTAATTAAGCTTAACAAATATTAAAAAACTAAATAGTTCAAGAGGTTACACAAGCATTTGAAGCTTATTATTCATAAAAAAAAGACCAAAATAAACGGCTTATGTCATATGTAGGGTCTTCGTACAAATTTGTATAGAGAATGTATTGGCCTAACAGTAAAATACCCCCGAGCAATAAAACAAAGTATTTTACATTAAATTATTCACGCGATTAAGACCCGTAATAAATACCCTGTTATATAATTGGTTTGTGGTTAAGACAGATACTTAATGCGCATCACTAATATCACTTTTTATGTTACTTTAGTCTGGGAGGAGTCAGATTAATGGAGTAAAGAAATACCATTCCTTGGCGTTTGGCGTGCACTTTTTATAGGATACTGACAGCATGACTGACTAATTGTTATGTGATTCTGGTAATATTATTTACTGCTTATAATAAATTTCAGATTATGCATTTGATAGCACGCTCAGATCGAGCACGACTTATAAATACAATTTTAACGCGTAACTGACGCGCCTGGCAACAAGATATTGCATGACTGACGAACGTAAACCTATTTTGAATGAATATACTGCTAGAAAACTATTTTTAAGGTTTTAGAAAGCAGTTTTGCGATATAATTTGTTCATTAAAAAAATGTACCGGCCTCTGTGCCAAGCGCTAAGGAATCCAGCTGACTGACGAAAGGGTATTTGTTTACTCCACTAATGTGACGTAATATTAAAAAATCTGCCTTTATAAAATGCTTGCATTTTTTGGCGCTCCCCTGTAGGACTACGTATTATGTATTATCCCTAAAGATATTTGTAATAACTACAGTAAAGTTTTTAAAATATACAAGGCTTTAGTTAAGATGATAAAGTACAACATGCTTTTAGTAAAGACGTGCCCATTGTTAGATATAGAAGCAAAATTAATGGAAGTTTCAGTAAGATATTCAAGTGTGTATAGATTTTTTGTGCATATATAGAAAATAGCCTATTCATAAAACGTTAATAACGGTATTATAACAAGCGCATGTTTTATCTCTCTGTTCTTTTTAGAAAGAAGAATGTAAAACAATGAAACTTCGCCGAAAAACGTGAAAAACAATGAAAAACATTTGCTGGTTAAAACGCCGTTTTTACCCTTGCACTGAAATCCCATTGTGAATTAAGCCGGTTGCAAACCAAGAATAAGCTTAAACTTGCTCTTGTTTTGCAACCAGGTTCAAAGTTGGGCTGGCAACATTACTTTGTTGAATACGTAAAATATATTTTTGACATTTATTGTTGTAATTATTAACAAAAATACGCTTCAAATTGAAGTCCATGTATGAATGGTGGAAAAGAAATACATCCATGGAGGCGGAACCGGGAGCAAATGCTATCATCATACATATTTTTGTCACTTGCTTTACTAAACACTAACGCCGGCTTCACACGTTGGTCCCAACGTCGGTCACGCCACTCGTCCAACGTGTGGATCTAGAAATGTGGAACAACATAGGCGCCAATGTTATTCTGGACCACACGTTGGGGCCAACGTCTGGAGCCGGTGTTACCTTCATCATAATACTTTAATAACAGCATTTTAACTAGCGAATGATTATCATTCTATTTTCAAAATAAAATAGAAGAACACAAAATATTAGGTTTTTAAAATATATATGTTGCCAGCCAGCAGCATACGCAAAAATATATTCGTAATAGTCCTCCTTTTTTGCTGCAGTCGAGTAAATACTTACATTTCGATATCAGTCTTGAGTTTGTCGCACACTTGGAACGAGTTACACTTGACTAGCGCTCTGCCCTCGCGGTCGATGAGGCTCACTAGCTCCAGGGAGTCCCGCTGGTTACATTTTGTTACCCTCACTAATGTTGTTATGACCTAAAATAATAATAAACAATGTTGTGTACATTGTATAGAAGCTAAAAAGTCTATACCTATGTATCAAATTTTGACGATTTGGGGGGGGGGGGGATTCAACCCCCAAATCCCCTCTAGGATACATACGCCCATGATAGCAACTATATAAATTTAATTAGTTTTCATTTATAAAAACATACTTTTTTTCTAGACAAGTAATCTCAAAGCATTATAGCAAAAAATACCGAGAGTACAGAAGGTAACCTCGCTACAATGCCGTTCGACGCAAGCACTGATAAATATCGCTCACAAATCCCTTGTGAACAAAGGGGTCTGAGATTCATGTTCGTCACCGACCTCTGTACGTTGTGGGTAAGGACCCAGCGCACGTCACAACGTTCACGTTCTTTTTTTTCGTTGTCGCAGCAAGCCCGCGCGAACTGTCAAAACCTTTTTTTTCTTAAAAAAAGACGACTCCTGCACTAGGGTACAAGCCCTGTGTCGCGGGGAACTTTACAAACATACAAGTCACGGACACAAAGTACACCCAGACTCGGGACAACAATTTGTGGATCACACAAAGTGGTGGCCCGTGTGGGAATCGAACCCACGACCTCTTGCGTAGCAGTCGGACATACTCCCACCGCGCCACATCGTGGCAAGATGGGCATCTTGCCATAATGGTAAATAGATATATTTGAGCGCACCGCGCATGCGCAGTTTCTTGCCGCGAAAAAGAATAAAAGAACGTGATTAAGGACCCTGTACTGGCTACCCCGAACAAAGTGACAGCAATTTCAAATACCGAATAGAAGAATTCACAGGACGGCATTTTGGTATTTTACACTTAAGACAAATGACCGTTATTGCTACCCTTGTTACACAAGTATAGACTTCCATATATTTATTTATCTCGTTCGTAATGTCAAAATCTAATGTAAGTTTTGTTGTCGGCGATAGCCTGTTCAGCATCTAGTAATATAGAGTTCAAAGTATTAACCTGATCAAAGGTGTGAGTTTCGTCATTGTACAGTACTGTGCAGTAACAATCCGGCTGGTCCAATATTTGTAGTAGATCTCGTTCAGCATCTTTTAACCTGAAACGTAGATATCAAACCCTTTTGATTTTATTTTACACTACACTTAGCCATTGTATATTTGCGAGGACCTTATTCCTTTATGGGGATAGCCAGATAGAAAATTTATAGCGAGATGCTTTAGTAATGTGAGCCAAATAAGACGAGATCTTATGTTAGTTATAGACTGTTTATTGACTTACTGGACTGACTAATTCTATTTAACAATATTTCCCCATAAATACTAAATTATAACAAAAGATTTACAATACAAATACTGGGGTCTTAGACTTGCTTAGCTAGCAGAACACGTACGTTTGTTTATAGCATTAAACTTCCTAATAATTATAATTTATATAAATAACTAACTGATCCGCGCAACTGCGTATGCGTCAATTTTCCCCGTTTTTGTAACATTTTTCATTGCTGCTCCGCTCCTATTGATCGTAGCGTACTGTTATATAGGCATTTACTTTGACGTGATTAAATTGACACTAAAATCTATACTAATATTATAAAGCTGAAGAATTTGTTTGTTTGAACGCGATAATCTCAGGAACTACGGGTCCGAATTGAAAAATTATTTTACTGTTAGATAGCCCATTTATCGAGGAAGGCTATAGGCTATATAACATCACGCTACGACCAATAGGAGCGGAGCAACAATGAAAAATGTTGCAAAAACGGGGGAAATTAACGCATACGAAGTTGCGCGGGTCATTTAGTTTACATATAGTGCTGATTGACGCCGGCCCACATAATGTGTAGTTCTTACCTAAGATCATTAGGTAGCCCCGGTGCATGGTCGTGTGTCAACAGTCGCAGGCAGTACGACAGACAGACAGACGCCACGATCTTCATTCGCTCGACTACTTCAGGCTTTATAATCGCTTCCGCTTGATTGTCGTCTTCTGATGCCTGGAAAATAGCGAGATAGGAGGTCAGTCTAGTAATTTTAAAACTTCTTTGAGACTACAATTCAGCAGCATATATCAATAATCCAAAATTAGTTACAATTATCTATCGATACTATTTTTTTTTTAATCTCAAGTGTCAGCGAATTTTATAGATCCTTTTTATGCAGTAGTAATAACCCGAAGTTATAGGGCAGTAATGACAATTCAGTTGCCATTTGACAAGCCCTAACACTATTCAAAACACTAAGGTGCCATTAGCGAGAAAGCAACGATAATGAAAAGCGACGTAATTGGTTTATTTGTATCACGTGACATATAACCTAACCCGTTACCCTGCAAAATAGGCCGAGACGGTTTCCACAACGAAGTTTTAGGTAAAAAGGTATAGGTAGATAACATAAACAACATTCGATCTTTAAAGTCGGCAAACTAATGCACACATAGATAACCTACATATTGCAATAGCACACCTTAATAAAAAGCCGTAAAAGTAGGAAAGTATAATTTAATTATCACGAGTGAAAAAGAGCAAAATGTAATCCGTTGCTTTCAACTGTTGACGCCGGTGATGCGACACTGACATAAAACTAAGTTAATTGTATAGATTTAGACCTTTTTACTTTGGGTTTCGATACCAAATGTTGTTTATTGGCCGTATATCTTTTAATGTATACCTAAGATTATATTTTAAATTTATTTGTAGAACTACGTACAGCATGCAGTTCGCAGAAAGGATCCCGCTTCCAAGCCTCGGTATCACCGCAGTCGCAGCATCCGCCGCCGCTCGACTGCCCCATCTTGTACTTGTGGTGCCTGTGAGCCGACACCTTGAAACACTCCACGCATAACACGCAAGTGTTGTCCATGCCTGGAACAGAAAGATGTTCAATTATTTCTTAGCAAAAATGTGTGAAAATGTCACATGTTTTGTTTAACATGTCTCAAAAATGTATTCTCGATGTATTTACTTCCTAGATTTGTTGTAAAAACGGATGTTGACTCAGACTCGTAATGCAAGTCATACAAAACACAATGGAAGCCAGAGAGAAGAATCGTCGTGTCGCAAAAAATCTCTTTTTATCTAAAAGATGATGCCTAGAGCTCCTTCTACCATCGCATCGCTCGCCATCGACAGGGAGTTCATCCCCACATTTTGGAGCCTAAATTAAGTTGGCGACACATCATTCGACAGGTCTTTTAATAACATTTTAAGAATCTTTTTTGATTAAGTGAATATTTATGGAAATCATTGCTACGAGATGCTCTTGCCCGGTTTTTATTCGATTACGATTCACTGTCTTACCACATTCCCGACAGCTGTAGGCAGGGTCGCCCTGTTTGAACACCCTTCCGCAGAGCGTGGAGCGCCTCGGCAGCGGCGGTTGTGAACCGTCGCTGTTGCCCCACACGAACTGTTCTAAGGGTTGAATTAGAAGTTTCGCCGCTAACTCCTCGTCGAAAGACCAGTCTGAAAAATATATAGAGTAACTTTAATAGCTGTTTGAGAGTTGTAGCATATGTGAACTACTACTAATAGTGAGTCAAGTCCTTTGAAGTAGAGCAAAATGCCGACACGCGGCGACCCGTTAAGATTACGCTAGGGTGGACACCAAAAAACAATAAAATTAAATATTGAAAAGTTTATTGAATAAATAATAGTTACAGTTGTCCAAACGATAAATATTTGAGGTATTAACCGATAGAAAATACGTTTGTCCTAATCTGACACTCCGCAGCCTGCGGCTTACACATTTTTTTCCACCTAGCATCTATCCTTCATTCCATGCGGCTTTATTCGTTCAGTCTGCTACGCCTACTTGGTTCCTACCTACCTACCTATACCGGAATGAACCGCGATATCATCATTGTGTAATTTATAACATGAGCCGCGAACGAACATGGCAGATGTGAGTGTTATATAAGATAAAGGATACCATATGATTTATCCATGTTCCATGCCTAATACAAAAGTAGACTGAAAAATTAAAACAAAGTAATAGGTATCTATATATCTAATAATAATCATTCATTTACGATTCTTTTACCTTTTAGAATATCTTTATTAACATTATAAACTGTCGGTATTTATATCTAGGAGACAGACTGTCTCCTACTAACAAATTGCGGTATAAAAATATTTTATTTGAGTAAGAAATCTTTTGGAAATCGGTGAAATCGTAAATCTTTATTAAATTTATTGTAGGCAGTTGAAAGACAACCGTTTACCACACAGGTAGTATGCATATTTAAATGTCATATACAATTGAGGATAGAGTAACACACCGTTTCGAAACATACCTCGACGCGGGCAAGCCTCAAAGTACTGCGGGCGGGTGGGACGCTCCGCTCTCACCGCACCTCATAGGACACCCGCCGACAGCTCGAGTTGACTTACTATTAGTAGTACTTAGTAACACATACGGTTGTAGAGAGCAGTTTGAAGCGTAGATAGCGCTTAATAAAAGAAGCTACCAAGAAATTTATGGGCCTATCTTTATCTATCCACCGTTTAATGAAATTAATCATAGTGGGACCTATAAAGAACATAAAACAATAACATAATATATATTGTATAGCGATTTAGTTAACAGCCAAATGCAAGTTGAAATATTAATAACCTATGTCTATCTATTAACCTCAAACGACTGTATCGTATAACAAGTACGCATTAGATTTGGTTCGGTCATTAGCTCAAGCCTACTAGAGAAGTAAATGACCGATAAATTGTGTATATATCTTGATCGCGTATGATATTTAGGATGCTTATAACTTTTAAAGTTATTAGATTAAAGTGTCTGAGACTTTGGCTTAGCCTCAATGCAAACAAATACAAATTAGAACTCAATTTCACACGTAGGGTGCAAACAAAATATTCAAGCTACTTCCTGACAGAGTTAGTATAACATAATAAAATACACCTGAACCGTTGTCCATCTACATAAACTTCTCTATAATAACACCCCCGGAACGAGGGAGGTCTATTTTTAGCGACACCATACAGGTTCACCGTTACATCCGTTCATGTCGCCTTAATGAACAATTTATGGAAATTTAGAAAATTGCTTAATAATACGTAAATAACTAAATTGAACCAAGAACCAAGCTTTAATATTAAATAAATTGAATCGAAGTATGGATGCAGCTTTCAGATAAAAACAATGAATAAAAACAACGCATATCAGGGATGCATAGTTTCTCCTAAGCATACCTCAACTGAACGCCTATTGTATGACTGCAAGAGCCATTGAGGTTCACGACTCGTTTGAAGCGCTCCTCCAGGCCTTCAGCCTAATTAACCTGGTAGATCAGGCCCATATGTTTAAATGTCTAACAAAAAATGTAGAATACAAATTTCCTTTAGTCCTAGTGTAGGCATCCTCCAGCGTTTTAGGCAGATCCAAGAACCTAATTGTATGCTTGAGCCACTCTTCATCAAGTTCCTTCTTCACAAAAAATTACCCCAACATCAATCTTGCCGTATAAGCAAGACTTGCCTATTATACGTGTGAGGATATACTGTATTGCTTACAAATCATGAGGATCAACGAACCAGACAAGCTTCTACGACGTGCTAAGTTTAAAAAACATTCGCAAAACATGTTGTACTGTAAACGAAATCAAATCATAACAACTATTAAAACAATGATTGAGCTGGTATTAGATATTACTTCTTTTTCAAAATCGCAAGTACCTAAGGTAGATGACAAACAGTCTTAATGTCTCTTTAACGAATCATAAAATTAACAAACAATTAACACCAAATTAAAATTGGTGAACCTGAGAGAGTCAACCAAGTTGCTTCAAAACCAGCATCAGGTGCCAAATCTCTCAATGCTACATTAACGAATCATCACACACTCACTCACTAAACTCATGCGATTCGTACTCATAATTTAGTTTTATACACAGTCCTTCAAGACAAGACCAAGTTACGTATTTAATCTAAGATTGATATATGTTTGTCTGTATGTCCTCTATGCGTTCCGAAACCATTGATCTGATTGTGATAAAGCTTTAGCAGAATGTTCTGGGAAGGCCGTGGAGTGTTCCTGGCTTTAAAAGCCGAACAGCTAGAATTTAATAAGAAAATAGTTAAATTTCTCCCTCACCTAAGCAAGTCCTGTTCGGTTGTGGCGAATATATCCTAGGCACGGTCACTCTCCAGTGATCCAGAAAGTGTGCGGGGGATAGCACTCCCTCCTCCATCTTCGTCCTCCATAGCTCCACCACAGCATCAGCTCGCGCTGGTAAAGTAAACCTGCCGACCACTTTTTGATCACACATTGTCACTCATGAACACTTTAACATGTAGGTCAAAGTTTTTTGTATGACCTAAATGTATAGATTTAGGTCACTCCTAGTTTTAGGAAGAAATATTTTGAGGAATACACGCGATATTTATTAATGACACGATTGTTATTTATCAGCTGTTTATATTTTTGGAGAGTTTTCTTTCCTTTTGAGTAAAAGATGACACTTGTTTTCAAAAATATCAACGATTTAGTTTGTTTTAGTTCTCAAACAAAGCGTTTGCTTTCAAGTCGCTCAAGTTTCTTGACACTGAGAATGATTTTTAACTTTGAAGTATGTTTACACAACTCTGAATCAGTACTTTTTTTTCAAATCACAAACTCATCGCGACGTACCGCGGCTGTAGTAAACAGTGCACTGGCACAAGTTCTGGCGCTACGCCACTGTGAGAATCCATTCTATATATAAAAAATCTAAACAAGAATAAAGATCAAGAACAAAATTAAAAACCAATAAAGAGAACTAATTTAAAACTTATTTGTGTGCCGGTAGAGTTCAAAGTTATACGAACGTCTGTACCGTAAGTTAATATCTTTATACTAAGTCAAAATTCCGATATTTTGCATTGCATTTTCATTAAGCGGCATCATGACTAGAAAGATAGCGATTCACTTGATTATAATTTATTTAAATATAGTATCTAATTAAAATAATCACTACTTTATCGATGATCACGCTTCATTTAGATATCATAATCAGATAATCGATTAGTCTAATAATAATATGTAATTTATAAACTAGTCGCATGCGTATGTTAAAGATTCCATATAATCTGTAAAGGTAACTCTGTCTGCCTGTTACGTTTTCACACTTAAAACGCTAAACCGATTTAGATGAAATTGGGTATGGAGATAGTTTGAATCTCGGGCAAGGGGATACGATAGTTTTTATCGCGATAACTGACATTCACGTGGACGGAGCCGCGGGCGATAACTAATCTACCATAAATAAATAGGCGTTATGGAGTTGTGGAAAACAGTTGACTGTAGACACCGTGTCTTATTTTTATCAGATTATTTATTTTTTATAAGACAACTCGCGCAGTAGGGTACAAGCCCTGTGTCTCGGTGTACTTTACAAACTTACGAACACAAAGTACACCCCGACTCGAAACAACAATTTGTGGATCACACAAAGTATGGGAATCGAACCCACGACTCTTGCGCAGCAGTCGTACGCACTCCCACCGCGCAGCAGTCGTACGCACTCCCACCGCGCAGCAGTCGTACACACTCCCACCGTGCCACCGAAGCAGTCAAAAAGGTTGCCAATTAGCTTCTTTTTTGTTTCGGCGTTCTCTAGGTGAAGATTCCAAATAATTTGAAAATCACAGATAGATCTAAAATCTAGGCATACAAACTTTCCCATTCATAACAATTGTATGATAAAGAAATTATATAATTATTTCGTATTGTATCTGGATAGAGGCCGGGATGTGTAGCCCGGAAGTCGCTGCGACCTAAAAGATCTATTGTGACACCTCTTTAAATTATTCCGTACTCATATGACGTGATAATGTGAAATTTAATACATGGGTCACCCCTATATTTTTCTTTATTGTCCTCTCTCTCCCCTTTTCCCTAACATATCTACTGAGTCTAGCGAAAAGCGACTCGTCGCATTTCGACATCGACAAAGCATTTGATTAAGTAGAGTAGATCGACATTTTTAGTATTAAATGTAGATATGCCAGCAGACTGCTTAAAAGTATAAGATAGTCTTACCTAAATATATATACTGATTTATTGAATATTTCAAAAAGAGAGGTTAAGATTGGAGTCCTACAAGGCTCTATATTAGCCCTCTTATCATTAAAATACTCCTTAACAAATTCAAATGTATTCTAAAATTCACAACCTTGTGGGTGGTCATATTAATATACAAGAATAATAAATACCAAAATAAAGGAATATCAAGCAAAGACATTACCCCACTTATTGCGATGTCGGATAAAAATAATGGTTACACATGTTGTATTCTAGACACTTAACATATTGGAGTATGCATATAAAAATATAAAAATAGTAGAAGAAAACAGAATTAACACAGCCTCGTTTCTGATATTTGCTATCTCAGAAACTAGGCTGTTAAAATTCCGAACGAACGATAATTTACTGGACTTTGGACTAAGTGGGCGTGTGGATATTCAGAAAATATTTAAGTGTTTTATTTTAGTAGGTCGGGGAAGCAGGCTTAGAAGGCGTGACATCTGGATGCGTACTTCGAGATTTACTAGTGTTACCTTCGTTAAGAAAAACTACGTGAAACTCTCAACTCATCATATATTTTGCTTGCCTTCAAACTTCAAAGACCTACTTAATACCAACAAGAGGTATTTGCCCTCTTGGAACAAGCAAATGTGTAGGATAAACATTAAAAAAAGAAAAATGAATTTTACACGATTACTATAAACCCACAAACATCAGATGTTTCTAACGATGGCAACGACCTAGGATAATTAAAAAATCAGACAACAGATTTCAGATCGGGAAGTGTAACCTTTATACTAATTAAAGGCGGTATTGATTACATTTGTTGGTTATTATATCGTGATATGGTATGCATATCAACGCGATTTGTTATTTATCGAGTATGAAACTCACATGGGCATATCCGTAGACTGTTTTGTTATTTCAATCTTCTTTTTAAGAAATCATTATCGTAAAGATACGATGAAATTAATGTTTGTTACTTCTTCACGTCTAAACGGCTAGAGCAATTTTAATAAAATTTGGTATAGAGTTAGATGAGACCCTGGATTAACACATAGGCTATAATAAACCACGGGTAAAACCGCGGGGCACAGCTGGTATAACATCTATTTGTACTTTTCTAGAAATTAAAACATAATGGCTAATTCACAAAGCTGTATTAGGGGACCAATTTCTTTTAGTTAATTTGTTTGACGCATTTAATTTATACGAGGGTGGATCGAAATATTCGCGGCCTACCACATAAATACTTGACTTATTTTAATGTAACTGACCTCATTCGATTTGTTTACTCTCTGGTTGTCACATTGTAAAATTCTGTCACAATAGCATTATCTGTTTTTAAATTAGACTGAATTTTGTGAGCCTAAGTGCAGCGTTTTTAAAGAATGGAGAAAATTGAGCAACGTGCGGTCATCAAATACCTGTTTAAAAAAAAACTGACTCCAAAAGAGATTCACGAAGATATGTCAACAACATTGGGGGAATCTGCTCCATCGTATACGACTGTGAAAAAGTGGGTTGCAGAATTTAAACGCGGACGAGAGAGTATTGAAGATGACCCTCGCTCCGGCCGGCCTACGACGTCTACGACTGAAGAAAACATTGGGAAAATCTGTGATCTGATATTGGCAGATCGGAGATTGACCATCAGGGAGATTGCTGACACTATTGGCATCTCATATGAACGAACACAAAACATCATAGTCAATGAACTTGGATTTTCTAAGGTTTCTGCGCGGTGGGTCCCCAGATTGCTTTCAGTTGAACAAAAACGAATACGGCTCACGATTTCTCGCGACAGTTTGGAAATGTTTGAGACTGATCCACAAGATTTTTTGGACAGATTTGTTACAATGGATGAAACCTGGGTACACCACTACACCCCAGAGTCAAAACAGCAATCCAAGCAGTGGAAAAAACCTGATGAACCGACTCCAAAAAAAGCCAAAACAATTTTGTCAGCTGGCAAGGTGATGGCGTCAGTTTTTTGGGATGCTAAGGGTGTCATCATGGTGGACTACCTTGCAAAAGGTGAGACTATAAACTCTGCTTATTACTGCACCCTTTTACGTCATTTGCGTGAAACGATCAAAGAGAAAAGGCCAGGACTACTCAGCAAGAAAGTGTTGTTCCATCAGGATAATGCACGCGTTCACACGTCTGTTGAATCAATGGCTCAAATTCGTGATTGTGGCTTTGAATTACTGCCCCATCCCGCCTATTCCCCTGATTTGGCACCTTCGGACTTTCATTTATTCCCAAACCTTAAAAAACACCTTGGAGGTCAAAAATTTTCATCAAATGAGGAGGTTGAAACCGCGGTGGGTGACTTTTTTGAAGGCCTTGAAGAAACTTTTTTTATGACCGGCATACAGGCGTTGGAAACCAGATGGAAGAAGTGCATTGAGTTAAGTGGAGATTACGTGGAAAAATAAAATTACTTTTGTTTATATTTTATATTGTTTTCTTGCTGAGGCCGCGAACTTTTCAATCCACCCTCGTACAAACAAAATATGCCCGATGGGTTGGATTTGACTGTCACAGAGAATAGATTACAGCGAACATTATTATTATGTATACTTACATAAATTAACGAAAATATATATATTTTGCTTAAATTATAAATCAATAGCATGTCAAAATTTCATAAATAAAACATATTGTTACTACTATGTGGTAATTATTTACTAATTGATTCATTTATGCACATGACACACGTAGCAGTTGCCAAGAAGTATTCGTATAAATTTATTATTGATACAGTATAATCTCACTGTCATCATTATTGGCACCAATTTTACCTTCCTATTTGATCTAGTTTTGTCCTGTTTATTTACAATTTATAGTTTCTTGCCTTAACCTGGTCAGACGATGATGTCATATGTAATTAAAGCCGAGTCGGGAAAACGGCCCTTACTGTGTCAAGTGAGAGTTTAAATCCAATAATGGACAACAAAAATAAACTGTTGAGGTAAATATATGTAGGTACCTAAAGTATTTATGTTTTCCTTAAGAGTTAAGGTTACATAGGCCGTCATTAAAGTAAGATTTATTATGTTAGGTACAGTAATAATAAATATATCGACCTATATTTCGTACAAAATCAGGTTTAGTATATCAAAATATAGTGTATAAAATGCTTAAATAAAACCTATCTAGAACATCAACCACAAAAATAAGATCAAAAAATCCCAAATGCACTTAAAAGTCCACCCTATGCAGCAAAAAATAAAGTACAAATTTGTTTTGATCTACACGTTGGCAGTTTGCCATTCATAACCTCTTCGGTATCTCTACCTGTTCCCTGTGCAGACCTTGGGCACAACACTGACCTCATTTCGTGAGGTTGAAGTTCATACATGTGGAGCTAAAGCCCTGAAGGTATGCACCTAACCTACTGCAGTATATTTCCATAAATTCCATATACTTCAGTATTCATTTTCAATCTCGTTGTTAAGATTACTAGATCTATATTATTGTAGGTTTTATATACAGCATACCGTCAGTGTTGGATTGAGGATTTTGGTTTAGGAAGGTTTGACCTTTGATATGGAGATTTTTTTTATAAAAAAAAACCTTGTACGGGAGGACTCAGACAGTTTTAAGGGCATTGCACCACTTAGACCAGGGCTAGGAAACGTTATTTAAAATACCATATTTAAAATGTTTCGAAAAGGGCTTTGTCAATTTGTATACAATATTTCGTTCTTAAGGAAAACGAAACGAGGACGTTTTCAAAAACCGCTTTAATCCGCCAGACGCAACCGCGGTCGGCGTGCGGCGACAAGTTTAGTACTGCATTTACTCATTTCATTTCATCTTTAACTCCGGTGCGCATTGATTGCAGTTGTAGGGCTTGGAATAACCGGTTATTAGTTATAAAAAACCGATTAAAACGTTTTTTCGGGTTTTGAAATAGATGAAATTCTCTAAACACAATTTTTTGAGATCATTAGACAAGTTTTTGCGCGCCAGCTAGGCCCTATTTTATGAATCTTAACAAAAGTAAAAAAAAAATCGATAGCTTTATGCCTGTACACATTTTAATTGATTCAACCACCACAAGACTTATCCAATTGTGCGGCGCCGAGGTGAGTGTGAGAAGGGTTTCATATCCCCTAAACTCTTCACTAACTTCCTTGAGGACTCTGGACTAGACTGAACAGGGGATATTTATAAGTGAGTACATCTCGCAACTTCAGTTTGTCAACGACTGTCACAGTAGTAATGACTTCGCCATTGGAGCAGCTTAACGGAATGCGAGCCATGACAAATGTTCAACATGAATTAGGAAAAAAACAAAGTTATGTTTAATGAAGCAAATATTCAGAGCCTAAAAAACGCCTCAGATCAATGTGTAAATTACGAATTAATAATGGTAAACTTATTAATTAGACACAATACAACTCTATATAGCAAAGTATGGCTCCAAAAAAATACAATAATAAATAAATATTAATGTTTTTAAAAATCAGTTTAATAATATTACCTACTACCATAGACTAATACTACCATAGACTTTATGTATGTGTATGTATGTGTGTTTCCCAAATAAATCAAATTGAATTAAATAAAATAACACACGTAAACTGGTCGGCATTGGTCGGCACAGTCGGCGGCAAAATTAATATGAAGAATTAATAGAAGAATATGCAAAACTAACCATTCAGCACTTATAATGAAACCGGCTTTGTTGTTCGGCAAATACTGCCGAATTGACAGTGCCGACCCGTTAAGTGTGTAGCATCTCTAACGGCCGATCTCAATCCGTCGATAGTTAGATTATTGAGACGGGCCGTAAGTGGCAATGGGCTAACCATTTGCCGAAAAACCGATGACCGCTCGAGCAAACGAGTCCTAGAGTGGAGACTACGACTCGGAAAACGGAACATTGGACCGACCGACCTGATGGACTGACGACCTAAAGACCATCTTTAGGTAATTGGGAAAATGTGAGGTGTCGTGGCGTAAATTAGGGGATGCCTATATGTTCAGTAGTGGATCAATACAGCCTGATTGATTGATTTAAAATGTTTCAAAAAATGAGTCTTTTAGTTAAAGATAGATAAGAGTAAAAAAACAGAACACAACATAACTTAGTACACTGTGTAACTTGACAAACAGACAAACAAAACAAAATTGGATAGGTATCGTCAAGACAAAGCGATAGACAACACATTTTACATACAAAATAATACTTTATATTTTATTTGTATTTTCAGACTAAAACTGACAATCACTGTTTTTGTGCGAGTTACGTGTTATCGCAAAAAGCCGAAAAACAGGTTTTCTAATCAAAACAAAACTGGGTTTTTAATTCGTCGGTTACCCGGTTTTTTTGGTTATCCAGTTAACCGATTTGCATACCGTACTACCAACCCCACATAATTTACCTACCCGTACTTACAGAATAATAGTAACTTTATCTCCAATAACGAAAAAACACTAAGCCGCGAACATCAAGAGTGAATGAAAATAATATTCGTAGTTTCCTAATAAACAACCCAGAAAAGGAAAAATCGGTAAAAAACAGTTAAAAACGTTTTATGAACCGATAACGAATTAAATTTAACTCCTATTCACTTTTAAAACGTTCCGTTCAAATGAATTCGAAACAAACCGTTAGGTATTTAAAACGTAACCGTTTTCAAAAATATACCGGTATCTGAGCCCTGCCTTAGACCCTTTGCTTTTCCTCTATGAATCCGCCACTGCACTTAGGCATATAAGAGAACCACTGCCGTTTATAGAAGTTATTAGTGCAAGGACAGCATGTGTCTAACGGTAAAGTGAAGTCATATCAGTCAGCCTTAGTATTCATTCCCAAGAATTATGATGATTCATTGTATCAATAAGCTGGCTCCAGCCAGAGAACTCAATAACAAACTTAATACCGACTCTCTGTTTTAACTTTGCTAACAGGCGAAGGTAAGATTCGTAAATATGCTTTCCGGCCTTGTCTGTATTGTATCCGTGTGCGTATTTACAAAAAGAAAAAACAAACAATTTGCTCTGGAATGCAGCCATTAGTCTGTTAAAATGTAGCATATAATGTAAGCGCCGCGCAAAAAAACTTGCAATAGAACGACGGCTAATATACAACGATTCTAGAAAGGGGTCACCAAACATAGCGGCGGTAGCGGGTTCTTAGCTGGAGGGGTTAACAGGATTGCTAGTAATGTGGGACCCACAATTCTCCTTGCTAGTTATCTTTAAAAAAAAAAAAATGTGACGTTGATTCTCCATGGTAATATCAACTCAGATACCGTACAAATTGACGTAAGGGCATGGAGGAACCGATTCCGATAAACCGGTACCACTGGCAAAGTCTATTTATAAATAAATTCACTTCTGGGTATAAATACGCCATAGCCACGAAGGTGACAACGTTACGATGAGGAAAATGACGTCATCAGAACACAACACATAAATGAACACTTGAATGCACTAAGCTGAAAAGATTTTCAAACTAATTAACAATGACTCTACATTTAACAATGATTTTTTTTAAAAGTTACAATATTTTAGCTGACTGTGTACTTAGTACCTACTACTAGTATAGAACTTTATAGAATAATTTTTGATAGGCAAGTTATTATAAAAAATTATAAATACAACATTTATCTCATCTGATTATTATCAGATGGTTGAAGCTCGATGTTCAGTTCAGTTCTTATAGCTATAATAATTTTCGCCCGTGGCACCGCCCGCGTGCATGCCGGTTATCGCGATAAAAAACTATCTCCATACCAAATTTTATCTAAATCGGTTTAGCTGTTTGAGCGTGAAAGCGTAACAGACAGACAGACAGTTACTTTCACATTTGACTACCTCTGTGGCGCGGTGGGATTGTATCCAACTGCTACGCAAAAGGTCGTGGGTTCGATCCCCACCCAGGATAAAACTTTGTGTGATGAGCACGATGGTTTATTCTGTGTCTGGGTGTTATTTATCTATAATATGTATGTAGGTATTTAGAAATATATAAGTATGTTCATCGGTTGTCTGGTTTCCATAGTACAAGCTCTGCTTAGTTTGGGATCAGATAGCTTTGTGTGAGTTGTCCCAAGATATTATTATTATTTATAATATTAGTATGGATTTGTTGATTGAATATTTGCTATTCAAACACATCAGAATTGCTTAACGGATTTTGATGAAATTTGACAAAGATTTAAATTATAATCTAGAATAGCACATGGCCTACTTTTTTATCCTAGAAAATGTACAGTTCCCATGGGATAAAATCATTCTTCAAAATGTCCACGCAAACTAAGCCGCCGCGCCGGCAACAGCTTCTGTTATCAAAATTTTAAATAGAGGCCACACGATGAATGAAGCTACGAGCTACGCTCGCACTTGTAGTATCCTAATCCAGCATCTATCTCTTTTATCTGGACGGATCTTCGGACGTCTCAGAAAGAGACAGATGGACTTCCAAACTAAATCAAGGTTTGTTTTCCATTCCGATAAAAACAGCATCTTGAATAAAGGACCCTATGAACCGTAAGTATACAAATCTTAATTTACATGAATCAATACAAATAGTCTTTTAGGTATAAGGAACTCTTTGTGTGACGATACTTGTAAGTAGTACATTGTGTGATGTGATTTTAATTAATTGCATTGAGGAAGCATTTCATTGCAGCTTCTTAAGGCCGAATACAGGCCTTTATATAGTTCTGTATATGAATGAAAGAATGCAGTAAACTTATATGGAATAAAGATTGCAATTTAACTTTTTATAGTACATCCTGAGCGTCTGTCGATGCCCGAATCATCTGAACGATAGTCTATGATCTGAATTGAAGCAACCATTTTTGGTTTTCGTACCTTATACTTACCACAAACGGTGCATTTATTTTGTAAATTAACCAAATAATCATTTAAGTATTTTTTTTAAATGAGGAAATATCTTGGCTAATGTTTATGGTCTCCATTTACGATGTTACCTATTAAGTAGGTGATAGCGAATAAGCAAACCGCTCTCCTGATACTGCTTCAGACAGAACGGAACGGAAAAAAATTGTGGTAACTATATACGTTTTCAAGCCTGTAACAGTCAGTATATATTTTTGTATTATTGTTATCATATCCACCAATGACATTCGCGTAGGTGTGTATCGTTATCGTTCATCAAGCAATAAGGACAAACATAGTGCGCGAAAACCATTGATCGAAGCATACATCCAAATCAGGGTTTTTTACAATTTCGAGTGCAAGAACTATCTTCCGACATCGGCAAATTATCATAATTTCGTGTCTTGTAATAATAGATATGAGAAACATTACAAACATCATTACCTACCTACTACGTCAAAAGTGCAGTCATTTGGGTTGCTGATAACATGCATGTGTGCACTCATTGATATTATATATAATCTATACTAATATTATAAAGCGGAAGAGTTTGTTTGTTTGATTGTTTGTTTGTTTGTTTGTTTGTTTGTTTAAACGCGCTAATCTCAGGATCTACTGGTCCGATTTGAAAAATTCTTTTTAAATTTTTGTTGGATAGCCCATTTATCGAGGAAGGCTATAGGCTATATAACATCGCGCTACGACTAATAGGAGCGGAGAAGCGACGAGAAATGTTTCAAAATCGGGGAGAAATTACGCATACGAAGTTGCGCGGGACAGCTAGTATATAATATAATATCTTGGGACAACTGACACAAAGCTATCTGATCCCAAACTAAGCAGAGCTTGTACTATGGAAACCAGACAACAGATAAACATACTTATATATTTCTAAATACATACATATTATAGATAAATAACACCCAGACACAGAATAAACCATCGTGCTCATCACACAAAGTTTTATCCTGGGTGGGGATCGAACCCACGATCTCTTGCGTAACAGTCGGATACACTCCCACAGAGGCAGTCATATTACTTCTCAATTTTCCTCAAAGTACTACGGATCTCATTATAATAGTACGTCTAAGTAACGTACACACATACACATGTCCAATGAAAATACTTAATCACTGCTAGTCCACGAGCATGCCTTCACCGATTTTTAGCACGGCTTAACGTAATGCTCGCCGCGAATGCTACACCGCGTAACGTTGGTCAGTCAGTACCTACCTCAAAAGGCAGTTCTTTATCTTTTGTTTCACATTAAAGATCAAAAGTCATGTGCGTATCAATCCAACTATACATGTACCAATTGTTTAAACAGATAATAATTGTCTTGAAGTGCTCAGTATTTATTAATTGGTTCGAGTGACTACTTGTTACAAGAAATTAAAATGTACATAAAACTTTTTATATTTTACCTATTTTTAAAAATAGTGACAGCAAAAATTTCTGTAGGCGTGAACATTGATAATAAAGACAATAGTACTATAAACTATACAGGAGAAGCAAGGAATATTATTACTGACGATGATATAAAGTTATTCGAGCTTGATACTTCAAAACTAAAAGATGGAATAAGTAATGATTTAAACTGTCATAAGCCAGATAACATTTATTTTAAGAATCCAACGAAATGGGGTAATGTGTATACAGCCGAGGAACACCAAGTGCATAAAGTTTTGTCGATAAAATCTGCAAGAGTGACGAGAATATCAAAACGTCCAGTAGTAGTGTCGTCTCAAGATTTCGAAAATCTGACAAATGAAACGATAAAAGTCAATACAGGAATATCTCACTCGATTCAAAAAACGTTGACGATTTCATGGTCAAAGGAAAAGGAGTTTGCAGTGGAAGCTGGCGTTTCTGCGGAACTAAACTTTTATATCGCCAGTTTAAGTGGTAGCTTACAATATTCTTATACAACTAAGTGGGGTCTCAATGTAGAACAATCACAAACGGAAACTATCGGTACAACTAGTGGTATGGAAATGGACCTAAAGCCGGGACGTGCTGTGACAGCAGTTTTATCTGCAAATGCCGGTTATTTGGACATAGAGGTTGTTTATAAAGCGTCTTTAACTAATATTATAGAGGTCCACTACGATAGAGCGTGTCAGGGTTATCACCATTATAGGATGTTAATAGAATCCGTTATGGGGTCTAGTGATTTAAGTAATGAAAAAATTGCGATTGAGACTATTAGAGTCGGGTATTATGTTGACGCATCTCTTAGGGTTTACGATAAAACCACTGGATCACTCTTGTACTAATTATTATGTTGCTTATTAAATAAAGTCATTTGTTGTTTAAGTGTCACTCGTTCGTTCGTACCCACTCCTTTTATTTTGGATATTTTCTGGATGTAATTAAATATAATTATAATAATTAAAGTAATGTGAAAAAGTGAAAAATACTTATTTTTTATTTATTAAATGTAATATGATGATGTTGTTTTTGTAGTATAGATAGTATACCACGTTTTGATAATGAATTACTTATTATCTATTTGAGCTTAACCAAAAAATAGGGCGTATTTTTAACGACTACAATTTTATATGCTCATTAAAGTAACTTTTTGACCCTAAGACTAAGTACCAAATAAAATATATTAATGTCATATAAATTAAACTATACACCGAGGTACCCAAATAACAAAGTTTTTTTTTTAATATAACACGACTCTCGCGGGTACAAGCCCTGTGTCGCAGGGAACTTTACAAATCACGAAATTTACAAGTCACGAACACAAAGAACACCCGGACTCGGAATAACAATTTGTGGATCACACAAAATGGTGTCCCGTGTGGAATCGAACCCACGACCGTAGCAGTCGGACATACTCCCACCGCGCCACAGATGATATAAACTACAAAACTATTAGGAAACACATTTTGTTGAGCATTTATCCATTCTGGCGGGTATTTCGAATTTATTGTTAGTAAAATAGGTGCCTTTCTGGTAGACTTTAAAAACAAGCCATTTTTAACTGAACATTCTGGTATACACCAATATTATGTTTTTAGTTTTCGAACAGATAACATTAGTAGGAACTGTCCAATTGATAAAATAATGAAAGTCTTATTCGTTTATAATTTTTCGACAGATGGCGTTAGGAATACCTACAACTAAATTCATCATTTAATCTATACCACAAAATAAGTAATAGTACTACAGTATCAATACTTATATTATAAAGCTGAAGAGTTTGTTTGTTTGAACGCAATGATCTCAGGAACTGCTAGATCGAATTTAAAAAAATTGTGTCGGGTAGCCCATTTATCGAGGAAGGCTTTAGGCTATATAACTTCACGCTATGATCAATAGGAGCGGAGCAGCAATGAAAAATGTTGCAAAAACGAGGTGAAATATTCCTTTTGAGAGCTTCCGTTGCGTGCGCTGCGTAAACGGTTAAACTGTTAAAGGTACACAACAATAATGTATGACGGATCTGTTCCGCAACAGTAAAAAAACTATTACCTTTTTTATGGTAATCAAGCTTGTTCTAAAATATTGCATTTATTAGCGAAAGTGTTCTAATAAACATGGTATTAATCCTTATCTAAATAAATACGTTATTTATCACAAATATTGAACAAAACTGTAGGCCTACTCTTTTTCTTTAAAACGAAATTCATATATTTTCGTTTACTTAAATTTCTTAGGTTTACGGGGATTATTCTAACAAATTTTTGGATAAGTACAAGAAGTTCGAACCCATGGAAGATTTTCTGGAACCATAGGATTAAATAGATGTCCCTGGCTCTGTTTATTACCACCTCATTTTTGATCGAAACTTCGATTTCATAGAATTAGAGTAGGCCTCCTGCTCTTACTTCATTTAAATGTAATGAATATCTTAGGAGATATCATAGTTTTAAAATATTACGCAACAAAATCAGATCCGCGGATCCAGAGCTTTGTTCAGAGGGCACAACAAGTGGCTGAACTGGCCATGTGTGAGTTGTTCGCATCACTGGAGAGGGGAGAGGGCATGACATTCAATACCGGTACATCAACCACCGCCGCCGAGGGGAGGGCGGGGAAGGAATATGCTTGTCAAAACACATCAGTCCAGTGTCAAAATTTTCATCAATCTAATTTGACGGGAGACGAGTCAAATACCATAAGCCTTTACGGAATGATGTGCGGGGTGGGCTGTTATATGGGCACCGTACGAAGTCCGGCCGGTACCTCTGCGAGGCAATATAGTATATACTTTTTAAATTACATACAGAGTACGCCACACAAATACCTAAATAATATTATTATAAGCCTAAATTTTTAAAAAGCCACAATATCGTATCGTAGTCACCCAGCGTTCATACCGATCATAGTGTGGTTGAAATAATTATACTGTGGTGTGGTACGAGACAGTAGAATTGTCCAAATTGGAAGCTGCAAATGTAAAATATCAAATAACATATTTTGTTCCTACTACAACTGATGAGTGGTGTGTCAAACACGACTTGAAATTGACGATGGTTGATAGCAAGATCACAAATTACGTACAGCGGGCGGCGCGCCGAGACAGATAGTCCACTCGAAGTTCCGAGTCGACTATCTGTCTCGGCGCGCCACATTGACGGTGCGTTTACAGACCGTCTTGGGCAGTCTGGGACTTTAAATTTTTGGAAGTTTTTGTGATATTTCGCGTCTGGGCACCGCTACGCTGCTGCATATATATGCATTCTAGGCTGTTTGTGTTATGTTATAGGATTTAAAGTCGGTCTTGAAATGCATGAACGGGTATTGTGAACCAATATTATAACCCCCGACGCAAAAGGATGGATCATAAGTTTAACGTGTTTATATGTTAATAAATAGCCATAACACTTTTCGATTGGCAAGCTTTCATAGTCGTGTTTATAAATCAATTAAATTTAATAAAAAAATATGTCTCATATGATTATTAAAATATATATATTACGGGTCTTAATCGCGTGAATAATTTAAGGTAAAATACCTTGTTTATTGCCCGACGTTTCGACCGTATTGCAACGGCCGTGGTCACGGGAAGACTAGTTGAGCTCAGCGTCGCCTCCGTGAAGCGCGGGTTTCGGAAACTACCCTCGCTTGATTTTTATCACTCACTATTACGGAAATATATATTATTTTCAGTAATATATATATTTTAATAATGTGTACAAATCGCGAAAGTTTATCAACATTTATGTCTCTTATGGTTATTAGATGGGTGAAGATCGATGTTCGGAGTCTCTTATTGCCATTGGCAGCATCGTAGCACCCAAACGGTTGGTTTTTAATGTTTTTAAGCTATTGCATAGCTTTTATAGCAGGCTTTGAGCGCGGCGACCGAATCAAGAAATTCCGTAATGAAAATAAAACCTAACACGGGGGTGTTAGGTTTTATTTTCGTAAAGATAGTCCGTCTACCATGTAGCTCGGCCGAGCGTTCGCTTATCGTATATGTATACGGTACGACTGTACGAAGCACGCACGGATCGAGAGGAGCTGCTCCGAAATGTAATGAAAAAAAATAATAATAATAATAATTATAATTGCATAAGTTGATAAAAAATGCTATGCAATAGCTTTACCGCGGCAGTCACTTTTTGTCTAGTTTAATCGAGTAATGTTCGGTGAAAATCCGGATAATCAGATTTTTATCTCTGGGGGATTTTAATGTGCACACATTTCGCATCAACCGCAAACACAATCATTGTTAAGTTGCTAAAAATATGTACAATTTTTCCACACAAATCGTGTTCGCCTTATCGACAACATAATTAAAATGAACAGCCGTAACTCGGTGAATAATACTTGTAAGTGTACATAAAATTTCTATATATTTTCCGTGTAAATAATATTATAATATGAGTTAGGTTTGTACGAAGCCATAACTATATTGACAAGAGTCGACTTTTCTTATTAAAAAGTTATTTTTGCCGGTTTTTTATAGACAAACAAACTTAGTATTTTTTAGGCTTCCGTAGCCAAAATGGAAAAAAAGGAACCCTTATATTTTCCGTCCGTATGTCCCAGGGATTTTACTCAAAGTTTACTCAATTAATGATGATGAAATTCGGTGAAAAGGTGTCTTCTAGTAGAGCCGCTACTCAAGTTTGATAGCTAAATAATAAATATTTTAGCCCCTAAAAATATTTATTTTATTCCACATACATGTAACAGAAGTAGTATTTTTTTTTCGGCATATATCAATGCGTGGCACATCATTCATTGGTCCTCAAAAACATTTTAATGTTACCAATAATCGCTCCGAAAGTTGCATAAAAATATGAAAAAAATTACAAAGGTAGCGCTTAATAAAATACTACTAACTAAAATTATTTCTGACATGATCGGATATACCGTCATTGAGTTAAAGCTGAAAAACTGCTTTTCTCAACAAAACGGCGTAAGTGCCATGAACATACGCTCTTCTGTTGATATTCAAGGCTGTGGAACGCTACACTAAGCATGGTCCGACATGCTCTTGCCCGGTTTTTTTTTCTAATTCTGTGATTAGATTTAAAATAAATAAATATTTTTGGAATATAGTCTATGGCGATCCCGAGGCGACTCGCTGTCGATATCATCTCTTAGATTAGAAACGCCCATTTGAAAAAATCAGACTAAGAGAAATAAATGACGGGTCGCCTTATTTTAGAGTAACTGTTTTATTTGCATATGTCTCATAAATCTGATGGCAATCGCTTTGGATTGGAAACTGAGTCCTATATTACTGATTGTTTTCCAATAATGGGTGGGTATAATAACAAGACTAAGAAGTCGTTGAAATTTTTAAGGATTATGCTGGTCCTTACTCCCGGTGGCAAAAGAATGGCTAAATAAATCCACGTTACCTAGTTTACACAAAAAGATCTAAAAAAAAGTACAGTTATTAAATAAGTAAATGCCAGACTATTTGCAGTCTATATATGCGGACAAGCATTCATCACCATATCAATGAGGTTTTGATAATCAAACCTATAAAGCCTTTAACTGTGTCCAATAAATTCCTTATCACCTCCTACGTTTTCGATGACATAACACCGACGAAATTTACGATAACATGTTCTATTTATAGTACAAACCAAACACTGTAGAACAGATGCAATTTTGCAAGTCATATTCGTGTTTCATTTACATGTCTTTGTTTGATGCATTTGTAGGATGACATAGCTGACAATATACACCAATGTGAGACGAATCATCTATTAAACATATTTCTAGGAAAACCGTTCAGAATTTTGCTATTCTTTGTCCCTGTTATTAGTGGCGTGCACGCCACTGACCTTTTTAAAGGACATGCTGTGTCGTCTGTTCCGTGTATCCATGGCCTCCGAAATCAACTACAGCAGCATTAAATTACCATAGTCGATTTACATTTTCACCATTTGCAATTTACCTCGCGATAAAAGGGTGCGATTTCGCGGGATGTAGTAGACCGCATTCCGTCCGCTCCATTATATACATAAGCGCATAGTCAGCTACATAAGATCCCATAACATGTGCAAATATTCAATTTAAGAGTGCAAAAATCTCCTCCCGCATAGTAATGAAAATTTAAAATTGAAATAAGTAAAGTCAATTGTATTATTAAAAAAAATCGGTTCTGTCTCATGTATATTAACTTCCTGGTTTCTGGTTTATCGCATTCATTTTGGTGTTTTGATAGTGTATTGCTTTTGTCAAGCGACTTTGGTAGGTGCCTGCACGTTTCTTCATTATTGCAATGACTCACGATATCCTTAACTAATCCACAGTTATAATAAAACTCTTATAATAACTCGATACTGTTCCCCATTATCACAGAATACCGAGAGTATTTTGTGCCGTTACAGCTCACAACATCGTGTTTGTTTATTTATATTGCGAACGACGTACAGCTGATAAATTATTACAATTGAGGATGATGACATTAAAATAATCGTTTCTGGAACATGTCTCACTTTATTTGTCTTCGTAATAAAATAATAAATAAACAAATGTCTAACTTCTCGTATCAAATATAAAAACTAAGGAAGGTATAAAACTATAATTTTATACCTTCCTTTTGAGATTTCGTCGCAGTCGGGTAAAAATATTGGCCTTGCCGTAAGCTTTCTAAGTTAATGTGTGGAACTTAAAGTTATGATACCATAACTTTATAATGTTCCACACATTAACATATACAAGTAAGACAACCGATACTTTGATTTATCTTAAAAACAGCTGAACGGGTTTTCAAAATAAAATGAAATATCCCTAAGAACCAAATATCACTAGAACTAACTTCCTAATAGACAAATGTACCAGGTTTACCATCGATGGTTAAAAAATACTATAAATCTGCTACGTCAGAAGCAAAAGCCTCAGCTTCTGTTTGATAAAAACATTCGTTCGTTACTCTAGTATTCTACAACACGTGAAGAAATGTTGTTGTTATAGAAAATCGAGGTCGCGATGCAGCTGCGGCAACAAATAATAAACAGGCCATAGAATTGTGTTGTGCGGTAGAGATAAATAACTCCTTAACAACGTTCAATAAATTATATGTCATCATAACAGCCTACAACTTTCCTACTGGGACATAGCACAGCAGGGCCGGATCCATTTGGTTCTTTGGGAGGGGGGGGGGGGGACATGACAGGCAAATGTCAGTGCCGGATCTAACACGACTCAACCAAATCGACCCGGACTTGGTTTCACCCGACACCAGCCAAGTGTAAGTTGAACAGAGGGGTGGGAAACGTCGGGCAATAAACAAGGTATTTTACTAAGATACAGCATCCTTTTCTGGGGTGGTAGCTACGACTACAATATGCAAAAGGCTTTCATCTCTCAGAAAAGGGCTATAAGAACTATGGTGCGTATAGATCAACAGCAATCCTGCCGACCGTGTTTTACTGAATTAAATATTCTAACAGTTCCAAGCCTGTATATGATGGTCTTACTTACAAATCTAGCAAAAAATATACACCACTATGAAAGTAATGAAGAAAGATTAATTCGTGAGAGCACTAGGAGGAAAGATATGGTGCAGAAGATAGCACCATCCCTTAATATAGTTAAACACAGTGCGCATTATAGGTCAATTAAACTTTTCAATAAACTTCCTGTTGATATTAAACTCGCAATATATAGTAGAGAGTTTGAATCTAAACTTAGAGTGTTTCTTGTCAGTAGGTGTTTCTATTGCGTTAATGAATTATAAACTGACATGCCCGACATATGTAATAAAATCTATGCTATGTAAATTGTACTTTGGACATTTTTATTATTGTTATTTGAATTATTATTTTTATTTTATTTTTACAATTCATATAATTCTGGTGATGTTTTAGTGATTAAGGTTTCTTGGATTGTGTCAATTTTAGATTTAAGACGTTTCAACACAATGTAATATTGTTTATGAAATAATAAATGAAATGAAATGAAATGAAATTTTACCTTAAATTATTCACGCGATTAAGACCCGTAATATATATATTTTAATAAATTCAATAAATTCAGTACACAAAACAACCGTCGGGGAGGGGGTCACGTGCCCCCGTCCCGTCCCTCTGGATCCACCTATGTTGCACAGCATAGGCGTACCCAAGAGGATTTCGAGGTTCAACGACAAACGTTTTACGTAGATTTTATTGTTGGGGTTAAGTGTTCACCCCCGACACCTTTTCGAAAAGTAATCCTGAGTAGGACCCCCATCTCCTTAAAAAGGCATGCATCATGTAGGCCCATTTGACCGACCACACGGATTTAGTGCGAAGACTAAAAAGAACTAAACCATTTGAGTTAGTGTAGTTATAGTGAACAAATAAAAGTGACAGTGCTTTAAATTTACACAAGAACAAAGTGTTTTCATGTTATCAGACTCTAAGAAAGTGCAACAGACATTATTCTTAGTTATAAAATTAGTGTAAACGTCTAAAATTAAGTTAGAGTAAAATTGCTTATTAGCCTTAAAGGCTAGATCGTAATGAATTGTAAAGAACTATGTTCTTTATACCCAAGAATAAAAAAAAAAAATGTAGGCCCATTGCTGATTGGTGAATATCACATATCTACCGTTTTTCGGGTTCTAGAACATCTGAATTTCCTCAACCTTGAGCAAATCACAGAAGGCAGAGCCACACGAAGGACAGTCGTCTGCCTGAGTTTTGAACCGGCGACCAACTACGGCTTGAAGTTGAGCCCGTTATCACTGAGCCACTGCTTGAAAAACGCAACAAATATACGCACTAGCTGTCCCGCGGAACTTCGTATGCGTAAATTTTTCCCGTTTTTGCAACATTTCTCGGCGCTGCTCCGCTCCTATTAGTCGTAGCGCGATGTTATATAGCCTATAGCCTTCCTCGATAAATGGGCTATCCAACAAAAAAAGAATTTTTCAAATCGGACCAATAGTTCCTGAGAATAGCGCGTTTGAACAAACAAACAAACTCTTCTGCTTTATAATATTAGTATCAGCATAATATAAGACGCTAATCGACGATAATAACGCGATATTTTAGGCACACAAGCACACTCAAGCACAGAGTCTGACACTGAACGGACATCCTGACTAGCAAAATATTCTTCTTTCATTTTAAAAGCAACATTCAACTCTTACGTTTGTCTTTAACACACACTCGGTTCATAGTATATATACCATACGGCGGAATACCCAAACGGCACTTAGCTTTAAGTCGCAATGGACTCCCACTTTAAGCTGAATAGAGACATAAATACTTTTGAACGTGACTCTTTTCTAACTAAAACAAATACAAATACGAACACAAAATGTATAAAACAAGTCAATCAAGGTTAATTGCTGCATTTTATCAAATGTAGGAAATGTATTACTATCTAATCAATACAGTTATGACATTATCTAGGTCTATGTCTTAAAAATCAATGAATTTTCAAGGTTGTGAATGTAATACTTTTTATTAAGAGTTTTTTCGATTATCAGGCGATATCAAGGCGGAAGAATTGTGAAGATAATTAATATAGATTATAATTATTTTCTTCCGCAGGCTGAGTTTTAATTATCAGGGTCTATAATGAATAAACCGGGCAAGAGCATGTCGGACCAAGCTAAGTGTAGAGTTCTGCAGCCTTGAATAATTGCATCAGCAGAAGAGCGTATGTTCATGGCGCTTACGGCCTTTCGTTGAGAAACGCAGTTTTTCAGCAATAACTCAATGACGATATATCCGATTATATCCGAAATAATTTTAGTTTAAATTACTTATTAAGTTACTGATCTCACGGTTCAAAAGTTAAGGGGGTGGGGACACAATGTATGCAACTTTCGGAGAGATTATTTCCAAAAATATTCACTCAATCAAAAAAGTTTATTAGAAACCTTAAAATGTTTTTGAAGATCTGTCGAATGATGTGCCACACATTGATATCGTTTGGTCGCATAATGCCTAATTCGTAAAATGGCACCCGAGTCTTGAAAGGACTAATTCGCGAATGGACTAATTCTTAAAAAGACTAATTCGCGAAATGGCTAATTCTCAAAAGGACTAATTCGTCAAACGGCTAATTCTTAAAAAGACTTATTCGCAAAATGGCCAACTCTTAACACGAAATAATCGCAGGAGTAAAGATATATTATTTGACAAAAAATACAACAAATTATTAGCAGAACTCAAGCACAAGAAAATTTCTGTCAAATATTTCTTCCACAGGATAATTTACTATCAACTGTCATTATAATTTTACCTTCCAGTATAAAAGTTTTCATATACCTATATATTTTATACAATATTTACAAAGACCAAGATATACCTATACAAAATATTAAAACTTATCTACTAAAATTACTACTATGTAAAATATTAAAAATAATTATATATAAAATAATAATATACCTATAATAAATATATATAATAATTATATACCTATAATAGGTATATAATTATATAAAATAATTATATATATAGGTATATAATTATATATATCTAGGTATATAGGTTTAAAATATTATATAGGTATATAATTATATAAAATAATTATATACCTATATATCGTACAATTATTGCAATTTTCCAATGAAAATGATGATTTGAGCTATCTGACATTAATGAAAGATTTGATTTAGGAGGTATCTACTTTTTTTTTCAGAATTACTTTTGCTAGCTGACTTGAAATTTATTCATAATAATAATCTGTGACTTTTATTTTTAATAAAAATATTTTCTCATTTATTGTTTGCATTTCATCCCTCAAGGCCCGGAAAATATCCTAGTATTTTTATTTTCTAACATTTGTCATCATACACAGACCACGTAGTTACTCATCAAATAACTAGATGGCGCTAGTTGCAATTTACTAGGTTATTATTAATTTTAAACATTCGTTATCGTTCTTTAATATGTTTTCATAGGTTGAAACTTTTATTCCCGTAAATGTATGACTTGTTCTGTCATACATCGTTAAGAGTTGGCCATTTTGCGAATAAGTCTTTTTAAGAATTAGCCGTTTGACGAATTAGTCCTTTTGAGAATTAGCCATTTCGCGAATTAGTCTTTTTAAGAATTAGTCCATTCGCGAATTAGTCCTTTCAAGACTCGGGTGCCATTTTACGAATTAGGCATTATGCGACCAAACGATTGATACGTTTATGCTGAAAACTGTTACATGTATGGAGTGCCTCCCCTAAAAAGTAGCGGCTACTACAAGACACCTTTTCACACCACATTTCATCAATATTCATTGAGTAGTTTTTGAGTAAAATGCCTGTGACATACGGACGGACAGACGGACATGACGAAACTATAAAGGTTCCATTTTTGCCATTTGGCAACGGAACCCTAATAATGATGATGAAAACATTTGCATTAAACTTTTATCTTTGGTAAAATGAGACATGATAACAGTTAGTATAGGTGTACCAGAATCTGAAGAAAAATGGGGAAATTATGATAATCTGGAGATGGTAACACAAGGTAAGGTAAGTAGTCGCATTTTTAATAAGTAAAGTTTGAACGAAAAACTATCAAAGGTCATCATCACATGAGCCACTGTCAGTTAATGTTGCCATATAAAAATCACAAGTTATTCTTTTAATTTCGTTTCATGAGATTCTGGTACACACCTATAGCTTGTTTTAGCTCTTAGATCCATACAAGATACGGCATTAACTGTATAAATTAGGTGGTATTTAGTACCTACCTACCTATACAATCGATTAAGACTCGCTTATACGGTAATATCTACAAATATCGATGAAGTCATCATTCAGCGATGGGTAGGTATATAAGCTTAATGACATGTTGGTTAAAAATCCACCGGATAAACAACCAAAATAAGATATTTGATTCTTGCCTATGGAATTCAAGTTCAAATACTGAAGTTGTCAGGCATTAATTATCCTAACTTTTTATATCGATTATTCTAGGGTTTCAAGATAAACCTACCTAACTTAGTGATATGGTAATACAGTTCCAGGACTCTTAAATTGAGGCACCCTGATTTCTTCACATCTTTTTAAAGTTTCTATAACTTTCAAAATGTACAAAAGAATGGTTTTGAAGATGACATCATTATGAGTCATAATTGTTTTTGGATCCGAAAATTTGAAAAAAATCGGAAATAAGAACTTATGCAAATATGCAAAGTAGCCGGAAGTGTATTATATTTATTGGTCTTTTTAATTTTCTATCGTGTGACGGCTCTCCCTACCACGACGGGCAGTCGCTCAAAGTGACTGCCCTGCTCGCTCCGAAAGATTAGATTATTCTAGATTAGTTAGGCAACTATTCCTGACCGCGGTAATCAATTCATCTACGAAGTCGCCACAGCGACCCGGGTCCATTCAAATATAATTTAAAATAAACCATTCAATCCCACACTAATTCCAGAATTGTCAAACAAAACGAACTCCATTAAATCAACTCTATTCCTGTATTTTAGTATGCAGACAGATCTATCGGAGCTACTATTTGTTGATTCAAGTGATCGGGGTGCTTGAACTGTGTAATTTAAACGGTGTTTCGCGACCTATTTACACTATGACGATACGTGTGGAATCTGTTCAGTACTAGATGTGTTGATTCGATAGTACGTCAGAGTCAGAGGCGTACGTACGCTCAAGTATCTTTTTATTCGATTAATTGAAGTTGCGGCAATAATAAATATGTTTGACCACTATCTGCTCCTCGCAACGTTGAACAAATTTGAAATGGCCTTGTATGTTGGGATTTAACCTCATTTAGCTCAAACTATAATCACAAGTACTTTATTGAGTGCAGTGTCGGGCTAAGTCGGCACCCTTTTTTAATGTTTTACTTTTTAGGTCTCCAAAATATTTAATAATAGATACGGTCATCAAAACTTTAGTTTCTCCAGCGTATTCATTAATAAATAGGCAGTGTAATTCACCAGAATTTAAACGACATCCTTACCAGCCAGATAAAAGAAACTTTACCAAATTTAAAAACAGACGGTTCAACAGCAATGAACAAGTCACCTAAGCCACTACTGGTGATGTAAACGCTTGTACCTGTCAGCTGGAATCATGTCAGTGGCGTCCTCCTCCATAGATTCGTCGCCAACCTCCACCTCCAACTGGACAGCGGGCGGGGAGCTCATGTCCTGTCACCCTCCAAACAGCCTGCAACAAAACCATATTTTGATGAATGGACTAAAAAAAGCTGAATTGACTACCGAATGCATTAAGACGTAGTTAAGTCGCACCAGACCAGCCCGCACTTTCAATTTTGTGAGTTACCGATTGCTTGAAATAATTCGAAGTGCAGTGATTTTAAGTATAATTTGGAGGTGAGTGAATTGAATAGCCTACTTACTACGGTAGTTTTAACTTTCCTTAATATAAGGAAACTATATCATTGATGATGGTAATCGCAATAAGTTCGTATCTAATGACAATTATCGTAGACGATATTATTGAATTGCTGTTGTCGTTTTCCTTAAATCAGAGTAGACCTCCTGTTTTAACTTTAATGTAGGTTTACGTCAAGTGTTTTTATGACGTTACTAGCTGTGCCCCGCGGTATTACCCGCGGTTTATTGTAGCCTATACGTTAATCCAGGGTCTCAGCTAACTCCACACCAAATTTTATTAAAATCGGTCCAGCCGTTTAGATGTGAAGAAGTAACAAACATACACACTCACATACTCACAAACTTTCGCTTTTATAATAGGTATTAGTATGATATGAAGTATGATGTCAAGGGGTGTAGGGGAAGAGCCATGGGGTTATTATCTCCTACTAAAATGAGTCTGAATCCAGATCCATAAGAAACTTTATGAAGGTAACACATTCAGGAATTGAGCGAAGACTAGATCGGCCTATGGTGAGAACATTTAGGTAGATAGGCTATTCTTTTCTGTATTGATATTTTCTGGGATTTGTTATTGTGTCAATTCACGGTTACAAAGATAGGATTATGATTATACACGCTAATCTAGAACTCGGTTCAGTAAAGTCATGTTCACGTTATTACAATTTGCATTGTTTTTTTTAAGACATAGATTTGACCCAGAACGACCCGTGATCTATATTAATATAGATTCACACAATAATTTTATAACGTAACAATTTATAGTAGATATACCTTGTTAGCTACCATTTGACGGACTAAGTTTCTTTAAATCGAGATGAAATAATTTCTAGAGGTAAAATATATAAAAAAACAAATCTTACGCGTTTTTAAAATAATTATTAAATAGGAAATTACACAGTTTTATTATTACAGTGCCGAAGAAAAATTTCACAATGTGAGTTTCGACTCAGCAGTGCGTGGTATAGTGCAATAGTGCGACGCTCAAACGTAAGTTTTATTAGTCATTTCATGTTGCACATGTTAAATGTTTAATTAGTTAAGTTTCCGTATATTTATGTCAATTTCGCTATTTTAAAAAATTATCGATACTAATATTATAAAGCTGAAGAGTTTGTTTGTTTGTTTGAAAGCGGTAATCTCAGGAACTATAGATCCGAATCGAAAAATTATTTCACTGTTGGATATCCCATTAATCGAGGAAGCCTATAGGCTATATAACATCACGCTACGACCAAAAGGAGCGGAGCAGCAATGAGAAATGTAGCAAAAACGGGGAAAATTTACGCAGACGATGTTGCGCGGGACTGGTATTAATATAAAATTTAGTGGTGGCTAACTGAAATGCATATATATAAAAAAAAATCGGTTAGCGACCACATGGTCGCAATTCTTACATACAAGCATCTCAGCATCTCGATGCAATGGATCGGTGACCTACACTGACGGACTCATAAACTGCATCAAAGTTCAGGTTTACTCTAAAAGGATTTTTTATAATAAGTATGCAAACTTTTTAGATTAAATTATATAAATATGGAAAGACTGGCTCTTAATCTTAAAAAAAAATTAAATTTAAAAATAGAACTGCGGTAAAACAAATGAATATAGCCGGGAAAAGAAAATTTACTCGTAGTATCAGATTTGCGTGTTATTTATAGCAAAGTTTTAAATTAATTCTCATTGATTTTTTTTGTTTGGTCAATTGAATTATTGTTACCAGCATAATTGTTGGGTTAGTTTTTTAACACATCGAGAGTTTTTGAACCATAATATGGATACTTCGTCCGAACAAGCGGCACAAATTGTAGCATTGGTGCGGGAGGGCTTGGATCAACGAACGATTGGTAGAAATTTAAATTTAAACCAGTCTACGGTTTGTAGAATATACAGAAGGTTTGTAGAGACAGGTTCTTACAGGAGGAGACGTGGTACAGGCAGAACTCGAGCAACCACAGGTCGTGATGACCGATTTATTGTTACAACTTCCCTGCGAAATCGTTTCCTCACGTCAGTTAACATCAAAACCGAGCTTAATGAAGTGCGTGGAAAAAACGTGTGTGCACGAACAATAAGAAGAAGGTTAAAGGAAGCGGCTATCACCCCTTTTAGACCAGCAAATGGTCCAAAGTTGTCTGCAGCTCACAGACAAGCTCGCTTAAGATTTGCGCGTCATCACCTGAATTGGACAGAAGAGCAGTGGGCCTCTGTATTGTTCACGGACGAGTGTAGGACATGTTTATATGGTGCAGATGGTCGCAGAAGAGTCTATCGTCGACGTGGGGAGCGATATGCTCAAAGTTGCATTGAGGAGCGTGTTCCTTTTGGAGGCGGTTCATGTATGGTCTGGGGTGGCATATCGATGAACGGGCGAACAGAACTTGTGTTCATAGACATGGTCCGTCAAAACGGTAATAGAGGGGGTTTGACAGCACATCGCTACATAACAGAGATATTAGAAGATCACGTGGTGCCTTACATGGGATTCATAGGCGAAAATTTTACTTTAATGCAGGATAATGCCCGGCCGCATGCAGCTGCACAAGTTCAACATTATTGCGAAGAGGTTGGGATACGTACAATGAATTGGCCAGCACGCAGCCCGGATCTTAATCCCATCGAGCATGTTTGGGACAATTTAAAAAGAGCTGTATATGCGAGAAACCCTTCGCCTACGACAGTGGCAGCACTAAGAACAGCACTTTCAGAAGAATGGGACAATATTCCGCAAGATCTTTTAAAAACCCTTATAAAATCTATGCGGAACCGATTAGAATCCGTAATAAGGGCACGTGGGGGTAATACACCTTATTAAAACACAAATAAACCCTTGCATAAAGTTTGTGTCTATTGTTAAAACCAATTTTTTAATTAAACAATTTTTCCTTAAACTTCTGTTTTTTCTTCAAAAAAGGTCTTAAGGTCCTTTCCAGTACATAAACTTAAACTTAAAGATATGATCCTACGCTGTTTTAAAGTTCACGAACCAATCTAGAGGTTTCAATTTAAATCTGTATAGAAAGTTTGCATACTTGGTTAAAATATTTATTTCAAAGTCGTCTATTACTTTGATGCAGTTTATAAGTCCGTCAGTGTATAAAGGTCGCTATCTGACTGGAACCGGAAGGCGGATTCCTTTGTCTAGCAGTGTATCAATTCGGACTGATGATGATGTTCTTCTCATTAATAAAAATGACGATGAATAGAAATGGCAGTAGCCTCATGGTTAAGGCACGAATCGTGAGCTCGCGGGTTCGAATCCTATCTATTATACTATCGAGGTGAACCCACTTATAACATAAGCTTCTTAACTTAACTGAAGGGATTAAAAGGATTGCTAATAATGTGTATTTTTTATTAAAAAGAAAAAAAGAATAACATTTCATTTCTATTAACAATTATTATTTCTATCTTTATTATATATATAAAAATCAATGTTTGTCTGTATGACGTCCTCTATGCGTTCCGAAACCATTGATAATGATGAAACTTTAGCAGAATGTTCCGGGAAGGCCGGCAAGTGTTACTGGCTTAAAAAGCCACAGCGAAGCGTGGCCCAGTTCAGCTGAACTGGGCCACGCTTCGCTGTGGCTTTTATAGCGTGGCCCAGTTCAGCTAGTTATATAATAACTAGCTGAACTGGGCCACGCTCCACGCTTGTTATAATTCATCTGTGTGTATGTCACTGAACTGCTCCTAAACGGCTGGACCGATAATATGATTATTTTTATGTGTGTTCTAGTGGAATCGAGAATGGTTCAGATTCACAATTGAACCCGATTGACAAAAAAAAATGAGGCGGTACAAAGTTCGTCGGGACTGCTAATAATTACACATATATATTAAAAAGGCAAAAATAAAAATATTTTTTGTATTACTTATAATAGTTTTATTGGCATATTTTTAATATTTAAGTAGTGGTCGCTACCAAGCTTACTGGTGATCGTTAAATAATTAAAATAACTTAATTTTTGTCAGTTAACAACTAACTGACAATAATTAAGCTTTATTTTTACTTTTGAGCATTGTATAATAATTTATGGGTAAAAATATTATATCTCATGGTTTAGATCGAGACTATACTATACTAACTGGTCGATAACGGGCGAAATGACCCTACCTAATACAAATAAGTTAGGTAAACATAGCAAATAATTCAGTATCTACAGAAAAGGCGTAAGGACAGGAAGTGGTGACATTGAAACATTATTAAATAGGTAGGTACATACCTATAGTTTAGTTATAGATAGGAAATATTGAATTATACATTTTTATAGACTACAGGTCTTAACTGCCCTAATAAAAACCTTCTTTTTTGTACATATTTAACATATAGTGGGACTCGAGCACTGAGGCTCCCGTACAAACTTATAGATAATAATAATAATAATATCTTGGGACAACTCACACAACGCTATCTGATCCCAAACTAAGCAGAGCTTGTACTATAGAAACCAGACAACTGCTAAACATACTTATATATTTCTAAATACATACATATTATAGATAAATAACACCCAGACACAGAATAAACCATCATGCTCATCACACAAAGTTTTATCCTGGGTGGGGATCGAACCCACGACCTCTTGCGTAGCAGTCGGATACACTCCCACCGCGCCACAGAGGTAGTCAAAAAATAGATGTGTTAATAGTTCGGGAATCTATATAAACACCACACTGTGTCGATCAGGTTGCAAAGTGGTGACTCACAAGCTGTGGGGTCATAACATAATTTATGCTTGATGAGAATCGAAAGAGGTACTAACATTTAGCTAGACCAACACCCAACAGGCTGACGATGTACCACATTATCTTCCCACTACTTTATTTCAAAATTGAAGGCTCAGCAATTTCAAAGAGGGGGTAGATATTCATGAACTCTTTTAAATAACTCTTAACCAAAGGATTTGGCGTAGTGTCAAAATATTTGTGGTGTGGTTATAGGTAGGTATGTCTTGATATTTGTGATCTTACACTATATCCTTTCATTTGTTTTTATGTTATACCACACTGTTTTCAAAGAATTTTTCAATTCATTTGCCCATAAATTACCCCCATGTTCAAAATTCAGACTTCTTATTATTTTTCCTGCTATCTATAGGTTAAGAAGTATCTTTTGCATTTTCAAAATATTAGACTCAGTAGCTTTGGAGATAAGGGGGGGGGGGATGGATCTATTTTCATGGTTTTTCCTTAATAACTTTAAAAATGATAATAAAATGAATTTAAAAAAATATATAAATATTTGACATGCTCACAACAAGACCATTCATTTGATATGTTACACAATACAGTTAGTTTAGATTAGTTTAAAAAAAAAAAAGTTTTCCCCTCAAAAGTTCAAATTCAAAAATATTTTATTTAGGTTAAGCGTCCGTATTCGGGTCACAGAAATACATAGGTGAACTAAATTTGAACGTCATCGGTTCCATAGATTCGGAGCAAATTGGGTGTGAAAGAAGGGCAGACAGAAACACGAGTGATCCTACAAGGGTTCCGTATTTTCCTTTTGAGGTAAGGAACCCTAAAAATTGCGGAGACATCTTTAACTACACGCATACTCGAAAAACATATAAGAACCTTTACCTATAACACTTTCGTTTTCAATTAAAAAGTGTAAACATTTAGTAACTATCCTCAAGGTTATATTTAATTAAGATAGGTAGGTAACTGAAACAACCTGCAAATAACCCCTAAAAGCTATTGCTATCAGACTTATTATTATGTAAATTGTATGAGAAACACGCGAAGCATACATAATATAATAATATATGTATAATCCGCGGCAGGTCGACATAGCTTTAAACTTCAAATGTCTTTATTTCGTTAAACTAATTCAATGATTGTTTGAAAACCAATCATTGAATTGGTTTAACGAAAATGTAATAAAATAAAATAAATAAAACAAAATGAAGTCAGGCGGCAGTTCCAAGTGTAAAGCTCATGAGAACAAGAAGCAATAGCAATCTTCGAATTCATTTTGACGTGATAACGTCTTTTATATAGATGATCGGGTGCACGCACGAAAAAGTGTCATGGTCCGTCACGTTCCGCCTGCTGATAGGCTGAAGTATAGTGGCCGTCGGGCGTAGGTGCGCGCATGCGCCCGGGTTTACTAAAGCTGTCACAGGCATGGTTGTTTATTACAATGTCATAAATGTTTTCTTATGACATTATCCCGTAAAATTATCCGCCGTAACCCGACTTTACACTTTTTTTTGGTAAACCAAAGGCAAAAATGTAAGCGAGATTTAAATTAAGATACTGGCACAGACTTAAAAACTAACATTTACCTTACCTCCTTTTATATATACTACTACACTGATTTATTTCACTCTTCAGAACAAAGCATTAAGCTGGCAGGGGTGAGACTAACAAAAAAAAACACTGAGACTTAATATTACACAAACGGATCCCTAAATCGAAAAATGATATTCACAACCCCTAAATATTTTAAAAAGACCTATCCTACGCCAGACCTAACCATGTCATTTTGGCAACGGAACCCTAAAAACGACTATACACGGCCCTGAACCGATAATGCCACTATCCCAAGCCTAGGTACGAACCTGGCTGCGCGAGAAAACAAAGAAAAAACATCATTTAGAATGGAGAAATAACAGTGGTTGCAGACAAACAAAAGAGGCGATCCTAACAGTGCTAAGGAAGTACGCTCGGAGTCTCATCAGACTAATCAGGGACAAACTGCGAAAAGCAATAGGCATTCTGGCGGGCCATTGTTCCCTCAACAAGCCCGACGTTTCGACCGTACTGCAACGTCCGTGGTCACGGGTAACCGTTGCAATACAGTAGAAACGTCGTCGGGTCATTAAACAAAGGTATTTAGCCTTTAAATAAAATATTTACGCGATTAAGACCCGTAGCTTACAAAATTTTATAATGTGCACAAATCGCGAAAGTTTACGAACCTATACTTAGTAACATATATTATAGAAATATAATAATACTAGCGGACGCCTCGCGGTTTCACCCGCGTAGTATCTATTCCCGTGGGAATACAGGGATAAAAAATAGCCTATGTCACCCGGGGTTAGTGTAGCTTCACAACGATGAAAGAATTTTTCAAATCCGTCCAGTAGTTTCGGAGCCTATTCAATACAAACAAACAATCAAATCTTTCCTCTTTATAATATTAGTATAGATAACCTAGTATTATTGATGACCAAGATTTGGCACAGTGGTAGGTCCGCTGTTTTGGCGAATGCTCATTGGCACATCCATTAAGTCCTCATTCGCACGAGCGATTTTTTACGCGCGTTAAAAATCCGGCAAACTGGCCTCTCGATATGATTATGTGATCTATTCCCAATAAAATACAACACTTCGCGATAAAAAAATTCGTCGCGTTGCAGTGTGAACGTGTTCTTGGGAATGCATTTGATCTATTTGAGAGATTTTTTTTACGCGTGTTAAAAAATTGTATATGAGAGTCCATCAATTGAAAATATTACCGACTCCTAAAATAAATAAACTTCTAGAATAACAAAAACAAATTAAACATTTTGAAGTTGGTGCCATGAAATAGTAGTCTTTATGTTGTATTCGGCACCAACTTCAAAATGTTTAATTTGTTTTTGTTATTCTAGGTATATTATTTTTTGCTTTTTGGTTGCCTTGTATTTGTTTTAGAAGTTGGTAATATTTTTTTTGTAAAAAAGTTTTTATTTCACAGTTTTTAGTGGGTTAGTTTGTAATTCACTTAAGTTACAATAGGCTTACGTCAACTGCTGAAATCCTTTTACAAAATATTGCCTACCTCAATGCAGGGCTGTTAATTGTTGAGGAGTTCACTATTAGCTCTTTTACATTGTGTAATAGGAGTATAACGAGAATAAAGTGCTACTCTATACCACATTACAGTAACTGAATTGCAAACTGTGAAATATTGAATAGGTCCACTCTCATTTGTGGTCTTCATCATCAGTTCCACTTCACCAATTGGTGTTTTTTATAAAAAAATCACTATGAAATATACCTAAATCACTGTAGGTGAGCCTTTAATATTTTGAGAGTTCCCTCGATTTCTCCAGGATCCCATCATCAGATTGAGATCTGATGACACTGGGACCAACTTGGAAGTAAGTATACCCTTTCAAACACAAAAACAATTTTTCAAATCGGTCCAGCCGTCTTTGCATAGTTGGTGAACAAACATACAAAAAAAAAATACAGACGAATTGAGAACCTTCTCCTTTTTGAAGTCAGTTGAAAATACAACAACACTTGTAAACACCTTGTAGAACAAAAAAAATGTTTTAAACAAGTTAGGTACAGAATAAACAAAACACCTTACTGATATGTCAGGTCTATAAATAAATATAAAAATACATAGATAATAATATAGTTATAAACAAAATACCAGATTTATCAATAGACAATAAGTATGAATCAGGTAAGGTAGGTATAGACCTGTCATTGACCTTAAAATGTAGACACCTAAAATACAGCTACATTTTGAATTAATTAGGTATCATTTTAATTCAATGAAATAATTGAATTAACATTAATTAAATATTAAACTACTACTAATATCTACTTTTTACAAATATAATATTTAATTTATAAATTTGATCTGTACTAATATTATAAATACGTAAGCTTGGATGTATAGATGATTGTTTTTGAATCACGCCATAATGGGTAAACTGATGAAATTCGGAACAGAGATAGATTATAGTCTGGAATAGCACATGGGCTACTTTTTATGCCAGAAAAATGTTCCTGTGGGTTAAATTTGCTTTTCAAAATTTTCACACATACAAAGAAGCGGGCAACAGCTGCTCTGCCGTGCCAAGCCAACACACTGTAACTTTCAAAATCCGCTTTTGAGATATTTGACAAAATATTGTTTTGATGATTATTTGCCTATTTTAAACGTAATTAGTCAATATTAAGTAATTTTATGCATTCAATAGCTAGGGGTACATTTCTAGCATATAGCCAAACAGTATTTTTTTAATAATTTTTGTAGGGAAAAAATATATTGCCACAAACTTGTATTGACAAGACAAATTATAAAATTTTAATAAATTTCTAACGAGGTAAAACACTGTAAAACATAGTACAGTGTTATAACTTTATGAACTAATTATACTATAACACTGTATCCAAGCATACAGTGTTTTGAAAAGATAGATGAGGTATATCAAAAATTAGATAATTTATAAATAAAATCGGTTATATGACGGCAAAATAAACTTTAATGAATATTTTAATGCACTTGCGTATAATTATTAGAATCATAAAGGAAACATAAGAAGGCCTTCTAATATTTTTACAAGCTTACACATCATAATGACAAACTTCTTTGGGTTTCTATGATATCAATAGCGTAATAAAGAATGTAATAATAAATAAAGTAAGTAAATGTACTAAAAATAAAAAATATATTAAAACAAAGAACGTAACAAAACATGAACTTTTAAAAGCATGAACTTTATACTTTGAGATCAATATATATAGTAAAACAATATAAAAAAATAGTTTTGAAGTCGATTACAAATCTATATTTTTATCGAGATCAGGTTGATGCACCTGATCTCGATAAAAATATTGATTCTGATTTGTAATCGACTTCAAAACTATTTTTTTCAGCCTATCGCAGTCCACTGCTGGACATAGGCCTCTCCAATTGCACGCCACTTTGTTCTATCTTCGGCTTCTCGCATCCAGCTCCTGCCAGCCGTTATGCGTAAATTATCACTCCACCTGGCCTGAGGGCGTCCTACACTACGTTTGCCGCGCCGCGGTCTCCACTCAAGAACTCGTTTACCCCAATGGTTGTCGGTTCTTCGGCTAATATGGCCAGCCCACTGCCACTTCAGCTTGCTAATCCGGTGGGCTACGAGTATGTCGATAACTTTGGTTCTCTGCCGGATCACCTCATTTCTTATTTTGTCCCTAAGAGAAACTCCGAGCATAGCCCTTTCCATAGCTCGATGAGCGACTTTGAACTTGTGGACCAGCCGTACCGTCAGTGTCCACGTTTCGGCTCCGTATGTCATGACGGGTAGGACGCACTGATTAAATACTTTAGTCTTTAGACATTGTGGGTTCGACGATGAGAAGACTTGACGTAGCTTACCAAACGCTGCCCAACCCAACCGAATTCTCCTGTTCACCTCGTCCTCGAAGTTGTTTCTACCTAACTGCAATGACTGCCCGAGGTACACATATTTTTGAACAACTTTAAGAACGGCGCCGTGCACCGCTGTCTGTTCCGGTAGTACATGTTCATTGAACATGACCTTGGTTTTATCCAAGTTCATCCTCACTCCTCGATGCAATGGTATAGGTTTTGTTTGCTGATTCTGTACTTGGACGGACATGGTGGCGGCTTCGTAGAGACATCTCATCACTTGTATATATCGCCAATCTACTTGGCATCGCTACAGCAACTCCAGAACGGACCACATTTCAATCGAGTCAAAGGCCTTCTCATAGTCCACGAATGCTAGACACAGGGGCTGATTATACTCCTGGGTCTTTTCTATAATCTGCCGCACTGTGTGGATGTGGTCTATGCTGCCATATCCGCTCCGAAATCCTTCCTGTTCCGGTGGTTGAAATTCGTCAAGTATTCGCGCAAGGCGGTTTGTGATGACTCTTGAAAACAGCTTATAGACGTGGCTTAGAAGAGAAATAGGTCGGTAGTTCTTCAGCCGGGTCTTATCTCCTTTTTTGAAGAACAAAACGACTACACTTCTACTCCATGCCTCCGGAGTTCTCCCTTCAAACATGACAGCATTAAAGAGCTTTTGGAGCTCCCTCAGTACGGGTTCACCTCCAGCCTTTAACAGCTCTGTTGTACCGCCATCCTCTCCAGGGGTTTTTCCATTTTTTAGCTGTCTAAGAGCCAGCTTGACTTCTGGCAGGTCTTCGGTGTAGTGGCGTGTTAAAGTGGCTCTAGGACCCTCATTTTCAGGATCAGGTCGAGATGCATGCGAAGCGTATATACGGCCATAGAAGCCTTCCACTTCGGAGAGGACTGCCGGCTTCGAAGAAACGACTTCTCCACTTGGTCAACTTCGTCAGGTGGCTTCTTCCAAGAGATTGTACGAACACTTTTGACCCCGGTTCTGCTCGATCGCTCTTTTAAACAAAAGAGTGTTGAAGCACCGAAGGTCGTGTCGTATAAGCTTGTTGATCTCTTGGTTTAGAGCGCGCTTTTCCGACGAAGTGACGGGTGGGTTTTCACGTCGTTTTTTCATTAGCCCTAAAATATATTCCGAAAGCTTGGACTTCTTGCCCTTACGCTGCATTTCACAAAATCTCGTACCTTCTTCCCTGAGTATCCGAACCACATTTACGAGCTTCTGGTTTACGTCTGTTATGGTTTCCATGGCAGAAAATCGGTTATCCAGGTTTGACTGGAACGCTTCGGATCCTATCATGGTTTGGAGCAAAGTAGGTCGAAGCCTGGACCTCATCAGACGGGCACGTTCCGCCTTGAAGTCGATATTCAGAGAGCCTCGGACAAGTCGGTGATCACTACCGGTATTAAACCTGTTAATCACGGTGACGTCTCTGAATATATGCTTTTTGTCCGTCATAATGAAGTCGATTTAGTTTTTCGTCATAGTGTCGGGGTTTTGCCACGTCCACTTCCTTTGGGGCCGTTTCTTAAAAAAGGAGTTTATCAAGAAGAGCCCCTCCCGTTCAAGGAAGTTGACTAGCATTTGCCCCCTATAATTTCTGCTTAAAATCCATGGGATCCTACTACCAATTTGCTGCAATTCTGTACTCCCACTTTAGCGTTGAAGTCCCCCGTAACAACGTTGTAGTGGGTCTTAGTGGTTGAGTGGAGGGCCCTCGATATGTCATCGAACATATCCTCCTCTTCGTCGTCTGCACGTCGTGCGTACACTTGCACTACCTTGAGGTTATACCTCTCGGTGAGCTTGATTATGAGGTACGCTACCCTGTTCGACACGCTAGACATTTCCACAACGTTGTCAGAAAGGGACTTATTTACCAGAAACCCAACACTACCTAGGGATTGTTGGTAACCCGAGGATATGCCACATAATCTTCCCAAGTTCCACCTCAAGTTGTGCGAGTCTAGCCGTAGCGTGCGTCCGTTATACGTCGCCTTCCGTAGCCCCGAGATTCTTAGCACCCGCCGCCACGCCGTTACCGTGGACGCCACCATGTCCAGGTGCAGGTCCACCATGTGACTGCCGGCAACTGGGGGCCGTGGCTTTTGTGCTTCGTGCATTTGGGGTAATGCCCATATTCGCCACGCTGGGCAGGCGGGTTGGCGATCGCAGGGCTAAGTGACGCTGCTGCCCGTCACTGACCTATTACTTTAGTTACGCCTTAAATTGGGATGGTTATACCGCCACCAGCCGGTCGCCAGAGCCTCGTTCGTTGTACAGCAGGATGTACCGCGTGCAGGTGAGGTTGGCTTGAAGATCCCTCCCCAGGTGCATCTGATTACTCTAATTAAAGCAAATAAAACACGCAATCATCCGATCAAATCACAACCGCAACCAGCGGTCTCAGCGAGCGGCACACGACTGGCGTAAGCCGAACCGTCTTCAACGTGAAAAACAAGGAAGAGGAGTCTATAATAGCGCATGAAAGAGCGAGATAGTAATACTGTTGTCAACTCTACTTACGCTGGTTGGCTAACATCAACGCGCGAGCACGCTACACTGTATTTTTCTAGCGACGCGCGTAGTTTATTTTGACAAAACACTGTATACTATGTTACAGTTTTTTTGCATGTTTATACCTTATTTTAAACGTAATACAGTGTTTTTTTACTTGCTTTATCTTGCAAAATAACCGTTGAAATGAAAAAAGACTTAATTAGGGGTACTAAACAGACATAAAGAAATTGATTGGGCATTGTTAAGCAAAAACACTGTAAGTCGACTTACAGTCTTTTGGATTGGCACGGCAGAGCTAGTATATATAATATTTTTCTTTTTAAGGAATGTCAATTTATGCACACATGGAACACAATTTGTGGAACTTACATAGTGGTATCCCATGGGAATCAAGCATACACATCCCTATGGCATCATAAACTATGTTTAACAATTTAAATGAATTAAATACAAACAGATGGACATGGAAGGTGATATTATACTTAACATGTCATTGCATTACTTTAAAAATTAATTATAATTAATTATAATGAACTTTGAATGTCAGTTCAGTGACTTTCAGATATTTAAAATAAAATGTTGTTATTGTTAGTCACAAAGTCAAAAGTGAATATTTAATTGTCAAATTTAAGTTAATATATTCCCATACATTATTAAAGTTATTGTCAGTAATGAACCCATTATATTATATTACTAGCAGTCCTGCGCAACTTTATCTGCATAAATCTTTCCCGTTTTTGCAACATTTCTCATTGCTACTCCACTCCTATTGGTTGTAGCGTGATGTTATATACCCAGCCTAATTCAGATTCCTGAGAATGCGTTCAAACAAACTCTTCACCTTTATAATATTAGTATAGATTATAATAGTAACAATCAACTGAAAACTGAAACTGATTTAAGAGAATCAAAAATTTGAAGACTAATCCACCAATAATGGCCCTATAGCCGCTTTAAGATAGGAGACCAGTGTCCCTGCAGTGGTAATGATATTTCCAAACTAATACTTATAATTTGAAAGTAACACCCATAAACCACTGAACTGATTTACAAGTTACAAATGATTGCAATCAAAATACAATGACAATAAGTAAGAAAAACCAGACAAGAGCAAGTGGACTCGCCCATTGAGGATTCTGTACCAATTTATAGATACATAATATAAATGTGGGGCCAATTTTGGTTAAAAGCAAGGTCTTACAGCACAAGTAAAGAGAAAATTCCAAAAATTAAAAAAAAATGTAAATTAAGATAAATTTTGGTACTAATAAGTTTTCACAAAAATGAAAATTTGCCAATATCTTTTTTCTGAGAAAATCGGTGGTGACACACAGACAGACAGACAGACAGACAGACAGACAGACCAGAGTAATCTTATAAGGGTTCCTTTCAATTGTGGTACGGAACCCTAAAAACTATGACAAAGGTATTTTTACTATTTGCTTTGTATTTGATCATGCTTGTACATGCTGTATAAATAAATGATTAGTACTAATGAGCTCATCCATATGGTTTAGAATGAAATAAACTATTACAAAGAAAAAAAGTTTTAGCGAGGATGTAAACTAAGATAACCTACAGGCCTCGGTTTGGCAAAATCCATGACTTTGTTCTACACTTGACATGAATACTTATTAGTTTTAGAAGATATTTGTTATGCGCTAATGATATTTTTTTAATATTTACACTTATTTTACACGAACAATGGAAAGTGCGTCGCTTTGTACGCGCAGTACAACTGCCGTTATTGATAAAGAGTAAAGTTCCGAATTTAGATTTTGATGAATAATTTAGCTGAGAGTTTGTAGCAACGCGCTGCAATCATCAAGTAACGTCACAACAATAGAAAATAAATAATTACCTTCACTTTCTCGAAATGTGATATATCATGCAACTGTCACAAACTTATCGCTGAGAAGCGCACGAAAACACATATAAATTGATCAAAACAACAACAACAACTGATCACAAATGCACTTTCATCGCAAATTTTCACAGCAGAAAAATTTCATGACCATTGGCATGAATCCACGAAATTTTTTGACATTTCATCACAGTCCGATGAATACATACATCAATGAATTTGAGAAACAAAGTGTAAATATTTTGCACTAATTGAGGGAAACACGAATTATGAAATATATTGATAGATTAAAACTATGAATAGATGGAAACAATGATTTTTAGTTTATATTTTATCGCAATACATATCTAAATCCGACGGATGGTCGACATCCGAGTCTGACCAATCGCCCCGTTTCGATTCTCCCTGGTTTGTTCAACAGACCTATCAAATCTAGTGGAATCGTAGAGGGTTAAGGCGGTTGTACACATTGGGCCAAGGCAGTAGGCTAGCATGTTAGGCCAATATAACAATTGGTAAAATGACGCTGTTTACACAACGGTGTACTGATAATTCTGAAGATTCTGCATCAACTAGCTAACAAAGTTTAAAGTAATCTGTGATTAGCTCTTCGATAAAGTTGAACGTGGAATCTTTCGCAGCTTTGGATTCCATATTATCGATTCATTCTTAACAAAAAGATATAGAAATATAAGTACCTAATATTTCTATAAATTTTTAAAACCTCATTGCTCGTTCACGCCATCGTAACTCGGTAAAAGTCTTGTTGAACGTAATGTTCACAAATGACCTGAGACGCCAACGTGTGGCAATGTTGATGAGTGCATGCATGTGTACGAAAATCAGACTCCATTCTGTAGGCGGCCAATCTTGGTTCAAACTACAAACACAATGCCCAATGCACAATGTGTACTGCGTAAAGGCAGCTGTATACATTAAGCTTTGTTATTCGTTTCTTAGTTCGTAGGTGTTATTCCTTATCAAAGACTGAAAATCTCGTTACGAGTGAAATTTGTGTTCCCGGGTTACGATGGGATGAACGAGCAACGAGGTTTTAAAAAGTTATATAAACGTTTGGTACATTTCTATATTTTTTTAATGTAAATTAATCTAATATGTGGAATTCAAAGCTGCCAGAGATTCCACGTGTACATCTTTATTACAGAGCCAATGCAGAATGATCAGTACACCATAGCGACACCAGAGTACCAAACAGCGACATTTGGCATTCGTTAATTTGGGCCAACATGCTGGTCCACTACCTTGGCCCTAAGTGTACAGCCGCCTTATTAATTTCTACTAGCGCCATCTAGCTTTTATGTCTGAAAAAATGAATGACAGATCCTTCATATTGTTGCCATTATCAAAAACTCTTTAAAATACGACGTATTTATGATAAATCTTTATTAATAAACACACACTACGTAAGCTACGCAGACGTTGTGTATGGACAGCGACTTCTCGCGCGAACTGACCGTCTCATACAAAGAGTGCATAATGCGCTTATTAAACTACACTAAATCAGGGACCCTAAACCCTTAAAAAGAGAGGTGTATTAAGAGTTAGGGCCCTAATTCTATAACAAATTTTCAAGGCTACCTCGATTTAGAGCCCTTATTCAGGGTAGTGTGATAGTCGTTTAACGCCTGTGCACGGTTCCGTAGGCCTACTCTCTTTCTTTATAACGAAATTAATGAATTTTCGTTCTATTAAATTGTTTAGTTTACGGAGACTATTGAATTCGAGTAGGCTTCCTGTTTCGCCGTTCTATCAAGATCCCATGTCACTCCATTTCTTAACAAACATTCAATGCTTATAATGAAACATAGACGCAAATTACATTTGGCATGCTTACTATTCGGCTCAAGTTTATGGAACCGTCGTACTAGCATGGCATGATAAGCTCCATTGGGTAGCGAGCAGGAGAGGATGTGAGAGTAGGCAATGCTCGCAACAGTTAGCAATACCGCCCCACAAATAGGCTTCGTTTATGGGCAGCTTTCGTTACGCCGCGGCCAAAATATGGAACAACATTCCACCACCGCACCGATGAGAGCACTCAGCTCCATAGCAATTTTTAAAAAAAGATTACGATGCCATTTATTGGATGCGCAGCGAGAGCTGACCAACGATAATGCTAACATCTCCTGTATAGTGTCAAAACACCGGGGTTAAATATAATTTAAATAAACTGGACACCCATTTGTTGCAACCGCGAGGCACAACTTTTATCATTATGATTTTTTAATTGTAATTAACTTCTGTAAAGTTGTGGCATATGGCGCAACAAAACAAAGCTTCTATTCTCTTCTTTCTTAAATATTAAAAAGCTAAAGAGTTTGTTTTTTGAACGCCATTATCTCAGGAACTACTGGGTCCGAATTGAAAACTTATTTTACTGTTTAAAACAAACTTATTTTGCCCATTTATCGAGAAATTCTATATAACTGTTGTGATTAAATTAATCATGTTGTATTTTTAATATTTTATGAAACAATTTCGAATTTATTTCCGGTTTTAATTGTTGTATTGACTTACTGTTTGAAAAATGTTATGTCATAACGGTTATAACAATTGTGGAGTCAGTCGTTGATCGTTGTTGAGCTATCGATGTGTGAACATCAGAATTAATAAAGAGTTTGAAAGTATCGAAGTGAGTTTATTCTCTACAAGTGTTGTTTCTGCTGTGGTATTCTGAATTATTACATGACTGACTGATGGACAACCTAAACCGCTGATCGTAGAGACGTGAAATTTCGAGGACATATTCCATAAATAATGTAGGCATCCGATAAAAAGGGTTTTTTGGAAATTCATACCATAAGGGGGGTAAAATGGTGGTTGTAAGTTTGTATTAAACTCCGTCCGCCTTATTCCAAAAGCTGGACTAAACCTGGTTTGACGAAAATCCTAGTTTAAACCATGGATCTACGAAAATCTTTATTACAAAACGAGGTTCATCGCTTAATCGATGATCTTCTTTGGTCTATAAATTAGTCTTTCACCCTAGTTTAACTATGGTAATAACCTTAAAATGTCAGAAACTTGACAATTTGAAAGTTAGACCATTTACTATTTTGCGTATTTTAGTTTTAATTAATAATGACGAATAATGCGTGTTTAGTGACTTTAAATTATTAACTAACTAAATATGGTGTGGCAACAAAATAAACGCAAAAATCGAGTGAAATGCGATGTGTGACCAAAGATTTAATAATACATGCTTATTATTGTTTTTCAAAACATTTATCACAGCTTGGAATTGAGAGAGAAGATTTAATATACAGAACTCAGAGATGTCCTAAAATTAAAGTGGTCTGTGCAATGTTTGGGTCAACCAGACTCGACGTGAAGTGTACCTACGCAGTGTGGAAAGTTGAAGATCAACACAGATTATTTTTGTTCGACAATAGTATCATTAACTAGTGCTCTATGTAAAACAATCTGATGCATTCCACTTATAATATGTCACATTATTTATATTGAAGTTAGAAAATCACATTTGGAATGTCTGATAGGTGGTCTGGAGTAGTGCGGCAAAAACCAATGTTGAATTTACTCAAAATGCACAAAACAAAGTAATAGAAACATCATTATGACAAAATTTCTTACCTAAAACTTACTACTAAACTATACATATAGTGGAACTAAATAAACATTGATCAATTTAAAATTTAGTTGCTAAAGTGTAACCATGGGTATACCTATCACTAGAAACAGATGTAAACTTAGGTTATAGGTAGGTACCAAGAACTCAATATTATGTTTATAAGAGCTCAGCTAGTTAATACATTGCTACAATGTTCCTTTAAACATAGTTTAAACACTAAACAGAGAGTATAGATTAGTTACAGGTTATTGAAATTGTGATGTAATAACTATTATGCACTACTTAACAGTTTAGATAATTATATTTAAGATTCTCATGAATATGAACTATGTTCTTAGGGAGAATAAATGGTATCTAATAAATAATGATTCTATGTATAATGTACCTAAAACTTACTAGTGAACTATATAGTGGATCTAAATAAACATTGATCAATTATTGATTAATTACTGTTTATATATATTTTTTTTTTTTTTTTTTTTTTAATAATATCTTGGGACAAGTCACACAACGTCATCTGATCCCAAACTAAGCAGAGCTTGTACTATGGCAACCAGACAACTGATAAACATACTTATATATTTCTATATACATACATATTATAGATAAATTACACCCAGACACAGAATAAACCATCGTGCTCATCACACAAAGTTTTATCCTGGGTGGGGATCGAACCCACGATCTCTTGCGTAACAGTCGGATACACTCACACAGAGGCAGTCATATTACTTCTCAATTTTCCTCAAAGTACTACGGATCTCATTATAATAGTACGTCTAAGTAACGTACACACATATACATGTCCAATGAAAATACTTAATCACTGCTAGTCCACGAGCAGGCCTTCACCGATTTTTAGCACGGCTTAACGTAATGCTCGCCGCGAATGCTACACCGCGTAACGTTGGTCAGTCAGTACCTACCTCAAAAGGCAGTTCTTTATCTTTTGTTTCACATTAAAGATCAAAAGTCATGTGCGTATCAATCCAACTATACATGTACCAATTGTTTAAACAGATAATAATTGTCTTGAAGTGCTCAGTATTTATTAATTGGTTCGAGTGAAACTTGTTACAAGAAATTAAAATGTACATAAAACTTTTTATATTTTACCTATTTTTAAAAATAGTGACAGCAAAAATTTCTGTAGGCGTGAACATTGATAATAAAGACAATAGTACTATAAACTATACAGGAGAAGCAAGGAATATTATTACTGACGATGATATAAAGTTATTCGAGCTTGATACTTCAAAACTAAAAGATGGAATAAGTAATAATTTAAACTGTCATAAGCCAGATAACATTTATTTTAAGAATCCAACGAAATGGGGTAATGTGTATACAGCCGAGGAACACCAAGTGCATAAAGTTTTGTCGATAAAATCTGCAAGAGTGACGAGAATATCAAAACGTCCAGTAGTAGTGTCGTCTCAAGATTTCGAAAATCTGACAAATGAAACGATAAAAGTCAATACAGGAATATCTCACTCGATTCAAAAAACGTTGACGATTTCATGGTCAAAGGAAAAGGAGTTTGCAGTGGAAGCTGGCGTTTCTGCGGAACTAAACTTTTATATCGCCAGTTTAAGTGGTAGCTTACAATATTCTTATACAACTAAGTGGGGTCTCAATGTAGAACAATCACAAACGGAAACTATCGGTACAACTAGTGGTATGGAAATGGACCTAAAGCCGGGACGTGCTGTGACAGCAGTTTTATCTGCAAATGCCGGTTATTTGGACATAGAGGTTGTTTATAAAGCGTCTTTAACTAATATTATAGAGGTCCACTACGATAGAGCGTGTCAGGGTTATCACCATTATAGGATGTTAATAGAATCCGTTATGGGGTCTAGTGATTTAAGTAATGAAAAAATTGCGATTGAGACTATTAGAGTCGGGTATTATGTTGACGCATCTCTGAGGGTTTACGATAAAACCACTGGATCACTCTTGTACTAATTATTATGTTGCTTATTAAATAAAGTCATTTGTTGTTTAAGTGTCACTCGTTCGTTCGTACCCACTCCTTTTATTTTGGATATTTTCTGGATGTAATTAAATATAATTATAATAATTAAAGTAATGTGAAAAAGTGAAAAATACTTATTTTTTATTTATTAAATGTAATATGATGATGTTGTTTTTGTAGTATAGATAGTATACCACGTTTTGATAATGAATTACTTATTATCTATTTGAGCTTAACCAAAAAATACGGCGTATTTTTAACGGCTACAATTTTATATGCTCACCAAAGTAACTTTTTGACCCTAAGACTAAGTACCAAATAAAATATATTAATGTCATTTAAATTAAACTATACACCGAGGTGCCCAAATATCAAAGTTTTTTTTTTAATATAACACGAATCTCGCGGGTACAAGCCCTGTGTCGCATAGAACTTTACAAATATACAAGTCACGAACACAAAGAACACGCAGACTCGGAATCACAATTTGTGGATCACACAAAATGGTGTCCCGTGTGGAATCGAACCCACGACCGTAGCAGTCGGACATACTCCCACCGCGCCACAGATCATATAAACTACAAAACTATTAGGAAACACATTTTGTTGAGCATTTATCCATTCTGGCGGGTATTTCGAATTTATTGTTAGTAAAATAGGCGCCTTTCTGGTAGACATTAAAAACAAGCTATTTTAACTAAACATTCTGGTATACACCAATATTATGTTTTTAATATTCGAACAGATAACATTAGTAGAAACTGTCCAATTGATAAAATAATGAAAGTCTTATTCGTTTTATAATTTTCGACAGATGGCGTTAGGAATACCTACAACTAAATTCATCATTTAATCTATACCACAAAATAAGTAATAGTACTACAGTATCAATACTTATATTATAAAGCTGAAAAGTTTGTTTGTTTGAACGCAATGATCTCAGGAACTGCTAGATCGAATTTTAAAAAATTGTGTCGGGTAGCCCATTTATTGAGGAAGGCTTTAGGCTATATAACTTCACGCTATTATCAATAGGACCGGAGCAGCAATGAAAAATGTTGCAAAAACGGGGTGAAATATTCCTTTTGAGAGCTTCCGTTGCGTGCGCTGCGTAAACGGTTAAACTGTTAAAGGTACACAACAATAATGTATGACGGATCTGTTCCTCCAAAAAGTTAAAAAAAAAGTCCGCAACAGTAAATGCCTTTTTAAGGTTGACCTACTATTACCTTTTTTATGGTAATCAAGCTTGTTCTAAAATATTGCATTTATTAGCGAAAGTGTTCTAATAAACATGGTATTAACCCTTACCTAAATAAATATGTTATTTATCACAAATATTACACTTCACGTCAGTCTTGTTGACCCAAACATTGCACAGACCACTTTAATTTTAGGACATCTCGTGAGTTCTGTATATTAAATCTTCTCTCTCAATTCCAAGCTGTGATAAATGTTTTGAAAAACAATAATAAGCATGTATTATTAAATCTTTGGTCACACATCGCATTTCACTCGATTTTTGCGTTTATTTTGTTGCCACACCATATTTAGTTAGTTAATAATTTAAAATCACTAAACACGCATTATTCGTCATTAATAATTGTAACTAAAATACGCAAAATAGTAAATGGTCTAACTTTCAAATTGTCAAGTTTTTGACATTTTAAGGTTATTACCATAGTTAAACTAGGGTGATCGAAAGACTAGTTTATAGACCAAAGAAGATCATCGATTAAGCGATGAACCTCGTTTTGTAATAAAGATTTTCGTAGATCCATGGTTTAAACTAGGATTTTCGTCAAACCAGGTTTAGTCCAGCTTTTGGAATAAGGCGGTTTAAGGTTATTTTATTTACAATTTTGCGTATTTTAGTTTCAATTATTAATGACGAATAATGCGTGTTTAGTGACTTTAAATTATTAACTAACTAAATATGGTGTGGCAACAAAATAAACGCAAAAATCGAGTGAAATGCGATGTGTGACCAAAGATTTAATAATATTGTTTTTCAAAACATTTATCACAGCTTGGAATTGAGAGAGAAGATTTAATATACAGAACTCAGAGATGTCCTAAAATTAAAGTGGTCTGTGCAATGTTTGGGTCAACCAGACTCGACGTGAAGTGTACCTATGCAGTGTGGAAAGTTGAAGATCAACACAGATTAATTTTGTTCGACAATAGTATCATTAACTAGTGCTCTATGTAAAACAATCTGATGCATTCCACTTATAATATGTCACATTATTTATATTGAAGTTGGAAAATCACATTTGGAATGTCTGATAGGTGGTCTGGAGTAGTGCGGCAAAAACCAATGTTGAATTTACTCAAAATGCACAAAACAAAGTAATAGAAACATCATTATGACAAAATTTCTTACCTAAAACTTACTACTGAACTATACATATTATAGTGGAACTAAATAAACATTGATCAATTTAAAATTTAGTTGGTAAAGTGTAACCATGGGTATACCTATCACTATCTTCCAAACGGAGTAACTTTTGCAGGACGTCAACGTAAAGTCTGATTGAGATAATTTCTTGTAAGTGTTAATAATTATTATAATTCTAACGGGATATTATTGTAATTGCATATATCTGCCTAAAATTAATAAATATCATTTTTAGACACCGCCAATTCGATTATAATATAACGGTGACGCTACTACAAGGTTGTGTCGTGGGAATAACTGTCAGTGTCATAGGGATCAAGGTTCGCCGAGACTATTATAGGAACAGATGTAAACTTAGGTTATTGGTAGGTACCAAGAACTGAATATTATGTTTATAAGAGCTCAGCTAGTTAATACATTGCTACAATGTTCCTTTAAACATAGTTTAAACACTAAACAGAGAGTACAGATTAGTTACAGTTTATTGAAATTGTGATGTAATAACTATTATGCACTACTTAACAGTTTAGATAATTATATTTAAGATTCTCTGATAGATGAACTATGTTCTTAGGGAGAATAAATGGTATCTAATAAATAATGATTCTATGTATAATGTACCTAAAACTTACTAGTGAACTATAAGGTGGATCTAAATATAGAATTATCAATTTTATTATATAAATATATTATTGATCACTGTTTATATATTATACAAAAAATGCATACAATTTAAAATTTATTGTAAAATACTAATATTATAAAGCTGAAAAGTTTGTTTGAACGGGGTAATTCTTTTGAACTTTTTACTGTTGGATAGCCCATTTGTCGAGGAAGGCTATAGGCTATATAATATCACACTGCAACCAATAGGAATGGAGCAGCATTGAGAAATGTTGCAAAAACGGAAGATTTATGCAGACTAAGTTGTGCGGGAAAGCTAGTCTATCTAAATAGAATTAAGGGATATCAACTCAATATTCCTTTTCAAACATAGTTTGAACAGGGAATACAGAATGGTTACAGGTTATTGAAATTGTAAACATCCATTTTGTTGTCAAATGGAATAACTATTAAGTGCTACCTAACAGTTTAGATAATTATATTTATGATTCTCATGAAAATGAACTCTGTTCTTAGGGAGAATAAATGGTATCTAATAAATAATGATTCTATGTAGATAATTGAAATTTTCATTTCATAGCAAGCTCACTGATATTAAATAATAAATATATTCATAAAATTTGTTTCAATTGTTTGTTGTGCTTCAGCCGAAGCTTCAGTACCTATGTTGAATCTAGGCATACTTTCTCCCAATACATTCAGAACAACGAGTGCAACAAAGAAAACAGTAAGTATATCAAAAATGGATTATCTTATTGAGTAAGTATCCTTCCATGCTAAGACCTGTTCCAATGAAACTAGCTTTGTAATAAAAACTCGCATCCAAGTTCCTCTAAGTGTTTGGGCGCTATAGTTACTCAGATTAAACTTCTAACATCCCTAATAATGTCTGAGTTAGTTAAATTTAGGTTATCATCATTTGTTTACATTTTTAGTACTAATGACAACTACTTGTGTAACGTTCCGATCCTGACAGAATTTATTTGATTTTTCGTAAATTGCAGGCCGAGGGCTTTTAAGTCAGGTTAATATTTTGAAAATTACGTAGTGCTGGCGAATAATTTAGCTACATAGAACGTCTAAATATTTTATTCTAAATGAAAACTTTACTTTCAAATTATATTGGTATAAAACGGAACGTTATATTTGAATGATAAGAACAATGAATGAACTAAATTGATTATAATCTGTGGCTGATTGCTAGATCCTTTGGTATCAGCTGGTCCACGGATTATCTAAGTTTTGTAATAAGACCAATAGCACTGTACTATATCCTGGACTTGAAAGTCTTGGTTTAAACTTTGATTTGGTCTTTTCTTTGTAATAAGGCGGTAAGTGTTTGGGCGCTATAATTACTCAGATTAAACTTATAACATCCATAGTAATGTCTGAGTTAATTAAATTTAGGTTATTATCATTTGTTTACATTTTTAGTACTGATGACAACTACTTATGTAACGTTCCGATCCTGACAGAATCTATTTGATTTTTCGTAAATTGCAGGCCGAGGGCTTTTATGTCAGGTTAATATTTTGAAAATTACGTAGTGCTGGCGAATAATTTAGCTACATAGAACGTCTAAATATTTTATTCTCAATGAAAACTATACTTTCAAATTACATTGGTATAAAACGGATCGTTATATTTGAATGATAAGAACAATGAATGAACTAAATTGATTATAATCTGTGGCTGATTGCTAGATCCTTTGGTATCAGCTGGTCCACGGACTATCTAAGCTTTGTAATAAGACCAATAGTACTGTACTATATCCTGGACTTGAAAGTCTTTGTTTAAACCTTGATTTGATCTTTTCTTTGGAATAAGGCGGCGTCAGTTTTAATGTTAGATCTTTAAAATTTCGTATTTAAAATATTGGTTTAAAATAAAGCAATGTTTCAGCGATTTGGAAAATCAAGCCCTAAAGGGGTAAAATAGGGGTCGCAAGTTTGTATGAAACTTCGTAAGTTTTAAAGTTAGATTTGTGGCATTTCTTATTTAGTTTAAAATAGATAAACAGGTGTTTCAGCGTTTATAGAACATTACTATAATAATAATATTATTATAATAGTAATATTGGGGTTGCAAATTTGTATGTAACTTCGTCCGTTTTAAAGTAAAATTTGTCTCCATAATTACCCCGTGGGCCTTACCGCGCCAAGCTCATAACTGTGCGGGCAGGGGCACCGAACCCATTACCCGCAAATATACCGCCCGTTGATATATTTCGGCGTTTGAGCCAACCACTTTATAAGTTAGCTGAGAAAAACGTTTTATATTTGATTTTGTACAGCACTTTCGGTCCGAGCAAACTTTGTAAGTCCCAGCGTGGTTAGTAATGGCAGTCCTAACAACCTAGATATATTTTTTCTATAATCCCTAGGTTCTGATCAAAGGCCCAAGATGGAATCATTTTCTTTGTTCTTCGCTATAACCACCCGGCATTCTAAGGGCTCTTTAGCTTAGTACCCATCTAAGCTAAAGAGCCCTTTTATATCGGTTTATGTCTTTTATTTTCACAGCGTAAAAGTAGATAACAATTTATCAAGGTACTTACTTGTCTCTGTAAGTGATACCTAGGTTTTCCAACGGAAGCCCCCTTCATCCTCTTTAACTCCAATATCATAGTCATCGTAGTTTATTGATTTTACAACTTTCTGTGGGGCTCGACTTATTTCTTGTTGTCCAAGTTGTTTCCAAAATAAGCCTGATAACTTTTTTATGAAATTATAGGGAGTGAACCTTCTGTACGTAGTACTATTACTTATTCTGTGCTACTACTCCCTGTTACTTGTCTTCTAACTTTCAATGCTTATGCTGCAGAGAATTTTGATCTCTATATATAAGGTTGACTGGTAGAGAATGCTTTTAGCATTAAGTTCGCCTCTGTACTTTTTTTTGTGCATGAACTCTTTAAATAAAATTAATAAATAAGGCACATGAAAGAGTAGTTATGGTACTGAATTAAAGGGTGGAAAATTATGTCCAGTAATCGAACCTGAAATAGCCGATACCAGCTACTCTCTCTCTCTACGTAAGTTTACGCAGACGTTAGTCAGAACGCGAGAGTCAGCTCGTTCACTCACTCACAACTTCGTCTTCGTAAACATTTTCCCGTTTTTGCAATTCATACAAAAACCTTAATAAAAAAAAATCGGTCGAACCGTTTTGTAGTAGTTCGACCACAAACACCATGCCACGAGATTTTTATGTATTAGAAGAAGAAGAACATAGTTTCGGCACTTGCTCGACACAACCCGCATAAACCCCTACATAATTATGCACCCATCTCGAGAATAATGTACCTACCCACATCAGAAGTTGAAAATTAAATGCTAAAAAAATATTTATAAATATAAATTATATATTCTAATGTTACATCTATAACATATTTACTACTTCCAAACAATTCATTACATACCTAAAAAATAATAATAACAAATATTAGATTAGGTAAACTATGACTCTGATTCTGAAGGTATAGAAAACCCTATAGGTGGATGTTTATTTAGAATTTCCTTGACAGAGGATGGGTAAAACGCCATGAACTTGAAACGTTCACCCATCTTCTTGGGGTCCACTAGCATCTCGTAGCACATTTTAATTTTTTCTTTGTCCTCGTCTGTTTTGGCGTTATTGATCAAAATCTGGAAAATGTAAATAATAATTAAAAATTAAATTCAGAACAAATTTTGAAGATAATAGCTTATTTAGATTCGGCATAATCCTATCATAACAACAGTTAGTATGTATGTTGTTCGACAGTTCGCAAAACACACGGCTGAACCCATTTGGATAACATGAAACGCTTATACTCAACTAATTTCGAGTTCGTGATACTGGTGCGCATGGGAAGTCAAGCCGGACAACGATTCATATCTCCTAATCGTTGTTTCGTCGAGCGATTGTATAGTCTCACAATTTTTTATTTCAGATTGGTTTTTCCCACTGCAGGGTAAAGGCCTCCATTTCTCCCTTCTTTAGATAGATAGCACAAAGAATAAGTACCTTTTATAATCACTTAACACCCTCGCAGGGTCGATCAAAAGGGCGGGGGGGGGGGGGGGGGGGATCCCGACAATAGATTCTTGTCGCACACCACGCCCACTCATTACTGTAACACCCCACTCACTACCCCGCTTTTGCTCGAGATCGTAACATTGTCCAACTCTAGATTTAAATAGGTTTTATAGTCTAAGCCTATATCGTAAAAATAAATTAAAATTATGTTATTACCTGCAACCTTGCTTCTGCCTCGCATCTCTTTAGGAAATCAGCCTGCTTGACAGGACCCATGACTAGTGCGTAGTTCTCAACATTAGGTAATTTAGATGCTGCCATTTTTAATTGACTGAAGTCCACGTCGGCAGTGAGATCACATTGGCCTGGATTTTCTAAAGGGTTTACTACTTGGTGCTTGTGGAAGGCCTGTAAATAGTTAACAGTCTAGCTTGTTACTAAAGTTTTTTGCCAACCTTATTTAACATTCGTCAGTTGCCTATAAACCAGATAGTGATAGGATAGGAGGTGGTGTTCGATCCACTAAAGTCATAGGCCTAACCAGGGGGCGCAGAGCAGGGGAGTTCAAACTGTGTAGAGAAGTTATCGCATATCAGGCGAGATATGCGATAACTTCTCCCTAGCAGACCTTAGAAAAAAAGGTAAAGTGTGAAAGTAGTTCGATTCGCAAATTACCAAAAGTATGAGACCATCTATTTTGGGCTCTTAGTTTTACGTATTTGTTTAATCTCGTTTGTTTAAATTTTACTAAATATTTATATCATTTGAAACTGCTTATGTTAAGAATAAAGACGAAACGATATATTATGATAAGATTTGTAGCCACTTGAACCTCCAGACACACAGGATTGAAGTGTAAAGTATTTTTTTTTTGTCCCGGGTAGTATAAATGATTGGATATCTTCACATTTAAATTGTTGTATATTAATTTAATTTTTTAACGATTTTCTTTTAACAACACATCTGTTTGCCCATTATGGACAAAGTTGGGGGACCAACTCTTTCCATTTTTGCTTATCATTTGCTAGTGTTTTCCAGGGTCCACCTGCCATAGATGTATGCATATGATAATTTCGACTATAATTGGCCTGTTCTTGTATGTATCATCTTTTCCTCTTATTACCCTAAGACATGTTTGTACAAACATTATATCACGTAATTTTTTGAACTGTACTTGTATTCATAAAAATCAGTCACAAGAAACCTTACCCTAAATGTATCACCCTTTTCTCCTTCGTGTCCATAGTCTGCAATCAGTGCCAGGCCTCCAAACTGGTCTACTCTATGAGCCAATTGCTTCGCGAGACTTAAAGATTTGGCGCTGATTTCCAACTCAGTTTTATCACCGGCATCTAACGGGGGCCTAACAAGAGTCTTTACTGCAGCGTTTGCTTCTGCTGATATCCTGTAGTACAGTTTGTCCTCGCCATCTATGTCTATTAGAAGTTCCCGCCAACCATTATCAGCTTTCTGAAACAATTCTTGTACAATTTACCTATAATCACAAATATAGATACAGACAAACATTAAAAAATATTAAACAAACATTAAATAAAACAAAAATTAAAATGGTCGGCAAATGGAAAGCCCACCGCTATTGCGCTTGGTTTCACACTGAGTGTTCTTGTGTCACACGTTCCTTAAATTAGGTTCTCATTTATGATGTGTGATTCACGTTTATTCAAATTTCATGATATTACGCGTCGATCGCAGAGCAGCGCATGCGAGTAACTTAGCCGCGTATGCGGCGTGGCCCGCAACGGCGGGCCCCCGCGGCGTGACGAACAGCGGCGCACGTGACGGTTGCTAGACATAATAAGCGGGTCGGCATTAATCGCGTTAAACTGCACCAAAAAGCAAAAAGAATCCAAATAACCTAGTCATCGTGCTGATATCGTCAGTTAGAATTCAGAATTTTTGTAACGAACTCCTGAAAAAATGAAAAAAGAATACGAGAAAACCGAACTAAAATTATCCGCTGAGACTAGTAGTAAAGTTTTATGGAACACAATTCAAGAAATTGCCTAGACAAAGGAAACTAAGAGTGAGGCCTTACACCTTATCAATTACCTAGATCCAACTTTTCCCACTAATAGTGTAAACGATTTTTTTGCAAATATTGGTAAAACTATAGCCAATCAGCATTATTCTAGTCTTAGTTTTAAGGCCACCATCTAAATCTCATCCCCACTCATTGATACTACTCCACACATATTTAGAAAAAGTTAAAAGTAACGTCCTTAACTTGAAAACCAACTGTGCTACTGGTCAAGATAACATTTTTACCGCGTTCATCAAAACATGCAGACAACTTATTATTCCTTCAATTATACATATCTGTAATCATGGCATCAGCACTGGTGAATTCCCGAATGTATGGAAACTGGCGGTAGTCCATCCCATATTCAAAAGCGGAGATAGAACTTGTGTATACAGGGTATTGAGGATACAGAACAATCTCTATTCTGCCATCCCTGTCAAAGATTCTTGAGAAAATTATGAATAAGCGCATAACTAAATATCTTGAAGACAACAGCCAACTTTCTCCATCTCAATATGGCTTTCGGTCTAAAAAAAACGACCGCAGATGCTGTACACGACCTTGCAGATTTTATTGTCAGCAACCTAGATCAAAATAAAAAAGTTATTGTTATCTTCTTGGACCTTGCCAAGGCCTTCGACAATTTTTTAGTCAAAGTGGGAGAATGGGTCAGTAACGATCTCCCCAATGAACACGGAGTTCCACAAGACAGCATTTTGGGGCCCAAATTATTCCTAAGTTACATCAATGAACTTTGTGACGAGAGGAAAATTATCTCATTTGCTGACGACACGGCACTTTTATGTAAGGCAAACTCATGACAGCAAGTTTTCAATAATTGGGATTAAATTAAGCAGTTGGGATTACCAAGTATATAGCTTTCTCCATCAAAAACACCTCATTACCAACCCCGTGCATAAGTATCTCCGTCCACTCATCCCAACACATCAACAAAATCCCTAATAAAGCTTGAACGGGCGCAAACAGCTATATTAAAAGTCGGAAACTCTCTCTAAAAAAATTCTAACATTTCTGCACACAAGCAAGGAGCTCCGTCGTGCTGACGGTCCGTCAGCTCTATGTACAAAACACCAACCTTCGCCAGCACACGCTCATGCATTACGATCTTTTACTTTTAAAAGACAAAAGACACACAGTCTGCTCAGTAGCCAAAGTTAAAACTAGCTTCTCCCTTGGCTATCTTTGGTGGTTATTTATATGTATAACAAGGCTAATAAAATTTTATCCATTTACTCTTACAGAAAACTTGTTAAAAAAGACTATACAATAGCCTCCAAAAACTCGATTATAATTCTACTGAACAACTACTCCTTATCAGCAACTAGCTAAGGCTCCACATTAAACTCACGACATGCACTTACATTCGCAACTATCAGACACATTCATAATAATGTGTATTTATTATTTTATTATTATTTATTCTCACTTCTCACACCTTCTACATTCTCATTTTTTTTTTCATCCATATATATTTACATACTGATATTACATACATGTAATACATATATAAGGAGAATTATTAAAACTCCAATTGATTTCCGTTGACCTAGTTTCTGTTTTGATTAAAAAGCAAGTCTAATGACTCATTTAAACAAGGCCGCCGCAAGATGGCGTGACTTTATTAATTAATTAATATTTAATTAATTATTCAGCAGTCTTAATCGAGCGTTGACCGAGCGGTCGTAGCGACAACACGTCTGCCGACTATACTTATTATTAGTCGCTATTTTTACAGTCGTGTGTGTGTGCAAAGTCTTAGTGTGGTTATACGGTCAGTGATCCAGTGGTATATATATCACTACTATATATATGAATGTTTGGGAAAAAAGCAATTTGTATGATAGCAGATCGACTTTGTCGTTCAACAAATACTGCCGAATCGAATCATGCGGTGACCCGAATAAACTGCTCAATCGGTACTAGTTACTGTTTCGGGTCTGCTTTGTTTTCCAATAAATACTGCCGAACTGACAATGCCGACCCGCTGATGTATATAGCAACTCCAAAGGCAGCATGGTATTTCCGTTAGCAGCATGTGACTCACAGTGCGACTGTGTATTTGCCTGAACGCGAATGACATTTGATGCGTCTTCGAAAAATACCACAAAATGATAACTTACTTCAAATTTGTGTATTGGCATAACATCAAAGAATTCATGTGCAATGTACCATGAAAAATTATTGGGTACTTTTTTCAAATCATTGTACCAATATACCTTGATTCCACTTACAGTTTCACCCTGAAATTGAAACATTTTATTTATTGACATATTACAACATACTTCACCCACATGTGTTAGGCCACAGCAAAGTATTTAAAAAAATTAGTTGTCTAGCTCATGTACGTCATTGCTGTGTTTTGAAGTTATTTGATTAGAAATAATTTAATAAGAGTTTAGTTTGCTGCTCCATAAATTCTCTTCCACATGCAACTTATTTTAATGGGCTATGTTCAATATTTTGGCAGATATCGAGGTTTTTGTTGTGAGTGACCCAGAACTTTTGCTTGTCAGTTTAATTTGTTAGATTATAAGTAATAAACAGTACAAAAGTTATTTAGGTAACTTGATATTCTCATTAATAGCTCTTAGTGCCTCGAATAAGAGCTCTAAAAGACATGATGTTTTGCTGGTGGAATGGTTTGAAACATTCTTCCAGCAGAAACTGTTTTTGTGAAATAACTTTAAAACTATCAACGCAACAAATTTAAAATGTGACCAACAATTACACTAGCTGGACAACTAAGTTTCTAAAATACTTTAATAGTTAGATTTGACAACCTTTTGCTGGGGGAACACACACTTCACCCAGTGCAGACATTGCATAACCAATTTCAAATAATCTTAAAGGATTGGTATATTATAACAATTAGTATTTTTTTTTTCCCAGTAATAGGTCTCAGTTGTCTTATCTGTAAATGTATACAGACAGGAATAATCACATTTTTATTCAATCAATAAAAAATATTGCACCAAAATAAAACAATGATCATTTACCTCATGATTATGTGGCAGATTGATGTCCACTTCTCTGTGTGATATGCAAAGTCTGTTAGCTTGTACAGATTGCATAGTCGAAGATATTTCTACAAGGTGCAGGCTTAGGTCTGGTGCTTTGTATCCTAGTCTATTTAATACCTAGACAATTAATAGTAAAGTCAGTTGGTAAACAAACATTCACAAATTTAGATGACTACTGATTGAACTGTATGGAATAGCAATTGAAAAAATGGACTTCCAGATAACTATATCAAGCTGATATTTATGTCTTTATAATTTCCAAAATTATAAACAGGGGTAGAGAAATAAAGTGTAACATAACAAGTTATTTCTTCTTCTCAATCTCAAAAAAATATTATTATGTATAATAGGTTCCTAGAAACAATTTTATAGTACAACTCACCCTTAATATATCCAAAAGCAAGGTACCTCTTCCAGGGCCAAGTTCCACAATCTGAAGTGGCTTTCCAGGGCCCATTTTTTGGGTCTCGGCATAAAACCAAACTGCTAATATTTCACCAAAAAGTTGACTTATTTCAGGCGATGTGATGAAGTCCCCTGCATGACCAATAACCTCGTCTTTCATGTAATATCCCTCAGTAGGATTTGTGGTAACAATATGCATATAGTCAGCAACACTCAAGGGCCCGCTTAGTCTAATTTTTTCCTTCAAAATTTCCATTATACTCGGAGTAGTACCTGGAGAAGGCATTTTGAGGACTTTCGGATCGGGACGCTTTACCACTTTGAAAGCATATCCTCGAGATATTGTTTGTGGTATCAATAATTTATTACACATCCTAAATATCTGGCGAGCATTCATTTCTGCGATAAATAAAATAATAATTGTAATTTGTAAGAGGTTATCTTTGTTTTCAAAAAGCCAGTTTGACAACTTTGACAATCAACCAGCTGATATGATTGTTTTGAGCTTGACTCTGTTGGATGCTCAGATCCACAGAGAAAATATCACTATTGGAATTGGATGGTTAATGTTTCGAATAACTTGGCCAGCAGTGCTATCAAATGATTTGCTGAACCTGATGGGTTAAGTGTGCGTGCGCGAGATATAAAGTAGGTAATAGTATAATGTGGGCCGGGCTCAGCGGGAGCGGGGACAAGTATTAGAATAATACGTTTCGGTTTTTACAAACCTGAGTGTAAATGTACTCATGTTTTACAAATAAAAAAATATTATTCTTATTATTAATTACGATTTCCGTTTCTATTAGCTGTGGTTAGAGCTTAATTAACATATTGTACTATCTGTGACAATTGACAATGCCTGTCAAGGTCAAGTCTGAGTCTGACACAGTGTTGCCATGTGCACCATAATTACGGTAAATGCACTGTAATCAGCCCTAATCTACCACTTACTGTCATAGTACGACAACGATTACAAAAACTACCGTAATCTGTGGGGTTAGCATTTATCTTAGTTAAAATTATATATTATGAAATAATATATACTACGGGTTCTAATCTCGTGAATAATTTAAGGTGAAGTACCTTGGTTATTTCCCGACGTATCACCCGTATTGCAACTGCTGTGGTCACGGGTAAACTGCTTCACCTCAGCGTTGCCTCTGTAAAGCGCGGGTTTCGGAAACTACCCTTGCTTGATTTTTATCAGTCACTATTACTTATATGTATTGTAAAAAATTCTAACTCTTTTAACCTCTGTAGACAATTAATTTTAAGTTCTTGCCAACAAACTAAGTACTAATAACTCGCCGACAACAGTCTATCAAATGACATGGACAAAGCTGCATCGACTTAAGGCCTGATTATCACTATTATAAAAATGTTTCTTTCTGTAAGTACTTTGAACAGTAATTTATGTTACAATGGGTGTTTCATTGAAAGTAGTTCCGCCATTTTTTCAGGGCCTGTACTAAAGCCGTTAACAACAAAATTGTCACCGTAATTTTTGGGTATCTACCATATTTTTTGGGTGAAATCACCGTAAATCAAATTTAAGACATGGCAGCGCTGGTCTGACAGTCAGTCAGATAGTAAACTGTCAAAATATTCATGAAGATTTCCGATTTTCCGAATTAAAATTAGAGAAAAATAACTCAAAATAATAATGAAATAATTTTTCTTTTAATTAATTTATTTTAAGTTAACTATAGTGTTATTATATTGTCTTAGTGCACTTGATATTTGTTATATAAAATTAAAATTACGCACGACTTTGATAAGGTTATGTTTTGATACTCCACGTGAATAATTGCCGACAATACGTTGCGATTATTGCTTGTCGAAAGTCGAAATATTTTTATGAACGCTTGATACAATGGGCGGAATGGACGACGAATACTATTCGGGCGTAAATGATGTTAGAAACAACAAATTAAATAAAGATCCACTAGAACGCAATGGAAGAATTATTGTCCGAAATATATCCTTCAAAGCTACGAAAGAGGCGTTGAAAGAACATTTTTCCAAATATGGTACAGTAAATGAAGTGAACTTGTTGAAAAAACCCGATGGAAAGCTTGTCGGATGTGGTTTTGTACATTTTGCAGATGTGGCGATGGCTGAGAAAGCCATTGCAGCTACAAATAAGAAACCATTTTTAAGTAAGTTTACAGATTAAAACCCCAAGCAATATCTGTTTCTTTTTTGTATTTATATTGCCAGTGAAAGTTTTCTATTTTATTATAATAGGCCTGTTTCCTAGGTAAACAAAATAATCCAAAGGACTAATAATCATATAAACCTGATATTTAAACTTTCAACAGTTAAGTCTTGATTAAATTTTGTGTTAATTTGTATAAGATCTTCATATAATACATTTAATCCTCCGTATAGCAGCTGGTCCACAGTCTTTGTGGCACGTGTGTCCGACTGCTACACAAGAGGTCTTGGGTTTGATTCCCACACGGGACACCACTTTGTGTGATCCACAAATTGTTGTCTCGAGTCTGGGTGTACTTTGTGTCTGTGACTTGTATATTTGTAAAGTCCCCCGCGACACAGGGCTTGTACCCTAGTGCAAGAGACGTCATTAAAAAAAAAATATATATATATACATATAAATATTTCATAACATTTCATAATTAATGTTTTCCTACCAGAACTACTTTTAATTATTTTTAGATCGTCCAATACAAGTAGCTTTTGCAATCCCTAAAAAGAGCTATGTTCAGAATATGCAAAACAATGAAAGAACAAAGTTTAATAATGCTTCAACAGAAGATGACCACGAAGAACCAGAAACAAGCTTTAAAAGTAAGTACAAACTGTTGGTATATTTACTTTTAATGTTTTTTTTAAAATATACTATAGCTTTATCATAGAAGTTATATTAAATATAATATAACTAGCTATGTGAGATTTTTGTCCCACATTACTAGCAATCCTGTTAACCCCAACAGCTAAGCTAAATGGCTTGTTTTACGAGTAGGTTCACATTGGTAGTATAATGAGTAGGATTTGAACCCACAACCTCACAATTGTAAGACTTAGCCATTAGGCCACTTACCACCGCTTATTACTTCAACTCCTTGCTACATTCCGTGAGGCTCTGTTCTTAATGATCTCCAATTTCATCATTGTACATCTAAGAATTCTGTAAAAAGATTATGCTGCGATGGCATTGTGTTTAATTAATAATTCATTGTTGTATAACGACTTTACAGAGGAAAAGCCAGAAAAATCAAAAGATGACAAAAACAAAGTCCGGGTTAACCGCAATGCACGTCTTGTTATTCGCAATGTATCTTTCAAAGCTACTGAGGATACATTGAAAGAGCATTTTGAACCTTATGGCGAATTATTAGAGGTCAAATTGCTGAAGAAACCAGATGGAAAGTTAGTTGGCTGTGCTTTTGTGCTCTTCAAGAATGTACCAATGGCTAAAAAAGCACTGTTGAACACAAACATGAAGCCATTTTTAGGTAAGATTTTATATTTTTTTAAATTTAAAGTCTAAAATAACATGTTCATCACATTTGTAGGACAACTGTCTAAATACTATGTTAATAATAGACTGATTTAAGTCAAAAATACTACTACATAATCAGTTATGTATATTTACCATTTATACCTATGTAGGACCTATAATGGCACCTATAAACTATGGCATATACATGGGCATACCCAGTTTTTTTAGTTTTTTTTGTTTTTTGTATTGAAGTCCTACGTGAGCTGGAGTAGCGAGCTGGGCCCCAGCATAACATTATGTGTCACTGCACAAATAAGGGGGCCTAGTGCAATCCACAAAGTCAGAGCGCAAGCAGCGCGTAGGAAAAAGTAACGTTATTGCATGAGCTGACCAGCACAGCATTCAGTTTAAAACCAACAGACGAGTTGGAGCCGCACCGCGATCACAAAAGTCACAATGCAAGCTTCATTATTATAATTTTTATAGGCGTTTCTAGCCAATTACTTTAATATTACAATAATTGCATTTTTGAAATATGTATATAAAAATAGAAGTTCAGACCCAGACATCGAACCTGAGACTTCCGTATGCCATCCGGTGCCGCAATCGAACTATCTATCGGGACTATGACATCAAATTCTTCTATCTTCCTGCACATAAGTTGGACCCTCGCTTGCGCCATCTAGCCGCCATAACAAAAGCCGCGATAGTTCTAGTAAACAGTTGCTAGAAGACGCAAGAGCTCAACTCGCGTGCGGAAAGGATAGAAGAATTTGATTCGTGTGTCTGAACCTATTTTCTTTTTATTTTTTAAAAATGTAATTAATAATAATAATGTCTTGGGACAACCCACACAACGCTATCTGATCCCAAACTAAGCAGAGCTTGTACTATGGCAACCAGTCAACTTATAAACATACTTAATACATACATATAGATAAATAACAAACTTGCCAACTATTGGGCATGCTGGGGGCTGCAGCGTAATTTTAAAAGTTACCGCGCGATGTTGGACTTTCGGGGTCTTGAGTTCTCGGAGTAGCTTTAAAAGTCACTGTGCAAACAGAGAGATGCAGCGCAAACTTAAAAGTCTCTGCGCGCGCTAGCGAGCGCAGCGCAAACTTTCGAACCATTGAGCAAGCTGGGGCCGCAGAGCGGATTTAAGTGTCACTGCATGAGGAGATGTGCACAGTGTAATAATAACTGTGCTCCTAAAAACAAACAAGCAGTGAGTTGGAACCACAGCGCTGTCTTAAAAGTCCGTGCGCGACGATAGGGACGCAGTGTTGACGGGCACTGTGTAAGCTAAGAAGCCACTGCGCGCAACCTCGAAGACTAAACAGGTGGCATCGCGCAGATGACAACACCTTATCTGCGAGTATCTAATGTGGCCCTTATGGAGGAATTACTTCCCAAAATGGAGCGCGTAAGCCTTACGTTTGGGTTAAAGATAAATCCATCTAAGACCAAAATCATAATCATGGACAGCGCCAACAACAATTCGCCCGAAGTTACGCAGATTGTGAACTGCGACGTGGTCCAGACCTAAGTTTACCTTGAGGCCTTAATATAAAACAACTGAGGCTGCGTAGATGAAATAAAACGACGTATGGCAACTGCGATAGAGAAGTTAAAGAGAGTATGGAGGAATCGCAACATTAGCAAAGCCACCAAAGTCAGGTTGGTGCGAACACAGATATTCCCCATTTTTCTTTACCCGGCAGAGATGTGGACAGTGTGCGAATTAGCAAAGGAGAAGATAGACGCTCTAGAGATGTGGTGCTGGAGGAAGATACTCGGGATATCGTGGACTGATTTCCGCACCAACGTGTCCATACTTCAGGAGCCGTGGTACAATCGCGTATATTAAAATTTTTTGGACTTGTCTCTTGGCGGGACAAAAGGGAGGGGGAAAAGTGGAGGTAATCAGATTACACGGCAAGTCAAATCCGCGGAGTCAAATAGGAAGCCAAGTATCGGACTGCGCCGGACAGTCGGTCAACAGGGAGAGACGATGGAAGACCGTGCGGAGAGCTGTGTCCGCTTCTATCGTTGCAGACGTCTCTGCGTGACGACCGCTCTGCCAAGAGCGAAACGACAGAGAAGAAGAAGGTCAAGAGCAGGGAGCGAGCCCTAGAGCTAGTGAACACAGCGTTAACTTCGAGGCAGATGAGCGAGCATCTCCGGCCGCGTGGCGAGAGGAGACAACTCTGCCTAAGAAATTAAGTCACTGCGTGGACGAGTTCCTGCTCAAACATAGGAAGCACTGCGCACAATCTTAAGATTCCCTGCACAAACAGGGGACCACAACGTAAACTTACAAGTCACTAAGCGAGCTGAGGATGCTGAGGTACACAGTGTAAACTTAGAAGTCATTGAGGATATTAGACGAATATACACGAACGGGTGGCACAGAGAAAATGGCGTGAGTAGAGGTCGCCAAAACGTCATTGCAGGGGCGAGTAGCGCGCAACTGTAACCACTGCTCGAATTCGAATGGGAAACAAAGGGTACAAAAACAGACAAACTAACTAACTTTAAGAGCCCTGCTGCAACGGAGTAAACCCACGCGGGGACATTTAAACATTTCATAAGTTAAAAAAAATCGTCTTGCAGCACGCTTCTTTTATCTTCTTGGGCACGTATGAGATGTCCCCACCTTGGTAGTTTAGTGTGTAGGCGCGAGATGTATTCGGCCGTATTCGTATTTCACCGGCGTATTCGGTGCCGCGGCGCGCAGAGTCCCGTTAAGCTGTGCTGCAGCGGTTCTTACGGTTGGCTGTTAGCGCTTCTTTCTTTGCACCTTTACGAAACCATCTTCTGTGTCTTCTTTGCCCTTGTTCGTTGTTCCTTTCGGCTGATTCTTAGGGCGAGTGACAGGGGTGCTTCGGGCTACACTGCCAAAATCTGTTGATGGCGGTAAACACAACGTGGTGGCTGCAGGTAGCAATCGCGAGAGCGCGCGTAGGTCTGCGGGGCGCGCGGGCGGCGGTGCGAAACTTGGGTCTAGGCATCCACCCCGACGCGTGTTTACATGCGACGGTGACCTAGATCTCGTTACAACATTGCGCAACTTGTTGATTTGTTTGCGCAAATCTTCCAAGTTGGCTTCAGAAGCATCATATTTCCTCTGCACATCTTTCAGGAGGTTTGTTGAGGTCCCTCGCCACAAACGTAGGCACGTCGTCAGGATCGGTCTCCTTCAGCAGCGTGATAATCTCCTGCATACTCTTCTTAGTCCCATCGCGTTGTTGAGATACCATATTCCAATCGGGAATGAGAACTCTATTTGCATTTAGAGGATAGTCCAAAAAAAACAGCTTATCAACTAATAAAGGTTCAACATCCCTGGTGTAGGAGATTTCTTCATTATGTATCAAAGCTTTGGATCCATATAATAAGTAATTCATCAATCATTTTTCTGATGCTTTTGTCAGGTCGTCCAATATCTGTGGATTGGGCTGTCGCCAAGAACATATATATGCAGCATCAAGTGAACCAGCAGTTGGAACTTGAAGAGAATATAAAGAAAGAGAATCCAGACAGTGATGATGATGACGAGAAGCCAAACTTATTCAGTGCAGAAGTCAAGGATGAGATCAAGAGTGAAAGTAAGTGTATAACCCTTGAATCCTCGTTAACTATAAGACATTCTAAAAAGTATTTCTCTCTCACACATCAGGGTTATTAAACAAAGTTATTAGACTTTTAACAAATTTTGTTCTACAACTTTATAAAAACTTAAATAATTTAGCGTAAAAAAATTGGCGGCGCAGGGCAGGTGAGATGTTTATTTTGCGACTACCCATAATTTTTTTTTTTTTTATGTGATATAATTTAGTCCCTTGGCAAAGGTAGCCTTAAAGTAACCCTGTTTATTTTACTTAAGCCAAATAATTTTGAAACAGGTGATTCAGATGATGGCCAAGACAGTGGTGGAGATAGTGATGAAGATAATGAAAGTGATGTGAAACAGGAATCAGATGATGATGATAAGAGTGAACAGGACAGTGAAGGTGATGACTCTGATGATGAACAGGACGAGGATATGGAGGAGGAAGAAGATGAGGAGGAGGTTAATGTGAAACAGGAGAAGCAGCGGTAAGTTAATATAGTCAGAATACAGGTCTTGTAAATGTTTCAAAATAGGTAATTGTCTCCAACAAAAATTAAGTAGTTTATACTGTTGTTCATTCACTATTTAACAATTTTGTAATTTATGAATCGTGAAATTTCATTAATTGACTACTATAGAAACTTATGTCGTCATAGTGTATTGCATATAAGTTTCCGTGTCTACTGTCTATTCCGTTGTTTACTGTATAATAGGGTAGGTAGTACCCAGTAGCCTAACCTTTAGCGAAAAGCTCAAGCTCAAAATTGAGCACATATGAAATTTTAAAAAAGTTTACAAAGTACAATATACATTCTGGAGCAATGAAATCAAATGTAAATATGTTTTGTGATTTAGTTTTTCAATTTCATTTTTTTTAATTGTGTGATTAAAGATTATTTCAATATCTATCCAATGATACCACATAAAATATTATAGGGTGCTTACAGATTGAAACGTATTTTATCCAGATTATTAACAATTATAAGTACTGATAACTGAAATTCAAATGAAGGCATTTCTACTATGGCATGAACGTATGTGATGGAAGGCATATATACTAATATACATATTAGTACTCAATATTGCTGGACTTACTCCAGGTACAACCTGGAATAGGTCCTGCAATCCGTACTACGTATTCCGAGCTCTCACTACCTATTGCCGCAGTCCTATTCAGGGCCGGCCCGTCCATAGTTCGAACGTTTCGTAGCGTGGGTATTCGCTGCCCGGGGCCGGCCGTATATGCGCCGCCCCTGCCCTCTATTTTTATTATTTGTTTTTTGATATATATGGTTAAGAAGTACTCAGGCTTTTTTTTTTTAAAGATGACTCCCGTACTAATATACATAATGTGCGATTTCATTACCCCGGAGTGTAGATACTCGTGTTTCTTTTTAAACATAGTTAATTAGGAGAAATCTTTAATTTTATCAGAAACAGACACTTATTCATAATAATGTTAACATTGCAGTATAAAACTGAATGATGCAGAGGATGGATGCACAGTGTTTATAACAAATGTACCATTTAACGTGGACAATGATCAACTCAAGGAGTTTGCCGAAAGGACTGGACCTGTCAAATATGCTCTTATCTGTGTGGACAGGATGACTGAGCATTCTAAGGGATCTGGATTTGTCAAGTTTGCTGTAAGTCATATTATATCGCCCTACTAGAAAGTTCTAATGTAATTTGATGTCAGTGGGAGTGCATAAGAACTATATATGAAGTTGTGGCTCCGACAGATGGGCTATTAAAATGGTCTCTATTTTAACTGCGCCATCGAGGTTGCATTCCGCGTATATTTTTATTAATTTAAACATTTATTAATTTAGGCATTTATGGCATTTATTAATTTAAACCCAAGAAATGGGGGTGGCCCCATCTCGCACAGTCGCACGTGCTTCGTCTCTTATCCCAGGAACACTGCACCCTGAATAACCTCGGGAAATCCAAACCGTATTGCAATCTGTTTGCGGACGATGCTTTTGCTCTACAATTCTTGTTACAATTGAACTTATAATGTTTTAATTTTTATACGTATACATACCTATATAATTTTTCTTAGGTTCGTAATTTAAGATAAGTAAGTGCTGATTAATGTTATTTTTTTATCAGTAAACCTAAATTAATCACGTAAATAAATAAAGTCATACTCACTAGGAGCTATCTTTACTACTTAACTGGTTTCTCTTCTCATCTGTATTTATGTTTGCGATTTTCTCAATACCTTAAGTAGATGTTGAGAAAATCCAATTTAGATGGGGTTCGCTATTCAACTGCATATTTTTCTTTGAAGATTTTAGTGTATTTAATGTTAATTTGTATTTAAAAAATGTCCGTCCGTCTGTCACCAGGCTGTATCTTATATGTATACCGTGATAGTTAGACAATTTTCACAGATAATGTATTTCTGTTGCCGAACAACAAATACTAAAAAAAATATTTAAGGGGGACTCCCATACAAAAAACCCTTTTTTTTTTTGCTCGATATTATAATATAGGCTGTATTTCATGAACCGTGATAGCTAGACAGTTGAAATTTTCATATGTGATGTATTTCGGTTGCCGCAATACCAACAAATACTAAAAACAGAATAAAATGAATATTTAAGGGGGACTCCCATACAAAAAACGTGTTTTTTTGGCCGTTTCTATAGATAATGGTACGGAACCCTTTTTTCGCGAGTCCGACTCGCACTTGGCCGGTTTTCTCCTTAATTTTACAACACTTGACACTTTCCTTGTTTTTATTTGTTAGAATCAAGAGCACGCAGACTCATTCCTGTCCCTGCCCGCCGACCAGTTAAAGCTCGACGGTCAAGCGCTGCAGGTGAAGCCGGCGCTCAAGCGGGAGAACTTGCAGAAAGGGAACAAGAAGGAAGCTAAAGATAACAGGAACTTATATCTAGTCAAGGAAGGAGGTATGTATCGCTTCAGTGACGGATCAAACGGCTTAAGCCCCCCCCCCCACACAAAGTGTTTGAGCCCTCCCCTCTATGTGTCCTTTATAAACTTTTTTGATTGAGTGAATATTTTAACAAATAATTGCTCCGAAAGTTGCATAAATTGTGTCGCCCCCCTCCCCTCCTTAACTTTTGAACCGTGTGACCAAAAAATATGAAAAAAAAACCCCAAAGGTTGCGGTTAATAAGTACTTTGAACTAAAATTATTTTGGACTTGATCAGATATACCATCATTGAGTTATTGCTAAAAAACTGCGTTTCTCAACAAAAGGGCGTAAGTGCCATGGACACACGCTGATGCAATTATTCAAGGCTGAACCCTACACTGAGCATGGTCTGACATGCTCTTACCCGTTTTTTTTGTGTTTACGTTTATAAAAGTTTAGAGCGGAGTTATTGCACATAAATATTATTATTACATTATTTGGAGAGGAAGGATGCAATAAATTTTCACCCTTTGTGCCCTTTGGCTTCTTGGTGCCTTAAGATCCAGCACTGATTATTCACGCTTTATAATAATGCTAGCTTTTATCGCGGTGATCATGGCCCCGTGGTTGTTGGACTATTAAAAAAAAATGTAAGTAAAATTGTATTACGCTAAACTTTTATCTAAAACCGTTCAATGAAACATAGGTCGCGATAGCCGAAGTCGTAAAAGAAGCCGTCTGTGTGAAGTCTCGAACAAATATTGATATGGAAATGTTAATGTAATGTTTGTTGGTTACAGTTGTGGTCGCTGGCACTAAGGCAGCGGTAGGACTGTCAAGTTCGGACATGTCCAAACGACTTGCCCTCGAGCGCAGCAAGACGCAGATGCTAAAGAATTTAAATAGGTATATAATATTTACCACTGCTTTTTCAGTTGATGGCAATCTAGCCGATTTCGTAGTCAATTTGTCTAGTGTCAAGTATTTATTGTACATATACCTAACTGCACAAAGACTAGGTCTTACGAATTTTGCCCATATTTCGTGATTTTGTATACAACGAAATAAGTGACGTCGCAGGTCGCGCGTCACTCGTCGCACACAACAGTATCAGTGACACACAAATACTTATACAATAATTGCATTTTTTTTTTGTAAAGTAATTGGCAAGAGATGCCTATAAAAATTACTTCAACACAAATACTTGTTTGGTAAACATCTGAATGTGACCGCACCGCCCTCCTCATTTGACACATTAGTTCATAAATATAATTTGCCCAATCATTACACTTGCTACAGTGCCCTTCAACCGAAACAGTGATGCGTTTATTTCACGGAAAAATAACTGATCCTGTTGTGGTATCGTAAAATCATGTATTTTTAAAACTCGTGCATTTCCACACGTTAAATGCGTAGTTGTGAAAATGATGATAGCTCAGTTTAAATATTATTTATTACTTATTCCTACCTAGTTGACTAGTCTCGATGGATTCTGTGGGTGAGTTGTCCCAAGATATGTTTTTGTTAGGATTTATTTCTTATGAAAATTGTATTGTTTCATTGCGGGCTTGTGTAAGAGTACATCGTAGCTTCAGCTCCTAAGAGCACGTTCCCACTATGTCATGCCGATTAATTTATCGTTGGACGACTGTACTCTCTAGCTGTTCCCATTATAACGACTGTTTATCGTCATAGTGTCGCCGAAATATTATATATTGTTGAACGACTGTCGTACTGACCTGATCGTGACGACATTTTTACGGTTCACGGCAGTCGTCTTATCGTCTTTGTAAGACGATGTTTTTATCGTGGCTACGATAGATAGACGTAACAACGACACTATGTGCCGTTTACGATTTGTTTATCGTTTTACGACTGTCGTGCTACCCGTTCTGACAATCTGTCGTCATTGCAAAAATGTCGTGGATGACAGTTAATCGTGTCGTCCTAATATACGACACAATAATCTGTTGTTACGAAATAGTGGGAACGCGCCCTGAGTCGGACTGTCGCTTTTCTCAACAACTTGTTTATTTACAGATTCGTATCCCGGTACCGCCTTGTGGTATCAAACTTGCCGGCCCACTTCGACGACGCCAAGCTCCGTCGTGTATGTACCAGCGCAGTAGACAAGCGCGCCACTGTCACTGAGTGTCGGGTCATGAGAGACTTGAGGACACCGCCCGGGAACGATGGGAAACATCCGTAAGTATACCATATTTATATATTAGTAGGAACAAACTAACTGTCCCACTTCGACGACGCCATGCTCCTTCGTGTCGTATATGTACTCACAAAATAAGGAGAGTACAGAAGTCAGACTCATGTATTTAATGTACAACGATTTTTATACCTGCAGTCGGTGGTCGCGCTAGGGCTGTCAACTCTGGCCTACGCAAAAAGTTGTGTGCGATGTAGAAAAATATTTTTGATGTTCGCATTTGTAGGTTTTATTTGGGATTGTGGTGGGGGTGGAGTTGGAGATGGTGGTTATGTTGGTGATGATGATGGTGGTGGTAGTAAATTGCATATATGGTGGTGGTGTACCATCATCATATAACCAGCACTACCACCACAACAACCACCATCATCATCTTCATAACCACCATTACCTCTATCACCTCTACCGTTACCACCACCATAACCACCACTACCATCACCACCACCATCATCACCATCACCACCATCATCACCATTACAATCATCACCATTACAACAATCACCATCATCACCACCAAGTTAAAATGTAAAGAATTAGGTACCTATATACTTGCGTTTTTAAAAACAATTTATACAAGTACGAATCTACTTACCTTTCTGAATTTTTGGGCAATCTAAAAAATGCCAAATCATAGTTAAAAGTTGATTTTAAACAACCACTTCCGTAACAATTATAGCAATTACGTAAATTACTCATGATTTACGCGCGAACAAACGAGTCGCGAGCGTGGCAATCGCTATGTCTCTGGTTTCACGCGTCTTGAGACTCCGCGTCTGTGACACGCACACATAGATATAATAGGCTATGTGTGCGTGTGTGAAGAGGGGTTTAGTAATCTGTGATGATACTGTCACTGAGTGTGGGGTCATCATGAGAGACTTGACGACACCGCCCGGGAATGATGGGAAACATCCGTGTGTATCACATAGACTGGCCTGTTGGTCCACTGGTTAGTGACCCTGACTACTAATTCAAAGGTTGTGTATTCGATCCCCACCCAGGATAAGATTTTGTGTGATGAGCACGATGGTTTATTCTGTGTTTGAGTGTAATTTATCTATAATATTATAAAAGGTGTTAAAAAATTAACTGCAAGAATTTAAACCAGCGGTGCCAAAAGTGCTATTTAAAAAAGTACGAAAACAAAAATCGTATTTAACAATTCGTTTTAAAATTATGCGCTATTTTCTTTACTCTCATATTCTCATAATGTACCTGCACTGTACCTAGGGTCACTGGCCGCGCGCATTTAAAACAGCTGATTCTAATTTTTACACACGATCTTGGACTGACAATTTATACACACGATCCACATAAAAGTTTTATTCTTTCTTATTTGATAGTTATTCGATAACCATCACGTACGCGAAATTCTTGCAGTTAATTTTTTAACACCTTGTATATGTATAAAATAATGGTCATTCTAAGGACCGTCCGCCACTGCACTTGACGCTTATCAGGTGGAAGAAAAATTCAACCAATTTCCAAACAAATTTCAATCCAATATTTGCTCCTATTGCTATATATACTTTCATAGACCCAAATTTAACATCTTGATCAAGTAGTTCCCGTGATTTAGGATTTATAATTACGATTGCCGTCGTCGATAAGTCTCGCTTTACTATAAAAGTAAGTAAATATTTATTTAAAAACTCTTTAGGACTAAACCATCATCACATATGTTTCCACAGGTCGAAAGGCTACGGTTTTGTCATGTTCACGAGACACGAGGACGCTCTGGCGTGTCTTCGCAAACTGAACAACAATCCAGACATATTCGATCCCAAAAATGTAAGTGTACAGTATATTCCATCTAAGTATACATATTGTAGAGAGTAAAAAGATGTTCCATAATTGAAAAATGAATACGTACTATGCACTTCTTTACGTATACTTATTCGTCTTGTCTACGCATATCGCTCTGTCTCTCTCTTACAAGCTTGTGTGACAAAGACAAAGCAAACGATCAGTTATTGCTACGGCCAAAATTACAAATATTTGCAGCTTCACCCGCGTTGTCTATGATTTTCATAGTCTATGTGCTGTTTTGATGCTGTACGTTTATAGTCTATGTGCTATTCTCTGTCTACTTCATACTGTAAAGTTTTATCAAAGTCTATTCAGTAGTTGTTGTGTGAAAGCAACAAATATCCATCCATCCTCACAATCGCTCAGAGCTATAATATAAGTACGAAGGATGTATTTAAATAGCCGTATTTTTTCGCAGAGACCCATCGTATCATTCTCAATTGAAGATCGAACAGCATTAAACGCACGAAAGAAAAGATTAGAAAAATCTATCGCCAACAATCCATTAGCCAAAAAGGATAGCAACACTGAAGATACGGCCACAGATAACAACAAAAGAAATAGGAAACGGAAAACCAATATGGCGCCAGATGAAAGTTATGCAGCGGCGAAAAGGAGAAAATTTGGCAAAAATAAATTTAATAATAATCAAAATGAGGATAGTCATGAACGGGTTGGCAAGTTTGTTAAGAGGCCTAGAGATGATGATGTAGGAGAATATACTGGATTAACAGCAAAGCAAGGTTCACAACACAATATGAGAAGTAACCATAAACTCAGGGCACAAGCCGATATCCATAGACAAACTGTCAAAATGGAGAAGAAGAAGAGTAAGAGGTCGCAGCGATTTAAGATGGCGGCTAAGGAGAGAGTGAAGCAACCGAAACAGAAAATAAATAAGAATCCAAATAAAAAGAGAAATAAGAAGTTTAAACCTAAATCTAAGTATGAAATGTTGCGAGGCTAGTTTTTCTTATCAAATAGAGGCTCGGTTAAAATTGAGCGTTCTATTTTAAACCTTATAGTACAGATATAAAGATTAAAATGCCTTGAATTTCGATTGATGACAATACATAGGAAATTCAACTTTATGTCTACTAGTTATGGTTGAAAATAGAATACTCACTATGTGTGTATTTTATTTTCAACCATATTTAAAATTTGTATGTACTGTAGTACATTCAGTTTTAAATACCTGTTTGTATGTACGTTCGTATCGTTCTGTATATAGTTATCGTTATTCCTTCGGTTGTCGGCTAGTCACCTGTATGATTGGCCACCAAAACCGAAATTGTGTCAGGAGGATAATTATTTAATTAATAAACTATTTCTCGATGTCATAGTAGTATTAATTCCTTTAAATATTTTTGTCACTTTTCAGATAAATTAGTAGCCTAATGGCGAATCGGTCTCGCAATCGTGAGGTCGCGGTTTCGAATCCTACCCAATCTCCCATTACACTACTGACGTGATCCCACTCCTAACACAAGGCATTCAGCTTACCTAGAGGGGTTGACAGAATTGCTAGTAATGTGGGACCCACAAGCCCACATTGCCAGTTATATTTTTAAAAAGAAAAAACAAACAATTTCCGGTAGTGACGTTTTGTAAGCATCCTTTTACCCTACACCGGAGTGTTAAGCATTTTTATCATTTTACTCTACACTTGGGAGTAGGGTAAAGGATGAAAAAGCACGTTTGCAAATTCAAATTATAATGCGCGTTACCATGTGAAAGCCTTCATAGAAGAAGTTCAAAACGAGGGTTACCAAAATGCACAAATGTATACTTACACTACAGCTAAAAGGTACAATAGGAAAATTAGAAAATAACTAGGAACAAAATAGTCATTTTTAGCATCAAACACAAAAATGTAAGTACATCTTTATTACAAAACAAAATAATGCAATTTTATAAATATAGAAACTTAAATTATGCTTTTTTTAGTGGAACAATTTATAAGTAAGTATCCATGTACTCATTATGTATGACCTTGGTTTCTCAGACTTCCTTTAGATTAATGTAAAAAGAGGTATATAACCACACTTAAATATATGTACTTATTATCGAAACATCTTTGTACTTATATTGTATACAATAATATAAAATTCTTATCAAAATGTCCTCTTACCAATTGTCTTAAAAACAAGATAAAGCTGTTTTAACAGTCTTTGACATTATGATACACTTAATAACTCAAGTCGTTTACTATTTATACATCGGTGACAATGTTTCTGCTGCATTTGGTCTGTAAAACGTATTTTAGTTAGTACTTGACTGTCAAATGTAATCAGTTCTTCAAACCGTATTTTAATAGTATGTAATAGGTACAATATCGTAAAATGATCAAGAGGCATTTCGCTTCGTTAAAAGGCATTTCGCTTTAACATGTCAGTAGTCTGCATTTTCAAGCGCTTAATTTAACCTGTTATGAAATACTTTTACACTATCGAATACATGTAAAAAATAGACCAATCATAATAAAAATAATTACCAAAACATCAGATATATAAATTTGTTTACACATAATGTGGTAGTAGTAGTAGTAGTTTTATTTATTCAGATCTAAAACATAATTATGTATTATAAAAATAGAACAACAAAACACTATTTGGACTGGTCTGTTGATTTAGTGGTTAGTGACCCTGACTGCTAAGCCGTAGGTCGTGGGTTCGATCCTAACTCAGGATAAAATTTTGTGTGATAAGCACGATGGTTTGTTCTGTGTATGGGTGTTATTAATCTATAATATGTATGTATTTAGAAATATATATGTATGTATAACAATTGTCTGGTTACAAGCTCTGCTTAGTTTGGGATGAGATGGCGTTGTATAAGTTGTCCCAAGATATTTATTTATATTTATTATTTACTATTGATTTCAACCTTTTGTATACAAGTAATTGAATAGCGGCTTAACTGTATTTTTGTGACTCATCGTAGTTATTGATTTACAAGAATTGTAAAATGAATTATCAAGGTAAACGTAGATAACGTTAGCAGCAAATTACTTGTGTTTATGTTATGGACCAAGTGTTTAATTTGAGCACTATTTATAAAGCGCGGGCGATTTGAATAAACAATACAAGTCGGACTACCTTAAACTTGTTTAATTATTTCTGTTTTCTATATATATTGTTTGTGTTAATTTATTCAAAACACTTTTTGTTGTTTTGCCTACAAAACAAGCCGAAATAAATGCATTTTTATTTCATTTCACACAGAATGTTTTTTTTCAACAACAAAACACTGTTTGGACTCTTATGACTCTTGGATAGAATATCTGGGCTATATTCTTAACATTATGACTTGTTGTTCAATACGCGACATTCGTCCAGATGGTCATACAACGTCGCTTTGTATTCTTCAGGGTGGCGCAAGTAGTGTTGGACGTGCGGAGACCGATCCCAACATTTGACTTTGCACTGTTGACAACAGATTAAGCTTCTTATATCTCACATAAGAAGGGAAATTAGTACTCGAAACAGATCGTTTACCTCTTGAGCAATTTTGTGTCATTCTCACTAAACCTCTTCAAAAAGTAGAAAACATTTAGAAACTCATGATAAATGTATCCCAGTTGCGGCAGAAATCGCTCGGCCATAATACAGTAGATATCACAGGTGTTAACCCATGATTATTTTTGGACGGGGTTATATCCAGGTAAAACGGGTGAGAGACGTTGGACTCTCGCAAGAAAATCTATGATAGTTTCGGGTTGTGGGGGTTGAACCCGCTGGGTACTATGCAGATACCAATATAAATGGGCTAGATGGCGTGTACAACTCAGAGGTATGAAATATGAAGAACTAAGTACTGAAATCAATATAAGTAGATGCAGTAAAAAAATACCTTGATGCCTATTTTTTCCCAAGAAGCAGCAACGGTCCTATTTCTGTTCTCAGCTCCGATGGGGTCAGTCTTGGATACCAGGAACAAGCCCGGCGCTCTGCAGGGCGTCACGTGGAAGATCTCCGTCGCGCCTATGTAGTGCTTCGTCGCCACGTTGTGGAATATTTTCATGTGTGCTCTGTGGAAAGTAATGAGTAGATGGATCGGTGTCCCTCCGTTTTACTGTATTGTATTGTATATATATATTTTTTAAAGATAACTAGCTATGTGAGGTTGTGGTCCCACATTACTAGCAATCCTGTTTACCCGTCCAGCTAAGCTCAATGGCTTGTGTTAGAAGTGGGTTTACAACAGTATTATAATGGGTAGGATTCGAACCCGCAACCTCATGATTGCGAGACGCCTGTTTATCGTTCTTTTCCGTTTTACTGACTAGTAATGTTAAGTATTTAATCATAATATTACTTACTTAATGTAAGCTCTGAAGGTTTCTTCTAAAAACTTGTTCTTGGGGAACACGGCGCTGGGGAAGCCGACCGGGATCTCGTGTATGTCGGCGGCCGAGTCCCACACCTGCGCGCCCATACGGTCCAGCACTGGTTGATATCTGCAGATTTATATCACACGTTTAAAAATCTTGCCTAGACACTTTAGTCTAAAAAAACTAAAGACCAACGTGACTAATATTGGCCATGGCAATAATAGGCCCACCAAAGAGTAATCTACCTTTAAAATACTGTGCCCATCCCAGAGATCATAATGTTGGGAGATTTAGATTCGGATTAAAGGACACTTCAATCAAAAATTACAGAGTATCATAGGTTCTGTCACGCTCTGAGATTCTAAGTAGGTACATAAGGTTGCCGGTGCAAGCAAGGAAATCGTAAATTTTAAATCCAAAATTGGATTAACCTTAACAGATTCTCACAAGATCGATTAAAAATGTCTGACAAGAAATTAATTCGAAAACCAGTGCGTGATCTTTTTTCGTGGACGTGTCTTATCAAACGCCATTTGTTATAGGTAGGTGGGTACTTTTTAAACAATATCTTACCTATTCTTGTCTTTGGCGGCTAGTACCAGAAGCTCGGCCCACACGTACGCGCCGACAGAAAACCCGTGCAGTACCAGCGGATGCGCGCAGCCACATTTGTTCGCCTCCATGAACTTAAGTAGCTGATCTGCTATCACCTACAAGCGTTTATTAATTTTACTTACGGCCCCTAAGCGGTATTTAGGAAGCCAGGCATAGAAAGGAAAGTTTTTTTTTCACCGATACGATTTGAAGTCTCATGTCACCTGAAGTCATCTCACAAATAGACCACATGCAATTTAATGGTGAATAAATTTCGCTTAGCTCAAATTGTTGGTGAAAAACGACCATCATGACTTTAGGTACCTACTAGTATAGTATTATATTATCTGTGCTTTAGGGCACCATTGGCCCGAGCAATGTCAAGTCAATAAATTCTCCTGGCCTGTTGGTCTGCTAAGCCAGATGTCGTGGGTTCGATTTCCAACAAGGAAAAATCTTTGTTTACTTTCGACCTGAATAGAATGAGTTGTCCCTAGATATTTATATAGGGCTAGCTGACTTGCGCAGCTTCGACTGCGTCAATTTTCTCCGTTTTTGCAACATTTTTCATTGGTCATAGCGTGATGTTATATAGCCTATAGCCTTCCTCGATAAATGGGCTATCCAACACTAATACTTTTTCAATTCGAACGAGTATTTCCTGAGATTATTGGGTTCAAACAAACTCTTCAGCTTTATAATATTAGTATAGATTTGGACTACCTGAGAACCTTTGACGGGCCACATCAGCTGCCAGGGCGAGCAGGACACGGCCATCACGTCGTACCCGCGTGTCATGTATAGGTCTGCGTACTTCTGGATGTGCTTTGGATTCGCCATCATGTAGTTCATCATTATGCACAACGGCTTCTCTATGCCGTGGTTCAATCTACAAAATAGATTAATTGTTTTAAGTAGTAGATAAACATAGGCATTTATTGCCAATTACTTAATTAATACAATAATTGCATTTTTTAGAGACAGAAATTTTTAAGTCTTTAAAAAATGAATGCCATGCCGGGGTCTACCGAAGTCGAACCATCTATCGGGACTATGTCGCTAAACCTCAAATTCTTCGATCCTTTCCTGCACGCGAGTTGAGCCCTCGCTTGCACCATCTCACAGCTAGTTTAAGAACTATCAAGGCTTTAGTTATTGACTTGTTAGCATGGCATACGAAAGTCTCGGGTTCGATTCCTGAGTCTGGACTCCAATTTTTTCTATTTGCACCATTAGTTTTTAAAAAAACAAGGAAAATTATCCTTGATAAGGCAGGCAAACAAAGTTCTGGATCCGGGCTTGACCGCATCGCATTTTGTATTAGGGACTCGGATTGTCCCCTCTCTCTCTTAGATCCGGCACTGAGCATTGCTTAAAAGAATAAAAATCTGGAAAATATTGAGTTAATAACAATTACTTACTTAAAAGTAATAGGGTCCAGTTTGAGCTTAACTTTATCGTTGCTAATGTATCGCAAATTCTTGTTGATGTTTTGTGAGTGCACGCCGCGAGTGCTCTTAGCCACGGGCACGGGAACACATGCTAGCAGAGGACGGCAAATCTGAAAAAATTGGTACATAGACTCATTGCCACAGTGAGGGGTGAAATTGGAAACTAAATGAGGATAAGTACACTAGGGGTCTCAACGTCTTTTTCACTTAAATTGATTCGATATCTAATACCTAGTCTGGCTTTGAACGTCAATTTTAACGTAGATAAAAACTGTGAAACTGACATCTCGTCCGCTTCACAAGCCCGCATTTATAATAATATAATAATAATAAATATATAGACCGATAACTTGTTTACCATTGATCTATAAACTTCTTACATCTATACTGAGAGCTAAAATAAAGAAACATATACACACAAACTCCATCATGTGTACCTCTCAGTGGATGTAGAAGTGGGCCTAGGGTAGGTTCAGGGCTAGGTTGCAGGTTGCGACGTGGTGGTCAGGTTATATCTCACTTGCTTTATATGAATGACTTGAAGCTCTTTGCTCCCACCAGCTCACAGCTAATAGTGTTATTGAAGGTAATAGAATTAGTAAAGGTTTCAGAATGGATTTTGGTGTGGATAAATGGGCAGTCGTTCATATAAAGCGAGGGCGGATAGTGGAATCCGAAGGGACTCAACTCTCGGATTCCATTCACCTAAGATCACTACTCGCAACTGAGACCTATAAGTAGGTACTTGGGAATGTCGCAGGCGCTGTGCATAAATGAGGTTGACATGAAACAGCTGCTGCAGGAACGTTTCCTTGGGCGCCTGAAAAAAGTGCTTAATAGTCTTTTGTCAGGTGGAAACAAGATCCGGGCTTGCAACAGTTGGGTCATGCCACTTCTTGTGTACTCCTTCGCCATACTCAAGTGGACTCAGACTGAATTAGACACCCTGGACCGAAAAGTCCGTACACTGATGACGTCATACCGAATGCATTACCCGCGTTCATCTGTAATGAGATTGTATATCCCGCGGAAGTGTGGGATGGGGTTTGCTAAACCTTAAGTCCCTTCATAACCGCGAGGTATACAATCTAAGAAAATATTTTCTCTATGTAGTCGCGATGGACACCGACTAACCTAACCTAACCCCCACTCTCCTTGGCTAAAGAGAACTGGCGCAGGCCTGTAGTGCTTGGTGTCAGCGAGCGCAGGGAGGTATGGCAGGGCAAGGAACTTCACGGTAGGTCCTCTCGAGCTCTTCGTGGACCCGATGTGGACCTATTAGCGTCCGTGGCCTGGCTACGGTTCGGTGACCTCTTCGGAGAAACCGAGGGTTTTGTCTGTGCAATTGCTGACGAAGTTATCATGACGAATAACTACCGGAAATATATCCTGAGGGATGGCACTGTTGACATCTGTCGTGCCTGTCACCGACCCGGTGACTCCCTCTGACATATCGTTTCCGGCTGTTGACGTCTTGCTAACGGCGAGTACTTGCACAGACACAATCAAGTAGCCCGGATAATCCACCAGCAACTTGCTCTGAAATACCACCTTGTGGACGTTGAGGTACCATACTACAAGTACGTTGCTGAGCCAGTTCTCGAGAAAAGTCGTATCACTTTGTACTGGGATTGCTCTATCATCACAGGCAGGACTGTTGTCGCCAACAAGCCTGATATTGTGCCGATAGACCCCTATATTGTCGCATCGTTACTAATGTAACTATTCACTTTAACACACTGACTACGATTAGAGAGATAGCCACGGAAGATATTTATCCGTTCTTGAAAAAGAAAAAAAACGGAACCCTTATTGGATCACTTCCTTGTCTGTCCATCTGTCTGTCTAGTCTAGACCATCTATCTCTAGAACGCGTGGAGGTATCGAGTTGAATTTAAATATCAAACTTCTAAGTTAACATAAAAAAAGCTACAGCCGTTTATTTTAAAAACTGCGAGAATTCCTGAACTATTTATAATATGTACCTACAAATTTGTACGGAACCCTCGGTGGGCGAGTCCAACTCGCACTTGTCCGGTTTTATATTTAACAAGGATTTCGGACGATCGTGACGTTGCGGGCAGACGGCGATAGTCTCACGAAGTGGAATTTCCCGCTTGATATCTCGCGGAACTAATAGAAGTTTATTGTTTGTTAATCCTATTTAATTTAGGCAGGTATGTATCTACATACTTACATTTGTACTATAAGGATGTCCTCTGTTGCGGCATATGGTCAAACTGATTACGGTTCGCAGCCGACATCCTAACTCCATCGTGACCTACGATGAACTGTAAAGAACAATAGAGTACTTTCAAACATTACATCTAAGTATTTTTACGAATGTGTAGTTTTCCACACTAAAATAGACATTTGAATGAAATTGAAATATAATTTGTGATGGCAACGTGAGGGCATTCAACAAACTCCATGGGTGTATCATATTAACCTGTAAATGCCGGCGATTAAGGTAAACTGTAATCAGATCAAATAGGTACATCCGTCGTTGAAGTTGCAGGAATTTATAACTTAAAACTAGATGAGTTATTACACGGATTGGTGTGAAAATGTTTATTTCATAAATACAGTTACTATTATGAAGAGCCACAGGCAGGTAAATATGTACACATACCTACCAAAACTAGTATAACAATTCTTCTTACATCTAAAACAGAAATGCGATACCTACTTGCTGATAACATAGTTTCTCCAACCAATGTGACCACAAATCCACTACAAACTACATAGTTGTAGGGTTGTACCTACCGGTCAATCAACTGTTATTGAATATGGGTCAATTAAATTGTAATTGTGAGTTTGTGAATCTATTGTATCGCCGCTTAATAGTGTTCTACATACATATTTGTTTTTAAAATGATGTACTTGTGTATATTTACATAGTACCTATCACATAAAATATTGCATATTCATAATTATTTTACTTATTCATTTACCCAATCCACTAAAATCTAAGATTAATAACCTTTAACGCTAAAGCAAATAAGTTTAAGTAATAAGTGTTATGTGCCTAGCCGTTCTATTCACAGAATAATAAACACTGCATGCATAATTTTGTACAACGATTACCTTCCCATATTTATCAACTAAAGGAAATAAGATAATAAATTAAACATACTCATAATAGTTATGTATTACACCTACCTTTTAAAAACAAGAACAAAACTTGCTATTGGCGTAAATATATTTAGTAAAATGCACTTATCACAGTTCTAAATGACACGCTAACGAAATGTGTGTCACGCTTTCACGCTTGCGCAGTTTGACCGAGCGTGTATTGCGCATGGAATTCAAAACGAGACTGAGTTCCACGCGCCGGTAATAGGTTCAAGGGTGACCGAGGAAGCCAAAATAAATGTTCTAAAATTGCTTGTACTTTGATTATGAAGGATGGAATGTTATTGTAAGGTATCGGAGGGTTAAGTAGGCTTCCTGTTGTCAACGAGGCGTATGTACATTTATGAAACGAGTTTAATGTTGAGTATCTATATTCAAACTATGTTATAAATAGGATTTTAGGTTTTCATGGCCGATAGTTTTTTTACTTTGTTATAATGTGGAAGATACAATCGCGATCGATCTGTATGCTAAATTTCATAGGAATTCGGAAACGGTTAGATTAGACAAACATTCACGGATCTCCATTTTAAATTACAAATTGTAATGCGACAGTTCAATGACATTTTATTCAATCCAAAAAGTGAAATCACTGTTATACAATAAATTGTACCTACCTATCGCGGCCGTAGCTATAGTTTTCACATGAGTGTCCACGGGTAAAAGCTGAAAATCTATAGGTACCTACGCTTAAAATAAAGGCATTTAGAATTACTTAAACATGAAATGGGTACACGCTAGATAAGCTGCTTAAAACAATAGTTACTTTAGGTATGTAAGAGCGAAGAAATACTTATGAACAGAGAAATATTAACTAATAGGATTGCATTAAGCATACTCCCTATCCACGAGCGGTGCGGAGATTTTATCCTCCTATCACCGCAGCTGCGCTCCGCATCGATAGACCTTAGGGTTAAAAAAAAACTAAAAACCAAAAAATAATTATTCTTATTTTAAAACTTTATATACACAACCCCTAAATATTTTTAAAATACCCATCCAACAACACCCCACACGATGAAATAGGTAAGAAAACAATTACATCCCAACTTTACGTGTAGGGGAGGTACCCGAAAAAAAAAATTGAGATTTTATTGTATCACTTTGCATAGTCTAAGGGTCTCGTGGCTAACCTGGGGACAGACATACGGATTCACGGACAGAGCGAAACTATACCCTTACACATTCGCTCTGTCCGTCCATCTGTATTTTAAAATAAAACATTTTTTTTTTGCTTTTTAGTTTGAAGTAGGTGAACATTGTGTTCTATAAAAGTTTATATTTCATACTCACTTGAAAAATTATTTGCTCTGAAATTCTCCCAAAAATAACAGTGTTATTTTCTAGCCTTTTGTTTATCCTGGATATTGATCTTTTCAAGCAGAAGAAGCAGTTTTGCGATTCAATTGCGTTTTAAGTGACACCTTGTTCAAAGCTTTCAAAGACTGCTTAAGAAAGTTGAAATACTTAAAAAGCAATTTTTAGACCATGGTCGCGACGCGAACTCATTCTCATCGAGCGTCACAAAATTCAGCGATTTTTGATTATGTCGGATGCTCGGTGGCGCAATGGGAGTGCGTACGACTGCGTTGTAAGAGCTAGTGGGTTCGATATCCTTAAAGCACCTGTCCCTGTACCAACAACGAGGAGCGAGAAGCGAGTAGCGATTTATTGCTCAAGAAACGTACAAGAGATGTATTTTGTAGATCCCGTCCGTGTAAACAAAAGATATGCAGTATTCGCCGGCAGTGAGAACACTCGGCGATCAACTATCTGTACAGTACGATCAACGTAACTAGGCCGGACTGAAGTAGGCGACAAGTGGTTGCGCAGATGCATTTTTTGGAAGTAAATGGTGACAGGAAGCGGGGGGCGGGGGCGGTAACTAAATCAAGAGAATTAGAGATGCGATTACGCATCAAATTGTCATAATTAGTATTACTAACTCATGTTTTTTTGTGATTATTTTCGTAAAGAAATTGTTTTTTAAAGTTTCTTTAGTATTTACTGTAACTGTTCTAAATTTAAACTTTTATGAACTCATTTAAATAGTGTTTTTATATTGTTGAATTAAAATGTTGTTAGTATTCTTAATCGATTACACATATTTAGTCGTTTTCGTAAGTAATTTTAGGGTCGCACCTCTATGACATGCGCGAAACTGTTAAAAACCTAACTTCAATCCGGTCAAGTTAGGGGATAGGGTGGCAAGATGGGGTACTTAAGCTTTAAAGGTCAATAATATAAAAAAATATATAGTGAAACATTCATATTTATTTTTTAAATATGAACTAATTATTATTATTGTAATATTTGGTGTCATTAGGAACTTTTGGTAACACATTTAAAAGAAAAAAAATTAAATAAAAAAAAGTTGTTTTGCCCCGTCTTGCCCCATGTTGCTGGTAAGATGAGGTACCCCCCTAAGGTAAGATGGGGTGATGAGAATGATCACAGAGAAAGATGATTATTTGAGCTGGCAGAACTCGCAGACATGGGTGGCTTCGTCATCATCATCATCTATCCTGCGCAGCCATTATGAGCCCATCTTCCACATAATGAGCATATCCAGTAAAAGAAACACGGGTCTCTCTTTAGATGCTCCACTGAAAATCACAAATCTCTTAAACCATTGGAGGAACAGCTCGGAAGTAACCCAGCCCGAATCACTACATGTGCCCCAAGCACCAGCTTATGAATTCATCATCAGCTCTGGATTCATCCTTTTTTTGGAAATATAAGCATAGGTGGCATGTAGTTTCCAGCTGCATTGAAGCATATCTCGACCGTAACTGTCTGTCCTCGTTCTGCTGACACTATGACCCCAACCTGTTTCCGTCCTCTTTTAGCGATTATCTTTGAATTTGTCTTTGGAACAACAGAAACCCCCGTTTCGTCACAATTATATATACGGTCAAGAGTTAGTTGGTGCACGTTGCCGAGAAAATTAAAGATTTTTTCGACTGCAACTTTATTAAAACCAGATGAACTCAGATGAATCTAACTGAAAGTTCTGGGTGTCGTTTTACGTCTCCCCTACGTTGATCGTACTGCACCTATCTCTTTTGTTTACACGGGACCTACATAAGTATGTACGTGTCTTGAGAGATAAAATCGCTACTCGCGCCTCTTTTTTTCTCGCCGTTGGTCGGACAGGTGCCTGAACGGTCACCAATCAACTATTAATATCTGTATCTCTTTTGTTTACACGGGACCTACATAAGTATGTACGTGTCTTGGGCGATAAAATCGCTACTCGCTACTCGCTTTCATTTTATTTATATAGTTGTTGCGAGTCTGGGTCTACACCCGTTAACGTTAACTGTTATCAATACTAATATTACACTGACGGACTCATAAACTGCATCAAAGTTCAGGTTTACTCTAAAAGGATTTTTTATAATAAGTATGCAAACTTTTTAGATTAAATTATATAAATATGGAAAGACTGGCTCTTAATCTTAAAAAAAAATTAAATTTAAAAATAGAACTGCGGTAAAACAAATGAATATAGCCGGGAAAAGAAAATTTACTCGTAGTATCAGATTTGCGTGTTATTTATAGCAAAGTTTTAAATTAATTCTCATTGATTTTTTTTGTTTGGTCAATTGAATTATTGTTACCAGCATAATTGTTGGGTTAGTTTTTTAACACATCGAGAGTTTTTGAACCATAATATGGATACTTCGTCCGAACAAGCGGCACAAATTGTAGCATTGGTGCGGGAGGGCTTGGATCAACGAACGATTGGTAGAAATTTAAATTTAAACCAGTCTACGGTTTGTAGAATATACAGAAGGTTTGTAGAGACAGGTTCTTACAGGAGGAGACGTGGTACAGGCAGAACTCGAGCAACCACAGGTCGTGATGACCGATTTATTGTTACAACTTCCCTGCGAAATCGTTTCCTCACGTCAGTTAACATCAAAACCGAGCTTAATGAAGTGCGTGGAAAAAACGTGTGTGCACGAACAATAAGAAGAAGGTTAAAGGAAGCGGCTATCACCCCTTTTAGACCAGCAAATGGTCCAAAGTTGTCTGCAGCTCACAGACAAGCTCGCTTAAGATTTGCGCGTCATCACCTGAATTGGACAGAAGAGCAGTGGGCCTCTGTATTGTTCACGGACGAGTGTAGGACATGTTTATATGGTGCAGATGGTCGCAGAAGAGTCTATCGTCGACGTGGGGAGCGATATGCTCAAAGTTGCATTGAGGAGCGTGTTCCTTTTGGAGGCGGTTCATGTATGGTCTGGGGTGGCATATCGATGAACGGGCGAACAGAACTTGTGTTCATAGACATGGTCCGTCAAAACGGTAATAGAGGGGGTTTGACAGCACATCGCTACATAACAGAGATATTAGAAGATCACGTGGTGCCTTACATGGGATTCATAGGCGAAAATTTTACTTTAATGCAGGATAATGCCCGGCCGCATGCAGCTGCACAAGTTCAACATTATTGCGAAGAGGTTGGGATACGTACAATGAATTGGCCTGCACGCAGCCCGGATCTTAATCCCATCGAGCATGTTTGGGACAATTTAAAAAGAGCTGTATATGCGAGAAACCCTTCGCCTACGACAGTGGCAGCACTAAGAACAGCACTTTCAGAAGAATGGGACAATATTCCGCAAGATCTTTTAAAAACCCTTATAAAATCTATGCGGAACCGATTAGAATCCGTAATAAGGGCACGTGGGGGTAATACACCTTATTAAAACACAAATAAACCCTTGCATAAAGTTTGTGTCTATTGTTAAAACCAATTTTTTAATTAAACAATTTTTCCTTAAACTTCTGTTTTTTCTTCAAAAAAGGTCTTAAGGTCCTTTCCAGTACATAAACTTAAACTTAAAGATATGATCCTACGCTGTTTTAAAGTTCACGAACCAATCTAGAGGTTTCAATTTAAATCTGTATAGAAAGTTTGCATACTTGGTTAAAATATTTATTTCAAAGTCGTCTATTACTTTGATGCAGTTTATAAGTCCGTCAGTGTATAATGCTGAAGAGTTTGTTTGTTTGTTTGAACGCGGTAATCTCAGAAACTACTGCTCGGAATTAAAAAAAATCTTTCACTGTTAGATAGCTCACTTATCGAGGAAGGCTATAGGCTATATATATAACATCACGCTACGACCAATAGGAGCGGAGCAGCAATGAGAAATGTTACAAAAACGGGGAAAATTTACGCAGACGAAGTTGCGCGGGACAGCTAGTATAAAATAACAGTTAACGTTAACAAATACTTAGACACATCTCATTTGATCACTAACATACAATTAACCTAAATAGCCTATTTATTTAGACCGTTCATCTAGCACAATATATATAACGGAGCATCAGCTTTTCAAATATTCTAGCTCATCCTAATCCCGCACATTACTGTAACAATCATAGTGCCGAAGGTTTCGCAGCATCCACAGTATTCTTAAATGTAGAACGCAGTCGTAAAATAAACTTTAAATACCATTTCGCATAACAAAATTTGTTATGCGAAATGGTAAAATATAGTATTAAGTTTGACAACAGAAAATATATGCCAATACGTCATACACAAAACGAAAAAGATAAGTATATGTCGTTGTCTTTTTCATTTCATGCATGACGTCACTGGCACGTCTTTTGTTTCAATAATAAATTTGCGATTTGTGAGCGATAAATTGACTAAAAAATATAGAAAAACCTCATTTATAAAATAACATTATTTTTCTATAGGTACTCATTGACAAATTAGGTTTACTTACATTCTACTGGGTGGCGCAAAAGTAAAGACCCTATTTGGTTCAGCTATAACATTTTTTCTAAATTAGAAAACTAGATTTAGATTTTTTTAAATGTATATTTGTGCCATTAAATTTCGTACCATTAGGATTTAAAGATGATGTCTTTTAAATGGTGACCTCCAGAGTTGATACACATTTGAGCCCTATTTATGACATTTTGCATAACTTGCCGTAACACTTCCTGCGATATGTTCGTTATTTCTTGACGAATGTTTTCTTTTAGAGCTGCGAGAGTCTGTGGCTTGTTCACATACACCCGAGATTTCAAAAAACCCCAAAGAAAGAAGTCTGGACTGGTCAGATCGGGTGATCTTGCAGGCCAAGGCAAATCGCCAAAACGAGAGATAACTCGGCCTGGAAAAGCGTCCCTCACTAAGTCCATAGTGTCGCGCGCTGTGTGTGCCGTAGCGCCGTCTTGTTGAAACCAGATGTGCTCCAGCCCCAATTCGGCCAAACTGGGTATCAAAAACTCACGTAACATGGTTCTGTAGCGTTCTCCAGTGACAGTTATCGCATTGCCTCCAGCGTCTTCGAAAAAATAGGGTCCGATCACTCTGTCAACACAGATGCCACACCATACAGTAACTTTTAGTGGGTGTAGAGGTGTTTCTTGAATATTGCGCGGATTATCAGTGCCCCAGAACCGAGTATTCTGCTTATTGACATGCCCTGAGAGATGGAAATGCGCTTCGTCACTCATAACCAATTTTGAAGGAAAATCATCCTCTTCAAGGTTGAGGTTTATGACGCGCTGGCAGTAATCTAGACGAGCTCGGTGGTCAGCAGGCAGCAGCTGATGAGTCATTTGAGTTTTATACGGGAACATCTTTAAGTCTTTCACCAAAATACGCTGCAGGGTCCGTCTGGAAATGCCCAATGGCGTGGCACGTCGCCTCGTTGATGTTTCTGGACACTCTTCCACATCTTCGCGCACAGCATCGATATTTTCAGCTGAACGGCCTGTTCTTGGTCTCCCAGACTTAGGTCTATCCAATGTTGAGCCAGTTGCTTCAAGGCGTGTGGCAAAGCGTCGAATTGTGCGACCAATCGGTGCCGGACGGTGGGGAAATCGTCGACGAAATTCACGTTGTGTTCTTATCACTGATGAATTATTCCGTAAGAACATTGACACAATTATTCCACGTTCTAGGGGAGTAAAACGGTCCAAGTTTATTTTCAGTGTATTTTACATTTGTTCACTACACAATTTTCAACAACAGAATGACAGAAAATGTCATATAAAAAAAAAAAAAGTATTTTCTTTAGTGCCCGTACTTTTGCGCCACCCAGTATAACTACGTTGAAGTGCAAAAGCTGAAACACTGTAAAAATTGTATTAATTGGGTCTAGTGTCGTGATTAACTATACAAAATGCACTAAATTAAATGTAATTCCTTTATTTAAGATACTATGTTATTTAGAAAGAAATAATCCCTATGCCTGACTCTTTAGATCGGTGTCATACAAATACAGAATGGTGCTTTTTCACATTAAGCGGGTTCGATTATCCAGAAAAAAAATTGAATGGCGTTAGAATAATTTTTAAAATCAAGATGAAGTCTTCTTTCAGTAAAATATTCTTCTATCTACAATATTTAAGGTACTTTCCCTCCGTGTGGCATAATTTTGGGACACCTGATTTTGTTTAAGCAGCTATATAAAAATAAGCATTAACTATGAAATCAACCTAGAAAGAGTTTCTGTAAAAGATATCAACAAGTCAGCTTCTCTATAGTTATTATGTATGGTAACCACAAAACTCTGAATTATCTAGGTCGACTTAACGTGTAGGTATTAACAAACAATAATTGATATGATTTAACCAAAAAAAAATAATAATTGTAGTTTGGTTTTCTCTCTCTTTAATTTTTACTTATAACTTTAATAAAGAGATTTATTAAAAAAAAATATTTAAATGCTCTAATCTCTAAAACTACTGGGTCTATTTTAATAGAATTTGTCTTTTTAATAATCTACTATATCTGTCATTTAATTTTTTTACCTCCACCAAAAAGCATGAAAGTGTCCATCTACAAAGAAAATTCTAAAGACTAAATATAAAAAAAAGACTAGCAAAATGGTTTGTATTTTTGCTGTCTTTAATGCAACCAACAAATTATGAAGTCTTATTTACGGCCGGTCTCAATAATCTACCTATCGATGGATTTGGCTACTAAAGGTAGAATTTTGACATATTTTGTATAGAGCTTAGGTATGTCTAACATATAGGTACCTCTAGTAGCCAAATCCATCAATAGTTATATTAATTAGACCGGCCGTCAATGGTAGAAGCCAATAATTTATATTGTAAAGTAAAATCGTCTTTTAGGTCTGATAGTCTTTGGTAAGAATAACTAGAACAATGACTTTTTTTGCCATTACACTGCGGTTCAAAAGTCGATCTATCACGAATAAATTCCTATCGTAATTTTATTTTCGAATTTGACGTTCCAGGTTTTAGTTCTTGCGGTCAGGGTGTTCAGAACACCCTCCAAAACAAAAAAAAACAACCTGCAAATTTTTAATTTTTTTAAAAACTTTTGACGTTTAGGTAACCACATATAAAAATCTTCATTCGGAAGAATGGGTGCTTATTTGCTATTATGCAAATATTAACAGCAAAGAACATAATGAGAATAACTTAAACAACACAATAACATCAAAAGATACAGTAATTTTTAACTAACCACGGAAAGAATTTGACTTGATGTTATCACCTTTCCATAAGCATGAGCAGGTTTCTTTTTACAGAGATGTACTACAATACGTTAAAGTATACTTATTTAACTGTTAATAAATAGGTAGCATACTTATCCGTATTTCTAGTCACTCGATTTTAATGGTGAGTTGGCGATAGAATCAACTTTTTAACCGCAGGCAATTTATTCTGATGACGGGGGTATGCGGTTTAATATAAAGTTTATTTTCCTACTGCGTTTTAGATTTATGAATACTGTGGATACTGCAAAACCTGTGAGGGATTAGTGAGCTTGTATATTTAAGAAGCCAGCTTCTTGTTGAGCTGTTCTGTTATATTTGTGCAAGATTAACGATCTGAATCTGTTAGCTACTGCTTATAGCTAAATCTAGGCTACTTTAGATGATTGTAAATTGGTGTTTAAGTAATTGGTAATGGTAACTGTTATTTTGTTTATGACGCTGACTGTACCTACTTAGTGTCCGTGATAATATATGTTGACTTTTTGCCTGCATTTGTATACTTGATTGTATGTTTGGTCAATTTTGTGTGTTGAGAGCGGTTTTAGCTGGCCCCGGAAATGGCTGAATGGATTTCGATGGGTTTTTAATTAGCGGCATTTAGGTTTATAGTTATATATACATTATGTATTACTTTTAAATTAAAGCGGATAGGAAGGTTGTTGCTATATATATATATATATATATATAACGTAGCAACGTGTGCAGGGTACAGCTTATTTAAAATAAAAACCAGATTACAAATTATTCTACTTTATTTTAAGCTACAGTGCATATTTTTTTATATTAAAACTAATTTATAAAAAACTTACTAAACATGATAAATATAAGTATACTTAATTTCTAATACTCATTTGATTCACACTTTCGGATAAATTGACAATGCTTAAGTGAATTCACTTTACGTAGCTTATGGTCAGCGACATTGTTGATACCAAAGATAATATAATAAAATAGACGACCATTGTCTGTCTCTACAACTTCCCTTCGGCAAATAAGGCCAGTGATGTCAATTTAGTTGACAATAGAACATCACTCTCTAAAACCCTGCGGTGCTTTTGGCGGGAAAACATCGATAGTGGAAATGCCACGTAATTAGTTTATTTGTATCCCGTGACGTTTGGCCAATTTTTGCGAGGCCGATGCGGTTTTTATACTAAATGTTTCTTATTGGAGGTCTATTGTTGAAAAGTCTTTAGTTTACACTTTTAACACTGACTCCTTTCCTTAAATTGCTCGATGTCTTTAGTGATGCCAGTAGTAGTAAAATTCGCAGTAAAACTATAGGCTTTTCGCATAAAACATGGCGTCCCGGCACTTTGACAAAATACCTATAACACACTAGGCATGTTTGGTGGCACTAAAAGTGGTAAACCAATTTTAAATAGGCCTCTGTCTTCCTCTAAAATTTCAACAAGAATGTCAAAATATGAGTTTTTAATAATATTATATTATTTCTAAAATAAATCATTTAATATTGAAATAGTCTTCGAATTAAGAATAGAAAATAATGTAAAAGAATGCCATTAAAAGAATTTATATAAAAGGGTCCCTGGTTACAAGTTAAGGTAATAGGTTCAACATTTGTATATAAATCACATATGAGTTATTATTACAATGTATATGTATACATTTAGCCGCTTTCGTACAAAAAACCTTCGGATTACGCCAACAATTACCAGAAATTTGGCCGAGGATGCTATTTTTAGTCAAAGCCGAACGAAAAGTTACGATTGGTTATTAATTTGTACCCAATATATGTATGAACTACACATTAACTAGTATTTTAAGGCACAGACTGTTTAGTTAGTAAATAGAATAAGTCTAGATATATTACATAAATGGTTTTTGCAAAAGAGTGAAACACAAAACAGTATCAGAAATACATTTTCTTTTGTTAATTTAGAACGCCAGAGGCACTTTTCTTACCGCCGGCGAGTAGCGAGCAACTATCACCTGTTTTCTTGCTCAAGAAACGTTTAATAAATGTAGATCCCGTGTAAATAAAAGAGATGAGGTCTATACTGTATATAGGCCGAATCCTCGTCGGTTTATATATGTATATCGTATCGTCTTTAATCGTTGATAGAGTAAAAATGCCTAAAGCACAAAAGCCAGACAAAAAGAATATAAAACGTAGTAAAAATAAAAATACGTAAAGACGTATTTTTATTTTTACTACGTAGTAAAGACTCTGTCCTCGCAAAACGTATTTTTTGTTTGGCCTGCGCTTATTAGCATAACAGTAGGTTAACTGAAACTGAAACATCAAAAGAAAACAGACTGGCCATCAAATACTCAAACGCAACCGTTATGAAGTCATTAACTCTCATGCTGTCACTATTATTTAAGGTACAGTCGTGGAATAAAAATGTTCGTCACCCTAAGGTCAAAAAGAAGTAACGCCAACATGTAGTCAAACTAATAAAAAAGGGTTTTAGTTTTAACTATTTACGAGTATAGTCAAGGAATATGGTCTAAATGAATTTAATCTCTGTTGTCAAACAGTTAAGCATAATTTACAACATACAACTGTCTGGTGTAGTCATAGTTTAAAAAGGCAACATGTGCTTGCAAAAGGTTAACTATGTGTTAATTATTTGAAAACTGACGAACATTTTAATTCCGCGACTATATTAGCGACGGAAATACTTCAGAACGCGATTTAAAGTTGAAGTATCGTTTGAGTATTCTGGGTTAAGAGAAGTAAAAACGAAAGTGTATAAAATTTTTGGTATAATTCGCGCCATTTTGAGCAATTTTCAACGTTATTCCACAACCGGTCATAACCAATATTGTCATACGTCCTCTCCGCGTCATCTAAATTATAAATTCTTTAAGTGCTAACAGATTATCCAACTTAAGAATTATATCGTTTGGAGTTACCTGAAATCTATGCCGAAACCTTACTGCAAAATTTATGATTTCTAGGTCCCAGGAGGCTAAATGAGTCATGACCTTCGACCATCTTTTATCTCCTGCATACGAACTACAACTCCATTGAATCAGTGATAAGGACTATCAACCATGCTCGAGCAATTACCCGTTCGGTTTGCACTGACGCTTGGTCATTAAATTGTATAGATATAAACGCTACGCGAATGCTATTGGTCCATTTCATGAGAGGGGGAAAACACCAATTAGTTTAATCTGTTAGCATTTTGACAACTTCAGCTGCTTGTTTTAAGACTTTATATACAGCTCTTTGGCTTAGTCCAGAGTGAACGGTTGAGTGTGGGCACTAAGTTCTATGTGTGGAGGGTAAGATGTTACATCCCCTCAACACAGAGGGAGGACCTTCGTCGCAACGGTTCATAGTGGGAACTGCAATATCGCGATTCAGGATTGGAACTGATCGTGTGTTATTTATGTGGGTACTGGTACCCATTAACCTCAATAGTACAAGTATGCTGGACTGGCTATCCCGTAACAAGTGACAGTATTTTTATCGAATGATTCCCACACGGGTCACCACTTTGTGTGATTCACAAATTGTTGTTATGGGTCTGGATGTACTTTGTGTTCATGACTTGTGTTTGTAAAGTCCCCCGTGCCAAAAGGCTTGTAACCAACTGCGGGAGTCTTTAAAAAAAAATCATTTGACACTTATGACAAATGACCGTTGTATGTAGTAGTACTCTGACCTCTATGGTCAGTGGTTTTACCACAGACGAGGACCATCACTGTAAATGCTAGCGATGTCTACGTACATATATATCCCAGGGGAAGAGGGAGGACAAGACGCCGCCACGCAAGCAAGCCTTCACTCTGAACGAGTAATGAATATTCAAAGAAGCAAAAGTCGAAAGTTTCGAAATACATCAAGTCCACAAGGTTAAATTTTCGCATAAATTTGAGAAAATAAAATGTAGAGAGTTATTTTATCATTTAACACATAAAATATGATATAAGTTTTTTTTTTTATAAAAAGCAGCACTAGGGAATAATCACATACGATCGCACTAAGTAGTAGTAATAAGCTGAATACTAAAACATCCCTCACTTTTGAGACGCCGTTAACTCTCATTCTGTCACTGTCACATACATGTGTAGCGTGAATATAGTGCTACAAGGATCTTTTGGCGCTTAGATGACATTGGAATGAGGGCGCTTACAAGATGGCGGTGTTAGTTCTGATTTCGGCCACGTGTCAATGCAATGAGCTAACAATAATAGCCAATGGCACTTGGATGACAATTGACATGAGGGCGCTTTACAAGATGGCGGCTTTAGTTCTGATTTTGGCCACGCGACAAAATATCCTTGTTTTTAAACACTTCTGAGCACTACTCAAAATGATGTGTCGTTTAAGTATTCGAAACGGTCTCTGAGATATAGCTTAATTATTAAAAAAATTGTCAACAATTTTTTATCTATGTGCCGAGTCTAGGTGTACTTTATATTCGTAAATTGGGATAATTCCCTAGTGCTAATGAGAAGTCTATTCATAAAAAAGTATCAAAAAACTGCTTCCAAAATAAAACCTAAACGTATCGATTTGAGTCCCATATACCGCTGACAACTTTTATTTTTAGCACACCCACACATGCTTTTGACAAAACGAAATAGGACAGCCTTTGCATTAGCAGATATTGCAATAACAAAAACAATGGATGATGACCCTAAAGTTTATAGTTCAATCGAAAATGTATCTTATGCGTATATGTGTAAGGTTTATAATCGCAGGCGCATCTTCTCCGGTTGTGATACGAGCCCGTACGCATTGAGGTGATTGTATAGGGCTGCTACGTATTCTTTGGGGTGGCGCGTGTAGTGTTGGACGTGTGGAGACTTGTCCCAGCATTTCCAGGTGCACTGTGGAAGGAATAAATATTATAAGTATAAAAGAAGTTTTAAAAAAAATTGTTGCTCGAAACGAACTGTGACTGTTTTAAAAAAAAACTTTAAAAATGTATAGCCAGCTACACATATGTTGTGTTTCAAACTATCAAAGCTACAAAACGCATAGGAGAAACCATGATGTTTTTTTTGTGTTTTACTGTAACTTTAAATTTGTCAGGTGTTTGTAACTCCAATTTTCGTTGACTATACAGTAAGAGATAGTATTTTGTTTCAAGTCAGATTTAATATTTTGAAGTGTTTAGTGATTAATGCAGTTGAATTTATTAAAGTACAAATTTTGAAACGCAGTAATACGTTTAAACATTAAACAATGTAAATTATGTGTCATTTTGAAGTTTAAATTGACGAAATAATAATCTGATACCACTATTTTTTTTAAAATAAAATCTTGCTTACACGACACACGAGTATCACGCAAAGACCTCTACACATTCTTTTTATAATAGCAGAACATAATTAAATAATTTAACAAAAACGTGCAACAAAAATGACCAGCAATAAGGCTATAATTTGAATAATTTTTATTCAAATTATTACTTCGTGCGTGTGATGATGATACTTATACAAAAATGTGATTATGTTCCGTCTCGTGTATCTATGTCATGTCACTTTGGTCATATTGGCCGCACAGTCGCGTTATCTCTTTCAACAGAGTAGATCAATTTTGTGAAGTTATGGCACAATCCATTCTCTATGTCTATGGTTCATACATTACACAGTTTTCGAAAAATATTACATCCCTCAGGAAATTAGTAGCTTGACCTGTCTCCGTAAATTATTGTCGGATTCCCGTCCAATCCGATCAGACTATGAAAGTTGGATATACACATGTGTCTGTCCACACGCTTATACTACTACTACACTATGATGTCTCCTGCTGCGCAGTTGGTAAGTCGATGACGAGATTGGCTCCCATGACCGAAATCTACTGACCTTAATGCCCATTTCAACCCAGCTATCGTGAACGCTCTTATTGCTCTTTTCAGCGCCTACGGGATCGCTTCGTGAGAGCAGGAACAACGCCGGGGCGCGGCACAGGTTCGTGTGGAACATCTGCGATGATCGAATGTAGTGCACTGTCGCAGCATCGTAGAATGTCTTTAGGTGATATCTGGAACCAAACATATTTACGTTTAATAATAATAATAAGCTTTTTTAAGAAAAAAGGTCTATCTAGTAGAAGTTAGTTCTACCCAGTAGAAGACAATCTCAAGTTAAATGTAGAAAACAAGAACAAAAAAACCAATTACCCAAAGCCCATCTTAAGTTATGAAAATAAAATAATTGCAGAAGCCAGTAGTACAAAATTTCTAGGTCTTGGACTAGATTTGTAAACGATTATGACTAACTTATCCAAGATAGTATCTATCTACGATAGCGATTACAGCCTACCACACTTACGTCACCTCATCCTTACGATATGCTATAATATACTGGGGCAACACTACGAATAAAGAAATGGTATTGAGACCTCAAAAAAGGTGCCTAAGATCGATATGTGGCAAGCACCGACAATTGAAAACCTTTCTTTTTAAGCCTTAGGATATTAACAATGCCCAGCTTATACATCTACGAGGTAGCTGTATTTGTAAAGAAAAAGCTTAATCTGTTCGGTACATTGACCAGTAAACGACATAAAAACAAAATACGATTCTACCGACATAAAAAAGCTATTTATAATAATAATTTCCTAGGTATGGCCCCAAAAATATATAATAAATTGCCCAATGACATTTCATCTGAAAGAAATCATTTAAAATTCAAGAAGAAATTGTTTAAGTTTCTAATAAACAAAGTATATTATACCACAATGGAGTACTTGCATGATGATAATCCCTACTAATATATAAATGAGAATGTAAGTTTGTTTGTTACGCTTTCACGCGAAAACTACCTAACCGATCATCATGAAACTTTGTACACATATTCTTGGAGGTATTAGAAGTAACATAGGATTATAAAAAAAGGGGAATATTTACGCAGACGAAGTTGCGCGGGACAGCTATTAATAATATATAAAGAATTTAATAATAATATTCATAATGCACTATACGTTTTGGCAGAACTTGAACTTCCGATTTGTATGTTAATTAATTTTTTGTTTACAATGGTCTGTTTACAATCTTTTCCTGACATATTATGTGCACGTTTTCTTGACATTTTAATTTTAATTATTACTTTATATTACATACTCTCCTTGGTAATTTAAAACATGGTAAAAATATCTAGTTGCATGCTCTAACAGGCTGGAGATAGAGAACAATGCATTTACCTAACACCATTAAAATGTATTTTTTGTAACAAATAAATGAATATGAATATTTATTACCACTACAAGCCCTGTGTCGCCATAGACACAAAGTACACCCAGACTCGAAACAACATTTTGTCGATCACACAAAGTGGTGTCGTCACGAGTGGGAATCGAACACACGCCCTCTTCGCAGCAGTTGTATACACACCTACCGCGACACCGAGGCAGACGGAAGAGTTAAAAAAAAACGGATTAACCTAAAAATAAAGCCCAAGTATAACTACTTGGGCTTTAGTTTTAAATAAAATAGTATTAAATACGTTTCTATACGCAGATAAGTACAACGTGTAAGTATTATGCATATTGCACAAAATCGTGTTCCTGTAATATATTTTATATACTTTTATTTAAAATGTTAAACTATCAAACAGTCTTCTTGTTGATAAACAGTCCCGGCAGTTTATAGTTGCGAGTAATACCCGAACTAAACTCATTTATAACTCTACACGTCACTTCGTTCTCGATAAAATCGGTTTCCAAGCTTAAATTAGATTTCATATAATACCAGTTATAAATTTTAGTATAACAGCAATAAATAATCTGTTATTGTACTTTATTCTAAAATTGAAGCGTATCAGTAGTTTATAACTATTATTTTATTAGATTCGGAAAGGCAACACTATATTTAGACTTTGTCACTTACCTAATTCCTACCTGACGCGTGCCTTAGATAAATATACCTACGTAATCGATAAATGTTATCAGTATATGTAAGTAACATAATTAGTAGATACTTACTTGTCTAATACTTATGTGCGAATATAAAAAATCTCTAATTTTCAAGATCTAAATCATTTTTATTTTATTTTTGTATGACAATTCTCGCACCAACGTTGTGTCGCGGGGGACTTCACAAACATACATTTGTATGTATGAGACCAGGCCCGAAACAACAATTATAATAATATCTACAATATCTTGAGACAACTCACACAACGCCATCTGATCACAAACTAAGCATTTCTAAATTAGACAGAGACAGAATTAACCCCGTATAATATTTTGTGAGATGACGAATCATTACACAAAATTTTATCCTTTGTGAGGATCGAACCCACGACCTCTGGCATAGCAGTCAGGGTCACTAAACTCACAATCCACTAGAAAGGCCAGTCATAAAAAAAATTGTGGATCACGAAGAGTGCTTGAATGAATTACATCCTTATATTGAAAGGTATACTAACATAATAAAGCTGATGAGTTTGTACAAACGCTCGAAGTGAGTCGATTACTGGGTCGATTTATATGAAATTAGTATAGATAGCTTGAAGCTTATAGGCTACTTCTTATCGAGATGCGATACACAAGGCGAATTATAGGAAGGTAAATAATTCGATCGGTCATTCACTTGCCAGTAACTATGAAAAAACAGGTAGTTTTTGCTAGCTGCCCCCGGAAACGTGTAACCTTGATTTCTATTCACTACAATCACATGCTATGATATAGGTATATAATTATTTATTTTCGCGTCATTAACTCCCTAAGTGTGTATATTTATTTAATCTCGCTATTCAATACTATTTTGTGCAGAAAATGTTATGCTTCCGGACAAAATACCGAGATAATCTTATTTTCGAAAATTTAACGGTCTACAAAGTTTGCCTACGCATTTTTTCGATAGCTCTTATGCCGGCTACAGACACACGTGAGAAGTCTCGCCGGGAAGTCTTGTAGAGATATTGCGCGAAAACCGGGAGTGTGTCTACATTCATGCGACCTTCTCACTTGTAATGGACTAAAATCATAAATCAATTTAAGAAAAAAAAAAGGCCCAGACGATGGTGCTGTTTTGCATCATTTTGCAAATGTTGTATAAGCTTTGAGCCCAATTCGTCATTTTTAACACGTTAATCCCATGGTATATCCACGCACTGTGAACGACCTAGACATTACCTAGAAATACTGTATATTTTTTTTAGCAGCAATGCCACGGTCGCAATGAAACCGAACAAGAATGTAATACTGTTCTCTTTTCTCACCCGAGAAACTCTTTGAAGCGGGCAAAAAAGCCGACACCGATCGAAGAACAGGCGCGAGAACGAGACGACGAGAAACCCATCACATTCACGCTTTTCGGGTGTTCTCGGTTTGAGTCTGGAGGCGCCATTACCGTTTGGAAGTTATTCACAAAAAAAAAAAGCAGAATTTGTAACCTTTGACCTCGAATAAAAAACGATGCATTGACGAATTAAATTTATAATAAAATTATAATAGTATATAAACCCTGTACAAAAATCCAGCTTGTTTGGAATTAAGCGTCTTCCAGACGGTTGGAAATTAGCCTTCACGCCAAGGTGTTGAACCTGAACCTTGAAGACGGCTGTTGTAAACCAAATTACTTGGTACTTGGTTTGCAACAGCCGTCTACACTGTTGGAAACAAGAAAGGTCACGTTTGTTTCCAACCGTCTGAAAGACGCTTTAATGCAAACTTAATACTTATTTTCCCTTATTTTTCCCGGACTAATAAGGCGGTTAAGCAAAGTCAGACTGGCTGACGGTCACAAACTCCCGGAATGCCTTCTAATTCTGTAATGTGTCTGTAATTCCGTGTATGTGTGATTGGCCGAGCAAAGTACATTGGAATGTGACTTTCTGTACTCTTGCTAATTTGTGTAAGGATGTATTTAATTATAAAAATTACAATATCCGTAAAGAAGATATCAATGTTCTAGTTCTTAAGATTATCAATTATGTGTTTTATCGGATCTATAACCACCGATAACCGACTGAGATATGATAAGATTTAACTGTCAATTTTGACAGACAGATTATAAAAAAATGCAAGTCTAGCAAATACGATATGACGGAAAAATGAGGGTATACAATTTTTAGGCTCATCCAAAATAGACGCGTACGGTTTTCGAAGGATGACACTGTGCCACCGGTCACACAGGACGACAAAATTTGCTTTAATAAATTAGCTTTCGACGATTCCAGAGCTTTATTGAACGATTCCTGTAGGTACTAATAGTATCGGTCCGCCCCGTCTTCGCCACATGTGGCGCAAAATTATCTAATGTCATAATTTAAATTGGCAACCATTATTTTACAAGTGAAAAAAAAAACTGATATCGTTCAATTTACTACCTTTCATGCACTACGAGTTCATGCACAAATATACTTGTTTTACGGCATTTCAAACTGTTGCCTGCAAATCTCTATTTCTACATCAACGTTAGCTTTCAAGACAGCTTGTAAAGTTTGTGGTTTATAGTGGTAAGCGTGAGATTTCAAAATCTCCAAAGGAAGAAGTCTAGCGCCGTTCCTGGACGGCTGCTTTAAATTTTCAAAACGAGAGTTCAGTCGGCCCGAAAATGGGTGTCTCAAAATATCCATCGTTTCCAGAGCTAAGTGAGGGCTTGCCCCATCCTATTAAACATTGTGAACAATTTTACATATTTAAATTAACTTTTAAAAACAGAACTCTTTTTTTTATTTCTAACAGAATAATTATGATATTACTTTTGCGCCATTGTTAAAGTATTCGAGATAAAACATCTGAATCATAACGAATACCACATCGAAATCCGTTTCGTAGTTTAAAAGATCTACATAGGGACAGACAGCGGGAAACGACTTTGTTACGTAAAGATAAGTAATCATTGACATAAATGTAGGAACTACTACTATATGTATATCTGTTAAATCTCACTAATCGTTGTACAAGGTAAAATCAAAGATAAAAATAATGTTTGGGTATCGTTAATGGGTCTGTCTGTCAAGCCGATCAAAGGTCGATCGATAGAAGAATAGATCACAAATATTTAAAAAATAATTTGTTATAAAACACTTCCTTTTAGTTAAAAACCTTAAATGAACACTAGCACGTTATAAACGTGTCAATCAGTAAACTAATTGGTTAGTTACTGAGTTGACTATAGTAAGAAGTAAATACATTTTACAATCGGCTTGCTCTGGCTTCGCACGGAGTTTTCGCCACCATCTACAATATATACATATAGTGAACACCGCATTAAAATCAGTTGCATAGTTTAGAAGGTCTAAGCTTACAGACAGCGGGGAGCGGCTTTGTTTTTATACTATGTAAAGATAAATCAGGAATGCTTTGAAAAATGTTCTTTTGATAAATACGAGTACTTAACATATTTTTGAGTTTATAAACTACAAAACTTTTACTAAAAGTAACTGACTCGACGACAGTAACTTATAAAGTTATAACGTTATGGGCTGTTATTTTATAAAAAAATAGAAATTTCCTAAAAAGCTATTTGTTAGTCAAGTAAAATCATGTTTTGACAACTATAGTCCGTTCGCATTAAGAAAATAGTGAGTCATCAATGCAACTCTCGTGCAACTGCAGGGTAATGGTGTATTCACAGTGGAGCGGCGAAAATTTATTTAAAGTTCAAATTAAAGTTTTTTTTTTTCTAAAAGATAACTAGCAATGTGGGATTGTGGTCCCACATTACTAGAAATCCTGTTAACCCGGGTGGTTCACGTTGGTAGTATAATGACCAGGATTCGAACCCGCGACCTCACGATCCTTAGCGACCGATGCTTTTTGTGTTAAAGTAAAATAATTTTGGTCTTCGAGTTCCATGACGACATCCAAATTCTTGCTACAAACATGTGGCCATTCTTTTCGTACCCCATGTTCGCAACATTTATACGTTTGTGTAGCATCTACTTGGGATATTATGACATAAAATATTTGTTTAACATCGGTCTTTTTAAATGTTGGGGTTGCCTACACCCACTCAATAGGATTGAATTTACAATGTATGGTGGTAATACTACTGTCTTAATTTTCTAATTTTAAATACAATGAAAAGTAAATCAATATTGTAATCAATACTAATGTATTATGCATTAGTCGCACATCACGCACGTGAAAAAGTAGTGATTGTGTACATAATTACATCAATTAGATAAGAAGCCGAAGATAGAACAAAGTGGCGTGCAATTGGAGAGGCCTATGTCCAGCAGTGGACTGCGATAGGCTGATGATGATGATGATGATGAAGATAAGAAGCAGACTGAGCCTACATATTTATGATATTAAGTCCCTTCACAGTTCACAGTAATTATACCTACAATACCTACATACTTAAAATATAAATCAATCAAAAGATAAAAGTTATTAACTTAAATCTATATGAATTGGCAGTTGTACTAGAGGCCATTCATAAAAATAATCATACATAATTTTGACGAATTTGGTATTTTTAGAGATATTTTTTTATAAGACCTGGCCTGATCTGTAGGCTATTTACTGAGCTTAGTCGTTACGCCATCTATGATATGATTATATCAAAAGACTTCACAGTAACAGACGGCCAATAAAAATCAATTGGTATGAAAACATCAACCATCTCAGCTTATTTTTTCAGGTTAAGGGTTGAGGCTAAACTTTACATGATAACCAATCGTGTCATTTTTCATCATAACTGTTTCCCTGCCAAAGACATTTCAGTGTTTTGAATAGGGAAGTAGGTTGTTTAATGTCAATTGAATTTACATAACATTTTTACATTACATTACATTATCTTGGGACCACTCACACAACGCCATCTGATCCCAAACTAAACAGAGCTTGTACTATGGAAACCAGACAACTGATAAACATACTTATATATTTCTAAATACATACATATTGTAGATAAATAACACCCAGACACAGAATGATCCATCGTGCTCATCACACAAAGTTTTATCCTGGGTGGGGATCGAACCCACGACCTCTTGCGTAGCAGTCGGATACACTCCCACCGCGCCACAAAGGCAGTCATAACAGACCAAATGGACCTAGTTAGGCATCTTATACATGACTTTGATCATACTAAAGCAGATTAAAAGAAGTACAAAATAAGTTACTCACTCCATATAAGCTCTGAGAGTCTTCTGCATGATCTGATTCTTGGGGAACACAGCGGCTGGTACTCCGATGGTGAGCTCGCTGATGTCGGCCGCCGAATCCCACACTTGGGCCACCACACGGTCCAACGCTGGCTGGTATCTGCAGTCGTACAACAACAACTTATCACCACGAACTCCTAATAACAGCAAAAGTGTTTGAGAAGAGTTTTTTATTTTATTTTATTAGGATCGCCAACAAATGATACACAGATCTTACACAGTAATAAAATTACAAATACATGCCTTGTGTTCATTTAATTATAGGCAACCACAGCTAACATAGTAACAGCTAACAATTCTGGTAAATTAAACTAAAGAGTATCGTTGTATGACGCCTATTGCTTATGAAATAAGGGGTATTTTGCAATGGACTATCGTGGAACAGAGTCTTTAGAGTGGGTCTATCTCGCAGCACTGATACTGTTATGGGCTAGCGTGATGCTTACTATCAGGCGTACGACCCTCTCGTCTCTTCATACCATTGTATTAAAAAAAATAGTTTCTAAGCTACAGAAATAGTGCAAGAAGGATATTTAGTCAACCGGGTCAATTGCCATACCCCCCCCCAGACTTGAATGAAAGACCTTTTTTGGAGAATTTGAACACCGGTGTTGAACCAAATAACCTCCCCCCCCTCCGTCATGCGAGCGACTCACACTTGACCGGTTCTTCTGGATCTGCGCCTGGATGTTAAATACAAGTATAAATCTGTGTATATTTTAACTCAAAACCGTACATCTATCTAATATATATAAATCTCCTGTCACGATGTTTGTCCGCGATGGACTCCTAAACCGCTTAACAGATTTCGTTCAAATTTGCACGCAATATGCAGTTTGGTCCAACTTGAGAGATAGGATAGCTTAGATCTTTAATTATAGTCGCAATTACTAAAAAAATGAGGGATCCCATGTCCACCCGTGCGAAGCCGGGACGGGCCGCTAGTAATTTACTAAAAACAATTGCAGTTTAAGGAATGATCATAATCCTTGAACTTGATTGGCGTACACTTATAATCTATACTTGGTATTATAAAGCGGAAGAGTTTGATTGTTGGTTGGACTAGTGCGTCCAAAAACTACTGGGTCTTGAAAAAATATTATCGTTGGATAGCCTATTTATAAAGGAAGTCTATAGGCTATAATAACAGGTTCCCTATCCATTTGCCTAAAATTTTAAGACCTAATATAACTTAGCATATTTTTGTTAGGCATAATTATATATTCGAATAATATAATTACGCATAACAGCTTACGCATAATGTTTTAGGCATATTTTTTCAAACCATAACAATGATTAGGCATAACCTTCTAATGCATAAATATATTAAGCATAAAGTTCTATAGCATAACTTTTTTAAGCATTATATCCTAAAACATAAATTTATTTACGCTAATTTAATTGTTTTTTTTTTAGTAATTGTAATAAATAAAAGTTGATTTAATGATAATTATTTGGTTTTTATATCCTTGCCCATGAGAGCATGTTCGTTTCTGGCACTCGCCGGCCGCTGCCGCGGCACGCTCGCTTCGCTCGCTCGGCTCGTGCATAAGAGGTCACAGTTCTAACCTAACCTAACCTACGCATTTTTAAAGAAGAAAGTAACCCAATCTATATTATTCTAATTGAAATTCTATGATCTTCATAGTTTATGTGTAATAAATAATTTGCATAAAAATTGTTTTTGTTATTTACCTATATTAATTATATGCTTAAATATTATTATGCTAATAGTCGTTATGCGAATCTAATTTATACCAACACAAATTAGTCTTTAACATGATTGTGCCAACATAAAAGGTATGCCATAAAAAATTAGGCCGAAGTATTGTTATGCCAAAACAAATTGTGCCAAAATCGTTATGCCGAAGTATATTAGGACAAAGAACATTATGAGAAAAGAAGGGATCCCATAATAACATCATGCTTGCAACGACCAATAGGAGCGGAGCATCAATGAAAAATGTTGCAGATGTTGCGCGGGCCAGTTAGTGTAATTATAAAACAAACTTACAATTTAGGGTTCTTCATAACATGGACGCACACCTCGCCCCACATGTACCCGGCCACTGAGAATCCGTGCACCACCAGTGGTTGGTCGTTCTCGTTAACTGTCATAAACTTGAGCATGTCACCCGCTACTAACTGTGAAAGAAACACTAGGTTAGATAGGGATTCCAAGGGTAGGGGGTTTTTAAAAAAAAAGGTAACTAAGAATGTGGGATTGTGGATTTCACATTACTAACAATCCTGTTAACCCCTCCAGCTAAGCTCAATGGCTTGTGTTAGGAGTGGGTTCACGTCGGTAGTATAATGGGTAGGATTAGAACACGCGACCTCACTATAACGAGCCAGATATCTTAGACACTGCCATTTGGGGTTTAATCGATATAAAACCGCTGTTATTGTTAGGGTCAACCCCCTTTAGCTGGATAAAACCCCTACACTAGACCCCCGAAAATAAATTTTGGGTAAACCTATGGCAGGTTTTAATGCTCCCCGCATAATAAAAAGGGCCATGGAACACCGCAGCCATGACAGCTCAAGTAATTTGGCGCACTCTATAGAACTTTACACATATAAGAAGACATTCGATAAAATATGGTCTTTGATTTGAGAACTTCCGAAGTTGTACTTACTGGACAATAAAACCAAAATTTACATTTTTAAATCCTTCCTTCAATTGTTCAAGTCGGTAGTATAACGGGTAGGATTCAAGACTGCAAAGTCGATGCCTTTTAAATATAAAAATAATATCCAGGCCAGCAATAGTACAACTATCTTCTGCTACATAAAAACTGATATCAATATTCAACATTTTTTTCTCCCAGAATCGATACAAACCTGAGATCCTTTTTGCGGCCACGACAGTTGCCAGGGTGTGCACGACACAGAGAGCACGTCAAATCCTTGTTCCAGGTATAGAGTAGCATACTTCATGACATGTTTTTGTCTGGCTAACAACCAGTTGATCATGACCACAATGGGTTTGTCGACACGCTTGTCTAATCTGAGAACAAGGGTTATTTGATTAACATTGACGTGTTTTGCCATAGGATTTTTTTAAGAGGATATAATAATATCCTGGGACAGCTTACACATAGCCATCTGATCCTTTTTACATATATATTTTTTATATATTTTAAAAGACGACTCTCGCATTAGTGTACTAGCCCTGTGTCGCGGGGGACTTTACAAACATACTAGTCAAGAACACAAAGTATACCCAGACTCGAAACAACAATTTGTGGATCACACAAAGTGGTGTCCCGTGTGGGAATCGAACCCACGACTTCTTGCGTAGCAGTCGTACATTACGTCGGAGGCACAATTTTTAAGTTGATCAGGATTCATCAATGCCTCAGAGCTTGATATTAAATGTGAAGACTATCTTGTTTCCGTCTTTTGCAGGCTGGTTGTTTAAATTTTTAAATGTAATTTGTCTAGTCAGTTTTTAAAGCGAATCGAACGATAGCAACTAACCAATAAATTGATCGGAATCAGATAGACATTTAATAGCTTGATTTAGGCTATAGTCAAAACATGCCTATTTCTGTCATTTAAAAAGGGTAAACTAAATGTTGTTACCATCCAAGCCAATTATGCATAGAAACATCTCCCGCGCTTAAATGTTGATAGTAATATGGCCTTTAACAGATAGGAAAGCTTATTTACTACGCTACAATATATTTATATTTAATAGATAGGTAATAGTCTATAGTTAGCTTGATTGATATAAATAGCTTCACAACTACTGTGTCACAGAATCACGTGATGAATTCATGAAAAAAATTGACGACGGTTTCTAAGTGAAGCAATTTTAAAAATGCAACTTTATAGAAGAGCTAATCACAAATCTTATTGTTATTTTTTTTCTAAAAATAATGACCGAAATTGACTTAACAACATCTTGACCATGGGTTTCCATCATGACCAACTGGGGGGCTATTTATTTACTACTACTTATTGTTTTACCCTAAGGGGCAGGGTAAAACAGCTATTCTTTGGGGGGTAATGAAGGTGCTAATAAATTACACTGTATACTAAATCTTTAATAAAATTAAAAATAGTTCAGCGCTATACTATAAAGTACCTTAAACTATTTTTGCGATTTTAAAAAAATGGCACATTAAATAAAATTGCAAGTTTTACATTATGTAGCTCATTAATATAACGAGATCAAAATGTTTAGGAACCACTGATTTAGACAGTCTGTACTAAAGGCAAAAAAATAGTGAGAATTTTCTAAATTTCCCGCCATAGCGTCGGCGCCAGGTCGATGGCCAGGTATTTTTAAAGTCACGCCACTGTCGCTCTGTTGGCAGTCGGGCGTATTCGCAAACTACTGATATGACTCGAAGCGGATATATGTGTTGTGTATATTGTCTGTCGCCCCAGTTACGCACACTGCATCAGACTATTTCTTCTTATTTTGCGAGTGAGTAAGCTTGTCAAAAATCATCAGGAAATCATTGTGCAAGCAGGGGGATTAAAAAGTATCGAGGTCATAAAATTAAAATGATCGATATCCTAATACCTGATAACCGAAAGCGGATCCTGGACATCGGTTTGATTGACCCTGCCGAGGGCATTTTTTATCAATGTAGGTAGTTTTTTGTCCTCCCCTCTGTTGATAAGTGGCTTAACAGAGACGTTCATGATATTGCTAGCGTAGATACGCAACGACCACTTTTTACCACTAATGGGTTAAATAATCATTGCTAAGTGATCATACGATGATACAATTCGACACAATAAACTGACGCAATTGTACTCCGTAGCTTCAAACGTTCACGGCAACGCCGGACGGACTAATTGACATCTGGATATAAGCTTCTTTGTTCATATATGAAAATGTACAGTATGTACACAGTCAATGATATACCTTATCTTGTATACTCATAGCTATTTTCACTTGTCTACTACAAACAATCTCCGCGACGACTTTCCTTACACATCTTCCATAACCCAAAATCTTAACAGATTAGGTTAATCATTTTGCCAGGTTATTTTTGTGGATGTTGATGTTACATCATCGGGAGACACAAATGTTAATATCAATTTGAACCGATGGCTTATCACATATTCTCTGAACAAAAAGGAATGCTTTTTTTTAGAGAATCATCAATCTATACCATTAACAACAGTAAAATCGGTTAACTTCGTTGATTTTTCAATGAGCTCGCTCGCCTATGCCTCAGGAGGCCCCTCTATAAAACGTAGTCTATCAATTTCTATCTAGATCTAGTCGTAATGGATAAAGTAGGACGCGTATATGTGTGTTTTGCGTCCGTCTTTTACGGGCCTTATTCGTCAAGGTCCCTTTATGTAAAGTTATACGACGACTCCAGACAGATCGACCGACGACCTAAAGACGGTCGCTAGCATGAATTGGATACGGAAGGTGGAAGACCGAGTGTTGTAGCGTAAATTAGGAGAGTCGAGCAGAGGATCTATAAGGGCTGATTGGTTGATTGACTGTAGATTTGTACTCACTTCATGGTGTTGGGGTCCACTTGGAGCTTCACTTTATCGTTGCTGATGTACTGCATGTTCTTGGTGAGGTCTTGTGTGTGGGCACCGCGGTCCAGGCCCACCATCGCCACTGGGGCGCATGATAGCAGCGGTCGAAACGAGGCCTACAAAAAAGAACACTTTTATTTAATATACTTTTAAATTGCTTCAAAGCCAATGTTCTCGGGACACGAACGTCCATTTTTTTTTACTTGGCTTTTGTTGTGTTTAGTTTATGTTTGTTTTTGGTTATAAATGGGTCAATTTTTGGATTATGATAAAGCGAAATCGACCTCCTAAGGGGAGAAAGTTTGGACATATTTTTTTCCTGTTTTTCTTGCTCTGCAATTTGCAGGCAAAGACGTTGACGGAAGCTAGTTACAAACTTATGGTTACAAACAACGCCTTATTGATAGCAATTGCTTACGTAACGCGTAACGCCGGCCGGTACAAAACGAACACAAGTTCAATGTCAAAGTCAACGACATGGCCAAGAGCGAGACACGCGATAAAAAACTTTGGCTCGCAGTAGGTATCCATTATAATAATTAATAAACTATGAATCAACAGATCACTGTTTTTGAAATGTTAGTCTCCGCGGATAAATCACAATTTTGTCTTCTCTAGTCACACCATCGCCGCTTAATCTAATGATTTAGCGGCGGTCGCTTAAGCGTAAGATGAAGAAGTTTGGTAATCCAAACGTCTCATGATTATTTCGTAAAAAATGAATGTTTTAAAATGTCAACATTTTGAAAATAGAAGTAAAACAAGCGGTTCTTCAAGTGCTCAAAAGAATATATGACAAGAACAGGTTTGGTGAATGAAATCCCTCTATACCACTCTTCTTTATATAATACCACGAAGAGCAAAAAGCGCGGTACAAAGTGTAATAGTTAAAAAATGTCTCGACACAAAAGATAAAGAGATTCATTACGAAAAATGTAATAAACTTAACCCATGGCTAAGAACTACTTATACCAGCTTTCTAATAAAGAAAATCCGCGTTTAAATAATCGTTAAAATAAAGTTTGAGTTCTAAGATATACTACATGACCGATCAGCGGTTTAAAAACGGCCGAGCGATTAGAGGCTCTATAAAAAGTGAGTGTGAGACTTTAATTTGATTTAGTACGCATACCATGCCGAAACAAGCGGCAATGCCTTCATATGCCTTTAAAAATTGCAGATATAAATGTTATAATATACGGAATTGATATAATAAACGATGATATAATAAACGGGTTATTATTTTTTCGGTAAATAAGTGCGATTTCATTACACAAAGCATAAGTTGATTTGACAATGGTGACACGCTAGGGGGCGCTGCAACTATGAACCGTTTATGAACAGTATGACGGATTCGGATGCGGTTTTCTTTTCTTAGATTATGAGGGCCAGGAGTATGCCAGAGGCCCTGCTGTACACATTTTTGCTGGTCATATTTATAACAGCTCAAGCTCAATAACATAATATAACTACGAACAACTAAGTTGACTGTGTTGTTAATAATTTTGAACTTACCTATCTATCATTACCCAATTTTAACTACTAACTACCTTTTATTTTTTTTTAATTTGTTTGTTTTCTCATGCCATATACAATATATTACTAATAGATAAGTAATCCTATCGCACATTAACATCCAAGCAAACACAAAACTCTAACATCTTATTTCAATATTTTTGGAGAATACAACTAAAAATTCTATATAAAATTCTTTGTGCTGACTGACTAATGGATCAACGCACAGCCTAAACCGCTAATCGTAGAGACGTGAAACTTCCCAGACGTCTTCCTTAATATAATGTAGACATCCGATCATCCTCTAAGTGGGTGAAATAGGGGTTGCAAGTTTTTCTCAAACTTGCAATCGTTTTAGTTTTAAAGTTAGATCTTTGAAATTTCGTTTTTGGCTTTTTGGTTAAAAATAATGCAACACGTGTTTTAGCGTTTTTGGATAATCAACCCCTAAGGGGGTATAATAGGGGTCTATGAATAACGTTTGTAGTGTCCATAGATATATAGGTGACCCGACATCTAGTATATCTTTGATCGAAGATAATTTGCCTTCCAAAACGAAAGAGTTAATGACTTTGGGGACGGACTCGTTTTAGCGCTACTATGAACATAGTAGCGTGTTAAGGAGCCCATTCTGGTGGCGATGGATGTCCGGCTCAACCTTGTTGCTCTATCACACATGTGCTGTTACTGAGCTACCGATGTTTTTCAAATTTATACCGTATACCGTAGATTTAAATGGATTCTATGGTTATCAGAATTTCCAATAAAATCGTATTGGTATGCACGGTTCGTCTTTCTCTAAGAAATTCAAAGAAATAAAAGAACATGTACCTATAGCTGCTGGTCGACATGACAATCGGGATATGAGATTAGACGGAGAATATTAAGTCTGCACGAGCGTACATCACCGTGCCATCTTAGTCTGCACCTGTTTCGGTTAAGTGCATTTGTTAATTTAATATATACCTAACATTTTGATACAACTCACACAACGTCATCGAATCCCAAACTAGGCAGAGGCTGTACTATGGCAATGAGACAACTGATTAACATACTATTTCTAAATACATATAAATTATAGATAAATTGCACAGAATAAACCATCGCGCATCCTGGGTCGAACCATCGAACCCATGACGCTGTTGGGTCACTAACCACGAGTAAGCAGTCAGGGTCACAAACCACTAGACCAACAGGCGACAGGCCTTCAGGCATTTCAATCTCATTTTCGGTTCTGCCTACATTTGTATATTAAAAACGAATACGAAAATTACCCCGCATTTCCATAGCAATAGTTTCTTTGTTCACAAGCCTATCTACATATATCTTCAAGTCATAAGAGCACGCTGTTGTGCAGATACTGCCGCTGCACAAATTACAATGCACTGCACACCACTACAAAACACCGAGAGCATAGGAAAAATGCTTCATAAAACGCGATGAAGCAACAGACGGATTCTCGTCACTTTGTTCCGAAAGTGTTCCTTAGCCTTAAGTGCTCTCGGTGTTTAGTGTGTATTTTATCTATGATACAGTGCAGTATATTTACGATAAATATACTGCACTGTATCATAGAACCATGGAACCTAATTGTATGCATATGTATTCTTTGATGAATGTAGGTGCATTCACGTTGTGTCCACGTGACTGTGACGTCAGAGCGTTGGTTGCCAAGCGCATAGTTTAGTACTAAAATGTTGCGCTCGCTGGATGTTACTTTGTTGCCTTTGGCGAGGCTGACCGATATTTCATAGGTACTATCTTGTATTGCTATGTTATAAATATGCAAAAGTAATTATGTATGTCTATAGGTATACTTATATGTAAGTAGATTTCTTTTCGCAGCTGAACGCTGGACTAAATCAAACTAGTTTTCACCTACGGCTCCGCCTGCGCGTATGTCGGTTGTTGCGAAGATTGTATTTTTTATGCTGTCATTTTTTTGTATTTTATTAATTTGTCCTTGGTTTAGAATATTTAATTAATACAAAGACAACCAAACGGGTTTAAACAAGATCACATACTTAATTAAAAAAAAACTTTACTTAAAAAAATCTTTACCACATAGTTAAACGTACATGGCAGGAAATGTTAACCGTAATATTTTTTTAAATTTAAATCAACAAATTAACTACTTGTGTCGTCTATTTTTTTTCGATAAATATTTAATATTTGTGAAAATCTGACCGGTCCTATACAATAGCAGTACTTAAATTAAAGATAATATGTAAAATAAGCAAATTACATCAAATACCTACTACGTAATAGGTACCTATAATGAAACTAAAAAAAGATCTCATCGTATGAATCTTCAGTGATTGTAATCATGTCGTTATCACCACCACCACGTGCTAACACAACAGCTGAAGGTCGCTAATGATAGCTAGATAGAAGAGAATTTAAAAGGATTTGGGTGTCACTGACACTGTTATGGGCTAGCGTGTGTGCTTGAATTGCCTGAAATCCTTACTATCCCTGGTCCACATACAACCTCTTTGATAAATTGTTGTTAAGTCCCAGGCTCAGGGCTGGGAACTTGTTCGTTCACTGGCGTGTGTGGAACTCGCGCACGCGCGATTGTTGGCACCTTGCGAATTTTTTTCGTCAACTCGCTTGATTGTAAAAATCTGATGTATTTATGTAGTCAGCTACAAATTTTTTTTAGTACATTATCTAGGTACCTTTAAATGTTTATGATAATACGATTTGAGTTTAAAATAAAGAAAAATACTATACATAGTTATATTTTTAGTATTTTTACTAAGCAAAAAATTTAATAAATTTTTATAAGTTTTCTAAAAATTTTGGTGTTGTAGATACGATAAAAGTAATCGAATCAGCTAAGGCGGACAAAGCGGGTAATGTTAATTTAAAGTTTTTGGTTTTAATCCATTTTTTTTCCGACTGTACAACTGTACGACTCTGTTCCACAAGTGCACTTGGGCATACAGGATTTTATTTACCGAATGGTATTCAGTTAACTAAACTGGTCTTGCATACTTTGAATTGGTCATTTCAAGGGTCAGATTTAGACAAGTAACAGAGACATTCTTACACAATCACATATTTAGAAAAAGTGCAATAAAAATACTTACAAATTTACCATTGCACCTTACACCACTCTTTACAGCTAATGAGACAGCATTCTTCAACGCACTCATTTTATTACCTGAAAATAAAGAAAAAAAAATAATAAGGAGTCACGCAATGCCAGTAGCGCAGATTGATCAGTGGTGTTAAGCAATACGACCGCGGGCCAATTTATATGTATACATGTGACCAAAAAGTCACACTACAGTAGGATCAACGTAACTAGGCCGGACTGAAGTAGGCGACAAGTGGATGCGCAGATGCGTTTTTTGGAAGTAAATGGTGACAGGAAGCGGGGGGCGGGGGCGGTAACTAAACCAAGAGAATTAGAGATGCGATTACGCATTACATTGTCATAATTAGTATTACTAATTCATGTTTTTTTGTGATTATTTTGGTAAAGAATTTGTCTTTCAAAGTTTCTTTATTATTTACTGTAACTGTTCTAAATTTAAACTTTTATGAACTCATTTATTGTTAATTCAATAGTGTTTTTACATTGTTGAATTAAAATGTTGTTAGTATTTTTAATCGATTAATCGTTTTCGTAAGTAATTTTAGGGTCGCATCTCTATGACATGCGCGAAAGTGATAAAAACCTAACTTCAATCCGGTCAAGATACGTTGATCGTACCTACCAATATTTTTATTATAATTTTATTTTGATTTAAAACTTCATGTAAATACACTGCAAAAGGCGGACTTAATTCCATAGGCATTGTGTTCCAGCCTATATGCTGTTGTTCTTAGACCACAGGCAAGTCAGTTGTAAACCTTTCTTCAACCGCATGACTAAAAACACAAGAGATTTCTCAACCGTAATTATCTAACACATTTAACAATCGGAGGTAAAAATAATTAAATTATATGTAAGAACAAAATTATAGTAGGTAAAGCTTATAAGGTTGGATGTCGTAAGTAATCTCCGAAGTTACAAAATTTAGTATGGTGATAGCTGCATTTGATATTTTCCACAAGTGCTCTGGGCGTACAGCGAAAATTTCTTGCTATCTATAAAAAAAAAACCGGGCAAGAGTATGTCGGATTATGCTCAGTGTAGGATTCCGGAGCTGTTTCCGTATAAAAAAACGATTTGAATAATTACAACAGCAGAAGAGCGTATGTTAATGGCACTTACGCCCTTTTGTTGAGATATATCTGATTATTTTTTAAATAATTTTAATTTAAAATATCTGTTAAACGCTACTTTTTTGAATTTTTTCATATTTATTGGTCACACGGTTCAAAAGATAAGGGGGGCACAATTTATGCAACTTTCGGTGCAATTATTACCAACAATTTATAGTAAATAAAAAAAATTATTAAAAACCTGCATATGTTTTAAAATACCTGTCGAATAATGTGCCACACGTTTCTGTTACATGTATATTACCCCCCTAAAAATATTTATTTGTATTATTTAACTATCAAACTAAGTAGCGGCTACTACAAGACACCTTTTCACCAAATTTAATCTATATTCATTGGGTAGTCTTTAAGTAAAATACCTGTGACATACGGACAGACAGACAGACAGACAAATGGACAGACAGGCAGACAGACAAACGGACATGACGAAACTATAAGGGTTCCATTTTTGCCATTTTGGCTAAGTTTTGGAAACCATAAAAATGATTTTTGCTGGAATTTTAGTTTACACTTCAAGACGTCACTATTTTCCTAAACATTTATATAGACATTGAATTGAATTAGCACGTCTCTCATGCTCTCTTGAATCATTCGACCTATAGTGTGGCCATTAGTGCTGTGCACTCCCTGAGGTATGCACGGCGAGGTGGGGGGCGAAGAAAAAAGTGCATGAGTTCACATGAGGTCGATACATGTCGGACAGATCTTACGATATCAGTTTGCATTTCTAAGGCAAGACTTGTGGCGGGACGTTGCGTTGGTCGGAGGCTATCTATCTGTAATATATACTTACTTTGTTGATTAAAATGTAACCCAAATATACTCATATTTTATTAAAAATATGCAGGTGATAAATAAGAATTGAAAGTTATAATTCACAACAGGACTTGTTTTATTAAACATTTTTTATATTTACAAACAATTATATATTCTAACGAAAGTTATTCTGACATAGATTCTGTTTCAACTTCATCTTCCATTTCGTCATCATCTTCATCTTCCTCTTCGCCACCGGAACTTGAATCAGAGTCTTGCAAATTTATTATGAATGAATCGATAACATTATCGAACCTACTATCGCGACTCCAGTAATCATTTTCATTTTTCTGGACATGATCGTCGCATTTCTGCCATTTTTCCGCCGTGAATTCCGAAAACAATTTATCCAATAAGATTATCTTTTCGTCTAGAGAAGAATTAATATAGTTTTGGGCTATGTTGTTTTTAATATCAGCCCAGACCAACTCGATTGGATTTAAATCTGGATGGTACGGAGGTAAACGCAGAACAGTGTGTCCACTGGCTTTCAGGAGTTCGTCAATTCTATACACGGGTTCTTTTTGTGTATTTTTGATAAGAAGTAGCAGTTGAGCCTTTGACATGGTTCCTGAAAATTCTACATTATGGCGTAGCAACCAGTTCTGCATTTCACTTTTGAGGCTTGATATAGTTGGTTTCTTCTCAATCTGAACGCTGTGGTAAGACGCGTTGTCCATTACAACCACAGAATTCGGCAGCAACTTATCTTTTAACTTTTCATCTACCCACTTATAAAAAGTAGGTCCGCTCATATCTCCATGATAGTCACCGGTTCTAGCATCGGATTTGAATATAGTCAATGTATCATCCACTAAGCCATTTCGACACCCAGCGTGGAGTATTACTAGTCGCCGTCCTTTCCCAATATCAGCATGAATACCGGGTTCTGACGATGATTGCCAACATTTGCTGGCATGGTGACTGGCGTTGATGTATGTTTCATCAAGAAAATATATGTTTCGGTTTTCCGTTCTGTAATTTCTGATTTGTGTAAGATATTTTTTCCGCCACACTGTAATATTAGGCTGCTCTATAAGGAGATGTCTCTTTGATTTGCATTTTTTGTAACGGTAGCCCATTTTGTGTAAAAGCTGTCTTAAATATTCCCGTCCACAATTCAATATGCCATCCTGTCTCAAACTTGATAGTAACTTACGGACACTTGGTATTTTTTTTTCAACTTCGTAAAACTGATGAATTTTTCTTCTGATAACTCCAAGGTCAAAATCATCCACAACGTGTTTTTTCTTTAGAACTTTTGGTTTTTTTGGCGATTGAAATTTTAATTGGCTTGAATTTTCAATTGATAAATAGCCCGCAGAAATCACATTATGTACGGTTCTTTTGCTGTATCCCGTAGCCTCCGTAACGATTTTAGCAATATTCACGTCATTTTTAAATTCAAAGCTTTCTTTGTCTGCTTTTCTTTTCTTAAAATATTCAGCCACCTTAAAAATGACAGTCTTCATATCACGAGATAACGCACGACCCATCTTTGAATATTTATCTCGTGTGCGTCTGACATAGACAGTCCGATACAAATAACACTACCTGCCGTCACAAGCGTTGACGGCGCACTGACAGCGCAGCAGCCGATTCTAACCCCCCCGTCTCACCGCGCGCATACCTCAGGGAGTGCACAGCACTAATGGTCATACTATAGGTAAAAGTCTTCTTAAGAGGCTCCGCAGACTACAAACTTTTTAATCGGCCGATAGTTTGATCGGGTTGGTCAGCGGCCGAAGTCCGTAAGCGATGTCTACGTGTGCGTTGTTTGAGCGCGTTTTCTTTGTCATATTGACCAATATCCTGCTTGCCATAACGTCATTCCTAGCTCTCTGTCTCTAATTTAATTTTAAATTATGACTGATAGATAAGGCCGCATATTCGGATAGCTTGCAAATTCAAGCACCCAATGAGGTTTTACATCGTCATTGACCAGCGCACATTGGTCAATTTTAAACAAGTTTTCCTAGACAGTCAACAATGTACGATCTCTACTGAATGCTTATCTTTCGATTATGGAATGCTGGCTTTGAAGTATTTTGCGTTGCACGATCTTCCGAGTGTTTGTTTTAGCAGCAAACATTGTAGGCATTAAAATTAACAGGTTTTACTCTTGCCACTTATTTAAAGTTTTTTGTGGCAAGATATACAACTCCTATATCTCCCTGATGACGAAGCGTCGTCGCACTATTGTGTCGTGGCGTGTCGTGTCGGGACGTTCCATACATTTAGTATAGTTGCGTTCCCACTATGTCGTGACGATAGATTATCGTGTCGTTTTAAGCGTCATGGCGTGTGTCATTAAATGGCGGTGTTCACATAGGACGACACGATTAACTATCGTCCACGACTTTTTTGCAATGACGGATGTCAAACCGGCTAGCACGACAGTCGTTATAATGGGCAGAGACAACAGTCGCAACTTCGTATGCGTAATTTTTCCCCGTTTTTGAAACATTTCTCGTCGCTTCTCCGCTCCTATTAGTCGTAGCGCGATGTTATATAGCCTATTCGATGTTAAATGGGCTATCCAACAAAAAAAAGAATTTTTCAAATCGGACCAGTAGATCCTGAGATTAGCGCGTTTAAACAAACAAACAAACAATCAAACAAACAAACAAACTCTTCCGCTTTATAATATTAGTATAGATAGGTGACTTATTTCCTTAACTGTAACTTACGTAACTGAAATGTAGCTAAAATTGCATTCGGTTCGCCTATAATAATAGTTGTACCTGTAGGTAATATACGAGGGTGGATTGAAAAGTTCGCGGCCTCAGCAAGAAAACAATATAAAATATAAACAAAAGTAATTTTATTTTTCCACGTAATCTCCACTTAACTCAATGCACTTCTTCCATCTGGTTTCCAACAAAAAAGTCCTTCAAAAAAGTCACCCACCGCGGTTTCAACCTCCTCATTTGATGAAAATTTTTGACCTCCAAGGTGTTTTTTAAGGTTTGGGAATAAATGAAAGTCCGAAGGTGCCAAATCAGGGGAATAGGCGGGATGGGGCAGTAATTCAAAGCCACAATCACGAATTTGAGCCATTGATTCAACAGACGTGTGAACGCGTGCATTATCCTGATGGAACAACACTTTCTTGCTGAGTAGTCCTGGCCTTTTCTCTTTGATCGTTTCACGCAAATGACGTAAAAGGGTGCAGTAATAAGCAGAGTTTATAGTCTCACCTTTTGCAAGGTAGTCCACCATGATGACACTCTTAGCATCCCAAAAAACTGACGCCATCACCTTGCCAGCTGACAAAATTGTTTTGGCTTTTTTTGGAGTCGGTTCATCAGGTTTTTTCCACTGCTTGGATTGCTGTTTTGACTCTGGGGTGTAGTGGTGTACCCAGGTTTCATCCATTGTAACAAATCTGTCCAAAAAATCTTGTGGATCAGTCTCAAACATTTCCAAACTGTCGCGAGAAATCGTGAGCCGTATTCGTTTTTGTTCAACTGAAAGCAATCTGGGGACCCACCGCGAAGAAACCTTAGAAAATCCAAGTTCATTGACTATGATGTTTTGTGTTCGTTCATATGAGATGCCAATAGTGTCAGCAATCTCCCTGATGGTCAATCTCCGATCTGCCAATATCAGATCACAGATTTTCCCAATGTTTTCTTCAGTCGTAGACGTCGTAGGCCGGCCGGAGCGAGGGTCATCTTCAATACTCTCTCGTCCGCATTTAAATTCTGCAACCCACTTTTTCACAGTCGTATACGATGGAGCAGATTCCCCCAATGTTGTTGACATATCTTCGTGAATCTCTTTTGGAGTCAGTTTTTTTTTAAACAGGTATTTGATGACCGCACGTTGCTCAATTTTCTCCATTCTTTAAAAACGCTGCACTTAGGCTCACAAAATTCAGTCTAATTTAAAAACAGATAATGCTATTGTGACAGAATTTTACAATGTGACAACCAGAGAGTAAACAAATCGAATGAGGTCAGTTACATTAAAATAAGTTAAGTATTTATGTGGTAGGCCGCGAATATTTCGATCCACCCTCGTACTTAAATAAATTATATGGATATGGCCCAGAACGCAGCTGCATTGTCGGAGGCAGTCCTCAAGGCCTTCCCTGTGTGCTTTGCATGATTACTATTTTTATATGATTAAATTATTAGTATTATGAAATATGAACATTAGAGCACGTTTGCGTTAGGGTCGGGCCACACTGACCGACGGTTTGCCTTTACAAAACGCGCAAAAAGTATGGAAATCCTTTCACATCGACGCGGCGAACGCACCCTGACGACGGAGTCGACCGTCGTCGGTCGGCAGGGATCGACGGCGAACAACGGCCATCGACGGCGATAAGTTGTACCACAGTGTACAGAGTACAGTAGATCAACAAATGCGAAATAAAAATAAGATGTTTATGTTTTAATAATTTTTCACTTTAATGATTTTTTATTTTAAGCACATATTTAATCTACACTACAACACATTTTATAAACGCGATGTTTTTCGCAAAATTCGTAACATTAAAAGATTTTTATATTTATTGTGGGTATTCCACTGGAACATAGATACTTTTGTTTCCCTTGAAAATAAATAAAAACAGTCTAGTCCTACAGATATTGAAAATTATGATGCACATCAAAGAATTTATCACCCATCTGTTTATGTTCATCAATTCAATATTTTTTACATCAAATAAATTACTTTACTGCAAATAAACAAATTGTATAAGCTCGGAAACTGCTTCGACAATTGAACTGCCCATCGTGTTAAGAGGCAACAATAATATGCGATGTTTCCATGATGTTTGTGACGATTCGTCTGCATACGGAGCTGTACGGCCGCGTACGGATGCGAACGCGTCCGTAAGCGATGGATCAGCATAATGCGTACTAGTGTGCTCCTTTTCAATCGGTTAAGAGCGAAAGACCGTCGATCAATGTGGCCCGCCCCTTAATTCCCGTATATCGTAATAATTTGTATTACGGCATGATTATAATTTGCAGAGGTCGAACCAGCGTGCTCCTGAATCTATCGCCGTACGGGTCACTATTCTACTGTATGTGATCCATAAACTCTCGTTCAAGTTTGAGTTTACTTTGCATCCATTGATATGCTCTTTACCGTCAGGGCTAGAAGAGGACAAGGAGAGTAATGTAGTGACAGCTTTTATAATTTTACAGTAATTTATATTTATAATCACTCCGGTTTTTATAACGGTTTCTTATTAGTGTGAAACACTTGGATTTTCTTTACTCTGATAATATTTCAATCAATACAAAAAAGTTACGAATCATCATTGGTTTTCTTAGGCTAACGCGCCTACGACCGCGGTTTCACCCGTTTCAATAACTTATGAGCGAAAACTCAAGTGGAACGGATTATGGAGCGTTAATTTTAAACGTCAAATGGCAGCAAACTGACACGTCATTATTTTCACAGCTCCGCGGTTAGTGTGTAAAACATGCTTTAAATGCGTGTTAACTGGATAAGAACGAGCCATCATTGCCATCTTCAGCTTCGAAAATTTCGGAGCTGTCAATAGCATCAAAGTGAACCTCTTCGACCCACCTATTCAGATGGGTCGTTATGAGCGCGGCGTGAGGGAAAATAATGTCGTCATCAGACTCATCAGTGACGTTTTCACCTCGACCATAACGACCTTGGTCATCATCTGGAACGGCTAAAGTATAATATGAGCGTTTTCGGCGCTATCTGGAACGCACCATTAGTGCATGCTGACCTACATTGAAAACGATTTGCGCCGATGCATGCAACCGATAACGCATGAATGATAGATAAAATGTCCCCTCCGGTGTTGCTAGTTTCCATATCTTTGCGGTAGCTGATTACACAATCACGTGTGTTTATTTAAAGTTTACTAATAGCTATAATATAATATGTATGTTAAATAAATAAATCTAGCGTATATTCACCAAATACCGAGAGTACAGAAGACCTACATCTCGTACTCGAGGAACGCAAACGTAGACATCGTTCACAGTCACCGATTTACACACCACTGACCAATTTGTTTGTCTATAATAATGTGCGTTGCTCCAGTGCGCGTTATATGAAGGTTACCATCTGTACTCTCGGTATTTTGTGATAGGTATTGGCCTTGTACCAACAGTACAAACTGTACAGGTAAATTAGCTTGAAGAAATTTTTGCGTTTGTAGTAGTGTATGGTCAGCAAATAAAAAAAACAACATTTTATTTTTAGTTTTTATTGTTTTAAAGGTAATATACGTTTGTGGCTGGAGCACACCAAATGCGTGCACGTCTACGCATACGCACTACGTACTAATACGGTCGTGAAAATGTGTATCCACCGCATTGTAATCTATGGAACTGTATGAGGCAGACAAGCCAGTTCCAAACATTACAAGCATTGAATGCCGGTTTTCACTTCAGTGAAGACGTGTATGAATTAGGTGTTCTCCGGCCATAAATGTTTTATTCTAATAATTCATCAACCCCAGGCATATCAAATTCATCCCCATCCTCGCTTTCATCAGATGAATTATTTAAATTAATTATGATTCGTTCTGATATTGTGTCTAAAGCTGCGTCTCTACCCTGATATTTGCTTTCCTCCTCAATAGCATGCAAACAAACTTTTCTCCATTCCTCTACAGTTATGGCGTTCATTTTTTCTTCAGCTAATGACATTATAACCTTCATATTCATTGCGACATTCTTTTTTGCGACATATGTTTTCACTATCCCCCATATATTTTCTATAGGATTAAACTCCGGATGGTATGGTGGTAAACGCAGCACAGTATGACCGTGCTGTCGTAATATTTCGTCTATCTTGTACTCTATAAATCTCGCCTTGTTTTGCAGAATCAGTTCATATAATTGAGGCTTAAGCAACGTGGATGAATGCTCAATGTTTCGAAATGTCAGCCAGTCTATCATTTGCTGTTTTCTAGAATTACTATTCGGTGCAGGATTTTGTATTGAGTTATGATATGGTGCGTTGTCAACAACAACAACACTATTTGGTTGTAAGTTGGGTATTAATTGAGTTTGAATCCACCTTGAATAGTTGTCATAGTTCATATTGTTGTGGTAATCTCCACTTTTTTGGTCGGCTTTAAACATAAGCAATGCATTTGGTATAAAGCCATCGATACCACCGGCATGAACAATGATTAAGCGGTTGCCTTTCGATATATGTTGCTTCAAACCTGAAGTGCTTCCATCTGACCAAGATTTCGAGAGGGTATGTGATGTATGTATATATGTTTCGTCGGTGTAAACAATTGGTCGGCGTTGTTCACGATATTCAGCAATTTTCATCAAATAATTAATTCGCAAGTATCTAATTTCGTGTTTTTCCATAAGAAGTAATGTGTGAACTAATGACATGACGTCTTTTCGTAACGTGCTGACACAACCTTTATAATCGATATCTTCTTTCAATTTTGAGTGCAAAGTTTTTAAAGTGGGAACTTCTTTATTTGTGATGTGGAAGTCATGAATTGTTCTTCTGATAACTTGCTGATCAAAGTTATCGATTACTATTGTAGGTTTACGATTCGGTTTCTTTTTAGGAGATTTAAATGTTACTTCCTGATCTGAAGGACGACATTTGCTTTCTGATACTACCTTTCTGACGGATGCTATTGAAATTCCTGTTGATTTAGCAACTAATTGAGTGGGGGTCATAATACTGCTCGGGTTGTTATTACACTCATTTTCGAAATATTTGTACAAACAGTACAAAACTTCCTTAGTTTGAGAAGTCAAAGGCTTGCCTCGACCATGTTTTAACACTGGAGCCATTTTGAATTATCAATATAAAGTTACAACACTTACACACTTGAAATTAAACACTTCAACAAATATTTTAACAATAATAACAAACAATAACAACAATCAACAAATACAAAATTTCACAATGAAACTACTACGTATCTAATAATTATAATTTTTTAATGAAATGCGTGCTTTATGTTCTAACGGTATCAAGCGACTGACGTCAGACTGCACGTGGCACCTGCGGACAGAGTAAACTGGTTTATTCTGGTTTTGTGCGTGTTTCCACTTTCCACTATCAAGTGACGATTTATTTATTTGTTTTGTTTCGTAATTATTATGGTCAAAACTTTTTACCTATAGCTAAACTACTATCATCTAAAGAACGACACGATATTTTATTGTTTCACGGTAGTCGCCTTGTCGTTTGCTCAAGGACGTGAAATTGAATGACATATTTTTTTTAATAAAGTCAAAACCTTTTTCTTTAAAATAAAAACTTGTTTTTATTGAAAACAAAAATCAGAGTGTTGCTAGGGATAAGTATTAAATTAAATAGTAATGTTAGGATATTGAAACATTTTTGTAAGGGCCAGAACGATATAGTGGAAACGCGCTCTAATATCTAAGTAACATACACACCACTACATATGCAAAAATTTCTCGAGACTAATTTCACTGTAATTAGTGGTATAAAACAAAATCAAATAATTATGGTTGCCTTCCATGTACACCTTCGTGCGTGTAAAATGACTTAGAGTTACCTACTAGCTGACCCGCGCAACTTCGTTTGCATAATTTTCCTCAGTTTTTAGGCAACATTTTTCATTGATGCTCCGCTCCTATTGGTCGTAGCGTGATGTCATATAGCACAAATAACGTGGTAAAATAATTTTCAAAATCGGTTTAGGAGATCCAGAGATTACCCCCTACAACCTCACAAACTTTACCTCTTTATAATATTAGTATAGAAGTATAGATTTATTTGTACTATGGAAACCAGACAACTGATAACATACTTATATATTTCTAAATACATACATATTATAGATAAATAACACCCAGACACAGAATAAACCATCATGCTCATCACACAAAGTTTTATCCTGGGTGGGGATTGAACTCACAACCTTTAGCATAGCAGTCGGATACACTCCCACCACACCACAGACGCAGTCCTATAGACTGAACATATCTAATACCTCTAAACAAGCAATTCTTGTATATATAAAATCTGGTGCTTCATACTTAATAAAAGATAATACTTTGTTTAATAAAACAATATATCCATTCATACCATAGTTAAGAGAATGGCATTAAAATAAAAAAAACATGTAAACTTTTTGCAATTACAGTTTTATATTTGCATACTTAATAGTATTAGTGACATGAATATTTTATTTATTACACATTCTCCATTTTTTTATATTTGCATGCAGAATTAGAAGTCAAAAGTTCAAAATATAGTATAATTTCCATTGTGGCAGAATATTTTAAATATTCTGAATTAATTGTTTGAATGAATATTTACACCTCTTTTTTATTTCCAGGTGTTTTGCAATACAAATGTAGTCCTTAATTACATATTGTTTAAAAGGTTAACTGTCCATTTTTAGGGTTCCATACTGTACCTCAAAAGGAAGAAATGGAACTCTTATATGAACACTTTGTTGTCCATCCATTGGTCTGTCAAGACCCTCTATCTTGAGAATTTGTGGAAGTATTGAGTTAAAATTAAAACCATTAACTCAGGTCTCTCAGTTAGGTCAGTCCTCTGAATTTGTGAAAAATTAAACTTCTAAGTTGACATAAAAAAAAGATACGGCAGTTTATGCAGCAAAGAAAACAAATATGTACCTACAGATTTGTATGTAGCCCTTACAAAGCCTTGGTGGGCGAGTCCAACTCACACTTGCCTAATTTTTCTATTTGTCGGGCTTTTTACCATGTATGTACAGATACTAGTGGTTTCTTGAAGACGTTTCTCTGTTCGTCATCAGATTTTCATCCCATTGGACTTAGATATGTGCCTTATATATTCAGGGGTTTTTTAATGTTCACACATTATTATTTTTTTTTTTTTTTTTAAAAAGACGACTCCTGCATTAGGGTACAAGCCCTGTGTCGCAGGAGACTTTACAAACATACAAGTCACGGACACAAAGTACACCCAGACTCGGAACAACAATTTGTGGATCACACAAAGTGGTGTCCCGTGTGGGAATCGAACCCACGACCTCTTGCGTAGCAGTCGGACACACTCCTGATTTGGTTAACTTTGAAACATCTAAAGTTTAATGCATTCAATCCTAATTCCAAACCACCTCAGTTTTTTTTTGCTAGCATGTTGTAAACAAAAAAGAATGATTTAAATTGGTTGCTCCTTTCCCAGTTTTTGCTGACAAATAGTTTAAGCAGCTTTGTTAAGTATATCAACAAAACAATGTATAAATGGCAATGACTAACTTGCTAGCTATTGTATTTGTGATAAACTTAACACTGTCAGGTCAAAGATCAGCAAGTGAGCATGGTTACATACTGTTAGGGTACACCAAGCTCTTTGACTTTATAATTTAAATTAAAACTATTCACCAATTTCACTGACACACCAATGACTTTTTTGTTATTTATTTTATTTGATGGTCCATTTTATTATTCATTTAACTACTAGCTGTGCCCCACGGTGTTACCCGCATTTATTAGCCTATGTGTTAATCCAAGGTGTCAGCTAACTCCATACCAAATTTTAACTAACACTCACATACTCACAAACTTTCGCCTTTATAATATTAGTGTGATTATTTTTTACAACCACAAAGGCAAATGCGAAATTTCACAGATCTAACTTTAAAAGTGACGGAATTTTACACAAAGTTTTAACCTCAATTTTATCCTCTTAGGGGTTGATTTTTAAAAAACGATGAAACACGTTTTTTAATAAATTTAGAATTTACAATCCGACGTTATGAAAAGCGTGGGACACCCACGCTTTTTTTACGATGAACTGCTAATTTTTTACTTTTTAGTACAACTACATATTTACAAATGCGTATTTTTTAAACTATTTTTTATTTTCTACTTATTAGTTCATAGCTGAACTGTTAGCTGTTCATAGTTGAAAAGCATGTTTTTTAGTTTTTTGAACTCTTATTTTTTACAACCACATAGTCAAATGCGAAATTTCACAGATCTAAATTTTTGATTTTCGCAGATTGTATTGTCATATGTCCTTGATAAGTGGTTCGATTTAATCCGACGTTCTGAACTGGGTGATAATCACGTTCAAAGATTCCATTACATAGATATAAAGAAAAATAGATACATACCACATAACACAAATAGACACATTTATTTTGTAACATTTTTTTTAGCATATAACTTATATGCTAAAAAAAATGTTACAAAATAAATCTATACTTCTAATAAAATTATATGATATAACCCATTGTTGAGCAAAGGCCTACCCCAGCTGTTTCTTTTTCCTTTTCCCTACACATAATCAAATCCTATGTAATAAATAATTACATTTTATTTTTTAACATGCTTTTATTGACTTGGTATGTATCTATTTTTCTTTATATCTATGTAATGGAATCTTTGAACGTGATTATCACCCAGTTCAGAACGTCGGATTAAATCGAACCACTTATCAAGGACATATGACAATACAATCTGCGAAAATCAAAAATTTAGATCTGTGAAATTTCGCATTTGACTTTGTGGTTGTAAAAAATAAGAGTTCAAAAAACTAAAAAACATGCTTTTCAACTATGAACAGCTAACAGTTCAGCTATGAACTAATAAGTAGAAAATAAAAAATAGTTTAAAAAATACGCATTTGTAAATATGTAGTTGTACTAAAAAGTAAAAAATTAGCAGTTCATCGTAAAAAAAGCGTGGGTGTCCCACGCTTTTCATAACGTCGGATTGTAAATTCTAAATTTATTAAAAAACGTGTTTCATCGTTTTTTAAAAATCAACCCCTAAGAGGATAAAATTGAGGTTAAAACTTTGTGTAAAATTCCGTCACTTTTAAAGTTAGATCTGTGAAATTTCGCATTTGCCTTTGTGGTTGTAAAAAATAATCACACTAATATTATAAAGGCGAAAGTTTGTGAGTATGTGAGTGTTAGTTAAAATTTGGTATGGAGTTAGCTGACACCTTGGATTAACACATAGGCTAATAAATGCGGGTAACACCGTGGGGCACAGCTAGTAGTTAAATGAATAATAAAATGGACCATCAAATAAAATAAATAACAAAAAAGTCATTGGTGTGTCAGTGAAATTGGTGAATAGTTTTAATTTAAATTATAAAGTCAAAGAGCTTGGTGTACCCTAACAGTATGTAACCATGCTCACTTGCTGATCTTTGACCTGACAGTGTTAAGTTTATCACAAATACAATAGCTAGCAAGTTAGTCATTGCCATTTATACATTGTTTTGTTGATATACTTAACAAAGCTGCTTAAACTATTTGTCAGCAAAAACTGGGAAAGGAGCAACCAATTTAAATCATTCTTTTTTGTTTACAACATGCTAGCAAAAAAAAACTGAGGTGGTTTGGAATTAGGATTGAATGCATTAAACTTTAGATGTTTCAAAGTTAACCAAATCAGGAGTGTGTCCGACTGCTACGCAAGAGGTCGTGGGTTCGATTCCCACACGGGACACCACTTTGTGTGATCCACAAATTGTTGTTCCGAGTCTGGGTGTACTTTGTGTCCGTGACTTGTATGTTTGTAAAGTCTCCTGCGACACAGGGCTTGTACCCTAATGCAGGAGTCGTCTTTTTAAAAAAAAAAAAAAAAATAATAATGTGTGAACATTAAAAAACCCCTGAATATATAAGGCACATATCTAAGTCCAATGGGATGAAAATCTGATGACGAACAGAGAAACGTCTTCAAGAAACCACTAGTATCTGTACATACATGGTAAAAAGCCCGACAAATAGAAAAATTAGGCAAGTGTGAGTTGGACTCGCCCACCAAGGCTTTGTAAGGGCTACATACAAATCTGTAGGTACATATTTGTTTTCTTTGCTGCATAAACTGCCGTATCTTTTTTTTATGTCAACTTAGAAGTTTAATTTTTCACAAATTCAGAGGACTGACCTAACTGAGAGACCTGAGTTAATGGTTTTAATTTTAACTCAATACTTCCACAAATTCTCAAGATAGAGGGTCTTGACAGACCAATGGATGGACAACAAAGTGTTCATATAAGAGTTCCATTTCTTCCTTTTGAGGTACAGTATGGAACCCTAAAAATGGACAGTTAACCTTTTAAACAATATGTAATTAAGGACTACATTTGTATTGCAAAACACCTGGAAATAAAAAAGAGGTGTAAATATTCATTCAAACAATTAATTCAGAATATTTAAAATATTCTGCCACAATGGAAATTATACTATATTTTGAACTTTTGACTTCTAATTCTGCATGCAAATATAAAAAAATGGAGAATGTGTAATAAATAAAATATTCATGTCACTAATACATTAAGTATGCAAATATAAAACTGTAAATGCAAAAAGTTTACATGTTTTTTTTTTTTTTTTAATGCCATTCCCTTAACTATGGTATGAATGGATATATTTTTATATTAAACAAAGTATTATCTTTTATTAAATATGAAGCACCAGATTTTATTTATACAAGAATTGCTTGTTCAGAGGTATTAGATATGTTCAGTCTATAGGACTGCCTCTGTGGTGCGGTGGGAGTGTGTCCAACTGCTATGCTAGAGGTTGTGAGTTCGATCCCCACCCAGGATAAAACTTTGTGTGAGGAGCATGATGGTTTATTCAGTGTCTGGGTGTTATTTATCTATAATATGTATGTATTTAGAAATATATAAGTATCTTATCAGTTGTCTGGTTTCCATAGTACAAGCTCTGCTTAGTTTGGGATCAGATAATGTTGTGTGAGTTGTCCCAAGATATATATTTCATATTTCAATCAATTAATCAGGCAAGCAGTTGCATGCAATTATTTGATGCCATAAAGTTAATCTGATGATGAAGTGAGATAGATATATACTCTTTTTCCATGGCACTAAATAGTTTAAATAATATACAAAAATAATACTATATTTTATCAGTAATTGATTTACTACATAATGTAGATTGTACAAGATAAATCAATTATTTTAATTAATTATAATAAAATTATTATAATTAATTAAAATAATTATTATTTATCTTATACAAAACCCCTTATTAAGTTAGATTATATATATAGATATTATATTATATGTGCCAATGAAACATTGCAACATTGTGTTTTTTAATTAGATTAATTAATTATACATCAGCAAAAGAAAGCTACTATAATATAGCTAGTTCTAAGCTTTGTTTGCTAAATTCCACTCAGCTATTTTCAAGATAATAAACTTTAAATTTTCAGGTGTCGTGTTTTTTTTAAATGTTAAATACCTATTGTTTAATTTTTATGTAAGTCTGGAATTGTATAAAGCCTTCTATTATAAATTTTCATACAAACTGAAGTTTTAAAAAATATTATTGATTATAAAGGGCAACTAAATGTAAAGCAAAAGAACAAAGGTTAACCACTGCAGAAATTAGCATGCACAATATCATTGAATAGTCTATACTTCCTTAATTTGCTGTTTTAACAATGTGATTTGTAACTTTGTATTATAGATGAAAATAGATGCCAAGCACAATCACAAAGAAAACCATTACATTTGCCAAGGCCAAACTACCTCGAAAAGTATACAAATACAATGAACTAGACACTACTCAGGACTAAAACACGTTCTACTACATTTTTTAGGAAATGTACCCTAAGAAATACAAGTTGTAGAATCTACCTTAAAAAATAGAATTGTTTATGTTTTTATAATATATTTTAACAGTGGAGAGTTGTATTGGTAATAAAGTTTCCAAATTTAGCTGTTTTAAATGCAGTTGTCCGGTAAACTGAGAACTACTTTTAACGGAAACAATGGATACTACAATAAAATTGGGATAAACATATAGTGAAATAACAGAACATGGTAGTTTTTACACATAACTGTAAGAAACCATGCATCACCGCATCGATATAATTATGTAGTTATGCTACTTACCAGTTAACAGTCCGAATGCACTTTCTGAATGCGAAGCAAAGTGTATTTATTTACAGTTTAACAGCACTTTTTTTTAACGTACACGATTATCACTATTTGGTTGACGTCTAATGACCCCTAGAGATATTATAAAACCGCGATTAAAACACGCGACACGCTGCAAGCCGCTGATTGAAAGTAAATTGAATCAAAATTATCTAAAAGCGAATGGATGGAACATGGACTTGAGACTCTGTTGACATTTGGATTAGGGATGTCGATCTGAGAACGATTAAATGAAAAATCATTGTTTTTGGTATTTTGATTCGATTTATTAAATCGATTCAAAAGACAATAGATCTAGTGAATCGATATTTGACCTAAGAACATCAATATTCGATTTTTCTGTTTTGATGAGTATTTTTTAAAATATTTACGTATCATTAAATTATCTTTGTTAGGTACTTACATTAAACTGGTCATACTCGTAACGTAACACTATTATTTAAATTATGGCCTCAAATACTATGCTTTAATACATAGATTATGTGCTCAGTTTGTGTTTTCAGGTTTGGGCTATTTTTGGGAAAGTAATTTTTTTTATTTATTAACGTCACGAATTTTTCGAAGTCTACTATTTTCGAAAACGACTATTATTACAAACCCTGGAAAGTTTTTTTGTTGTACTTATGAATTTACATGATACTAACTGTGGATCGGATATTATTCATTATTTCAGTTTATGGGAGCAATGATGAAAAAAAAATCGCTTTGGGAATTTATGATGAAAAATTGTACACACAATTTATGAGACCATCACAAAATATTAAAGAGTTTAAGAGTTTTACTTATATTTTGTAAATACAAACTCAGAAGGCAAATCGAATAAAACGATTTCTCAGAAATCTTCAAGTTCAATCGTTTAGTCTTCCATTTTTTTGTTTATCTATTTATCAACGTTCGATTCAATACAATCCAAAAATTGATCTTTTCCGAAAATAACTGACTTCCCTTTATTTGGATTTGGACATCCATTTAGAGATGACGATCTGATATCGATTACTTGAAGAATCGAATTTTAGGGATAAAAAATCTTTTTTTTCCCTAAAATTCGATTCTTCAATTTGTATTGTATTGCATGCTACGTCGCTGTAATCGCCCTTTCCTGTTGCTTAGCAAGTAATCAATAACGTGACTGTTTAGCAACCAATCAATAGCGTGACCGTTGCTTAGTAACCAGTCAATAACGTAACACTTTATCGTACGTGCACCCGGTGATCGATTTAAGACTTAAAAATATTTACCAACACTTCGTTGAATGACCTTTTAAGGGTTCCGTAGCAAAAATGGGAAAGCGCGTTTGACGCCTTCAGTCATTCAGTCATTGCCATAAGTCATTAAGTCGGTGTCCTACCTTGTCTCTTTCCTCTAGCACCGTCAACTGAACGTATCTAGCAATCATGCAATGTCGTAAAAGTTCGCACCCTCCGCTTGCGCAGATTCAATGCAGTGGTTCTCTCTCTCTTCCTGGTTCTTTTCACATTCCATTAACAAGTGTTGGACATCATCAATCTTACCACATACCTCACAATTTGGTGACTCTACTTTTTTCATGAGATGCCCAAACTATCTAGATGGAAAGTGACCAGATAGCAACCTATGAGTCATAACTATGTCTGATCTACTTATATCTACTTGGGTAAACTAAGGAATCCGAAGTGGCTCACTCTGTAAAGTTACTATATCCCTTTTTCAGTACTTCGTTGGTCAAATTCCAAAGCCGCCAACTTCGCTAATCTGTCTTTGTCTTTGTTCTATCTTCTTAAAACTTGACTGTAACATTCTTTGACCAGGATCTAGTTTTTATACAAAACTAGCTGACACGCGCAACTTCGTCTGCGTATATTTTCCCCGTTTTTGCAACATTTCTTATTGTTGCTCCGCTCCTTATTTCTCCACTATTTAATGGATGTTATTATACATATAAACCTTTCTCTTCAATCACTCTATCTATTAAAAAAAACCGCATAGAAACCCGTTGCGTAGAATAATAAAGGTGGGTCTTAGCGCTATTGTCATACAGGTCAGAAGCATCCGTAATCAATTTTACTTCTGATTAAAGAAATCTATAATGATCTTATATGTTTAGGATGGATACCCCAGGAAGGTCCACAAAGAATTTTAAGTAAATTTAAAGATTTTAGGGCTTTTTCGGTAGTTTCATTAATGTGTTTTTTTCCATAATAAAGATCTATCTAACCATATGTCTAGATGTTTATCACAATCGACTGAAGGTATCACAAAATTTCCAATTCCACTAAAACTGTCACAGGCATGGTTGTTTAATACAATGTCACCAATGTTTTCAGAAGACAAAATAGTAAATTATCATCCGTTATTCTTTTTATCACATTATTTTCACGTATTGCAATTAGTGAGAGCTGAGAGTGGTGGGGGTTTATTGAGACAGTTATAATATGCTTTTCATTTATTGAGAGATTTTAGTTTAAATATTTATTTATTAGTCAAGGAATATTTCTTTGAATAAATTTAAACGTTGTCAAACATAGCACAATTTAGAACATATGAGTTTACAACTGTCTAATGCGATACATAGTTTGAAAAGGAAACATGTTGTTGTTGTTTGCGAAGGGTTTATTGAGTGTATTTGAAAACTGACGAACATTTTCATTCCGCGACTGTACTGTTGTGCTGTACTGACTGACTGTACTGTTCGCGCAACCTTGAATGACCAATCATGAATTCATTCGATTGAAACAATCGCTGATCGCTGTAGTAGATTGTGCGAACCAATTGAATCTGAGTGGTACCGATATTAACCGAATGAATGGCTACAAAAATGCGAAACATTAATTCTGAACTTGAATTGCAGCCAAACGTAAGTTTAAAATTTTATGGTAGGTAGGTTCAAGTTTTTTTTTGTAGGATAAAACTTTAATTGTTATTTGTTTTTATATATATTGAAACTAGTTGACCCACGCAACTTCGTTTGCGTAAATTTTCCCCGTTTTTGCAACATTTCTTATTGCTGCTCCGCTCCTTATTTCTCCATTATTTAATGGATGTTATTAAACAAATAAACCTTCTTATTCGATCACTCTATCATTTTAAAAAACGCATCAAAATCCGTTGTGTGGTTTTAAAGATTTATGCATACATACGGATATAGGGACAAAGAAAGCGACTTTGTTTTATACTATGTAGTGATGATTGAAATGAAGACTGGCTCGTATCTTTACTTCTTTACTAATATTATAAAGCTGGAGAATTTGTTTATTTGTTTGAACGCGATAATCTTAGGAACTACTGGTCCGAATTGAAAAAAATATTTTATAGATAACCCATTTATTGAGGAAGGTTATAGGCTATATAACATCACGCTACAACCAATAGGAGGAGAGCAGTTGTAATATAAAATTATAATATTTTTTGCAAATAGAAAAAAATGCGTAGGTAAGTAAATCTACCTTGAAGCAGTCTGACAATGGTCTGACTCAAACCATCGAATAAAAGAGAACTATCAAGACTGATCGAGATATTCGATTAAAACATCTCACAATCGCACATCATTAATCTGAATCAATCCATAAATCCTTATTTTTCTGAAAGAATCACATATTTCTAGTTTCTAATAATATTTGAAAAAAATAAAACCTGCGGCTCGAAAGTATAATTTTAGGACAGTTACATTTTTTATAAAAAAATCGATTTAAAAAAGATATTAAGTAAGCTACAAAAGAGTCAAAAGAACAGGACAATGCATTGTGTTTTTAAACGTTAATAAAAATGTCAATAAATGCATTTTTGAAAGATAGAAAAATTTTAAATCCAGACAGATAGGTGGTTCGCTTCTGGCCCCGGTTTGGCTACGGAAGTCTCGGGTTCGATTCCTGAGTCTGGATTTCAAATTTTTCTATCTTTCAAAAATGCATTTATTGTATTTGTAAAGTTATTGGCAAGAAATGCCTATAAAAATTACTTCAATATTCGGCCTGCGACATCATAATTTGTTAAAATGCTCTCTGTAACGAAGCAATAACAAAAGCCGTGATAGTTCCTTAACTAACGACTAGATGTCACTGCGAAGGCCTAAATTTCGCGAGCAACAAGAGATAGAAAAATTCGAAATCTAATAACATAGTCCAGATAGGTGGTTCGCTTCTGGCCCCGGTTTGGCTACGGAAGTCTCGGGTTCGATTCCTGAGTCTGGATTTCAAATTTTTCTATCTTTCAAAAATGCATTTATTGTATTTGTAAAGTTATTGGCAAGAAATGCCTATAAAAATTACTTCAAAAATGTCAATGTCATGTTTGCGTCAAAACAAAATCACATGGCGTTGTGTTGTTTTGGTTGATTCATACATGAAAAGTGCGTATTTCTACATGTAAAATATAAATATTTTTAACAAAATCAATGAAATAAAACGCAATGAACGAAAGTGACGGCAAAGAGTTTGCTGAACTCGGTGTTAAGCCATGGCTCATCAAACAGTTGTTTACTTTAGGTTAGTGACCATTATTTATTTTTCTTAATTCAGTTATCAGCAAACTAAAACTTAGAGCAATAAGCAATAGTTTTTTCCCCCGATATTTTCTTTTCTTTCGTTATTTACGAGTAAAATTAACGGATTCTATTTGCGTTTGCTTTATTTTTTTTAGGTATAAAGAGCCCCACACCCATCCAAAAAGGTTGTGTGCCTCGTATATTAGCAGGTGATGACTGCGTAGGAGCAGCTAAGACAGGTTCAGGCAAAACTTTCGCGTTTGCTCTGCCAATATTACAACATTTGGCTGAGGATCCCTATGGCATATTTGCACTGGTGCTCACCCCTACACATGAGTTGGCTTATCAGGTAATCATGACATCTCTGCATCCTATTTATAATTTATTCTTTAAGGCCCTAAACCCATCCATAATTGTGGAGAAAGTACATACTTTACAAAAAAAATACACTTAATAGAAACTATTACTACCATGCATAGTGTGAAATGTAATTTTCGTAAATACAATAACAAGAATATTTCGCTCTTCTGTGTTATGATTTCAAACAGTTTATGTTGAAGAGAGCAACAATGGAATAAATAATTAGCTTATAATTTTGCCCAGAATGATAAATTTGCGAATTTCTTTGATTATAATGAGAACCCTAATTTTGTCACTTTTGACAGGAGTTCCTAGGCAACAATCATAGACTTAGGTTAAACTAGCTTAAACAATGTTGGTAAACATTTCACATTCATTTTGGCTTTACTATCAATAATATAATAATAATGTATACTGTAAAACGGGGTGAATAGCAATGATTTTCAACTTTGTCCAATAAATTTGTCAAGTGATTTTATATCGTGTGGTATCATGATATACATATACATATCAACCCATATGATGGCCCACTGCTGGGCACGGGTCTCCCCAGTAGCACCTACTAGTATGTAGGTAGATCCTGGGGGTAATTGCCATAATCGCCACGCTTGGCGAGCGGGTTGGCGATCACAGTAAGACTTTAAGTACGCAGAGGACGCTGCTGCCCGTCCTCCGGTGTGAAATCCCTTAGTCGCCTTGACGACACCCATGGGAAGAGATGGGGTGGTACTATTCTTAAGCCGGCACCACACGGCATCTTAAGCCGGCACCACACGGCATGATCATGATATAAAATCACTTGAATTCCCTTTACTGAATTTATATAAATAATCACACATTTAATGAGATAAACACATTTATTAGCACAATCATCAAATTTTTCTTACCTAAAATCAAAAGTTGCAACAGTTGAATTTTATGCATTATCTAAAGGTAGATTTTGAAGCAAATTTTGAAGCAAATTTTGAAAGTTAAATGTTAATTAAGACATTTAACAATGGTTGCCAACTCAAAGAAAATATATTGATGTGTAATAATTTCCAATTCTATCAAAATCCTTCAACGAAAAGTAGTAAAATATTTACCCTGAGAACCTTCGTAACGTGAGTTGTCCCAAGGTAAATTATATATATTTTTTTTAACTACATATATCATGGAATGAACAATACATGTAATTATGTACACTTACTCACAATTTCTAATTTAGTGTTTACAGAAAATATAACCAACATAGTGAGATCTCACAGTGCATGCGAGACTGTAAAATTAGGTTTTAAAATTCATCTTAAATCAATTTCAAGTATAAGAGCTATCTCGCTATAAAAGACCTTACCACATTGACATGTAGGAACTTGGTCACAGATATTTGAGACTATGAGTGTTCTCCTACTGAGGAGCACACTCAACACAACCAAACTAAACAATAAGACAGATTAAAAAACAAGGTCACAAAGTTATGCTTAAGCCTTCTGGATTTAGGTTGAGGCCTAAACTCACAAGAGACGTAACTATTTGACCATCTCACACAAATTTTCCAGCACATCTACCTTCAAAAAATTACAATTTTCTTATAGTTAAATGCCTTATTTTTAGATAGCAGATCAATTCAGCATACTAGGCCAGCCACTTAAACTCCGTGTGTGCATAGTAACTGGTGGCTCTGACCAGTTGGAGGAGTCCTTAAAGCTGGCCAAGAGACCGCATATTATTGTGGCAATGCCAGGACGGTTAGCTGATCATATAACTGGATGTGATACTTTTAGTTTGAAGAAGATCAAATATTTGGTACTGGATGAGGCAGACAGGTAAGCATATTAATTTATAGGATAAGAACAGTAATTGTTGTTCCATAAAATTTTTACTTCTTGTTTTTAGTGGAAACTTCCAATTAAATACAGTTATTCCCTTACAGATAGAAGGGACAGAAAGACATAAACAGACAGGGACAGAAAGATTGGGTTAAAGACCTGGATAGGTGGCCTGGGTTGTAGACCTTTTTCATGGACTTGAGATCATGGATCTACAAGTCTCATTTTATTACATTTTTCTGTTAAAGATCTTGCTGCAGTTTATAGAATTTTATAAGCCACCTATCCAGGTCTTAATTGCATAAATATTTTATTTTAAGGCTAAATACCTTTGTTTTATGGCCCCACGCCCCCAATCTTCAACACTGCACCTGGACTTATATGTCAAGGCTCAAATTGTCAAGTATCTTGTTAACTGTAAATTTCATTCATAAACACTTATTTTTATGCAACTTCTTTGTATTCATTTATGTTTATTAGTACAAATGTCACGATTAGTTAACTAATCTACATCCAGCAGCTGTAGGTTATGTAAACAGAATAGAATTCTATTCTGTTTACTTAGTCTACAGCTGCCGGTATTTTGTTATTTGCATTTTAAATAAAATAGTTAAAATACTGTATTTTATATTTCAAATGCACAACATAAAAATATTTTGTAATTGTATTTTAAATATGTGCAAGATAATATTTTAAGTGAAAGCAAAGCATGTATTTTGCCTAGTACTGCATTTAGTTGTAATTATTTTTTTCCAGGTTATTCAGTGAGTCATTCCAGGAGGATTTGGAGACAATATTCAACACTTTGCCCGCCAAGAGACAAAACTTACTCTTCTCTGCAACCATCACTGAAGATATCAGAAAATCTAAGCTGCTTCCACTAAATGAAGATGTAAGATTATTACTGCATTGAAAATTGTCCAGAATTTAATTGTCCAAATCGAAGTTTACCAATAAAATGCCATCTGGCGTGCTTTGACGATGCTCTCGCTTACCTCTAAACCTATATTTATCTCTTTCTTACAGTAGGTACGGCCTATATTGCGTTGATGTTCCTTCCCTTTCATTTCGTAGTTTAAATTTTGTGTACACATAAGTAACTAGCTATAGATATGTTATTTTACGTCACCATTTTTACGTGCAGTTTTGTTAGCCTATAACGTCTCTCTATGTAGAACCTCATTGGCCTTAATTATGTCAAGACCACTCCGCGTACATTTCTCTTATGATTGGAATGTGTAGAATTCTGGTGGTCTTGACTAAAATAAAACTGCTTCTTCAATAGTTGGAAGACTGTATATTAATAGGTAGCTGTTAAAAGTTGAGATTATGTACGTATGTATTTTGTGTCATAGTGATGATAAATTGTATATTTTGCAGAGACTTCTAACATGGACGGAGACAGACACGCAACTGACCGTTTCTACGCTAGACCAGCGCTACGTGGTGTGCCCGGCTTACGCACGCGATGTGTATTTGGTACAGACGCTGAGCAAGTACCGCGAGACTAAACCGAGCTCTCACGTCATCGTCTTCACGGACACTAAGAAGTATGTATTTGCTATCTCTTGTTAACAATGTATAAGTTATGTTACAGTAAAGTTTCATCAAAATCCTAAATTGAAACTAATATTATAAATGTGAAAGTAACTCTTGTCCGTCTGTTACATCTTTACGCTTAAACCGTAGGCGTACCCAGGACTCGAATACTTAAGATAGTTTGAGTCCTAGGAAAGGACGTAGGATATATTTTATCGTGATAACCGACATCCGGCGAAAGCTAGTAAATATATAAAAATGAAAGTCCTAACTCATTGACTCTTGGATGTAGAAATACAGACATTATATGCAGAAATTGTGCTGCACCTAGTGCTCGTGTGTGTTATGTGCGAAACACATTTTAGGCCTTTAAAAAATTATACATTTTTTTTTAAAGTTGTTCCAATACTTTACAAAATATACGAATAAACTACATAAAATATACCCATTATTTTGTGTACTTGATTCGTATGTTTTTGTAAAGTATTACGTGACACAGGGCTTGAATCCTACTACGAGAGTAGTATTTTTTTAAAAGTGCCGTTTTTTTATTATTAGAGAATGCCAAGTCCTCTCAATGATGCTAAACGCTATATCCATGGACAATGTTTGCCTACACGGCTTCATGAGGCAGAAGGAACGAGTGGCCGCACTAACTCAGTTCAGAAGTAATCTCAAGTGTACACTCGTTGCTACAAATGTTGCTGCAAGAGGACTGGACATACCTAGTGTGGATTTGGTGGTGAATCACAAGCTGCCATTGGAACCTAAGGAGTATGTTCACAGGTAAGCTTAAGAGTGGCTATATCAGTAGGTTACAAGTATTAAGTGTTGGTCTGAGGGCGACAGGGAAGGCAACGTGTCTTCCCTCTCTGCGAATTGGGAGTGAAACCATCCACATCAAACAACGTCGTGATCGTTCCTTCAAACAAAACACAAAATTCTTATTATACGCACGTTATCATTTCTCTATATCTATCTTGCTTGCACTTATGGGTCTTATGGCGCCGTCTAGTGAAGGGCATAACAATAAAGCACACACTATCGATAGGTAACGTTTATTATCGTATCTTTTTCACAAAATTTTAAATGTCAACTATATTTGATATTGAACCAAATTTAAAAATTATATACGGTATTTTCCCCGAAAGAAAGTTTATTACAAGAAACAAAGTAGATCATATTGTGGCCCTTAAATGAGTCGTCAATATCGCCATGTAATTTCTTCATATCAATGTTAGAAAATAAAGTATCCGTAGTGCGCAATGAGATGAAATATGAATGTATTTATTTATTTGCAGTAAACACATTTATAGCAAAAAAAAATAAACATACTGCCATTACATTTGAAACCGACCAATCAGAATCGTACAGGTCATCAGCAACTCATCTATAAACGGCTACCTGTGCACGTGGCGCAGGTAGCCGTTTATCGATAACTAGGGTTCGGTTCGCCGCGCTGCACATTCCTATCTCTTTTGACTTTTATAACCCGACAACTCAGATGATAACGTGCGTACTATAGTATAGAGTCCAGACCGCTCCTTCTTATATTATCGTGTATCGTTTGGTGTATGTAACAATAGACTTGATTATATGGAGGTTACTAATAAACTGTTATGTGGTGCCAAGGACGGTGTTCAGGCGCAAAATATGTTCATCTTGTTTATTTTACTTAAAAACTTGCAAAACTAACGCAGGCGTTCGTGTACCTCTGCGTCGCCTTGTTAAATACTATAACATGTAATACTATAAAATATGTTCAAGTTCATGTGCTTCATGAACTTGAACATATTTTCGTTCTCTAGTTTTAAGTTTAAAGAAATGGTCAATTAACTTCTGTTTTCCACCACTTAATCTGTATTACGAATGTTCTAAATAGGTTGTTTACTTTGTGTATTTTATAAGTAGACACTTAATTCGTGGACAAAGGTTACATGTTCACAATCTTATTTTAAGACTATTTTTTCTGTTAATTGCTAAAAAATTTTTTCCCTAATTAATAAATAAAATAAATTTGAGACAAAGCCTGGAAGCGACACCCTCACCCTCGGTTTATAGGCTACTGCGACAGAACACCAGTGACTTTTAGTCGGTTCGACTTCGACATACATATATATTTTGTTATTGTATAGGTGATGATGATCCGGAAACCATTTGCCAAGATCTTGATTCAGATGGTCACGAGGGCGTTATCTTACAAAAGAGGAAGGAGGAACTCTTTTAGCTTGCCTATCGATTTTTCTCGTAGAGACGTACTTAAATTTCTTTTTTAACTTTAGCGATGTGTTAACATTTTTATGTAACAGGGTGGGTCGTACGGCTCGAGCTGGTCGGAGCGGGATGGCAATATCTCTCATCACACCTTACGACATACTGAGGCTCGGGGAAATAGAAGATGCAATTAAAACTAAGTTAACAGAGTATAAAATAGATGGTGAGTGTGAAACCACTTTAATAACATTGAATCGTTATAGGTGGCTTTACCATGCGACATGTTTCCGTTGCTTGTCTCCTTTACCCACTTAACAAGCGAGACGAGCGAAAAAAAATTGTAAGGTCTTTTAAAACCTGATTTTAATATTACGCCACATTGTGACGCGCTAACTCGGTTCAGTGCCGTAACTAGGACGGTGCCAGCAGTGGCTCCCAGGCACAGGGCGCAGAATTTACCATCAGGAACAATACGAAGGACGTAGTTATTTAAATGACTCCCATAAAAGGATAGTAACGGCACTACCTCGGTCACAACATTTGCATAGGATTTTTGTTTACAATATTAAAACCGCTCCTGCGTCAATACCTAATGAAAATAGCCTTTACAAAATCATCTCACAAAGGCCCCGCTTTGCGTTAATGACTGGGCGCTGGTCGTACATGATCGACTGCAGTAGGCCAAACACAGGTAGCACGTTTTCCATAATAATGAACCAAACTATAAAATATATTTTTTACAGATGACGAAGCCGTAAAGATTTTCACAACAGTCAGTGTGACGCGAAGAGAACAAGAAGCTCAACTGGACAATGAAGAGTTTGAGCAACGGAAACGGAACTACAGAGTTAAGAGATGGATTCAGGCGGGAGTCGACCCTGACATGATGGAGGAAGGGTGAGTTATTCATTCCATACTCTTACCACAAAATACATATATACCGCAAATACAGGTACACCGACATGTTACACGCGCACGTTTACAGATCTCGGTCAAAAGTCAGCAGAGACTTGCACGTCTCCGTGTGCGTGGACTTATTGTTGATCTGTGAGCCGGCCGACCGGTACCATTACCACAGTCGAATAAATCGTTCAGTCGTTCGACGAAGCTGGCAATCGTGCGGAGGTTGAGGCGCGCGACGTGGGGGGAGCGCAGACCGCGCTACATACGCACTACGCACACGGCGTGCTCTTGTCGGTTACTGTTGCTTTTTATACTGTGCGATACTGACCCCATCTTATAGAACTTTTAAACTGATACCGAGATCTACTACTGACTGCCTCTGTGGCGCGGTGGGAGTATATCCGACTGCTACGCAAAAGAGGTCGTGGGTTCGATCCCCACTCATGATAAAACTTCGTGTGATGAGAACAATGGTTTATTCTGTGTCTGGGTGTTATTTATCTATAATATGTATGTATTTAGAAATATATAAGTATGTTTATCAGTTGTCTGGTTTCCATAGTACAAGCTCTGCTTAGTTTGGGATCAGATAGCGTTGTGTGAGTTGTCCCAAGATGTTATTATTCCCTTTATTTAACATTTCTCTAATTTTTTACACTGTTAAATATTTATATAAAAATAATAATAAAAACATTTAATTGTATAAAAAATTGCAAACCCACCGGCGTCAGGTACAGGGACCAAGCCACCGGTGGTTAGGGCTTCAGGGAGAGGAACCTCCTCACTATACGTGCCGTGTCAAGGAGTACGGCCTTCTGCATCAGGCCCTTGACCCAGCTACCCAACGCGAGCCTCTGTAGATGTTGGTCCAGGCTCTTCGCAACAAGTCCGTGCACTGATACAACTATCGGCACAATGACTGCTGAATCCACATCCCACATGTCAACAATCTCACGGGCTAGGTCCAAATATTTTATTTCCTTATCTTTTTCTGCCTTCACGAGATTATTATTATTATAACTAACATTAAATCTACAGATAGTTGTCAAGGTTCATTTCAAGTCACATAAAATACCAACACTGCCAAGCCTATATATCCTTGAAACTTCATTGCTTGTAAGGCAAAACAAAAAACCTTTTTTCTAAAGCCTTTGAAAATCGAAGTAGATAGAACATAATATTATAAAGACACAAATTATGACGTCAATTTCAAACAGCTCTCATGCCGATGCATTGCATGCATTTTGCATGGCATCAAAAATGTATAACCATTTACCAAATCATATTAAAGATTGTAACATACTGCAATTTAAAAACAAATTACAGTACTCCCAAATTAATAATGCACATGCAGATCTTCGCTAATTGTCGTATTCCCGGAAACACTCGAATCATGGAATCGTAAGAGCCCTAAACAAGGCATTTGCATTTTGCACCTTGTTTAAAAGAGATAGGAGTCAATATCATGTGTGCACAATCGAAAACAAATCGGGCGTTCGGCAGCTGTCGCCGGTCAGCGAAATGTCTGTCAGTCGTCTTTATATATTGGTAGTGACTGCACGTGTTCTCTATTTGTGGAAATATATAGAGCTGCTATTACACACCCTTCTTGGTAAATATAATTTCAACATTAATTAGCTTATTCAGATTTAAATAGTATATTTTGAAAAAAGGAAAATAAATAACATATTTCACGTTTTTTTAATATTAAAAAAATAAAATACCTACATTAAATACATATTAAGTACTAGAAAAACATTTAAAAAATGAGATTTATTTAAATTAAATAAATAGATAAACATGCATAAAAAATATATACCTAACTCTGCCCATGCCATTTTCTTTCAGACGAATTCTTCCAAAATGGATAAATTTAAACGTGGAAAACCGCTTAATTCACAAGCACGGCAAATGGTATTTAATGTGTACCTTTATTTCTTAAATGAAGCCAATGTTTTCAACAGAGACCATGATGGTTATTTTAAAAAAATTCAAGACCGTGTTACAAAAGCTACAGGAATTTCGCGACGAACTTTGAGTAATATCTTAAACGAAAAAAAACATAATCAATCAAAGAAATTTTCTACACCGAAAAAAGGAAGACCTAAAAGTAGATTTCGGCTGGTACTTGATGATTTCGACTACTGTGTTATTCGTAATATGATATACAATTTTCAATTGACGCTGAAAGAACTCCCAACTGTAAATAATTTAAGAATAAAGTTGATCGAAGCTATTAATTTCAAAGGCTGTGCCGAGACTTTAAGGTTGATCTTGAAAGACATGGGGTTTAGGTTTCTGAAAACTGATAATAACAGACAATTACTTATGGAAAAACATGATATACGCCTAAAAAGGATCAAATATCTCAGAGAAATACAACAGCTGAGGAGTTCTGGTAGAAACATAGTATTTATGGACGAGTCGTATGTGCACACATCACATACTAAGGGTAAAACTTGGCAAGATAGCAACAAAAAAGGTATCAAACAACCCATTTCCAAAGGAGAGCGAATAATTATTGTACACGCAGGCAATGAAAAAGGCTTCGTCCCAGGGGCTCTAATGTTACATAAATGTGTCGACTCAGAAGGTGACTATCATAAAGAAATAAACGCGGAACGTTATCAAACTTGGCTACGCAATCAATTGATTCCCAACTTGCCTCCTAATAGTGTGTTGGTAATAGACAACGCCCCATATCATAATAAGCTGTCTGTGAAACCACCAAACTCAAACACATCTAAACCACAAATGACAGCTTGGTTACAACAACACAACATTCCGCATGACCCAAAGAAACTGAAACCCGATTTGTATAAAATTATACAAAGATACAAAGAAAATTACACAGAATTTGCCATTGACCGTATAATGGAGGAACATGGGCATAAAATTATACGATTGCCACCATATCATCCCGATTTTAACCCTATTGAAAATATTTGGTCCCAAATAAAGCAACACGTGGCCAAGAGAAATATTGCAATGACTGTGACGTCAGTTAAAGATGCTATATTAGAAAAAATCAATAAAATAGGACCAGAAGAATGGAAAAAAGTTTCTGATCATGCGGTTCAATGCGAAGATGAATATAGAAAATTTGAGCCAAGAATCGATAGTTATTCCGATAAACTGATTATTTACACAGGTGATAGCAGTGAGGAAAGTGTAAATGAACAAGAGCATAATGAAACTTCTGATGAATCTGCGATGTCGGGAATAGAGGTCTTCCTCGATTCTGATTAATTTTTTTATAATTGTATTATTTTTCTGGAATGATTAGTGCTGTAAACAAATTTGAACTGAGATTTTGATTATATTTTATGTAAACCTCTATTTGAAAACGTTTTTTTCTCCTTCTAATAAAACCTTATGTTATTTAAACCTTTTCCTCCATAATTACACCAACTTCGGTAAGACACTTGAAAACTAATCACTCCAACAATGATTGTAGCGTTTTCGCTATTTACTTACATGGAATTATCGAATCAAATTTCGTTACAGGTAAATCAAATCTGTTTTAGCACAAAACACATAATATATAAAATTAGGCATAGAGAAATTGCTCTTAACCACTCTATATAAATATCGTCTTTCGACGCTCGGGTAATACGACCGTTGCCGAACAATGACGAAGATTTCCGAAGATTTCTATGCGCATTATTACTTTTGGAGTACTGTACATACATTAGTAATCGATAAATGCTACTATACAGTTGAAGATTTCCGTTCTGATTAACTCTAATTTATTGTTACTTCTCCATAAGTCATTTTCTAATTACTCATGGAGAAAAAACAATAAATGCGTACACGATTCAAAATATCTGTAGTTCTTCTATACTAAAGACATTTTGAATCGTGTATGCCAATGCATCAAGGCAGATTTTTGAGAAGTATTATTATAAAAAACACCTTTTTATCACCGAAAATCACACCAATAAATGATTTAATTTGATAAATGCATGTTACTCCTGTAAGACCTAATATCTTAAGGTCTCAGAATCGAGACTTAATGAAACTTCCGAAAGGCCCACCCCGGGTATCCTTACTGGTGGTAATAAGTGTACCAAAAATTGCACCGGTGTGGACAACTAGTAGGCTTAAGTGTAACTGGGGGGCGAAGTATTTCCATTAAGTAGGATTATCTCAATGATTGAAGCTCGTTATTACACTAATAGCTTTCTTTCATCCACAGCCTAGAAGAAATGCGTCGTAAAAGGATAAAGGCAGCAAAGAAAGCCAAACTAGCTAAAATCAAAGAAATCCAATCGCAAGTCGCTAATGAGGGTAGTTCAGATGTCAGACTTCAGAACGAGAAGATCCAAGATATAGATGCCTCAATCAAAGACGGTTTGAAGAAAGTCAACAAGACACTTATGAAAAAAGATGATAGATTTAAAAATGTCATTACAAAAATTTCGAAGATTAAAAGAAAAGCCGATAATGAAAAGGCAAAGATTGAGGTAACCGGGACTAAAAAAAAGAAGGAAGTGAAATAAGTGTTTGTTATATAGAATAAGTGTTAAATAAATGATAAAAACAATTTAATACATATTCATTTTATACTTCACATTATATGGGCCTGGGACAGGCCGAATACTCAAACTTCACTGAGTTTTAAGACGCCGTTAATTCTCTTACTATCACTGTCAGTTAAAGGCTAAGGATGCGTTTCCACTGACGCGGAGTGACCGTGAATTGATTGTGAAAGTGCTTGAAATAATTCTAGGTACGATTTCAACAAGCACTGTGATTTGTTATTTGAAGGTCGGCTCCGCCCCGCGTCAGTGGAAACGCACGCTTAAAGTTGAAAGTGAAGTATCGTTGGAAAATTCGGAAGAAGGTGGCAGAAACATTTTTGGAGAAATTGTGGTATGACTGGTATCACCATGGTTACCTAAGGTTTTCCTAACTACTTTTGTATTATCAACCCATAATATAATGTCCCACTGCTGGGCACGGATCCGCCCAGTAAAACCTACTTATTTTAAGGGGGGGGGGGGGGATAGTTGTCATAATCGCCAAACTTGGTGAGCAGGTTGGCGATCACAGTAAGGGGAACGCTGTTACCCGTCCTCTCGTGTGAAAATTCATCAATTCGCCTTAGTCGCCATAAACAACACCCACGGGAAGACATGGGGTGGTACTATTTTAAAGCCGGTACCACACAAACTATTACCAAATAAAAAAGTTTATAAAGTTTAAATAACTTATTTATTTATACATTGTATAATTACAAATAAATACAACAATAATACACATAATGAATAAAATTAAGCAATATTTTTGCATCGATGGCAAATAATTTGGCACAAAATTTAAGCTTTCGCATAGTATCTTATAAGGCCAGGCTATTTGCTTTGTATTACGCAACATTTATGATTATAACAGTTTTTACTTTGCCCGCTCCTTTATAAATATAAACCAAATCGATTCAGAACATCATGATAAGGTATTACATTTTATTTGGAATTCATGTTGTATACATAAATGAATAGTACCTATATCAAACTACTAAATTGATTAACCTTTCGACTGTCCCGGTTGGATTTATACGATAAATGATTTCGTTTCATACTTTTAGAACTGGAAACCTATGTTCGTATTCGTAATTTTTTGTCGTATAACTAGGGCGTTCAAAAGGTGACAATGAAGCGTGTAGGTTAAACATTATTGGTCAGTCAATTGTCATAAAACCATTAAGTATTTTAGATGATTTAAAATCAAATACTTAGGTAAATATTTTATCTAGTGTAGATCGACCATTTTCCTCTTCCAATTATATAAATGACTTTCCTTAATTAATCTACATATTTAAGCGATATATTTATAATTTAACGCGCTTAGCTTTGTTTGGATAATACTAAGTGCTACTACTATACAAACTGATATAAGATTAGTATCAAATTACATTGACACAGCCGATGCAAATTTTTAAAATGTGACGTAAGATAATGACCTCTATTTTCTACTAAATAGTGCACAAATTCGTGGAATAGTTATTTGGAATCAACACGTGTCAACGTAAATTGAACTTTATGGCTTATGCACAAAACTTACTAACGCTAGATAGTCGTCTGCATAATTCCATAATAGCCAACACAAAGCTGGTGAGGCACGGATAAGATATGAAGAAAGTAACAATAAAAACTAAACTCTAACGCTTTCGACAGACGTTTCAAAATGGCATGACAGGACCTGCGCGTTATTCGCAATAGTTTAGCTTTGCAATATCATTTTCAATCGATGATATCATAGCTAATGATCTCTAGACTGTCAACCATACAAATTTCAACACTATAACATGAACTCAGGGTTTAGTTTACATTGTTATCTTCTCAGTCTCTTCGCCTCACATTGCCAAGTTTGCACTGACATAATTAAGCTTAAAAAATAACATTATAATCACCGTTTTACGATAAGTGCATAGTCGTATTTATTTTATTTATAACTAGCTGAACCGCGCAACTTCGTCTGCGTTATTTTTCCAACATTTTTAATTGATTCTTAGTTCCTATTTATTGGTCTTCCTCGATGAATATCAGTATTTCTTGAGATTATCAGGTTCAACAAAACAAATAAACAAACAAACTCTTCAGCTTTATAATATTAAGTATAGATTTATCATTCTTTAAAGTTTTTAGGTCAAAAGTTTAAAATGGATAAAAGTAGAAAATGCTACACAAAACTATTATAGTAGTACAGCCCTTTAATGATCTTAGTCACGGTCGGTAAAGATACTCTCATATTTTTTCTTTAAAATATATTAATGTACACACAATTAAGATATAATAATAAAGCTATACTTTTCCCCCCTGCTCCTTTTCTGATTTTATTCGGGTCTCTCTCTAAAAATATATAATAAATTATCTTCATTGTGTTTGATGGTACGAAGGAATGTATAATGATTTTGTGAAAAATGCTACATAATTATAATATTAATTTCATACACTTAAATTATCTTTACCAACTTGACTATTGTAATATAAGACGTAACATGACAATAATATTATAAGGCAAGCATTAGTACCACTAAAAACCGAGACTACAGAAGGTAACATAAAAAAAAACGCGTGTTCAACGCACGTACACATAGTCATCGCTCACGAACACGGGTTCTCGGAACGCCTTCCGAACCAATAGGATATTTTACTCTATGACAAAAATCTATAAATATATTTAAGTAAAAAACAACCCGTAAATTTTAGTATCAGTTCATAAAATAACTAAATAAATTTTAAAAGCCAATTCAAAGTTTTCAGTTTTTTTAATCTAATTAAGACACTTTTCAAAAGTAGGTGTAATACCCTATTGCTAAGTGGTCTGAAATTCTTGTCTGTAATGATGTCTATGTATGCGTTGCTCGAGTGAATTACGTATGAAGTTTACCTTCTGTATCCTCGGTATTTTGTGATTAGTACAGTCGACGACTAAAGTCACTAAACACATTTAATAACATATTTTAATATTACATTTCAATTAATTGTAATTATCTGATGACAATGCCATTGATAAATCATGAATTAATTTCGTAAGATTGAAATAGAGATATGAATATGTTAAGTGACTTTTGTAACTTACTGTACGATACCAAAATAGTTCGTAGTTCTCTTCACGATACGTCAATTACTTTGATTAATGTTCCATTATTCTGACATCTGCAGTAGAGAGTTGATGGTGGCATCTTTGTTACCGTTGTTGGCTTCAAGCACTGATCTGATTACTTCCTTGTCCATACTCGGGAACATTTCCTCGATCTAAGGAATATTACAGTTTGTTCATATCAAATTTAGGTAAACAATGTACATAAATATATATAAAGTAGAATTAGCCCGGGCATTCCTACCCTGCCCAAGCGATTTTTTCCTTTTATGTATACAGGCTGTCCTAAAACTTTGTCACACGGATGAAAAGTAGCTTAAATATTGTAGATTTAACATTTTACTGTAAGAAGACTTCGGCCTTGATTTTAAAAACAATTCGAACTGCATTCAACGATTTTTGAACAATCGCTTGTCTGGACCGGGAATCGAACCCGCAAAATATGAAAAAAGAAATACCCTGGATTATTACGATACCAATCGAAAGGCTCAATCATTAGGATATTTTTTTTTTCTAAATAACATAGTAACAAGTATCTTAAATGGAAGAAAAATCATAAAATTTAACATTTAAGTTAAAATAATTATTTATTTATTTATGTAGGGTAGGTTCCCACAGCTCATGCATACATCATTACAAAAAAATGTAGTACGTAAAAAGCAACGGGCTTACACACTCCGGTGCTAGGCACCCCTAGCATCAAAGGGAACGTGTGGGAACCTGTGGGGGTAACTTCAAGCTCACCTGTTGCAGTTGTTCAGGGGTGACAGGCGGCTGCTGTGGTACAGGCGCGTGTTGTGGGTGCTGAGGCGCAGGGTACACCGGCATCGCCGCGTACCCCATGCCGGTGCTAGGCACTACTAGCATCGGGGGGAATGTCGCTACTGCTGCTGGACCCACCTGCAAGGAAAGGGGTTTGTAGTCGATTTTGAACGTTACTCATACCTCGAAGAGCAAGTTAAGCTCTCAGTCCTACGCCCATCTCTCTCTGGTCGTCTCTGATATCCGTCCCATCGGGTATGTTACCAAAAAAATAGAGAGTGCACTTGTGTTTGCGCATACACTTGTACATTATAATATCTCCTGCGTAGTTGGCAAGTCTCTGATGAGATAGGCCGCCGTAACCGATATGTTAACCCTCTATAAGGTACCTGTGGTATCTTTAATAAAGTTGATGGCCAGAACACAACAAGTTTCTTCATTTAAATTAAGTACCACCTACGGGTGTACCTAGTGGGGGAATTTGGTACTAAAAAGCTATCCTATTTAAGTCCCAAATCTCCACAGTAGATTTGGCGCTTACGATCAATAGGTCTAAGTAGCAAAACGTCTAACTACTCTAAACGTCTAATTAGCAATACGTCCAACTCGCAAATCGCCTTTGTAGCAAAACGTCTAACTATTGAAATGTCTATGTAGCAAAACGTCTAATTAGCAAATCGTCTAATTCTCATAACGCCTGTACACTTGAGTATAAAAATATTAAGATCTGTTTTTACGCCAATATATTTTCTTCAGATTTAAATAGGCAAGTAGGTTTCATAGGTTTATTTTAAATTCTTCTTAATAGTACTGGCCATTTACGAGTACCTACCTATTTTAATTATGACATTGTAGTTGTCATGAGGATAAAATTTTCTTTGATGATTAATCGCCACATTACATACATAAAAACTTAATTATTTATTTCCTGATTGAGGAACTAGAATCACCTAGCTTAAAATGAACCCGAATCGAGAGTTTGTTTTTATAACAAGTCAAAAAAAAAAACGAGTGCTACTGTTGAATGGTTATCGTTTCAATTTGAATGTGACTAATAAAGGCGGGTCAACGCTTTGGAGGTGTGCTAAGCGCGATGAATGTAGTGCTTCTATCACAATCAATAAAGATGAAGATAGAGTACTACGTCAGTTGAAAGAACACAGTTGCAAAGCTAATTTGGAAAAAAATGAAATTGACCAAGTGATGGATAAATGCAAAAAAATTGTATGTGAAAAAGCGAAACCAGTTCAGAAAATTTTTGAAAAGGAATTTGTAAAAAGTGATAAAATTGATCAGGTTCCAAATTTTAATTCAAAAAAAGACACTTTATTTAGAGCTCGGCGCAGTTTTTTGAATGTTCCTAAAACTGTGTTCCAAAACTTGAACGAAATTATTATTCCTAAAATTTTGGCTGATGAATTCCTTGTATGTGAAGATGGGTATGAGAACAATAAAATATTAATATTTACAACACCTGTGAGTAGAAAATGCATGAGTACAATGAAAAATAAGTTATATTTTATTGATGCAACTTTTAAGGCTGTACCTAAGCCATTTTACGAATTATTATCTATACACATTGATTTAAATAGTTGTGATGATACAACTAGTGTAATGGGTATAGTTTATGCGTTACTTCCGGATAAAAAGCAGGCAACTTATGAACGCTTATTTCAGCTTATTAAAGAGCATTGTCAAATAGAAATGACAACTATTAAGTGTGACTACGAATTAGCTCTCATTAATGCCATAAAAAATGAGTTTCCACACTCAAAAATAGCCGGCTGTTACTATCACTTCAACAAAGCTGTTTGGAAAAGTGCATCAGCATTGAGTCTAACAGAAAACCGAGAGAGTAGAGAAACCATCAGAGTGTGTTCCAACATTCCTTTGCTACCTTCAGAATATATTACTGAATGTTGGACTGCCATTATTGAAAGTGCCATAGAAAGCAAAGACATGATGACTTTTATAGCTTATTTTGAAAAACAGTGGTTGCTATCTCTTGCAGATATAATTAGCTGTTCATACATTGATAACTTTCGAACAAACAATGCACTAGAAGGTTGGCATAGGCGGTTAAATACGTTTATAAAACCAAAACCAACCCTACTGCTTTTCATTCAAGCTCTGAGGAAAGAAGCCCGTTGGCAAGACCGCAAATTTAAAAATGTTATGTTTGAAGGCAACAAACGGAAAAAAATTGATATGTTATTCAATGAAAAATACAAAAGAGAGCTAAAAAAGTTAACAGGAAAAAAAATTAATCCGATGGAATTTTTGAAAAATGTTGGACATATTAAGCGGATCCTGAATTCATAAACAGTTTAAAAAAAAATTACTTATGCATTTTTTTCAAATAAAATATGTTTGCAACTGTACTCGTATTTTTTTAGACGATTTGCTAATTAGACGTTTTGCTACATAGACATTTCAATAGTTAGACGTTTTGCTACAAAGGCGATTTGCGAGTTGGACGTATTGCTAATTAGACGTTTAGAGTAGTTAGACGTTTTGCTACTTAGACCTATTGATCGTAAGGCGATTTGGCCGGTGTTGGGTGAACGGCACCCTCTGTTGCGCATCGTGCGAGTGACTCAATCATAACTGGAACATAATTTATATTGGAGTGACCCCTCCGCTTGCCCCCCAATAAATAATCTAAAAAGATCTCTACACTGCAAGAGAACTAAGTATTCAGCGCGTAATGTCGCCATTAATAGCATACCTATTAAAGAATGAGAACATAGTGTATGCTATAAAAAGTAACTTACAGAATAGCTGAGCACGAGATTGATGGCACCTTCTTTCCCGTCCCCTTGCTTGCCGTTCAAAGTGAACCAGTTGTCGTATGTCTCGCCCTGAAACGAAATCGAAGAATTAGTCTAACATGTAATCAATTTATAGAAAAAAGCACCATGTAATACCGTCCCAGCGATGAATATACACAGAACGTGTACGTTATATATATATGTGAAATGGATCACGAATGAATAACTAGAAGTTTCTTAATCGGCATTGTTGGTCAAATATTAATGAAACCGCCAACGGCACCAATTTTTAGATATAAATTATTGTTTAGTTAAATGTTTATTCCACAAGTTTCAATTTTACATCATCAATTGAATAACTAATGTAACCAACTTTCTTCCCAAACACTATTTAAATTGCATCAAAAGTTGCCAACTTAGCATGTAAATAATGGTCAGAGCATAGTGTGTGATGGAATTGGCCGCCCTTGACCGAAATCGGCAGGGGAACATAATTTAAAGGTTGTCGTAATTTCTACCTGTAAAACTGCAGGTGGTATGTTGATGTGTGTCCAGGCAATAAGCTCGTCCATCGTGAACGAGCACTCGTCGAAGATCTCCAAGTATACAGAGTTCACGCCTGGTGGTAGAAGGCTGGAGATGAAAGCAAATTGTAAAAAAATGGTTACGAAAACTAATATAATAATACGCCATCTAATCCCAAACGAGGCAAACCCTGCACTATGGCAACTAGACGACTGATAATCATACTTATATATTTATTATTGAAGAAAAGTTACACCCAGACACAGAATAAACCCTTGTGTTCATCACACAAAATGTTATCCTGGCTGGGGATCAAACCCACGACCTCTGGCTTCGCAGTCAGGGTCACTAACCACTAGGCGAACAGGCCGGTCAAACCAACACCAAAACTGGTTTTATAATGTCATGATCTTAAGTAGGGGTAAATAAATTGTTATAAAATGATAATGATCAAGTGTCTATAAATAAAAGGTATTTTATAACAATAAGTAGCAGTATGACAGCAATTTATGAGAGAATTTCTGCCAGATAACTAAAAATAATAACTGCTTGTATCTTGACATGTTTTTGCTTTAAATAATCCATTATGCAATATGTAATTAACAACATTTTTTAAATTCTATTTTGAAAATTGATTGAAAAACACAATATTTGCTAATTAAAATGCTGTTTTAACGAAATATAAATAAAGAGGCTCTTTATATTCATTAAATTAGTGTCATTTTTATTAATTTTGTAAATTAACAAACAAAACAACTCTCACCAATGAATGACTTTGTTCCATCTGGGAGTCCTTCCACCGCTGGGGTCTGTATGGGTCTCATAAATGCAGTGTCCCACACGCAACCTCACGTATGGGTCCATACGGGTCAGACCTGTCACGAGTTTGATAAATTTAGCTACAGTTTGTTTTATTTACCCAACGTTTAGACATCGCTAAGCTGTCATCAATCCCATGACTACGACGGGCGCAACTCGATCGAAATGTCGGGTAAATAAAAGGTGCCTACCTAGTAAGCCCCGATAAAATTAACAAAAACTCACCATAGTTTTTGGAAAGCTTTGCCTGTGCTATTGTGATGCTGAGCCTCGCTGTAAGAGGTGGACCGGCTGTTGGCATCTGAATGAAAATATCACAAGGAGATTTAAATTGACACCACGAAACGAATTATTTTAATGATGGTACCATAATCCATATTAGGGTTTATTTTCTACTTCACCATAGTAAATTTTTGAAGAATTCGCGCGATTTTTAGCGTCTACATGCGACGACAACGAATTTGCATATATTAATGTAGAAACATTTAAAGAATTTATTTCAATTCTGCGTCAATGTAAATTGGGTCGTATACCCGATTACAGTGGTTGAAAGGAAATGCTACATTTCATTATATGAAAAGACCTTATATAATGACTAAAATCTCAGAAAGTACTTTCATGACGCGATTTGTGCAAATTTATGAACCAACTGTGACTCGAGTGTTGCAGTTAGTTGCTACCCAGGAACTTTTGTAACCCAAACATTTTTGAGTCAAGAATAATTTCAAAAATTCCTTGAATGTCAGAAACGTGAAGCATGAGTTTGAAACATACACTTATTGTGAAATAATATAAATATGTTCTAAATAATCCTGAATACTTACAGCGGCTCCGCTCAGCTGTTGCTGCAAAGCAAGTGCAGCTTGGTAGTCAGTGTCAAGAGTGTCAGTGGCACCATCAGTTCGGAGAAATCCAGCAGGCAAGGGGCCCAGAAGTACCTTTTTAAAAAAGAGGCATTTAATGGTCAATGAGAACAGAAAAATGTACTTATAATAGCGGTCTGCTTTTACTTCACACAGACTTTTCTGCGCTATCTTTGGTGCGTACACATTTGGGGAATAGATGTCCCTTTTCCCGCCTCTCGCATACGGCGTATTTTTCGTACGCCTTTTTCATTCGCGAGATATGTACGCACCATTATACATCTAATATACCTACATGTAAACCTTTCGGATATAAAATCTCTATAATAATAAGCCTTTTAGTCAGTAAGTTCCATAAAACTAATTTTATAAAATATCACGCAGTACAGTGTGCCTTACGGCATAGGGTTTCTAATTTGTTATAAATATTTACGTAACCCTGGTAAGTTGTCTATGGAACCCCCTGGGCTTCGTCAAGCCCACTTTGAGAAACGCTGACTTAGAGTACGAAGGAAAAGAAGTAAATTGGTAATTTTAAGTTAAGAGGAACTTTCGGTGGCAATGACAAAAACATTTTTTTGAAAAATGTGTTTCTAGCAATAGTGCTATCTCAAAATCACAGCATCATATAGTTGGTCTGTCAATTTTATTACTTAAACTTACTTATTTTTTTCATTATGATGCTTTAAACTCGAAAAAAGTCTAACCTGGCCTGTTCCTTACCCACTTTGACAGCAAATCAAGAACTTAAAATGATAAAAATCAAAATACTTATTTCATTTAGGTTACAAATGCAACGTTTATGAACGCCAGACAAAATTTGAAATAGAATGGGTGGATGGGTTGGGATGGGAGCATAACTTACAAAAATACAGAAGAGCGTAAAGGCAATATGCGGTTCGATTATTATAAGAAAAAGTACTTATTATACAAATATTTATGAAACACTAATTAAAAAATAATACTTAAACCTATAAAATGATAATGACAAGGCCGACCAGTCACCGCAAGTAGCACCCGCGAGTTTGACGCATGACATGAGGGAAGGAAAACGGCCCGACCCACACTGCCACCACAAGCAACGACATTTTAGTGAGCATGACGATCCCTGACATTAATCTCATAGAAACAAAAATAACCTTAAATAATTAAATAAAGTACGATGGCTAGTTACCGTTACTAACAATTACAATTATCTAGGTACTCTGTGAATATACAATGCAAACAACATTTTAATATTTAACACAAATACTACATTATTCTGCATTTTTACATTTACTACCATGAATTTTACATAATTCAAGTAACTAGTTTATACATTTTATTGCACGGATTCGCGCTCTGCCCCAAAGTAATATCCCGTATGATATAACGCTATGAAAATAGCTAAAATAAACAAGTCACGTAGGTACGTTAGTTCACGTACCTTCCTAACAGCGTAAGCAGCCGAGCGGAGTTTACCAGCGAGTCGAGATATACACCCCATTCCAACTTATTATCTAGCGTGATCCCTAAAAATACAGTGTCGGTAGCAGATTCCAAGATTTCCTGACTGTCTAAGATTCTTCGCATTAGGAAGTGCAAATTTTATACAGTTAATCTTCTTGGCATTTAGAAGTTTAGAGCAAAGTTATTAAGCGTAAACCATTCCGTTACCTGAGAGAGAGCACAGTTCACTTCATCAAAATGTTCTCTGTTTCTATCTACTTTGAAAATAAGAGATGTATCATCCGCTAACAATACAACTTTACAAACATTTTCTAAATAGGATGGTAAATCGTTAATATAAATTAAAAACAAAAATGGGCCTAAAATCGAACCTTGCGGCACGCCTAACTGAACCCGTAAGCCGGTAGACTTCACGCCGTTAACATCAGCCGTCAACAACTAATGCATTGTCCCGCACGCCATAAAATTCTATTTTTTCATAAGCGTCTATAACAAACACAATCGAACGCCTTCGAAAGGTCACAGAATACGCCAATGGCATTTTTCGAGTCTTCCCAGGCACTGTAGATGTGTTTTAACAAAGCAACTCTTGCATCTGTTGTTGAGCGATCTTTAGTAAAACCATACTGATCATTATGTAGGAATATTATGTATAAATACATCAAAACAATTTAATTTCTTATATAATATAAAATAAAATAACCTATCATAATTCAACAAGAAAATTTCCTTAATATTTTACTATTTTTTATTTATTTGTTATTATTTTTTATTAAAAAATAATACCAATAATATTTCTCCAACGAATCTTATGTCTCCTCTCCTCGCATTATGTAATTATCAAAATAATGCTTCTATGAATTTAATCCTTATCACCATTAAATCCCAAGTTTGGCAACAATCTAATTTCCTTGAATAATGGTAATTTCTATCATTCTAGTCTAAAGTTATGTGGCTCAGTGAATTTGTCTCTCACCTCATCCTCAGCCTTTCGCAGGCCACTGCTGGACATAGGCCTCTTCAATTGCACGCCCCTTTGTTATATCTTCGGCTTCTCGCATCCAGCTCCTGCCAGCCGTTTTGCGTAAATCATCACTCCACCTGGCCTGAGGGCGTCCTACACTACGTTTGCCGAGCCGTGGTCTCCACTCAAGAACTTGTTTACCCCAACGGTTGTCGGTTCTTCGGCTAATATGGCCAGCCCACCGCTACTTCAGCTTGCTAATCCGGTGGGCTACGTAGATAATTTTGGTTCTCTGCCGAATCACCTAATTTCTGATTTTGTCCCTAAGAGAAACTTCGAGCATAGCCCTTTCCATAGCCCGCTGAGCGACTTTGAACTTGTGGACTAGCCGTGCCGTCAGTGTCCACGTTTCACTGATTGAAGACTTTAGTCTTAAAACATTGTGGGATCGACGATGAGAAGACTTGACGTAACTTCCCAAACGCTGCCCAACCCAACCGAAATCTTCCTGTTCACCTCGTCCTCTAATATGTGCAAATGCAATGACTGCCCGAAGTACACATATTTTTAAATAACTTCGGGAACGGCGCCGTGCACCACTGTCGGTTCCGTAGTACATGTTCATTGAAAATGACCTTGGTTTTATCCAAGTTCATCCGTAGGCCGATGCGTACAGAGGAGTTAACCAGGTCATTCAGCATCTGTTGTATGTCCTGCAGCGTTTCGATGACGATGTCATTTGAAAATCGCAAGTGACAGATGTATCCACCATTGATGTTAATGCCCTGCCCTTTCCAGTGCAGCGTCTTGAACAAATCCTCCATTGCATTTGTGAACAGTTTCGGGGAAATAACGTCCCCTTGCCTCACTCCTCGATGCAATGGTATAGATTTTGTTTGCTGATTCTGTACTTGGACGGACATGGTGGCGGCTTCGTAGAGACATCTCATCACTTGGATATATCGCCAATCTACTTGGCATCGCTGTAGAGACTCCAGAACGGACCAGATTTCAATTGAGTCAAAGTCCTTCTCATAGTCCATGAATGCTAGACACACGCCGCACTGTGTGAATGTGGTCTATAGTGCCATATCCGCTCCGAAATCCAGCCTGTTCTGGTGGTTGGATTTCGTCAAGTCTTCGCGCAAGGCGGTTTGTGATGACTCTTGAGAACAGCTTAGTAGGGAAATAGGTTGGTAGTTCTTCAGCCGGGTCTTATCTTCCTTTTTGAAGAACAAGACGACTACACTTCTACTCCACGCCTCCGGAGTTCTCCCTTCAAACAGGACAACATTAAAGAGCTTTTGGAGCTCCCTCAGTATGGGCTTACCTCATTTCGAAATCATTTATCTAAATGTTTAATTGTGTATTTACTCTAAATGATGTATAGATAATTATGCTATTTTGTTATCAGTTTAGGATTAATATATTTCGTGATAGCATTTTTTTCTGGACATTTATCTCTCCTGGCGTCTTGCCTCTGGCTTTAAACAACTGAATAGTCCAGAAAATAAGAATATATCCAATAATTTTTGTCTAATTCTTTCTGCATGGTTTATAACACTATTTTACATGTACATTTCATTATAAATTCTTTTGATTTACCTAAATATAAATTATGTCCCTACAAGCTTTGCTGTCCATCATACAGTGCAGAAGCAATTTTTTATATTTCAACTAAATGATAAAAAAAGAGTAGTAATTCATTGATTAAAAACATAGTTTATACTATGTTTTATAACTTTTAAAAAGTTCTTTATTTTTATAAATAAAGAACTTTTTATAAGTTAAAAGTTTAATTAATAGGCCTTTTTGACTACAAATGTATCTCCCCTGTCATAAGTATCTCTCCCGGTCTGTTATAAAACATAAAAATAATAATAAACTAACTGGCCACCATGCAGATATGTGTATAAATAAGTAGTTCCAATAAAAATGATATGTAATTGAAACAACATATTCTTCCCCAGTTTCCTGGTGGTCATACTAATTTGTCATATCAGTATGACTATGAGGATCATATATACTCACTTTTCTTAGCCCGTAATAAAATAAAAACGAAGAGCTAGAAATAACTAGACAGATCTTTGGAAAATTTTGTATATAACAATACCATTGTATATAACATGATGATACCTCTTATCTTAGAATAATTAATAATAATAACAAATATATTAATAATAATAATAGTTTATTAATCACCATAAAACAATTACTGCCCTATGACATTTCATAAACATAGCTTAAACAAATAATATCCAGTTAACAATTTTAAATTCTGTCTTTTAAACTAAGCTGAATGACTGTATCTTAAAAGACAGTATTCAACATTAACAAGGGTTTTATTTATTTAAATTAAGTAGAGAAATCCAAATATACTTTAATATTCTTGTAAAGATTCAATTGGCTATAAAGTCAATTTTATATTATTTCAATTGTATTGTAGATTAACAGGAATTAATTAAGGTTATCAAGATTGATTAAAATATTGATATTGAAATGGTAATTAGAAACTGGTTCACAAACAAGTTTTCTAATTTCATCATTTGATGTGTCTAAGAGATGAATATTTAAATAATATACTATTCTTTATGGTAAATTGATGGTGATAATATTTAATATATTATCTATTCTGTACAATAGACAATAAAGCACAACTACTTTGTGACTCACCAAAACTTATAATAATCCAATTAAATTATAATTGAATTTAATGATAGGTACAAAACACCTTCATCAAAATAGTATAATGGAAATGAGAACTAGTAATAAGAGGTTATTGACCTTTCCATTGTTCTAAAAGTCTCGAGAAAATGCGTAAGCTGTGCCTTTGATAAAAGAGAAAATTTTCCAGATCTTACTATCGCATTGTTTTGTAAATATGACCTAATAAATACATTTAATAACAGATTTTCTTATTTATGAAAAGGCCGGCCGAATGCCCTTTTTCCTTCAACCAAAGTAAGACTCATTAGCGTATTTTTCCTCACAAATAAACGCAATAACAATGATTCATACTTTAGCGAATGTGATTATTTATTTCTTTAAACGTTTGCAAAACTTACTCGACGGCGGCGTTCCTCGTTTCTATCACTAGTAATTGTTGAAGTCATGTTTTCGTATTTCCAATATTTTCTTTACAAGAAAAGATAAACACTCAGCAATGAGATATTATTCTAAATATCTAGAATTGGTAGGTCAGGAAATATGAATCGTACGTATCCGCTCGTGATATCAGCTAACGTCACGTTATATGACACTAATGACAGCTTTCTTTAGTGAAGTGACCAAGTTATAACTAAGGTTGTAATGTTTATTTTCATGTTATGTGATTTTGTATACTGATTTTTATCAAGAAATAAAGAGCAGAAACTACTTAAAAAAACTTTTTATTAAACGTTTTTATACAAGACACTTCTACTACATTAGTAAACTCTGCTCTGGGCTTAGAAAAAAAAAACCTTGTTACCCCAACAGAATGTTGTCTCTTTTCAGGATATGAATGATACAGATTTTCAGTGCAACATGCCGTTGAAATGTACACAACTTTTTAAATTTGTACATCCAGTCATTTTTGAGTTATTCAAGAAAAATAGATTCTGCTGGCTACTCCAGCAGAATTTTTTTTTCGCATCTGGGTTAAAAATAGTTAAGGTTCTGATAGCTATATGTTTGTGCGAAATGTGCATGCAAAAGCTAAATTTGTGCAACGTATGGTTTTCATGTTATTTGAGTTTTTGCTGGAGTAATGTTTTGCTGATGGCTAGATCTCGCAAACTACGCAGTGAAATATTATATTTTTTTAACATGAATATGTGGTAATTTGTGTTCTTCATTGGGCTTGTTTCTTTTTTAAATAGTTACACCGTTTACTAGCTATGAGACATTTTAAAAAGGAAATTAACTTCTAGTTTCTAAACTAGAAGACTTAGAAACCCAATGATGGCTTTTGTTTATACCTCTCATTTATTCTCATAATCCCACAAAATTTCATAAACCTACTTCAACCCATTTATGATTTATAAGGAATGTTTTGTTTCAACCTATTATGTTATTTTTACATTTTTGTTTTGTTCAGATGCGTACAAAAGCTATAGTTTTTTAGTATTAGAATAGAGAAAATAAATAATAATAATAATAATAGCCTTTATTCATTAATCATGCATTACAATTTTACTGATAGGGTGTTCAGTCTTGAGGTTGCAAAATAAAACTCACGTGTGATGTATAAGTAAAAGGTGAAAGAGGTATATTAAATAAAAGTGGCACGTTATATTTACAAAATAAGGTTCGCAAGTTGTATTGCATGTAGCAAGTCAGTGCATCGCGACCGACCAATCACGACGACTGCGGTGCATTCTCGGCGCCATATATAAACGTGTGGCACAGCGCGCGGCTTAGTGCATAAATAGTTATTGCGTTGGGATGTCGTCTTTTTCAGCACGCGCGCTACGGTGTCGGCGTCGCGATGTCGGGCGCTATCGGCGGCTTGGCATGTAGGACGCCACATCACTCCCCCTCAAGCGAAGCGTACGTTGTGTTTCACCGTGCGGCCGGATCTTGTGACGTAGGCGCTGCTCGGTGAAGACGATGACGTTGCGTTGTCGCTAGGGGTCATGATCGAAGATGCAGTGTCGCTCGATGCGTGGATCCGTGGCACTGCGCCGCATGATGCTGTGCTCGATGATCTAGTGGGTGAAGCTGTGTCGCTCGGTGCGTGGATCGGTAGCGCTGCGCCGCTCGGTGCTGTGTTGCAGATATAGGCCGGCTTTAATCTGTCGACAGAAATAACAGCGGTGCGAAGCGGTAACCGCAGTGTAAAGTGTTTCCCGTCTGGGCTGCGCTGTAAAACTTCGTACGGGCCATCATATGGAGGTGTGAGAGGTTTGCGTACGGTATCGTTGCGCACAAACACATGTGAGCAGGTTGCGAGATCCTTGTAGACGAAAGTGTTCATCGTTGATGCTCGAGCTCTCGGAGAAGGTGTTAGTGATGTCATCGTTTCGGTCAGCTGACGGACGAAATCCGCGTCTTCAATGTTCGACGTTGTAGGTACGAAGAAATCAGACGGAATGCGAAGAGTCGAGCCGTATGTCATTAATGCCGGGCTGACAGATGAGTCGTCACGTAGTGCATTTCTAAGCCCTAGTAGTACCGTAGGAAGTTCGTTGACCCACCTCCCGTCGTTCGTTCTCGCCATCAGTGCCGCTTTGAGGGAACGATGCCATCGCTCGATTTGTCCGTTCGCTTGGGGATGAAAAGCCGTAGTCCGTATTCGAGTTACGCCGAGTTTCTTCATGAGTGAGGTAAACAGTGACGACTCGAATTGTCTCCCTTGGTCCGTAGTAATCTGCAGAGGACAGCCGAATCGTGCTATCCACCCGTCGTACACAGCCTTCGCGACGGTCTCAGCTGTGACGTCACGTGTGGGAATTGCTTCAGGCCATTTGGTACAGCGATCTATCATCGTCACGAGGTATCTATAATCTTCCGATGGAGGTAAGGGCCCGACTATATCGACGTGCACATGTTCGAAACGCGACGACCGTTGAAACTCGCCGAGTGGACTCACGACGTGTCGTTGAACTTTAGCGCGTTGACAGCTGATACATGATTTCGCCCAAGTACCTACGTCCTTGTTGATCGACGGCCAGAAGAACTTTGTAGTCATAATTCTTCGCGATAGTCGTACTCCCGGGTGACTAAGTTCGTGCTGCGCTTTGAAAGCTGGGACGCGATACGGCGGTGGTAGGTATGGACGAGCGTTCGCTGTTGATGTTTCGCACCATATCGGTCGTTGAACTCCCGGTAGGTTGACGCGCGTAAACTTGAGATTCGGATTTTTCATAGATTCGCGTAGTTCGGAGTCCTCTTGTACCTCCGCGAGTCTATTATAGTCGACGGTTGCGTTGAGTACTTCGACTTCAGCGATACGTGACAACGCGTCAGCTGCTTCGTTCTTATCACCGTGAATGTACTTGATGTTAGTGCAAAATTGACTGATGAAGTGTAGTTGTCGCTCTCGTCTTGGTGTGTCGCTGCTACTCGGCGTTCTTGTTAGCGCATACGTCAGTGGCTTGTGGTCGGTACATATTGTGAGGTCATTGCCCTCTACGAGTCGGCGTAAGCTCTTAACAGCTGTATACATTGCTAATAATTCGCGATCGTATACACTGTACTTACGTTGCGTCTCGCTCATCGTTTTGGAGTAGAAAGCGAGTGGTTTCCACGTATTGTCGATCTTCTGTTGTAGAACGGCACCAATACTGCTGTCAGATGCGTCGGTGAGAAGACATAGTGGAGCGTTAGGTATGGGATGCGATAAGACGGTGGCCTCGAGTATGCTTTGTCGGCATTGCTCAAAGGCTTGTTCGGCTTCGGGTGTCCATAATATTGGTGATTTATCGTTTTTCTTACTATTGTGTAGGTATTTGTTTAACAGATGTTGATGTTCGGCTTGGTGGGGTAGGCAGCTACGGTAGAAGTTTATCATACCTAGGAATCTTCTTAATTCTTGAACTGTGCTTGGTTTTGGAAACTTGAGTATGGCTTGTATGCGATCTTCAGTGGGTTTGATACCGGCCGATGAAACTTCGTAGCCGAGGAATTGTATCTTGTCCTTGCCGAACTCACACTTGTCGACGTTAAGTGAGACACCGTAGTTGTTCAGTCGTTCGAGTACCTGATGTAAGTGACGCTCGTGTTCCTCTTCTGTTTTCGAGTGGACCAACACGTCGTCGACGAAACAGAATACATTGTCGTCGAGTCCTCGCAGTACTTCATGCATAAAACGTTGAAATGTCTGACCTGAGTTACGAAGACCGAATGTCATGCAGTTAAACTGAAAGAGGCCAAATGGGGTTATTATGGCCGTCTTCGCAGCATCTTCTTTCTCCATTGGTATCCAAAAGTACGCCATTTTTAAATCGATTTTTGAAAATATTTTCTTTCCGTGCAGTTGGTACGTGAAATCTTGAATTCGCGGAATGGGGTACCGATCGGGGGTTGTCACGGCGTTGAGACGGCGATAGTCGCCGCATACGCGAAGTGAACCGTCCTTCTTCTTAACGACGTGTAGTGGACTAGCCCATGGACTATTCGACGGCTTGCAGATACCCATCTCCATCATCTTCTCGAACTCTAACTTCGCTGCTTTGTACTTATCTGGTGGCAGGGGGCGTGGCCTCGAGTAGATCGGTTGTCCTGTTGTCTCGATGCGATGTGTTACTTCGTGTTTCGTCGGTACTTTGAGTGACATGGGTCGCAGAACGTCTGGGTATTGTTTCAGCAGGTCGTGATAGGCGTGGTTGCGGTTGATGACGTAAACGGCTTCGGTACTTTGCACTGTGATGGTGTTTACACTGAGGTCGGTGATGCGGTCGATGAGTTTGCGGTGATGTAAATCGACTAGCAATTCGTGCCTCGCTAGAAAATCTGCGCCTAGAATTGATGTTTTCACCTCAGCGACCGTGAACGTCCACTTGTAGGCTCTACGTAAACCCAGGTTGAGCTCGAGTGTACGTTCTCCGTAGGTACGTATCTCCGTTCCGTTTGCGGCGAACAATCTGTAGGTATTTTCTGTCGGCTTCGTGGGTTTCTTATTTCTAGCGGCTAACACAGATATGTCGGCTCCGGTATCGACGAGAAACTTCTCTCTGCTGTTAACATCGACGACACATAGGCGGTAACTTGGTTTGTTAACATCGACGCCCGCCAACGTGGATGAACGTTCTAGTTTTCCGACTTCTGCTTCTGTTTAGCGCACGGCGGTTCACATTTTCGGGCTTCGTCACCAAATTGAAAATGATAATAACATACCCAATCTGGATCTCCGGGCTTACGGTTCGTATAGGCACGTACTCGCGAGTTCGACCGCGATCGATTTTGGCGGTAACGGGAATGATGCGTCGAATTTTGTTGTCTCGTGCGAAGTTCGGCGATTTCTAGCGATAATTTCTCGATCTGTTTAGATAGTAGGTCAAACTGCAGGTTTTCGTTTGGTACGTGTTTTCTTTCGAGCGTATGCGCGGAGTTTAACGATGTTGATGGCGACGGACACGTGGGACGCACGGCGACCGCGGCAACCGTCGCAGGTTCGAAGTGTTCCACCATTTTGTCAGCCATCGCAGCTAGGCCTTCGAGCGACGATTCGGTGTTCACGGCGAGCACGGCGCGCACTTGCGTAGGTAATTGATTGAGCCACATTACCTTTAACGCCTCTTGGGTCAGCAATTTCCCGCCTAAATCAGTCATCTTGCGCAGTAACTGGCTAGGCTTCATGTCGCCGAGTTCTAAGCCGCTGAGCAGCTTCTGCAACTGGCGATGGTCGGACTCTTGAAACGTGGAAATCAGCCTATTTTTCAGTGTAGCGTATTTGTTGCTCGCGGGCGGGCTCAGCACGATGTCGGCGATCTGCTCCAGGTCGTTGCAGCCGAGCAACGGGACGACGAGATTGAACTTCTGATCTTCTCCAATTCTGCTAGCCGCAACGGCGGCTTCAAACTGCGCGAACCATAGGCGTGGGTTTTGGCGCCAAAATGGCGGCAGACGCGCAGGCAGCGAGATTGTGGCGACGCGACGTCACACGTAACGGTCGTTACCTGTTCTTTCACGTCTTCTACTTCTTGTGGGCTGGTTTCCTCTGTAGACATCTTGGAGTTGCTCCTTGATCACGTCGGGGTCACCAATTTACTGATAGGGTGTTCAGTCTTGAGGTTGCAAAATAAAACTCACGTGTGATGTATAAGTAAAAGGTGAAAGAGGTATATTAAATAAAAGTGGCACGTTATATTTACAAAATAAGGTTCGCAAGTTGTATTGCATGTAGCAAGTCAGTGCATCGCGACCGACCAATCACGACGACTGCGGTGCATTCTCGGCGCCATATATAAACGTGTGGCACAGCGCGCGGCTTAGTGCATAAATAGTTATTGCGTTGGGATGTCGTCTTTTTCAGCACGCGCGCTACGGTGTCGGCGTCGCGATGTCGGGCGCTATCGGCGGCTTGGCATGTAGGACGCCACACAATAAATATTTTCTAACAATCGTAAGTTTTGAATTTATTTTTCGCGCCTGCCACTAACACTAAGCCTGTTGCCACTGATGATACAAGTAATTCAAGGTGTGTTCGAGCAAACGATCGTTGGCACCGTTCCAGCTTGTATTCCCAATTTGATCATGGGGATATATTATAAAATTACTAGCTTTTGCCTTTGCTTTTGCTTACTTCCCCGGAACTCACACCATCTCCATACCATAATTTATCTGAATTGGTTCAGCGGTTTAACTGTGAAAAGGTAACAGACAGACATAGTTACTTTCACATTTATAATATTAGCATGGATAGTAACGATAAACGTTTCTACGGGTCCTAATCGCAAATGAATGAATATTTCTAATTTATCTTTCTATTTTGTTTTTTTTCATTGTGGCGTCCTTTCGAAAATCGTGTGGCGTGGCTATCAAAATGAATTTAATTTGTGAACATTTTCGTTCAATGATTTTTTTTTTATTGTTGTTGTGGCTTAAGTCAACAAGAAAGTTGTCAGAGACTTCAATTGACATTTGGTTGCAGAATTCAAACGTAAACATGATCATCTCCATGTCGAGGTACGTGAAGGTCGGCTGGCGACTGCGGTTATAGACTCTAATATTGATAAAGTATGACAACCTATTGAAACTGTAAAAAACTTGCCAGCAAATTCGTGCTCTGTTATGCATTGGATTGAGCCAAGTGAGCGAATCACTTTTTGGCAAGTGCTATATAGCTTGCCTTCGGTGCCCTTCAGCGACCGTCCACTCCTCACTGCGTTCGATGGTTCAATTCCTTTTTATTTTGCGGATCGCCAGCACACGCCAACGATTGACGTTCGCTACTCTGTGCACACAGGACCAAAGAACCCATTCGTTGGCGTGCGTTGCATCGCGCCAGTGTGTACGCTTAACCAAGCTTCGATTTGCCGGCACATGCCAACGATCGATCATTGGCGTTTGTCCGCCCACACATGACCATTCGTTGGCGTTCGTTGGCCCAATGTTAAGCAGCATGACTGAGTAAACATCTGTTGTAGGTTTGATGTACCATTGACGTGTAGACCTGGACTGCTCCGTAACCTCACAAAATTGACCATTCTCTAGAAAGAAACAACGCTACTTTGTGGACAATACCTGTCAAAGAGTAAGTGCTGCAAGAGTTTTTTCTTTCTTTCACGCTTTGCAGTCAACATTTACTTTTTAATTAAGAGGAATGGAGTGGTTCAGGTCTATACGTCAATGGTATCTGCAATGTACCATTGACGTATATACCTGGATTGCGCCTTTTCTTCACAAAATTGACTACTCTCTAGAAAGAGACAATGCTACTTTTTGGTCAATACCTGTCAAACAGACAGGGCCGTACGCGCACGAGTTTAGAACTGGACTGCGCCATAACCTCACAAAATTGGCCATTCTCTAGAAAGAGACAACACTACTTTGTGGACGACACCTGTCAAAGGCCGCACAAGTATATTCTCTCTTTCACGCTTTGCAGTCAATATTTACTTTTTAATTGAAAGGATAGCACGGTCCAGGTCTATACGTCAATGGTATGTAGTAAGTATAAGTAAATCTGTGAATCTGTGTCAATCTGAATCTGTGTCAATCAGTGTGAATCTGTGTGTAAATCTGTGTCATGTAGTAACCATTGACGTATAGACCCGGACCGCGCCATTCATAATAATGTAGGTATGTTTTCGATCTTACACAGTTGAGACACAGATAATATAATACTATACTAGTAGTTGAGAGGATATTGACTGCAAAGCGTGAAAGTGGTACCCAGTGGTACCTAAAAAACTCTTGTGGAATTGTCTCTTTGACATATATATTGTCTACAAAGTAGCATTGCCTCTTTCTAGAGAGTGGTGAATTTCTTAAGGGGCGTCTAAACGGGCCATTTTTTACGGCAACTTGTGGCGGCAATGTTGTGGCCGGCAACATGGCAGTACTCTCCAATACTGATTTGATAGTTGCCGGACGATCGCTAAACGATATTTTTTACGCAATGTTACCCGGCCAATTTTGTTGTTGTTTCAGTCGCCCTCTATTTTATTGTTGCCGGGTTGTGCAGCCCGTTTAGGGGACTGGATCATGCGCCATACAGTTGTAGACGTATTGCCATTATTGGCCAAGCAATTAGTTGCCCATAGTGCCGCCACCAATTGCCATAAAAAATGGCCCGTTTAGACGCTCCTAGGATAAGGCGCAGTCCAGGTCTATACGTCAAAGGTAGTAAGTAACTCTATTTGGTCTGTGGTACCTATATAAATGTCGGTTTTGAAAGAAATGTCAAAGAAATCAAATAAATAGTTGATTTTTGTTTGTGTTTCATCTGATTGTGCGTTAATTAATCTAATAGTGTTATCACTGTAATTTTCAGATCCATTATGAATCCCTTGTGACTGTGGACTTTAAGTTGAAAAAATATATTTCCAAAACATATGTTGACTTGATGTGAATTGGTTATTTTATCGATTTTTGTGACCTGCTACTATGGATATCATCAAAACACCTAAGGTAAGACGATCTACCTTTATTGTCAGTGATCACTATTTACGAAGGATAGAAAGTTTTAATTCCTGGCGTAAAATAGGACAACAGACCTGTTATTACAGGCCTTATTAATAGTAAGTAATGATAAATAAATAAATATACGTATGCATTTTATAGCGCAGTCAAAACATTTCTTGGTTTACTGGGCAAGACAGTCCAAAGGCATGTGTTGATAAAGTTATCTCCTACTTTGTGCAAGTGATTATTAATAAAGGTTTTTTTATGGGTTTCTAAACGCAATTAATCTGCTATAAACCTCTTTAGTGGGCGTATTGTAAAACTTTGATTAAGTATAACAAACACAAACTAAATATAATTAATATAGATCCATGTTAATTGTTCAGTATATAAACTTAATCATAAACAATTTTTGAACACAGTAGCAGTACTTACTACTGTGTTAAAAAATTGTTTAAGATTAAGTTAACCATACAATTTTAGTTTCTATGAGTCATTGTATAGTTTCAAAAGTATTTAAAAAGTAACACTTTCAGCCTAGTTTATTAAAATAGTATGTGCTTGTTACATTATTGTTTCATTATATTTGTTAGTTTTAGCTTAATACTCTGTAGGCACTGCACACTAATTGGACTTTATTAACTTTTTATTTTTATTTTATAGATAACCTTGTTACGTGGCACTATGTATATAGACCTTGAGGTTATTGGGAAGGCACTATACAGATATTGCCTTCTCAATGACACAGTGCTGATGTACGGCAACATTATTAATTTTGTTTGTTTACTAAAATTTTCTGTGATTGTGCAGTGGAGATAGACATTTAAAACATTTCTTGTCTTTAATTAACTTGTCTTGTCATTAATTTATAACATCAAAGATCAGAGTAGAGATGAGTCATATTTATTAGAACAGATCTGAAGATTAGGTATTTTAAGAGAATAGGTGACACCTATTCTAATTTGGACAATACTTAATCCTCCAAGTATTTGTACTCTTTTATCTAATGTTTTAAATGTTTGATATGAGACACACCTGAACATGCGCTATCTTACTTAATCATATGCTATAATGTGGTCCCCTATCCCGCTTATGGGTATGGCCAGAGGGGACAAGACAATACTACACAAATGTATTTTTGGTTCTTACTCACTCAAAATGCTTTGCAATGCTGATTATGCACAAAATGAATTATTTCAATCAACTTCATCTAAAAATATTGCCATCACCTTATCTTAATATTGATATTTGAGATGTAATAGGCAGATTGAGATCACCAAGTAACACATAATGGTCTATTAGTTATTGAGTTTAGGTGGATTAAGTAGATTAGGTGGAACAGTAAATGTATTTGGATCAGGATGTATATGTAGATGTATATATGTAGGATTAGATTCATCTAATACAACCTATCTCTAGATCAGAGGAAATTCCATCCTGCTAATGCAGTTTATGTTACACATGGGGAATTCCCTACATTATCAGACATGTTTTTAGGCAATCCATTGGGTTACAATCTTAAAAAATCGTAATTAAATTGACAACACTGCACTCTCGATCTCGCCGTATCAGTTGCTCGCAATTACGTCAACGTCAAACAACAACAAACGTGGGTCTGATATTCGGAAATGGAAAATAAATTACGGAAATATCACCACCTCTTTCGAATATACGGCCAAATTATCATGTCGTCTCTTTCTTTCGCGCATGCTCGGTCTACGCGATCTATGCCCTTTGGCGTTATGAAATGTACCTTACAGGGGGACAATAAAGTGTAGCTTCGTTTGGTTCTAGAATATTACATTTGAAAATGCGAATATTTTGAAGATAAATGACGGATTCCCGATTATTGTCAGTTGACTTCGCGCCGCTACGGAGGGTAGACCGCTTTTTCTTCGCGCGAAAAGAATTTCATACAAATAAATTCTGCTTTTAGCGGGTCTCCATAAAATCTTATTGGAAAAGTTATCCAATTCGCGGTTTCGTAACAAACGTAAATGTACTGATAGTTTGATCTCGATTTGAAATAGGATAGAAAACTCTTGCGTTAAATAATATTCCGGGAAATCGCTAATTATGTGAACTTACAACAAAGGATAGAATAATTTATCCATAAAATAAATTAACGTCTTGTATCGTCAACAATAAACTTATTTCGTTATTGTGAGCAATGGAATAAGTCCGAAATTAAAGACGCCGGTGCATTCAGAAATGGCGCTAAGTTCGTTGAGTCCATCTAATATGCTCGGTGAGCTGGGCCGACTAGCGAGCTGGTTGAAAGGTGACTGCCTTGCTCCCGAAGAATATGCTGGCCTTGCAGTTACAGAGAAGGTGAGACTTGCACAGGTAGATGATCATTTTCATGTAAATACTAGTTATTAGTCCATTCATTATACAATATTTCAAAGTGTACTTTCATACCAAAAAAAAAAATTTACAAAAAAAATATTACCGACTTCAAAAATAAATACAAAGCAACTAAAATGCAAAAAATAATATACCTAGAATAACAAAAACAAATTAAACATTTTGAAGTTGTTGCGATGAAATGCGTTGCTTTTTATGTTTTATTCGGCACCAACTTCAAAATGTTTTATTTGTTTTTGTTATTATTGTTATTTGTTATAGTTATGTATTTTATGTTTTTGAAGTCGGTAATATTTTTTTGTATTTTTTTTTTATTTCTCACTTTTTAGTGGGTTGGTTTGTAATTCACTTAAGTAACAATAGGCTTATGTCAACTGGTCAATTCCTTTTACTAAATATTGCTTGCCCCGATGCAGAGCCGTTAATTGTTGAGTTCACTATCAGCTCTATTACATTGTGTAATAGTAGTATAACGAGAATAAAGTGCTACTCAATACCATATTATAGTAACTAAATCGCAAACTGTGAATTATTGAATAGGTCTGCTCGTCATTTGTGGTCTTCATCATCAGTTCCACTTCACCAATTGGTGTTTTTAAGAGTAAATGCACGAATCATTATGAAATATACCTAAATCACTGTAGGTGTGCCTTTAATATTTTAAGAGTTCCCTGGATTTCTCCAGGATCCCATCATCAGATCGTGATCTGATGAGAATGGCACCAACTTGGAAGTATACCCTTTCAAACACAAAAACAATTTTTCAAATCGGTCCAGTCGTCTTTGCGTAATCGGTGAACAAACATACGAAAAAAACATACAGACGAATTGAGAACCTCCTCCTTTTTGAAGTCAGTTGAAAAAGAGGCACAGGGCATGTACCTTCCGTACAAGACCTGTGTCGCGTGGTAGTTTAAAAACATTCTAATTGTAGACTCGTAACAAATAAGTGGTGTTCCGTGTGAGAATCAAACCCACGACTATACAATAAAGATACGACTGCTGGGTAAGAGCACCTCTGCATCACCTAGGCCATCGACCTATTGTACCTGCCAGTCTATTGTATACGCCAGATTTGACCTTTTAAATGCATTGTGGGCAAAACGGAAGGCTAGTTTTTTACTTCATATAATTTTAATAAGCACTCATAATGGGACTTTTTAATAAAATATCTTGACATTATATATTATTATAAACCTTCACCATTCAAGGTCAGTCTAATATATAGCCAGTCAAAATTAAAGGTCTTTGGTCTATGATGACATTAAAAATAAGTATGTTGGTCCTCTTGATGGTACGCAGTCCACCGCTGCTGTATCTTTTGGGAGCTAGAAACTCCAAAAGCATCTTTCGCACAATGAACATGCGACGTCCAATACTGTGCAAATCTTTAAAAATACTTTTAAATCACACCACTGTGGTTCCTCGGCAAAACCTCTGCAAGGGACTCTCACAAAACATTAATCTGTACATTTTATCTCGTCTTAAATAATACCTGTCCAGACCAGGTGTTTTTACATTCATTATTTATCCGGATGTCCTAAAAATTGTTAAACATAAAATCTCTTAGCCCTTTTACGACAGCCATTAGAGCCGACGGGGTGATTCATCCGCAACTGAGATTGCGTTTCCAGAAAGTTTATAGCGCAACTTGAGTCCCAAGACACGAAAATACAACTTCGATCGTCCGGAAGAGTCAGTCTTATAAGATTGATCGTTGCCCCAGTGACCAAGGAGTAATATAAACTAGCTGCATCTACCTACTACGAATGAGATTGCAGTTTTCTTTTGCGAACAATTTGCTTGTCGTGCAAATGGCCCATAGATTCTACGGTAGCTGCATCGTGGTATATTTTTGCTTAGCTCCTGTTTTGAACTGACTTTAGAAAAGAAGAAACAAAACGCTTAGAAAATTCAATTTGGGCTTTTATAATTCCAGAAAGTACAGTTATAGGCTATATGTACATATAATATAGAACTGTTATCAGTAAACGACGATAGATAAACGTTTTTGTCCATTCTATGATGGAATCCTTTGTCCTTTTTAAAGCCCGAGGGAACTGAGATTATATTGCAGCCCGGTTTCCAAATGACAAATAAAATTTTAGTGAAACGCTTTTCTGCGTCGAGTTATTTCTTGCCAGATTTTTTGTGGTAAAGCTGCTTGCGTGACTAGACATAATTTTTTTTGCCATAATTCCATTATGGTCTAAAGTTTCTCTATTTGTGTGTTTGAAGTAGCTTAGATGTCCTTAATAGCGACATCGACCTTGGCATCAACACTAAAACACCAAATCCAAAATTGTATCGTATCATCTGGACGTGAAGCAATCACTTTCATTTTACCCAGTTTAAGATACACCTACGATATCACCTACAAAACTCAACTCCCCACGGAAAATAGAATAGGTACTCCTTATACTATTAAAAACCCCCATACCTCTTAAAACCCCCGTAATAAAACAGTACACATAAGAGGCAAATGCGCATTAGATCGGTTTAGACCTCATATGCGGTCTGAATGTCTGACCCATTTGTTTTAAGTGCCGCCCTTCAGTTTGAAGGGCTTTTTGAAGCTCCGGTGTTTGGAAATGTCACGTTCCTAATCAGTGACTTATTTACAGTCCAGTTACTTTTATACGGTCCCTTTTGACAAATCAGTATTTTACAACTCACTGATCTGATATTTTTTGACAATGTTTTTAGCCATCGACATTTCTATCAGAGACCAATACTTGTAAATCTTTTATGTATTTTTCTGTTTGTAGATATTTTTCCATAAAAATATTGTGCTGTTAAGGAATTGAATAGGGCTACAGATAACGTGGCTTTGACATTGAAAGTAATCCAAAGGACGGGTGTAAATAAAGGTTGGTACTTTTCGTACTGTGATAAGTTACTTAAAACTTAAAGAATGTTAGTAATGGCTAGAACATTACGAACAGTTTATGTAATAGTTACTTCAATTTTTTCAAGAGCACTACCTGTGGGTTTAAAAGCCACTTTTGTTGGAGAAAGTGCACCACTCGACCCTTTTACCGCTTGCACGGGAGGTCGTAATTTACTGAAATGTGAAGAAATACCGACTCTATTGACTATGTTTTTATGGCTTTAATGTCTTTTTAAGCTTGAGTCTCTGTTTGTCAAATTATAAAACTGATAACAAATTAGCGGGTATCCGCGACTTCGTACCCGTGGATCGCGTCCCGCGGGATGATGTATTATACATTTAAACTTCCTCTTGAATCACTTTAATCTATTGCTGAAAACTGCGTTAAAATCCGTTGCGCAGTTCAAAAGAGCTAAGCGTACAGACTGCGGTAAACAAGGACAAGAGACTTGCTACATTCCTTCATTAGGGTAGGATTAAGATGACTTTTATCGTAAATGGAAGATATGTAGTTCATTTGACTGGTACATTCGATTTCGTGCAATGATATCACGGCGTCGGCCTTCGATTCATTTCCTCAGAAGTAGCACTTCAATTAGATTGAAAATATCGACCCAGAAACTTATTGTTGTCTATGTCATTGCCATTTCCTTTTGTTAGACGATCGAAAGCTGAGCCAAATGCTATTGCGACCGCAAAATACAGAAGTATTATCGAATCATCTTTGATTTTAAAAATTGAAGACATCGGTTGAACAATACCAACATTGATCGTGTGCTAGCAATTTGTCTTTCAGGATTTTTAATGATCAGAATGCCAGCAACTGCTGATACTTATACCTACATAACATAGTCATGAAACAACACAATAGAAAAGAGAAAAGTAATGTCATGAATGCTTTAAGTTAAAAGAACGTACCGACTTAACATATCGTCCAAGGGTGCAACGAAACATTATGCGTTCTGGAATATTCGGAGCACGTTCTTGAACGGGCTCCTGTAACTGTATCGCGAAAGTGGATGGGGGTGTAGCTGTAGATCTTACGTAAGCTCATATTACTTAGGGACGTGATAATTCTTATCTAAGAAATGTAATATAATACAGCAAGTTTTAAGTTTAATTGCTCACATTTGGCAGCCAGATAGCAACTAATTTCACTTAGGATAATACAGTGAGATAGGTTGATATTATGTTTCAGGAAATTGGTGCTTGATAACCTTTTAGCACGTTGAGAGTTCCAGTGTGTATTGTCAGCCATAGAGACTGTAGAGTCCACGATGAAAATATCTATAAAAAAAACCGGGCAAGAGCATGTCGGACTATGCTCAGTGTAGGGTTCCGGAACCGGTGCCGTATGAAAAAATCCGAAACAATTGCACCAGAAGAAAAATGTATGTTTATGGCACTTACTCTGTTGAGGAACGCAGTTTTTCGGCATTAAGTCAATGACAGTATATCCGATCATGTCCGAAATAATTTTAGTTTAAAGCATAGACTTGGATATACTACTAGTAGACGAACAAAGAGTTCATTGCCGTGTGACGACATTTTATCAGTGTATGCGTGAGCTAGTGACGAGATGTCTAAAGTCGACCAATATCGATAGGTACTATTACAAATATGCCTAGTATATCCTAAGTTTATACGATATGCCCGATTTAGCTAACCACCATTGTGTTGTTGTATTATAGTTAAATAATTCACAAAAACTACTTACGGATGTCCAGTAACATTAAAAATAAGATAAATGAAAATACTATTATATCAAAAATATTTATTTGAGTAACTTAGGTCTTCCGACTCGTCTGTATATGCGACGGCCACGGAGACGGTATATGCGTTATGGGATAAGACGAGTTTGTGTATGTGTGTGTGTTTCTCCAAAACAGTCAAGTTCGTATTTTTATTATGAAAATGAATGATATATTAGTTCCGCTCTCAAGATGAGTACTAAGTATATTTTGCAAGAAATCTCTAAAAAGTTTAAAATATAAAACTAAATTATATCATTTGAAAAAACACGCGACGGGCGTAAAAAGAATCATATAATATTTTAAAACCCCCCGACTAACAGGAGCTAGGTGAGTAACCAAATAAAATCTTTCAGGGTCTGCCTTTTGCTGCCCAGTCTCATGCACAAAAATATTTGATTTCTATTCAAGGCAGTGAATGGCAGTCCTTGACGGTTTTTTCGGATCCTTACCTACCTCCTGTTAGTCGCGAGGTCTTAAAATGTTATTTGATAAAAAAATGTTTTTTTTTCAAAGACTACTCCTGCCGTAGGGTACAAGCCCTGTGTCACGGGGGACTTTATAAATGAGCACACAAAGTGGTGTCCCGTGTGGTAATGTAACCCACGACCTTGCGTAGCAGTCGGATACACTCCTACCGCGCCACAGAGGCAGTCAAAAAATAGCACCTGTGACAATAGATTTTATTTTTGTAAATAACTGAGAAGCTAAACATCCACTATTAGCTTCTAAACAGAACAATCGTATTAAAGTAGTTTCTCAGTGTGTCTTTAGATAAGTTTGTAAGTTTTGATTCATATCTAAGTCTTATGTCAAAGTAAGTCTCTATAATGTATTTCCTAATCAAATATCTATGACCACTTAAAACATCTTGATCAAAATTGTGGCGATTTAAAAACAAGAACAAGTTATCATTATCTTGTAATTTAATATAGCTTTTTTTGACACAGTTTTTCCAATGTTTCTTGTGATATTGATATTTTCTCGAATAAACTCTTCACATTTCAGACAAAGACTGAATACATCGTTCGAAAGTTTTATTAGAAACATTAAAATGTTTTTAAAATATCTGTCGAATGATGTGCCGCACGTTGATGTTTACTAAAAAATAACACAGATTCTGTCACATGTATGAAGTGCCCCCCCCCCCCCCCTAAAAATATTTACATTTATTATTTACCTATCAAACTAAGTAGCAGCTACTACAAGATACACATGACATGGCTGTGACATACGGACGGATAGACAGACATGACGAAACTATAACGGTTTCGTTTTTGCCATTTTGGCTCCGGAACCCTAAACAGGGTCGACAATGCTTGTCCAATATCCTTTGGTCCTTTTCATACGTTCCGGTTTCAATCCTGCGCTAGGAATGTATGGCGATCGGACCGGACAGACACCGGAACATGTGAAAGTGTACTGTACATCGCCATTCGCGCCGAGTAGCCGGCGCCGCGCCCTATTGAAACCGGAATGTTTGAAAAGGACCTTTATGTTTGACTAATTCAATACATATTTACGGCCTTTGTGTTAAAAAAAATATACCGAGGTACATAAAAACGTCGACTTTTGCTGACTACTACAGTTTGATTGCTGTCCTTCGATGCAAGAATCTCTATAAAAGCCGATCAAGTTTATTTCCAAAAGCTTTCAGTTTATATCATTAATAGTGCCTATCAAAGCGAAGTAAATGGTTCACAAACTAATAATAGATCGTTTAATTGAATTGGCGGTTCAATTAATGACCTATTAGTCTGTCAGCTGCTTACAACAAGATATTGATCCTTTATTATTCGCTGACCATGAATGAACACTACACCTACGTCTGCTATTACATTTAATTCTAAGTAATATCATGCACTAAACTAAAATGCACGAGAAAGCGTGATTTATTTCCTAATACCAGGAATTACTCACCTTTCGCGCATTTGCGTGTCCTGTAGCAATGATCATTTGGAAGATTGATTTAAAAAAGAATTTCTTCCTAGAATTTTAATTACCTTCCTAGTGATTACTTAGACTGGCTTCAAGCTTTATCCATTTTTCAAAAGCATAGTGTTTGGTCTGACCAAAGCGGCAAAGAAAATGTGTGCACGTGCAAGGGCTACGCCAGCTAGCACAAAGCATTCTTCGCCACGTTTACTCATTTGTTTCACTCGTTTCATCTTTCTGAGATTCTTTCCCCCCTAAAAGTAATGAGACTTAAATTTATTTCCAAATGGTACCGTAACCGTGTTACTGGGTGGTAAAACACAACATTTTACGATTACTCAATAGGCCCTGGGCGTCGACATGTTTTTACGGCATAAATCTGGTAAAATAATAACAATATTCACAGTTAAATCTCTGTAAGACCAATTAGCGTAACAAAAACCCTCGGGCCATGTAAAATTCATGCGGTGTCGATTTTATAAATTTTTGCTCGTTAAATACTTTTCCCGATTACTTAGGCCTTCTTTATTATATTTTATGGGCAGTTTAAAAGCTTTTCATGACTTGAATAAATATTTGATACGAGGTTATAAAGGGTGAATCTGTATTGTACCGCGATAGATTCACGGACATTTTTCTTTGAAGGTTGGGACATTCGTCTGACGCCTTTGTTTCCATTACAGTACACCTTTTGTCCTTTATTACCGTTACTAAGACTATTTGTCTTTGTAAAAGGTAAGATAAACTAATTATGAGACTTTCCATTATGTGGGAGGTGGTTTCTAGACATAATAGAGGTCGCTAATGCATGTATTGTTGTCTCTTTGACGGTGACTTTTATAGGCTATTTTTAGCTTGCGTCGTCGTGTTTATTAAACACTGACTTGTAGGGCTGCTATTGGTGTTTTGGAGCGTTGCTAGTACAGAGTGGTAGCAATTGAAAGGGTGCGGCTCGAATCCGACATTCCTACCCATCTGTATAAGTGTATACCCATTACACTACCGATTCACGTGAACCCATTCCTAATACAAACATTTAGCTTAGCTGTTAGGGTTTACTAAATTGCTTATCTTGTTGGGAATATTTTTTTTAAAAAAGAAAGAAAAAGGTTTTTCTGAGCGCAATTTCTCATATTACAGAATAATAAATTCGTGTTATTTATATTTTATTAGATTATAAAACTTTTCGGAGCGAGTAAGATTATGTGGAGAAATTTCAGAAATGATAAAGTTCTCGAAATTCGCTGTCGCCCTCCGATAGCTGACAGCACTCATTTTATATGACAGCTCCTTTACTATCGCAAATAGTTATACCTATATTCTGGTAAAGTGACTTTAGGGTGATGTTTTTTTATTAAATAATCTTCAAGATATTCGTTTGTTTTTCACAAGTGATTAATAAAAGTGAATATTATTGACAAGATCGGTAATGAAATGAGAGTACCTAATGCTATTTTTGGGGCAAGATATTTTATTTAGATTACTTCACGAGCTGCTTTGATAAGTGATCACTGTAGAACCATCAGTTGAAACCGCTGCGACTAGAAATTTGTAAAGGTATTACGCCAAATATGTTGGCTTTAGGAGAGGAAATTTCCAGAATTCCCTCCTTACCCGCAAGCAAAGGTGAATTTATAATATTTAGTAGTAAATTTTATGTGTACAGAAAGTTATATATACGAACTTGTCAGTTTAGATTTTGGGATATAACTTTCCGAACAAGTACACGGAATGTTTCGAATTCATAGCAAAGGGTTTACAAGACTAGTGTTAGTCCCGAATTTTAAAGGTGTACCTTATCCTTTAAAGCTGTAGGCTCATATTATTCAGGATTTACTTGGCTATGTTACTTCTAATCTAAAGGAAATTGTGTTATTATGTTCGAAAACTTGGGTACTTTCTTCACAGTTCACAGAATTATACCAAACTAGTTTCTTACTTCTGAAAAGGGCTTGTTACTAACTTTATGCGTTATGTATGCTGGTATGATTATGGTAGGAGTTTGGAAACTTCATAAATTTTGTCCTTGGGATCTAAATTTCGCGAAATTGCAGTGCTTGTAGAAGATTTAAGGAAAATATTTTTAAAGAATCTCATGCTATCTTTGCTTATCATACGATTGAGTTCTTGTCTATACCCATTTGTTTTCACATTATATTAGTTCTTAATATATGTCTACTAACGGGTGTCAACATGTAAGTACGGTTATGTCTGTTATAAGAAATATAATTATTTGTGAAATCAATTACATTAATTAGTCAACATAACAATGTTGTTATGTACTTATAATTAAATACACAGTCTTGTTGACTATCATAACCGCAGAACAAATACCAACGGGATCCTTTGACTTCGGTATCAATTTAAATTGTAAGCGACCGCTCGGGAGCCGTGATATTATATGCACAAGTCAAATGTTACGTTCGTCAAATAAAGACCTCTTTTGTTACCGTCTATTCAAACGAGGTTTTATTTATATAAAAACTTTGACATACTCGTTGTTGTATGATAATGAATAGGTAAGTACCTACCTCCTGCTGAAACCTCTACTCCCGCTCAGTTCAAGCATAGTTGCCAGCTCACAAAAAATGGTATGCACTCGCATGTCTCTTTCTTTAAGATAACTAACAATATGGGTGGACACATAACTAGCAATCTTATTAACCCCTCCATCCAGTTAATTTAAATTGCTTGTGTTAGGAGTGTGTTCTCATCGGTAGTACACTAGGTGTGATTTGAACCCGCGACCGATTTCGATTGCGAGTCTTTGAATTGGGGAGACTAAAATTTTGTTTCAAGATGGACATGGATTGTTTGCGCAATCATCAGGCAGGCCGTAAGCTTGTTTGCCACACAAGTGGTATAAACAAAAAAATACGTCATTGTCACACAATTTACGATTATCTCTCATCCAGTCCCCGCCTTCCCTCATCGATCAGTGCGGTGCATTGCACTGTATAGAAAACACATTACTGTATAGAAAACTGATACTGTCATAAAGTAGACATCCATAGATTTAATAGGATATGAAACCTAATATAACCTAAACACAGCGTCAATCGATATAGAGGACCAGTCAAGTATCTTGTTCAAACAATATCGCTATCCCTTTGAGAAGTAATGATCGGCGGTCGTTCGTTGAAAAAAAGACCGAACAAATGATTACATGAACAGGCTTTTTCAAAATGTACCGAAAAGAAACTTCCTGCCTTAAACGAGATTACCACGATTCCCGAAACTCTTCTAAACTTGGAAATTCTTAGTTAAATTATGGACAAAGCTCCCGTATCATGAAATTGTGATTATTCCAAGAACGCGCGAATGGGCGAAGTTATGCCATTTGATTCACCACGAGGCTAAAACGAATTATTAGTGATTTTTTTTTCAAATAACTTTTTAAGAAAATGAACGGACGAAGTATTCGGTGTTTAAAAAATAAAAATTACCAACTAATGAAAATTATACTGACTAACTCCTATGATTTGGACTATAGTTCTGGCGTTAAAAAATATGGGGTCCAATAGCCAATCTCACACAAGTCACACCCCTTCGAAATCGGGCCAGGATTTTTTCTCTCTCCGCCACCTTTTGTGAATCCGGTAAAAAAGTGATTTTGAGCAAATGTGCTTGATTCGCTTCAGAAGCGGATAAATACTGCATAAGTTATTAATGTACGCAATATGCTATGGGTATTGAATACGCAAGACATGGAATGTTTACCACGTAATACAATCCATATTCAAATTCATGGTGACACCCGATGTGGATCCGACTGGAAACGCTTTTATGACAAGTTATCCAGATCAGTAATCTTGAGAAATGTTTAACATAATCCGACCAACTTGTGTCGGGTGAGAGATCCTTCAGAATATTGTTCAATAGTGTTATCTTATGTTATATCTGAAACAAGAAATTATTATTTCATAATATTCGTTGCCGGTAAACGAATATCTAAACATAAAAAGGTTTATTTATTCCCTTAAGGCTGCCTCAGATAACTCAAAACGTTATTTTCTCTCGCCTTGAACGAGTGGTGCAACTCATTCGATTTGCTGGAGTTTACCTTGTTTGCTTTCTAGTACAGCTATATCCTTTATATTGGAACTCTTTTATCCTTTTATATTAATTTTATTTGATATTATATTTATTTGAATCAATGAATATTTGCACGATTTCTAAGCAAAGAATATTGCTTCTAATTTGAGTTTAAACAGCTTTGTCTTTTATGAGCCCTAATGATTTCCGCATACATCCTTGTAGGTAAATTGATATTTTTTAATAGTTTAATCGCGTAGATATTTTAAAGTGAAATCTTTTGATTTCTTACTCGACGTAACGTAGGTCACTCGATAGGTTTTGAGATGCCCGTAATTTAAAAATGGAACACCTCTATCTATATACAGTTATAAAAGGAGAAGTTGACAGTCACGGGGGTTAGCACAGGGGTTCTTTTTATAACGTAGGGAAGCACTAAGAAAATATTTTTGAAAATTCACCCCCTAAGGGGGTCAAACGGGGGTGCAAAGTTAAAATATTTTGGTAATAATCTGGCATCCACGCGGGCGAAGCCGCGGGCATAAGCTAGTGTTATTTATTTTTAAAAAGCAAATTTATTTCAATAGAACGCAAGTAGCCGGGTTGCTGGTTTAAGAAAAATATGCTTCAGTCATTTCACATGGTTCCCGCCTTTTCCTTTGCAATGTCCCCATTTTTTCTTTGCAACGATGGAGTAACCGCGAACATTTGCGTGCTATGATATTTTAAGATTTTAAATATGGTTTAACTGAAAAACTCAGCCTTTAACGATTACAATCAACGTTAGGGGAGTCTACCCTATCTCGAGCAGCAGTTTTGAGATGGCCCAGTAAAATTAAAAGGGGTAAAACAAACCTCGAATATGCCCATAGAAGTTGGTCGCCCACAAACAGCAGTAACTGCAGAAAATGTGTGGACTACTGAAATGATGGTGCGACAAGATTCACGAATTTCTTACTCGGATATCGAGAAGATTCTTGGCGTTAGTTCGGGGAGCGTTAACATTATTTTGCATCAGCATCTTGGAGTGAGGAAGCTTTGTTCTCATTAGAGCGTTTGCTCTCAGACACTGAAAAAACAGTCCCGTATGGATTGGTGCCGCAAAATACGTCTACGATTTCAAAATGGAACGTCAAGACTGGTTTCGGAAATCATCACAGGCGACGAAATGTGAATTTATACATATGATCCGGCAAATAACAGACAGTCGCCAGTATGCGTCTTTTCAAAAGCAAAGTTACAAACTGCAAAGACTTAGTAACGCTAGTTTTCTTTCTCGCAGCGGGCATGTGTCGACAACAATGTTGGAAAAATCAAATTCTATTAACATTCTTTAGGGCTACATATGGGTGCCAATCGTATTTTTCTAAAATAAAGAGAGTTTCTACAGAAGCAGACTTACAAACTGATCTGGTTGATCAAATAAGGTTAGTATGTCAAGCTAGATCTTGACAAGTGTTCTCCATCTCATTAATATTATGTATAATATAATATACAAGGTTATTTTTTGTACAGTGCAAAGCTCAGATACCCCAATGACATTTTTACTTCAAGAAATCATATAAAAAAAGAAAATGAAAATATTGAAAACTTGCTGTTATAAGCTTTGTTTTATGTTCTGCGCGCTTTCGTGCTCATTGCTTCCCGTAGTGGTACATAATCCATGGATATTACCTATACTTATTATTAAAAATAAGTGATGATCACATTTCACATCACATTGTGATCAGGATACAGACTGTTAGAATGATTAATGAATTAATTAATGATTGATTAATTAAATAATTGAAAAATATAACATGGTCCAAAAACTACCCCAATGGATTGCGTTACTGATTCTTGTCAAACTACTTTCAGGTTTCAAAAAATAACGATGTATATTTATACAAATAATAAATGTATACCTACCAAGAAATGTGTTTGTACCCTTCTCCACCTCAATAATTGTCGACTCCTATTATTCCTCGTCGATTCGACATTTATGTCAAATCATAATAGGCTGTCGTAGGTAGACGATGTGAAAAGTATTGATATACCTAGTACATAACGCCTACGTTAAAGAGAGACTAATGCTTTTCACGTGTCTGTACCTACACGTGAAAAGCATTAGTCTTTATTTTTATCTTTATAATAATATATTATGCTTCTTTATAAATTAATAATAGCGTTATGGAATTGTCTAGACGAATATAATAATAATGCTCACTAGACAGAAACGAATTTCTGAATTACTAGACCATAAAATCACTTATTGTTAAGAAGAAAGTAAAATGAACTGAACTGTAGTATTACATTCATTTTAATCTGTCGCACTTATGACAAATGAAAATGAATTTAATACTGCCAACCATTAGCTTTTGGCGCTCACTGATAACAATGGATTTAAAGTTAGCACCTGTGCTGAGAAATTTGCTAAAAAATAAAATATTCTTTTTATTATCTTTAATAAGCCTTCTAATGAAAAATTTCTTAAAATTGGGCTTACGTTAATGTTTCTTTCAGAGCAGGCGATATGCTTGTTTGCTACCTTAGTTAAAATCTGGCTTTTATGCCCAATGCTGGTTATTGCCACTATTTTGCTTAATCTCTGTCATGTTTGGCGTGGATAGTAAAGGTTAGTATACACTTGAGCATTTACTAGTAACATAACGTCAAACATTTGCTGTTGTTAAATATAATAAAACCACACTCGATGTTTTGCTAATTGTTACATATTATATCGAGTAAAGGCACGAGCACGGGTGACGGAAAGAAATGTTACAGGTTAATTACATCGAACACAGCGTCGAAGCATTTGGAAGAACGTTATTTTACCTGGAAATACTTTAGGAAACTCAGCATTTGGCTATTAAATTGTAATGCTCTAACAAATGCTCAAGTGCATACTCACCCTGACAACAAGCTGTACCGTTATACTTAATTAATTTTGAAGAAGATTTATTTCAGTTAATATATATAACAAATAAATAAAAGCTTTACAACAAAAACAAAGCATACTCTCGTATTCAGAAACCTTTAAGGGTTTCTAGTTGACCTAGGCTAATAAATGTGCAAACACCGCTACTTGACAATTCTAATATAGTTGAGAAGCAAAGATAATGTTAGTCGAATAATCTAGTGCCTGCCAAAACGTTAATTTGCATGTCAAATGGACATAACATTAAAAGCGCTACCACTTTGATATCTAAATCTTTGCCAAGCATTTCAATTTACATTTAAAATGCGTCTGTTTTTGGGCCCTTTTTCAGTTATATCATCAAAAAGATTCTAATCTAAATAAAGAAGCAAAAAAAAACTTTTCGAAATTAAATTACAGCTGGAGCGGTTTTGGTTAGAAAACATTCTAATGAAGACATTGACAAAATAGTACAGACATTTTCCTTGAAAGAATTTAGAAGTTTGGAATTTCGACCTTTTTGTTATATTAAGAATTTTCTTGGTTATGCGGAGCGGAGTGCTGCCCGAAGGGGGTATTTTGCCGGTCTCGGACACCCCCTACCCTAGGCTAAGATAGCCAAACTTTTAATTTCATGAGGATCAAGCGAAAAATGGTTGATGCAAACTCATGAAATTGATGTAAGATGAATACCTAAATTAACTACTTTGACCGTAAGTAGCTAGTAGAACCCCGAGTTCTTGCACGAAGTAATTGAAAATAGTACAGCAATTTTAGTTCCCACTTATCATGTTTATAAGTAGGTACTTAATTTATGTTTATACGACAATATTTTTAATAATAGGTAGGTACACTGTATAAAATCGATTGAGATTGAGTTTGATTAAAATCAATGTTAAACTATCCATTGCAACTGTTGTATTTTTTTGTGCTTTGTTACGCGTGGCTGCTGTGGGATTTCATTTATTTTGTGTTTTTTTACAATAATTAAAGAAATAGCTTAGATAGAAGATACGAAATATCCAAACCTTTGACATTAATAATATTCTTTCGAAACTATGGCCGTTGCTGGGAAATAATCTCATAGTGGGCATAAATATTCAAGGGTAGGTAGATTTATGAGCATATTACCTACTTTATGCAGAATTATTTATTCGTACAGATATTAAGGTAAATATAAATACTGTCTGACATAAATACAAAATGTTACGACATTTTATTAATATACTAAACTCGTAGGTACAGTAATATTTTCCTATTCGAAATTACATGACAATACTTGGCAAGTAATATAAATTTGGGTCGCCTCGGGCCCTCCACAACTCAGGCTAATTTATTTCTTAAGCTTACCGAGCTCAGTTTGAGTATCTTGTTTCTAATTCTATGTTACCTAATAGTTTTAATGAAGTAGATACCTACTTATGTACTTAGTTCATCATTGCTTTTTAATTTAAAGAAATAAAGGAACTAATTTTGTAGGTGTTTTTTGGTAGGTGCACGGATGTGTTGTTGTGTTCCTCTTTCATGCCAAAATTAACAAGTTATGTGAGTATACGTACCAACACGAAGTAGTCACAGGCGACTGCTAGTATTTTAAGACAAGTAATTAAGACAGTTCTAATATTTTGAGCAGGTTTAGGATCCATTTCAGAACATATTTTTCTATTATTCTGCACATGATTGCTTATTTTTTTTATATTTCGTGTGTAGTTTCTTTCAAACAAGTTTTTAGTAGCTTTCAAATTAATTTGCATTTAAATCTGTTCGTCCGTTTAGAGAGATTAATTCCATTCTAATACCCAAACCTGACACCCACTGGTGCTTGTTTCAACTCATATTTATTTTCTATTACAAACAGATACCACTTTTTAAATAATTCAATTTAATATGCGGACGAATACTAACAACTTCAAATTGGTACAGTCGGCTTAATCAAACCTAATGTTACTATTATATAATATTCCTGGGTAACCCAAAACCTATTAAATTTTTAACAGACTTTGAACTATCCCCAATGAAAGTAGTTTGTTGAAACTTAATATTCCTAGGTAACCCAAAACCCATTAATTTTTTAACAGATTTTGAACTATCCCCAATGAATGCCATTGTATCAGCTTTACTAACTTTATGTGACTTGTTGTTCCGAGTCTGGGTGTACTTTGTGTCCGTGACTTGTATATTTGTAAAATCCCCCGCGACACAGGGCTTGTACCCTACTGCGGGAGTTGTCTTTTTTAACTAACTGACTGTGTACCTTATATCTTTGAACTTGTTTTGGTATTCGTTCGGAATAGAAAATAAATATAAGTTGAAACAAGTACCAGTGGTATTAGTTTTTGGTATTAGGATGGAATAAATCTATAGAGAAGCTCCAATTCCACACACAATAGACATCCTTCAAAACAGAAAAAGAGGGAAACACAGACAGACAGAAAAGTAAAATAGACTTTATTCATCAAAATATTAATATCTTTTATACTTATTTTTGTATCAGAAGATTAAGAATTAATACTTCTAATGATGCCTCTAATGAAGAACGTAAGCAATTTATCAAGTTCGAAACCTTCATTTATTTTTAGCTTTACGTAAGATGATCGATCCCTTGGATCCCGTGACATCTCCTTACTTAGGTTGAATATTTAGACGACGAGCTTAATGAGGGCAAAAGTTTCATTTTACACGGAGACTTACTTAGTATCTTGTGTCAGCGGGGAAATTTGCGCAAAAAATGTACGTTTTTAGACAAACTCTGGATGTAGGCGTGAGCGTAAAAATCTTTATATGCTAACTAGAATTTATGGTTGGAGTTCTCTTGGTAAATATTGTCCCAACTGTTGTACAACTACAAAAGTCGCTTAAACTGTGCAATGTTTCTGTTAACTGCAAAATGCATGGTACAAACCGTGGTGTTTTAATTATTTTTGACGTGATAACGTCTTATAAATCGAATACGGGGTGCACACCCGCTAGCTTTGTGCTAAGTCTGAATATTTCTAAATGCTAGGCGACTTATGTAGCTAACTCTACTTATATCTTGAATGGTGCTGAATGGAATGAGTTTAATAAGTCCACCGTAATAATATTTTAATGCTCTTTACTTATTGACACCATACCAACTAGCTTCTAACCTATGTCTTTTTATATCTAAAATTCATGCTAAGTAACTAGGATATATGGCTGGATTTCTCTTTTCTCAAATGTTGTCCCCCGTCTAATAATTCCACCGGAGTATTTGGTTCTTTACCCATTGACTAATCTAACTTTGCCATGTCACTTAGCCGTAATGTTTATTCTTTTTAAAGATGCGTTTTTTATGTATTAGATATACCGAATCTACTTGTTTTATTTTATTTTTAACCCCCCCAAGTTTAAAAGGGGTTTTATAAGTTTTACGACGTGTGTATCTCTGTGCCTGTCTGTGGCATCATGGTTGTCTCAAACGGATGAACGGATTCGGACCTTTTCTCTTTGGATTTCAGTAAAATCGTGCTCACTATTACTAAGTACTTGATTTCTTACTTTACCGCAATCTGTGAACCCTCTCGTTCGGTTCACTTACACATCACGGGTTTCATTATCTTCAATAGATACGTGCCTGGATTTAAGTAGGATTTGTATCCACATATCCCAAGGACTAGGCTAGGGCAAGGTCAAAACTTGTTCCCGTATATTAAGACATCAAAATAAATATTATTTACATTACAATACTATGAACAAATGCTGTTGTAATCTAGATTTCTCTTGAGCTTTTCTTTAATTGAATAAGATATCTTTATACCTTTAAATTCTAAAAAAAATCTATACATTGTATCAGTTGGTTGGTCTATTCATTTCGACAATTTTAGAAACATTATTACCGTTCTTACTCGTCCCATGTTTTCATAGTCCTATGGCTTGGCATAGCATGGGACTTGTTAGATAGACCCATAAATATGTCGATTTCAAAACGCTAAATCATTTACAAGGCGGTTGGCCTTGTAAATGATATTTCTGATAAACCTTTTAAAATAGTAATTAATCACAGACCATGTTAGTTTATCATTAGAAACTTAATATTTAAATCAATATTGAACAAAAGCTCTGAGCCTGTTTTGATATCATTACTTAGTTCTATTAATATTATTCTATTAACCTTTTTCGATGGAAACTATTTTAATTTTATTATGAAGTTACCAAAGTCTGGTATTCAACAAGAATTGGGTCGTTGAAGACTTAAGATATTTAAACTATCTATGAACGACATATATGAAATATGTCTTCATTGTGTTAGAGATTCATTTTTCGTTATCATAAAAATACATTTTAGCACTTAAGGCGAATCAATGACAACCGCTGCGGTGTGAGGTTAAAAGGGTTACCGAAACCAAAAAAACAAATGTGTAAGGCCGTTAAAGTTAGATGATTAAGAGATGTTAATTAATCGGCTTATTAATCCCCTCTGCGGGACAAAGGTGTCTCTGCCTTATGCATCTAAATAAGACCTCCAGAAAGATTACCAGAGGCGACCTCCTTTTAAATCAGAAGGATAATTGTGTTATATTTATAGGTAGGTATATTTTCCTGTTTCGATTTCGATTTCTGTATATATGTTTAGCAAAGTTAAATATGGCGTAGTAGATCACGAATGTCTGGCAAAATTACTCCTGAAATATTATATTAGGTAACGAAGTAGATTCAGCAAAATCTGGATATAACGCGTGCTGGGTTAGTACTGTACACATACTATATACGCCGAACGACGCATTATTTTAAGTAATTGTTACTTTATATTTCAGTGTAATCATATTGAAACCTTCAGTGTGTGCTAAACAAATGTTTGGAGGAAAACTTGGTATGTATTAAATGTGTTAATGCTTGTATTACGTCAGATGTTGCGGTGTGTAGTAGGAATTCTCCGAGACATTTATTTCTTGAGATTAGTACCATCTTTTGTGATTGGCATATCTACCGTCTGCTTAATCCTGCTAATACTGGAGACTACATCCAACCCACAGTATAATAATAGGAAAGTAATACTATAGTAATAATATAGGTCATGGGCATGTCTAATAGTACCAAAATCACATATATAAAGCTGGAGATAAAGATTATACTACTTCACATAATAGTATCGCAAACAATCCTATTCATTTATTACTATTCGAACAAACCAAACTATCCTGGCCTTCACTTCTGGTTATTCGCACTATAATTCTCTTAATAATTCACGCTTTCTGTCTTGAACAAAGCTTGGTAGCCACCGTAAAATCGGCCTTATTATTACAGGCCTCCGGCAACAAACTGGATAGCTTTATCCAGTTTGTTGCCGGATATCTACTTACGACGCCTATCTGAAAAAGGGTTGGTGTTAGCTTTGTTAAATATGAGAAAAACAAGCTTATACACGAACCTAACAATCAAAGAACGAATATTGTGAAGCTATGGCGGGTTTATTTTTTAAAGGGAACAATCTGTAAAAATAATAATAATAATATGTAAAAAGTAAAAAGTACCGCATCCGTCAAAATCAATACCACAACGGGCCATCTTTTTTCAAACAAAAAGGAGTGAAACAAGGAGATCCATTATCATCGAAATTATTCGCTAACGTCTTCAAAACGCTGGCAGCTGATTGGACAAAATTGTAAGACGCACCGATAACGCCTGGAAAAGCTGGAGATCTCATGAAGGATGACCTTCCCATATCCCTTAAAAAGGGGCTTTAGACCTTAGAGTTTATAATAATATAATATAATATAATATCTTGGCACAACTCACACAGCGTAATCTGATCCCAAACTAAGCAGAGCTTGTACTATGGAAACCAGACAACTAATAAACATACTATTTTCATAGATTATTATTATTATAACTAGCCTGTATTGTCCCTCTCTCTGCAGGGCAAAGGACTCCCTACTCTCTCTCCTCCTCTCTCTCTCTCTGTCAGTCGCTGTCCGAGGAAAATCTTTTTCAAAGGAATCTAAACTTTGAACTTTGACTGCCTCTGTGGCGCGGTGGGAGTGTATCCGACTGCTACGCAAGAGGTCGTGGGTTCGATCCCCACCCAGGATAAAACTTTGTGTGATGAGCACGACGGTTTATTCTGTGTCTTGGTGTTATGTATCTATAATATGTATGTATTTAGAAATATATACTTAAGTATGTTTATCAGTTGTCTAGTTGCCACAGTACATGCCTATACATGTACAGCCATGCCATTTATATTCTATTTTCAGTGTGTGACTTGTCGCAAGATATTATAGTATTTATATTATAATGCCTCAAAATTAGCGGATCGACTTGTCTACTTTCTTAGCTTTCGGAGCTAGTTATATTATTATATTACATACAATTATTGGCGTTCTATGCAAGTCGGATGCGATCGATGATGATCGATGCGTCGGCGGCAACGATGACCTCGTTTTTGGTAACTTTATCAGAACAATTTTTGTTTATTAGGGATATTTATAATATTATCTACTTGTATAAATATAAACCCAGATTGTCCAGCTTGACCTCAATGTATATTAAAATAATATGTCGTTCAACACACATTAACACTATGTTATGGAGTCTACTTTTCTTGTGAAAACAGGTCATCCACCAGTTCCACCACGCAAGCCAAGGAGGCCTTGGCAGAATGTGGGAATACAAACTACGACCTATTTGGCAATGCGTTTGTGTCCTAGTTTTCTGAATAACTGGCAAATATAGACCCAAAAATGCATAAATACATTTAGCATTTTGACAATCTTCCTGTCCCGCATGTGCGCTTAATCATTTATACAAGCAACGTTCACAAGAAACACTTAGTTCCATATTTCTTTTTCATTAAATGTAGTAACAGTTAATTCTACAAGACAATTTAATTAAAATTCGTTCTCGAATGAACTATTTTTCAGCTCTCCAATTAATGGGTGTCTTTTATTTAATGTAATGAAAGGAATCCTTTGTATCTTAATACATACCATACCAATAGTAGAACAGAAGCGTAAGACACCGAGACCACAGAAGAAAAGTTTTATACAACGCGCACTCGAGCAACGGACATAGGGACACGAAATCTCGGATCACTTGGTTCCAAACCGAAGCCGTTCCGAGATTCCGTGTTCCTGAACGATGTCCATCGGTGCGGTGCTCGAGCTAGTTACGTGTGAACTTTACTTTCTATATGTAAACTTCGTATTTCGTGATAGTGCCATGTACATTTTGGTATTAATTTCTATTTCTAGTTATGAAAATAGTCGTCTTCATATACGAAATGAATTGCCATTAAAACACGAAGTTGATCGTTCAACTGTAAAAGAGCTAATATAGTTCTGGGTTCTTATAAGGGGTACAAGTATCAGATAACGAAATAATATGTAATCTGATTAGAAGGCGGGCATCAGCACAAGTGATCAATACATCGAAGACTGCGCGATATAGCCCTAGACTAATTTTGTTATAATGTCTACCATTACAGGATGTACTAAGTGTAATTCTTTAAAAAAAGTGTTATCGCAATAAAAAAATATCAAAAATTATAAATTTGGAGCTGGTAACACAAGGCTTACACTAGTTTAGATAGATATGTAGTATTTATTATTGAATTACTGTAACTAGATGTAGCCTAGTGGGCTAAATTAGGCCATAGTTAATTATTTTTATAAATTATAACATAATGGTTGTATAGATAGATACTTCTTGTATGTATATATTTATTTTTCAGTTTTAAAATGATACTTAATTTGTCAAGTCGATCATTTCTCATTCCGGCAAATTTCCTTAGCTTACCTTAACTCAGTCCTTCTTTCCGATCCCCTTCATTTCTGGAGGTTGTAAATCATTGTTTTTAAACTTTCGCGATTTTTATACTAACTAAGGTTGTAAATCAGTTCGGCACACTTCCGACTTTTTAAATACTACTTCTACATTTCAAAAAAGTACCATCAGTCAGTCATAATCGCAGTTGAAGTCAGCCTTTTATACAAAGAGCAATATTGTACTATTTGTTGTTAAATGCTATCAACTTGTATATTTGTATACTGATTGGGCGCTAAAACGCTTATCAAGATAGTTTCACAAATCTCTCCTCGTAACCATTATTTATATAGATAGTGAGATAATTCAGATAAAGCGGCCATTATCCTTTAAATGTCTCGGATAGTTCGAAAATTCGATTGAAAATAACCCCATTGTATCCGCTTCCTGCTGCGATAACAAATTTGAACGTTTGTTCATGAATAAGGATTCCTTCTCTCTTTATGGATGAAAGGATAACGTAAAAATCGTAACTGGGCTCCTAAATAAACTGCTTTGCTCGGCAGGTTTAAGTAATTAATTCTAATTGTGTCGTTAGAGGTTTATTTGTATAGAACCTAGTGGTCTTATTACCAAAAACGTTCAACACTACAAACGTTATAAAAGCCTCGACCTTTCTCAAAAACACTGACGTTTAATCTTTTATATTATTACTAGTGAAAACGACAAGAAATTGTGACCTTTTGCAAACCTTTTGACATGTCTTAAATTAATTTACCGCAGTTCACAAATAACCTTAAGTACCTACTCGTAATCACTAATCTACTGGCGTACCGCGATCCCTTAGTTGTGAACCTTCCTGTTTTGTAACTTTCAATCCAACGTTTAATCCTAACCAGAAAAGGACACGAAAAGGGTTTCAATTGTATAAATTCTTGTAAAGGATGTAAACCTGTACTTCAGGAGCCCCTGAAATTGTGGGTCCTCGAAATTGTCGGCCTTTCAAAAACCCGCTCTTTTGTATTGCGATATATTTCAAGTGGTTTTACCCTGTATTATATTCGTCGAGTTTCTTTATAGTTGTTATAACAAAGCTTTGTATGCTTTGATGTATTTTTGTCACAATCTGTTATTTAAGTATTAGGTACATTTAATCTGTTAAGTATGGGTCGATTAAACTTTATCTATCTATATGTTTACTTTGTTTAATACTACCGCGTACTGCGTACAATGGATATACACGTCATTATGATGTATTTTTTACCGCAGGTAAGTTCGTCCTCCTTCTTTCGCTCAACAAAATATGCACTTTTGCAGTAGGTAACCACTAAACGACAGCTAGCCAACCATGTACTCAGCAGAGCATTTTCTATACCTATAATGTTCTGTTTTTATAAGCTTATTAAATTGACCGTGCGATACGGCATTCAAATTTCGACTAAACTTGATCACCCGGCCTGTTTGTTTGTTTTCAATTTTCAATGTTATTAAATTTGTTATGTTCAGAGAGTCCATATTGAATTTGCTATCCTTTAAGGATGAGCTAAATCCCTGGACCTTTTTATAACCGTTTAAATATTGACGGAGTAGGGTCGCTGGGAGTGGCGAGACAGCTTGACACGACCCGACTCATTTATTGCGACATTTACTCATTCCATCTAATCTAGGGCATTTATTGACATGTTTGGGATAACTCTAGGCTCCAAACTTTAGTACTTGGTTTCTAGAATAATACCTACTACTCCTATTAAATATTTAAATGCTTGCTTTTGAAGTTTTGAAGTGACGCGAGAAAACAGACGTTAAATTCAAGTTCAACGTCAATGTAGAATTGGTTAGAGGTTTGATTAACTTTGACGCTGAACCCCGCATGTTATTTATAAAGGTTTTAGGTTTTACAAAGCCAAAGAGATCATACATACGTAGAGTTTACAGGATCGATCGAGTAAAAATCAAGGTGTGTGAGAAATTAGCTGTTCACATATTAATTCGTACTCGCTTCTGAGTAACATCATTAAGAAATACTATGCCGTATGCCAGTACTTATTAAGCTTTAATTTCATACAATGAACGTGGAATTAATTAGTATTTGTTGTTTTTGCAATCTTTAAATTGTTACCTTATCTCTTTGATGGAGAACCCGACTACATAAATAACACTTCGGAACCTTTACGATGGCTATTTGTAGGTATAATGTTAGTGACTAGCCAACTACGCACTCTCTATTTAACTCTATTTTTCCTATTGTAATGGAAATCCGACTGGACCGGAAAGATATTAAGCGCAAGAAACGAAACAAAATACAAACGAACCAAGTCAAATAAAAGCTTGTTTATAGAAAGCAAATACATTATTTTCCTAATTTAATCTTCTCTTGTATATCTTGTTCTGTAACCATTTAAATGAATTTAGTTTTCTTCCCAATTTGTAGAAGTAAAGTCGGATCACAAATTTTCCCAGTTGTATTCAAATAATTGGTGTACGTTTCACCCTGGAGAAAACGAAAGTCCTTCACTAACGAAGTAACTGTATCAATTTCAACGTTCGTTATTTCTTTGCAGGTAAGCTGGTATCGAGACAAGATGACGGCGTAGAAGTAAGTTTATGGTCTTATGAAATATTCATGGCAGTAAATGTAGCTTTACAACATCTACACAATAAGGTAAATGCTTAAGCAATTGTGCTGGAAATAACATAGAACTGAATTTCTGAAGCTCTCCTCGAAAGCTTCCATTAATCGGTGAGGAGTTTCAGCGAAAAAAATAACGTTTTGAATGTAATTTGCATTTACATTGTGTTTCATTAAAAATAAACATGATTTCGCTGTTTTATAATTTCATCCACATTTTCGAGACAATGAGACATTTAAATGTAACGTTTTTGTTATCTCTGCGATGGTAATATTATTTCTTTGAGAGAGAAAAAAAAGGGGTGTTCTAAATTTAACGTGCGGGTGTTCTAAATCTTTGTGCGCACGTAGCGCCCAAGTTAAGGCATGATTTTGGAAACGTTTTTAGGGTTCCTAAACACGGAACTCCTATAGGATCACTTTGTTGTCTGTCTGTCTGTCAAGATCCTTTATCTTGGGAACGCGTGGTATCGAATTGAAATTAAAACCATATAGGTCTCCAGTCCCTTGAAGCTGTAAAAAATCATACTTCTAAGTTAACGTAAACAAAAGATACGAGCGTTTATGCAGCAAGAAACGTACATTTCGAGTTCACTCTCAAGAAATCAAAATTTACAGGGTATTTTCCGTTGAATGTATATAGTATTGTTCTAACTTAATGACTTCCACAGCGACGAGCTTCCTGTTACAAACGGAGTTTCACAGGGCAGTATTCTTGGGTGAACGTTATTTTTATTGTATACTAGCTGTCCCGCGCAACTTCGTATGCGTAAATTTTCCCCGTTTTTGCAACATTTCTCGTCGCTACTCCGCTCCTATTAGTCGTAGCGTGGTGTTATATAGCCTATAGCCTTCCTCGATAAATGGGCTATCCAACAAAAAAGATTTTTTTTAAATCGGACCAGTAGTTCCTGAGATTAGCGCGTTTAAACAAACAAACAAACAAACTCTCCCGCTTTATAATATTAGTATAGATTAATTTGTGTCAGTTACAGCTACCCAACACCATCATCTTTACCTACGCTGTCAATATCTGCTGGCCCTCATATCCCACAGTGAAACTTGGGAGTCGGTGTTTTGTTGCGCTCAGACCAGTCTCAACGCAGTAACTAATTGCATAGCTCGAAATAAAGTCACCCTGAATGTTAGTAAAACAAATTACCTTACCTTTGCACTCACGCTTTCTGGTAAACTCCACTTCAACTTTCTCTCTCACTGCCCATTCCTGTACGGCGCCCTATTTATCTGCATGTAATTGTTCTACTCTGATCCGTACCGCCTGTGTTAAATACTTAGGGGTTCATATTGACGATATGCTTTTCTTTCAATCGCACATAAATATACTTACCTCGAGGCTACGGAAACTAATCTATATTTTAAAGGACTCGCTCCTGTAGCAGATGCTCAAGTTCTACGGATGAATTATCCTGCTTTTTTTCCAATCTCTTACGCAATATTGTATCATCATCTAGGGTGGAGCAAACAAAATTCATCTCCTGAAACTAGAACGCGCCCAAAGAGCGGTACTAAAAGTAGGATGGCGATTACCATACCGATTTCCAACTACTAATCGTTATAAGACCTGCAATGTTCTCAGTGTTCGCAAACTGTTTATCCTCGAAGTTATCCTTACAACCCACGCTCTAACCCCCTATGACCCTTCCAAATTAGATAGGTACTGTACTGTGTGTGTTAATCTCGGTTAAAACAAGGCTAGCCCAGAGATGTTACTACTACCTTGGAAGTTATGTCTAAAATAAGGTAAACAAGATTTTAAATTTGTACCCTAGGACTAGAATTGAGTGTAAAAAACTGATACCACCTGGTTATATGGTCTAAACTATGATGAAACTTACACATAAACACACAACGCACACACACATATAAGAAACTACTTCAATCGGAATGGTTCATAACGTTGTTTTGTGAAAATTGATTAAGCTATTTTGAATATAATCAACTTTTATTGCCGCTTGGATAAATGTTAAGTTAAATAATCTGGATGTAAACAAGGTTGGTAACATAAAACTATTTGTGAAAATCCTGACATTTTGCAGTAAATACACACATCAAAAGTGTCTAGGGATCAAGCATTTTTATGCGGATTTCTTGAGATTGAGATGTGGCTTTGTAATAAATTTATGATTTTATAAATTTATATGGATCCTTTTTGGTGCATTTCATAATTTGAATCAGGAACTGTGAATCAAATTCGAGTAAAAGATGAAAATCAGCTGTCAATATTTTCCCTATAAAAACATACAACGCATTGAAGACATTATTAGTGCTACTGTTTCCCTACTACTGATTAAAACCAACGTTATTATGGAGCGGCGACGTCATTTAAGCAGGGAAGAAATGCTCAGAGCCGTGGGAATGATAGAAGCTGGTTCCCGGCAACGTACTGTGGCTTTAGCTCTGAATACAAGTCAGAGTGTTATCAGTCGACTTTGGACACGTTACGTATCGCTGCACCACACGGAGACAAGACCGATACATTCAAATCTTAACTCGAAGAGGTCCAACAATAACCGCCATGATGTTAGCCGTGAGGCTTCATCACTCTTCAGGGAACTTAATTAGCGACCAAACAGTCAGAAACCGCTTGCATGAAGTGAACCTTCATTCCCGAAGACCGCTACGGGTACCACCTATAGCAATGCACAATCGTAGGATTCGATATCAATGGGCTCTTGAACACAGAAATTGGGCAGAAGAACAATGGCGTTTCGTGTGCTTTTCTGATGAGTCTCGTTTTGGTATGAGACCGGATACAAGACGTATACGACACTGGAGAACCCCTGGACGCCAACAGCGATTAAAATCCTGCCAGGAAGTCCATCCTTATAGTGGTGGAACCATCATGGTATGGGCGGGTATTTGGATCGGCGGAAGAACTGAGTTGATTTGGATCAGAGGCAACCTCAACGCTCAAATTTATGCTGAGACGATTGTATCAGACGTCATCGTTCCTCTACAAGTGCAAATCGGTCCCTTATTTCAGTTAATGCATGATAATGCACGACCGCACACCGCAAGAGTTGTAAGACAGACTCTCGCCGAAGCTAACATCAATGTCCTGCCCTGGCCTGCTCAGTCGCCAGACTTGAACCCGATTGAGCATGCATGGGATATGCTACAGAGAAGAGCTCTGCCGAATATGGAGGGTATCCAGTCGCAAGAAGACCTTTTTTTGTTGTTGCAACGAACATGGGCGGCCATTCCACAGCGTGATTTGGATGAACTCATTTTGAGTATGCCAAACCGATGTTCTTGTGTTGTTAGTGTTCGCGGTAGAAACACGGATTATTAATTGTTTAAGTTACCCAATACAATTTTAAAGAAAACTGTTATTTCAGTCTTTTTTTCGAACTTTAATGTTAGTGGTTCAAATGTCAAAAATCCCTTTATTAGGAAAATGGCAAATTTCTTTATTAATGCAAAGGTGACTTGGTTTATCGTTACTGTGACAAACGAAAACACTTTATTTGATGAATCCTTAAAGAAATAAAAAAAAAAATCAATCAGGAGAAAAGTTATTGCAAAAATATATGTTGATCCCTAGACACTTTTGATGTGTGTATATATTTTTCTATTGTATGGAATCGTAATTTAGGCCATCGTTAGGCTAAAATATAAGTGCTCTATGAATATTTATTTGTGTAAATAATCCCTTACGTATATATAGGTAAGCAATATCAATTTAATCTGTCTAAATATCCGATGACAATGGCTCGCCTAAACAAATTTGATGCTAATGTTTCTGCCAATATTTCCAATATAGACTAAGCCGGGATGGACCAAATGACCTTTATACTAACGCCTCGAAACATTTTTTTTATTTTAAAGTTGTTGGAATTGAATATGCCTAAAAATCCTTTATTTTAGTATAAAATATATTTAACAATCTTTTCCCGCGATTATCTGATCTAAAAGCTACATTACTGTAGTGTCATTAAAATCCGTTCTGTAGTTTTTGCATGAAAGAACAATAATAGTACAGGATCCCGGAAACAAATTTTTAAATGATAGATACCTAGCTGGAATTTTCATGGCAACTTCGTTTTGACGAGACGCCCAACCTTATGTATAAGACAAAGGACGTAGGGCGGTTTACTATAGAAAAGATCCCCACGGCGGACAAAGACGAAACATACCCCATTTTAAAGCTTAAGTCCTCTATGTGTGAATGTGCGTGAATCTTCGCGATTTGTGAACGGACCATGGCTGCACCGTCCGTGTCAGGCTCCTTATCATTCAAAAAAAGCAGCTGGCGTAAGGTTGACATTTTCGAGTCTTGTCTATGAAAGATAGTTTATCATATTACCTCAGACCTTTCATCTAATATGTCTTTCATCTTTCGTAATTAATGAGCATTGGTTACCGTATCGAAGAATTTCTTATTCTCGTGACCTAGTGTAGTAAGATCAAAGAGAAAGTGTAACTATCTCGTAAGTAAATAGGTATTAGTTAAAAAAAAATCGGACAAGTGGGAATCGGAATCGGCAACCGAGGGTTCTGTACTAATTTGTAGGTACATATTATAAATAGGTCAGAAATTAAGTCTCGCAGTTTTTAAAATAAACGGCAGTATCCTTTTTTACAGCTGTAAGGGGCTGTAGACCTTCGTATATGGTTTTTTTTAATTCCAACTAGATTCCTCTACGCGCTAAAAATATCAATGTTTTTCTAATTACTTATTCAGATTTGTTCACTTCGGTTTGGAGCGCTGAAACTCTAATAAAGTTGTCGTGAAATCGCAATTTGCAAATGAGCCAACTTAATTATTTAAAGAGATCAGTTGTCTAATGCCTCTGGGAATAGAATGTTGTATCTAAGCATAAGGATAGAGTAGCACAGAATAAAATATACGTACTTAATAATGTGTAGTAAAAGTAAGGATGCTCAATCTTAATTAATTAGTTGATTTTGTTATAAGTTTATCTAAATAGTTTTATTAATTCAGTAATCTAGGTTAAGTTGATTTAATTGTTTACTCATATTATTTTTTTTTTGGTTTTCTTTTATTTCGTAGTTTACGTCCTGTAAATCTATTTGTCTACATTGTTTCGACGCTGTGACTCTTTTAATTAAAGCAGTACACGCTTCGATTTTTTGTGTAAGCTGATTATAAGTTAAAGTGGTGTATATTCTTGTAAGAGATCCATAATAATAATAAATAAATAAATCTTTACAATAATTCTTTCAGTCTGAGTCAGAAAATTGGTAGGATTGTTTAAAACACTATTTTATATGAAATGTGAAATATCCTCATTGATCTGACACCTGGTAAAAATAATACTCGCGATTAAAGGTCACAAAACGGGTTTTTCGCGATTTTCAAAAATAGTTTTATCATAAAATTAGCCTAGACAGAAATTGTAGATCAGATAATTATCTATAAAAAATGTCTAAATACTTTTGTCCTAAGAGCCAACGTTTCTGATATATAACGATTCAAAGATTTGGAAGAGTTGAAATCGTCATAATACGTATATACATCACTGAAGCTGTAATACAAGTAAAATATTATTCTATCGGTCTGTGTAACTTACAGATATAAAATACATATTATAAATATGATAATGTCAGGTAAAAAGAAACCCTGTACCTCATTTTACATGCCATGCCAGTGTAACCAACATCTGTCTCCTATTCAATTGTTTGCGTGGATGCCCAATACATGCAATACACATTCTTGACTCATGACTAGTAGTGAAAGAGCTGATGAATTGTCAGAATATTTGAAGAGAACAAATCTGTGACCATACCTACATGTATGTCGTGATAATTATATTATAGTTATGAAATTGTTCTATTGCTGCAGCTATTAAAAGACAACATAATGAACAAGAAGCCATGCCGGCCAGCCGGATTTACAGTAGAAGTACTTCTACTGTAAATCCTCCTCGTACTAGAGCACGTGTAAGTTAATCAGCTTTAAAAAACAAAACAAAAGTCGTTGGATTCTCACCGAGTCTCTCTTGTTTCTCTGGACAGTTTGTCAAGAGTTGATGAAATTGATGAGGGTTTGTATAATGCCGGTACTGTTAAAATTTTATGCTTGATTAAATGTGGCCTACAGCTATCGGTTATTTGAAGCACAAACATACTTCTGATGCATCTTTTTACCCGACTGTAAAGAAGGGTTATGTTTTTCGCGCGTATCTTGTATGTATGTATGTATGTAATATTCTTTATTACCTGATATCTCACAATCCACTAAACGGATTTATACAATTCTGACGTCGTTAGATTCGTCTTGATTGCCCAAGTGTTCTTAGTTATGTGACGTTTTTATAAAACAAACATGGCGGCTATGAGATGTCAAAATAAAGAGGTGTGAAAAAAAAAGTTGTTTCGAATACTGCAATATGAGTATCAAATTAAAGAGCTCATCTTAAGCATTTCAAAAACGTATAACATGATTATGACTGTTATACTAAAAAGCTAGCTAGTTAGCAACCATTCTTTTTTTCAATTTTCAATACTTGACAATTAGCTGTGATAAAAGTAAGTTGTTACATTGGTTACATCCTACTACTACTAAAAAGTATTAAATAAAAAAAATAAATTATAAAGATAAAAAACCCGCCTGCACTAAAAAGATGAAAACAAGATCAGTCAGATCATGCAGTCGGAGGCACTTTACACAGTTCATCGATATTCATTAATGCCCCCGACTGCATGATCTGACTGATCTTGTTTTCATCTTTTTAGTGCAGGCGGGTTTTTTTATTTTTATATATTTTTTTTTTTACATTTTAAACTACTCCAGAAAAGAATGCCGTATCTTAATAATGATGCCACAAGTCCCTGGCAAGGCATAAGTAGAGCATCAGTACTGACTATTATGGCTAGTTTGAAAAGCGCATATGATGCATTGCTGACTCTTTTACACAAACTTTCAATATATGCCTTCCATTTGAGTTGACGATCAATAATTAGACCTAGAATTTAAAAAAAATACCATTATGGGCTTCTTTCTTTTCTTATACTTTTATCTATTAAGGACAGGTACAGACCATGATAATAAACATGATAATAAATCTTGATATTGTTGTGACTTTATACCTAACCAGCTGACCCGCGCAACTACGTCTGCGTACATTTTCCCCGTTATTGCAACATTTTTGCTACTCCGCTGCCGTGATCATAATATAACCTATAGCTTCCTCGATAAAGGGGCTATCTAACAGTAAAAGTTTTTTTTATATTTTGGACAAGTAAGTAGTTCCGCGTTCAAACAAACTCTTCAGCTTTATAATATTAGAATAGATAATGGCAGTATTATGAAATAATCATTATAATAGAGAACTATATGTTTTGCTTAATAAAACTTAAATTTGATGTTTCTGGCAACCGGCGCGGCGGCCGCTTCCGCGGCCTTCTCGCTTCGCTCGCTCGCCTCGTGCGCTTGTGGTTACACCTCTAACCTAACGTAGTCGAATCGATTTAGTAAAATAAGTAGTTACATAATATACTATTTCTAACACTTGTAAAATTAAACACCAATTGTAAAATTCAGACACTGCCAAAATTAGCGGCAACGTCTAAATATTGATAATTATTGTAAACAAAACCTTATTAAGTAATAAACATTGTTTATTTGAGAAAAATATTTATGTACCTATATACATAAATATTTTTTTCAAATAAAATCTTTCTCATAAAGCCTCTACCTTTGTACCTACTGTGTTTGCTGAAAACTATTTTTGACAGACAGATTTGACATCATTGATTAATATGTTGACATCCTAATTTTGATTTATTAATATATTTTAATTTTGTTTTTGTGAACCATGGAAAGGGTATCTTCCTCTACCGCTACTCCAAGTAAATTATCTTATAAATTTGTAAAACCTGCCAAAGGCACAGTACGCATAGCAAAACCAGTGTGCCACAATGACGATGATGCTATTGCGGCTCTACCGGACGACTGGATTCCACAGAGAAGTGGGCCTATCATCGCTAACTATTTAAAGAAACGTGAACAAGATCACCGAAATATACACGAAGAAATTGTCAAATGTGCAGCAGAAGCCAATCATGACATTGACGAGAGAATACGTAAACTTGCTGAATTGCTTTTGTCGCACATAGAACGGAATCAACTTGATATAGAGTGTGTTGTTGAAAATTGCAGTAAGAAAAGGAAGCTGGCGAAAACAGATCAAGATGATGCTTTTGAGAGTATTAATAAATTAAGTTTGCAACGCATTGGTGACATGGCATCTTTTAACCGAGACGCTTCAGCTATAGAAAAAGAAAGGGCTGAAAAACTTAAAAATATCATGCGTGATAAATTTCAACGTCTGGTTGCAGTGGGTCATATGACTCCTAAAGACTTATTACACAATTTTGACCAACGTATTTATGAAATCAACCAGCAGCTTTTGAGTAACTCAAGAGCATTTATTGAATTAGAATTCAAATTACGACTTCAATTAGACGAGAGCATTGGAAATGCAAGAAATAGCTTGAATCAATTGAAACTGGGTGTTGGTGTGACGTACAGACGGCGCGATTCGGTTAGCGTTGTACGCCATGCTTCAGAAAGAAAACTTGCATTAAAAAGGTCAATGAGTGCCGATCGTAGCCTAGATGGTGTTATTCTAAGTGACTCATTTTTAGGTGATGTAGAGGAATTGGAAGCTTGCGTATCTAGAGTAGTACATGCGTATCGTTCTGCAGTTCTTAAAGTATACACTGGTTTTTGCGTTAAGCTGGATGATCTAGAATATGATCTATACGGGTATCAAGTTATGAATGATCTAAATCATATTCATTTGTGTGAGTTTTCTGACTTTCAAAAATTAATCGAACGGCCTTTGCGGCGTCTAACTGCCCTTAAAAATATTAAAGCTACTAATAAAACTTTAGTTGAAATAACAGGGGCTGATATGATATCAATGCAGAAAAGTTTGTACTCATTGGGAGAATGTTTACAGAATACGTATGCGATACTACATAAGGCCGGTCATCTTTGGGATGCTCATGTAATACGTGCCGCTCTTGCTCAGAAATTAACAATGACTGCTGTTGAAGATCTTGTTACTAGCCATGATGCAATAGAGCTAACTACAGAAATTCATGTCAGTATAGCCATAGAGCAACTACGGCGGTCACCCGATGCAGATAAATTACAACAACAACTCGATTTCATTACGAAGATGTTAGATAAGACTGCTGAAATGTATTACCATCATAGTGAAGAGGAAATTGGGCGTCTCGAGGAATTTTTGAACTTCCCAACTGGTTTGGCAAACACGTTACTGTCTGAATTCGACGTATTCCTAGAACAATATCGTAGGGTAGTTAAAGTTATAGACGTCGGAACAAATCCACTCACTCCAGTAGTCTCATCAAGTCAAAAGCCTAACGATCTCCGCTTGCCACTTCCTCGAGCTATATTTCAAACTGAACTTCAAGAATTAGCCTTAAAGAATTGGAAGGACGGATTCCTTGAATCATTCGCAAACAACATATCTTTGGTACCCGAAGAATTAAAACGCCAAGCTCAGTTATGGGTTGATGAGCGAAGTACAGCTTTACATATGCGATATTCGTTAAAAATGATATCTCATAGTATTCGCATGGAACGAGTAATGGCTGCTAAAGAAATGCGACTGGCAGAGTTACAGCACCATGTATATCGTCTTGAGTCGCACTTGCTTGCAATTAATAATCTTGTCGACAGTTTGACTATCGAAGCATCAAAATTTGCTGCAATGGACGCCCCGTTTTTATACCCAATGATGGATTGGATTCAGCGCATTACGAATAATATTGAGGAAATGAATTTAAAACAAACGAATGTCCAAGCGAAATCATCAATTATGGCAAGTTATTCACTACGTTTACCTACATATAGACAGCTTTTCGAGGAATCTCTAGACAAAGCCGTAGCTGACTATAAGGTTCATTTAGATTATCGCATTCAAGAAGCAAGGGTCGCCAATGTACGTTTCATGTCACAGATAAAATTGTTTAACGAAGGAGGGAGATACGCTGTGCAGGAAGCTATAAAAGCCTGTGCTGCTTTAACAAAAGGATCTGACGCGTTGGAGTTGTGTAATGTTAGAGCTTTTGAAGTGTTAAATCAACGTCGCAATCAATTGCTAGCTTATGCCGACAGTCAATTGCTGCCATTGATTCGGGTAATAGATGATGAAGCCAAAATGACAAAAAGATCTGTTACTAAAATGGAAAAGAAAAAGAAAAAGGTTGTCATTTAAAGCAGGCAGCAGCGGCAGCTGGGCAATTTGATACATATGTTTCCTACTTCATTTTAGCAATCGATTGTAAAGTACTGCCTACATCTTGTAATCCGACAAATTTTAAATCAAAGTGAGAAGATTCTATCTGAACTACAAATAATAATACATATTATGTATTTAATATGTGGAATACAACCAGTTCAATCATGCATTACAACGTACAGTAATAGGCATGTAGGATTACCTACAGGGGGCGCCGGATTCGCCAGCGGCCGGTTAACGTGGATCTACACGCTGATTTCCACAACAACCTTGGTTATTTATTACTTCAGTAACTTAATATTTTTATACTATTATATTTTTGTATTATATTTAATTTATAAAATTTATTTACACATTAATTCTAAACTTTTATAATCAATCATTAATGAATATGTTGTTGAAGTTCGTTAAAGAATGATATTAAATTGTATACTACATTCTGATGGGTTTATATATTGGTAGTAACTATCAATCGACCCTATAATAACCTCTCTAATAGATTGGATAGGTTATTGTTTATTATAGAGACGATTGCTAGCAAAACTAAAGTTTATTTTATAGCTACGTATTACACATGTCGAAACGCCAGGGTGGCCTTATGAGCTATTAGCGGCTCAATATTCGAATTAACATTGTGGTAATAGATCATATGAACACTGATACCTTGAGCAAGGTAAAGTTTGTTAATAGTTCTAATCGTTTCGATTACACAAATGCCATTGCATTACTGACACTATAACCAAACTAACACTTTGCATACGCCATTATAAAATAGCGACAAGTCTATCGGAAGACGTGTTGTTGCTACGATCGCTCGATTAAGACTGCTGAATGAGACCAACTGCCCTACTACCGGCAAATGTAAACGTCAAACTAAAGTCACGCCAAGATGTTTGCGGCGGCCATGTTAAAATGAGCCAATAGGCTTGGTATTTAATCAAAACAGATGTTAGGTCAACGGAAATCAATTAGCGATTTAATAATTCTCTGACACGGTCTTTCTGACCTTCACCCGTCCTCGGGTGTATGTCTGTAGCACAAAAGATTCAATAGAAACAAACCCCCATGGCTAGTATCAAAACTGATTTAAATAAAACAAAACTTTACCTGAACCATTTATAGCAGATACCGATTTCTACTGAGTTACGGTTACAAATCAACCTGTTGTACTGTCCCATCACAATATGAACGTTAACTTACTCGTCTACAGTTATACTCTCAGTTTGACCGTAAGCGATTTCTCAGTGACATTTTGATTAGGTTAAATTTAAAATGTACCATTTTAAATTCAAGGCTGTTTTTTGTACCCTATTCACGTAAAATAAAATACAAGTCCGCTTAGCTATCTTGACCGAAACAGAACTATTACAGAATAGCCCAGTCAAATTATACAAATAACAGCCTTAAAGCGCAAAACGTGATGTAAAGCTGTATTTTTGGTACATTATTAATTGGGCCCCTGAGGGGAATAAGGAATTATGTTTTTCAAGCAAAAAAAATGTGCTGCTTGCGTAATACGCAACAAACTGCAAACATTTTCGGACTAAGCCTAATGCTACTTACGACAAAACGGCCGCTGCTAGAAATAAGCTTTATGCGGTTTTGTATGAAGGAGAAGTCTTGAGCACGCTTTATACTCGTCTTAACGAAATCTTTGACTGATCAGTTGCCATAGCTAAGGTTTTGGTTCGCCCTACCTGAAGAGGTTGCAGTTCCAGACGCATAGCGAATATACCATCAGGTTCAGGAGTGCTGAAGAACTGCTACTCATGACTTCTACAAAAGGTCAAACTTACCTAAATTTCGGTACTAATAGAAAATAAGTAATACTCCAAATTTCACTATATTTATAATATCTAGGGACAACTCACACAACGCTATCTGATCTTAAACTAAGCAGAGCTTGTACTATGGAAACCAGACAACCGATAAACATACTTATATATTTCTAAATACATGCATATTATAGATAAATAACACCCAGACACAGAATAAATTTATCCTGGGTGGGGATCGAACCTACGACCTCTTGAGTAGCAGTCGGATACACCCCCACCGCGCAAAACACGTCGTCGACGTACCTCTTCCATAGTTTGACCTGGGACAGTTGCAGCTCAAATGCTTATTCAAAATGTTCCATCCAGATGTTGGCCATCACCGGCGCCACTGGGCTACCCATGGCCACTCCGTCGATCTGGAGGTAGTGTTGTCCCTGGTAAACGAAGAAATTGCCCTCTAGGCAGTTTTTCAGTAAAACAATATACTGGTTAGGCAGATCGTTCGCGCTAAACTTCCTCTCGATGACCTCAAGACAGTCCTGAATGGAAACGTTTGAGAATAATGACTTCACACCAAAACTCACCATCACCTCGTCTGGTTCCACTTTCAAGGTCTTGATAATGTCAACAAAATGGCGTGAATCCTTCACGAACTACGCTGTTTTGCCCACTAATGGTTGCAGTATCGTGGCTTGGTGTTTTGCCAGATCGTAAGTAGGTGAGCTGATTTAGCTTACGATCGGGCGTAGTGGCACTTTATTCTTATACTGAACTCTCAGCTGGTAGATGGCGCGCCGCATGTAGTTGGTCCAGACGTATAGAAAATTTAGCAGTGTGCTCTAAACAGTGTTATTTTTACTGGCGTACTACATCGTCCAAACCTTCGAGCCAAAATATTGCAACGTATCGCCTTCTCTCTCAATGTCGTAAGATATTTAAATTGAGTAACACGTTTTAGTTCTATCCCGTTAAGTTTAATTCGGGGTATAGAAGATGGACATTTTCCACCCACTGTCCTGATGACCAAGTAGGTATTCACTTTTCTTAAAATTATATAAGATGCCATGGGAATGCACATATCGTTCACAAACCTGGAGTAGCATCCTGAGCGCTCTGACCGTTGGGCTCAGCAGCACCATGTCGTCGGCCTAGCTGATATTATTTACACTGACGTCATCCACTCGACAGCCGATCAACATACTGCTGAGTTTAACAATTAGGTTATTGATATACAGATTAAAAAGACTAGGAGAGGTTAGACCCCCCTGCCTCACACCACATTTCAATCTGTACACATCAGACCGCTTGTCACCCCACTTTACGCAGTTGATTTGGTTGTTGTACCAATACTGGAAAATACACAACAGCACCGCTGGCACTTTTCTGTCTCGAAGCTTATTCCACATCATATCATAAGAAACAAGGTTTAAAGCACGTGAGAGGTCGAGAAAACATGCGTACACAGGTGTTGTTATAATTATGGCCAGTGAGATAGGTCTTCATCGGTTTCATCACCCGTTCTATTTTTAATGATAGGCACAAACGATTGTACGCATAAGATCACCAGGAAGATACGAATGACACATACACAAAGAAAAAAACCATATATAGGACTCTCGACAGATGAGGCCCTGCGTACTTCAAGTGCTCTAAACTGAGACTATCGTAACCTGAAGATTTCCCTCTAGTCATACTATTATTTACGTGTGCAACTTGCTTAAACGAAAAGCGAACGAGGTCACTGTCACGATAAGTCTCATCATCGATAACTCGCGGCGCGCTCACGGATGACTCCATTCTGAAGTGTTTAATAAACATATTCGCAATAGACCTAGAGTAATGGCGATCGCATTTATTTGTATGGGATTAGGTATCTGTACTAGTAAAGTATTATATTATCTGTGGTACTGATATCGGATTTAGTTGAATCTTTTCGTTTGGCCACTCGGCCATGACGAACACCATAAAATGCTCGTTCATGCTGAGCGAAGTCAAGGAAGAGGAATTTTGTTCGTACACGCGAAGCATATGTTCTCCGCGTGCGCGAACTAAATTCCTCGACTTGACTACGCTCGGCAATGTATAGCACAAATTGTGAATATATTGAGCTATATTGGTCAACAAAATTGCTAACAAGACGCAATATTTGAAAACTTAAGAAAGAATATTAATTCTACCAACAACCAACATATGCCAATAAGACAAAATATGTGTTGCACCTGTTTGAGGTTCATGGATGGAAAAATCTGTTTTTTTTTTGTAGATATAAAAACACAATTTTTTCTTTATATGCAAACCTTCTCACAAAACCTCCGCCTTTTTACTGATCTGCTGAAAATTAATTTGATTTGACATCATTGATTAGTATGTGACATCCAGCATTGTTTTGATTTATTATATTCTCACGTCGTATTTGCGATTCAAGTATAATCCACAGAGTACATTTTTATTTATGATATAATCATGGAAAGCTTATCCTCCACAACTACTTCAAGTACATTATCTTGTAAAATAAAACTTGCCAAAGGCACAGTACGCATAGCGAAACCAGTGTGCCACAATGACAATGATGCTATTGCGGCTCTACCGGACGACTGGATTCCACAGAGAAGTGGGCCTATCATCGCTAACTATTTAAAGAAACGTGAACAAGATCACCGAAATATACACGAAGAAATTGTCAAATGTGCAGCAGAAGCTAATCATGACATTGACGAGAGAATACGTAAACTTGCTGAATTGTTTTTGGCTCACATAGAACGGAATCAACTTGATATAGAGTGTGTTGTTAAAAATTGTAGTAAGAAAAATAAACTGACGGAGACAGATCAAGCTGATGCTTTTGAGAGTATTAATAAATTAAGTTTGCAACGCATTGGTGACATGGCATCTTTTAACCGAGACGCTTCAGCTATAGAAAAAGAAAGGGCTGAAAAACTTAAAAATATCATGCGTGATAAATTTCAACGTCTGGTTGCAGTGGGTCATATGACTCCTAAAGACTTATTACACAATTTTGATCAACGTATTTATGAAATCAACCAGCAGCTTTTGAGTAACTCAAGAGCATTTATTGAATTAGAAACCAAATTACGATTTCATTTAGACGAGAGCGTTGGAAATGCAAGAAATAGTTTGAATCAATTGAAACTAGGTTATGGTGCGACGTATAGAAGGCGCGATTCAGTCAGCATCGTACGCCAGGCTTCAGAAAAAAAGATTGCACTAAAAAGGTCACAAAGCGCCGATAGTAGTCTAGATGGCCGAGTTCTAAGTGAATCATTATTAGGTGATGTAGAGGAATTGGAAGCTTGCATATCTAGAGTAGTACATGCGTATCGTACTGCAGTTCTTAAAGTATACACTGGTTTCTGTGATAAGCTGGATGATCTAGAGTCTGATCTTTACGGCTATCAGGTTATGAATGATTTAAATAATATTCACTTGTGTGAATTTTCTGACTTTCTAAAATTAATCGAACGGCCTTTGCGGCGTCTATCTGCCCTAAATAACATTAAAGCTACTAATAAAACTTTAGTTGAAATAACAGGGGCTGATGTGATATCAATGCAGAAAAGTTTGTACTCATTAGGAGAATGTTTACAGAATACATATTCGATAATACATAATGCCGGTCATCTTTGGGATGCTCATGTAATACGTGCCGCTCTTGCTCAGAAATTAACAATGACTGCTGTTGAAGATCTTGTTACTAGCCATGATGCAATAGAGCTAGCTACAGAAATTCATATCAGTATAGCCATAGAGCAACTACGGCGGTCACCCGATGCAGACAAATTACAACAACAACTTGATTTCATTACGACGATGTTAGATAAGACTGCTGAAATGTATTACCATCATAGTGAAGAGGAAATTAAGCGTCTTGAGGAATATTTAAACTTCCCAACTGCTTTGGCAAACACGCTACTTTCTGAATTCGACGTATTCCTAGAACAATACCGTAGGGTAGTCAAAGTTATAGAGGTCGGACAAGATCCACTCACTCCGATAGTATCATCAAGTCAAAAGCCTAGCAATCTCCGCTTACCACTTCCTCGCGCCATATTTCAAACAGAACTTCAAGAATTAGCCTTAAAGAATTGGAAGGACGGATTCCTTGTATCATTCGCAAACAACATATCTTTGGTACCCGAAGAATTAAGACGCCAGTCTCAATTGTGGGTTAATGAGCGAAGTACAGCTTTACACGTGCGTTATTCGTTGAAAATGATATCTCATAGTATTCGCATGGAGCGAGTAATAGCTGCTAAAGAAATGCGCTTTGCAGAGTTACAGCACCATGAATCTCGTCTTGAGTCGCACTTGCTTGCAATTAATAATCTTGTCGACAGTCTGCCTATCGAAGCATCGGAATTTGCTGCAATAGACGCCCCCTTTTTATATCCGATGATGGATTGGATTCAGCGCATTACAAATAATATTGAGGAAATGAATTTAAAACAAACGAATGTCCAAGCGAAATCATCAATTATGGCAAGTTATTCACTACGTTTACCTAAATATAGACAGCTTTTCGAGGAATCTCTAGACAAAGCCGTAGCAGACTATAAGGTTCATTTAGATCATTGCATTCAAGAAGCAAGGGTCGCCAACGTACGTTTCATGTCACAGATAAAATTGTTTAATGAAGGAGGGAGATACGCTGTGCAGGAAGCGATAAAGGCCTGTGCTGCTTTAACAAAAGCATCTGACGCATTGGAGTGTTCTGTTAGAGTTTTTGAAGCTTTAAACCAACGGCGCAATCAATTACTAGCTTATGCCGACAGTCAATTGTTGCCATTGATGCGAGTAATAGATGATGAAGCTAAAATGACAAAAAAATCTGTTACAAAAATGGAAAAGAAAAAGAAAAAATAGTAATCTAAATCGGGGCAGCAGCGGTAGCATGAATACCTTGAGATATATTTTACTTAATTTTAGATTAAATCTGTTGTATTTTATCTTTATACAATAACATTAGATTCTCGCTATTTTAGTTATTTTTTATTTATTTATTAAGGATCTCATACAAGAAATATGTGTTGTATTCAATTAAATATTCCAAAAAAATGCCTCTAGTTTTTTATTCAGAGAGAAGTATAGATAAGGCCAGACTTTTTTTATAGATAAGGCTGGTTTTCCAGACTTTTTGATTAAATTACACTTAGTTAGTTCACCCAACTGTGAGTTGTGCGGCATAGTGGAAGATGTATGTGGAAGATTGGAATGTGATTAGAACGTGGACAAAAGGCAACGACTGATGGAGTCCCTGAATTTGAATGCTACAGATGTAGAACTATTCCATGGTATCTTGGCAGATCCCACATCTACAGCCAAAAATCCTGTTCTTGTTTTAAAAATGTTAGTAGTTAAGTTAGTATAAGTTACGATGGGATTGCCCATCGTCACTTCGATGTACAAAAATCCCCTAAATATTAGGAAAAAAGTTTCCTTGTTTTAAAAAATAATTAAATAGAGTGGAAATTCGCGCCGAGATGCCGGCGTGACATATGTGGGCTATCTGCTGAAGACAGTGTACAAACAATGCAAAAATACAAAACATATCAACCAACTTAAAGGTCTATTCTTTCCTGAAACTATAGGTACTTCATAAACTTTCAAAAGTCAAACTCGTGAAATGTTCAACAAAGGATGGAAACGAGTTAATAATCGTGAGTAGTTGAAATGAGGGACATTGTAATTTGTTTTAACTCGTGGAACCATGAACCCATAACTGGTCGGACTATGACGTCGATGGGACATGGTAAGGACATTACAATTTCTTTTACTTTTAAGTCGTGGAACTCCGAGCCCAAAACTGGTGGGACCATGAGGTTGCTTTTCTACCAGAGATGTGCTATGCTACGTTGCCGTGGATGCGTTTGATATCTACCAATCATATTCATTGGTCCATATAGCTTAGCACTGGTGGAAACGGGTTCAACTATGTTATGTTTTTATATGGCTGGATGCGTGCTCTGGTCGCGAGTGGTGTAGCTATGTTCAGAGCAAAGTGCCTAAAGCAGATTAAGGTACTCACAGAGTAGACTAAGGTTAATGGTACCTCGCGGTGGCCAATCTTCATAGCACATCTTACTCGCCCTGCTACATCGCTTAGCATCAGTGGAAACGGTCACATAGTTTTGTAATTTAGCACATCTCTGGTGGAAAAGTACCCTGAGACCGATGGGACATGGTTTGTGAAATCACCAGTCAAATAACAAGTCTACTTCATTCATTTTCGGGTTCGGACCCATTTGTGAAGTGTTAAAGACCCAGTGCTGTTTTGAAATTGCCTTGAATTGGTGCTGGTAGCCTACTGGTTTATTTTATTTTCTATCGAAACTTCGTTTTTATTGAATTTAGAATGGGATTCCTCCTTACAGTAATATGGAATGCAGTAAAATATACGTAGGTAGGTACATACTCGTATTTATTTATCTATAGGTACATATGTATGTAGATAATCTCAGCAGTTGAGTAAGAGAACATAAATTTAATGGCGACCATTATGTTTTTACTGCACGGCAAAGCCTGATGGATGACACGAGAGCGTTTTTCGAACGAGCCAGACTTTTTTACTTCTACTCTACGCTTTTGTTAAGGAAAACCCTTGGGTTTTAGCTAGATTTTTAGGAAAAATTGTAATTTTGGCTTTGTTGGTCTATGTGTATTTTCTGTATCAATTCCCCTTTTATTCCTTTCCTACTAAATGTTTGTTCACACTAAAACAGCCGAACGGTTTTGGGTGAATTTTGGCATATAATTAGTTTGTAGCCTGGAGTAACACTTTAGACACTTTTATCACGACAACCAAAACCAAATGTGGGCGACGCTAAATCTGTCCTTTTGAGAATTTGTCATAATGTGAGTAAAAGATCAGCGATATCTGGCAATATAAATACGACATCATAATTTGTTAAAATGCTCTCTGTAACGAAGCAATAACAAAAGCCGTGATAGTTCTTCAACTACCGACTAGGTGGCGCATGCGAGGGCCCAAACTCGCGAGCATCAAGGGATAGAAGAATTTGAGGTCTAGTAACATAGTCCAGATAGGTGGCTTCTGACCCTGGTTTGGCTACGGAAGTCTCGAGTTCGATTCCTGGGTCTGGACTTCAAATTTTTCTATCTTTCAAAAATGCAAGGATTTATGTTGTTTTATCGCAGAAAGTATTTACAACGTTTTGTAATCTTAAGTAAAACTAGATTCGATTGGCGAGTTAAATCCGCTACTCGACCATAGATGGTAGTATTCTTAGTGGAACCAATTATGAATTTAATTTCTTTAGTTATAAGGTTGACAATCGTGTCATAGGTCTATATATATTGCTACTCGAGCAGTACAGAACACATTGAATTTTGAATTACATTATCGATTTCGATAGATACCCAAATGCTTGTTTTATTTTCAAAAAATTAAGATTTTTTGTGAGTTTAGTAAAACTGTAAGAAGAATTATGTAGTATTATTTAAAAATAAAATATACATCAGTCACTGACCAGTCGGACCCAAAGCATCGGTGGTACGAATATGTATACTAATACTACTAGAAATACTCTTTTCCTAAATGAAAGAGTTTTTTCAAGTTTTTTAGCTTGTTCGTGCTAGTACAAATAACCAGCGGTGTTTGATGGAATTGGCTTTAGTTGGTACAAATACTCGTAAGTGGATTCCCAGCAGGGCCTTTCCGGTCTGTATAATAAACTACTTGCTTTAAATAAATGTGTTTTACATAAATTAATAAATCCCAAATAAATAAATACTTACATGCTGCATGTTTTCAGAATTTCCTTAAGAAAATTCACGTATAATAAGAATTAAATGCGCAATACTGAATTTTGAAAACCATCTTACATACTTGGGTTAAAATTAAAAATGCGTTATTTTGAATTTTTATTTATTGCCCTTGAAATAAAACACATTTGTTTTTTTTTAAGTAATATATATTTTAAAAGGTGGTAAAGATGCCATACAAAGGGAAAACCTAAATATATATAATCTTTATAAATAAAATTAATTTAAAATTATCGAAAACGGTGAATTGGCCAGTGGCAGTACTAGAGTATATAAAATATTAAAATGTTGTTTACATTGTATGTTCACAGAGTACCTAGATAATTGAAATTGTTAGTAACTGTAACTAGCGATCGTACTACATTAAATTATTAATGAAGTACGATCGCTAGTTATCTTATACACATATATAATTGATGCTCACATACACACCGTAGGAGGCTAATTCATTTAAAACTTGATTATACCAGTTTATGTACTCTGATAACCATAGTACGTAAACTGGGATAAAGAAGCTTTCTATACTTACCGTTACTTCTTTTAAAATCGGTTTCTGTCGACCTGAAATTCGAGCTAACGATACAGTAACATATTGTTTACGCCTATAACTCCGTGACCTCGATGTGGACATGTCATGTTTCCCGTAAATACTTAGCGGTAGTAACGTATGATTTACTTCCTACGTGACGTAGGTACGTAATATAATATATAGCCTCCAGAGATTTCGTTGCCAAAGCAAAGGCTATTATTTCAAGTATGTTGACTTTGAGAGGCTCAAATAGAAACCAGTGGTCTACGAAAATAGCCTTTTCGTGTTCATAATATTATGAAATTACTAGCTTTTCCCACAGATTCGCCCGAGTTTTTGTAGCCTATGTGCTATTCTTTTCTTTAAACTAATTTATAGATGAGGAGCCCAACGAGCAATTTGGATTTACTGAAATGACTCAAGTGTCATGGGGACCTATTTGATTTTAAAGATTATTATGGTGCGAAGAAAAATATGTTTAGGATGTATATCCTTTCAATAGTGTGGAGCAGGGTTGGCAGCTACAGGCCTTAACATAAATTTAAAACTCTTTCTCATGGAACGGGGATGTTAAGTGAATCCAAAAGAATCTCAAAAGACACCGCAATATCATAGCGTTTTTTTTTGAAAATTCAAAATATACAGACATATTCAGATTAAAAAAATCCTTTCACATAACGTTGGAATATTAGATTAGCGTGTCTAGTATATCAAGCTGAACCATCTGTATGATAATCTGTTGCGTTCAGGTATATTATACCTATTGATATTTTTTTTTACTAAATATTTTGATCAGTTGCCCAAGACGTGCGTCACTATTTAAAGAGCTAATATTAAGTAGAGGTACTCAATACAGTATGAGGTATCCTCCTTAATGTTAATCTGCCGCGCCTCTGTAAATCCAAAAATCTCTTACTGGGCTCCCCGACTATTACTGTGAAGTTTCGTTTAGTAGTTTTTGCGTGAAAGAGAAACAAACATCCATATATCCTCACAAACTTCTGGATTTATATTATTACTGTGATATATTAGAAGCAGTTGCGTAATAAAAGTACAATCAATTATTATAATAGGTACTTACTCAACGAGAACGAAAAAGTAAAAGAAGGTTCTCACGCCCTTAATTGATCGATTTAGCCGCCCTGGGGGCATTACAATCATCGTTAGCTTAATCAGTAATAATTACACTTTTCTGTACTAACAGATATACCTACTATCTATCTTGGTTTCCTATCCCTTATCTTTTTATAATCAAATTACAAATTGCGCCGACACCAAATAACTAGGAAAAAGGGCAGGAAGATGATAATGATAATAGTGAACATGGCATTAGACAAAAAAGTTTGGAAACGTATGAGGGAGACCTCAATCGTACTAGCGTTTTTTTTACGCGCGTTAAACATACCCGATCTCTCGATGTGAATATGTGATCTATTTCCAACGCCTAGCGTTCAAAATACAACACAGCTCGATAAAAATACGTTGCTGTGTGAACGTGTCCTTGGGAATGCATTTTTTTCAATTTGAGCGATTTTTCTCTCGTGCAAATGAGGCTTGAGACAAAATAGGTTGTAGGATTAGATAAAAAATGCGCTTATAAAATATCTTCGAAAGAGCTGACCGGTCTTTCATCCAACAAAGTTAAGAGCTTAACAAAAGCAATAAGTACTCCAAAATTGACTTTATGTTTAATAGAATAGTTACATAATCTTTTTGTGTTAGCTGTTGGTTTTAATAATATCTAAATAAATTAATATCAAAGCTCTAAAACTAATAGGACAAACCGATAAACCATATTGATTTATTTAAGCTATTTTGAGGGTTCCATATATCAGAAGGAAATAAAAAGGGAACCCTTATAATATCACTTTGTTGTCGGTTGTACGGCCGTCCGTCCATCTGTCTATCAAGACCCTATAGCTCGGGAACGCGTGGAGATATCGAGTTTAAATTAATACCATATCCTCAGGTCTACAGTTCCTTGAAGCAGTGAAAAATTCAAGCTTCTATTCTAAGTTAACGTACATTTATATGTATAGGTACTCTCAATTTATAGGGTATTTTCCGTTGACCTAGAACTATGAAATTTGGCAAGTAATATCGTCTTATACTACAAGTATAGGGAAAAGTCTGAGACTATACATTTGTAATTAAATCAGTACCTGGATGACTTGGTTTTTTTTTAACGACGATTTCAAAAAATGAAATTTAGCAAAATCGATTTATCGCCCCCGAAACCCCAAGTATACTAAATTTTATGAAAATCGCTGGAGCCGTTGCCGAGATTCAGATTATATATATAGGTATATATAAGATAAGATAATAAAGGGCGAGACTCGATTCCTGAACTATTTATAATATGTACCTACCAACAAATTTGTACGGAACCCTCGGTGGGCGAGTCCGACTCACACTTGTCCGGTTTTTTTAAAACTTCGGTGACTAATCTTATCCTAATATGAACTTTCGTGACATTAGAATAATATTAGAAAATATTTGTGCTTGGTCGGTATGGTTCCTATTTGAATAAGTATGTTAAGATACTTACGTAGCTTTTTTGCCCAACTACGCACTTAGCACGTTTGTTTCATATACCTACTACAAAAAAATAAAATGTAAGTAGTAAGAACATCGGACAAAATCGTTTTAGTTTTCCATTCTCATTTGTATTCCCTTCTCGTTCGCTCATCTACAAGAAGTACTACGTAAGTTATATTTATTTAATGAACACGAACAAAACATTGAGCAGGTTTGTTTTTCACGAAAAAGGAAAGAAAATCTTTGTAAATAACAAAACGGTGTTTTGGATATACGTCACGTACGTAATGTGAGCTATTGCGTTAGTATAATATATGAAGCGCCGCCGACGTCATCACTCACACACTTCTCGTTTGCTAAAAACGTCCATATATAAACACTTTTTGACGTGATAACGTCTTATAAATGATGACAGGGTGCACGTACGAAAAAGTGTCCAAAAAAAGTCGCGTTATTGATTGTTTGCTAAGCAACGCGAATGGCGATATGCCATCAATGTTTTCTTATGACGTTAACACGTTAAATTATCGTCCGTAAACCGACTTTACAGACTTCAACCATTTTTTTAAGAAATGAAATTAAAAAAGTCCCTTATATAATTAGATAATTTCATGCAGTCGGAGGCATTAATGAATCTCTATGAACTTAATAAAGTGCCTCCGACTGCATGAAATTATATATGGGGATCTTGTGTTCATCTTTTTTGTGCAGGCGGGTTTTTCAATTTATTTTTTTATTTAATACTTTTGAGTACTTGTAGAATGTAACAACTAACTTTTATCACAGCTATTGGTAATATTGGTGATATTGAATATTAAGAAAAAAAAAATGTTGCTAACTAACTTTTTTAGTTTGTTTTTTCCAAACGTCACTTATAAGAACACTTGGGCGGTCAAGACGAATCTAACGACGTCTTAATTATACAAATCCGTCCAATGGTTTGTGAAATATGAGGTAATAAAGTAAATATTACATGCATACATACAAGAAACGCGCAAAAACATAACCCTTCTTTACAGTCGGGTAAAAAGAAAAATATTTAACTAAATACTCTTTGGATCTAAGTCGGTGTCGTAGGTTTTGCTAGGTTTTTTTACTAATTTTCTATTCTTTGTTACAGGTATTGTTTTGGCGCGGGTGAGTTACTTAGGTGGGGGAACTGAATTAGGGATACTCAGATGAACAAGAACATATTAGATATATTTCGGGACTTAATCGCGTGAATTATTTAAAGATACGAACCTTTTATTTATTCGACGTTTCGATCGAATTGCAGTCGACCCGTGACCACGATCGGTGCAATTCGATCGAAACGTCGGGTAAATAAAAGGTTCGTACCTTTAAATAATTCACGCGATTAAGTCCCGAAATATATCTAATATGTATAAAAATCGCGAAAGTTTGAAAACAATAGAAGAAGAACATATTTAGTATTAGTCGCAGGAAAATGAGAGAAACGAGTGTGGACCTCAGCAGAACAATATGGATCACAAAGTCAGATCAGTTGATTTTGGTATACAGTAAAATATTATAACTTTACTGTATACCAAAATCAAACTTAGCGTTGCATTATATGCACAATTTGACTCGAGAATAAACGCGTTTAAACTAGGTAAAATATTTACCTTATGCTTGAGATTTCGACCGGGTTACACCGACCGTGGTCACGAGCTGACTCAGTCAGTAAAATATTGTTGATGTTCATCTAACCAGGCGTCATGTACTGCTCTGCTGCGCAAAAGTCAACCGCGCTAGTGTTATGCACTACTATAGGCATACAATTTGACAGTATGATTAGGTAGTTGCGAATGGGACTAAAACGCTTGACAAATGAGCTAGCAGCAGGGCCGGCTTACTCTTAAATCTGTACCCTGCGCTGGGGATATTGGGTGGGGAGTCAACCTTACTCATTGGTTTGTGATATTGTTAAACTTTTCTCGTTCCAAAAAATAGTTCTGGGTACGACTGCCTAACAAACAAATTAAACTTCGAAACATACCCGTATCCCGAACTAGATCATCAGTCAAATCATGTCGTACATCATGTATCAAAATCAAAGGTCTAATCGCCCATTCTCCAAAATGTGGCTATACTTAGACCCGTGATTACACTACTGGAATTAATAACTAAAAGGGTCGACACGGGTCGCAGATTAACTAGTATCTGTGGTCGTGATGGGGAAGTTGGGTTGTAATGGCAATAGATATTGAATATTGGTCTATATAATAAAGTTATTTAAAGGATACGGCTCGCTTAGTGGTAAACAGTTACTGTAACTTGTGGATATTTACAGCCCGGAGCGCCCGCTTTACTCTTGTAAAGAGAGAGAGAGAGAGAGATATATTTCTAACTGTACGAGCTGTAAAGCTTTTACCGAAATTTTACCGATCCTTTTTCGCTAACTGTACAGAGATACTCTGCACATTCGTGCGCCGGCTTGCCCTGAAGCCTGGTACCTGCCTGAGGTAGGTCGGAGGGTAACGCAGTTTGAGGAATAGTAATAAAACTATATCAGTGACTGACTAGTGTATATATTTCAGTAAGAACATGGGTACATTCAATTACTGAGAGAGATCCATCAGTACGAGCTAGGCTCAAGTATCTTGATCGAATCCGCTCAGTACTCGGTTACAGCTGTATTTATACCCGTCGAAAAACCGTTAATTCCTATAGTATAGTCCGGATACACCATCTAAATCGAAATAACCTGTCGCTATTGGTCAATTTTATTTTAGCAATGTTGTCAACCCTATATTTATAAATTCCCTAAATTATTATAAAAAACCCATAAAATGATTATCACTAATTTTAACATTCCTGAATGAAAACCAATCATGCGCGAGCGGTCAACATTGATTCGCTCGCGTGCCGTTGCTATGGACTTTTACTGATATAGACTACTCTGGTTTTCCCTAAAAAAAGTCTTTAAAACACATAACCCTCCTTCTTGCGAAGTCGGGTAAATATCGTTACCCCACTTATTTCTCCCTAAATTTTGAGGTAAATCCACTAAATTGGCAACAGTGCTATTACATTATATACAATTCTGACCAATAGGAATGTTCTAAGGTGCGTACATACCGTTCCTATCAGATTTCAATTACAAATTACGGCTAAACAATGCAATATTACTAAGAGCTATTATGCTAGAGATATTGTTTAACCATATAGAACTTACACGTACTTTTAACAATTATTGGAAATATAATCAAAAAACATCGCGATCTCAGAGACAAGATTTTAGTGTCGAGTTGCTGAACTAATTACGAGAATGAATTTAGAATTATACAAACTTAGTATCTAAGGCACGGAAGATCAGTGAAAATGTCTCATAAATCACTTTGTTATTTTACATTTCACTATTCATAACTATTAATATACCATATAAATCAATTTCACTAATTAAAAGTTAAAGATACTATTTGCGTTGTAATCTCTATGGTGAAGGACAATTCTATATCAAAGTTATAAATTCTCTTTGGATATTATTTCGTTCTTTGTTCGTTCTATATATTGACATGAGACGGACAATGTTACAAGTTATGGAATCAATGTTGCAAGTTAAAGAACTAAATTAAAACTATTAATTTCGTATCGATTATTTTAAACTAAACGCAGAATAAAACTATTGGGTTATTATCTGTCCCGCACACTAACAGAAATAAGACTTCCAAATTGTTACACAGTGAGGTAGGACTCGGTAGGAGTACCTCTTTCTACGCTATCTGGACATTCGTTCAATCGAGAGAGATAGACAAAACAGAAAATCAAATATTTTGACTGCAAGCAGTTATTTGTAAGGCGCCACTGCTCTGAAATACTATCTCAATATACTCAATTCGATCGAACTTTTGCTGCGCTTTATATCTTTCCCTTGTTTGTAAACCAAACCTATATTTGATGAATACTATTTGCGATAATGGTTCTTATTACTTACTGCTGTATTTCTTTGCGTCTACACGTGGAATATTGGAGGCCGATATTATTCCTGTATCGATTTATTGTAATTACAAGGTCGGACCTGTCATAACTTACCCATTTTACTAGACGTAGTACCTATGGTTTATAATCTTGTAGGACCACCACTCGGCTGTGTTTTCTCGGATTATTACTAAGCATTAATGCAGACGCTTTTAGATATATTCCTATTCGTTAAAAGTTCCATAAAATCTCCATGGTAACATCTGGTGTTACTGCAAATTTTTGTTATAACAATTTGCGCAGGCTGGAGGTAACAAAATTTGTATAATGTCCTTTAACGTCCACATTGTGTGCTTGTCCCTATTTTGTTATTTAATAATGGCTCACCCTACGTTGAATGATACAACTTTGTAAACTTCAGTCGTATAAATACGAAGTTTAAGTCATATACCTGGGTAGGGAATGTTTTAGGGTCTCGTAAATACTATGAGAGGTGGCTATTTTGTGAACATATACTTGTACACTAGGGATATAAATCTTGAACAAGTCTGGACCTCAGACGTAACCGCGAATGTTTTTACTTTACGTACCGTCGCGTCGTTTGGCATTCAATACCGCGAATGTGTCTTTTGTTAGATTATATTAAACTCTTTTATTGTCTCGGTGTGGGAGTGTATACGACTGGTGTCCAAGAGGTCGTGGGCTCGATACCTGTACGGGACACCATCTTGTATAGTCCTCAATTCTTGTTTCTAGTCTTGGTGTATGTACTTTGTCCGTTAATTGTATGTTTGTAAAGTTTCAGCGACTGAGGAGAAGGACCCAGGGCCTACACCTTAGTAATTTCTTTTAGGAAAAACAAAAAAACGTTAATTTACTAACGTAGATTTTTAGACGTAACCTTTATACGTATTTCACTCGAGTACCTAACACACATAGACATCGTTTACGAACTCGGAATTGCGAAACATCTTCAGAACACAGTGGATCAGATTCCGTGTCCCTGAATGCAGTCTGTATGTGCGTTGTTTGAGTGTGATTGTATGAAGTTCACCTTTTATACGGTTTGTGCCCGTATCGACATGCTATTGCTAAGGCACCTTCTTGGGCCCTGTAGCCTTTGATACGGCTGATATGGCGGTAGCTACGCTCCTGGTATTAAGGTCCGTAGTCTTGTCTAGTAATTAGAAATTATCTTCATAACATCTGTTCCCGAAAGATCTTTTCCAGAATAAGATAAAATCTCTTACAAGAACACAAAGGGTCACTATATTAATATTAAAGGGGTACAAAGGCCATATGAATATTTCACTGACTTCATTAGTCTGCGTGATACATAATTTAGATAGGATGAACCCTTGCTAATGTGAGGTCAGTAGTTGTAGCATAAATCTTACTATATTTTCGTATAGTAATCGTGTAATTAACGTGTATAAGTAATTCTATGATTATAACTCTAATTCTATGACTAATAACTACCGGTCGATGTGCGTATTTTGTACGAAACGTACCTAATCGGCCGCTCCCATGATTAAGTTTCCAAGATTAATATTTTCTTTTTTAAAAATAAGCATGATAATTATATATAGAATAAATATATACAAATTCTAAGTTCTAATACAAAATTTAAGGTTAGTTAATTTTAGGTTAAGTTTTTGTTGATCCTATTTTCTGTTTAATAAGTAATGTAAATGACTTTTATTTTTACTGTCATGTCTCTAAAACACTACAAATAAAAAGTTGTATGTAAAATATACATTTTATATCATGTTTAGTTAACATTGAACCCATGGCTTGGGTAGAATTTGTAATTGCTCAATTTACCCTATACCCATGCTCAACTTACCGCACATGTGAGGTACGTTGAGCAACTCTGACTTTCCCCACTTAAACGGCTATTGCTCTTAAATGCGATTTGATAGAAATAAATTGCGATGGGCAATTTTGGAAAGGAATAAATTACTTACCCATCAGTATACATAACACATGCACTTGTCCGGTTTTTTAAATATCTTCAATGTGCACACAGCAGCACAGCTACTACACAATTTCAAAACAGTATATATAAAATTCGTGTTAAAGCTACAGTTGAAGTGGGCGGTCCCTAATGGCCGGACATCCACCAGTGCGTAGAGGTATTCCCGCGAAGTAGTGTTGGAATGTTCGAGGTTCTACTGGGAATTAATTAGGATATGTGGCTGTGCCTGACCTAAATATAAACCATTCATTTGGACGTGCATGTTGATTTATAAATGGCTATCGTTGGGTTTTACTTAATTAATGACATATATAATTTTTATATTGTAAGTGGATGCTCTTACTATGTTGTACCCATTGAGATTGATAGGTATATCCAATCTCATGTAAATAAATAAAAATAAAAGTATAAATCTCATGTACTCTTCTAATAATATTTTTATCTTTTATTTTTGCATCAGTCCTCTAATATGGTGTATAATATAGTAGTGGCAGCAACTTACCTGCATATACAGTTTATAAACAAAGAAACATAGTAAACATTGGCAATTTGAAAAGAGTGGCCGCGAGTTTTTATTGCCTGTTCTTTTCTCCGGCTTTACCTATTGTTTGCGACATTTCACAAGAGTAGTATTTTGCATCCTAAGTGAATAAAGTATTAATATTATTGTAGGAATATGCGTGGATGTTGTAATAAAAGAGATTTTTAGTGAATACAATTTTATCACTTTATTGTGTGACCGATACATTCGCCATAGCAGGAACAGAGAGAGGGCAGAGACACCCGTGACAAAATTGCAAACTAAAATTGGTTGCGTTCAATATACTTAATATTTTAATACCCACCCCTGGAACACAACCCCATTTTTGTGACACAATATAAATGTTTATCGGCAGTAGTGCCCTTTGTTAAATTATCAGCTATAATTTCTTCACCCTTTACATATTTAGGTTTAGTTAGGTAAACTTAATATTTAGGTTATTAACATGATAGTCCGGTCAATTTAGACATAAAATTAGTGATCAAATAAAGAAAATTCCGACAGAGCCAAATCTTCGTAGAGACCTTAGGTTTACCACAAGGAATAAAGTGTCAAAAGTCCCCATCAGTCCCATGTGTGCTAAGGGAGTTATTCGGGGCCAAGGTCAAAATTTTAGGTTTTTTGGATTTTTCTCGAAAACGGTAAGTTTTATCGAAAAAGTACTTCAGAGCAAAGTTGTAGATCTAAAAATTTTCTATAAAAATGGTCCTTATGATTTTTTCTATAAGACCCACTATTTCCCAGATATTGCGCTTGTAATAATCACGTTCTACATAATATGCACACATTTCCACACCACCTGTGAGGTAGTGTACTCGGCGCGTTTTTTTAACGTGGTATCCACGGTAGGCCTATTCTACGAACCTTATATTTTCAGGAACAATAATTATTTAATAGTATGAAGATTATTGTTATGGGTTACTGAGTTTAATTGTCGTTCTAACTTTTTTTTATTACTTTATTCTGACTCATACTCTTCATATTCAACTTCAACAATCATGTTTTCTTCAATTTCTTCTTGTTCTTCTTCTTCTCCTTCATATTGATGAATACTTAGAAATTGTTCAAATGAAGATGAATCAGTTGTCGCTTCATCAAAATCACACGAATCTTCCTCTCTTGTATTTTATTGAACATTTGAGCAAGAGACCTTGGCAATTGGTACACGCTGGAGAACACTGCAACCCTACTTTTTTACAGCCATATTTGGCACTACAACCTTTCTTGCAATTGCAAAAAATAATGTTAAGAAGTTTTTCTGGAGCAGGGGGCAGTAAAGTTCGAATCGGTTCTAAAGTATTATTTATCAATTTTCGACCCCAGTCTTCAGGGTTCAGTTCATTGCCTTGCCATGTCTGAATTTGATAGTATACTCGAAACAAATGTTGAGTAGCAGATGCCGATGGTGGAGGAAGACAAGATAGTTGGACAGATATTTAACATTCGTAAAAATTACACGAAACAAAAAGCAAGTACAACTATCTTGTCTTCCTCCAATTTTTCTTTCTTGCAATTTTTTGCAATTGCAAGAAAGGTTGTAGTGCCAAATGTGGCTGTAAAAAAGTAGGGTTGCAGTGTTCTCCAGCGTGTACCAATTGCCAAAGTGTCTCTTGCTCAAATGTTCAATAAAATACAAGAGAGGAAGATTCATATGATTTTGATGAAGAGACAACTGATTCATCTTCATTTGAACAATTTCTTAGCATTCATCAACAGGAAGGAGAAGAAGAAGAAATTGAAGAAAACATGATTGTTGAAGTTGAATATGAAGAGTATGAGTCAGAATAAAGTAATAAAAAAAAGTTAGGATCACAGTAAACTCAGTAACCCATAACAATAATCTTCATACTATTAAATAATTATTGTTCCTGAAAATAACGTCATAAAGGTTCGTGGAATAGGCCTACCGTGGATACCACGTTAAAAAAAACGCGCCGAGTACACTACCTACACTACCTCAGAGGTGGTGTGGAAATGTGAGCATATTATGTAGAACGTGATTCTTACAAGCGCAATATCTGGGAAATAGTGGGTCTTAGAGAAAAAATCATAAGGACCATTTTTATAGAAAATTTTAAGATCTACAACTTTGCTCTGAAGTACTTTTTCGATAAAACTTACCGTTTTCGAGAAAAATCCAAAAAACCTAAAATTTTGACCTTGGGCCCCGAATAACTCCCTTAGCACACATGGGACTGATGGGGACTTTTGACACTTTATTCCTTGTGGTAAACCTAAGGTCTCTACGAAGATTTGGCTCTGTCGGAATTTTCTTTATTTCAATTGTCTAAATTGACCGGACTAATGACACTTTAAGACGTGATAGCGAATGTCTATATGCTTTGTTCTAGGGAGATAACAGTCATTGGTAGTTAGCTTGATTGCACTGCGATTATCACTGAAGATGAGAGCTCGCCATGAAGTTGCTGCAGCCATAGCGCCTCCTGGGCCGCGGAATACATATAGTAAAGAGCATATTGCTTATGATAGGGAGAGTCAAACCTTTCATCTTTCTCTGTTTTCTTGAATTTCATACCAACTTCAAATGGTGTTTTGACAGGTTTGCAATCTGACATTCTGAACCGTGAAAGTATTTCTTTTATATATTGTTCTTATCTCTCTCTCTGGTAATATGCAGACCTACGCAATGGCTTGCTGGACCAATATCTTTCATTTCAAAGTGATGTTTTAATTTTTCCTTCAGTAATTTTTTATTTGGCTCTTGTGCAGTAAATATCATTAAATCATTAACCACAGCTATAAATGTATTTTTGTCAGTATTGTAGTAGACACAGGGATCTGTTTTTGATTCTTGTATTCCTAACTCGTGTAAAGCAGTGTTCAGTGGTTGTGTTGTTGTTGTTGGTGTCCCGTAACATGATCGCTTGCTTAAGTCCATATATTGATTGATTTAACTTGCATACTTGAGATCCTTGTCTGTACAGTTTTGGCTGTTGCATGTAGATTTCTTTATCAATTTCTCCCTGGAGAAAGGCTGACACGACATCCATTTGATCCATTTCTAGCTCATATTTAGCAGCTAGAGCAAATAGGTAACGGATAGTTGTATCAACTGGTGAGTAAGTTTCTTCATAGTCGGCACCCTTTCTTTGGACATAGCTCTAATTACAAGCCGTGCTTTATAACGAACAATGTTCCCACTATGTTCAGTTTTTGTTTTATGTACCCACTTGCAGGGTAAAGCCCTTTTGCCAGGACGAAGATGTGTTAAACTCCATGTTTTGTTTTTCATCAAGGAACTATAACTATTAAAAGTCTTGTGGTAATGACAATGCCTCCTTCTTTATCTTGATCATCCTTCTTATAGCGTGACCAGCGTCCTTCTTATAGCGTGCGTGACGTGATCTGATTGTCACATTAGTGTCATAACTAGCCTTCCCCGCATAACTAGAAGGTTTGAAGGTTGCATCTAGTTCACTATAATCTGTATCATACTCACTTGAGTTTTCATCATTACTTGTTCCTGTGTTCAATTCTCTTTTCTAAAACTCTTGAGTGAGTAATTCATTCAACAATTTCATCACTTTATTGTGCGACCGATACATTCGCCATAGCAGGAACAGAGAGAGGGCAGAGAGACCCGTGACAAAATTACAAACTAAAATTGGTTACGTTACAATATACATCATATTTTAACAATTATTAATCTAATAAAATTATGGGGAATGTAATGAAACAAATATGACGGTGTATTGCTGCGAAGCTCATCGGTTTCTATAGTAATGTAGCATTTATGCATGAACATTGATAATTTGTTAATACAAAATTGAATTGTCCTCAATTGATGGAGGTATGTTCGTAAGGAGACATGATGAATATTTTTTATTACATAATTTATGATATAATATTGGGCACTTGTTTTGTCAAGGCAGATGAAAGAACATTATGGCGAGACAAATGTAAGTTAATTTCAGAGAGGATGACCCAGTTTGGCATTAGAAAAGAAGCGGAGAATAGGAGAATTTTTGGCCCGCCAGTGGGACAATACTTGTTAATACCATTGTCAGTTTTGAATGCCTAACACTAAATTTGGGTTTCGTAGTAGTCCGCTTACACAGTAGAGTAGCCAGTTACCAGCTAAGCTTTGGTTTGATCCTTTCTTAAATAAACGTAAACAAAGGGATCAGCTGTTCTCCATCGCTTTTGTATATTAACTTAACAAAGGAAAATCATCTACACGTTCATAGCTTGATCCCTTTGAGTGTATATTCAAAGGGACACATTTAAAACGTCTACAAAGAGAAAAACATCATAGACGTTAAAGAAAAATGCTCACTCCTTTAGATTTTACTGATTATGGTCAGAGTTTTGGGGTCAGAAGGTCATGCAGAATAATACTCATTTCATTCATTCTTTTTGTTAGTTTTCTAATACTTTGTAGAAAGTTCTTAAATAAAAATAATAATAAAATAGCTAAATAAAAAATAACGGGAAGGTACGAAGTTCACCAGGACAGCTAGTAATGTATAAAAAAACATTTTTTTATTAAAAAACGTTTTTTTCATACATTACTAGCTATTTGCTGCCCTGAATTAAACTAAAAACCGTTGGAAAACTATTATCCCCATACATCAACATAGGCCGCGATTGATTCACCAACCGTAAAAAAAATGAAATATTTTTTTTGTGATGCAACGATTATGGCTTTGACTACTTAGCTACACAGCACTTAGCACAAGTAAAAGCCATAATCGTTGCATTATAAATGTATTTGTTTAATAACAATTTACTTTGCGGTTGGTAAACTAACTGCGGCCTATGTTGATGTATGGGGATAATAGTTTTCCAACGGCAAAAGTTAAGTTTGTCATATATAACACCTGTTTTTTTCTCTTACGATACCACCAAATAAAGTTGCCGTATATATAAAGTCGGGCGTCTCGTCAAAACGAAACTACCATGGCAATTCCAGCTTGATATGGGCCATTCGAAAGAAACCGCTTCAAAATCCGTCGTAGTTTAGAACATCTACGCGTACAGTCAAACAGCAGGAAGCGCATTTGTTTTGTACTCTGTAAAGATATTGGTTATTTCTTTATTTACCTAAGTTAACCTGGATTTCACAATTATCCAAAAAAAATATTTACTCAGACCAATATTCCTTAATTTATCCAAGAGGTTTTAGTCAATTTTGTGAGGTTATGGCGCATTCCTGGTCTTTACGTTAATGATAAAACCCATTGACATATAGACCAGGACTGCGCCATGCCTTTCAATTAAAAAGTAAAAATTGACTGCAAAGCATGAAAGAGAGAAAAAACTCGTGCGGCTTTTGGCAGGTATTGTCCACAAAGTACTTAGCGTTATTTCTTTCTAGAGGTGGTCAATTTTGTGAGGTTATGGCGCAGTCCTGTTCTCTACGTCAATTGTAAAACCTTATTGTTATTTGGCAACATTGACACATTGGCGTTATTGTTCCTTGATTCGGTTCAAGCAAAATTGGATTTTATGCTGACGAAAATTTTCATTCCTTTGCAAGCAATTTTGAAGTTTGCTTTTACGATTATCCTCAATATATACATACATTATCTAATGAAATTAATAAATGCCTATTAATTTCACTTGGGGCCCGTAAGCACAGTAAAGATAAAGTATACAGTATGGAAACTACGAACAAACGTTCGAAACAGCACACTCACACAGACGCGCACATCTTCGAGACCTCTAATGCGGGCTCCAGACTCTCGCTAGGCGCTTCCTAGAGGCTCTCGGTACGAGTCTTGGCGAGTGTAGGCTGCAGGAGTGTTAGTCATCCACACTCTTGATTTATTCAGTTGCCGGTTACCTACGTCTACCACAAGATGGACATGATTGAAATGATTGCGTTAGCTACTTTATGTGCCTACCAATATTAGAATGTTTTGTGCGCTAGAGTGTAGTTGATTCTCTCGCCTCACCCCTCGCATCCTTTGACTCGCGCCCGAAAAACCCAAACCCAAAGCTGAGGGACAGCGAGGCGAGGCGAGAGAAACCGAGGGGACACGAACGCACCGTCTTCACTCTCGCACTCACGTTCTCTCGTGTAGCCTCGTGAAGAGTCTGGATGGGGTATAAGCGGTTTTCGCGGTGCTCTGAGTAGCGACTGCCGCGTCCAGACGAGTGGTCGCGTTTTACGTCTATCTCACCTGCGTTACGACCGTCCACAATCTTTTTCGAAACGTCACGATCGTATTGCGTAGCCTATGGGCTGTTTGAACTCGACATCATTATGACCAGAGCTTTCATTTTTCTCAATGTAAGAATGATTTATTCTTATTAAATTGATATCATATTATAGTCCATCCATGGGATCGATTGAAAATATAAGTTAAAATATTTATAAAACCAAGATGGCGGCTTCCAGTATTTTCAAATACTTTGTCTTGTATTTTTTTGTATTATTCTTAACATTTCCAGAGTTTTTATTGTGCTAAGTCGATAGTGAAGTCTTAATGTAAGTCCAAGATGGCGGGTAATGTCATTTTTATAGTTTTTGAGGGTGGTAAAGCCTAAATTGAGGTCAAAATGTAAATCAAAGATGGCGGATGCGAACATTTTTTTTTGTTTTTGTCATAGATGTCGTTTTTATGGTTTTCGAGGTGCTAACGACGAAAGAGAGGTCAAATTGTAAATCCAAGATGGTGTCTTCGAAAATATTTAAAAAAAAACAATAGGTACTATGAGAAGGAACTTCGTTCCTGGTGGAGGCCCCCAACCGCACATTTTTTTTAATAGAAATTAATCTAATCTATTAATTATATCATAATAAAATAACAGGAATAACTACCTATATTCATATTAATATTTATCAAAATCGGTTCAGTACTTTCAAAGATTTTCTATTGCAAAAAGTATTTATTGGTTTAGATTTTGATAATAAAAAAAAACAATCTTAAATTATTCGGAGAGAGAGCTGTAGAACCAATAAAATAATAATAAAATAATATAACTACAAACTTTAAGAGTGTGAACCCTAGCGCTCTAATGGAGCGTACATAGGTATTAACTTCAACAATTGGGCCTAGTTTCCGTACTGTATACATATTTTGACTGTGCCATAAGCCTAGTCATTCTGACACAGCCTATGTAAACACTATTAGCCCGTAGCTTTGTTCAGTTGTTCACTAACATTAGACCACCTTCCTTAGATGGATTAAATTACTTTCAGCTCACTGACTACCAATCTGTTTCACAAGCTCGTGTTCCGTTAGCCATAACAAGGTTTTGTGTTGGAAATCTAAACAAATGGCCGGCTTCACAGTGACTAACGATACTGTCGGACCAAGGGAATTATTTTACTTGTAATTATTTTAAACTACTCTAGAAATTATATATCCATATTAATGCGCTTCGTGATTCAGTGGTGACTTGACTGGGTGGATCGATAGATTGGCAAGATTAATGTTACCTCTCTGATATTGTTCTTTTACTAAAATAACCCTCCTTCTTGCGCAGTCGGGCAAAAAGTCGGTCTCGCGCCTAATCTTTTCGCGGTTTCAATTAAAAATAATTTATTAAAATCACCGCCCGCATTGTCTTTGCGCTTAATTGCTATAAATACGCTATCTTCACATGTTTAGGTATTTTCCCATTCCCGCTTTTATTTCTATAAATATATAACTTTAACTACAGTCGATCGGATCATGTGGCCAGAAGCATATTACGTAAACATTTTCGTAAACACCATTGCAAAAATCTCGGAAGTTTCTTAGTACTCATGTGCTTATTTTTATATGTTTCTGTACAAATATTAATGCGCACAACAAATATTTGTACAGAGTAAAGAGTTTTTTATCTACCTACGAGTAAAACGATTTTTATATAGAACCGGGGTGTGTTGTGTATGTCAAGATAAGCACGGGCGTTATTTCCTGATGTTGTGTACTTTAAGTTATTTACCCGAACGCTTAGTATACCTTGGGAAACGATAAAACGCGTATAGACCGCGATAAAATCCATAAAACTAGTTTTATTGTAAGATTTATCGTCTGTATGAACTTCATTATAGGCTAGGTTTCATATTGCTAATGTATATATATTTAGCCTACGCTTTACGAAAATACAATAACCTGCAACACCAATCCTGAAGCCCCTTTGTTACAATTTCGTGGTACCATGAATTTCTGACAAGAAGAGAAAATGAATAAATACTCAACATTCCGAGAAATTGGCCTGAAAATTAGCCACCTATATTGTCATCAAGAAAAATAAGGAGTAATGTTCACGGTTTATATTTATTCAAATTATTGTTTATTTTTACTGTAAATGAGACGTTATTTAAACTCGAAAGAACATTCATTAGGTATTCGTAGCAATATATTTTTCAAAGCAAAGCCCAGCCCAGTTTCATTGCGGACTGGTATGAGTATCACGAACCACGCTTCTCATTTAATTGGAATCTGGAAAAGTTTCGATGAAAATATGCTCGGAGTGGGTGTGATTTAGTAACCTATTTTGAGGTTTTATATGAGAACTCATGTTCGAAATATAATATACACAAGTTACTGCGTACCTACAATATGTGTATTTTCTGAAAACGATAATATGTTTAACGATTAATCGGTTAAAAGGTTTAGTGTTTGTGTGAGTGTATGCTTGGGGAGTTCCCGTTGTGTATTGAATTGATTTATCTATCACTTAGTGTGAATCAAATGCACTTTAAGTATTAACAGACTCTATGCACATACTAAAATCGGACCATCCAATTCATTACATTTTATCTAATAATTTAATTTTTTTTATTGCCGATTTTTTGCCTCAGCTTCTTCAGCCTCGGGCGATCTTTTTTTAGATTTATGAACTTCCAGTTTGAACTTTTTAATTGAGAAAATTAGTTACGGATTATATAAAATATATGTAAAGCAGAAGAGTTTGTTTGTTTGAATGCAATAATCTCAAAAACTTGGGGTGAATTGAAAAATTAGTGTTGGATAGTCCATTTATCGAGGAAGGTTATAGGCTATATAACATCACGCTATAACCAATATTGCAAAAACAAGGAAAATTAACGCATACGTAGTAGCGCGGGTCCGCTAGTGTATTATAAAGCTGAAGAGTTTGTTTGGTTGAACGCGCTAATCTTAAGAACTGCTAGTTCAAATTGAAAAAAAAAATGTATTGGATAGCCCATTAATCAACGCTACAACGATTACGAACGGAGCGGCAATGAAAAATGTTGTAAAAAGTGGGAAAATTTACGCAGACGAAGTGTCAGCTAGTTTTTTCAAGGACCGAACCTATCACATAAATCTAATTCCAGCTATTTTATTTGCTGATCGTGTGTGAGTTGTGGGCTACCTCCAAACTCTGGAACCCACGTCGACAAAATCGTTATGTTCGTTTCGTCGTCAATAATCTTTTACTTTCCGTTGTTACAGTTGGAGAATGTACAACTTCTGGACAAATACAATCTGCGGAACCCGTCCAAGGGTACGCTGTACTTTGCCACCACACACCTGATCTTCGTAGACCATGAGATGAGAAAGGAAACATGGGTGAGTAGCTTGCGTAGAATTGTAAGAAAATATCAGGATTTGGACACATACCTACTACTATATGACTGACTGCCTCTGTGGCGCGGTTGGAGTGTATCCGACTGCTACGCAAGAGGTCGTGGGTTCGATCCCCACTCAGGATAAAACTTTGTGTGATGAGCACGATGGTTTATTCTGTGTCTGGGTGGTATTTATCTATAATATGTATGTATTTAGAAATAAATAAGTATGTTTATCAGTTGTCTGGTTTCCATAGTACAAGCTCTGCTTAGTTTGGGATCAGATAGCGTTGTGTGAGTTGTCCCAAGATATTATTATTATTATTATAAACGGTATACGAGAAATTATTGCTGCAATCTTCACATCAGTGTTTTTATGCAGGTGACTTTTCAAAGGAACCGAGAAGTTTATTGTTATCATCATCTCAGCCATACGCTACGTCCACTGCTGAACCTAGGCCTTTCACATTGCCATCCGTTCAGTCTCTGACTTACCTACCCAGGTCACCGGTTTATCTAGTGAACGACATTCTTCGCTGTGTTACATTCCCTGCGTTTGCCCACTGCAGAGTATTTTGAAGTAATGTAGGTGTTCAAAGCAATTATCGAGTGGGGCAATTTAAATTACTAAACACAAAAGTGTAATTTGTGCACGGTACGGTGTCAGACTTTCAAACATCCGAACTTACTGTACTAAGACTTTAGTAATTAGAATTGCAAAGATTAAGATCACATTATTTCCACTCAATTAAATTCACTTCGCGCGGAATTAGTAGGTACAATCTTAAACCAGGGTTGCTATCCAGACGCACGAAATTTGTTACAAATTTACATTTGTACCGGACTTTTCGCTTTAAGAGGAGAATAGAAGAATTAAACACGTGACTCATTAGATTTTTTACTTTATACTAAATAGAATTATAATGCCAAACAAATACATTTAGGAATGTATATAACATAAATAGGTACCTTAAAATTAATCTTTGATCAGTTGGTCTTTTAATTAATTATTTACCTAAATGTGACTGTGCTTTTAGGACATTTTTTAGTTTTAGGACATTTTTTTTGCTCTTTGTCAGAATGTTTCATTGAGATGATAACCCTAAGCTCATAGATTCAACGAGATTAGAATCAAAGCAAAGACTAGTTGAGTCTCAACTCTCAATTCCAACGTTGGTTCTATTCAATTAGTTTCATCGATTGCGATTGCGCTCCTGTGGCGGTGCGGCTTTGAGGAAGATAATATTTGATAATGGGTCAAGAAGTATTATAGGAGGTTATCTGATTGTTAGGTATAATGAGACATAACAAAATTTGTGCAGGATTCAACCGCTCTACAATGTTTGAGTATTGGAATGGATTTAAAGCGAGATATTCACGAAAAACGGTTTGTTCCTTTAACCTTTGACCTCGAATATCTTAAGCGCGCACATGATATTTATTGTGGCTTTCAAGGTAACATTTAGAATGTCCAAATAAATATTTCTACAATAATTAGCTTCTTACCTTTCATTCCGAGATAGAACCGTGGGATGACGGAGCTGATAGCAGTGGCGGCCCAGTGGTAACAGCTGCGAGGTCCACTTTGTGTGATTTATTTCATCACCATCACCACTGATCGCAGTCTAAATCTAATCTTATGAAAAATATCTTTAGAAAACTGCCACGTTCTAGATTAGATCCATTAGTTAGGTACGGGTAGCAGAACAGTTTAGCTTATTCTTGCTAATTGCCAGCCTTCCAATACGACCAGATCGCACTCCGTTTCGAAACTTTGACTTCCGTTTCCGTTATCGGTTTTCATTCTAAGTTTATCCCGTTTACTGGGACAGCTCTTCTATACATGAAAAGACTACTAACACGTATAGAGGAGACATCATGAACTACAGGTAAATTAGCTTGAAGAAATTTTTGCGTTTGTAGTAGTGTATGGTCAGCAAATAAAAAAAACAACATTTTATTTTTAGTTTTTATTGTTTTAAAGGTAATATACGTTTGTGGCTGGAGCACACCAAATGCGTGCACGTCTACGCATACGCACTACGTACTAATACGGTCGTGAAAATGTGTATCCACCGCATTGTAATCTATGGAACTGTATGAGGCAGACAAGCCAGTTCCAAACATTACAAGCATTGAATGCCGGTTTTCACTTCAGTGAAGACGTGTATGAATTAGGTGTTCTCCGGCCATAAATGTTTTATTCTAATAATTCATCAACCCCAGGCATATCACAATCATCCCCATCCTCGCTTTCATCAGATGAATTATTTAAATTAATTATGATTCGTTCTGATATTGTGTCTAAAGCTGCGTCTCTACCCTGATATTTGCTTTCCTCTTCAATAGCATGCAAACAAACTTTTCTCCATTCCTCTACAGTTATGGCGTTCATTTTTTCTTCAGCTAATGACATTATAACCTTCATATTCATTGCGACATTCTTTTTTGCGACATATGTTTTCACTATCCCCCATATATTTTCTATAGGATTAAACTCCGGATGGTATGGTGGTAAACGCAGCACAGTATGACCGTGCTGTCGTAATATTTCGTCTATCTTGTATTCTATAAATCTCGCCTTGTTTTGCAGAATCAGTTCATATAATTGAGGCTTAAGCAACGTGGATGAATGCTCAATGTTTCGAAATGTCAGCCAGTCTATCATTTGCTGTTTTCTAGAATTACTATTCGGTGCAGGATTTTGTATTGAGTTATGATATGGTGCGTTGTCAACAACAACAACACTATTTGGTTGTAAGTTGGGTATTAATTGAGTTTGAATCCACCTTGAATAGTTGTCATAGTTCATATTGTTGTGGTAATCTCCACTTTTTTGGTCGGCTTTAAACATAAGCAATGCATTTGGTATAAAGCCATCGATACCACCGGCATGAACAATGATTAAGCGGTTGCCTTTCGATATATGTTGCTTCAAACCTGAAGTGCTTCCATCTGACCAAGATTTCGAGAGGGTATGTGATGTATGTATATATGTTTCGTCGGTGTAAACAATTGGTCGGCGTTGTTCACGATATTCAGCAATTTTCATCAAATAATTAATTCGCAAGTATCTAATTTCGTGTTTTTCCATAAGAAGTTTCCGGTTATCTTCTGTTTGCTTCCAATTAAAACCTAATGACATGACGTGTTTTCGTAACGTGCTGACACAACCTTTATAATCGATATCTTCTTTCAATTTTGAGTGCAAAGTTTTTAAAGTGGGAACTTCTTTATTTGTGATGTGGAAGTCATGAATTGTTCTTCTGATAACTTGCTGATCAAAGTTATCGATTACTATTGTAGGTTTACGATTCGGTTTCTTTTTAGGAGATTTAAATGTTACTTCCTGATCTGAAGGACGACATTTGCTTTCTGATACTACCTTTCTGACGGATGCTATTGAAATTCCTGTTGATTTAGCAACTAATTGAGTGGGGGTCATAATACTGCTCGGGTTGTTATTACACTCATTTTCGAAATATTTGTACAAACAGTACAAAACTTCCTTAGTTTGAGAAGTCAAAGGCTTGCCTCGACCATGTTTTAACACTGGAGCCATTTTGAATTATCAATATAAAGTTACAACACTTACACACTTGAAATTAAACACTTCAACAAATATTTTAACAATAATAACCAACAATAACAACAATCAACAAATACAAAATTTCACAATGAAACTACTACGTATCTAATAATTATAATTTTTTAATGAAATGCGTGCTTTATGTTCTAACGGTGTCAAGCGACTGACGTCAGACTGCACGTGGCACCTGCGGACAGAGTAAACTGGTTTATTCTGGTTTTGTGCGTGTTTCCACTTTCCACTATCAAGTGACGATTTATTTATTTGTTTTGTTTCGTAATTATTATGGTCAAAACTTTTTACCTATAGCTAAACTACTATCATCTAAAGAACGACACGATATTTTATTGTTTCACGGTAGTCGCCTTGTCGTTTGCTCAAGGACGTGAAATTGAATGACATATTTTTTTTAATAAAGTCAAAACCTTTTTCTTTAAAATAAAAACTTGTTTTTATTGAAAACAAAAATCAGAGTGTTGCTAGGGATAAGTATTAAATTAAATAGTAATGTTAGGATATTGAAACATTTTTGTAAGGGCCAGAACGATATAGTGGAAACGCGCTCTAATATCTAAGTAACATACACACCACTACATATGCAAAAATTTCTCGAGACTAATTTCACTGTAAGTTTCTGCAGTATCAGTTTGTTGCACCTAGAAAATATGTCAAAATTGATCGACATGTTTTATATATTATATTAATGGACATGCCAGACATTTAAGACGCCCGCTAGCTCTGCCTTCTCAAAAATACTACTGGAAACGGATGACGGAGACACCGCTATGGCGGCATGATAAGGTAGTATTTTAAGGCAGACACACTAAAGCGGCATGCAGCAGGTGGCATGCTCTGACGGCCTAATCTGGGTGCAATTGTCGGATGTCAACATCGAAATAAATAAGCGGCGTGTCATGTGACCTGTCTTCAAAACTTATATTGTTTTTTTCTGTCATTTCAGATACTTCTAATGCACATATCATCGGTCGAGCGTCTTCCAATAACGACGACAGGCTCGCCTCTTCTGGTGCGCACCAAGAACTTTCAGTCGGTGTTCTTCGTGATACCTCGCGAGAGGGATTGCCATGAGATGCATCAAACACTCCTCCGATTGAGTCAACCTGGTACGTCACTAGCTTAAAGTCCTACACCCGAATAATCAAACGAGACTCATCTTTGTACTCAAAAGTATTTTTGTCGCCACTTATTTACAAAAAAGCCACAGTGACAGCATTCTTAAAATTGAATTGTATGCGTATTCATCCATTATTATATAGAAAACTTATATAATGCCTTGCTATACCTAAGTAGCCCTAGTACATGGCCGTACCCAGGATCATTTTTGGGTTGGGGTGGTAGGTACAATTAACTAAACACCTGGCAAATCTGTGTAATACTGTGTAAGTACTTATTTATTAATTTATTAGGAAATTCTACAGCTTTTTTTAATATTGGGAACATTATTTCTAGCATAATATGTTATCAGCTTGTGCTGACTGCATTTACAAACACTAAGCCAATTAAAGAATTCCACAACATTGAACACAGATGAACGTAACTTTTTCGCATTTAATTAATTTAATTAAAATAAGCAAAATAAAAACACTGACTTTAAAACAAATTAAATTAAACAAAATTAATTAAATAAAATTAAAACATTAAACAATTAAAACAAATTAAATTAAATTTAACAGGTGAACAAAAATGTTATTTTTAATAATAAATAATATAATTGTTATTATAATAATGGATTAGAATACAAAATAATTATAATTTATTGCCGGTTATTTGACACAATACGCAAGATTATCGGCCTAAAGTTGTTTTTCGACAGATGGAATATATCCACTTCTTGGAATGTGCGGTTATAGATACGGAGTAATCGAGTCATAACTGAGTTACGCCCATAATTCGTACGATGGCAAGGCACTGCGAATAATGAAGTCTGCCTACTTCTCGATCTTGGTGTGCTGAATTCATACAAAAGGCACATGTCCAACATCACACATCTATCAGCTAGAGGTAGCAATTGGTAGTGTCTACAGTCTTCCATAAAGGTGTTATGCCGTCTATGGGTTTAAAAATTTAAAAGTTTTATGAATCTTTTTTGTATACGTTCTAATTTTGCTATATACACTGAATACTTAGGTGACCAGGTAGGACTACTGTATTCCAAGATGCTTCGAACATGGGTGTAATAAACCTATATATAAATTTTTAATGTATAGGACCTTTTAAATGGCGCACATGTGCGAATTAGAAACCCTAGATTACGAAATGCCTTGCCTGCCACCATATTAACATGCTGTGAGAAAAGCATCTTGCAATCCAGCAGGATTTGCAGGTCCCTCACTGATTGAGTTCTTTCGGTTAATTTGTTACCTACCTGTTTTGCAATTTCGGAGAGTGTTTTAACCCCCCGGGTACGCCCATGCCTTAGTAGTATTCTTAGGGATGCGACTACAGTCTGGGATCGAAGATTTTTGTTTGGGGTTCTTGATCCTCTGAGGGTAGGTTTGTCAAGAAAAAACATACACACCTTAACGGTATGGGTCGGATACTTTGCTTGGGGGAGGGGTGGGCTTGACCCTATTAGCCTCCCTCCCCCCATTGGATCCTCCACTGTCAAAGTAACTCTGTCTGACTGTTACCTTTTCACGCTTAAACCGCTGAACCGATTTATATGATTTTTGATATGGAGATAGTTTGAGTTCCGGAAAAGAACTGCGGTCGAAAGCTAGTACTTTTAAAATAATAGTTTGATTGATGTGGCTCAATTTACACGTATCAAGTTCTGAATTTTTATCACTGAAAATGTAAAATACATTTTGTACAGTGTTCTAGAGTGATTGATTACCCAATATACCTATTTGTATACACCCACACTTTTCCATTTATAATATTGGTCGGACTATATTATTATATTTTCCTAATTGTTTACCTTTATGGTATTAGGAAATTACCACAATTATCGACGAGGCCGACGACGCACTGTGATTTAAAAATCGATTGTATCACAAATTAATTCCTTTTTTAGTTTAATTTGCGAATTTGACGTTTAGGTTTGCAGTTCTTGCTCTGAACATCTTTCAAAACAAAACAAAATACACTTTAAATCATTTGTTATTTTTCATCAATAATTGAAATTCGACAATTTTCTTCCTCTATCTAATTTAATTTTGTTTTTTCCAAAATCAGTTACCACTTATTAATTAGCGTAAAAAAATAAGAGCGCTAAGTTTGCTGTTCACAGAGGTGTCATTACTACAAACGCAAGTAACTTTTTTAAGTGATAGTCAAGCAAATTTTTCATTCATTTTATGAACTTTGATTTTGATAATTATTTCGCGATAAAATAGACTTTTAAACCATAGTGCGGGACGGAGGACGTCTTTTTCGCTCTTATTACAAGGAATGTTTTTTAACAACAAGCCTAGAATCCCACACGAGCCCTAAGTTGTGTCCGTAATTTGTATGTTTGTAAAGTCCCCCACTTACAAACATACAAATCACGGACACAAAATACACCCAGACTCGGAGCAACAATTAGTCTATCACACAAAGTAGGTCGTGGTTCGATTTCCGTGTTAGCTCTAACTACTAGACCAACAGGCCAATCATTTTGATTCCATGTTGATAAGAGTTTGTCGGTCCCTTGATAGCCCAAACATAAATATAATTAAATACTCATCAGCCAATTAATATTCCCAGTGCACATAGATGAACTGTACTGCTTCCACTACAAGTCGACTCCAGACGACCTGCCCAAGTCGGCCGGGTGGAACTTCTTCGACATACAGACAGAGTACCAGAGGATGAATGTTCCAAACGACCAATGGGTCTTATGTACTGGCAATAAGGACTATGAGGTAAACATATTCCTTTTTTTGGATAAAACCATGTTAAATAAATTTAATTAAGAGCTGTGCTCTAGTAAGTAGAATGTGCCTTATTCTGTGTACGTTCATTCTTTTGATCTGACGTTTTTCTAGATTAAAGATTTCTTTATTTTGTATAAAACATGTGTATACAGTACAAGATATTTAAAACTTGCATGCAAGGTGTTATTTTTGTGTATGTGCTACATGTTTTGCCAGGCATAGGTGAAACTAGTTTTTCTAGAACAGCAATACATAAACTAATGCTTAATTATTGACTGGGGCGAAGGACTAGATTTTTTTCCGCGTGGGCAATTTATTTTGGGCTAAAAATCAAAAACATATTTGTACTTTAAATAAATCTCTTTTCAACAGTACAAGTAAAGGTTAATAGTAGGAGAGACGCTGAACAACAACCTTCACTCATCTGATAACCAGAGCACTCATTTTTATCTAATTTTATTGATTTATAAACATGCCTATGATAGCTTGCCAATCAAAAGTGTTTATGGCATTTTTTTTTCGATTTTAAAATTACATAGCATGGCAATAATATTCCACAAACGGTTTTTGCACAATATAACCCTCCTTCTTGCGCCATCGGGTAAAAATATGTCTCATCTGGTTATCAGATGGGTGAAAGTCGTTGTTCAGCGTCTTTTAGATAGACCATAAGGGACGTCATAGTAAAGTTTTATATGGCGTTATTGTAGTCATTGATTTTACAAATATTATGTTAATAGTTTTAATGTATTGTAACAGTTATGTGACACATATCCAAGCGCGGTATACGTGCCGGCGCGCGCGTCGACCGCCGTGCTCCTGGGCAGCGCGAGCTTCAGGTCGCGCGGCCGGCTGCCCGTGCTTGCGTACTTGCATCACAACAAAGCGGCCATCGCGAGGTGCAGTCAGCCGCTTAGCGGGTTCTCTGCCAGGTATGCTGATTATTTTTTAAAATCTATCAAAATCTAAATAGCTAAGGGTTCAATATTTGAAATCACTCGTTTATTTATCAATAAAAAGGTATTAATCAAAATTCAATTAAAAATATCTATTTTTTTAAATTGCATTTTTTTAAATTTGAAGTTCAGCCCCAAGATTTTTTCCTATATTTGTATTAATAAAGTAATTGGCAAGAAATGCCTATAAAAATAACTATAAAAAGATCTTTTCCATAATAATAAAATCGAAATTAGTACCACGAGGGCTGCACAATACATAATATTATGTTATATACTCTCCGCTGTTGAAATTTGACCATACTTTTCTGTTACATTTGTATACCTAATCTATGGACTTGATTGTATAAATGAAGTGAAGTTATTATAGATAAAGACCGCCGACTGCGATTTTCTCTTCCTTTTTATTCGTAAGATATTACCACTTACGTAAATGTCTCCACTCACATATACTCTACTATGGACTTAGGCCTAAAAAGACTTAAGTGAAGTTTTGACGTTACAGTTGCCAGTTGAAGAAATTAGTTCCTTTAGTTTTCCGCATCATGGTGAGGTTTTTTATTTTCCTGGTCGGGCTATAAATGAGTTGTGGGTGCGGGCTAGCTATAATACTATTTCTACATCTGTTTGTGACATATAAATAAAAGTAAATTGGATTTATTTTTTTACTTAATTACAGATGTATGGAGGACGAACAAATGCTTGATCTCATCAGACGAGCAAACCCGAATTGCGGTTATATGTACGTGGTTGATACGAGGCCTAGAGTAAGTAATGAAAAGTAATATTTAATGCAAGTACCCAATTTTTTTTTTGCCAGTAATGAGGAGCCCTGCCCCCTAACTCTCTGTCGCGACCTACTCATACTTGACGTTTCGGCGTTAACCAAGCGCACCCCCCGTCGCGCGATATACTCACATTTGACCGGTGTTGGTTCAAATTGCCTCCCCCCTGCGTCCCCCCAGAACATGATTCTGGATTCGCGCCTGCTTCTTACGCTAACGATAAAAAAAACGTTAGTGCGATGTAGTAAGACTCAGGCAGCCTTTAGAGCCCTCTTGAATCTGCCACTACCATTGAAAGAGACTTATCCATCGTCAAAAAGGTTTTTTTCTCTCTTGCCGCCGATATTACTCGGTAGGGATTATGGCTCGCACATTCTGAGCATTTCCCACTTTCCAAGTTTATTTTCTTTCAGTTTCATGTTTTTTTCTTTGAATCACAAAGTCTCGATGTCAGTTCCAAATTTATTTTCTTTCAAGTTTGTTCTTTGAATCACAAAGTCTTGTTCTTAGCCAGTTATCACGTATTTCAAGTATATTTTGCACTAAGAAATATACTCTACGTACTTATATTCGTTATTGTACACGTTAAACGCGGAGCTGTAAAAATAGCAACATGTTAGTTTGCCGCCATTTTTACAACTCCCATTACAAAGATTTAATTTTACCTTAATTTACAGATCAATGCGATGGTAAACCGAGCGGCAGGCAAAGGTTACGAAAACGAAGCCTTCTATGAAAATATCAAGTTTCAGTTTATGGGCATCGGCAATATTCACGTCATGAGGAAGAGTCTTCAGAAACTTGTAGAAAGTAAGTACCCCTGTCAATCAGTACAGTTTCCTTAATTCTTTTGAAAAATTGAGAGAGCTCTTATTGTGCTGTTTAGAATTACATTAATATTAGGTATAACAAAACAATTGAAAAAAGTGTTTCTGAATACACTTGTGGTCTGTTTCAGCATGTGATCAGAACACACCAACAATGTCGTCGTTCCTCAGCGGATTGGAGTCTTCCGGTTGGTTAAAACATATCAAGTAAGTTTTCGATTTAGTCCCTGTTAGATTCAACACAAATTTTAATACTCTCTACACTACTTTCGAATATTATGGGTTGCGCATTGCTCAGAGTTTTTTGAGCGAAACGTTCCAGTTTCCTCCGCATTTGTGACTCATCTGGGTCCTCCTTAACATTTTTTTCCGTTTTCGTTTCAAGCCCGTCAACTTGTAAAAATCTTGTCATATAGGTCAAAAGAGAGCTGCGCTTAGAAATGCATTAACGCACGGGCGAAAACGGAAAAAAAAAACGTGTAGAAGGACCCATATGAGTCACAAATGCGGAGGAAACTGAAACCTTCACGTTCTTTTTTCCGTTTTTTTAGTTTTCCGTTCCTTATTTATCTTAGTTTATGACCGTAAATTATTTTTGAGTGTTTAGTTTAATATTCATTAGTAGTGATTGTTCTGTGATCGCGTTACTTAACCTCCAAATGCTCTTTGCTCATTTCGAATAGTGCAAGTATTCTATTATTTGATGTTATTGAAATGGACTCAATAATTGGAATAGAGTGTAGATGTGGAAATGTCGATTGGTCGGCCCGTTAGAACCATTACCCGGCGAGAATTTAGGTTACAATTAGTGGGTGGTCCGCAGGTCTATCCTGGACACGTCGTGGTGGATCGCATGCGCTCTGGAGAGTGGTGTGAGTGTGTGCGTGCACTGCAGCGACGGCTGGGACCGCACCGCGCAGGTGTGCTCGCTCGCCGCGCTGTGTCTGGAGCCGCACTATCGCACCATCAACGGGTACCAGGTATGTTATATCATAGGTGTCCCCAGGTCTATCTGACACGTGAGCGCGTGCGTGCACTGCAGCGACGGCTGGGACCGCACCGCGCAGGTGTGCTCGCTCGCCGCGCTGTGTCTGGAGCCGCACTATCGCACCATCAACGGGTACCAGGTATGTTATATCATAGGTGTCCCCAGGTCTATCTGACACGTGAGCGCGTGCGTGCACTGCAGCGACGGCTGGGACCGCACCGCGCAGGTGTGCTCGCTCGCCGCGCTGTGTCTGGAGCCGCACTATCGCACCATCAACGGGTACCAGGTATGTTATATCATAGGTGTCCCCAGGTCTATCTGACACGTGAGCGCGTGCGTGCACTGCAGCGACGGCTGGGACCGCACCGCGCAGGTGTGCTCGCTCGCCGCGCTGTGTCTGGAGCCGCACTATCGCACCATCAACGGGTACCAGGTATGTTATATCATAGGTGTCCCCAGGTCTATCTGACACGTGAGCGCGTGCGTGCACTGCAGCGACGGCTGGGACCGCACCGCGCAGGTGTGCTCGCTCGCCGCGCTGTGTCTGGAGCCGCACTATCGCACCATCAACGGGTACCAGGTATGTTATATCATAGGTGTCCCCAGGTCTATCTGACACGTGAGCGCGTGCGTGCACTGCAGCGACGGCTGGGACCGCACCGCGCAGGTGTGCTCGCTCGCCGCGCTGTGTCTGGAGCCGCACTATCGCACCATCAACGGGTACCAGGTATGTTATATCATAGGTGTCCCCAGGTCTATCTGACACGTGAGCGCGTGCGTGCACTGCAGCGACGGCTGGGACCGCACCGCGCAGGTGTGCTCGCTCGCCGCGCTGTGTCTGGAGCCGCACTATCGCACCATCAACGGGTACCAGGTATGTTATATCATAGGTGTCCCCAGGTCTATCTGACACGTGAGCGCGTGCGTGCACTGCAGCGACGGCTGGGACCGCACCGCGCAGGTGTGCTCGCTCGCCGCGCTGTGTCTGGAGCCGCACTATCGCACCATCAACGGGTACCAGGTATGTTATATCATAGGTGTCCCCAGGTCTATCTGACACGTGAGCGCGTGCGTGCACTGCAGCGACGGCTGGGACCGCACCGCGCAGGTGTGCTCGCTTGCCGCGCTGTGTCTGGAGCCGCACTATCGCACCATCAACGGGTACCAGGTATGTTATATCATAGGTGTCCCCAGGTCTATCTGACACGTGAGCGCGTGCGTGCACTGCAGCGACGGCTGGGACCGCACCGCGCAGGTGTGCTCGCTCGCCGCGCTGTGTCTGGAGCCGCACTATCGCACCATCAACGGGTACCAGGTATGTTATATCATAGGTGTCCCCAGGTCTATCTGACACGTGAGCGCGTGCGTGCACTGCAGCGACGGCTGGGACCGCACCGCGCAGGTGTGCTCGCTCGCCGCGCTGTGTCTGGAGCCGCACTATCGCACCATCAACGGGTACCAGGTATGTTATATCATAGGTGTCCCCAGGTCTATCTGACACGTGAGCGCGTGCGTGCACTGCAGCGACGGCTGGGACCGCACCGCGCAGGTGTGCTCGCTTGCCGCGCTGTGTCTGGAGCCGCACTATCGCACCATCAACGGGTACCAGGTATGTTATATCATAGGTGTCCCCAGGTCTATCTGACACGTGAGCGCGTGCGTGCACTGCAGCGACGGCTGGGACCGCACCGCGCAGGTGTGCACTGCGGCGGACCGCCCCTCCTCCTCAACTACTCAAACCCCCACACTAACACAGTGCCAGTACTTCTCCCCCTCCCCTTTCTTTGCATCCGCGTAATGGAAAAATTGAACTCTTGAAATCCTTCTGAAATTATAAATCTAGTTCAAGGCAAATAACACCCCATGTCAGGCCCTGCAAACACTGTCATTCATGAAACACATGCACATTAATTAAAACACAATACATTTTGTCGCAGGCGCTCATAGAAAAGGACTGGCTATCATTCGGGCACAAGTTCACGGCGCGGTGCGGACACATCGCGTGCGACGGCCGCGAGCGCTCGCCTGTCTTCACTCAGCTGCTCGACTGCACGTGGCAACTGCTGAGGCAGAGGCCTGAGGTAATTCTCACTTGATTATATTCACGTCATAATACGAAAATGAATAATAATAATTACCATTTATTTTAGGATACTAAGGCCCATATTATACAAATACATATAATTCATATTGGTTAGGTACACAAGTAAGGAGTATATCAATCGCTCCACCGTCATCGCATCGCGTACCGAAGGCAGCCCTTTCGGCACGCTGAAATCATTGACGTCTTTTATTTGACCCAATTGATCATATGACAAAATTACCCTAAATAACAGGTAATGACCTTTTTATGGCAACACCAATTGTGGAAGTGAGAAAAACATAAGTGGGCACGCTCTAGGTACATATCTAGTAGTATTTGATCTGAGATAGACGCACAATACACGTACAGAGTAAGCACGTCCGTATAGGAGCGCGCATTGCGTTTATTTATTTACATAAAGGGTGACCAACTAAATACATACATAGCAATATCTTATAAATATGTGATACAATATTATGTTCTCGTATGCATCTAGCTTGAAGGACAGCACAACAGATAGTGGTTTTCTAAGTTGCACTCTCGGTATTACACTATTGTTTGAGTGTGTTTCATAATATATAAATATATTAATGGTAGCACCTTAAGAAACAAATAGATATTGCAATCATTGACAATTGAAAAAGATTTTTGCGCCAAAAATAATTTAGATTTAATCTGCTCTTTTATCCAGGCATTCCAGTTCAACGAGCGGTTTCTGCTGACTCTCCACGACCACGCACACGCGTGTCAATACGGCACCTTTGTGGGTAACTGCGAGAAAGATAGACGGGATCTCAGGTACTTAATGTCATTGTACTGTTGTCTTTTACGAAATAACCATATTACTACTTGTTCTATAATATCATAGAGCTTTCGAGTATTAGATTAATGTCTTCTTTATTGTTAAAAGGTTATCGGAGCGCACTTTCTCGTTATGGGGCTACATGGCGAGTCATCTTAACGAGTACAAGAATCCTCTGTACAATCCAAAGTCACACCCGGACGTGCTCAAACCAGATCTGAACGCACAATCTATCAGGTAACGTTTTTTTGAAAAATATAGCCCTACTAGTGGCCCGCCCCGCCTTCTCACGGAGTTTTCTCTTCTACATACATGCGGAAGGAATTATTTTAATGATAGTGAAAACCGCATCCGTTGCGAAGTTACAGACACATAGATAGCCGTAGCCGGAAACGACTTTATTTATATCGAAACTTTGTAGTTCCATCAAAGTCTTTAAGCTAGTTTTTCGGCACATTTCACCATCAAAGAACAGCACATAATTATAATAATAATAATAATAATATGTTGGGACAACTCACACAACGCCATCTGATCCCAAACTAAGCAGAGCTTGTACTATGGAAACCAGACAACTGATAAAAATACTTAAATATTTCTAAATACATACTTAATATAGTTAAATAACACCCAGACACAGAATAAACCATCGTGCTCATCACACAAAGTTTTATCCTGGGTGGGGATCTAACTCACGACCTCTTGCGGAGCAGTCGGATACACTCCCACCGCATTCGACTATAACTAAATTAATCCTCTCAAATTAGCTTATTTTTTCTGGTATGGATGATGGTAGTCAAGTGGACTAAATTTTTAACAGACTATAGTAAAGCCTTTGATTGTGTCCACTATAAAATTCTTATAACCAATTTAGGAATGGCTGGACTGTACGGAAATATGCCTAGTTGGTTTAAATCATATTTAAGAATCGCACACAGGCATTACCGGTTTCCAATCCAGCTGACGTCCTGTACCGTTGGGGGTTGCTCAATGATCACCGATTGGGCTACTATTATTTATAATTTTCATCAATGACTGTGTAAAAGCAAATTTAATGATTATAATTCTTAGTTTTGTTTAAATGAGAATCTTTTCAGTTTTTTTTAAGATCTTTAACTTTTATCCTAATTATCGGGAAAATTTTCACGTCAGTTTTACCTCACTTGTCGGAGGATTATTTATATTAGCGTTATGTCAGTTGTCGAGATATTTTCACGTTGGTATTATCTAGTTGTCGGGGGATTGTTTATGTCAGTTCTGCTTCACTTGTCGAGGAGTCGTTGGTCAGTTTAGTGCGACCGGTGGGCGGTCCCCTCACGCGCGCGCTGTGCAGGTTCTGGCGCGGCATGTACTGCCGGCACGAGAGCGGCGTGCACCCGCGCGAGCCGCTGGGCGACCTGCTGCCCGCCGCCACCGAGCACTGCTCCGCGCTCGACCACCACATCAACTATCTCACCAAGGTATTGCCCGGCATCCATAACCTATCTACCGGTAACTGTCTGTTTGATACCTGACTCTAGTAGCGAAACTTACATTTGTGCTATCTATCGACGGTTATCGAAAAGCACAAATTTAGACAGACAGTTAGCTGCAGTTATTGAGACCGATGCACCAGAAGCTACCCTACAACGAGCAAAACAAGCCCGCATACGTACAGCTGACCAAAAATATTTTTTCACCCCATTTTTTCACTTTGGGATAGCGGACCGTATATCCCAAAATGAAAAAATGTGTTCATGAGGGTGTTCACTTAGTCGAATTTATTCTGTTAAGTACTAGGACTGGACCCCTGTAGCTCTTGGTTAAAAGACGTAATAAAATTGGAATGAAATCGTCCAAATCGGATGAGATATTACGTCCTCAAGCCAACACTCGAACGGTTGTAGTCTGAAAGTTTTATTTCACTATAAACATAAAAGCATACGTCTTTAACATCTTATAAATATATTTTTATAACAGAGAATAACGACGTTCAAGAATCTACTGTCGGGCAAAAAGAGCGAGAAAAGTAAAGAAACAGCTGTAGTTAATTATCAAAATGGAAACGTCAACTCAGTAGAAATTGAAACTAAAATTGAAGCACTTCAAATTGATAACAAGTAAGTAGTTCTAACAAGTATTCTTAATACCGACTAATAGATAACTCCCTTTATTCATAACTAGCTTTCGCCCGCGGCTCCGCCCGCGTAGATGTCGGTTATCGCGATAAAAACTATCCTATGTCCTTCCCCGAGACTCAAACTATCTCCATACCAAATTTCATCTAAATCGGTTCAGTAGTTTGAGCGTGAAAGCGTAACAGACAGACAGACAGACAGACAGAGTTACTTTCACATTTATAATATTAGTATGGATCTATACTAATATTATAAAGCTGAAGAGTTTGTCTGGTCCGAATTGAATAAATATTTTAATGTTGGATAGCCCATTTATCGAAGAAGGCTATAGGCTATATAACATCACGCTACGACCGATAGGATCGGAGCAGCAATAAAAAAAATGCAAAAACGGGGAAAATTGATGCAGTCGAAGTTGCGCGGGTCAGCTAGTACTTTAATGACAGCATTTTAACTACCGAACTTTTGTCTTCCTCTATTATTTCGAAAATGGAATGAAAACCAAAGATAAAACATTTGCTAGTTATATTGCTGTTAAGTATTATGATTAAGGAGAATTACATTTTTGCACCATTGCTAGGACTGTACCAGGCGCTAGTATTTATCTGTACCAATATTATAAAGATGAAAGATTTGTTACGAATAGTCTCAGAAACTATTGGGTTGATTTAGATGAAAATCGATATATCGGAACGACATATCTATACTAATATTATAAAGCTGAAGAGTTTGTTTGTTTGAACGCGGTAATCTTAGGAAGTACTGATCCGAATTGAAAAAATCTTTCACTATTGGATAGCCCATTTAACTAGGAAGGCTGTAGGCTATAGAACATCACGCTACGACCAATAGGAGCGGAGTAGCAATGAGAAATGTTGCAAAAACGGGAAAAATTTACGCAGTTGCGCGGGACAGCTAGTAATATATAATCAACATAAACGAGGCCCTAGAAAACAGTTACAGTCAAATGCTGTAACTATTTTGTAGTTATGTATATTGCATTTTTTCAGTATTTGTATAGGCATTACTTTGACAATGACTTTATTTATAGAATAATGGATTTGAAAAAAAATTAGAAGTTCAGACCCAGGAATCGAACCCGAGACATTCATTCGATAATTTAGGTCGCGGATGATCACCACGTCACTTGAACATGGTAGCTAAACCTAAAATTTCACTTTCAATTGCGCGCGGGTTAGGCCCTCGCTAGCGCCATTTATTTTGCAATTAATTATATTTAATTCTTATACTGCATTGCAAGTAATAAGTTTTAGGAACGAGTATTTATGTGTTGTGTATATTTGCAGGTTGATATATGAGTCTGGCGGCACTCTGTCGGAGCTCGAGTGCGCGAACCACGACCATCCCCTGAAGGAAGCCATCACATCACAGAAGAGTAGCAAGATACCACTCATCACAGAGGTACTTCATTTAATATCCCAGCTAGTGTTCATTGGAATACCACACCGGCATCAATGTTGGCAATGTATATCGTTAAATCGCCGTATCAGTGTACAGGGGCCTTGAACGTGCGGCTGTTCCACCCCCTCCTTCCTCGTGCCAGCGACAAAGGGGTTTGAGTAAAGTTGGCGTAAAAAGCATATATTCAGAGACGTCACCGTGATCAACAGGTTTAGTACCGGTAGTGATCACCGACTTGTCCGATGCTCTCTGAATATCGATTTCAAGGCGGAACATGCCCGTCTGATGAGGTCCAGGCTCCGATCTACTTTGCTCCAAACCATGATAGGATCCGAAGCATTTCAGTCGAACCTGGATAACCGATTTGCTGCCATGGAAACCACAACAGACGTAAACCAGAAGCTTTTAGAGCTAATGAAGAAAGGACGGGAAACCCCAGCCGTCATTTCGTCGAAAAACGCGCGCTCTAAACCAAGAGATCAATAAGCTTATACGACACGACCTTCGGCACTCCCAACACTCTAACACGCAGAATCGGGGGTCAAAAGTGTTCGTACAATCTCTTGGAAGAAGCCACCTGACGAAGTTGACCACAACAAATGGTGAAGTCGTTTCTTCGAAGCCGGCAGTCCTCTCCGAAGTGGAAAGATTCTATGGCCGGTTGTACGCTTCGCATGCATCTCGACCTGATCCTGAAAATGAGGGTCCTAGAGCCACTCTAACACGCCACTACACCGAAGACCTGCCAGAAGTCAACATTGACGAAATCGTGCTGGCTCTTAAACAGCTGAAAAATGGAAAAGCCCCTGGAGAGGATGACGTTACAACAGAGCTGCTAAGGGCTGGAGGTAAACCCGTACTGAGGGAGCTCTAAAAGCTCTTTAATGCTGTCCTGTTTGTAGGGAGAACTCCGGAGGCGTGGAGTAGAAGTGTAGTCGTCTTGTTCTTCAAAAAGGGAAATAAGATCCGACTGAAGAACTACCGACCTATTTCTCTTATAAGCCACGTCTATAAGCTATTTTCAACAGTCATCACGAACCGCCTTGCGCGAAGACCTGACGAATTCCAACCACCGGAACAGGCTGGATTTCGGAGCGGATATGGCACCATAGACCACATCCACACAGTGCGGCAGATTATACAAAATACCCAAGAGTATAATCAGCCTCTGTGTCTAGCATTCGTGGACTATGAGAAGGCCTTTGACTCGATTGAAATCTGGTTCGTTCTGGAGTCCCTGCAGCGATGCCAAGTAGATTGGCGATATATCCAAGTGATGAGATGTCTCTACGAAGCCGCCACCATGTCCGTCCAAGTAAAGAATCAGCAAACAAAATCTATACCATTGCATCGAGCAGTGAGGCAAGGGGACGTTATTTCCCCGAAACTGATCACAAATGCAATGGAGGATATGTTCAAGACGCTGCACTGGAAAGGGCGGGGCATCAACATCAATGGTGAATACATCTCTCACCTGCGATTTGCAGATGACATCGTCATCATGGCAGAAAGCTGCAGGACCTACAACAGATGCTGAATGACCTGGCTGACTCCTCTGTACGCATCGGCCTACGGATGAACTTGGATAAAACCAAGGTCATGTTTAATGAATGTTCCTACCTTGGTTTTATCCACTACCGGACATCTATTACCGGAACCGACAGCGGTTCGGAACGGCACGGCGCCATTCTCGAAGTTGTTCAAAAATATGTGTACCTCGGGCAGTCATTGCAGTTAGGTAGAAACAACTTCGAGGACGAGGTGAACAGGAGAATTCAGTTGGGTTGGGCAGCGTTTGGGAAGTTACGTCAAGTTTTCTCATCGTCGATCCCACAATGCCTTAAGACTAAAGTCTTCAATCAGTGCGTCCTACCCGTCATGACATACGGAGCCGAAACGTGGACACTGACGGTACGGCTGGTCCACAAGTTCAAAGTCGCTCAGCGGGCTATGGAAAGGGCTATGCTCGGAGTTTCTCTTAGGGACAAAATCAGAAATGAGGTGATTCAGCAGTGAACCAAAGTTATCGACATAGCCCACCGGATTAGCAAGCTGAAGTGGCAGTGGGCTGGCCATATTAGCCGAAGAACCGACAACCGTTGGGGTAAACGAGTTCTTGAGTGGAGACCGCGTCTCGGCAAACGTAGTGTAGGACGCCCTCAGGCCAGGTGGAGTGATGATCTACGCAAAACGGCTGGCAGGAGCTGGATGCGAGAAGCCGAGGATAGAACGTAGTGGCGTGCAATAGGAGAGGCCAATGTCCAGCAGTGGACTGCGATAGGCTGATGATGATGATGATGATGATTATGCAAGAACAGAATAAAGCAATCAAATGTTATTACTGACGCATTTCTATAAACTAAATCGGAACGAATATATATGGGTTTGTATTACTCATGAATATCGAAGAAATTATTACATTGTATAGGACTCTTTTGGGTTCCAGTCGTATTTTTTTAAGAATTCTAATCCAAGCTGATATTATTTATGTGGATGAACTCCACATCACTCCCCTCCGAAGAGCGGAGGTTGGTATTTCGTGATGGATCAGCTACCGTTGTTTCTTTGAGTAGTGTGCCAGTTCCAGTGGAGAGTAGTTTCAGTAAGTCGGAACCTAATTCCACTAGTTCCAATAAGTTGGAACTGATATCCGCCTAACCCTGTGAGTCAGGTGCGTAGTGGTCGGCTGATGCGTTTACTGGAGGGACCAATGCGGCTTACACTTGACCTTAGGTGCACAGTGCTATGTGGGTTGACGCTGTTGAGGCCGAAGGGATGACCAGGCAGGAACGTTGGCTGCAGGCTCGTGATATTCTTGTAGAGTGTTGTTAATTACTGCTCGTAGCTGTGGGTGTGGGCAAGACTGCGACTGGCGATGATAGCGATGCCGCTGCTGATGATGATCTGCTCGTAGAAGAATGCGTCTGTACAATCACGTTGGAGGGAGATCCTCCGACACGAGGGAGGATCCTCCGGCCAGGCGAGGTCATTGTGGGTTGCGGCCCAAAAATTGCCTCATGTTATTAAACATATGAGTATGATATAATATATGTATGAGTCACATATGACTCATAATAATATATGTCACAGAAGAATTATATATCAGAACTGAATCACATATATTATTATGAGTCATATGTGGCTCAGTTATGATATATCATTCGTCTATGAGGGAGAGACTGATCTTGACAGTCTTTGTTTTAATTAATAAACTAGTTTTAGTCGGGAATAGTTTAAACTATATTCGATGAAAATTCATTCATTCGATTTGAAGCTAACCAGCTTTTTATCTCGAGTTTTGTGGCACTTAATATGATATTTATTTAATGTTTTAGAGAGCAGATGACACGATACCGGCAAGCTTCGCGCTTCTAGAAAAAGAAGTGAACACTGTGGCTCTAGACTGGAAGAGTATTAAGAATGTTACTGAGTGCAGTTGTTCAACACCTTTAGATCACTTTAGTCGGAAGGTAAGTTAACCAGATTTATCTTTGTTTTGGCTAATATGAAATGGTTTTTGGTACATTAACATTTGACAGAAAGAGAGAACGTGGACGGACACATAAGTGACGGATAGAGTAAATAAAAATATATGCCAATTGTTGATGCCTTGACAATTACAGCAGACAGAACATCCTAGCGTAATGTATATAGACACGACCTTCACTGAGTGAAGAATACGACTAAGAAGACATAAACGAGAAAGCTATAAGTGTCTTAACAAATTCAGTTTTTTTAAAAAGGTTCAAAGGATTCCTCTGACATATACCTTTGGTGTAGATGTGATTAATTGATTATCCACATAAATAAAACAAGATCAGTTGAAATTCTGACTTTCGCAAGTTATCACCGTTGGGCTGCGGCTCGTTAGGCACGGCCACCTTTCTTTGTTTGGCGCATCCTTTATTTGTGTTAGAGGACTTATGTTATCGACTGCCTCTGTGGCGCGGTGGGAGTGTGTCCGACTGCTACGCAAGAGGTCGTGGGTTCGAATCCCACACGGAACATCACTTTGTGTGATCCACAAAATTTGTGTTCGTGACTTGTATGTTTGTAAAGTCCCCCGCGACACAGGGCTTGTACCCTACTGCGGGAGTCGTCTTTTTAAAAAAAAAAAAAAAATAATAAAAAAAAAAAAAAAAAAATGTTTATATTTTTAAAGAAAAACTGTAGACCGGAACAGTAAGAAGCAATTATAGAAAAAAGTGAGATCTACAACCGTGGCAATTCATAACGGAATTGATAAGAGCACAATTGTAGCTGCTGCTTGTGGTTTACGGTTGCGGTCTACAGTCCGTCTCGCACATACGAAAAGGTAGTGTGTACCTGTTTAATCGTATAGTGGCGAATACTTTTAGTGTCAAAGAACTTTAAATTTTATCTACGTACTTAAGAGACTAGTATCTATACAAAAAAAAATGAAGTATCCGTTTGCAGGGCCCGATCTAGTGATGTTTAGGCTCTGGGACAACGAAAGAGCAGGGGTCCTTTATTATTTTCTGAATATAAAAATCAAAATCGTTCATTGTGAATACTGGTTATACAATTGTTTGAAAAATGAAGAAGGAAATTTCAACATGCAAACCTATTTGTAAATATTATCGTTTTATTTGTAACAAGCTGTCGCGGTCCGGGTCTCGGGTCGCGGGTTAAGTTAATTAAAAAAAAAACGGAATGTCTATTAATATATAGACGTTGTTAGTTAAAGGATTTAAACTGAGATTGTAAAGTTTTCGGTTAGGTATATTATTTGAAACTAAAGTCATACAACATCAACAGCCGAAGGGAATTGCAACAAACCTAAAAAAGTATAAATAAATTTATGTAAGCATTATTAAAATGTAAAATACCAGTACCAGTTTAGCAAATTAGCAATACTCAACGGTATTGCTAATTTGCTAAAGAGATAGATTAACTGGTAAATAGTCGCATGATACCACTAAACCACTAGTAGGTACAACAAATATTTTTCCTTTGCCTATCGGTCAGCCTTCTGAAGGCGCATTAGAGAACGAGCATGATAAGACATTCGCTAGTTAAAATATTGTTATTAAAGTGTTATTAATAAGAATTGATACGTTTGTGTGTGTAGCCTGCACTTAAGTTTGTTTATTATTGTGACGTCCAGCACCACTGCTGGGGCTGCGGTCGCTGCGTGTGCACGCGCTGCGTGTGCGCGCGCGCGCCGCTGGCCGCGCTGGCCGCGCCGCGCGCCGCGCCGCTGTGCGCCGCCTGCGCGCCCGGCGCCGCCACCCCCGCCACGCCCGAGCGCGCGCGCGGTACGTGCGCCTACTGTGATACCACAGACTACTTACACTTGGATCGACGTAACTAGGCCGGACTGAAGTAGGCGACGAGTGGTTGCGCAGATGCATTTTTTGGAAGTAAATGGTGACAGCGGGGGGCGGGGCTGTAACTAAACCGAGAGAATTAGAGATGCGATTACGCATTACATTGTCATAATTAGTATTACTAACTCATGTTTTTTGCGATTATTTTCGTAAAGAAATTGTATTTCAAAGTTTCTTTAGTATTTACTGTAACCGTTATAAATTTAAACTTTTATGAACTCGTTTAAATAGTGTTTTTATATTGTTGAATTAAAATTTTGTTAGTATTTTTAATCGATTAAACATAATTAATCGTTTTCGTAAGTAATTTTAGGGTCGCATCTCTATGACCTGCGCGAAAGTGATAAGAACCTAATTTCAATTCGGTCAAGTTACGTTGATCGTACTGTACTTCATACCGAAGGCCCTTAACGCACGCAAAGGTAGCTTCCCACGGCGCCTTATATGCGGATTAGCACGCACCTCTGTGTGGGTCTCGAGCGCAGAACATTAATACTTACTAGAATAGAAGCCGCAAGGTGGCGTGGCCCGCGCGCCAAGCTTTTGTCTCGACACCATAAAATAATTACTTGACTTACTGTTTCAAATTTCGAAAGGAAGGGAGATGTTTGAAACCCCAAATCCCACTATACTGTGTACTAAATGCAGTCTATTACCTGTGCTCAACCCTAGCCTATGCTGAACATGATGAAATTAATGTTAGGATAGTACTCTGAACTACAATACTGATAAAACTTTTTTGTATTGCAGATATCGCGACACCGGCTAACTAGGAAGATGAAAATTAGCAAGTAAATTACAAATTATAGCAAAAAAAATTAAATATTAAAAATTTCCTGCGTCGATAATATTGATAACTATGAAACACACGACTACCACTGTGGGCTCTTACATTTCGAACACTCTTACTGTCATTATGACATTGTACGTAGCATATAGAGAATACAAGAGAGAGAGAATATATTTTACTGATTTGTAGGCTGGTTAGTTTGGGGGACTTGTATATTTTATTTGAACCAAAATTAATAATAATAGAATATACTTTTACATACATCACAGTAGGTGTGAGTATGACTGCTGTAGGAACTCAATTTGAATTCGATTCCTACACGGAACTGAGCTTTGAGAATCTGGATGTATTTTGTATTCGTTAATTGTATTTTTGTAAAATTCTCCCGCGACATAGAGCTTGTACCCTGGTGCGGGGTGTGTCTTCTCCAAAACAAAACAGAAAATAATTTAATTTGATGTGGTGTCTTGGCTATGCCTATGCAATTAATAATAATAATAGTAATTAATATACAACCCGTAGTCATCATAAACTTACCGACTTTAAGTCGATACACAACTACCCAAATAATAATATTAATTGACATAAAGTTCATACAAAAGTTGTGTATTCTCTGGCGCCTGAACTAGTGTGAACTGTATTTCTAAGTCCAGATTCCATTTGAGGATCAATTAGGATTCGTAGTGGATAACGTTTAGATACTTTTTTCATAATTGCGTTTTAGTATTTCGATAATAAAGGCACAGTGGTGGTAGTGTGACAAAATCCAAAAAAAAACAAGTAAGCCAAGTCCGATTTTATGAAACCCTTGTAGACAATTCGACTTTTCCTCAATGTCATGCTTTCTCAATTTTAAATGCGAACTGTAAGCTATAGAAGACTTTTGTAAATATATTGTAAGCTATAGATATAAATAAGTACATCCTCTTTGTAAAATAATTAAGATGTTATTTTTTGCATTTATTTTTGTATACATATTAATGTTGTATAGATTGATGAAATCCGCCATTAGCGTCAATTTAGACTAGACGGAGAAACTACTAGTTTTTTTTCCGATGATAATCCATTATCGTCCTTATTTCATCAAAATAGTACGGATGTACAGTATGCCAAAAATATGGTCAATCACCATAAAAGGTTGAAGTTCCTTTGCACATCAAAACACAACAAGGTTGATTTTCCCTTACTTGTGTTCGGACAGTTACTAGGTTTAACCTTAATGCTATTTGGGCTACACAGGAAGCTGGTAGACTTTCTTGGCTGACTGTACGCACGCTGTTGTCTTTTGTCTCTAGCATACCAATTACAAACTCTATTCCTATGGGATAAGGACCATATTTATGTTATCCACGGAAAAATACTTAAGAACTTTCTTGCTTCATTTTTAATGACGCTAACTCCGATAAAGATCTCGTTTTAACGTAAAGTTAATGAGTAAAACTAAACAATTGAGCATCCTTATTTTTAATTGAAATAATGTCTTCATAACTTCATAAGGTTTAAATTGTAAAGGCACTTATTTAATTGTTACAGAAAACTGATAAAGTGACTTAATATACCAGTTTTCTGTAATACTTTACGATGTGTATTTGATAAAGTTCAAAGATTGATTTTAAAAAACCGACATTGTATAATATTATTACATATTCCTTAAAAGAAAAAAAGTAGTTGTATTCTTGTAAATAGTAAATAAATATATTGTTCAATAATATATGTAATCATCATCATTATAAATATAAATGTATATCAGCTATATATAGATATTTTTTTCTGTTTGTAGTATAGTCCCTTAAGTTTTGTATGTATGTCTGTCTCGGTGGCGCAACGAGACTGCAACAAAAAGTAACGATAATTTGTGCAATCCCCGAATTGGTATACCTGTGTCAGTTATAAAATATATTATTAGTACTTGGGTACAAGACGCGCATTTTTTTTCTATAAATAAAGACTATTTTTTTATTCTATATGGGTGAAACTTATCTATTTTATCTAAAACATGTAGAATTTTTATGTATGTTTATCCGTTGTCTAGCTGCTCATGCTAAAGCCGAAATGGATGTGAAATGTTTCATAACAAAGTTGCTCGGCAACCATTGACAAAATTATTAGAGATTTTATTTAAGTAATATCTTTTTTACATAATATCTTGGGATAACTCACACAACGTCATCTGATCCCAAACTAAGCCGAGCTTGTACTATCGCAACCAGATAACTCATAAACATACTTATATATGTATTTCTAAATATTTATATTATAGATAAATTACACTCAGACGCAATAAACCATCGTGCTCATCACATAAAGTTTTATCATGGGTATTTAAGGTGGGAATCCAACCCACGATCTCCGGCTTAGCGTGGGTCACTAACCACTAACCCAACAGGCCTGTCATAGAATGGTTGCTAAGCAACTGTTTTTAAACATTTCACATGCAATTCGGCTTTAGTATACTTACCTATGACGTTTACCTGTATCTACATATAGTTTGTATAACTAGGCATAATTGCCGTTTATACTTTTTATTTTAGTATCTTAACTAATTGCTTGTTAGGAAAAACAATTACTTTGATTGGTAGCAATAAAAGTAATTGTTTCTTTCCTGACAAGCTACAAGCGGACGGCAATTTCGATAGAGTTATAGTTTGTAATACTTTACACACACAACATTACATTGTTCAAAAATCTTGTTTCAAACAGCATTATGTATCTCCGTATACTGATATATTTTTCTATTGTTTATATAACATCGGGCTTAATGACTAAGAAAGAGGAAATGGAATATGAGAAAAACCTTATGATGGGCATAGACACAACCCATCAAGGAAAAATTGATAAAGATACAATCATAACTCGAAATTTAAAATTTGAAAAACGTAATCGTGGACAAAAATGTAAGTTTTGTAGCTACTTACTTTGAAACCCCTCCTTGCGTTCTCTGGGTTTTATTTAGGACTAGCTATCCTGTCTCGCGCAACTTCGTCTGCGTAATTTTTTCCCGTTTTTGCAACATTTCTCATTGCTGCTCCGGTCTTATTGGTCGTAGCGTAATGTTATATAGTCTATAGCCTTTCTCGATAAATGGGCTATCCAACAGTGAAATAATTCGGACCAGTAGTTCCTGAGATTATCGCGTTCAAACAAACAAACTCTTCAGCTTTATAATATTAGTAAAGATTGTCAATGCAACAAAAAATCCCAAATTTGATCAACTTTATGCTTTAACTTTATAAAGATTATTTGTACGAAATACATCTGTAATGGCTCACATTGAAAAAAATATGACAGCTCAATATGCCGCCATTTTTTGCCCACATACTTTTATTAGGTTTTTAGAAAGAGGCCTTCATGAAAATTGTAATTAACCAACTTCAAAAAGTTGAATCTCAGATCTGTATTCGTGATTTTATCAAAAAACAACTTATTGGATTTGCATGAGGTTTTCAGGGCTATTCCACTGTATATTTTTGAGAAAGGTTTTATTGTATAAAACAGTGTCCTCAATTGTAAGCTCCTCAACACTAACTGTTCCGCGCAACTTCGTCTGCGTAAATTTTCCTCGTTTTTGCAACATTTCTCATTGCTGCTCCGCTCTTATTGGTCGTAGCGTAATGTTATATAGTCTATAGCCTTCCTCGATAAATGTGCTATCCAACAGTGAAAGAATTTTGCAATTCAGATCAGTAGTTCCCGAGATTACCGCGTTAAAACAAACAAACAAGCAAACTCTTCAGCTTTATAATATTAGTAGAGATTAAAAATATGGATTAAAACCACAGGAACAAGACAGTAAAATTTCCTTTAATCAGTGATTTGTTAAATCACTGTTTTCATCTCCTTTAATTTACAACACTCATTGATTTTACATACTTCCCTTGAAATCGGGGCATTATTTTTATTCTTAATATATTTAAAGCTACACCCAACTCAATTGAAGACCGCGAACCAGATTGGTCGTACAGTTCATTCACTAAAGAAGTGGCTGATCACGTCAACCAATTTAAGAAAAACATGACTGAATGTCTGAAAGAAGTCCAAGCCAAAGACAAAAGACCCGTAAAACGTCTCTCACCCAAAATGGAATCCCCTGTACATGGAGAATGCCTTATTGCATGTGTCTTAAAGCGTAATGGAGTTATTAATGGTGGCAAAATAAACAAAGGTAACATACATTACAGATCTCATTACTTTTTGTAACTTTTAAGCATTTTTATGCAAATTACAGGTACACAAGTATTATATAAATAAAAAATATATAATCAATATCATCCCTACTACGTCGTTAACCATCTCCGGCGCCGAGACCACTTACTGGAAACGTCTAATGTATCTAACCTTCCTAGGATATCTTAGGATTAAAAAATAGCAAAATACCCGATGCGATACTACACATTATCCACTGAAATCCGCAATGATTCGCGAACTAACGAACAGTGTCTAATTACCCGCAACTTTTTATTTTTTTATTATGATTCAGTTAGTAATTATGTATTCAGATCAATTCAGATAGCTAATTTCATTCGATTCATATATATTATGTTATTTAAATAACGCACAAAATAGACCATGTGTTTTAACGGGTACAAACCTGCTGTGAAGTATACGTAATATTTAATATCGATGAATTGCAGAAAATTTAATATTACTAGTGAGCAAATTCTACTCCAAGGATACAAAGCTAATGAAGAAACTCGATAAAAATTTGGATCGTTGCATCGAATCAAGCATTCGGTATCAAGACGAGTGTCAGTTGGCATCGCATTTGAACGATTGCACTAATGATCTCATGGTGAGCAACAAGCATAAGATCAAGGTCAACTATTAAAATAAAAGATATAAAGTGGATGTGTTTTATTTTCAATTCCGCTTATAAGTCAAATAGGTACCTACACAGTAGCGTGAAACATGCCAACATTGCCCACTTTAAATTTTTAAAGTAAATTTTCCCCATTTTTGCAACATTTATCATTGCTGCTCCGCTCCTATTGGTCGTAGCGTGATGTTATATTGCCTATAGCCTTTCTCGATAAATGGGCTATCCAACAGTAATAGAATTCAATTCGGATCTGTAGTTCCTGAGATTACCGCGTTCAAACAAACAAACTCTTCAGCTTTATAATATTAGTATAGATAATAAGTTCAGCTTATCAACTACACGTAATAAAATCCGCACTTCTGTTAATTGAATAGATTATAAGTATGAATGGAATAAGAAAGGTACTAAAATTTGGGTCGTAAATCAGTCTGTTAGGTTTTAATTATTTTTAGGTAGAAATGTTGTTCCAGGTATAAAAACAATATCAAGTCCTTTTCAAACCTAACTACCTATTACAATACTAATGCATGTTGCGTGTGTCTTAGATAGATATTTTAAATAATGAGCTATAAAAACCGCCATAAATTACCTACTTTGCCTGCAAAAAATTCCATACAATTTACTTCAGGTCAGGCAACAGGGTCCCGGTTGCGGCGTACGCTGGCTATATTCAATTGAATTATTTCGCTTTTTTAAACAAATATACATATAACAATACACACATATACAATATACATTTAACTTTGGATTTATCGAAAGTATATTAATTAGGGCTTTATATTAATTATTAAAAACAATGTTAGTACTGTACATGAGGATTTAATTTAAATATGACCAAAATAAAATGCTGAACTCCGTTTTTTAGGGGTATGGCCGCACTTAGCGACTGTTTTTAGGAAAAATATAAATTAAAATGATATTAATCTAATATATAAAATTCTCGTGTCACAGTTTTCGTTGCCATACTCCTCCGAAACGGCTTGACCGATTTTGATGAAATTTTGTGTGCATATTGGGTAGGTCTGAGAATCGGACAACATCTATTTTTCATATCCCTAAGAGTTTGTTTGTTTGTTTGAACGCGATAATCTCAGGAACTACTGGGCTGCACTGAAAAAATATTTTACTGTTGGATAGAGACGATTTATTGAGTAAGGCTATAGGCTATATAACATCACGCTACGACATATAGGAGCTGAGCAGCAATGATAAATGTTGCAAAATCGGGTAAAATTTACGCAGACGAAGTTGCGCGGGTCAGCTAGTATTTATATAAAATGAAACTATAATAAATATTCTTTATTATTTAATTAATTTCTCACAACAAAACACGATCAAAATATTCAAACCGCCCGCCGGCCACCGAACGTCGTGTATTTTGAATGATATTTTTGCGCGTTTTTTTGTTCTGGAAGTAGATGTAAAAGTTTGTATTAGCTTGCCTGTATATTTATTCGAATTATATGCTTATAATTCGAATAAATATGCCAGGAAGAGTTTTTTTATCTACAAATTTTTCATCTACAAACGGACGGATTGAAACGCACAAATATCAATGTTGCCACTAAAGTTAGCCATTTTTTAACATAGATAATGATACGTTAATGAGACTGACCAATAGATATTTCTAAAGTATATAGTGTAATTATTCAGGGTCTTTTAAAACTTTTTTTCTTGTAAATTTCAAAGTTCCAACCTACGATTGACAACATTGCCCGCCATAAAATAAAAAGTTGCGCGGGACAGCTAGTTATACTTAAAATACAAACGACACAGCTTTTTGATCGATGTATGGAGGCGGTCCGCTTTTATAAATGCAGGTAAAGTAAAAAAAATTTATTTATTTATTTATTTATTTATTTACTTACTCCATTCTTACAACTACCATTACAGGTTCAACCCAAAGCGATAGTGTAACAAAATCATTTACTTATCCTATATAATTTATCTATATTTGTATGTATACTTATTACAAATTAACTAACTAACTAACTTAACATAACTTATAATATATAATGAAACCCTTGTGAATTCACTTAGAGTACAAATAAATAGGTCTAACTCTACGGCTATTAGGTTGAGGGTACGGAGTGCACGCGTTAGCGGAGCCTCGCTTAGCAAATTAGTACGAGCGCGCGGCACCGCCAACAGCCGTGGCTGTCTTCGACGCCACACGTATCTATCCGGCACGTATAACCCCATCTGCGCTAAGATGTCCGCATTATGCACCTTCCCCCTAAGTAAGCTGAACATGTATGAAACGAGTGCTTGTTCTCTTCTGACTCTCAGCTCGTTATACCCCACCATGCCCAGCACAAATAAGGTTGGGTACAGTAGTGGAAAGAACGGATATACCTACACCATATAGTCGCAAGTATTAAAAACTCTTACAAATTTATTTTGTACGCGCTCCAGCATGAGCTTATATTTAAGTTCATGTGGAGCCCAAATGACTGCGTTGCATTCAAGCTGACTCCTTACCAATGTATTATATAAGGTGATCACTGCTGTAATGTTGGTGAAATCACGCACTAGGCGGAGCATGCAACCTAAGTTCCTATAAGCTTTTTTGCAGCAGCGTATGATGTGATCTCTGAAGTTCAATTCGGTATTAAAATTTACTCCCAAGTCTTTTATTTCTGTTACCCTTTTCATTGAACTATTGTCGATGCAGTAAAGATACTGGATAGGACTACGTACGCGGGAAAAAGAGACTGTCACGCATTTCGAACTATTGAACTGCAATAAATTATTATTGCTCCAGTTCACTACCCTATCAATGTCCCTTTGTAATTTAATACAGTCCGTCGTATTTTGTACCGCAAGAGATAACTTTAGGTCGTCTGCAAAGAGTAGACACTTGGCGTCCTTAACCACTTGTGGGAGGTCATTTATCATTAGCAGAAACATAAGTGGACCTAGATTGCTGCCCTGACTCACCCCTGACCTAGTGAAATACGGCTCAGACTCGTACCCAGCATATTCCACATACTGTTTCCTATCTGTCATATGACTGGCGAAAAAGTGTAGTAAATGTGGGTTGAAACCAACGCTCGCCAACTTCCTAAGCAACATGTCATGTTGAACTAAGTCAAATGCTTTTTGGAAATCGAAGTAAGCGGCATCAATTTGTCCCCCACCATCCACAGTTGGTACAACATGAGCCATATGACAGAGAAGGTTAGTCATAGTACTTCTTCCTGGTAAAAACCCGTGCTGAGCGTCTGCTAGTTGCGGCTTCACCTGTATCAATATGCTATAATGGATAGCCGCTTCAAAAATTTTTGCCGGCGTTGACAATACAGCGACAGGTCTGTATCCATCCACAGTCTCTGCCGCGCCTGTCTTGGGAACCGGAACAACGCGGGTTAATTTCCACATCTCCGGAAACACTGCCGCCTCTAAGCATTTGTTGTAAATGTACAGTAGTGGTTCGGCTAACACTAACCCACAATCTTTAAATAAGTACGGTGGAAGACCATCTGGTCCTGCGGATCTTTTAGGTTTCAGGTCTCGAAGCGCGCGACGTACATCTCCCAGTTGTAGTTTATTTAAAGTCACCCTTGCCGCTTCGTTTACTCCACTAGCCGCTGTCACTGCCGCACTCACGTCCAACTTTGGTTTTTCTACTCTATAGACTGAATAAAAATACCTAGCAAACTCCTCCACACACTCATGGCCAGTCAAAACTTCCCCATCTTTTAAAATTAATTTCGGGTTTCTCGCTTGTCTTTGGGACTTAACATAATTCCAGAAAGATTTGGGATCTTTCAACATTTGATTTTGGATACACCTTTCATGCCGTTCCCTGGCAACTAAAATCATGTTTTTAACCTTAGCCCTACACATAGAAAACGCTTCATAATCAATCTTCGACTGACTCGCCTTATATCGCTTATGAAGAAACGCTTTCCGTTTAATGTCGCGAATTATTTCTGCAGTGTACCACTCAGGATAAATGTACCTTGAGTTTTCACTCTTTCGCTTTTTTTTCGGAACGCAATCATCGACTATACTATTCAAAATATTATAAAAATAATCTAAACTATTATCTAAATCTAACTCGTATAATAAAGTCCAATCTACCGCGCCAATTAATGAATACATTCGTCCAAAGTTGGCCTTTTTAAAATTCCAACCTACCGGCTTAAATATTGGCATGTCCAGTTGTGACAAGTCAGCGCTCTGGCGACGGTATACATGTACATGCCTACTTACCGTTATCACAAGCGGCGGATGTTGCGCGTCCACCCCCACAAGCGGTTGCTCCGCCTCGCACACACTCACGCACCCACCCTCCGTCAATGCATTCAACACCAAATCTAACTGACGGCCATTGCAGTTCGCTATTTTGTTACTCTGAGTGAATCCACAATAACGTTTAAAGTATTCATAATAGTTTCTTATTTCTGCAGGACATGAGTACAAGTTGAAGTCCCCTAAAACTATTATATTTTTACACTTATTACTAAACCGTTCTATTAAATTAAACAATAACATATATTCACTTTCGTTGCTATTCGGTGGAATGTAAACAACACAAATTAGAAACACGAAGCGATTTTGTCTGTACACATTAGCGCAAACCAATTCAAACACTCGCCTATCTATGTTTACGTCACTCGGTATCGTCACTCGTCGCAGCTCATAACCCGGTGTGGCCACGAGACAGGCGCCGCCTTGTTTTCGCCCATCCGCTCTGTCGCAACGTAAAATGTTATATCCTGGTGGGATTATCTCTGCGTCGTGAATGGATTCATTGCAACCCGTTTCCGTTATGGCGAACAGGTCCGCACTGGCATTCGCAATACTTGCGTAAAACTCTTTCAATTTTGTTCTGAGCCCCCGCACATTTTGGTAAAATATGTCTACCAATTGTTTAGGTGTTTTTTGTGGCATTGATTGGTCTACGAAACCACACCCATTCGGCAAATTCAATATTTACTGCCCAATTTTCTGGTTGGCACAGTTTGTCATACATGCTTTCCGGAACTCCTATAATAAAGGAGGCATACTCTCTTTCTGTCTTGTGTTTAATTTTTTCTACTTTTACCGGTATATCCCTTTCATAAATGTTTTTAACATGCTTTTCTATATTTTCTACTGTTGTTTCTTTCCGTAAACGCCATATATGTAAATATTTTCTTTTCTCCATTCCCTGAATTTCCGTTGTGCTCTTGTTTCCACCTCGTTTGACTTCGCTGTTTGGATTTTTTTTTTTCCGATGTACTACGATCCAACTTTCATCTTTTTCTGGTTCTTGTTTTTCTTTTTCAGTTTCATACCTATTTTCTACACTCGCCTTATGGAGCCCCTGTAGCCCGCTCGAAACCATCATAGCGGATTTCGTGGCCATACTATCCTTAGTATTATCTACCCTCATTTCTTTTTCTTTGACCATACTCGCAAAAGATAATGCCCGTACTTCTGATTTTTGATTTATATTTGTTTGATCTTTCTTTTGGCCTACTTCGTGTATTTCTATTTGTAATTTTTCATTTTTTTCTAGCAATATCTTAATTTTTGCTTCCAACATATCAACTTTTTCTGCTTTTTTTTGTACTACCTTCAATATCTGTTTTATTTCTTTCAACTCTGCTTCTGTGTTATCTAATTTATTTTGCAGTATTACAATAAATTCTTTTCTTTGCTCCTCCAATTGAGACTTAACTTCCCGGCGAAACTCTTCTATCACTTCAAGAAGCTGGCTACCGCTATCCCTTGCGTCGCGGGTAGTGCCTCGCTTACTGGTGTTCACATAGCTGTCCGGTGTAAATATTTTCGACATATTGGTATCACCTCGAACAGGAGTATCCATATTATTCCCTTTCGGCCTTGCGCACGCGCATTCAGGGCAAATCCACTGATCCTTGTAAGACTGTGGTAATTCTTCTATTTTTTCCCTCGATAAGCCAACACAATTTATATGGAATTTCTTCTTGCATTTTTTTAACGAACATTCCATAAACAGTAGTTCACTTATAACACGATCACAACCGTTACAGTTGTTTTCCATTTAGGAAACAATTTCTCGCACCAAAATATTTAGACTTCACTAACACGCTCCGTAATCCGTAACTTAAAATAATACTATATTATACTTAATACATTAATATGTAAATAAAGTAAAACACAAGGTGCAAATATTGTATTATTTTATTGCTATTCAGAAATTAAAAGTACACTCCTTGTTCCCTTTTTTTTAAACTCATATCTTGACTGAAATTTATCACAATTTTTTTCAATATTTTTTAAAATTCATCATCATATCAACCCTTATGATGGCCCACTGCTGGGCACGGGTCTCCCCAGTAGAACCTACTGGTATGTAGATCCTGGGGGTAATTGCCATAATCGCCACGCTTGGCGAGCGGGTTGGCGATCGCAGTAAGGCTTTAAGTACGCAGAGGACGCTGCTGCCCGTCCTCCGGTATGAAATCCCTTAGTCGCCTTGACGACACCCACGGGAAGAGATGGGGTGGTACTATTCTTAAGCCGGTACCACACGGCAAATTAAAAAACCTTAATTTAATTAAAAATAAGTTAGAAATAAAAATAAACATCAATTACAATTGAAATCCGAGTAATTCGATATAAAACAACGCGGTCGATTTCCCGTATCTGTCCTTAACCGGGACCCGGTCGGACATAATTACGAAGGTAGCTGTATGGGGCTGGACCATAAAATATATTTAGGGTCCCAGATTAGGTGAGGAGAGACAAAAAAAGGAAAATAGATGATACACAACAAAAATAGTATATAATATACTATACGGTTAGAAATTTAAGATGTCCCTAGATTTCACGTTCCTGCCAGTTCTGGTTACGGTGGTATGAGGGTCTGGTACAACAGGGATCGAAGGTGCTTGGGATGGGATGGATTGAGCGGGTTTAATGGAGGTCTCTGTAGGAATAGCCCCGCTGACAGAAGTGTGGTCTATGAATGCAGGCTTGACGTGGTCGTGGCTGATTACGACGCTTCTATCTTTAAAATCTACGCTCATTGTCTTACCGTCGTTGGCGAGGATCCATTACTCTGTACCCATGTAAGGTGGTTGCAAGGGACGTCTGACGGCATCGTCCCGGAGGAAAACGTGCGTCGCCGACGAAAGCTCTTTGAAAATAAAAGAAGAGGGTTGGCAATGCCGAGACGCGGGAACGGGTCGTAAGTTCGACATTTTTGTGCCGTAGCAGTACAACAAAATTAGCGGCATCGTCGACTCCGTTTATATTGGAGGTTGAGTTAAGAAATTCCCCGAGTAGTCTGAGAGGTTCTCCGTAAACTAGTTCTGCGGCCGTGGCTTTCAGGTCTTCCTTGAATGCGGAACGCATGCCGAGGAGAACGATCGGAAGCTATCGAACCCAGGTGTCCTCGTGGCACATGAGCCTTAAGTTAGCGCTCAATCATGCCATTTGCACTTGGGTGATACGGGATTGTCCTGACTCGTTTTGTGGCGCAGACGTTCATCAGACGCTGAAATAATGCGCATTCAAATTGCCTATTGGCTTGATCAGTAGGCATGATGTGTGGCTCCCCAAAACGCGATATCCAGCCACGAACGTGTCTGCTACCTCTTCTGCAGCTATCACATACTCACAAACTTTCGCCTTTATAATATTAGTGTGAGTGTGATTATTAAATAGTCTAAGCATGGGCCACACCTCGGGTCAATGTCAATCGCAGTTAAGCAGTAGGAAAATCCGTTAGAAGGCGGCAGTGGACCTATAATATCGATTTGAACGTGGCTGAATCTGTTAGAAGGTACAACAAAGCTACCGAGGGGAGAAGCGACATGCCGAGTTACTTTATTGCGCTGGCAGTGCAGACAATGGCCAGACATAGCGCTCAGACACTAGATGAACAGTTACCCGCATACCGGGGTGACTCAGATTGTGACATTGATCAAAAGCTATCCGACGGAATGGTGGTGTTAATATAAGGTCGAGGCTTGCCAGTGGAAATATCACAGATGACAGAGATGGTGGTACCAGGCATGACAACATCGTCAATTGTAGGCCTTGTTGCCGTAATTCGGATAGTTCCTGGTCTATCTGTTCTGCGATTTTGCAAGCGCCTCGTAGTCCTGTTCAAGGATAATGGCTTCAACAGGCGACATAGTGTCAGCTACGACGTTATCCTCCCCATTATATATTTGATATCAGTAGTGAACTGAGTAATAAATGAAAGCTGGTTCAGTTGAGCAGGTGGAAGCTTTTCCCGGCGCTGTGTGAAAGCGTACAGCAGCGGCTTATGATCTGTGAAAAAGGTCACGTGTTAAACCTCGAGGATATGGCGGAAATGCTGCATGCTTTCGGTAACCGCCAGCAATTCGCGATATTAAGCTGGCCACTGAGTTTTCAGTGTGGTTAATTTCTTGCTAAAAAAAGCAAGAGGAAATAATAATGGTTTTGCACCTTTGCTGTTAGTGGCCACTAATATGTTTATAATTGGGGCCTGGAATTTTGCAGCGGGATGTATAAACCGGCGGTAATAATTGGGCATCCCAAGGAATCGGCACACACCTTGTACAGTTTTCGGGGGGGGGGGGGTCCAGGATGGCCTGTATCCGGTCTGATGGAGTTTGAGTGCCTTCAGGGCTGATGTGGTAACCCAAAAACGTTGTCTCACGAACCCCAAGATGGCACTTGGATTCACTACTACACCATAGTCCCGTAGCCTGCTGAAGAGAATCCGCAGGTGTTCCCCATGGAGGGCCTCGTCAGATGAATAGACGAGGATATCATCCACGTAAGAAAAACAAAAATTGAGACCCCTTGTGACCTCGTCGACGAACCGCTGAAAGGTTTGATCTGCATCGCGGAGACTGAAAGTCATAAAAGGGAACTCGAAGAGGACAAATGGGGTAACGATGGCTGTTTTCGGAACGTCTTCTTCAGCAACTGGAATCTGCTGGTACGCCTACACAAGATCAATTGTGCTAAAAAATTTAGCACCGGTTAGATTGTGAGTGACGTCATGGTACATGATATCTGTCCGGTAGAGTCTTGGCGTTTAATGCCCGGTAATCACCGCATGGACGCCACGTGTCATCCTTTTTCAAAGCCATATGCAAGGGGGGTGACCAGGCAATTTTAGAAGGCCGTGCGATATCAGATTTTACCATGTCTTCAAATTCCTTTTTGGCAGATACCAATTTTCGAGGAGCGAGACGGCGAGGGTGGCACGAAACGGAAGGTCCATCTGTTGTTTTTAAAAAGTGCATGGTATTGTGCTTTATGACCCTAGGTAGGTCAGGTTGTGCAAAATTAGTGTTCATCGGAGCTACTGCTTTGACACTTGGTTGATCCGAAGTTATGCAGGAGGCGGACGCAGACAAGTTGGTTAGGCCATTGACCAGCTTTTTGATTCGGCAATCTGGCAAAAGATGGTAGTGGGACAAAAAATCTGAACCAATGATGGCAGTAATGATATTGGCCACTACGAAAGCTCACGCGAATTATCGCCGGGGACCTGAGTCTAAAGTCAAATTTATGTTGCCGTAGGTCTTAATGCTGCTACCATTAGCTGCGCTTAGCTCATAATCGGAGATCTTCCTATGGTCTGAAAGCCAGTGGCGGGCGTAACAGCATAGGTCAGAGCCCTGTGGCTCTTGTGGCTTCAACCAAAAATTGACGATTCATGACTCGGTCCATTACGAAAAGACGACGGCTAGATAGTTGATTATAATCGCAATCAGCTGCCGCCGCTACTGACTGCGCACTGGGTTTTCCGCCTTCCAGTTGCAAGGTTGTACGCATTTAACGGCTTTTGCACCATACCCTATGTGGTACCAGCAACACTTATCGGATCGTCTAGAGCTGGTGCTGCGCTGAGAATTGCTTATGGATGTAGAAGGGTTCCCAGACCGGGAAGGTGAGGATGATAACGCCGCAATTCGCTTGCTGAGATCCTTAATTCGGTCCATCATCAAGGCAAGTGGATACGCAGTGGCAGATTAGACGTTAGAGGGCCCTGGTTGAGCCTCTATAATTTTGTGGGCTAGATCGGAAATCTTTTCTAGTGGGAGTTCAGCTTGGGCTGCCAGGATGCCTTGCACATGCTGAGGCAGGCGGTGGAGCCATAACTGGTAAAGGTTATTGTCATCAGAAAGAGAGGTTCCAGCCAGTGACCGAAGATGACGGAGGAATTGTGAAGGTTTTTTGTCCCCAAGTTCATTCTCTACCAGAAGCAGTCTCACTCGATGCTCTTCTGATGGAGAAAAACGCTTTATCATCGTATCGGCTGGAGGGTTGGTGATGATATCTTCTATTTCACATACACACAGGGACATAGCTATATTTAGCCGTATTGCAACAGCCGTGGTCACGGGTAGACTACCCGTGACCATGGCCGTTGCAATACGGTCGAAACGTCGGTCAATAAACAAGGTATTTTACCTTAAATTATTCACGCGATTAAGACCCGTAATATATATATTTTCATAATGTGTACAAATCGCGAAAGTTTATCAACATTCACATACATATTTTCAGGTTACTGAGTTACACACAGACACAAGTGAGATCGGTCGCGGGACCGCGAGCGGCGGCGGGCGAACTGCCTGCCTGTCCCGTCATGTTATTATTATATAACTGTAGTGGTGGAAGAAATAGTCAAGTGTGTAAAAAAGAAAATAGTTAATCTATGTTGTACAACTTATCTACCATTTCTAAATGTTATCTATTGGGTATCTATAACCTAGATTTTATACAAAGCATTATCCCACATCAATGGCGTTATATACAAATTTACCCAATTCCGAAAGCCAATACAAATCCAAGCTCCTAACCTAATTTATGATCCATTGCGCTAATGTCATGCGTTTATATTTTTTTTCACACATTATTGATTAAACGGTTGGAGTGGTTTGCTAAAAAAATAAACTTTTATCACCTAAATCAACTGGGTTCAGACGTGGAAAATCACTACTAAGTTAGTTTGCTACATACAAATTGGTTTTTCAAAGAATGGTTCGACTCTTGCATGTTTCTTAGATATTACAAAATACAACATTTATTTATTTGCAAAAACATATGTAAGGTAGATACAGAGGTGTTATTTTATTATTGGATCAACATGTTTTACCGATATCAGTGTACGAAATTCAGATTACAATATAATAATAAAATACAATATGAATAAAATAGAATACAAATCTGCAACAATTATAGTAATATTATGATACACCTAAAAACAAAATACAATTATAAATTATTTACTCATTATTTAATTATTTTAAAATGTATCATTTAGAAAATCTTTGACAGAATAATAGCATTTTTCGACTAATAAGTTTTTTAATTTACTCTTAAATGCATTTCAATTATATATATCTAAGTATATAATAGGCGCCATACATACTACACTATTGTGCAATAGAGTGGTTTTAGATCGATGTAAACAGAGTCTATTGTTATCACGTCGATTACGGATCACTTTATCACACAGACGTGGAAACAGATGAGAATTATTTTTTACAAATAGAGCTATTTTAATAATATATAACGATGGAAGTGTTACAATTCTGTGCTTTCTAAACATTGGTATGCAGCTATCTATATTTTGGAGTCCAAACATTGCGCGAATGCAGCGCTTTTGCGTTTTAAATATAATTTCCTTAATTGTCGAGTTGCCCCAGAAGATAATACCAAATCTCAGTGACGATTCAACAAGACCATAATATGCTGTTAACGCATATTGATAACGCATACAATAATATTTTAATCAATAAAATTGTTTACACATTAGAAGAAATAAATGTAGAAGCTAAAATATCGAAATATATATGGAGTTACCTTAGTGAGCGACGGTTACTAATCGAGAATAAAAGGCGTAGCACGTAGATGGACAAATATAGGTATTGGCAAAGGTGAAGGTGACCCTATGTCATCATTGATTTTTAATATAGTAACATATAAAATTTGCCGTAACATAAAAGACGTTATAATATCCCAATACGCAGACGATTTTGCCATCTATACTAGTTGTAATAGGTATACTTAGAAATAGCGTAAGCAATATGCAAAATTCGTTGGACACAATTTATTTGATTTTACAGGATATAGGTCTACAGCTATCTGCTAGGAAATCAAAATACATATATTATTTTTAGTAGTCACAAAAAAGCCAAGCTAAACTCCAAATCAATAATGTAGCCTATCAACAATCAGACAATATTAGATATTTGGGCGTGTGGCTTCATAGATCTTTGCGCTGGGAGAAACATATTAATTAAATAAGTCAAAAAGCTCTAAAGTTTCTAAAACTCCTAAAACTTTTATCAAAATCATCGTGGGGTATTCCCTCAATACAACTACTGTATTTAGCACTATTATGAAGTAGAATAGATTACGGTAGTTTTTTAAATGGCAACATGGCTCAAACGCATGTTCTTGTGCTAGACATAGTTCAGAATCAAGCCTTTCTATACTAGTAGTATCCCACCATTGTTTGTACATAGAGAATATCTGTCAGTCAAATATTTATTAAAATCAAAATCTTGGTCTTAGAGTTCGAGAGAGACTATTTTGTTGTCTCTGTTAGTTACTGCCTACAACAACATTAAAAAAATGAAAATATAAATTCCAACAACCTTAAAAATGTTTACTTTAGATACTTGGGTCACGAACATTAAAACTCTTGATGTAATATACTATTAGACTGCTTAACGTTAAATAAAATGACGTACGAATCTAATATATTGAAAAATAACATTCTAGAAGAATAACATTCTAATCTGGCAATTAATGACTGGCATACAATCTATTCGGATGGCTCCAAAAGTGTCAATAGTGCACCTAAAAATAAATATTTAAACAAGGATTTTGGCTCGATGCGCCTCTGGCTACAGAGGTGCATCGACAGCCTATGATATTTTAAAGCTAATGTGGTGGTTTCAAAATAATAATAGTTTCGTAAAGGAAATATTACCGCCTATAATTTAAAATTTGACTGATAATATAGACTGATTTTATGAAAAACTAATTAAATATTGTTGGTTATTCCATTTCATTCAACAATACTTTTCGTAATTGGTTTCGACACTAAATTTACGTGATTTAATTATGGTAACAAAACAAGAATTTTTATCCACCTCGGGTCTGCTTTTATAGATTTCGCTATTTAATTACGAAATAAAACTCAAAACAACAATTGTCTACAAAACTACGTCAATAGAATTGATTGGCGTAAACTCTAATCGAATAGAATGACATTTGTCTAGGGACTCTGGTTTATATGTCAATAGATACAATAGAATTACTTATTTTATGACTGGCACTGGCAGGTTTTGTTTAAAGTTAGATTTTAGATTCAAAAAGGAAAAAGTTGATGTGGGTATTCTGGGTAGTGGTTTCTAAAGTTATTATAGTTATATGAAGAGAATATATTTAGATTGCGATGCTAAGTGAAGTTTTAATCCCAACCCGATATATTATGACATTTAAGGGGCGTCTAAACAGGCCATTTCTCACGGCAATTTGTGGCGGCAATGCTGTGGCCGGCATCATTGCTAGCAATACTGGCAAGACAGTAATAATGCCGTAATGTTCCGACCTTATGCAATATGTAGATATCGTAGTACATTTTATATTATTAATCTGTGGTCAAATGTACTCTGTGTATAATCTATGCTCCTCTGTGCTCAAGTCATTGTCACATGGACAACGTTAGTCGCGTTTTGGATTTTTCAAATACCAATTTACAATTTACTACAAGATTTTAAAATCAAAATTCTAAATATGTTTATTATGTCGATCCACACTATAGTTCGAAAATTATTTCAATGGTTAGTAGGATACTGTAAAATATTGAACCTTGGAATTCAGGGTATTCGTTGATTCGTAGCCTCCGGCAGTCCGGCCTAACGTTAAGTCAGCTTAAGATCACGATGCATTTCAGATGCTTATTTTTTCAATGTTACATTGATTCTTCAGTTCCCATAGGCTACTGTAAAAGATCAGATCATCATCAGGCGGACGGTAAGCTTGTTAACCACCGGCGCGCGGCGTTGATATAAAAAAAGTTCAAATATGAAATTCCTTATAATTAGAGGTAAGTGGTGAAAAAAGTCCAAATAGTAGGTATTAGGGCAATATTTTCTCTTGAAATTATTTTTTAAAAACTTGTTTTACTATTGAATATGATCAAATTTTAATCAGCAATTATTGCAAGTGGTGTTTTGATACAGCTAATGTTATAAACTCAAAATGTTGCATTGTCTTTGTACTTTGAAATTTGAAATTTGATTTGTTACCACAAACAGAACTATTAGGTTTGAAATTGTGTTAAATCATCATCAGCCTCTATTAGTCCACTGCTGGACATAAGCCTCTCCTATTTTGTCCCGTGTTGAATATAGGTACCTACTTATTTAATGCCTAATCAGGCATTTTACATATGGCTTTTTATTGTTTTTTGTCTCTAGTGAACATAAGTTACTTGTTCTTGTGTTCTATATGTGGGTCACTCAATTCACAATGTTAATTCTAAAGGTTTAGTTCTCTAAAGCCTTCACATAGTTGAAATCAAATACACATATTATAATAATTTTGAATGGATCTTACAGCTAAGGATTTGATTTCTACTACCTCAGTATCGAGGTAGGAGTATATGACTGTTGCACAAGATGGTGTGGGTACTATTCCTACACATCACTATGTGTGATCCATAAATTGTTTCTGATCTGGGTGTACCTTGTGTCCCTGAATTGATTGTTTGTAAAGTCCCATGCACCATAAGGCTAGTATCCTACTGTGCGAGGTGTCCTTTTAAAAATGTATACCACATCCGTCAATTCAATAAAAGCAATACACATTTTTTTTATTACTTATTATTATCATTGTTGTATAGTTAGTTTTCTAATTAGGCATTCATTGTATATTATTATGGTTTTGTGTTGTCTGTCTTACTCTTTGGAGTTCTAAGTTCCTACTGTAACTATATATTCCATTAATATGGTGCACAGATTTCTCTTTAAATTGCATTGTTGTAGTTCAAATGACAAAGTAATCAGATGTAATATTGTTTTGTTTCATTTTAAAATTATAAAAGGTTTATCTGGAAGGAGCTGCCAAAACACAAAAGTTAATATTGGGTCATTTTGCAATAATCTTCCATTTCTCTTGTTTTACTATAGAATGATTAGTACAATAGGGCCTTATAATCCAAACTCCTCCATTGCTGAATATTATATTCTCAAAATATCACATCTGTTGCGCAAAACATAATACAGTGTATTAAAAACCGGAGGGATTATTGGAATGTTCGGATTACTGGATTATAGTGAAAAAGTCATAGGTAATTAATAAAAAAAAGCATTTCATTGAGGGAATACATCGCACCTTTGGTAGAACAAGGACACAATTGCAGTTTTTGCAATTTTACAGGAGAGTAATTTTAAGATATTTTTTGTACTTAATGTGGTCTAGTTATGTTAATAATGTTCTAAGGTTGTTCTGCTTTGTATGACATAAACTATATACTATATTCTTTTAGGTGTATCGTTTACAAATATTAAAAACTGCTAGTTTTTTTTTTATAATTTATTTTTCGAAAGTAGGTGTATATTTGTGCCCTTGTTCCACCAACAAGAAAATTAATTTGTAAATATGACCATATCTTAAGCTTTAAGTTTGGATAATTTTGGAAGGAAAATAACGTGTTTTTGTATAAATGTTTTATTTTCTTAAACATTTCGAAATCCGCAGTACTTTATCACAAAAATAGAGATCAAAACTCACTTTTTTCTTAGCAAAAATCTTTGGAATCGCTTTAAAAATTGTAATAATTATTATTATAAGATAAAAGTATCAAAATAAAAGTAATGTAAACATAACAAACTAATCTTACCTTTTTTTAGTAACAATAGGCAACTATTTTGTAATAAAATTTCAATCAATCTTTTAGTAACAGAGGTTTTACTTAAATTGGCATTATTTCTTATGGAATCACACTTAAAAATAGGCTAAAATAAGATATCAGTCTAAAACTTAAAGTAACATAAACGTAAAAAAAAATCTCTTATAATTTACCAGTTTCTGTTTTGTTAAACGACTATTAGGACTA